>CM037880.1:123964380-125437308 GCA_021292165.1 Shinisaurus crocodilurus | reverse complement strand
ATGGTCCCTAGACATAACTTGGGGGACCATCGGATAATTTGGATTCCCAGATCCAAGGTTGGAAACAAAAAGAACTGTGCCAGCTGCCTCTCTGAGGTTGGGAAATTGACCTCGGAGCGGGGGTGATGGGGACATTTCGTGGGGGGGGAGGAGACTGGGACCACCAGGACATGAGGTATCCTGATGGCGCTCCAGCCTCCTTCCCTCCCCCTATGAAGCACCTCAGCTAGATGGCTGAAAAAGACCATCTAGCTAAAATGCAGAGTGGGAGGTTCATGGAGGTGGAGATTGGCTCTGCTGCTCCTCCCGCTCTGCATTGGATGCTCATAAGCCTCTGAGTCTGGGGGTTTACAAATATCAAAGGCACAATTGATAGGATTGTTCCCGTATAAACTGAGCCAGAGCCTCAATGGGAGAAACAAAGATTAACAATCAGCACCTGTATTCAACAGCCAATCAAGCTACATTAATAAACATCATGGCTTGTTTCATCTCATCCCTCTCATTGACATCAGGCTTCAACTGATCAACAGATATTGCCTCCTTAATCTTTCTCCTTTGGAGGATCCATTCAATTGCTAGCAGAGGTCTCCAGTAAAGTTGCTCTGCCAGAGTAGCACGTTTCTCCCTCATAGGAAGGGACCACGGTCTGGTACATGTTTCATTATACAGAGTATCAGCCAAGTGCTCCTCATATCTTTTTAGGAGAGGTCTTCCAGTTTTGCCAATGTAAAAGGAATTACATTCCAAACATTCAGTTTTGTAAATAGCACCCTTACTGTACAGTCCTCCTTACCTTCCACACAGATAAGGCATTGGTGGGTCCAGCATTTGTTATCATACAGCCGAGACGTCACAACAAGATGTCGTTTCAGTGTTATCAGGGAAGTACAAACAACATTAGCCTTCATGTTATGGAAATCAAGGATCTTTTGGGCTTCCCATACAAATCTATCAGTCACAAATGGAATTTTCAAATCAGGCAATCCTCTGGTATACCCTACACTCCTTTTTTTTTTTTTTTTAAGAATTTTTATTAATAATTAAGAACAAACAAACAAACAAACAAACGCATACATACATAACCAACAACAAACAGAACTAAAATGGACTTCCAATCTCTTCCACAGCAATATAGGTAACTATCATTAATCTTAAAAATTTATTCTATTTCAACATTTCATTCTAGTTATGGCAAAAAGAGAACACTAGAGGTCTCATCCTACATATAAATCTTA
The DNA here is from genome assembly GCA_021292165.1 of Shinisaurus crocodilurus. Taxonomy (NCBI): domain Eukaryota; kingdom Metazoa; phylum Chordata; class Lepidosauria; order Squamata; family Shinisauridae; genus Shinisaurus; species Shinisaurus crocodilurus. Next base: position 125,436,070 of record CM037880.1, on the reverse strand, counting down.
ACTGTTTAATTGTATAACCAGCATTTATGTCAACCAACCGTGATTTTAACTTATTTATTGTTTCCAATTACACCTAAAGCATATTAAAAATCCCAAGCAGACTAGAATTTTCAATATTCTTTTTAGTATACCCTACACTCCTAACGGCTGGAACTGGTAACTTATAACCATTAGCCTGTGCCAGGTTTATTGCCTTTTGTTTTCATTCCTCCACATAATTAATTGTAATTGTTGTAAACCGCCCAGAGAGCTTCGGCTATGGGGCAGTATAGAAATAAAATAAATAAATAAATAAAATAGACATCCCAACAGTTTTCTAAATCATGTTCTTTACCAGCTGCCTTTTCACTGGCATGGAGTGTGTAGAATTACAATTCAATAATATATCCCTTTTCATAGGTTTCCAATACTATCTTGTTCCAGATGCCCATTAAAGATCTTTAATTCCACATCCAAGAAGGGAAACCAACAATCTGCATTTGGCTGCTCCTGTGTTAATTTTATACTGTCCGCCACGTTCATTGCATCAAACTCTTTATCCACTTCTATTGCTGTATGCGTTACAACTGTAATATCTATATATCAGTGACACAGGAGGATGTCATGATCAATACACTACAGCATCATTCAATTGAGTTCATTTATGCAATGGCCAATAATAGTGCCGATCAATTTCCTATTCCTAAGCCACGTTTCTGTGAAAAATATTCACTATTAAAATGAAAGATTGCACTGTAAACATGCAGCGATCAATCTATCGATGTCCTCAATCAGAAAGCCGTAACACTTATTCAGATGATAATTTTCTTTTTAAAATTTGATCAAAGTGGATCTTGCTCCTTCATTATCCGCACTGATGTGCAGTGTTTCAACATCAAAGCTCCCCCCCCCCGTATGTGTTGTGTTCACAAACTCCATCTGATGTAACTCATCTAATAGTTGCTTGGTGTTTGACAAATGAGCCAGGACACAATTTAACAGCGGGATTAACATAGTTATAAGAGTTACAGCATACTCTTATTTGTGACCAAAGCTGGTGTTTTTTGCTGAAACATTTCACATGTTAAAATCTGTGTGTGTAATCTTTAAGGGTGCGATCCAATGCCCTTTGCCCTCAATGCACACAAGCCTCCAAAAACAGAGGCGATGTACGTGCATCCAGTGCAAGGTGCGGCAGTGGCGATTTCTGCCACCCTGCGCCTCGCGCCCTGTATTTCATCTAGATGGCCTTTTTTGGCCATCTAGATGAAGCGCTGCAGAGGGGGAGGGAAGGAGGCTGGGGTGCTGTTTGGATACGGCGTAAGCTGATGGCCCCAGTCTCTTCCCCCCTGCCCCTGCCCCTGCCCCCCGCATGCCCCTTTAGCCCTCTCTGAGGCCAATTTCCGTCCTCAGAGAGGCAGCCAGCATGGCTCTTTCCACACTGGCTGCAAGGGGAGCAGGGCTGGGGCTCTGCATTCGGAGTCCCACCTCTGCGCTCAGAGGACCTTGGAGCTGGGACTCCAAATAATCCTATGCCCCCCCCCGACAATGTCAGGACCCCATAAGACTGTGCCCTAAATTTATAAACTGGATGTACTATTGTTGTTTGTTTGTTTGTTTTGTTTTGTTTTGGAGTGCTGTATGTCATGCACATTGCATCACCTACAAATCAGTTTATTTTCGGGTTTTAACTTTTGTGATCCGCCCAGAGAGCTTCAGCTATTGGGCAGTAAAGAAATGTAATAAAAAATAAATAAATATACTACTTCTGAACCTGGCAGTTCCATATAGCTGTCATGACTTAATAGCTACTGACAGATCTATCCGCTATGAATTTGTCTAATCTCCTTTTATAGCTGTCTAAGCTAGTGGCGGTGACTTCCATAAATTAATTATGCATCTTGTGAAGAAGTACGGTACTGGCTTTTCTCTGTTCTGAATCTACTGTCAATCACTTTAATTGGATGATCCCAAGCCACCTTTTGGCTAAACTGGGGAGGGGGGAGGAAACCCACCAATCTAATTGTGGAGTTATGGCTGGAGCAGTCAGATGTGTCTGGGGAATGGAAGATCATGGCTAAGAACTGAGTGAACATAACTTGTGAAACTGTTAACTACGTGAGTATTGTCTTTGAATTGCTCCCCCTTGTAAAGTTTGCTCAATAATTAAAGAATGTAGACTGAGTGCTTTGGTAACCTTGCCTTCTCTTGCTGGAACCATGTTAACAACTGGGATGCACAGGGAAGCGTGTGTAAGAGCAGGATTGTGGATGGGGACACCAGGCTTGAGAGCGGATTGGAGTCACGCTAATAGGGTTGCCATATCGCTGGCTGGGTTTTACCAGGATTCTAGCCACGCCACCCAGTGTTGGTTGCTACCATTAGCTCACACAGATTCCCAGCTTTCATTTAAAAAAGAAGAAGAAGCAAAGCTCTAGTCCTTGGAGCACCAGAGATAAAAGGCAAAATGCAGAGATGCTATGATTCTGCCCAATCATTTTGTGAGAAAGGAGCTAGTTACCAACTTTTGGTGTGTCAATAAGTGAAGTCACTCACTGTTAAAATTGACATTTAGGGGGCCATAGAGATCAAACATTTAGCGTGACACACCCATTGTCTGGAGAAGGGATTCCTTGATTCATGCTAAATGCTTTTTGTTGTTGTTGTTGTTGTTGTTGTTGTTGTTCTTCCTTGGATAAGTGATAGGAAACAGTAGAGAAATCCAGGGTGTTAGTGTAGCTGGGATTGAGAAGTAACATACCAATCGCAAAACAAAAGGTAGGAGCAAAGACAGGAGTTCGTTTATACTAGGGGTCCCCAGCCTTTTTGGACCTGTGGGCACATTTGGAAATTTGAGAAACTGCTGTGAGCTCCACCACAAAATGCCTAATCAGTGGATCACCTCTTTGGCATCTACCTGTCGCATCTATGGATCTTAGGCTGGATCTTAGACTGTCACATCTATGGATCTTATTCAGCAAAAACATTTGTTTTGTGTCTATTGGACACTGTAACATCTCTTTAATAAGGGATTGTCTAATTCTGCTAATTGCTGGTGGTGCAATGCAGCTAATGCTTCTTTTAAACATGTTTTGGCAGTGTCCAGTAATTGCTTCTTCTTTGGAGGTGGTTATTACACAGATAAATTTTGTACTGGAACAGACTTTAATATTCACCAACGTACACTCTTTTAAATTATTTACCTGCTTCATGGAAATTAACAAATGGAAGGTGTGGAGAAAAAGCCTGACAGAACATACACTTTGCCCCACATCCCACCTGCATAATCTCCACCAGGGGCGGAGAAACCCAGTGATCTTTGCATTCCTTCCCAAGAGGCCAGGTGGGGGGCCTCTGAGTCCTCGACACATTCACATACTGATGGTTTTCCCCAAGTACCCTCAATGGTTTGCAAACACCCTCAGTCACCTTTCTGAGCACCTTTAATGGGATATGCTCAAGGTGGCACCGAAACCACTGCACTGCACCCCCTCCTGCCTGGCCGGACCTGTTTGTCCTGTCAGATAAGGGAGGGGTTGGGGGATCGAGGGGGGGCAAGAGGGGTAAAAGAAGCAGCCAGGACTTCTGTTGGTTTTTGGAAGGAAGGTGCTATGAAGCACGGAGCGGGTCATCGGCTCAGGCCAGCCTGGACATTCAACCCCCAAGCAGAGTACCTGGGCCTGCTGATGTACGTTTTCAGTTGCTAGTTTAGACTAGTGTAGATTCCCTGTTGTTAGGTTAGAACAGCATAGGTTCTCCCTTGTTTTTTTGTAGTCCTGACTGTGTGTAACAAAGGTATTCCATTCTTGTCAGTTTCACTCGCCTTATCTCGCTTTCCAATTTGTAACTGACTAATCCTTTAATAAATCTCCTTTCACTTCCCCCTAAGTGGAGTATGCGTAGTTTCTCTCTGACAGTGCTAAATTCCAGTGTTTACGACCAAAGCCGAGTCAGGGATTGCGGGCGGTGAGATCAAGGCTGTCAGAAAAGCCGCGGATCTCCCGTTAGCAGCATAGGACCGGTGGCGGTCCTTCACAGAAGGGGAAATGGATTCTCTGCCCTTTTGACAATTAAAACACTGATACTACAAAATTGGAAGGATAAACACTCGCCTCCTATAATGCAATGGACTGAGGACCTTACAACACTTTTGATATATGAACAGGTGGCGTATAGACGCCAACTTCAAATGGATACTTATTTGGATGTTTGATCCACTTTTGTTGAAGCCTATGTATACCGTAATTGCTAGAAAGCTGTATGCATTTCATACAAATCCATGTATGTATATTTTAAAAAATGGGGTGTGGATTAATTAATTTTTCAGGTGCCTGTGGGCATCATGCTGGGGAACCCTGATTTATGCTGTTTCTAATCTTATTTCATACAAAATTATTGATTCTTTTCCCCCGGCATGGTAAAAAATAAATAAATTACCCTGCCAATGCGGATAAAGCCCACCCTTATTGTGTCCATGCTGAAGGGCAGTGGTGCTGTGGCTGAGGGAGCATGAGTTATGTCATCCCTGCAAAGCAGCCCAGTATTGTTAAACCCATATTGCTGAAAGGGGGCTGATATGAGCGTAGCGTATGACAACCTTGCAGCATAGTCCGCTATCTCTATTCAGTCACCAAGTGTTTCTTCTTCTTCTTCTTCTTCTTCTTCTTCTTCTTCTTCTTCTTCTTCTTCTTCTTCTTCTTCTTCTTCTTCTTCTTCTTCTTCTTCAGGAAATGCCATTGGGGCACTGTAATGATGATTGTAGCAGCAGCACTAGAGGGCAGAAGCGGTGCTTTGCTGTGAGATGTAGCAGCTGCAGGGGTAATGGTTGCTTAAGCTTTTCCAGACAACTGCATGGTTAGCATAATTAGTCTGCCCAGATTTGGGAAACTCGAATATAACAACCTTACACATTAAGAGCAATGGGGGTGGTTGCATTTCCACTCAAAGAATATAGCAACCCTACGCAATAAGGGCAAAAGGGGGTGACTGCCTTTCCACTCAAGGGGGACCTATTGTGGGTGTGGAGAAATAGGGGTTATTGTGGATTTGATCGCAAGAACAGACTGAAGGGAAAGTGTTAATCAGCCATTCCCCCCGCCCAGGGCCTCTACTTTATGTTCCCCCAGCCTACATTTCTCTTTTAAAAAGAAAAGAAAAAAGAAACAATATGTATTTGTAATTTGAGTCTCCGAGTTGTCTGCAGCAGAAGTTATGAGCACCGCTACTCCACCCCATCTGGTCACTTTCTCTTCCGGTTTGGCTTTCCAGCCCAAACTACCTACCCCCACAACACACTTCAGGTAATAGCAAAGGTCAGTTCAGTTGAATCTCAGAGGCCCTCCCAGCTGAAATCCAGTGCTCAGTTGTCTGCAGAAACCTCATGCTCCATTGACCTGGATGCAGCCACATACACATTGCCCAGCTGAAGGTTGAGTTGACTTGGCATGATCACGTGATACTTTCCTGGGGCAAAAATGCAATGTGTCAGTCTGTCCTTTTCCTATCTCTATGATGATAACCTGCTTTATTTCTGTCATGGAGAGTTAGGGGTGCAACAGGTTAAATTGTACAAAGAAACTACTTATACTTGGAAAGTCTGTGGCTGACCTTTGTTTCACACAGCCAAGGACATGTTGAGGGCCTTTGGACCTTGTGGATCTGCAGCCTCTCCCAGCAGGTCCATGGTACACCCTCCTTTTTGTGCTCTCCATTGCTGGAGTTCTGATGTTGGAGAAGCACCAGCTGTGGACCTTTCCACAGCCTCATGGAAGAGGCTTGCAAGGCTGGGTCTCCCTCTCCAATGGTGGACCTCTCTCTCTCTCTCTCTCTCTCTCTCTCTCTCTCTCCATTTCTGCCCTCAGAGGGGGAGATCCAAAAAAAACCCTTTGGCCCTTGGGATGCCTTCCCAAGGACTATAGGACTTCAGCCTTAATTCTTATTTAGCCATTGCGGGTTCACATTACACATAGAGAAGTCACTAAGAAAACGCAACATTCTGTTCCCTTGTTTCATATAAAACTACTTTGTAAATGGTGATTTGGTGCAAGACGTCAGCAGGGCTAATGGCTGCTTAAGCCTTCCCAGACAACTGCATGACTTGCATAATTAGTCTGCCTAGATTTCAGAACTGGAATGTAGCAACCCAACACACTAAGAGAATTCTTATGAAGAACCCAGGACAGTGGGTGCTTTACTTTCACTTTCCAGCTGCTCTGGACAGCTGTTTTTATGGTGTGGCAGCCTCGAGAGGCAGAACAAGGCATCTCAGACATCATAACAAACCACTGCTTGTTGTGCAGTTTCACATTCCAGTTTGCTGGCCAATCACAAACCATGGCTTGTCAATCCAAATGCCATAGCAATTCACAGTTAATTTTCACAAACCAGCCTACAACAGAAGCACTTACATAAGCCAAATTCAGGACACAGTGCCACCTATGGTTGGAATAAGAACATAACCATCCAAGTTCCCCTTTATAGTTTGCCCAGTAGAGAGGTGAGTGAGGCACCTGGAGACCAATCGATGTGTCTTGCTAAATTTTGTTCTGCACCTGACATGAAGAACTAATCTCAGTAACTGTGAAGACCATTATAAATCAGCTTGAGCAGGCAGGTCATCACCATGTTGAAAGTGAATGACACCCCCCCTCTCTCTATCTCTCCGTTACCAATATCCCACTACTTCCTTTCATTCTTAGGAGAAATAAGCACTTTACAGTTAACCCAGAAACTTTATTTGAAGCCGTGCTAAGTTAACTGACCTCTGCTGGCAGCAGCTGCACACTTGGCTTTCACCATGGTAACAAGCTGCCTGCCCACCCCCTTTGCATTCCTCACTTACTCAAGCTTACGTTATGAAGACTATTGCTTCTTTCCCCCTCCCGCAAGAAACAGGTGTGACGAGCGTTGGATGCGGAACTCAGCGCAGTAGTTTCATCAAATTGTCTAATTTTCAACATTACTTGTGAATAACGTTTAATGGTGGTGGGAGGATATTGCCATGAATAGTTCTGCTGTTTACAGGAAACACATATGAGCAGTGGAGCCTGGTGGCTGTAATGCCAGTGAGGCAGTGTATCCACTCCAGGTTCTCGTCTGAACTTTTAAGGAGCTATCCATGGTGCTGAACCTATTGAGGGGATACGCCTCCCCACTGACATTGGAGCCACCAGTCTCCACTGCATATGAGCCATCTTTGTGACCTGAAGTGGCATGTGTCACATGACTGTATAGGCTGACTGGCCCTAACATGGTTCTCTTCAGAGACATTGGACTGCAAATCCCAGCATTCCCAGACTGCTGAAGCTGAACTTTGGAGACTGCTGAAGCTGAACTTCGGAGGTGTGTCTCATCTTTGGGGGCGAGATTTCTGAACTCCCCCAATGCTGGGAATGATGGGAGTTGCAGTCCAACACTTGGTTGGGGAAGGTTGGTATAGCGAAGGAGGCAGGAGCAGGCTGAGGGAACATCGGGGCCTGCTCCAGTTGGACTGCCCCCCCCACAGGGCTAACTGACATCTACAGCCCTGTGTGGAAGAGGAAGGAGCGAAGGAGGCAGGAGCAGGCCGAGGGAACATCAGGGCCTGCTCCAGTTGGACTGCCCCCCCCCCCAGGGCTAACTTCTTGAGACTTCTACACAGAGAATTACTGCCGGAAGTAGTAATTAATATTCCCCCTTCTTCCCTCCCCATTCCTTTTTCCTTGTGTGTCGTGTCTTTTTAGATTGTAAGCCTGTGGGCAGGGACTGTCTTGTTAATTGTTGTAAACCGCTCAGAGAGCTTCGGCTATTGGGCGGTATAAAAATGAAATAAATAAATAAATTAAATATAGGCACTCTCACACGTAGTGTTCATGCTCAGGGCAAATGATTCCACCAAATCCTTTTTACTGGAATATTGACTTCCATATGTTCTGAGCAGTGATGAAGGCAAAACTGAGACTGGGGCAGTTTGGAAATCTTGCCCCCAGATATGAGCCAAGCCTCCAACATCCAGGCTCAGCTTCTGTGGAGTTTGCCACCAGCCAGCTCTTCTGGCCCAATGTACTGAAAGAGGGGGCACAGAAAACTGCATCTCCTATGCACTCCAACAAAAAATGACAACAACCCCCCTCCACCATCAGCCCCCACCCTCTGACCTTTGCACAGGTAGGTTCGTTTGGGAAATTTGTTTTGCCCCTGGCAGGAACTAGGGTGGCCACTTGTGAATTGCCAAAAAAGAGCAATTCTTTTTTGCATCACCAAAAGAGGACAGCTATTTGCATAAAATGTGCATATGCTAATTTATATGTACAAATGCAAATCTAGAAATTATTATTATAAGTTAAATAGAAATACAGTACATCTCACCATAGTGTAGAAAAATGTGGCCAGGTGACCAGTGTGCCTTGCTCAGCCTGCAGTCCAGGTGCTGTTGATGGGCAACTTCAAGGCCCAGCTCTTCCTTCTTAGCGCTCTTTTTCTTTAAACTGGACTTGAACAGCCCTTCAAACAGAGGACTGTGACCAGCCTAGGAAAACTCACCAGGGTATTATTATTATTATTATTATTATTATTATTATTATTATTATTATCATCTTGTTCTTCTTCTTCTCCTTCTTCTTCTTCTTCTTCTTCTTCTTTGAAAAGGTTCAGGAAAGACTCAAGTTTTTTCTGAGAACTCTCTGGGAATCCAGTAAATTCCTTTATTTGCATCAGCCACCGGCCTTAGCATGAAGTAAAATATATAGAAATAGAAAACAAAATTATACTTGACTAAAATTACCTTAGTTGTGTTCTTAAAATTTGCATTGAACAAAAATGCTATGATTAATACATAAAACATAGTCCTTCAGACATAAATAGAATCAATAAAACAACAGATAAACTTCTGCTCAGTCAAGAAGCTGTGAATAATTAGGTCTCTAATAAGATGATAGATCTTATTTTAATAGCCCCAGCTAAAAATTTAGCGGTTTTTGCTGTGACCTGTTTATTTTGATCTGCGAGAAGAAAAGACACAGAAGCAATAACTGACCGTCCTGGAATAGATGACAGTAGTGGAGAAATCACCTCTTTCCTTAGATTTTTATAGAAAGCACAAGATAATAATACATGATCTATTGTTTCAATACTGCCATCTCCACATGGGCATAAGCGATCCAATGGAATTCTTTTAAAATGGCCCTCCAGTGCAGCTGATGGCAGTATGTTCAATCTTGCCTGAGTGAAGGCTCGTCTGTACTTTACAACCGTTAAGTTTTGCAAATAAGATGCCAATGTGTCGAAAAGCCTAGATGGAGAATAGTCATACCATGGGCAAAATTTTCTTGTAGTGGCCAAATTATTCTGTTGCTCAATATCATGTAGGCGCTGTCTAATTAGGATTTTTGCTTTGATAAATCCCGACATTAATAAATGCTGTGACGATAAGCCAAAAGAGAATACAGCTTAGAGATAGTGTTCTTCATCCAAGCACTCACATGGGAATCCTGCAAGACCAAGGGGAGTAAGCCAGTTGAAGTTAAATTCAACTGGAGCCAATAATTAACTGCCCCAGGCCTGTAGAGTAATTGAGGAGAAATTAGCCTCCAAATGCAAAGATGCATTTGGAACACAACATGGAACTGAAAAAAATTGTCTTAAGAACTTAGACTGAACAGCTTCTACAGATCTAAAATAAGGTTCCACTCAGATCTAGACCCCATAAAGTAATTGTGCTAGAGGTTTAGCTCTAAAAAAACCCTCAAGTACTGAGGGTATGTGGTTGCCCCCTTTTGTGTAGAAAAAGTGCATCAGAATTTTGGTACTTCTGGGATGCCTTATCCACCACATATTTCTTGTGGGCTAACCAAGACCCTGTTGATTGAAAGACCACACCGAGGTATTTGAAAACTTTAACTTGTTCAATTGGCTGTTTATCCATATACCATCTATGTTGACCCTGTGTTTTTTAGAGAACACCGTAACCTTAGTTTTGTTATAGTTCACAGCTAGGTGTTCTTTTTGGCAATATTCAGAGAATACCCTCAACAATCCTCTTAGGCCCACTTTGGGAGAGAAGTACAGCATCATCTGCGTTAAAAGAATGGAAATATGTTTTGTAGCCAACTTAGGGGCACTCTCTGGGAAACATGCAGCAAGGCCAAAGTAATCATGAGACAAGCTACAACCAAATGAACCAAGCAATTCAAATCACTCTGGAGAAACAAGACTGTTATAACATTTCCTCATGTTTGTCAGTGTTACGTTTAACCAGTAGAGGGCTATATTCTCTAAATAAGGAGCTGATATTTCCACTCCAAAGGATGTTGTTTCTTAAACATCATTACCCTCCCAACAACTCTTAAACACCTGATATTTGAAGGAAAAGTTGAAAAGTCACCTGATTATTGTTCTCCTGCCACAAGGTGATGTTTTCATTTGTCCTTCTCCCCAGAAAGCCTCAGAAATAATAACACCTGGAATGCATACATCTGTCTATGGAAAGAATTCGGTGGTTGTGAACAGCCTAAGTAAGCAGAGAAAGCAAAACTGCAGTTGATGTGACCTTCCTCTTCCATCTGAAGTTGCTCATAGGTCATTATAACTGCAGTGGTGCAAGACATTTCATGCCTTTCATTTGTCTCCTCTTTGGGAGTTAACACAGCCTACTCTGTCTGCACTCTGCACATAAGCTTGTTATGCTGGAACACTTAATGGCAAGTAGATGGTGCTGTTGCACTTGGTTATATTAAGTTTTTGAGGTGCCATGGGATGAATCTTCATATGAATAGTCTTTATTATATTTTACTAGCAAAATGCCCATTGTTATGCCAGATGATGTGCATGTCTGTGTGTACATGTACATATAGGGCTTGTATACTGCAAAGACCCCCTAGGGGGAATGCAGTGATATCTCTGCCCCCCCCTCCAAAGATCCCTGACAATGATGCCTAAGTTACCTAGTGCCACCTTCCCCAATTTAGTTGGGGATGATGGGAGTTGTAGTGCAATGCACCTGGAAGAGGTTAGACTGGGGAAGGCTGACCCAGTGTCTGTAGAAAGGGCAACAGTGTGGCTGGATTTGTACATAACCCTGGTATGGGTTGCTGAATCTGAGGTTCATGATGTGCGAACCTAGCCACGATAACAAACCATGGTTTGTTAACCATGAACAACCCAGAAAGATAAACCATGGTTTGTTGTTGTATTGTGAATTCTGGGTTTTTTAAACCATTAATTGTTGTCATGTGCGAACTGAGAACTATGCATTGTTCATGCATTGTTTCTCTAGAGGCAGCGGTGAAGAGTGGTAAAACACACACACACACACACACACACACACACACCACTCTACATGACAGTACTACAGCACCACAAAGGCATTTGGGATACAGGGAGGGAGCTGGCAATAGACGAGAGAAAAAGACAACCCAGGGATTGAGAAAACAAACTGGTTTGTTAGATCATCTGCCAGACAAACCCTGAGTAGCGCAATCATGGATGAAATAAACCATGGGTATAAGTGTGAACCAGGTCTGTGTGTCTACATTGAGCACTTTATTTTTCCTCTTTGGAGTGAATAGGAACCATTCACTTATATCAAGGGTGGACAACATGCAGTCCATGGGCTGCATGCAGCCCACGCTGCCCCCCAGTGCAGCCCACAACATCCCTCACTGCCCCTGCACTCTGAAAAAAGAAGTTTAAAACTATTTTTAATGGGGGGAAGCCATCCAGAGCACTATGGAGTGCCCAAAAGGCAACATTTCAATCATATCTCACTAACAACTCATAAAAATATTTTCATGCTCTGGGGAGGGGAAAATTCCTGCATAAATATTAAATCTAACTATATAAAAATACCATCAACCCAGTGAGTAATGGGAGTTAGCTTATGTTTCTTGGTCACAGTATAGTGTGACAGAATAACACATATGCGCAGTAATCACACTTATTTTGGATTCATGCTACCATCTTCTACTGTGTGTGATACAATATCCAATAGTGAATCATATATCATATGCTAAGTACCAGATCTTTTATTCAGACCACTAGGAAAGATACTCAAAGCAGTCTCCCCAAAACGGGAATGAGGGTAGTTATACAGGGCAGATGCAATGGTTTAACAAGAAGCTTAGCATAATAGGTCTAGATATCTGAAATCCTGCTGTATACATTATTTCAAGAGAGAGTTTTTCGAAGGAATGTAAGCCCCACTATTGGTGAATTGAAAATCAATGCCAGTATATGAATATGTGTTTACCTAAGGATTTTCATAGATAGGTTAGTTAGGTAGCAATGCTTGAAGAATTTGTTCTTTGTGAATTCTGATATGAACTGACCTGATCCGCACATCCTGGGTTAATGTGCAGATCAGAACGCTGCCATCCTTCTGATTTTGTGCTTTTCTGAATTTTGCAATGCAGCTCTCAGCTCAAAAAAGTACCAAATTGCATATAAAAGGGCATATCTTTGGATTAATCTTTGTAAACCACGCAGAGAGCTTTGGCTATTGGGTATAATAGAAATGGAATAAACGAAATTAAATGTAATATATAAATGTGTACTTTCAGGGAAAACACATTCAAAAGCTTTCCTAAGCTTTCTGTCTGAGGCTTTCCACATGTAGAGGGCAACAGAAATACTGATGCAGGTGGGGCGGGCTAGCAAACTCCCCCTCCTCATGTGTTGAGTAAACACATATTGGGAACTCCTGAATAGGGTTCAGAAAGAATTTCGGATTCCTTATATCTGGTGAACTGTACACTTCTGATGATGTTTTAGAAGAGCAGGGGGGAAATTATCAAGATATAGAATTATTATGAAACTGGAATCAATTCTTACTGTAATGGAATAGAAAAAAAATAATCAGAATGTTTCAGTCGAACTATTGGCTCTTACTGTGCATAAAATCAGTCTCTTTTAACTGATACCTGTGACAGGTCTTGTGGAGAAAGCCTGAGCACACACGGTTGAACCCTGACATAGTTTTCCCCTTTCACTGACACCCCTCTTCCCCCATCTTTCTGCATAATCCCCACCCGGGGGACAGGAGACACAGTTCTGGGCAGACCGGTTGTACATGGTCACATCTGCATAGCTACATCTGCATACCCTCAATAGGGCGCATTTACATCTACCCTCAAGGAAGTGCATAAACATTCTGAAGGTGGGGAGCAGTCTCAAAGAGCTGCAAAGTACCCCAAAGTATCCAGGAGATGCCAGCACCCAAGAGGTGCCACCACACCGCAGGGTGGAACCAGCCCAACTGGTCATCAAGGGTGGGGAGGGAGGAGGGAGGGTAGAAAAGGCAAGTCCTCAGGAACAAAGGTTGTTGGGAACATGGTGCAGGCTTGCACGGATCAGGTCCCTGGCTCCAATCAGGACCAAGCAGCTTCCAACCCCGGGAGCAGCACTCGGAGATCGGCTACACAGACCGCTACGTTAGCTCAGTAAGTCAGTCTCTCTGATGTAAGGTTACTTCTCTGTATTACGCAAAGCCTATATCTCGTATGTGTATTGAAGCTTTCCGCTTCAGTGATTTTTATGAACTCTGTTGTTTATGTTGTGAAATTCCTAGAAGTCTATTAGTTCCGCTTCCGCTCCATTAAATACCTAGCAAAATAGCCGCTTGTTGTTTCAATACAATTCAGTGTCAATGGTACATCGCGGTTGGGTTTAAAGTTCACGGAAGTAAAGGGCATTTCTTCGGTGCCAGTTAACCCTTTAAGTGCCGAACCCGCACAAAGGACCAGTCCCGGTCCTCCACAGGTCTTTTATGGCCTGCTCCCCCAATTTTGACATTGACTGTTGCCCTCCAGCCATGTAACCCAATGGCTGTAAGGGTTCTCAGAAAACAAGTGTCAGCTTTATGATCTTCTCTATTTGTTCGGAGGCCAGGATGTTTGTGCCAATTGGTGCCTTTGTGCCAATTGTCTTTTCATTGCGGTTCCCACCACCAAAGCCCATGTGTCCATGTTCAAAGTGTGCAGGCAATGAGGTCAGGGAAGTATAGCCCCTGTGCCACGCATGGGCTCTCTTTTAGTTATATTCTTCTGCTGTTAATGCACCATACTTGAGTTAGTGGCAGTCTGTGCTTGGTGGTGGCTCTGTAAGCAGAAGGATGGCTGCTCTGTGGTACATATGTAATCAGAGGTGGGGGCAGGGCATTTTGGTTCTCCATCGAGTTCAATGGGAGTGACTTACACTGCCCCATTTGCCAGCACAACATTAAACATGATGGAGACTAGGCACAAGGTCTGAGGCGACTTTTGATTTTGACAGGGGAGGCTGGTGACTCCTATTTCGGTGGAGTTCCTAATCCAGTGCAGCCTTTTGTTTGGAGCTTTATAGGAGCTATCCATGGTGCTGAATTCCATCCCCAAAATAGGTTCACCACCATGGAGCACCATGGATAGCTCCTATAAAGCTCCATATAAAACCTGCAATGGATTAGGAGCCCCACTGAAAATAGGAGTCACCAGCCTCCACTGGATTTTGAGCTGCACTGGATGGATCTGTGGATTGAGTGGATTGGGATCATGCTTGACACCTTTCTTTTTGCAGGGGAGTCTTTCCAATCTTGGCAGCAGATTTGGGAAGATGAGTATTGCATTAAATCTGTCTCTTTCTGGTGCGACAGCCCAGCAGTTGTGTACATCCGTGAACTATCAGTGCTCTAACTCAGAAAAAGTAATGAGGTTAGTTCATGGGTTTGTTCTAGTTTGTTTGGAACTCAGTGTACTTCTTACACCTTGACATGTTCTTGGAGTAGATAATGAGAAATCAGACCCCCTGTCTCACTTTAACTTCCACAGATCCTGAGCTTTTGCATCAGAGGCAACAGAAAGAAAGGCAAAAGCAATCCAGAATTGTGGAGTCTTGGAGCTTAGAAGTTAACAGGAACATTCTGCAACATCCACCAGAACCACTTAAATTAGGAATGTAAACACTTTTTTGGGATTTTTCTGCAGTCACAGGAAGTTAAGCCAGGTTTGCCAGTGGAGCTCCAAGTTATATTTCACTCCGCTCTTTCCAATGGAGTCAGATGCCTGGCCACAGGTGTTGTGAGGGAACTGGGAGATACTTGTCCTCGAAGGCATCACTCCCCACTGTAGTCTGTACATTGCATTGGGTCCTAGTGGCCAATCACGGGTCCTTGTCTAGGCTGGCCCATCTTCATCGTGTTTTTTAGTGCTGGAGGTTTTTGACTTCACCATTTGCTTGCAATAAAGGTGTTTTGCAGCATTGAAAAGGTGCCATAGTGGTGTTTCACTCAATTATTGGATAATGATAGAACAATGTAGAAGACACAAAGTAATTCAATTTTCAACTCCAAATATATAATCTCTTTCTCCCCTTCTCTTTCCATCAAGTAGCTCTGTTGTTTCCTAGAAAGGTCATCGACTACAAAATAAAAATATTCTCAGATTTAACAAAATACAGTCCAAACTCAGTTCAAGAACAAAGATACCTCCCTTCTAGGTGCACATAATATCTTCAGATTTTCCATCTTCCAGTGGTCACAAATACAGATCTTCCTTTCCCACTTCACATAATATCTTTTCACATATCTCCCACAAACTGTTGCTAATTTCTACCCAGGAAATGCTCCTTCTCCCTGATCTAATGGAACATGCACATGCATTGCTCCAAGCCTTCGGCATTTTCCTTCAGAATGGTCGCCATTTTGTGCAGATGACTGCCTGACTGTCTGGTGGCAAAAGCCAAGTGAAGCACATCCCTTAGGGTTGGGATGGGGAATCTGTGACCCTCAGCATCATCTGGCTCTCCAGATGCTGTGGGCCTACTCTTGCTCTCCAGACTGTACCACTGGGAATCTCTTCCCTTTCTGCTTCATGCGTCTGCAAGAGGTAGTGAAGGAATGGGGTGCCACAGAGAAGGAAAGAGTGATGCAGTCCTGCAATGCTGCAAACTCCACCCACCATCAGCTGTGGCTCTGCTCACCATCAGTGGTCATCCCCAAAAGATGACCCATCGGTCAACATCCCCATCCCTGCATTAGGGGTATCCATTGCTGTCAGTATGAGAGGACAGGTTGTGCTATTCTTATCAAGAGTGCTTTGTTAGGATAACTTACTTTTTACTTATATTTCAGTTTTCATCCTGCATCTTTTGCTCTTCTAAAGATCATGCAAGGCAGCTTCTAGAAAAATAAATGCCTGTATACTTGTAGTAAATGGCATGTCAGAATTGTAAGATCTTATCTTGGTAGAATTAATATTTCTTCGTATTGTGAAAAGATAAAAACAGTCTAATAGCAATTAACTTCAGAGCTATGTTGTCAAAATGCCTTAAAACTGGAAAGTATACCCGGATAATAACTAAAGGCCTTACAAAGCATAGTTTTCCATTAGTATAATCTGACACATCTGACACATAGCCTGAACATTTTAACTGTTTGGATAGGATATAATCTTTTTTTATATGGGACTGCATTCAAACATTTGTCTCCCCACCTGCATTCCGAGGTGGTACAGTTCCAAGGGGATGGTACCATTTTCTGTTCCTGAACATGGAGAATGGCCCTTACAATTCCGCCACTATACTGTAAAACAGTTTGGAAACAGTCAGAGGGGGAAATGAGTCCTTGGCCCAGAATTCCTGCCCCATATTCACAGAATCATTCATCCCTACAAAAATAGGGACGTGTGTCTCTGTGTGTCCAGGGCCAGGGAAAGTTAGCTCATTTTAGAGGATGGGCAAATTTCTATGAAATTTGGGGTGAGGTTTATTGTAGTTGAGTACGTATGCAAGGTGACCTAGGACTTTCTTGCCTTGTCTTTTTTGCACTTAAAATAAAAGTCTTACTCCCTACTTATAGCAGCAGCGAGGCTCGGTCTGCAGTCTCCTGGTTGTGTTCCTAAGAAGGACAGAATGCCCTTGGGAATGAGATTACGCATGATGACAAACTATTATTCCTGTGAAGGACTGCTGCCTGTCCTTTGCGTGAGTCCAGGAGCATTCTTGGGTAAAAATAAAAGATGGCTGCCACATTGTCTAAACTAAGAACATAAGAGGAGCCATGCTGGATCAGACCAAGGGCCCATCTACTCCAGCATTCTGTTCACACAGTGGCCAACCAGCTGCCCACGGGAAACCTACAAGCAGGACATGAGTGGAACAGCACCCTCTCACCCATGTTCCCCAGCAACTGCTGTACATATGCATATTGCCTCTGATACTGGAGGAAGAATATAGTCATCAGGACTAGTAGCCATTGATATTCTTATCCATTAATTTGTCCAATCCCCTTTTAAAGCCATCCAAATTGGTGGCTATCACTATATTGGCTATATCACTGGCTATTCTCCCAGTTTAGAGAGATCCTTTTGGAGCTTCTCAGAATCCCTTTTTGTTTTAACCACCCTAAATCATTTGGTGTTTCAATTTATTCACTGTTCACTGAATAAATTGAAAAGCATTGACCCCAATACAGATCCCTGTGAGACGCCACTGTTGACATCCCTCCATTGGGAGAATTTACCATTTCTTCCTACTCTCTGCTTTCTGTTCTTTACCAGTTACTGATCCATAAGAGGACCTCCCCTCTTATTCCATGACTGCTAAGTTTGCTCAAGAGTCTTTGGTGAGAGACTTTGTCAAAAGCCTTTTGGAACTGACTCTGTCTATTGGATCACCCCTGTCCACATGTTTATTGACACTCTCAAAGAACTCTAAAAGGTTAGTGAGTTTACCTTTCAGAAGCCATGTTGATTCTTTTTCAGCAGGGCTTGTCCTTCTATATGCTTACTAATTTTATCTTTAATAATGCTTTCAGCCAATTTACCTGGAACAGTTGTTACAGTAAGCTAACTGGCTTGTAATTTCCTGGATCCTCCCTGGATCCCTTTTTAAAAATTGGTGTTACATTGGCCATTCTCCCATTCTCTGGTACAGAGGCTGATCTTAGAGACATGTTAATATTTTTGTAAGAAGATCAGCAATTTCATATTTAAGTTCTTTAGGAACTCTAGGATGGATACCATCTGGGCCTGGTGATTTATTAACTTTCAATTTTTCAATAAGGTTGAGAACTTCATCTTTTGTCACCACTATTTGCCTCAGTTCCTCAACTCCCTTCCTGAAAACATCAGTTCAGGCACTGGTATCTGTTCTATATCTTCTGCAGTGAAGACAGATTAAAAGAATTAATTCAGCATCTTCTCTGCAATCTCCTTATCTTAGTACTCCTTTAACTCCATTGTCATCCAGTGGTCCAGCTGCCGCCCTATTTATTTATTCATTCATTCATTCATTCTATTTATACCCTGCCTTTTTTCCTGCAAGGAACCCAAGGAAGCTTGATATTGTTCACGATATGCTCCTCAGGCTCAAAATATTTTTTTGCATTTCTTATTGTCTGCTCTTGCATCTCCTTTGTGCAAGTTTGTGCTCCTTTTTGTTTTTCTCATTTGGGGAAGACTTCCATTTTCTGAAGGAAGCCTTCTTTTCTCTAGTAGCTTCCTTGACCTTGCTTGTTGACCATGCTTGTGACCTCTTGGACTTGGTGCTACTTTTCCTAACCTGTGGTATGCTTTCTATCTGAACTTCTGTTATTGTGGTTTTGAGTAACCTCCAAGCATTCTGAAGGGATTTAATCCTTTAACTAAATTAAGCCCCAAACCTTCCCCTGCCCTGAACATTTCACAGAAACTTGCCCACCCTGTCCAATCTTTGGGGGCTTCGTCCCCTGAACTGCTGAAAAAAACTGGTCCAAATGGTTCAGCAGCCCATCTTGACTACTACTCCACGAGGCGACACCATTAATATTGTATTCCCAAATCAAAGATAAGATCAAAGGAGCCAATGACACACAACAACAGCAAAAAGCCACTGCACAGAAAGTTCTTGTAAACAGGAAAGGCAGGCAGGCAGGCAGGCATTCTGTTGACAACCAGGGCCGGTGCTACCATTAGGCCAACTAGGCGGCTGCCTAGGGCGCCGGGCTAAATGGGGCGCCAGAAACGCCTTGAAAAAACCACTTCACATATATCTACAGAAGAAAAGCTTTTTTTTTTTTAAGAGTCTTTCTGGGTTGTTTGAACTGCGCTTCGCTGGCTGCTCTCCTCCTCTTCCTCTCCCCCCTGCGCGTCTCTCTCTCTCTCTCGCTCGCTCTGCCTTCGCTTCCAAGGAACACACAAACCGACTCTCCCAAAGATTTCTTTTGTGATCACTTGAACTGAGGAGCATGGGGGCAGCAGCAGCAGGAAGAGACGAAGGATGGGGGGGGGTCAGTAGGTTTGTCATTGGTTTGTTAGTTACAAAGATGAAGAAATAAGAGGGGAGGGTGGAGGGGAGTTTCTTTTTTTAAAAAATCGAGCAGCAGAAAGAAAAGAAAAAGGAGTACCAAGCCAGCCTTCCCCCCCACACCCCATTTTCAAAATCCCACCAAAAGACACATATTAAAGTGATTCCTTTCATGGACAATTCACTCCCCCAGCCCCTGATAATGCCTACTGTTTGGGGAAGTTCCCCTCCCCCTTCTAGTCCTCCTTGGTACCGTCATATGAAAGTGAAAATCTGTATAATGGATCTTCGCTTTATCCAACGGGATAACTGAGGATACAGGCCTGTGGCTTATGCTGGCTCAGCTTGTCTGAGTGTGGAAAGCTAAGCAGGGTCAAGCCTGGTTATTACTTGGATGGGAGACCCCTCCTCTAGTTTCCTGCATTGAGCAGGGGGTTGGACTTGATAGCCTTGTAGGCTCCTTCCAACTCTATGATCTATGAAATCTATGAAATCTTGATAGAAGATTTCAAGAAATGTAGCAAATTGGTACTACATCAACATGTATTTTATATATGTTTGTCAATGTTTATGATAATATTTTTTTTAGGTTTTGCCAATTGACTTTTAATGGGCATAGGGCTGGAGGGAGGGAGGGCTCAAGTGGGAAGGGGGGGGCGCTAAATATCTGATCTTGCCTAGGGCACCAAACTGCCTTGCACCAGCCCTGTTGACAACTCTAGTCTCCAACCTGTGCTCTGGTGAGATCCAGGACAAAGGAGGAGAGTCAGGAAGCAAGGCAGGGCTCAGGATGGGGTCAAAGGGGTTCTTCGGGGGGGGGGCAGATGAGACTTATCTGTGACAAGCCTCCTCAGGTTGCCCCACATTGTCTGTGGAAGTGGGGTTTGCTGTGGTGTTCCTCTGGGCTCAGGTCATCCAGGACACTGACAACTGCACAGAACATTTCTGCAAACATGAGCAGAGGTAAACATCATTGGGTGGTTATTGTATGAAAAACATTTCCCAGAAACTGCAGTCCTGAAATGGCGAATGCTTTAATCGGCTTAATACATGAGTAAAGATTCAGCTTTATGATTCGCTGGAGAAATAATAGGGAAGTTTAGTCCTTGCAATGGGAGATGGCGGTATATTATAGCATAGGCACCAAATCATTAAAATCACATTAATTGAAATCTGGGCCATGAAATGATCATGACCTGATGGGGATACTTTCCCCCTTACTTTCATTTTTGATGCCTGCCACTGCTTTACTTTCTTTACAACAGGTGGTTATGCATCACTCCTCTGGGTCTAGTACAAACTTGTAACATAGTTCCTCATCCCATCTACCCACTCACCCCCAATTACTTGTCTCTTTAAAAAAAAAAAAATGGACAAGGAAGGCCTTATCTGGGTTTCTTAAAAAACAAACAAAAAAAAAACCTGGAGGACTAATTGGGTTGCAATTTAAGGCCAGGTGTGTTGGGTTCCCATGTTTCCACTACTGCTGGGATTTGGCATATAAGCCATGAGAAGGGATCCACGTTGATTCAATGTGGGTCTGGCCCTTTGTTTTGGCACACAAAATATTTGACTATAGAGAGTTCTCTGTTTTTCAAGAAATAGTGTAAGGACCCCAAGACCCTGCATCATGGAAAGAATACTGAGCTACCTTGCCAGGATATTATAATGATTGAAGATAGATGCTTAAAATGTAGGAACTCCTGCAGCATCCATAAAACAACACTGCCAACAAACATCAAGAGGTGCTTACTTCCATCTAAACATACATTTTTATTTTATTTATTCATTTCTATTTTTCTCCCTCTTTTCAAACTACTGTCTCTCAAAGCAGCTCACATCAATTTATATACATCTATCTATCTACAGTCATGCCTTGGATTGAGAGCATAATTCGTTCTGGGAAGGTGCTTGTAATCCAAAACACTCTTATATCAAAACGAAATCCCCCCAAAAAAATTTGTACAGAGATTTTTAATTTAAGCTGTACTACAGTACTTGTATTGCAAGACGACGCTTGTATATCAAGTAAAAAAAAATTAAATAAATATTAAAAATTTTGCTTGTCTTGCAAAACGCTCTCAAACCAAGTTACTTGTAATCCAAGGTATTACTGTATCTATCTAAATATATCCATCCATAAGATTGGTCTGCATATGTTAAAAGACACAGTCGACACAAAGAAGTTGGCAAGTGTACAGTAGTATTCTTCTTGTGTGTTTCTCATTTATTTCCATGTGACTCATGCAGAAGAATTTCCCTGTGGATTAATCATCATCATCATCATCATCATCATCATCTGTTGTGGCAGAAAAATTAGATTCAATTGAAATAAGCAATGCTGCTCATATATATTCTTTTTTAAAAAGTGAGATATTTTCCCCTGTAGACACTCACGTGGGTTAAATGCTTATGGTGCTGTTACGTAAAGCCACCTCAGAGAGTATATTGGCAGAGGAAATCTTTCTGCCAACTTCTTGAAAATGTGAGGATTAGCATCTGGAAACATCAAGTAATTAATAATTTTTTAAAAGCTATATGGAAATAAGCCCCCAGTTGTTACCAAGACAAGCAACAGACAGGCTGAAAGCATGATGAGTTTTCAGCTACAAAATTGTTCTAACTAGATTGGGGTAGTGTTTTTCTTCTGTAGCAATCATAATTGAAAAAGAACAGCAATTTCCTTTTTCCTTCACCCACTCAGAAAATGGATGCACAATAACGCCCTTGTGGGCACACACACGCTTTAAGAAGTTCCTCCCTCAGGCATCTTGTGCTGTCCTTGCTAACTGAAGTGATTAGACCAAAGAAAATACAATTGGCACTTAAGTCCCTCCACCATACTGCAATCCTGCACCTGAAAGACCAAATGAGTTTAGGATTCGGCCATTCATACAAACTGTAGAGAAGTTTCTGTTTGGGAAAATTGTAACCTGCATGACAAAGTTTGCCTCTTTTCCTCCTAACTTACCCGGTTATTTCCTGGAGACACTAGTGTCTTAGATGAAGGGTGCTTCCAGACGGAAGGCTACCCTTCAGTTGGGTAGCCTTCCGATCCCTACCAATTGGAAGGTTCTGTGCAGCAATTCTTTTTTTTTTCCTTAATGGATTTTCTGCAGTAAGGAATAAGGTGGAAGAAGCAGTGGGAAATCGTGGAAGGACTATGAATGGAAGACAAATGGAATGGACCTCCTTATAAAATTCCTTGAATGAGACTGAGCAATGCAACATAAAAGCCTCTTCTAGAATCACCCATAATCAACAGCCATTGCCAAATCCTTATATTTCTACTTATGACCAACAGGCTCATCCAGACCCATGTAAACAAAAGCACAGCTTCTAGATCAGGGCTGTCCAACCTTGGGTCCCCAGATGTTGCTGGACTACAGAATCCCTTGCCATTAGCCATGCTGGCTGGGTATGCTGGGAGCTGTAGGTCAGCAACTTCTGGGGACCCAAGGTTGGAGAGCCCTGTTCTAGATCCACCCCGCAACTAAACCAGGAACACATGTGTATGACTGCAGCCACATCTTCACCTAGCTTTTGCTCTGACATATCATCCTGCCTTGTCTGGCTGTTGTAATGTTTGCTGAGATAATGGGTTGGTTCCAGACTTAGCCATACTTAGAGTAGACTCATTGAAATCAATTGGTTTCCCATTGATTTCAGTGGGTCTATTCTAAGTATGACCAGGTCTGGATCCAACCCAATGTATATGAAATTACTTTGAATGCGTGAAATGATGCACCATGAACTCTATGTATCTCTACAGCACTAGCACTGCTTCATGACTGATATTCTCATAAGTACTGAGAGGGAATATTTGTGGTTCTTACATGAGAGTTACCAATGGTATGCATATTGGGCTTTTATTTATTTATTTATTTATTTTATTTATTACATTTATACCCTGCCTTTTTTCCTTCAAGGAACCCAAGGCGGCTTACATAATCCTCCTCCTCTTCTCCATTTTATCCTCACAACAACCCTGTGAGGTAGGTTAGGCTGCGAGTCAGATGACTGGCCCAAAGCCACCCAGTGAGTTTCATGGCCGAGCGGGGACTAGAACCCGGATCTCCCAAGTTCCAGTCCAACACTCTAACCACTACACCACACTGGCTCTCTATTTTTTTAACCACATTTTCTATTTCTAATGCCATAAATGGAGTTTTCCATGGCAGCAAGCCACCAGAATAATCCTAGAACAATATCTAAGTGAGCCAGAATAGTATTACTTGGAATACATGGATGCTATCACTGATTAATTTACTCTGTCATGATGTAAACCTGTGTCTGTGCTTGAAAATTTATGTAAGTCAGTGCAGGATCTGCTGGGATAAATGCAATGGGCAGTATCCAAGAGGGCGCTTACACCCCTGCCGATTCTGTTGCACCCTGCCAATTCCCTTCCACAAGTGGTGCCCACCATTTGCAGAACAGAGATTTAGCACTTCTGGGGCCCACCAGAAATGAGCCAAAAGGCTTGTTTCTGGAATGGGGCAGGTTGGTGGAGCTTGGCATAAGGGAACCCTGCCGACCTGTCCCAATCAAGAAATGAGTGTTTCTGATCATTTGGGGGCTTCCTCAAGGGACCATTAAATCTCTGTTGCACAAGCAGTGCATCCTGCTTGTGCAACAGAATTGGTGGGTTGCAACAGGATCAGTGGGGGTGTCAGCGCCCCACTGGATACTGCCCAGTGTCACTGCAACTGGAGAAGGTGTGAAACTGACCATGTCTATGCTACAGATGTTGAATTGGTTCAAAACCCATTTCAATTGTGCCTTCCCTCAAGGCAATTTGGGAACTGTCTTTTTTTTTTTTTTTTTTAGAACTCCCCTTCATGTTCTCTGTTTCCAGTGCCCTATCATAAAATTAAGTACTAATAGTGATCTCAGTTCTCTGGGTGCCAGTCAGTACTTGGCCAAAACAGTACCACCCAGTAAGAGTGATATCTTAGGGAGAGATCTCTAGACTCGAGGTTTGCAGAAGTACCCCCCCCAAAAAATTTTTTAAACCTCTCAGGAGTGGTGGTGGGGACCCAAACATTCCAATGAGAACTGGACATGCTCAGAGAGCATGAAATGCTAAGTGACTGCTGGGTGGGAGGAACAGAAAACTGGAATGGAATGTGGAGTGGCTGGAATCCTGAAGAAAAGCACTCCGCACCACAATATTGTGTTGTACGTCCCACTTGTAAAACTGTAATTCCAAGGGTTCTCTGGCAGTACAGATGGGCAAATGTGTCAAGCTAAATTTTGCTCAGATTCTCATTTTTCCACTGCTCAGTTTGTTCCAACCCATTTCCACATTGGACTGCTTTTTTGGAGCGGGGGTAGTCTTGTACACATTTTGGTGTGAATTTTCACAATATACACATTTTTGTACACACATTTTCAAATGTATGCAAATGTGGAAGCAATTCCACTGATTAAAGAGTTTTTGTGTGTGTTAACCCAAATATATGCATTTTTGTTTGCACGGTTTCAAATATACTCATTTTGTTTGTGTGCACTTTTTCAAATGTATGCATTTTTGGCACACACCACTCTGCCACCTTTGATTCCACCTGACCTGCTTGTCACACACTTCCCACCACATGGTCTCCTTTGTTGATGTATCCACATGCTTTCAGCTACATAGCTGCTATAGTAGTCTTATTCAAACATTCTTAAAAGGGTTAAAAACAATGCATGAGAAGTTGTGCTCCAGCCCCGCCCTTCTCCCTCATCATGTTTCTTGCTCTCAACTCGTGGAGGGAGACAGTCTGAAGAGGAGCGCCCCCTGTATCTATGGAGACTCTCCATGTTATCCAGAACATTGAAAAATCCACGATCCTACTCATGCGGAGAGTCTCCATGGATACAGGAGGCTCTCATCTTCAAAATCTTGCCCTCTTCAAACTGTCGAGCAGACGGCAACAAAGGTGATGAGGGAGCAAGGTGGGGCTGGAGCGCTCCTTCTCCTCACATGTTGATTTTAACCCCTTTATGAATGACTGAATAGGGATGTAGTTTTAGCAATAAATTACTCAAAGGAGGAACCAAACTGTCCCATGATTTGTTGTAGTGAAGGAAACAGTTCCAGGCAGCACTCTTAGCAAAAAGTAGCCTAGATCAGCAGCCATTTTGTTATTAATGTAAAAGTTGCAAAGGGATTAGGAGGACAGTCTCATACTTCACTTCCTTGGATACATTCATTTATAAATTTTGTAGCAGTGAATGGTACACTCTGGGTAGCTGGCTGGGGCATGCTGGGAGTTGTAGGCCAAAAACATCTGGGGACCCAAGGTTGGAGAACACTGCTCTGCAGTATTAATTTCAGCTGCTGGAGATAGCATGCCATTGTTTCGTGTCCTGCTCACTCACTGGAATAAACTGAACTATCAAAGTTGGAAATATCAGAGCTCTCCCTTCTATTGTGATTTTGAAGAGTGACTAGCACCAGCTGCAGTCTTGGCATACCCAAGGTACAAACTATTTTATGGTTGTGAAGAGAAACATGGTTCATGGCTGTTGCGTCAGAGGGCTTCAGGGGATTTTGTGTGTTGTGTACTTCTTTCATTTCATGAGTCAGTATGGAAAATTCCAGAATTAAATACATTTCCCTCATAAGAAAGCTGACTGAACTCAGACCGTGTTCTGCAGATAATTTGATTTCCCACTCTTTGACTCAAAATAAGAGCCTCAGTGTGATTAACTTATACTACTACACAGGTGCATTGCCTTACTCCTATTTCTTTTTAATTCAATAAGCATCCTAAACAATGAAAAAAACAATCCAACAAGCTAGCAGTCCTGAGGCAATGGCCAGTGTCAGAAGATTTCCTGTAAAGTTACCATTTGAGCCAAAATGGTGCGGAGCGGGGACTTTGGAAAGAATTTGCTTAGGCCACAGACCTTTCCCTGGATGGATTCCAAACTCAGTAATGGTTCAAAAGCCTGTCAAGAGTCAGTCACAGGAACAAAGTGTAAAAGCATGCCTTTGATATCGGTTAGTTTACATTTGCTATATTCCACACAAGGAAATGAATAATAATTTAAACCAGGGTTGGGAAACTTCTGGGGGTCATAGCATCATAGAATCATAGAAAAGTAGAGTTGGAAGGGGCCCACAAGGCCATCGAGTCCAACCCCCTGCTCAATGCAGGAATCCAGGTCAAAGCATCCCTGACAGATGATTGTCCAGCTGCACCTTTAATGCCTCCAGAGTGGGAGAGCCCACCACCTTGATAGGTAGTTGATTCCATTGTCTTATTGCTCTGACAGTCAGTCTCTCCTCATAGGACCTTGTTTCCAGTCCCTATGTTCATTAGATGGAAATAACAAGTCCTCGCTGTGCTTTCAATAAAGGAGCACAGCGAGAGGCAATCACCAAGATCATTCACATCTTGCCACCATTGGAGCAGAGTTGGAGAATGAGGACAGGAGGCATACTGAGGAGAGAGAAGTGGTCATAAATGCAATCACTGACTTTCTTTGGTCTGCACATGGGCAACAGTAAAAGAGTATTCTTGCTGCATTACAGTTTCCTTAAAATACAAAGTTGTTTGTAGTTGAATGTACTGTTATACTTGTTAATAAAATATTTTATTTCTGTTTTAATGATGTGCCCTGTCCTGTTTCTTCTTCTGTTAAAAATATTACTTCATGGGACACGGCATCCCAATATGCAATGAGGTTTGAGGTTGCACAAAGAGCAATATTTTTTTTTAGTGTGCCCACAGGCACAATCTGTCCATTACATGCACCTGCGCATGAGAAACAAAGGGCAGTCTTGTTTTTATAACCCAGGAATTGACTTGTACATGTAACATAGCAATAACACTGTGGGCTGCAGTGGTTGTCATAACACTTGCAGCTGCACCATGCCATGACTTGCACTCATGGGCACACAGTGAAATACCTACACAATGGCTGGTGGTAGTAAGAGCAGACTCGTAAAAGGATGGCTGGCTGCCAGGAGCTGTGAACCTAAACCACCAAGTAATCAAAGGGTTAAACTTGCACACCCTGCCGTAGCGATCCTGCAAACATATGGAGGAATGCAGATTCAAATAAATTATAGACAGAGGGCACTAATCAGGAAGTTAATCTTTCAGAGTAAATCTGTTCTCTACAATATGTCCAATACTTATTTCCTGTCAAAAATGTCACCAAGGACGATGGTGTACTGAAAAGATCCAGAAGTGGAAATGCTTTTTCATGGAAAGTTCAGCAAGTTTTCTCTATCACTGACTGGTATAAAGATATGGCTTTAAATGATATGTTAACTTGTAATATCAAATGTAAAAGGGGACAATTAAAGAAAAACAATTTTAAGGATATCTGGGGTTTATTTTTGGATTTTGTGTTAAATAAGGGGAAAGGGAGCATGCTGTGTCAAGATATGTTGTATTTTTTGGAATAATGAATAACAATAGATTATAGAGATAGAATGTATTCTTTGGTCCCATGGTGATGGGAGCACTATATAAGTTGTATGTTTGTAATTTAGTTGTTTTATATATTGTTTGGGAGAAAAAATTAAATAAAAAAGAAAAGAAAAGGAAATGCTTTTTCAGCTTCTCCTAGAATGTGGATCTGTGGAGAGGGGCGTAGGCAGCTCTTCTCTTCCCACAATCCACGTTTTTAGGAGGGCCGCAAGAAGACTTTCCAGTTCTGGGTTTCCCAAGACCACCACTCAGTGCAGAACAAAGTTCAAGGCCGTGAAAGGGGCCTTCTTTTGGAACGATGGAAGCTCCCAAAGCAGAGACACACAAAGCAGAGACACAAAGCAGAGACTGAGAGACACACCAGCTGTGGGTTAGGACAGAAAGACCACACTGGCAGGAGCACCAACCAGCCAATGAGTATTCCCTAGGCCTAATTAGCACCCAGAGTAGGTACAGTTAATTACTCTTCACAACTTTAGGACATTAATGGTCCACACTGCAGGATTGGCCACGGAAGTTGTGCCGTGATTGCCAGCTGTCAAGTTCACTATTTTCTGAACTGTCATTCATTGTATGTCCCTGTTCTGTTTTAATAACTGTGACAGGTATAATAGTAAGACACATCACTCCACTTGTTGGCTCATTAAGGGGACTACTCTTAATCTTTATCTTTCTGTGTTCCCTGAGAAGGAGAAATGGCTGATTGTTGTGTTGCCTTGAAGAGAGGTGATATTGATGTTGCTGTTACCCATGTGCGTCTGACTTTTTCTTTTACCAAAATAAAACGTGGTAATGCTCACAGCTGCCATTCCAGAGCAGAGATCTAACTGTTCATATATTAACTGTGGCACGAGCCTCTCGTGTAGCACCGCTGTCAGAGGCCTGGTCCTGCAACCACACATTCTACTGTTTCTGGAGTCTCTGGTGTCAGAGTGCTAGAATGTGTGATTGCAGGACCGGGCCCCCGACAACCGTGCTCTGAAACTACACCCATAACATCACAGGGTGCCAAAGATAATTTCATTAATAGAAGGATGATCATGATAGCCGCCTTACTCTCGCTTAAATAGCCGCAGAGCCTTGCTCCAGTAATAATGAGATACGGATGACAGTTCATTACAATGATAACAATGGCCATGACTGTTAATGGCAGATATCATTTTTACCTCGTTTTTTTAAAAAAGCACTCTTGTGTAGGAAATCATTTCTTTGAGCCCAGTCAGGTGTCACATTGAATTCTTAACATATGTGAGATGCGCCTGAGAATGACAACACTGTCATTTGTTTCACCCACCTTTTCCAGCACACACCAGAAAGAGAAGAGGAGGGGGAAGCAGCAATGGAGCCTGCCATGGAGGAGGATCCTCATCTCTGCCAGCAGGCCTTCACGAACTCCTCAACCCTGTTCACCAGGTGAACATACACATCAAACTAGTGCACGTCACAGTACCATGACTGGTTTTCCTATTTTGCCCCCCAAAAAACCAACAACAATCCAGCAACACCTTTCCTTCCTGCAAAGTGTCATAGTAAGAGAAGTCAGTGCGGGACACATAACACAACATCGACATGGAGTACCCATTCCTCGGGGATGTTTACGCAGGAATGCAGTGTTTGGAACTGCCCTCAGATGAACTGTGATGCTGTTGTTTGAAACCGCTAAATGCACCACCACAACTGATCAATGTTACAAACATGCTTGTAACTGTGTTCTGTTCCCCACCCCACCCCGGTAGCACCACCGACGATCAGGACTTGTGAAGCAGGTGATCCCCCAGATCTCCAAGTGGAGGAGCAGAAGGAGACAGGAGCGGACGGGAGTTGAGCAGTACTTTCCCCATGCACACACAATCCAGCCGATTGTAATTTTTGTAATATGTATTGTATAAAGCGGTTCATGTTGTAATTGCTGTAACTTATATAGCGAATATTCCCTTTAAACCCAGGAACAATGTTTTATTACCGTATAAAGGCAAGGTAGAATTTATTAGATCTCAACTGTCCCTGTGAGGCAATTTTGATAAGGAATGGATTTCTTCGGAGGACTGGATAAAATGAGTTAACGTTATGTTAATGGTGTCACCCTTACTTTTAACCAAAGATTTAATTTCCTGTGGTATATGGAGTGAGACTCTGCAGCAGTGCTTCACGTACTGTGTTTAATTCATTTCATTTTCTAGAAGAAAGGAAGGATTGTGTTCTGCCTCCTGCTAGATTAGTACTTCCTTATTCAGAAAGTACTGTCTTTGCATTGTCTTATTTATACCACTGTCAGTATACCACTATTTATTTATTTTTTCCAGAGTCAGTGCCCAGGCCAGTAGTCAGTGGTCCCCAGAGTGAAGATGGAGATGGCCATGGAGATGGCCAGGGAAAAGCTGGTTGTGACGGATAACCTCTGTGTAGCATTTCTGTCACCTCGTGACTCCATGCAAAGATCACGTATGTTCTGAAATGTGTGGCCCAGGTTTGGCTCCTCTGTTGTGGCATGTCTGGCTGCATAATCTGAGAAATGTGAAGCAAACTATTTTTTAATTACCCCTTAGCATGGAGACTGTCTTCGAAGTACACCAACCGGGGAAGCTGGCTAGAAGAAGGGATGACTCAGAGGAGGGAAACAAATAGTTTTATCTTTATAAACATCTTTAACATTTTTAACCTTTTCTTTGCTTGTTAATAAATGTTTATATGTTTCATTAAACTGAACAAAGTGCAGTTCTTCATATAGGCATGTATCAGACCCTTTTTCAAGCTAGGGATAACATGGGTGGTTAACGCTTAGTATGGCAATAGATGAAGAAGGGCAACAGTAACGGCAGGTGAAACTACTCTGGATCATGATGCAGAATACTTTGGGAGTTTCTTATGTGGCCGAGCTACACTTTCCCACTCATTAATGCATCCTTTGGGAGTAGAACACAGCAGGGGACCACTCTGGGGGTGAAGGATCCTTCCTTCATAGAATCATAGAATCATAGAATCATAGAAAAGTAGAGTTGGAAGGGGCCCACAAGGCCATCGAGTCCAACCCCCTGCTCAATGCAGGAATCCAGGTCAAAGCATCCCTGACAGATGATTGTCCAGCTGCACCTTGAATGCCTCCAGAGTGGGAGAGCCCACCATCTTGCTAGGTAGTTGATTCCATTGTCTTATTGCTCTGACAGTCAGGAAATTAGGTGGAATCTGGGTTCCTGTAACTTGAGCCCATTATTCCGTGTCCTGCAAACTGGGATGATCGAGAAGAGATCCTGGCCTTCCTCTGTGTGACATCCCTTCAAGTACTGGAAGAGTGCGATCATATCTCCCCTCAGTCTCCTCTTCTGAAGGCTAAACATGCCCAGTTCTTTCAGTCTCTCCTCATAGGGCCTTGTTTGCAGTCCCTTAATCATCCTTGTTGCCCTCCTCTGAACCCTCTCCAGTTTGTCTACGTCCTTCTTAAAGAGAACTGGACGCAGTACTCAAGATGAGGCCTAACCAGTGCCGAGTAAAGGGGAATTATCACTTCCCGCGATTGTGTCCCCCATTCTATAACTCTGCATTTGGTTTCCTCTCGCTAGGTGCAGCTCTTGGCATTTATCCCTATTAAATTTCATTCTGTTCTTTTCGGCCCAGCGCTCCAGCCTATCAAGGTCACTTTGAATTTTGTTTCTGTCTTCCAGAGTATTAGCTGTTCCACCCAACTTTGTGTCATCTGCAAATTTGATAAGCATTCCCTGTACCTCCTCATCCAAGTCATTAATAAAAATGTTGAAGAGCACCAGGCCCAGGACCGAGCCCTGTGGTACCCCGCTCGTTACCTCTCCCCAGTTTGAGAAGGAACCATTGATAAGCACTCTTTGAGTCCGATTCTGTAGCCAATTGTGGATCAACCTGATAGTTATTCCATCTAGCCCACTTTTAGCTAGCTTGCTAATCAGGATATCATGAGGCACTTTGTCGAAAGCTTTGCTGAAGTCCAGGTATATTATGTCCACCGCATTCCCACAGTCCACAAGGGAGGTTACCCGATCAAAAAATGAGATCAGATTAGTCTGGCAGGATTTGTTCTTGACAAATCCATGCTGGCTTCTAGTCACTGCATTGTTTTCAAGGTGCTTGCAGACTGACTTCTTTATAATCTGCTCCAAAAATTTCCCAGGGATTGATGTCAGACTGACTGGCCTATAGTTCCCA
The DNA here is from genome assembly GCA_021292165.1 of Shinisaurus crocodilurus. Lineage (NCBI taxonomy): Eukaryota > Metazoa > Chordata > Lepidosauria > Squamata > Shinisauridae > Shinisaurus > Shinisaurus crocodilurus. The sequence goes on along the minus strand of CM037880.1, from coordinate 125,404,256 downwards.
GGTTCCTCCTTCTTGCCCTTTTTGAAGATGGGAACAACATTTGCCCTCCTCCAGTTCTCTACATGAGATCTAACTGGCGACTGGGCTTCAACACAAACAATTCTGTTTGTGCAGATGGGTGCAGTGGTACTACTTGAACTTTGCATTCTCTCTAAGGACTCCCCAGGTTTTCCAAGAATGCCATGCAACAATGAACACTGGTTATTAATAGAGAGTATCAAAGGACAGATCTGTGGCTCATGTTTGCTCAGCTTGTCTGAGCGTGGAAAGCTAAGCAGGGTCAGGCCTGGTTATTACTTGGATGGGAGACCCCTCCTCTAGCTTCCTGTATTGAGCAGGGGGTTGGATTCGATAGCCTTGTAGGCCCCTTCCAGCTCTATGATCTATGAAATCTATGAAAGCTTTCCTATCTTTCCTTACTTCTACATCATATTCAATAATGTGGTGCATATAGGAATTAAAAGCATCAGAGTCATGATCCATTTGTTCAAGTAAGCGGTTGTTCTCTGCAGTAGCATGCCTGCATGATGCGACCACTCACCTCTCATTGCCACCTGCCTCTTCCTGTTCCTTGACATGGCAATTCTTGTTGCTGGCAACAGTGTTGCTTCATGATTTGGTATTCCAGTGTCTGCAGAAGAACATGAAAGAGACTTAGCGCAACAGTAGCCAGTGGTACTTGAAATGGATTCTGAGGGGTACATTAAAAATGACTGCCTTAATGCAACCATTCCTTCTTGAGCAGTACCAAGGGAAGCTGTCATGTACTTCTCAGGGATGATACTGCAGGCGTCTTTTCACACTCGATACATAACACAGCAGAAGTGGATATGTTTGCATGGTTTTGATTGATAGGCACTGTGCAAATAGATGGGTTCATGTAATATCCTAAACATGAGCAAAGACTAAAAGAAACATTAATTGTAGCAATGTTTCAGAGTATCTCAGTACCTGGCTCCTTTTCCAACAAAGCAGTCTGAGAGGCCAGGAACAATCAGGTCAGCTCTGGTACTGCCTACATGTACAGAGAGTAATGAATATTACCAGAGTTATGGCATAATTGCCAGCGAGTTATGAGATCAAAAAGTTGAAATGCACACCTCTACACACAGGGTTTCCAATGAAGCAAATGAAAAGCAAGCCCACATGTCCATAGTCTTTAAATGCTTGTTAAAAAAGGATTGGATCTTGGATAACATTCTTAAAAAAGCAAATTTCATACATACATCAGTCATTAATGAAAATCATTAATGGAACTGTTACATGGAACTGCATGTACTGTTAAAGAAAAAGGGGCAGGAAATCATTAATGGAGAATTTTATCACTAATGGGTCCAGTGAAGCTATGGGAAGTGGGTACCATGTATGGGGTGGTGGGTTTCACAAGTGTACAGGAAGAGGGAAGTCATTATAACCACAGCTTCATTAACAAGAATGAACTACCGCTTATCTAGCATAGATGCGCTTCTGTGCAGGACCAAACTAAGATGGCAGCTATTGCAGCAGACTTTAACACTTATCCAAAACTTTGTAGGGAATTTCTTTAGCAGCAATAGCTTTGAAAAGAAATGTTTTACAGGAAGAAACAATCACCTTGATCATCTCCCCGGTCAGGTTCCTCACTATCATTGCCCACATGATTGCTTTTTGAAGAAAAAAGTTTGTGCAGATCTATGCAAACATACAAAGCATCAGAGAGACAAGTTCTCTGTGATGTGTGTGAACATCTGCTTTTGCCCAACATAAAAATATATTCCTGAGTGTAATGTGAAAAATGCACCCAGAGCTTTTCTGATCTTTTCTGTGTTCTTTGTATAAGTAAAGGTTTGCTCCTATGCATTTACACATGTGGTCCCAGAACAAACTAAAGTTAATTCTACCTAGTAAAGTTTACTTTCATGTCACAAGAGAGGAGTGTGCTTGATAAGGTTTACATTCATATCAGATGTATTTATCGACCTCACCATAAAGCACTGCAAGTTGTTTGTTCTATTTCTTCTGCTGCTTTTTCTTTAATATGGGGAATGTGTTTTCACTATCTTGTATTAAATCATGCCTTGTTTTTCTAGGCTTGTCATAGCTGGGAGAAGTTACGATGAGGGCTTTCGAATTGGCACAGTTTAAGAAAGGAAGAAGTATGACACTGGGGCAGGCATGGCCTGGAAGATAGGGAAGCAGAAGCGAGGTTAGTGTCATCATGTTCCATCAGGAAGTCCATCTATCTATCCTAGCTCAAGTGAGGAGGCATGGTGTGGTGAAGGTGGCTGAATCACATCTGGAACTAGGGTAAGTTTCAGGACCTTGGTCAGTAATCCTGGAGCTAGAGAACTAACAAGTTACTTCAGCAATATCTGGCAGCAATTGGCAGGCTTTTATAGTCAGGCCAGCAGGCACTGGCTTCTCCTGGGGATGAATGTTGGAGGAAGGAGAAGTCAGTTTGGGATTGGTTCTCAGAGTCTCCCTTTTCATTAGAGAAGTCAGAGGTCCACTCCTCAGGGTCTGAGGCAGTGGGCCACACTTCAGGAGAACCAGGGACTGGTTCTAATGCCTCCCCAGAATCACTTCACTGGAGAGCTCCCAGTCCTGGGTCATGGCACCTTCCCTCACCATATTTATTTATTTATTTTTATTTATTTATTATATTTATTAATCGCCCATCTGGCCGGCCACCCTGGGCGATGTACAACCAAAATAACACAGTAAAACAATACAATAACATATAATAATTAAAACAGTATAAAAAATTCTTTTAAAATCCTAACCCACCCCATATTCCCGCCTGAACAGCCATGTTTTTAATGCACAGTGGAAGCTCATCATGGAGGGGGCATGGCGAATATCACTAGGGAGGGAGTTCCATAACGTGGGGGCCGCCACAGAGAAGGCCCTCTTCCTAGTCCCCACCAGCCTGGCTGCTCTGGCTGATGGGATAAGGAGAAGGCCGTTTGTGGCAGATCTTGTTGAGCAGCCTACTTGATGTTGCTGGAGGCGCTCCTTGAGATAAACTGGGCCGGAGCCATGTAGGGTTTTAAAAGTCAAAACCAACACCTTGAATTTGGCTCGGCAAGCAACTGGTAGCCAGTGCAACTCCTTAAGCACTGGCGTGATGTGATCACGCCGCCGGCTGCCCTTAATCAGGCGAGCCGCCGCATTCTGTACCAGCTGAAGCTTCTGAACCGTCTTCCAGGGTAACCCCACGTAGAGCGCATTACAGTAGTCTAGGTGAGAGGAGACCAAGGCATGAACCACTGATGGGAGCAGGTGATTAGGAAGGTAGGGGCACAGCTGCCGTATCAGATGGAGTTGATACAGCGCCGCCCGGCTCACAGCTGACACCTGAACCTCCATGGACAGCTGGGAGTCTAGAATGACCCCCAAGCTGCAGACCTGGTCCTTCAGGGGTAGATGTACCCCATTCAGCACCAGGTCAACATCCCCTAACCTCCCCTTGTCCCCCACCAGAAGTACCTTGGTCTTGTCGGGGTTCATCTTCAGCATGTTCCTTCCCAGCCAGCCACCCACTGACTCCATGCACTTGGACAGGGTCTCAATGGCCAACCTTGGTGAGGACCTAAAGCAGAGGTAGAGCTGCGTGTCATCCGCATACTGATGACACCGCACCCCAAACCTCCTGATGATAGCTCCCAGCGGCTTGAGGTAGATGTTGAATAACATCGGGGAGAGGATGGAACCCTGAGGCACCCCACAAGTGAGCGGCCGAGGGTCTGAAGCCTCCTCCCCAAGAACTACCCTCTGGTACCTTCCAGAGAGGAAGGACCGGAACCACTGCAATACAGTGCCTCCCAAGCCCAAGCCCTCCAGGCGGTCCAGGAGGATACCATGGTCAACGGTATCAAAAGCCGCTGAGAGATCGAGGAGGACTAGAAAGGAGCATTCGTCCCTATCCAAAGCCCTCCTCACATCATCCACCAAGGTGACCAAGGCCGTCTCCATCCCATGTCCAGACCTGAAGCCCGACTGGCATGGATCTAAATAATCGGCTTCATCCAAGTGTGCCTTCAACTGAGCACCCACCACCCCCTCGATCACCTTGCCCAGAAATGGCAAATTGGAGACTGGGTGGAAGTTGTTTAGATCCTGGGGATCCAAGGAGGGCTTCTTCAGAAGCGGTCTTATTACCGCCTCCTTGAGGGCTGATGGCATCACTCCCTCCTTGAGGGAGGCATTCACCACCGCCTTGATCCCCTCACCCAGTTCCTCCCTGCAGCTCATGATGAGCCAGGGCGGGCAAGGATCAAGCAAGCAGGTGGTCGGCCTCACAGATGAAAGCACCTTGTCCACTTCATCAGAAGGAAGAAGCCGGAACCGATATGGGCCCCTTTCTGACTGGCCTGCTGAGGTCAAGGTTTTGTGGAGTATCAGGAATGAAATATTTTCACCAAGTGGGCTGCATGCATGTGCCCAGTCTGTTCCCAGGAAAATTCTTTGGGTCCATATCCCTTTCATTTCATGAGGTACTGGGGTTGGCCTGGCCCTGTCTTAAGTGAGAGTCTAAAATATGTTGTACTTCTAACCCCTCTTCCCCATCTGCCTTGATTGGAGGGGGTGGCTATTGGTGGTGATGAGGGCTGGAGTCCTTGGTTACTGGGCTCAAAAGAGATCTGTAAAACACCAGGTGGACCTTCATAGGCAGGGATAGGGGTAGGTGAAAGGGCACTGGATTAATAACCTGGCTTATGAGGAAATAATAGTCTGCATACTTTTGGGGTGTGGTTTTGACTTGCTCTAATTATGGCATTGCTGCTCAAGAAGGACCTGGTCTTCCAGGTATCATTCACTGCTGGCGTGGGGTCCTTCCTCACAGCAAAGCATTGTGGGTGAGGTGGCCCTAGAAAGTGCCTGCACTGCCACCGCTTTACTGTGATGGCAACAAATGCTATTTAAAGTTAATAGTATTTACCGCAGCAAACTTAAACATTAACATTTGCTGTAGCAAATACTATTAAACTTTAAACAACATTTGCCACCATTGCAACAAAGTGGTTGTGGCACAAGCACTCTTCAGGCTGCTGTGTCCGTTCTGAGGAAGGACCCCTGCTTCAGAGCGAGGCATGGACATGCCAGAGAACTCCATAGGAGTGCCACCAGAGTGCCCTTTCCTGGATGCATCTGCAAATACTGTTTAAAAGTAAACAGCATTTACCAGGGATGGGGACTCGGACTCGAGGACTCGACTCGTGAGTCGGACTGAGTCCCCCCTCTGACTCGACTCGGACTCGAGTCCCAATATTTTTAATGGGACTCGAGACTCGACTCGGGACTCGAGACCAAGGACTCGTCAACATCCCTGCTTGATGCCACCTGCAGGTGCTGCCTGGACCCAGTTGCAGTAACAATCCAAGTTTATTTTTTAAAATCATTTTCCTAATGCAACCTTTCAGACATTTTGGGTTTGGCTGCCTCTGCCTGCCTGTTTGGGGTTCCCTGCCTCCTCTGCCTGCCTGGTCTCTTCTTAACTAGTTCCACAGTTTGAATTGTCCAAGACAAAGGCCTCTGCCTGCCTGCTTTGGGGTTCCCCGCCTCCTCTGCCTGCCTGGTTATTTTGGGTTTGTCTGCCTGGTCTGTTCTTGCCAAAATCAGTTGCAGAGTTTTGAGATAAAAAGGCACACTTGTGCCTAGAATTTATTTAAGCCACACATCTGAAGTAGCCTTATTTTGTTGGGGGGAAACCCCATTGATTTTAATAGGGACTCGTGGAGTCAGCTTTGGGAGTGACTTGGGACTCGGGACTCGTGAGTCACCATTTTGGAGCAAGGACTTGGACTCGGACTCGAGACTCGGGTCCAAAGACTCGTGACTCGACTCGTGACTCGAGACCAAGGACTCTTCAACATCCCTGGCATTTACCACAGCAGCAACAGTGCTCCACAGCAGACTGGTGGGTAGCAGCAGCGGTAGCAGCAGCAGTGGCAGAGCAAGAGGCATGTGATGGTGGCAGCAGTGATGGATGGGTGTGTGAGAGCAGCAGATGGAGGATGTGTGATCCATCCACTGCCCTTCCTGATCTGCCACCTGACCATGTGGCTCCTAGCAGAGCTGGCCCTGATCCATGACCTTATTTAAGGAAATGAAAATAATGCAAAACTTGAGAGCACCTTTTGCAACTTTTAAAAATTGTGCTCTACAGTGCACAATTAACATTAAGACTGAATACCATCTTGGCAAACGTTTTCTCATCTAGTCTGCTGAGCTTTAGTCACCCAGGCAAATTCCTCAGAGTGGCTTCAGAACCTGGCATTTCATGCAGCTTATTCAGCTTGCTTTCATTAGATCTAACCTTTCAAAAACGAATATTCATTATAGCTTACATTTGTAATGGGGGCCTTGTGAATAGAGACATACTATAGATTGTAGCTGGATCCTACTGAACATTTCTGCTGTGAGGGAAGACTTTCTTGTTTCAGCAAGTGTTTGCCTGGCTTTCTGACCTTTATGTAGTCTTTCATACTGGGCTTTTATTCACGACTGCTTGGGTTTCTGTGATGGATCTTTTAGTATTTGATGTAACATATTCGATGCCTGACTATATTTCATGATGTCTGAATCCCAAGTGAAGCAACAATATTTAAGTAAATCAACACACTTGAATATACACCAGTTCAATACACACAACATGAAATGATGCCCGAGGAGACTGATAAACAGGAACATTCTTTATAGAATAAAGCTTCCTTATTTGATATGCCAGTAATAAACAAGCCATGGCTATGAATAGGAATTGCTTTTGTCTTTTAATATCTTTGTAGGCTTTGTATTAGTGCAGTGGCATTGCAATTAGGACTGTTCTGTGGCATTTAAATTTTAGGTGAGATACAGCAAAGAAAAATCCCACATGTCAGAAATTAATCCAGTGGCGTACCATATTTTTTGTAGTCTCAATCCTTTCATTGACACACTGGATGAAGAGAACAGACCCATTGCAATGTGTTTTCCATGGTTGCACCAGTTCCAAAGTAAGCATTGAAAGCAGTGTCTAGGTCCCCATTCACTGGACAGTGATTTCTGCTGCCCGCCAGATTCAAATTTCATTTCATTTTAATGTATTACATGTCTATACCATCCAATAACCAAACTCTCTTGAGTGGTTTACAAAGATTAAAAACCTTAAAAATACAGTATTATGCATAGAATAAAAACAGTTTAGCTACAAACATATAAACAGAGCATACACACACACACACACACACACACACACAGTATCCCATGACCTGATTTTAAAAAACCTGTCATATGCTGCCAAATGCCTGGGAGCAGAGGAAGGTCTCAACCTGCTGCGGAAAGGATAACAGTGTTGATGCCAGGTGGGCCACCCCACCACTGAGATTTAGGGACCACCACTGAGAAGGCCCTCCACCTTGTTGCCACCTTCAGAGCCTCCCTCAGAGGAGGCACCCAGAGGAGGGCCTTAGACAATGAGCCTAGTGTATGGATAGGTTCATGGTGGGAATCTTTCTTGTTTGTAATGGCTGGTGAGTAAATTATGCTTTCCCTCTCATTTCCTTCTCTTCTGTGGTGTCCTTACTGTAGAACTATATGATCTTCAATGTTCCTTCCAACTCTATTAATGCCATAGACTGAGGAGATCCAAATTCAAATCCCAGCTCAGTCATGATTCTCACTGGCTGACTTGGGCCAGTCATTGGGTAGGATCCCAGAGCTTCCTCTGTTGGATCCAACCCATTTTCTCTCAGCTTAATTTACCTCATATAGTTGTTGTAAGGCTTAAAGTGTGTGTGGGGGGGGGGCGGTGTTATCATGTACACCATGCTGAGCTCCTTGGAGGAAGGTTGGGATAAAAAATATAATAAGTAATACAAAATAACTCCACTTCTGCACCTGAGCCTGAAGTCATGAATTACATTTGAAGTGGAGGAGTATGAAGTCTGGATGTACAGGAGGAGGCTAAAGATTCTTGGTAAAGATAGCAATATGGGAAAAGATTGCTAAAAAGATAGCAATCATCCCAAGCTTCCTGTAAGTTATTGAACTGCTGCCCTAATAGGATTTTAATGTTCAAGTATAATACATGTTACGTCTGTGGGTCAACTTATTTCCTTCTTGCTGAAAGTAGAAAATAGATTAAACCAGACAGGCCAGCACAGGGGGAAATATCTGTAAAATTCTTGAGCCACAATCTGGTGTGCAATTTATAAGCAACGTACTGGCTTTACTGCGCATAACTCGGTGCTGGATCATGGTCTTGTGTTCCATGAGTGATCACTTTTGATTTCTCATGATGTTTGATTATAGGAAAAGAAGATACATTTACTGAAAGCAATCTCAGGATATCTGCTTGGTGGCTTGGGGTCTACACCACCACCACCACCACCACCACCACACCCCTCTCTGGATCCTAATCTCCTCCTTGGAGATTAGATTATCAATCTGGACTCTTGGGGTGGGAAAAAAGGTAAGGTGTGATTCCCGCCACCCTAAAGGAGACACAGCTTTGTATTGGTTTTTTTTTCCCCCTGACTCCTCCTATATAATTTTATTGGGTGGTGTTTTAAGGCACAAGCCTATAGGGATGCCTGTTACTGTAGCCCTTCAAACTCGGAGGATTACAGGCATCCTGTGGAGGCCGGGAGGAATGTGGAGGCCAAGGTCACCTCCATGGTCCTCTCACTTGAATTCAGCCACCTACGGTAAGTGCCACTCTTTGGAGTGGGAGGAAAGGAGGCTGAGGCACCACCAGGATATGTCATATCTTAGAGGCGCTGGTCTCCTCTCCTCCCCACCACCCAGAGTGAAAAATCCGGTGGCTGTCTAGACACTGTTTAGTGACCATAGGATTGTGCTGTTCTTTATTTGATTGATTGATTGATTGATTGATATCCCACCTTTCCACCAAAAAATGTGGCTAAGAATAAAATGCAGATTAAAAACCATCTTAATTAAAAGAAATAATTAAAAGTTAACATAAAAACAAATGAATTAAAAACTGTGAAGGATCACCAACAGGATCCTTTGCGTGAGTTCGGCGCTTAACGGGTTAATCGGCACTGAATTACAGCCCGTCCGAGCTCTAGCGACCACCCGCGAGGCTTTTACACACAAAAGGAAACCGCAGCTCTTTAAATGCCCAAATAAGGCTTTTATTTGTTTATACAATAACACAGAACGGAACTAACAGCTCTTCAGGAATACTATACTGTCAACACAACCTTAGTTGACCCCCGCCTTACCCAATCAGCAGGCTCCCAGGCTAGCGGACTGAATCTAGTCGATTTCCTCAGACCAAAGACTATACGCCTAGTCAATTTCAGCCTAGCTCTGGGTAGGCTGTCCGTGGATGAGAACGGTGTACTCGGACGGCTTGCTTTGAGGTGGATCTGGCCCCGAAGTACCCGTGGTTCCCAACAACCCTAAACCGGAAGGGAGAGGGGTTTTCTACCCGAGTTCCTGCTCTCCCCACCCTCCAAGTCAGGTGGGGGCTTATGCCTGCCCCTTCGTTTCAGGTGGGCTTATTCCTGCCCGGGAAGGAGGTGACGTACTGATACTTTGCAGCTCTTTGAGACTGCCCTGATAGTTTGATGGTCCTTGATGGTCCTTCCTGGACTTTTGTGGATCTCCACCGAGACCCTCCTTTGTTGGGGATGACGACCTGTCTGGTTGCTTCTCCGGTGATCTCATCCCCCCTCCCTCGCCCCCTCCCTTAGGGGAACATCGTGTGTGTGTGAGTGCAGACTTGTGTTTGGACTTTCTCCACAAAAACACTAATAATAATAATAATAATAATAATAATAATAATAATAATAATAATAATAATAGAAATAAATGGCACTCGACCAATTAAACCCTCCTTCATCAAAGAAGTGGGTGGGAGGGAGACATGGGAGACAGTTACGACAGTCATTCATCGCAGAAAGTGTTGCTTCCCTTTTTGCTTACCAGTGTGGGGTGCTTTACCCTGGCAATGCCAGCCCTTGGAGTGGAGTGTGGGTTTCTGTTGGGTGATTGTACCTGGAGTCCCAAGCAAGGTACCTGTTAGGTTTCTATACAGCAGTGTTCTGCAACCTTGGGTCCCCAGATGTTTTTGGCCTACAACTCCCAGCATGCCCATGCTGGGAGTTGTAGGCCAAAAACATCTGGGGACCCAAGGTTGGAGAACATTGCTATACAGAGATGTGTTAGCAGTGTGCTCAAGTTCCTAAGAGTTTTCTGGAGACAGGCTATTTGAGCCAATGCTCTCAGTATGCATAACCTAGATCCAGAGAGATATAGCCCCATACTGAAGGAAACGAAATAGTTAAAAGAAAATCTTACAAGAGATTCTAGCCAGGCATGTAGACAGATTGCCAGGGTAATGACTGTGGCAATGACTGACAATGGCCGACAATGGCTATGTTGATTCAAAAGGGTTGAGGTGTTTTGCTGTCTCACCCTGCCTACGTGACCAAGATTAGATAATACCCACCAGCTGCTTGATTATAAGATCATCCTCCTGTCTCCTTGTAAGGAAATCCCCCTCCCCTAACAAGCCCCCCTTTTGTCTTGAGCTTGCTAACCAATGTAAAGAACTGTTGCCAAATGACCAGACTTATGTATGCTATAAAAATGGTTGTAAAAGCCCCGCCCGGGGTTCTGCTTTGCGACACAGTCCGCAGGACCTATTGTGCACAATAAACCTTTTTCCAATAATCCGAGTTGGTCCTCGTTGTCCTTGTCTGAGGTAAAAGGTGACCACTTCATCTGGCAAACCACGAAGGGACAGCAAGGAAGCTTTGTAGCTTGCTTGGGGCACAGCCCACCGCTGCCCCCTAAGGAGAGGCCTTGCGGAGCTCCCAGCGCGCATCACAGCACCTGGCTGTGAGGGAATCCGAACAGGGGGCCTGACGGAGCAGCGGTCGGACGGTGACTCCAAGAACCAACAAAACTCGGTGCGGAACTAGGACCAAGGAGGGCCAGACCGGCGGAACAGGCGAGTATACTCTAGGGTTCCTACAGGAGAGAATAGGAACAAAGGGAGGAGGATTGGCCATCCTCCGGGGATTGGACCTACGAGGCAGCTGGAAGAAGCTGAACTGGTTCTTTCCCTTTTGGTAAAGGAATATAAGAGATCTCGGGAGGGAATGTGTTGGTATGTGTGGTGAAGTGTGAATGCCGCTGCAGTTCCCGTAGGTGACCGTGGAACGTCCGGGGCCGCGGGTCAGCGGAGCGTGTGTGTGAAATCCCTTAACGTCTAACAGGAGAGACCCCTTACTCTCCCGTCTGTACCCCACCCTTCTGTTTCTGTCTTTGTTGTTGGTCTCAGAATTAGGAATTAGGAAAATGGGGGGGGGAAGCAGCGTCCCACGGACACAGCTTCAATGTATGGAGAAGAATTTCAAAGCAGGGTTCGGGAGAGACTATGGGCGAAAACTCAAACGCCAAACTCTCCGAACCCTATGCGAGGTAGAGTGGCCATCCATGGGAGTGGGGTGGCCAGCACAAGGCTCCTTCGACCTCAATATCATTGAGCGAGTACACCAAAAGGTGACTCAGACTCCAGGAGGACACCCAGACCAATTTCCCTACATCGACCAGTGGCAACAAAACGTTATGGAACAGCCCCCATGGCTGAAAAGATATGCAGGCGAAAGGGCATTGGCAGTTTTCCAGAGACAAAGAGCAGGAAGATCTAATGTCTTGCCATCAGATCCTGATGCATATGTCCCTCTTCGACCCCCTCCATACGTGCCACCCAGGGAGCGGCCACAGCCGCGGGCACCCACTCCCCCTCCCCGTTTAGAGAGTAGTAGTGAAGAGTCAGAAGAGGAGGAAAGGACTCCCTCAGCACCCGGGAAAGATCAAGATGAAAAAGGGGAGGTGGGAAGCCCAGTGGCAGACCACACTAGAACAAAGAAAAAGAAAATAAAAGACAAGAAACCTGTCCTCACTGCACCGCTTAGGCAAGTGGACCAAATGGTGGAAGGGCCACAAGGGCTGGAAAGGCAGACCCTGTTTCAGCATGTCCCATTCACCTCTTCTGACCTCTTGAATTGGAAGAAACAATATGGGCCATTTGCAGAGAAACCAAGTGAAATGACAGAGTTAGTGAGCACTATCATGACTACCCATAACCCAACGTGGCATGATATCCAGCAACTGGTGGGGACTCTTTTGAACCCCGAAGAGAGGGAAAGACTGAAAGCAGCAGCCACCGAAGTGCTAAAGCCAACGTGTCCACAAGGGACGCGGGTGGAAGACCATGTAGAAGAATTCTTCCCCTCAAGAGACCCAAGGTGGGATCCCTACGACCAAGGACAAAGTGCGCTATTGCGCATGTATCGAAATAGAGTAGTAGAGGCCATGAGGAAAGCGGGGAGGCCAGCTGTAAACATGTCCAAACCGTCCCTTGTGATCCAGGGCCCAACAGAAGCACCTGAAGCATTTTATTCTAGACTCATAGAAACCTACCGAACCTACACCCCCATTGATCCCACTGCCCCAGAAAATGTGAGAATGCTGGCACTGGCGTTCATATCCCAAAGTGCCCCTGACATAAAGAGGAAGTTGCAAGCAAAAGATGATGCGCTGGGAATGTCCATGTCCCAGTTGATGGAGACAGCAAGAAAGGTGTATGTAAACAGAGAGACAGAAGAAGAAAAGAAGAAAGAAGAAAGGATGCAGAAGAAGGCAGAACTGTTAGCGGCAGCCCTTGTCACTCAACAAAGGGGACGTGGCCGAGGGCGAGGAAGGGGCCGAGGAGGAAGAGGGGGTGGAGGCACCAGGCCCCTGGGAAGGAGCGAGTGCGCCATCTGTCGACGGGATGGTCACTGGAAAAATGAATGCCCGAATAGAGAAAGGGGAGGAGCCACCCATGGAACGTGGCGTGGAAAAGGAAGAGGAGGCCAGGGGAGAACACCAACAGCACAAGAGGAGAGAGAAGAAGGGGCCATGGGAATGGCCGCTGTAGAAGGATGGGGAGCTGAAGAAAAATGAGGGTCACCTGGCTCGAAAAATCTTGGCCCCCACGAGCCGGTGGTTACAATGGAAGTAGGGGGCCAACTAATGGACTTTCTTGTGGATACGGGGGCCACCCGATCCGTTGTCACCCAGCCTGTTAACAAAAAATCAGGGACAAAAGTAAGAATTCAGGAAGCCACAGGGTCTCCAAGGCCTTATGATTTGTTAAATCCAGTCACGTGTAATTTAGCCAAAAAAACAGTGACACATCAATTTGTCTGGCTTCCTGAATGTCCCATCCCACTTCTGGGACGGGACCTCCTAAGTAAACTAAGGGCCCACATATATTTTGATGAGGACAAAAACATGAGACTGGAAGTCTCAGAGACCCCACGCCTACAATTACAACATCCCCAGGAGGAGGTGTGGCGGCTAATGGTGGCCAGAGAAAAACACAGAGAAAGCCTAGACTGGGAAGAGTTTGGAGTGCCTGGGGTCTGGGCAGAGGACAATCCACCTGGACATGCAGCACACCACCCACCCTTATTGGTCACCCTGCAGCCACATGCACAGCCATACCGCCAGTGGGAGGATCCTGAAACTGGAAAAAAGGCCCAGTATGTGTGGACAAGATTGCCCCAGGGGTTCAAAAACTCACCGACCCTATTTGGCACTGCGTTAGGAAAAGATTTGGAAGAATACTACCCATGTCACCGCGATGAAATTTTGCTGCAGTATGTAGACGACCTGCTAGTGACAGGAAGGACAAAAGACACGTGTTGGGAAAATACAAGGCACCTTCTGCAGCTCCTAGAAAAAAGAGGGTACCGGGCATCAAGAGAAAAGGCCCAGCTTGTAAAGAAAAATGTCAAATATTTAGGCTATGAGGTGGCACAAGGACAGCGATCCCTAGGACATGAAAGAAAAGAGGCAGTATGCCAACTGCCCACCCCAAAGACAAGAAAAGAGTTAAGGGGATTCCTTGGAGCTGCAGGATTCTGCAGGATCTGGATCCCAAATTTCAGCCTGATAGCTCAACCCTTGTACGAAGCCACCCGAGGAAGAGAACACGACCCGTTCCTCTGGCAAGAAAAAGAAGAGAAAGCATTCAAACAGCTTAAAGAAGCCCTGATGCAAGCCCCAAGCCTGGGACTGCCAGACTTGGAGAAGCCATTCAGCCTCTACGTGGATACTAGGTGCAACATTGCAATTGGAGTCCTGACTCAGAAGTTAGGGTCATGGCAGAGGCCAGTGGCGTATCTCTCCAAACAGTTAGACAACGTAGCAAAAGGATGGCCGGCATGCTTGAAAGCAGTGGCAGGAACTGCTTTGCTCGTCCAAGAAGCAGCCAAGTTGACTTTTGAACAAGAGCTCATAGTGTGGACCCCACACTCACTCCGAGCTGTCTTAGATGCAAAGGGGCATCTCTGGCTCACCAACACTAGGATGCTCAAATATCAAACCATGATAACACACAACCCGCATGTGATCCTCAAACAATCATACACCCTCAACCCAGCTACCCTGCTCCCTGAAAGCCCATCAGAAACACACTGCCACCACGATTGCATTGAAGTCATAGAACAGACTTATGCATCCAGACCAGATCTAAAAGACACTCCGCTCCCTGACGGAGTAATGGAAGTATTCACAGATGGGTCTAGTTACATAGAAAATGGAGAAAGATTGGCAGGATATGCTGTGGTGAGTGAAGAAAAAGTACTGGAGAGTGGAGCATTGCCCAAGGGAACAAGTGCCCAACTAGCTGAGTTACACGCAGTTATTCGGGCTCTCCAACTTGGAGAAAATAAGAAACTGACCATATGGACCGATTCTAAGTATGCTTTTCTCACCGCACATGTGCATGGAGCCCTGTATAAAGAGAGAGGATTGATCACTTCAGGGGGCAAGCCTATAATGCACATGACCGTCATTCAAGAACTACTAATCAGTGTATGGAAACCCATGAAGTTAGCCATAGTTCATTGTGAAGGCCACGCCAAGGGACAAGGAAAAGTGGCACGAGGAAACAGGAAGGCAGATTTGGCAGCCAAAGCAGCAGCCAGAAGAGACCCTCCTGAAAATACTGAAGCATGCTATCCACTGTGGGACAGCACAGGCATGCAAGAACAAGCATATTATACTCCTGAAGAAGAGAAAAAGGGGTATAAAGATTTACTTGCCACAAAACTAAATGGGTGGATGGTTCTCCCGGACAAAAGAGTTTGGATTCCAGCATCACTAAGCAAAGAAGTGGTTCAAGCTGCCCATGAAAGGACTCACATGGGATATGGTGCCCTAGCACAAGCATTAAACAGAGAAGTCCTCATTGACAAACTGTACACCCTAACCAGATGGGCTGCTGAAAAGTGCGTAATATGTGCAAAGAACAACCCCCGCGTAGGCCCCAGCCTACCACCGGGAAAACAACCAGAGGGAGACTTTCCCTTCAGTTCAGCCATGATAGATTTCACAGACATGCCAAAGAAAAAAGGCTATACCGCCATGTTGGTGATAGTCTGCAATTACACTGGGTAGCCAGAATGTTTCCCAACCAGGACTAAACGGACCCAAGAAGTGTCAAGAGCCCTCCTAAGAGACATTGTTCCCAGATATGGAATACCCTCCTATCTCTCTTCTGACAACGGCCCAGAATTTACCAATAAAGTAATCAGAGAAGTGGTAGGAGCGCTAAAAATAGACTGGAGACTACACTGTGCCTACCATCCTCAGTCAAGTGGCAGAGTGGAACGGATGAACCGGACTCTGAAAAACAAACTAGCAAAAATTTGCCAAGAAACCCAGTTGAAATGGCCAGATGCGCTGCCCATGGCCCTGCTGGCAATTCGGTGCGCACCCCGGCGAAATCTGAATCTCTCCCCTTTTGAGCTTATGTTTGGACGACCGCCCCAACTAGTAAGACCCATAACAGCCAATGAGGGAGAGCTGGGAAAAACTCAAGTCTTAAAACAGGTGCAAGGATTAGGAAAAACAATTGAAGACCTGCAAGATTATGTTATTTCACAAAGAAAGCCTTTGTTTTCCAGCTCCACCCATGGCTTTCACCCCGGGGACCAAGTCTGGGTGAAAGATTGGAAGGCCGAACCATTAAAGGCTCGGTGGAGGGGTCCGTATACAGTCATCCTTTGCTCTCCCTTAGCCGTGAAAGTTGCTGAAGTCAAACCGTGGATCCACTGGACCCGAGTCAAGCCAGCAGCCCAGTTTGCTTCTACTTGGAAGGTGGTTCCAGGTCCAACCAAAGACCGTGGCCTCAGAGTCACCCTCAAAAGAGTGCAACAGAGGCCATAATAAAGCCTCCACCTCGGGGTGCAAGTGCTAGTAACCTCTCCCCCGCCAAAAGAACCAGTGTTACCCAGATCTACAGGCCCTAGCAGGCGTCACACCCGGAAGCTGACGTCCGTCGCTCGGGAGAAGCCTGAGGATCACGCCTCGCCATGTGGAAACAGATATTGTTACTAGCATGGGTGGGAAAAGTTGTAATTGCTTGTGCCAATAATTGTACAGCTTGTCAGAAAATAGTGTTAGAAGGACAAACCCTAACCACTACCCTGGTGTACCACACACACTATAGATGCACATCCGAAAACATAACTAAGTGTTGCTATAAGAATACCTGGTACTCCCTATGTGTAAATACAGGCCATTGTTTTGATCCTAAGGTAGATCCAGCCCAGACATGGTTGGTAGCCCGGGCACAAGGGTCTACCAAAGGACATGTGATAGCCCAAACACAATTAAAGTCAAAGTCTAGTCCAGGATCCCTCATCTTTGACCTATGCAGAATCGCGTATTGGCCTACCTCATGTGGCACAGACATTAGCTGGCACAGAGCTTACGCCCTCAGTGAAATATATGTGTGCCCCCAGAGAGCCCCCCAACCACACAACCCACAGTGTGACAATGTTGAAGAACGATACTGCCCCTACTGGGGATGTGCACTCTGGGCCACTTACCACCAGAACAAGGGCCAAGGACAGAAGTTAGCCGTCTCCAGGATACATAGAAAAACAGACTGCACATTATACAATTGCAACAATGTAAATTTGACTATCTCTGATCCACAGGGATTCATAGATAAGTATGGAAGTGGTTTAGGCATCCGGTTATACTCCTCCGGTGTAGACCCTGGAGGTATTTTCCTACTTCAGATTAAAACCAGGTACCACCCCACGCAGAATTACACCCGGAATTTCTCTGAATTTTGGGAAGAAACAGCCATTGAGTTTAAACCAACTCAAGAGGCAAAAAATTTGTTTTTAGAACTTGCTAGTAACATTGCCAATTCCTTAAATGTGTCAAACTGTTATGTGTGTGGGGGTACCCAAAGAGGAGACCAGTGGCCGTGGGATGCCCAAGAGTACAATTACACCCAACCTTATGACATCTCCTCCATGCCCAAACATGTGAGAAGAGGGGCCACATGGATCTTAAGACAGGCCATAGTGGCTGATTGGTGCCTAAGTCGTCCCTGGGTAGAAGGGAGAATAGCAGTTGGAAACACGCCATGCCTACTCTCCCAAACCTGGAATGAGACAACCAATCAGTGGGACCTTTGGCCCAATTCCACCCAACAGTGGCCCAACCTCTCCTTAGAAGACAGCACGCGTGCCACCAAAGCTCCTCCTGGAGTGTATTGGATTTGTGGGAGATTAGCCCTGACAGATCTCCCCACCAATTGGACAGGTAGTTGTACACTGGGTCATATAAATCCGGCATTTTTCCTGTTGCCCATAGAAACTCCCAAAAAAACCAAGCAAAAAAGGGCAATAAAAATTGGCCAGTGGGATGATGCAGATTGGCCACCTGAAAGAATAATCCAATATTATGACCCAGCCTCATGGGCACAAGACGGCTCCTATGGGTACCGCACCCCAATTTATATGTTAAATCGTATTATAAGATTACAAGCTGTGGTAGAAATAATTGCTAATGAAACCTCACAGGCACTCAAAGTGATAGCCCAACAGCAAACAAAGTTCCGAGATGCCATATACCAGAATCGCTTAGCCCTTGACTACTTGCTAGCAGCTGAAGGTGGAGTATGTGGAAAGTTTAATATAAGCAACTGTTGCCTGCAAATTGATGACAAAGGTGAAATCATTGAAGGAATAGCTAACCGCATAGAAAAGGTGGCTCATGTTCCAGTCCAGACCTGGAAGGGGCTCGATCTGGGAGAAGCTTTCTCTGGATGGTTCCCCAAGTTACCAGGGTTGCAAGCAATAGTAGCTCTCATCGGGCTAATCGCGATGGGTTGCATCCTGCTCCCTTGTGTCCTCCCTATTGTGGTCCGGACAATCCAAAATAGCCTGAGCCTATTAGCAGAAAAAAGGGCGGCTGCCCAGGTCTTGGCTATGTGGGAATATCGCCCCATCCCCCAGGTTGAAACTCCAGATAGGTGTTGAAGTTTCAAGAGGGGGGAGTGAAGGAAACGAAATAGTTAAAAGAAAATCTTACAAGAGATTCTAGCCAGGCATGTAGACAGATTGCCAGGGTAATGACTGTGGCAATGACTGACAATGGCCGACAATGGCTATGTTGATTCAAAAGGGTTGAGGTGTTTTGCTGTCTCACCCTGCCTACGTGACCAAGATCAGATAATACCCACCAGCTGCTTGATTATAAGATCATCCTCCTGTCTCCTTGTAAGGAAATCCCCCTCCCCTAACAAGCCCCCCTTTTGTCTTGAGCTTGCTAACCAATGTAAAGAACTGTTGCCAAATGACCAGACTTATGT
This sequence comes from Shinisaurus crocodilurus, assembly GCA_021292165.1. Lineage (NCBI taxonomy): Eukaryota > Metazoa > Chordata > Lepidosauria > Squamata > Shinisauridae > Shinisaurus > Shinisaurus crocodilurus. Next base: position 125,385,592 of record CM037880.1, on the reverse strand, counting down.
ATGCTATAAAAATGGTTGTAAAAGCCCCGCCCGGGGTTCTGCTTTGCGACACAGTCCGCAGGACCTATTGTGCACAATAAACCTTTTTCCAATAATCCGAGTTGGTCCTCGTTGTCCTTGTCTGAGGTAAAAGGTGACCACTTCATCACCACGCAGACTTTCATCTGCATTATGGTGTCCATATGTGGCGTTTATATACTGGTGGCGGTGTGCTGTGATTGGGTGTTGAGTTACACCATATCTATGAGTTGTCATGACGTTGTGGCCAGGTATTCATTAATGCAGGGGTGGCTATTTTTTTTAATTTCCCCCCTTCCTATTGAAAGTGGGGGGATTTCCTTACACCAGTTCCAGAGCTGGTGTAAAGTTGTGCCATCATCAGGGACATGGCCATGGTCTGGAGCAAAGGTGGTGGTATATCTGGCATTCTGTTGGTGTAGCAGGGCCTCGGCCAAATCCTATAGCCCCTCAGCTGGTGCAACTCAAGTATAGGATTGTGCCCTTTCAAATTTGCCATTTTAAGCAAACTTTGAAGCAAAAAGTGGCCTGTAATTCTAGATTTCAAATCTTCATGGCATTTTAAAACAGAACAAAAACTTGGCCATCTTACTGTGCAGGGTTTTTTTTTTTTACTATGGAACCTGATTGATTCATATAAAGCTTTCCCAGGTGGTACTGAGTGTACAGTAGTTCTGTGAGGATGAAACAAATGTTTGTCGGATGGCTTTTCCAGCGGGCTTTTCCAACCCTCTTAATCATATAAATTGACTTTATGTGGGTGAATACTTTCCATATTGTAGATGCTCCTCAGATCCTGAGACTCTTTTCAATTATGCCGGGAACAAAGTATTGTGTGATCTTTCAGACCTGGTTTGTCTGTAGATGTGAAATCGTTAAAGTAAGATAAGAATGGCTTTATTAAATCAGACACCAGTGGATCTCATCATCTACTTCCAAATGCTCAAATGGTTAACAAAGTTAGAAAATAATCTGTACCTCCCTGCAGCTGAGAAATACACCGAGAAGCCAATGTTAACAGTAAAACAGATGGAGGGGAAGGCAGTTTGAGGCAGAAAACTATCACATTAATTGATGGATAGTCACTTAGAAGCCATCAATGACTGACTAATATGTGTGGCCTTTCTGGAGGGAATTTAGCAAGGTCCTATGACACGTAGGTGTGTTACAGAGGCTAATCAAGACTTGGAGAGGCAAGGACAGATGTCACCGGGCATGCTTCATGGAAGGAGTTTGCAAGATGCCTCAGGGCAAAGCAGGTGCAATCTTAGTGGGGCCGACTACAGCAAACATCATCTCAGTCTGCTTGCTTCTTAGGAGAAGAAGGGCTGTAGCCCAGTGGCAGAGCACCTGCTATACATGTAAAAGGTCCCAGGTTTGATCACCAGCATCTACAGGTAGGTTTGGGTAAAACCCCTGTCTAAAACCCAGGAGACCCACTGCTAACCAGTATAGACAATAATGAGTTAGATGGAGCAATGGTCTGACTCTGTATAAGACAGTTTCCTGAATTTCCAGATGAGGCTAATGTATCATCATATCATAGATCACAGAGTTGGAAGGGGCCTATAAGGCGCAGGGTCAGGCCGGGTTATTACTTGGATCGGAGAGCCCTCCTCTAGTTTCCTGCATTGAGCAGGGGGTTGGACTCGATGGCCTTGTAGGCCCCTTCCAGCTCTAAGATCTATGAAATCTATGAAGTCCAAATCTATGAATCTTAGGTGCTCTTAATCGTAACAACAACAACAACAACAACAAATATGCAGAGGATCATGCTGTAAAGCGTACATAGGATTGCAAGATGGGGCAGCCAGATCCTTTGCATACCTCCTTGGAAGTAACAGAGCAATCCCGTGCATGCCTTTTTGGAAGCAAGAGGCAGCCTGTTAATATGGTGTACTCCCTAGTAAATCGGTGTTTAGGATAGTAAATCTCCCTGTGTTCCAATCGGGCTCCAACTTCACTCCTAAGTGAATATGCATAAGATTGCAAGCCGGACAAACCGATCTTTTGCCTTTTTCCCCATCCCTGTTCCTTTCCTTTCTGCTGTTTTGCTTTGTTTGTTTGCTTTTTCAGAAGTAAGTCCCGCAGGAAAAGCGGGGCTGCAACTTTTCTTCCCCAGTAAACAAAACATAGGTCGTTGACACGCACTTTGCAGCCTCGCCATGTGTGGCTGGGTTGTTGTTGCGTGTTGTTGTTTTTTAACCTCACCTGTCTCTAGCACATGTCTGTGTCTGTGTGTGGGATTGTCTACGGGGGGGGGGGGGGCGGTGGCTCCAAAGCCAAAATCGGGGGGGGGAGGGATTGCGCAGCCTTAGTTAAAACTCACTTCTTTACAACCCCGCCATGGTTCTGTCACCCCCTCAACTCTCTCCAACTCTCGAGTCCTTGGTCTTGAGTCCTGAGTCGAGTCTCGAGTCCCATTAAAAATATTGGGACTCGAGTCAGACTCGAGTAGAAGGGGGGACTCAGTCCGACTCACGAGTCAAATCCTGGAGTCCGAGTCCCCATCCCTGAGGCATGGCCCTGTGAGCCAGATGGGGAACTTCTGTGGGCCAGAGGTTCCCAATCTCCACTTTAGGCCTGCCAGACATGCACATAGTGGCTCCCTTCAAAGATCCTGGAGTGCTAAACATTGAATGCAGAAGAAGAAAAAGGTGGAGCTGGCAGCATAAAAATTGAACAGAATGGCCAAAGAATATTCCTAGTCCAGCCCAGGAAAGGATATCTGAACAGGAGGATATGGATGCTTTATTTTATCCCAAACCAAGGTAATATCAATTAGATTTACCAAACAATGCCCATTTATGGAATGACTTCCCTAAGGAGGCTTGCCTGATGCCTACATTGTTATCTTTTCGGGACCAGATAAAGGCCTTTCTCTTCTCCCTAGCATTTTAAAGACTTGGTTTTTAAATTTTAGGGCTGTCCTTATATACCCTGTGATGTTTGTTATTTTCTTTGTATTATTTTAAACATTTGTATTGAGTTTTATCCTTTTAAACATTTTTTGTATTGCTTTTTATTCTTTTAACCATTTGTAATCTGCCTGAGAACATTTGTTATTGGGTGGATTAAAAACACAATAAATAAATAATATAATTTCCAATTAAAACTGCAGTGTTGCTAATGACAAGCCTAGTGTGCATCCCCATGTGCTCATGTGGCTGGCTACCACTGAGCTGTGGACATCACATAACACACAGGAAGAGCATTGGAACTGTGTGTTATGCTCCTCACTCCCAAGACTTTCCCCCGGTGTTCACAGTTAAAGAAGAATAATTTTATGGATATATGGAATCAATTATTATACTATGTATTAATAAAGGGGAAGGGGAGTATGCCTTGTCAGGATATGTTATATTTTTGGAATGTGGAATTCAATTGATTAAGGGGAAGGAAGTATATTAGTTGGTCCCTAGGCAGGTGGGGGGTGCACTTTATGATTTACGGTAGTTGTATGCTTTTGTTCTATAGTGTTGTATGTACTTTATAATAATTAAATTTAAAAAAATTTTAAGAAATAATGTCATTCTAGTGTGCGCTGTATTATGTATGCAGCCCCCTTTCTGCGGTTTTGCCTCTAGTGGGGCTGGCTCCAGAGGGAGATGAAGTCAGGTATTTGCCAGGGCCTCAAGTTCAGTAGCTGGGCCAGTCCCTCAGTGGTACTTTGCACAGGGCACACAAGAGGGTCAGAGGCAGTGTGAGGGAAATCTGTGTGTATACGTGCCATAAGAAGGACACTTACGTTATAGTCAATTAATGCTGGATGGAAAAAAAAAATGGTTCCTTCAGTTTCTCCACTTATATCATTCTTTGAACATCCTTTTTTCCCCCATACATGCCGCCAAATATGCACATTTTAAGGAGTGGAAGGAACATGATATATACCAGAGGTGGGCAACTTCAGGAGGTTGGGGGGGGGCATTTTTGCTGCCCCAGACCCCTTCCCTATGGGCTGTAGTCCATGGAGCATGAGCACCCTGGAAAAATTATTATGATTTTGGGTGCCCCTGAATTCAGGGGGCATGGGCAGAACCAGGAGAGCGGCAGGGGCTGTGGGTTGACCACTCCTGATGTATGCAAACTTAGAGACCTATATGTTAAATCTCAGCCCCATGGAGCCAAATGACACATTACGCTTGTGTAAACACATAAATTCCCCTCCACCATATGTGGGGGTCGGGGGGGGGGGGTAGGAGGGAAAAAGAGTCTCCATTGCAGTCAATGGAGGCTTTTTCCAAAAGATAGTACATTTCATATGGTGAAACCTTCTAGAGCTGCACACAGAATAATGTGTATAGGGTCAGCATAGGCCTGCAAAGAGATGTGCATGCCACCAGAAAAAAAAATTTATATCCAATTTCTTTTCCTCCTCCCTTCTTCTGGTTTTTTCCCTTTTCCTCTTCCCTTCTTTATTGTTATATATTTATATTTTGTTCAACTCTCTTGTTCACATCCAGGATGTCTGCACTTTCTAAAGCAGTTTTCTCCAACCTTGGGTCCCCAGATGTTTTTGTCCTATAACTCCCAGCATGCCCATGGCCAACATTCCTTGCATACTGAAAGCTAATAATCCAGGAAGACTAACTAAGCCTTAGGAGAGGCAGTTCAACCTCTTAGACAGTGTTCTCCAACCTTGGGTCCCCAGATGTTTTTGGCCTACAACTCCCAGCTACACTGGCTGGGGCATGCTGGGAGTTGTAGGCCAAAAACATCTGGGGACCCAAGGTTGGAGAACACTGTTCTAAAGCAAACTTTCAAGTAGCTCCTGAAGCTTCTCACCACTTGGGGAAGCAGGGAGCATGCAACAATATGCATTAGCAGCATGGTCTTCTCTCTCCCTCTCCCTTTCTTATTTAATAGAGCTTTAAATTGCCTCAGGATAAATTATCCCCCCAGGGGGCTTTATAATAATCAGTAAAACAAAATAGTAAGATTACCCAAAAGGAACATTAAAATATTAAAATAACAGCAGCACATAAATAAATCAGATAAAGCTATCAGATAAGAATCTCAGCAGCAGATAACAATGTTAAAATGGCAACAACAGATAAAACAGCAACTGCAACATATATCATCCAAAAGCCAACTAGAATAAAAAGGTGTTTAGGAATCTCCTGAGGGGGCAACCATGGGGGCGGGGGGAAACCATTTTTCACTGGGAAAGATAGTCCAGAAATGTTGGGCCACCACAGAAAAAGCTCTGCTCTTGGTGACACCTTCAATGACAACTCTGTAAAAGTCTTGCTTTTAGAAGCCAGTGTGAAGGCCATTTTATTCTGCAGGGCATTTGGAGTTGGAATCGAGAGCATCTTTATATGGGCTGCTATTACTAATCTGTTGTTTTTGTTACCTGTAGTAGCAGCAACATTAATGCGCTTTTAGGAGTGCATTTCAATGTCTTTCAACTGTTTTAAAGTAATACCTTGGATTGCAAGTAACTTGGTTTGAGAGCGTTTTGCAAGACAAGCAAATTTTTAAATATTTATTTTTTTAAAATTGACTTGATATACAAGCGACGTCTTGCAATACAAGTACTGTAGTACGGCTTAAATTAAAAATCTCTGCACAAATTTTTTTGGGGGAATTTCGTTTTGATATAAGAGTGTTTTGTATTATAAGCACGTTTCTGGAATGAATTATACTCTCAATCCAGGGCATGACTGTATATTTTACGATTGTCATGTGTTAGCCATTCTAGACTCTCCTTGGGTGCCTGAAATGCGGGATTACTAATACTTTATAGATGGACAAATAATATGCATGATCCATTGGGGAATTCTCCTGCAACAGGCCCACTTGAATTAATAGGAGCCATTCATTCCAGTGGGGCAGCATGGATGATCTTCCCAGTGGCTGCACCCAATTTCTTAGGAATTAGAAATGCCATATAGGATAAATTTAGGCAAATCTGCATGAACTAGATCAGCCTTCTCCAACCTGCCCCCCCCAGCTGCGTTGGACTGAGTGCCCATCATTCCCAGCCAGCATAGCATTTCCCATGCTGGATGGGGAATATTGGGAGTTGCAGTCCAACACAGCTGGAGGGCCCCAGGTTGGGAAGGGCTGAACTAAATGTTCAGCAGTGTGACCTTGGTTCCCCGACCCAGGACTGCTGCTGAATGTCTAGTTTGCCCTTTGGAATAACTTGGCCTTTAAGGCTAAGTATTTTATTGCTGCTTTCATTTCTGTATGTTTACTGCAATTTTTTTTAAAAAAATGATCTTATTTTTCATTTCACAATTTAATGTTTGGTTGCACATCACCTTGACCACTCTATTAAATCAGTGGTTCTCAACCTTTTTTGCCCCATGCACCCTTTTCACCATATGTCAGAGTGTCATTCCACCCTTTCCAAGATTGTCTGACTCAAGTTGCATTCCAAATAACTCAGCAGCAGGGACCAGAGCATTTCAGTCTTGAGGTTTTACTCTCATGGACAATCACAGAAAAGTGTGTCTCGAAACTCCAGGCTATATGAGAGGGAAACAGCATTCAGCAATATCGTCCCACTGGATCCAGGCAATTGTGGAGTTGGATAAGCAAGCAATGACCGCAAAAGACTGCCTCTTCCTCTTGCAGATTGGAGTCTGACTTCCACCAGTTGTACACTATGCTGCTGTTCGGGATGGCATCCTCCTGTCAGTTCTACAGCTCCCTAGCCAGTGAAAACCCCAACAAACCATTCAGAGATTATATATGCATATAATATTGAACATCGTTTATTTTTTCTATATTGCTACATATACATTATAGTATAAATGGAATATTTCCACAGATAACAAGTGAAATATTTATCTTTATTTTTAATTTAATATGTGCCATACAATAAGGTGTGGTGTCCTGTAAATTATGTACAATCTGTAGAATTGTAATTTGTAGAAAGATCAGTATTCCAAGAGTTTGAGTCTGTGGTCTCAATTCCCCCCCCCCTCTGAAACCCTAAAATTCCCCCCCGGGGGGAGTTCTCCCCTGGTTGAGAACCTCTGTATTAAATAAATTGGGTAAGTAAGTAAGGACACAATCCTATGGTCTCCCAACATTGTCTTGGGGTGGGGGTGGGGATAGGATTATTCAGAGTCCCAGCTCTGATGTCCTCCAAGTGCAGAGTTGGGACTCCAAACACAGAGCCCCCACCCCAGATGTATAAAGAACTGTGTCAGCTGCTTCTCCAAGGTCCGAAATCGGCCTTGGACAGGGCAAAGGGGGTGTGCTGGGGAGGGAGGCCTGGGCTGATGGCATACTCTGTATCCAAACGGCACTCCAGCCTCCGTCCCTCCCCCTCTGCAGCACTTCATCTAGATGGCCGAAAATGGCCATCTAGATGAAATACAGAGCGCGGGGCGTGGGGTGGCAGAAATCGTGCCTTGCATTGGATGCACATAAGCTTCCATGTTCGAAGGCTTACATGCATCGAGGGCAGAGGGCGTTGGATCGCGTCCTAAATAAATAAATAAAAATTGTATTTCTTATTGTCACAATCAAATATGAATACTTCAAGCGAAACAATATAAAATGTTTGTTACCCCATTTATCATACAGGCTTGTGGTTTATGCTGGTTCAGCTTGTCTGAGCGTGGAAAGCTAAGCAGGGTCAAGCCTGGTTATAACTTGGATGGGAGACCCCTCCTCTAGTTTCCTGCACTGAGCAGGGGGTTGGACTCGATAGCCTTGTAGGCTCCTTCCAACTCTATGATCTATGAAATCTATGAAATACAATTTCCAATTCCCTAAACAAGTTGAGTGACAATGATTGACCCCAACTGACCTACATTAGTTCTCTCTAACTTTACTTCCAGGGGTCTTTAAAGCAGGATGTGCAAGATATGCCTTTTTAAGATACATCTGACCTCAATGTGAAATAAAACAGAACCATCCAATAACTCCCACCAGTATTTTTGTTTAACTTAACTGAAGGTATTCAAGACACACACACACACACACACACACACAAATGGCCCCTGCTTTCGAAAATAAGCATCTTAACAGAGCAGTGCTAAGAAGAGAGTTGCATGTGTTTTTATATTAAGGCAATACTTTTCTTCCTAGTCTTCAGCATCATTTTATTGGTCTCTCACAATTTTGAAAATACATAGACATTTCCCTTTAATCACAGCCTGTTGGGACATTCCTAACCACAAACAAAACCACTTTAACATTTAAATAATCACACTTGATAAGCATAAAGGAGGGGAAATACAATCAACAATTACAGTAGAAAATTGTTCATTGTTGTTAACGCAGCACAGACTTTCAGCAGCACTGGAGGAAGCATCAGTTTATGCAGCAAGTGCGGTAGCTTATCCATGTCCATTCAGTATTTGCCAGAGAAATCACATACTCTCAGGCTACAGCAGCACATAATCTCTTTGAAGGTTTTCCTCAGCTCTTGACTCCGGAATGCATAAATGAGAGGATCAATAATGGAGTTGCACATGATAAGTATGAGGTACAAGTGAAAATGGGACATGAAGCAGATGCAGTATGGATTATGAGGGCATGAGATGTAGAAAAGCAAGTGGAGGAAGAGTGGGGCCCAGCACACCACAAAGACACCAATCAAGATGGTCAAAGTGATGGCTCCTTTCATGTTGGCCCCTTGACGAATTGAGCCAGTGCTGGGGAGAATTGCTATCTTTTTAATATGCAGCCGGGCCAACATGAACATGTGGACATAGAGGGAAGCCATGAGGACTAGCATGGTGAAGAACATAGTGATGAGGCAAATGATGACGACACTGCTGTCGGAGTAAATGATGAACAAAATGCCTGAAATTGTGCAAGCAGCCCAGATGCAGGTGATGATGATACCGACACGCCTCACCGTCATGATATTATGGTACTGTAGAGCATAGAAGATCGTAAAATATCTGTCTACAGCTATGGAAAGCAGGCTACAAATGGATGCAAGCAAGGAGCTGCAAATCACAGAGTCAATGATATTGTCAATGCTAACTGTGAAACTGTGCGCATCAGCATCTGTGTTGTTCAAGAGGGTGATTACAATGGTTTCCGATCCATTTGAGACGCTCACCAGCAAGTCGGCCACAGCTAAGCTGCAAATGAAAAAATACATTGGCGAGTGCAAATTCTTGTTCTTGGCTATGGCCACAATCACCAGGACATTCTCTAATAAGCTGACAAATCCTAGAGTGACGAACACTTCCGGCGAAACGAAAAGTTGCTCGTAGCACCCTTCTGAAGAGTAGCCCTTTCCCGCTGATCTATTCATGCCGCTGCCACGTAGTCCGTAGCTGTGATTCCAGGAGTCAAGAGGCTGATGAACTCCATAGTGGTATGTGAAATTCATCGTACAAAGCACTGATCTGAAAGGAGATGGCACTTTGCCAGCTTGCTGCTTGTTAATTCAATCTCTGGTCTCTGAGTTTCCCCACTCTCTTTGAATGGTTTGTTGGGGTTTTCACTGGCTAGGGAGCTGTAGAACTGACAGGGAGGATGCCATTCCAAACAGCAGCATAGTATACAACTGGTGGAAGTCAGACTCCAATCTGCAAGAGGAAGAGGCAGTCTTTTGCGGTCTTTGCTTGCTTATCCAACTCCACAATTGCCTGGATCCAGTGGGACGATAGAGCTGAATGCTGTTTCCCTCTCATATAGCCTGGACTGGAGTTTCGAGACACACTTTTCTGTGATTGTCCGTGAGAGTAAAACCTCAAGACTGAAATGCTCTGGTCCCTGCTGCTGAGTTAAAAAAACGTTTCACACCATTAATACTACTCAGCCTTCTGTGCAGCGCCTGCCTGCCTGCCTACTGCTGCTGCTTCTTATACTGTGTTGGGGGGGAGAAAGTAGTTAGAAGCATGCCCCACCTCCAGGTTACTGATAAGCCAATAGAGAGAAGGGGATGTGTGAGTGCAGGAGGTGCTGCTGAAATGCATTTCAGATTTCTTCATGGCTTGGCAAAACAACTTGAGATGCTACACAATTCCTGTGTAGAGTCAATAGGGGCACACAAGATTTCATGTTATTCCTTTGGGTGTTTTTTGTTGAGATGTTATAACATTACCAGCATCATTTCTGGCCTCCAAAGATGCTCAGCAGGTGCAGAAAAGAAATCCTTCAAATGTACTATGTTACAAGTTCGAGCTTTTTCTTCTTCTTCTTCTTGCACAATTCAGTCACTCCGTTTGAACTCGCGTTGACGTTGCTTAGGAATGCCAACATCACACACAAAGGGTTTTGCTCAGCTGAAGGAATGACCCCTCATATTGCAGCAATATTGGATTTGTTTACACCAGTAAACACCAGCTGTGTTGTATGGCACCAGAATGATGCGCCCAGTTACCGGTCCATATAGCCTGGCAGAACTAGTAGCCTGGTCCAGGGAGAAACAGGCTGAGCTGAGGGAGTGGTTTTCCAGGACAAGCAGCTCCCGCAATCTGTTATGTCCTGTTTGGGCATTCCCCCCGCCAATAAGGTCTCCAGGTGCCATATAAAGCTTACAGCCCTTTAAGGAGACACTCCTTATCCTGGGGAGGTGGAGCCTAACAGTACCTGTACGGCCTACTCCATGATATAAGAGCTCAGTGTGGCTCTGATCTTAGCTGGAATGGAATTGCCAGCTTTGGAGCTGAGGGCCTGTTGCTCATACCCAGGCAAACTGGCTATCTGGTCAGTAGCCCCAGCTACCTGTTCCATTCTACACGGAGCAGTCACTACTTTCCTAGAATTCCATACAATCAGGCCATTCCCACAACTTTGCTATTGCTTTGTCCTGTGGGTTCCTGCTGAAGGCTAAGAGAGGACATTCTCTAAAAATGTGTGGATTGCTCTCCCTTTCAATCAGGAATGTCAGAGAAACCTGCAGCGGATTCAGATGAGTTCAGATTTTTATGAATCTGACCTGCAGATTCTGCAACGGAGCAGCTTTTTCCAAGTCAGGAGGATTCTGCAGGCTTGCAGAGCATTTTTTTCACTTGAGGAGGGGGTGGATTTGCACAAATGTGCTAATCTGCTAATGCGCATTAACCAATATGGATTAGCATATTTGTGCAAGTGTGCATTAGTGCTAAAGCAAATTAGTGCAATTAGAATGAAACTCTGGTTTAAAAAATCTGATTCCATCAATGAGCAGATGACAGAACAAAAGGCACCTGAGAATCCACGAAACACAGACAGAATGGATTTAACAAAATCCATATATCCCTACTTTCAATTGCCTTTGCTTGCTTTCAGGGACATCATCATGTAGCCAAATCTGATCCTTGACATTTTGTTCAAGTGTGATCCCTGATTGGATGGAATCACCCATGCATCGACTCTGGAAAGAAGAAAGATGTAGCAACTAGGGAGAACAATTTTTTTTTTAAGGGAATATTTACACCAAGCTGAATCCAGGACCAATTTCTACTCAACTGAAGTTACTATTTTCAGCCTAAAAGTAAAAATGGATAATATTCAGGAGAGCCTTAGGGATTTCTTGCTGGTATTTTTTTCCCTTTTCAGCAGCACAGCTGTAACTCAAAGGTTGAATTATGTTTCCCCTGGACTTTAAGGAGTAGCATTTTTTCCTGTATTGCCTTTATTTGTTTGTTTGTTACATTTATATCCTGCCTTTTCCTCAAAGGAGTCCAAGACTCCAAGGTAGCATACTTGATTCACCGCCACCACCTCCTCCTCTAATCATTTAGGCTAGGCTAGCAATCATTTCCACACTTAATTTTGAGTCCTCCTCTAAATTTTATCCTCACAACAACCCTGTGAGGTAGGTTAGGCTGAGAGCCAGTGACAGGTCCAAGGTCACCCAGTGAGCTTCATGGCCGAGCAGGGACTAGAACCTGCATCTCCTGAGTCCCCAGTCCAACATGCTAACTACTACATCACACTGGCTCTCTTAAACTGAATCAGAATTTTCTTTTGGCACAGAGTATACAAATATCTCTCATTTATCCTCGCCTAATTATAAAGCATAATATTTTATTCAAGCTTCACAGACATGATGTTCATTTAGCTACTTGCAGATACATATTATAATAACGAATACACACACACACACACACACACACACACACACGAAGCTAGTGTACAGTTATGTAGTGATCTTAATGTTCATAGGAAACATCAGAGAAGAGATGCCATTCTGCTTGATTTATTGTTGTGAAAGTCCTTTTTTTTTTCTTCATGAATTCCATTTCGGGTCAAAGCTGTTTTATTTTGACTATCATTTTTATCTTTTTCACCATGGCTCATAAGTGCCATCTGTTCATCACCTAACTAATGAAACAGATGTAAAATTCTTTCCTTTCATATCAATTGCACTCAAATGGATGCAGTTGTTTCAGTTGCCCTTGAAAAGTATGAGTTATGCACAGTGGTAAATGTACCAAATACTGTCAAATAACTGTGTACTTTGGTGTGTAGCCTTTTTTTAAAAAAAAATTCCAGGTTTTTCCCTAAAATCTAATCTGCTCGTAAAGATAGCAGGTGAGAGAATTAAAATGTCAGGGTACATACTCATGGTTACTGATGGGCAAACTTAGCCCAAATGAATTTGTTATATACTCAAAAAGTAATGAATTTGTACATGTGAGCTCAGATGAGAGTTCTCCTCTCTCATTCCATGTACATGAGTTTTTGCACATGTGCAATATCAAGGTGCACCATGGGAGCCGACCGTAGTTTGGAATTGCATAGTGCAGCATGACATCATGTGTCACCATGTTATGCCTCCTTTCTGATTGGTTGTTTTCATGTGGCCTGCCTGTGTGATGATGTCATGTGATGTTTACTGACCGTCACTAATAGCCGGTATGAAGATGGCCCCTGCAGAGTCAGACACAGCTAAGGAGACTGCCTCAAGTAAGTTTTGGAGGGGCCTAGGTGGTAGGATGACTGAAAATTGAGGGAGGGGAATCTACGTACTACTTTACTGTGCATGCTCTAAGGCAGTGTTCTCCAACCTTGGGTTGGCTGGGGCATGCTGGGAGTTGTAGGCCAAAACATCTGGGGACCCAAGGTTGGAGAACACTGCTCTAAGGCTAGCAATCATTTCCACACTTAATTTTGAGTCCATAATATATCAACCCAGGCTCACTACAAAAGTGAGTATTACAAATTGTTTCAACCAATGAGCTGACTAATTATGAAACTCAGTGGCACCACTACTTATGGTTGCTGAATCCCAGTTCTTTATCCATTGGCAACCCTTTAGCTATCCAGTTAAACCTACAATCAGATATATCTACCTAAAATTATTTCTAGGCTGCCTTTAAGATGCCTTTTTCGTATCCACTTTAGTAAGTGTGGAAACAAGATGTGGTAGGAAGTGTGCATGTTAGGGTGCGTGTATGGCCACTGACGTGTCACTCAGCACCACATGCATCCCATGGGACAAAGTTGCCCACCCCTACACTAGATGCTCTTCTCAGCCCTATAGCCGCAATATAATTGGAATCTAGTTCCACTCTGAAGTGGAACTCACAATGGCCGCTGGACCTTATCAGGCAGTTGTGGAGGCCAACCATGACGTGGAAGTGCCCCCAGAATGCACAAAACCTAGCAGAATGCGGTCAGCAGTGCTCTGCTAGCACTGCAAGATGTCGCCATTGTGCCTTGAAGGCCCCATGGCACGCACACAGAAATTTAGCAAAGTCTGGAAGCCTCCAAGTTAGTGCCAGAAACTAACAGGAATTAAGTCCCTGTTCAAGTCCAAAAATAATTCCTTCCCATCTGGAACTCTAAATCAGGGCCTGGTTCTGGCAACGTGGAAGTGGCCACCTTAATTCCTGCCACTGAGGGTGCTTCCAGATGACATTTTAATGAGCAGTTGCCCTGCCTCATCCAGAGAATGTGGTGGTGTTGTAACATCTGAACAGCCCGATCTCATCTGATCTCAGAAGCTAAGCAGGGTCAGGCCTGGTTAGTACTTGGATGGGTGACCACCTTGGAATACTAGGTGCTGTAGGGAGGGACCATAGCTCAGTGTGATAAGATCACATGCTTTTCATGCAGAAGGTCCCACGTTCAATCCCCAGCCTCCAGATAGGGCTTGGAAAGAATCCTGCCTGAAACCCTGGAGAGCCGCTGCCAGTCAGTGTAGACAATACTGGGCTGGATTGACCAAGGGCCTGACTCAGTATAAGGCAGCTTCCTATGTTCCTATGTATGGGGGGCAGGAGGCTGTCCTGCGGGCATGTCCTCCTCAACATAAATTCATTTACTCCCTATGGGTTAGGACGGCATGTGGGTTTCACTGCTACCACAGCCACTAATTAGTGGCCTTTTGTGGTATTTCCATGGATGCTGGGAGTCTGGCTGCCATTTTTGCACAGTTTTGGGATTATCCTAGTACTTTCCCCCTCTCCTCAAGGGCTGAGCATATATACAGCAGCCATTTTACCAGAGTAGCAACAGTTTATTGCTTCCCCAGTGTAACTGAAGTATAGAATTGCTTGACCTGTGCTGCTAGGCTCCACTCCCTGCTCAGACAGGCTCCACCTTTGAGTTCCAAGCTCCGCCCTTTGCAACCCTATCACTCGCAGCTGAATTTGTGGACTGCCTCCATAGGAAAGCATGGTATCAGATTATGCAAGGCAATACAACCATTTTTCCCCTAGAGCAGGGCTCTCCAACCTTGGGTCCCCATATGTTGCTGGCCTACAGCTCCCAGTCAACATGGCTAATGGCAAGGGATTCTGGGAGCTGTAGTCCAGCAACATCTGGGGACCCAAGGTTGGAGAGCCCTGCCCTATAGGATCTGACCTTTATGGCTGTTATACACATACAACTTGTCACATGATGTTGCAGTGAAGAGATGAGTTCCAGACACCTGTGTGAATTTACTTGATAAATCTGAACTATAATGACCTAAGAAACGCATCTGCTTGAAAGGGGCTAATTTTCTTCCCCCTTCAGAATCTGGCTTGACAGCTGACTTAAAAAGAATGAGCAATCAAAGTTCTTAATGAGCTGTTAATGAAGCTTCCAGTTTTGAAAACAAGCATGTGTGTATGCATCTATAATGTCTTGGCAACAGAACAGATCTTCTCAGCAATAAACGAAAACATTTGTAGCAGAAATGGTCCATTCTGTCTCCAAGAGCTTAAAGCTCACATTACATACTCATTTTCAGAAGTGAAAGCTTAATTAACAACTCATTAAAAGCTCTCCTGGCTGATTATAAGTAAAACATTTGCAAAATATGCATAGATTCATGCATGCGTGTGTGAGAGAAACTAGGTTTTTACTGCCACAGCTGCTTTTTAACAGACATAATTAAAAGGGCAGGAGTGGAAGACCGACAACCTGGTCTTCTGCGCGGGTTTAATACTAAGGGGGTAGCGAGTCCTGGGGGCGGGCCTTCTCCGAGGTCCCCCAGCGACTATCACCCTTAGCCCAGAACAAAGGGATAACTTATAGCCACAAAGTATCTTTTATAAAACAAGTTTATTTACAAAATTACCTTCACAAACCCAGACACACGCCAGCAATACAGCTTATCAGTACGGTACAAAGTAGCAAGCAAGAAGTCTCAAGGACACCGTGATTTCAGGGCTCTCAGCTAGTTAGTTTAGCTCGGGCTCCAGCAGATGCCCGGTCAACTGCATGCTGCTAGCTGGGTTCCCGGCGGAGGCCCGGTCTACCCAAGCGGCTAGCTGGGTTCCCGGCGGAGGTCCGGTCTACCCAAGCGGCTTGTGAGTGATTTCAGCTTGATTGCCCGGGGGTCCGGTCAACCCAAGCGGCCAGTGATTTCAGCTTGGTTTCCCGGGGGTCCGATCAACCCAAGCGGCCAGTGATTTCAGCTTGGTTTCCCGGGGGTCCGGTCAACCCAAGCAGCCAGTGATTTCAGCTAGCTGGAGCACGCCAGGTGCTGCTACCCGGGGTTGCCGATCCCTTCGTCCCTTACCCCAAGCATGGGGCAAGATTGCTGATCAGGTCCAACAACTCAGTTCCCTTGCGCAGGGTGTTTTATACCTTGGGTTTCAGGTAGCCCCTCCCTCTGCAATCAGGTGGGTGGCCAATCAGGTGGGTTGCCACCCTCCTCAGGTGGGCGGCCAATCAGGTGGGTTGCCACCCTCCTCAGGTGGGTGGCCAATCAGGTGGGTTGCCACCCTCCTCAGGTGGGCGGCCAATCAGGTGGGTTGCCACCCTCCTCAGGTGGGTGGCCAATCAGGTGGGTTACCACCTTCCCCCTGTGGGGTGGGGTCCCTTTGAAGCCACTTGCTTAATGGTCCCATCCTGTGGTGTTGAATGGCCCTTTCTTATGGGTGCCGAAGTGTCTGCTCTGGCAAGGTATTCAAGTCTTATGTAGATGGGGCTGATATACGAGAGCATTGACGAACCTGGGGATGCTTCCTGCCTTCCCCCCTGGGGTGATTCTATGCAGATGTTGTTTGTCCCCTTTGGTCTCTGTGGAGACTGGCTGTCTCCCCCCCCCCCGGGTCTCCTTCCCCTCTCCTTGGTGAGTGTGTGTGTGTCAGAAAGGGGTTTTAGGTTGGCTTTCTCCACATCTCCCCCCCGGGGAAAAGATGGCATTGGGGTCCCACACCCCAATTTCCCATCGACTTGCCCATCACCTGAGAAAGCCCGGGAGAATGCATCAGCCAAGACATTGTCCTTACCCTCGATGTGCTCAATTTCGAAGTCAAAGTCTTGCAACGCCAGACTCCACCGTAGGAGTTTTTGGTTGTTGCCCTTGACTCTATCTAACCAGCACAGGGGGGAATGGTCAGTCTGCAGGCGGAACCGTCTCCCCCAGAGGTAGGGGCGTAACTTGGTGATGGCCCACACCACGGCCAGGCACTCCTTCTCAATGGTGGCAAGACTACGTTCTCTGGGCAGGAGCTTCTTGCTCAGGTATGCAACGGGGCGCAGCCCTTCTCCCACTTTCTCCTGTAACAACACCGCCCCCATCCCGGCCTCAGAGGCATCCGTCTGTAGAACGAAGGGGGATTCGAAGTCTGGGGCTTGCAGAATGGGAGCTGCCATGAGGCAGGCTTTTAACCCGTCAAAAGCGGTCTGGCAAGCCGCGGTCCACTGGACCCTGTTCGGTTGGCGCTTCTTACAAAGATCAGTCAGAGGGGCTGCTAGCTGACTGAAGTGTGGCACAAACTTCCGATAGTACCCTGCAAGCCCCAGAAAAGCCTGCACCTGTTTTTTGGTTGCGGGTTGGGGCCATTTCTGAACCGACTCGATCTTAGCTTCCATGGGTTTGATGCTCCCCCCTCCGACGCGATGTCCAAGGTACTCAACCTCCCCTAGCCCCACCTGGCACTTCTTTGCTTTCACTGTCAACCCAGCGTCCCGGATCCGCTGGAAGACCCGCCGGACATGCTGCAGATGCTGCTCCCAAGTGGAGCTAAAGATAGCTATGTCGTCCAGATAGGCACAGGCAAATTCTCCCAACCCATTCAGCATTCCATTCACCAGCCTCTGAAAGGTTGCCGGACCATTCCGGACTCCGAAGGGAAGAGTGGTGAACTGGAATAAACCCAGGTGTGTGACAAAGGCAGACTTGAGAGCAGCATCCGCGTCCAGCGGAACTTGCCAGTAGCCCTTGGTGAGGTCTAGGGTGGTAATGTACTTGGCCCTCCCTAGTTTCTCCAGCAAGACATCCATGTTGGGGATGGGGTAGGGGTCAGGGACGGTCACCTTGTTGATTTTCCGATAGTCCACACAGAACCGCACCCCCCCATCCTTTTTGGCCACCAGGACAATCGGGGAGGACCATGGGCTAGAACTAGGGATGATCACCCCTAGGTCTAGCATGGCTTTGACCTCGTCAGCAATGACTTGAGCATGGGGTCCCACTGCCCGGTATGGCAGAGATTGCAGAGGGGGGCTGTCACCCATTTGAATGGTGTGCTGGATGAGTGGGGTCCGCCCGGGGCGGTCTGAGAACATGGTCCCAAATTCATCCAGCACCCGCTTCATTTGCTCCCGCTGAGCCTCGGACAGGGCGGGTGACAGTGAGATTTCTTCCATTCCCCCACCATCCCCCCATTCTCCCAACAGATCCCCATCAGCGAAATCCTTATCATTATGTTCCTTCACACAGCCCAGTCCCGCACCCCGGTCCACATACAATTTCAACATATTCACATGAAACACTTTACATTTTCCAGGAGTCCCAGCAAAGAGTATTTTGTAGTTGACTGGTCCAAGTTTCTCAACTACAGTCCCCGGACCCTCCCACTTAAGACACAGCTTGTCCGTTTTGAGGGTACGCAGAACCAGCACTTTATCACCCACCTCAAAAGTCCGGGCTACTGCGGTTTTATCATACAGCTCCTTTTGCCGCTGCTGGGCTGCTTTCAGATGCTGTTGGGCGGCTTCTCGAACGCTGTGGAGGTTGTCCCGTAGTCGCTGCAGAAAAGTGTGAACCAGCACGGGCGAACTGCCGGCAGCCCCCTCCCATTCCTCCCGCAACAAAGCCAAGGGCCCCCGTAGTTCTCTGCCAAACATCAGTTCATTCGGGGAAAACCCGAGGCTTTCCTGCGGAGCATCTCGGTAGGCAAAGAGGAGGTAGGGTAGGGCTTGGTCCCAAGTTCCCGGGTGACGGCTAGCGTACGCCCGGATCATTTCCCCCAAAGTCTGGTTGAAGCGTTCAACCAGTCCGTTGGTCTCATGGTGGTAAGGCACCGAAGTTACATGGTCAACCCCCCCCCCAGGTCCCACATCTTCTGGAACAGTTTAGACATGAACCCGGTGCCGCAGTCCGACACGACCGTGTAGGGCATTCCTAAGCGGGCAAAGAGAGCGAGCAGAGTCTTAGCCAGGCTGGCTGCAGAGATGGAGGCGAGCGCAAAAGCCTCCGCGTAGTGGGTGGCAAAGTCCACTACCGTCAGTACAAACTATTTCCCCGTCTTGGTGGGCGGGTTCAGGGGACCCACTATGTCCATAGCAATCCGTTCAAAAGGGATCCCCACCACCGGAAAAGGCTGAAGGGGAGCTCTTGGGTGATCGCGATTGTGTCCCACTCGCTGGCACACATCGCAGGACCGACAGTAAGCCTTAATGTCGGAGGCGATCATGGGCCAGTAGAACCCCTCTGTAATTCGAGCTTGGGTCCGCTTTTGCCCCAGGTATCCTCCCCATGCCACGTCGTGGGCGAGGTGCAACACGGCGCGGCGGTACCATTGGGGAACCACCAGTTGCCTCTGCTTGTGCCCCGGTGCCACTTCCCCCTTTGGCTCGAACTCCCGGTACAAAGTTCCATTGTCCCAGACAAATCTTTCCGTGGCAAGGGATACCCCGGGGCCTTGGTTGGCCAGAGCACGACACTCTCGCAAGGACGGGTCCAGTCGCTGGGCTTCCTTGAATTGGGCTTGTGTCCCAAAGTCTTTAGCCATCTGAGCAAACCCTTCGTTCTTCGGGGGCTCCGCTATGGCCTGGTTTTCCCCGGGGTGCCCCGCAGGGGGTGGGGTCACCCCGGGTGGTAGAGGGGGCACGGGCTTAGGCTTTGGGACCAGTGCGGTTACGGGGGGGCCCCCTCGCCTTGCCTGTCCCCGGGTGACGACCCCCATCTTAGCTTTGGCCACCCGGAACGCGAGGTCGTTCCCGATGATGATGCCCCACTCCTTTTGGCGATGGATGATTACGTCCATCTCTCCTTCCCACCCCTGGTACTTGATCCGGACCCGGGCGATTGGGACGGTGATGTCGGGGGAGTTATAGGGTTTGATCGTACACGTACGTCCTGACAAAAGTTGGGACCTCTCTACGCGGTCCCGGAGCAGAGCCGTTACATCTGCCCCAGTGTCCCTATACCCCACCCTGGGAACATTATTGATATAGATGGACTCACAGAATTGCTTGCGGCTCCATCTCAGCTGGTCCGGGGAGGCGATGCAATACAGCGATGCACGGGGTTCAGGACGGTAGGAATCCCACTCCTGGAGTTCCTCCTCGGCACCGCGGTCCTCGGGGATGCTTGCATGGAGGGAGAGGACCGACCGTCGCTCATCGTCGCTGTCGTCGTCCTGAGCGGCTGCAGCACCCGCGACTCGTCCTACTTTCTTCGGCGAGGGACGGGCATCCCGGTTCTTGGGTTGGAGCTTGGGGCAATCCCGCCGCAGGTGTCCCATCTCGTTACAGTGGAAGCAGGCCCCAGACCGAGGGTTTTGGTTCCCCTTGGTCCGAGGGGCCTCCCCGCGCCGTCGGGGCAGGCCCTTTTCCGGCTCCGGGTTCTTCTCGGCCACGGCCGCGGAACTTCCCTTGGTGGATGGGGCCGTCCGGTATAGCCCCATCTTGTCGGCCATGATCCCCGCCGCCTCACAGGTACGGGGCTTCTGATCCCTCACGACAGCGGCCAGCTCCTTCGGGATGGTGGTGAAGAACTGCTCCATGGCGAACAGCTCGACAACTTCCTTCAGACGTGCATCACCTGGGCTGCCCATGCCACGTGGGTGGTCCCAGGGGAAGGTCTACCCTCTCTAAATCTTCGCCGGCAATGTTCGGCGGAGAGGGCGAAGTGTTGCCTGACCGCTGACATATATAACCTTCCCAGGAATGGAAGGTTATAATCATGTGACCTTGCACAGGAGAACTAATTCTTATCTTCTATTGGGTAACTTAAACTCTCAAACTCCCCCTCCCATCGTGGAGTGTTTGGGCCTTCAGGCTTCAACAAACTGAAGCCTGTGTAGGCCTCAATAAACCAAATCCTGTGTAGGCCTCAATCCCTCACACCATCTCCAAGCTGGTGTAAGTGAAGGATGCAACACTGAAGCCTCTTGGGGAAATGAAGGCAGCTTAGATCTAGTGGGCTACCACCAATCCACCCCCTACCCCATCCCAGAATGCCCCATTTCAGGCCCTACTACTGGCAGAAATGTCATCAGCAGTAGATCTATGCCTCCAGAGCTTTCCATGGGTGTTCCAGGGCTCATGGGCAGTCGTACCCCTCTCTGCAGCCCTGGTCTTCCTTATGTCGATGAAGTATACAGGCCTGTGGCTCACGCTGGCTCAGCTTGTCTGAGTGTGGAAAGCTAAGCAGGGTCAGGCCTGGTTATTACTTGGATGGGAGACCCCTCCTCTAGTTTCCTGCATTGAGCAGCGGGTTGGACTCGATAGCCTTGTAGGCGCCTTCCAACTCTATGGTCTATGAAATCTATGAAAGTGAAAATTACAGATTGACCTAAAACAGCTGGGCTGAGAAATGCTGCACAAAGCTACAGGAATTCTAAAAACGCAAGAAATTAATGCAACTACAGGATTACTCCAGCATTTTGAAGCACATCTACAGTTCTCATACAATTCTTGTTCTCACATTATGAAAAAAGAAGGTAAATCCAATTTTTCATTAGCAAATTTCTCCTTAGGCTGTTTTTCTCTTGCTGTCTCACAAGCATCTCCATGACATACTAAGAATTGTGACAGTGAGTTTGTCTAGTCCTTTAGCGATCTTGTTGTTCTGTTATGTGTGGTTTTTTTCATTGCCTCCATTTTTTAAAACTTTATTTTAAAATACAATAAAATGCCATGAAATAAAAAAGCAGACAAACATATGCACAAAATAAAATGTCATTATTGCCTGTTTTAAGACCTTGGGCAGTATCCAACAGGGTGCTTATGCCAATTCCCTTCCATGCGCAGCAGGTCCCACCAGTTCCGTTGTGCAAACAGGACCCGCCACTTGTGCAATGGAGATTTAGCGCTTCCTAGGGGAAGCCCCGAAATGGGTATAAACACTCATTTCTGGAACGGGACAGCTAACTGTTGAAGGTGAAATACTGCGAATGCTTCATTTACCCATATGTTTTGGCAAGGTCCAGTGGTTGCTTCTTTTGGGGTAGAGGTCATAGTACGGATAAACCTAGTATTAGAATGCTCTTTAATATTTACCGATGCACACGTTCTTTTAAATTATTTACCTGCTGCATGGAATTTATCACAAGGACAACACATGTGGATTTTCCGCACCCTCTTGATAGCTAAAAGACTGATATTACAACCCTGGAAAGATAAACGCTCACCTCCTATAACACAATGGATTGAGGACCTAATAACTCTTTTCAGCATTTGAACGGGTGGTATACAGACACCACCTGCAGATGGATAAATATATAGATATTTAGTCCGCTTTTTCTGAAGCTTATGCATCGTCTTTACTGATAGTTGTAGTACTACATACTTATTGATACACATGGATATACATTTTATACACATTTACTATAAGTCATTCATTTTAATTTCTGTAAGAAAATTGATTTTCTCTCTTTTTTTTTAATATGGTGTGTTTTGTTTGGTGTAATTCACATTTTAAAAAATTAATAAAATGAAAAAAGATTGGCGGAGCCCCCTTATGCTGGCTCCGCCTCCGCTGACCTGCCCCATCCCAGAAATGAGTGTTTCCGCTTATTTCGGGTTGCCCCAGAAGCGTTAACCTACCAATGTGAAGGTGGTGAGGGCCACTTGCACAAATGAATCAATTGCACACAAAAGAATCAGCAGGGGTATAAGTATAAGCACCCATTTGATACTGCCCCTTGTAAGGTACATTTTAATTTTAGTAAGTTTTATTTCAAATCACAGAGAACAATGCATACAATCTAGCACAGTGTTCTCCAACCTTGGGTCCCCAGATGCTTTTGACCTACAGCTCCCAGCATGCCCCAGCTGGCTGGGGCATGCTGGGAGTTGTAGGCCAAAAACATCTGGGGACCCAAGGTTGGAGAACACTGATCTAGCATGATTATGAAACTTCTCATCCCCAAACATTACAAGTCACAGTCATCATTGTATGAATTAATTTTCAGCCTTCCCACCTTCAGGTACATACACATATAATCTCAGTTTAGGCCTTATGGCAATCTCCCCACTTCTGCACATGGAAGAGTAATTTGCTTCTTCTAATGAAACGTTATAGAGATTTTTGCCGCAATCCAGCTCTAAATTAGAAACTTCTGTAATAGTTTCCAGACAGTCTGGAAAAAAATCACTGGTGTAAATCTCTGATGCAGTTCCAAAATCTGGTGCTTAGTTTTGGACAAGTTAGCTTAACCTAAAATTATCATAAAAGAATAGCACTACATCATATAAAGCAGGCTGAACAAGAAAATAACCAACTGCTACTCACTGCTATGTGTTCCCTTTTAAAAACAACAGCTGCTCAGACAGAACTGTTGCAAAGCAGAAGCTTGTACACCAATTACTCAACATGTAAATATTAAACTATCACCATTTGTGTAAGACAATTAGAAGCTTCGTTCTGCCTTGAAATACCCAGAGCTTGTTCAACTTCTTGAAAGGGGTTCCTAATTTATAAGCCCTTTCTGACACAATCTTTGCAAGTTTCAATACACAATAGAATTTTCTTAGTTATTTAAATGGATCCATTGCTGTAAATACGTAAGAAATTCAATTCTCTCCCCTGCCCCCTTCCTTCATTTCTCTTTCTTTCTATGGAGTTTCTTTGTTTTGGTGTATTTCACATTTTTTAAAAAACATATACATATTGTGTGTGCGTGCGTGTGTGTTTCAATACACAAGGTTAATAGCTGTTTTTTATCGAATAGGCTGTAAGTCATTGAAATGTGTGGAAACTGTCGTGAACAGGGCAGTGGGAGTAGGGGCTTAAATACATGAATAATTAAGTCCCTGGATAGCTTCCCAGCATGCTTTTATCCTTCACTGTGGCAATCCTATGCATGTCTACTGAGAATTAAGTCCAATTCCGTTCAATGAGGCTTTCGCCCCAGATAAGTAGGTATAGGATGGCAACCTTAGTGGATTTTACTCATCATTGGTACAATCCACTATGAGCTGTCCCAGTGTGAGGAATACATGTTGTGAAATATCTGCACTGATGCACAAATCCCATTCCTTTCTATGGGGCACATGCAAATCCAATTCACCACCATTCCTGATGGATTGGGGTGCTAGAGTACAAATGTATAACACTGTCAGAAGGATCAAATAAAAGAGGACAAAGCAACAGAAGAAATTAAGGCTGCAATGCACCTACTGGGAGTAAGTCCTACCTTGAACAAGACACGTATAGGATTGCGCTAAAATTACATTAGGGGTGTTTTGCATAGTGGTTAGAGTGCTGGACTGCGAGATCCGGGTTCTAATCCCCACTCAGCCATGAAACTCACTGGGTGACTTTGGGCCCATCACTGGCTCTCAGCCTAACCAACCTCACAGGGTTCTTGTGAGGATAAAACGGAGAGAAGGAGGATCATGTAAGCCGCCCATGCAGAAATGCCAATAGATATGTTCACCTGGATGCATGACGGTGTCTGCGCAACACTCATTCCGCCCTCTTAGTCAAGACAAATTACAAGAAGAGTCTCCTGAACTTGGCAGATAAACAAAATTCAGGTCACAGAATGCTTCCAAATCCAATATTCTTCCTAGCATATTAATAACCATTATATGCCTTGAGGAGGGGCAAGGAAGCATTCACATTCTTGCTCTTTTTTGCAGTTTCCAGCTTCCTTTTGCTCACTGCAGTAGATTTTTAGAAACACACAATGCATTTTGTGCAGAATAACATTCAGCACAGCTTTGAATGTTTAAACCAGTACAGCTGGCACCTGCAATGATGCATTGCTTTTTTTGCTTCTTCTTCTTTTTTTTACGTATTGATAAATACTTTTTTCTAAACATAGCTTAGCATCCTTAGCATCCTTTCCTTACACAGAAAACTGTAAATCAACTCAAGCTGCAATGGAATAGATAAGCTTCGTAAAAGGGGAGAAAGAAGTATACCTAGGAAATGATCCTATGGCCCCAAGACATTGTCTGAGGGGCCATCGGATAGTCCGGATTCCCAGCTCTGAGGTTGGAAACAGAGCTCTGACCTCAGAGCTGAGAGTCAGAGCTCCAACCGCTCTCCCCCTTGCAGCAGCACAGAAAGAGCTGCTCGGGCTGCTCTCCAAGGTCGGAAAAGCAACCTCGGAGAGGGGTAAAAGGGGGCAGGGAGGGGAGAAGACTGGAGGGGCCAGGATATGACGTACAGTAATACCTTGGATTGCAAGTAGCTTGGTTTGAGAGCGTTTTGCAAGACAAGCAAATTTTTAAAATATTTATTTAAATTTTTTTGACTTGGTATACAAGCGACGTCTTGCAATACAAGTACTGTAGTACGGCTTAAATGAAAAATCTCTGTACAAATTTTTTTTTGGGGGATTTCGTTTTGATATAAGAGTGTTTTGGATTACAAGCACGTTTCCGGAACGAATTATTAGGTGGTCTCAATCCAAGGCATGACTGTATCCAGAAGCTGCTCTAACCTCTTTCCCTCCCCCTCAGAGACACTCAAACTAGATGGGCAAAAAAGTCCATCTAGCAAAAAATGCAGAGCGGGAGGAGGAGGAGGCAAAGATCACCTCTGTTGCTCCTCCTGCTCTGCATTAGATGCCCATAAGCCTCCAAGTTTGGGGGCTTACAGGCAACCCAATAGGATTGCACCCTTAAATTTCTTATAGAAAGAGCCGGTTGTGGCTGTGCTTTTAGAACCAAACCAACAGACCAAATAGCACCAAGTCTTCCGTGGGGATAATTGTAAAGTTTCATTGATAAGCTTAGTAGCATAACAATGTGTACCGGGCCATCCCACTATAAACAGGAAAGCTACTTTTTAAAAATGTCAAGAAGACGTAAGTTCATAATATTTAGCATTCTGAAACATTCAAAGTGCTTTATAACTATTATATATCTATTATATTATTGCACTCTTTACAACATCTCTGCAAGGTGAACTTACACTATAAGTATTATTATTCTCATATGCCAGATGGGAGACTGGGGTTGAGAGAGAGGAACTTGCTTAAGGTCAACAACAAATTTCAGAGCATAGGCAAGATTCAGGCCAGGGACTGGTAACTCACCCTTCCAGCCACAACACTATGCCATCTCTTTCGTTGAATCATACAGAACCAATTTTGTTTCTGTCCTTTCATTCCCAGCTTGCTTCAGTTCTTGGTTGAAAGTTTATTAATTTAGAGAATTGTATAAACCTAAGGAATAAATACATAATGAAATAATACGTATGTCAGTCATAACATTTCCCCATCCACTAGACCAGCACTCTCCAACCTTGGATCCCCAGATGTTGCTGGACTACAGCTCCCAGAATCCCTTGCCATTAGCCATGCTGGCTTGGTATGCTGGAAGCTGTAGGCCAGCAACATCTGGGGACCCAAGGTTTGAGAGCCCTGCACTAGACCTTCCCTACCCCATAATACACTTTTCTCTATGTCCATAGCCCTATTCAGGTGTTCTATACCAGAACAGAAGAAACACAAGGGGGGGAGAGCACAAGCACTACAGCCCTGCCCCTCTCCTTTGCCACATCCATCACCCTCTGCTTGTGGAGGGTGACTGTAGTGGAGACCCTCCTGTATCCATGAAAGCTCTCCATATTTGCCAGAAAGCTAATTTTCCTGCATTCTGGCTTGCATGGAGAACCCCCATGGATACAGGAGGCTCTCCACTTTAGACAGTTGCCCTCCAGGAGTCAAGATTGACAAATGCGACAATGAAGGGGCGGGGCTTGAGTACTCCCTCCCCTCATGTGTTTACCGTATTCAAGTATGGAACACCTGAATAGGGCTCCTCTCTCCACCCCCCTCTCTCTATATCATTTATTGTGATGCTATTGGGCAATCAGAATGTATGCTTCCTTAAAAAAAAAGAAAAAAGAGTACCGTTAAGTCCAATTTCCACTAATAGCCATTATGTGAAACTTCAAATACGAGCATAGCCTGGAACAAGAAATTGCCACTACCCCACCAGTTTTGTGTGTGTGTGTGTGTGTGTGTGTGTGTGAACTCAGCACTCTTTAGTGTAACATATGTATTCTACATGAGAACTTCTACAGTCAAATATTCACTTTAGATTTCAAAGCCATGGCCTACCGTGCCTATGGTATGTCCCCACCCCACAAAGAGGATTATGTATGTTAATCACTGTAGAATGCCCTGTAATTTTTTTAGTCCTTTCCACCACCAACAGCCCCACAGACATTTCTATAGAAAGAACAAATATTTTGGTTTCGCATTCCAGCTCACGTAGCACCTGACTTAGTTCCTCACATAGTAATTCAGCCAGCTGAATCGTACTGATCCTTTTACATGAACTATATGGGTTTGTTTTTCTCTGTGGACTGTCAGTAATTTCCCATAGGAGCTACATCAAATGTACACAAAGGTTTAGTAAGGCATGGGTGAGCTGAATTCAGTCTTGTTTTGTCTACTTTTTTTTTTTTTTGTATCCTCATCTGATAGAGTGAAGATATTAGCACATATTATTTAGGTAATAATGCCTAACTATAAAGGCCAGAATGGCTCTCTAATCTGGCCCATATGAATGGAGGAGACAGAATATGCCTGCCCTCCTTTTCAGCTGCTTCACCTCTTTGCACCTATCTCTTGCCCTTATGGGGGCACAGTATTTGAATATGGCAAATAAAAGACTGAAAACAGAAAAGCACTGAATATTTCAAGCTATCCCATGACACCCTTTGGGCCACCAGTGGGCCTTAATTGACAATGCAAGAGTACATCAAAATTTTGGCTATAATATATTAATGACACAATGGGAAAATATGTGGTTAAAAGGTTTGAAATTTACTTTATGCTCTAGTCTTAAAGATAATTTTTATAAGATGATGTATCGTTGGTACTTGTCACCGGAGAAACTGGCAAGAATGTATAGCGGTGCATCAGATATATGTTGGAAATGTGAACAACAGGAAGGAACCTTTTATCATATGGACATGTAAGAAAGCTAAAAGATTTTGGGTTGAAATTCATTTATTAATGCAAAAGATTTTAAGGATTACTTTTCAATTGAAACCAGAGGCTTTTCTATTGGGAATAATGGACAGTCAGCTAGAAGGAAGATATGGAACTTTATTTTTATACATGACAACGGCAGCGAGACTACTATATGCACAGAAATGGAAAGGTCCAGCAGTGCCTACGATAGAGGAATGGTTGGTCAAGATGCTGGAGCTGGCAGAGATGGCCAAACTTACATCACTAATAGAGAAAGGACAACATCTGCGTTTATTATTGAGTGGAAACCTCTAATTGACTTTTTGCAGAGACTGGAAAATAATTATTTGTTTGTTTGTGGATTTATGGAATAATAAGTGAATTTGGGACAATGGGAAGAAAGAGATTTCTCATTTGGATTATCGAATAAGAAAAATTATTGTTACCTGTATTTGCTGTAGAAGAAAATCGGAGGTCTATTTTGTTTTGTTAATTGTTATATGTTTGATATTATGTGTTTGTTTTATATAGAAATAAAAATTTCTATATAAAAATGAAGATATTGCCTAAAATAAACTTTTTGTTTAGGATGTTACCAGTAAAGATTACAGAAAAAGAAATTAAAGATTGGCAATCAATTATTAATGAATATTGTAATGGAAGGAAAAGATCAAGGATTAATAAATATAGTTGGTATAAAGCGCAAAAAATAGGTGGTTTAGGTCTTCCTAATATAAAGTGGTATTATTTAGCCAACCAAGTAAGACATATTTTGGACATTATAGCAGGGAAAGACAAAATGTGGTTGGAATTAGAATCACGAGAATTAGGAAACATGATGGTGAATATATTATTTAAGAAAAATATAAATAATATTATAAAAGGACTAGAAAATCCCTTTTTGAGGAGTATGTTAGAGAGTTGGAATAGCACAAGGAAAATTTTTACACCAGAGGTATCCCCGTTAACTCCGGTAGTGGTCATGGAGGACTTTCCAGAAAATGTAAGCTATATTAAGGAGAAAAAAGGTGATTAAATTAATGGATTGGGTGGAAAAATTGAAGACTAGAGAACATATAATAGAAATAGTAGGAAGAGAGAGAATATCATGGTTAAATTCAATGCAATTGGAACTGTGGTTAAAGAAGTGGAGGACAAGAATGGACAGCGAAAGAGAACTAACCAATTTTGAAAAGATAGTTTTGACTAGAGAAGCTATAGAACAGTGATGGCGAACCTATGGCACGGGTGCCACAGCTGGCACGCAGGGACCTCTCTGTGGGCACTTGAGCCATTGGTCACCAGATCGCGAAAAGACTGTCCCCTTCTGCAAAACACTAATGATCTTGTTCTTTCTCACAGTGTGGAACAGAATGATTTTATTCTAGAATTCCTGTTACAGAATTCTTTTCTACATTGTTATCACATTTAAAAGATTTTGAAGAATGATGCACAGAGCATGGCTTGGATGTAAAGCCCTAACAGTTGACCTGAGTGCTGCTGCATGTGTTGCTCTCAAACTAACGGAGTATGAGCCAAGGTTTGACAAATTATCAGCATGCATGCAATAGCAAAAATCACATTAATTGTGCAAAAGCATGCCCAATGCAAACTTTTACCTAATGCAGTGTTTGCAGTCCAAGACATAAAGTGTTTAAAATGTGTTAAGCACGTTTAGTTTTCTTGTTTATCTTGCTCATCCTAGTACAGGTTGACTTTTACTTTTACTAATTCGACACCTGTAGAAGCAGGGAAAGGACCCGGAGTAAAGCTTGCCCCATACAATTTCAGTCTGGCATATAATCATATTACAAGTTGAGAATCCCTTATCCAAAAATACATTGCCTAATTATTTAAAAAGTTTGTATAAATTCCCTTCAGGCTATGTGTACAATGTAGTACTATAATAATTTTTTGAGTTGATTTTTTTTCAATAAAACTGTATCATTGAAAGCTCTGTTATTGTGTTTTTCTTTAAAGACAAAAGATGTTAATTAGTTCGGACAACTGTATGAGTTGTTTTTCTAAAACTAAAACCTCGGTATTCAGGTTTAATTGCAGTGTTAGCACTTTGAAATAAATAAGTTGGTTTTGTGTTGCAGTTTGGGCACTCGGGCTCAAAAAGGTTCGCCATCACTGCTATAGAAGGTAATGTTTCAACAAGAGGCACAACAAAGGCTTTATATACGATGTTACAAAAAGAAGAAGAGCATAAAGATTCTCTTAAAGTGTTATGGGATAATGAATTTGATGAGGAAATATCGAAACAAAGTTGGAAAAATATTTGGGATAGACGTATTGTAAGAGTTATGTCAACTAGGATAAAAGAGAATTTTTATAAAGTGGTATGGAGATGGTATTTAACTCCAGTAAGATTAAATCGGATAGATAAAAATTGCTCCGCATTGTGTTGGAGAGGATGTAATGTAAAAGGTACGTATGCCCACATGTGGTGGAGCTGTAAAAATGTTCTGGAATTTTGGCAGAAAGTATTTGCAGAAATATCAGAAATAATTGGAATGGAATTAGAAGTCTGCCCAAAATAAGCATTGTTAACAATTACAGAAAAGTTGGTTTGTTTAATAAATACAAAAGAATTGATTGTGAATTTGTTAACAGCAGCAAAATTAATGATAGCTAGGAATTGGAAGGTTCAACATGTGTTTTCAATTAATGAATGGTATACAGAGGTATGGGATATCGCGTTAAATGATAAATTAACTTGTAATATTAAGTGTCAAAAAGGACAATTGGAGAAAGACACCTTTGTGAACATTTGGGGTAAATTTTTGGATTATGTGTTGGTAAAGGGGAGGGGGAACAAACCTTGTCAAGATTTGTTATATTTTTGGAATATAGAATAATATCTTGTATATATACAAACAAACAAAAACAAAAAAATTGGGGTGAGAAATATAACTTGGTCCCAAGAGGTGGGGGGGGGGTGCACAGTTTATGTTGTATTTTTGTTGTTGTTGTATTCATTAGTAGTTATAAGATGTGAAAAATTAAAAATTTAAATAAATAATTTAAAAAAAGAAATAAAAATTGGACGACGACAATGCAAGAGTACATCGGATTTCTTAACAGGCAAGGCATAAGTAATTTGTGTGAAGTGGTCCTGCGCATGTACTCTTCTTTATTATTCTAAATATACAGATGTACAAAAATCACACACATTACCAAAAAAAAGAAGTCACAAACACAAAGCAAAACAATACATGGCAGTATGCAATACTTCCCGCCCAGTAGCGCAGTGGGAACCTAGCAGGTTCCGAAGCAATCAGAAATGAGAGGAGATGCTGTTTCCAGAATGGCACAGGTCAGCAGAGCTCACAGGAAAAAACAAAAAGTGTCTTTAATCACCTTACCATATTGAATTACCTTACCAGGATGTTTGTGTTATCAGCAACAACTGTTCTGTGATTGGCCACTGTTAAGAATGGAATTGTCACTATTTGCACTTCCTGCATTTCATTTCTCATGTGTATATATACCTGCAGTTCAGGATCAGGATAACACTTCAAGCATCCGATGTAGCGGACTGTAGTCCATGGAAGCTTATGCCTTAACAAATGTGTTAGTCTTTAAGGTACCACAAGACTCTTCGTTCTTTTGTTCAGTTTCTGTGAATGGGATTAACTTAGGTTGCAACTGGAGTTTAGGTGGTTTTTATTTTAATGTTGCTGCATGCGGAGAGGATAGCTTATTTTTCAGTTATGAATGTTAAGAATTATTTACAGGTGTGTTTGTTCTTTAGGTTTGTGCAGTTCATTATGAACCTTTCGGGAAAGCCTCAAAAAAGTAAGATAAGGTTCTTCAGCACATACTTTCCTTGAACTGTAATGCTCTGTTTCAGAGCGCTGAAAAGCTACCACAGTGAGAGCCAAACATCAGAGGAAAATTGTACATGACCAAGAGATAATCACTGCAGTCACTACTCACTATGTGAAAGATAGTAAGAGGTGGGCAGAAAGTCTGGGTAATTTGCAGTAGATCAGCAAGATTTCTGATTCCCAGTTGTCAAACAGCAAAAACCAAAAAGCTTTCTGCACCCCCACTAAATTAGGTTGCGGGGGGCGGGAACCCGCCACCAGGAGTAGTTTTTTGTGTGAAAGGACTTTGATCAGTCCCAAGCTCAGAAGTCCTTTCACATAAAAATCCACTCCTGGTGTTCTTTTTCACCAACCTAATTTAGTGGGGGTGGAGAAAGCTTTTTAGTTTTTACTGTTAAAAGTGGGAATCAGAACTCCTTACTGATCAAGTTACCTAGACTTTCTGCCCACCTTTGAGTATCTTTCACATGGTGAACTTACAAATCAATTAGATTATGTCCCCATTAAGTGTTAGGGGGAAAAAATGCTTAATCACTCTATTTGTGGTGGTTGTACTTAATCAGTTGATTTCACAACAGATAAAATGGGGTGTTTACAATCCAAATTTTAAAGGGTTTTTTTGTCTATATAAAAAAATCAAATTTCATCACAAGTCATTAGAACATCATTTGTAGCATGTTTTGCAGCATATTGGTTTGTGCCTATAATCAGGTATATTTAGAGGCAGTGAGGGCGGCAAAGAAACAATATATCACTGCCTCTATTCAGTCTTCTGTTTGCCGCCCAGCGGAGCTTTTTAGCTGCTCTAAAGAAACTCACCAAAAGTGCTCTTTTAGGCACAGAAGCAAAACTGGAGAGTCACAACATCATCTAAAGAAACCGTAACAACTGTGAGTAGGGAATGATGCATGATAATTGCTTTGTGTAAAAAAGCCCTCAGACTCCCATCCATCTTTGGTCATCTAGTTTAATCACCTGCTTGATGCAGGAAATGCAGAGCTAGAACATCCCAACAGATGGCTGTCCAACCTTGGCTTGAAGACCTCCAGTGAGAGCGAGCCCAAGATCTAGGGAATTTATTACAACTGTCTTTACCATCAAGACATTTCTCCTAATGTTCAACTGAAATCTATCATCCTGCAATTTACCCATTAGATCTAGTTCTTCCCTTTGGGGCAGCTGAGAACAAGTCTTTGCCCTCTTCTGTTTGAAAGTCCTTCAGATATTTTGAAGACTGTTCCCACTCCATCTTCTCTTCTCCAGGCTAAACATTGCCAGTACCTTCTAACTTTACTCATAGGACTTGTTTTCCATGCCCCAGATCATCACTGTTGTCCTCCTCTGAACCCATTCCAATTTGTCTCTATATTCCTTAAAGTGTGGCACCCAGAACTGGACTTAGTAATCCAAATGAGATCATCTGACTACAGAAAAACTTTTTTAAAAAACAGAGGTGTATAATGATGTTGCAGTCTTAATCAAATTTCCTGCAATCCATACTAACTATTTCCATAAGTGGCTCTTGGTGCATAATGGCTGATGGTGGAGAGTTAATTGAAACTATCAAAAAGAGAAGAGAGGAGAAGGCAGATAATGGCCCAGCCATGATTACAGTCTGTGGAGAGCTTAACAATTAATTAAAATATCAGCACGAACAGTTCTGAAGACTATTTCTTCCAATATAACATGGCCATCAAAAGCAAAAAAAAAAAACCACCACGGAATGAATGGTTGATTTCACGTGGCAACTGCAAATTACTTTTAATATTCTTTCCATTCCAGCCTTGTGCAGCAAAGGCATGCAATGATGCAATATTAGGTGCATGCAATATGATGCACCTGACATGGCAGACAAGTTGCCAGGCACATTCAGTACCACTGAGGCGAGGTCTTCTCACTGCCTGCATCACACTGAAATCTGTCCTCAATCTCCTGAACAGAAAAGGATTACTTTGACAGATGAGTGGGCTCAAATTTCAAAGTTCTTCAGGACAAGTGGCTGATTAGCAGACACAGTTTTTCTTATGTGGAGAGTGGGAAACAAGCCATCGTGTAACTGACTCTCAGGAAAAATAGGGGGAAAGTGAATGTACCAGTTACCACCATCTTCCAGTCTCAAGTCTAGTTTCTTAAGAATCAAAAAGATGGGGAGGGTGGGAGAAAATATACTTTTTTCCTCTTCATTTTATTCAATTACAAACATTAATACATCCCTTCAAAAATCCTAATGGTGGCATTAGGCAGAGTGAGGTGGCTGCCTCAAGGGGCAGATAATAGGTCAGGGGTGGGCAACGTGTGGCCCTCCAGATGGGTGGGCAACGTGTGGCCTACAACTCTCACCATCCCTCACCAATAACTACACTGGTTAGGGCTGATGGAAATTGTAGGCGAAAACATCTGGAGGGTTACAAGTTGCCTACCCTTGTGCTAGAGTATGTGTGCGGACAACATCAGCAGCCCACTCCAACCATTCCTCCTGACCTCCTTGGCTGCTCCCTCTGTTGGGAGGCCAAAGCTGTGTGTGTGCCACGTGGTCTGCCTTACACCCCTTAGGCTAGCTTGCTGTCCTTAGTTTTGGTGGAGGATGCCATCCCATTGTCAGTGTGGAAGTAAAATTCAGTTGTCAATCCAGTTGGCTTCTGTATGTGGAATGGAGGAGATGCCATCTTGCCCTTCACCCCAGGCAGCAAAATGTCTTGTACCAGCCCTGCTTCTTGATGCACTTCCAACTGTTTCAAAATGGCAGACATAGGGGTAGATGTTTGTATTTGACCTAGCCTGCTACCTTTTCAGTAGAGCTCCAAAATAAACTACTGGTACTACTCTTCTCAGAATCAGACCAGAAAGCAAATAATTGGAATGCTAGTCATTGTGCTTGCTCCATGGCAATTGTCTCTTCCCGCTTATTCATTTACACTTTGCAGGAAGCTAAATATATATATCGGAGTTTTCAGAACTTCAGCTGGCATTTCTAACTCACCTCGGAAGGGGCACAGTATGCTCTTTGGTTTCATAAAAATGCTATGGGCATTTTACCACTCAAGACAGTAATAACTCCCAAACAAAACATCATTAATAGTTCAGGAGAAATACATTAAAATTCATTGGAGTCATGAAATCAACAACCTTGGCTGGCTATGAGATGAAAGATTGAAAACAGGTGGCTTAAAGAACTAAAGCAGCAAAATCAAAGGGAATGATGAAGTAATGCAGAAGCTCAGTAGGGTTGTACAATATCACACAATTTATGATCAGAGCAGTGTGTACACTCTTGGTTAAAAAAAGAACATTCTCAGACAAGGTAACCCAGTGTCTGCACCAAGAAAAGATGGATTATGCAACTTGCATAAATTATGCAAATCCACATAGATTCCCTTAGCTGGCATAATCTAACTTGGTCTTACTTGGCATAATATTGAAATGGTTGACTTCAGATCAGAATTTCAGGTACATTGTGAAACATAGTTTTTCATTGGAGAAATCTCCTCTGGATCTCATCCAATAAGTCACCACCACCACCACCCAGCTCCCAAAAAGGTTTGGCTATACTGCCAATACTTTACAAAGGCCATTTTCAGATCGGGGGGTGGGTGGGTTCCTGAAGATGAGATTTATATTGATCTATATGGTTGTGTTTGTGGCCAACTTGTGGCTATATCCCTTCAAAATAATGGAGATGTCACCAGCCAATTTCACAGCCCCCTCAGTAAACATTAGTTGGGCTCAGCCAGCAGGAATTCCCCTCTACACCAAGTGTTTAATCTTCTTGTTTTAGGACAACAGCTTCCTTACACAACTTTCCTCTCGTTTCTCTGCTGCATAGAGACTGGCCTGTTTGTCCCTGCATTCTACACAGGACAATCAGGCCAGTCCATATGCAAAAAGGGGGGGGGGCACAAATGTAACATCAGAAATGGCAGCATTCAAAAACCAGTGGGGGAACATGGCAACCTTCCAAGCGAATGCCTCCCATACTATCACTGACCTGCAGGTGGCCATTCTTGAACAAAGGAATTTCAAAGACATAATTCAATGTGAAGTAGCTGAACTACAATTCATCAAGAGGTACAGCTCTGTCATCTATTGTTTGAACAGGGACAGAGGGTTTTTTAAAATCACACAACATGTGGTAATCATCTCACCAATGCAAGGATGTCTGTCTTATCACCCAACAACTGTTTTGTGAGTGGTCACTGTTAATAAGGTCATTATCACTGTGTCTGCATTTTATTTCCCTCTGGCCTTACTGTTTTCAATCCCCAGCCTCCACCTCTGCCAACCACACGATTAGTAGGAAAATGCATTGGCTTTGGAAAAAACCCAAGCTGAATTGGGCCTCTTTGGTCTGGCTCTGTTGCTTCCCAGAGTAAAGTGGGCTTCTCTCTGAAGCCAACAGAACCAAACCCACTCCATAAGAACATAAGAAGAGCCCTGCCAGATCAGACCAAGGGTCCATCTAGTCCAGCATTCTGTTCACACAACAGAATGTCAACCAGCTGCCCACTGGATCCCACAAGCAGGACATGAGTGCAACAGCACCCTCCCACCCATGTTCCCCAGCAACTGGTGTACATAGGCATGCTGCCTCCAGAACAAGACTTCATTAGCAACTCATGTTTTGGAGATGTGGATTTGGTTCCATTTCTCTAAATGATGTGATTATGAGCAAGGGGAGGAGAGAGGTAGCGCAGTTGAGTGACGACAGGTCCAGCTTCTAATCCTAGGGCATGTTTTACCAGTGGGTCTAATCACTGTGCTTTGTGGAAGGGAAACAGAATGGGACCTGTTGTGCCTCTTTTGCGCTCCTACTCTCCTCCTGCCAGCCAGAACATCAGGCACAGCTCACGGGTTTCTTTATATAGCTTTATTGAGTAAAAAGCAGGGCAACTCAGGTGGTTGCAGAAAAGTGTTACACAAAATTAAAGAAAGTGATTCAAGACCCTTTATCCCGTCAGTGAGAGGTCAGGAATGATCAACAGTTGATTTCGCACTGAGGAGTTTCGCATGTTCCCAACCTCAAACCAGAGAACCTGCTCCGCCCCTAGGGCGGGTCAAAAGTCTTGTTAGCCAATCGAGCAGAACGAGGAAGAGAGGACAGTTGTTCCTGCCTCCTTAGGCATTGCGTCGCTCGAGAGGATCTGTCACAGAGGCTGGCCTCTCCCCTCCCATCAGGAGCTCTTCCTCCCCTCCCATCGGGAGCTCTCTTCCCAGGGATTCTTCTTCTACTCCCCCCTCCTCCGGCTGCAACCTTGACGGAGCAGCTGGGTCAGTGTTACCAACCGTGAGTGGCTCCGCTCCTAACTCCTCTTCTAACTCTCCCTCCCCTTCCGTTTCAGAATCCATTCCCACGGAATCTAGCCAGTGCTGTTTTGGAGTTAGGCAGTCGGAACTTGACGGGCTAGGGGAGCTCGCCCCGACAGGACCATGAGATGGCCATTCTTCCAACGCATGAGGCTTCACTATGAAAAAAGCCTTAACCTAGATTTCAATCATCATAACTCCCTAGCTTCCACACATATCCTTCCGAAACTTTGCATAATTCTTACTTGGTGATACCTCCAGGCTGTCTGTCATTTTCAGAAAAATGGGCCACAAGGAGCTGATAGGGGTGTATGCACATACTCTTTTGGAGACACTCCAAATGTCTAGGCTGCTCCTACACAAAGCCCCTGCAGCTATTATTCTGAAATTTGGCAGGCTTGATCCAGTTAGAAGGAACAGCTGTCCCTGCAATTTTCATCCAATTATGCCATGAAATATAAATGCTAGAGGCAGTTCCCTTTTAATAATAAAACAAATCAAAATATAAAGGCAAGTAGCATAAAGATCCCGGTACGTACTGTTCTGACATTTGGCAGGCGTAATGCCCTCCTAATGGGTGATTATGCATGCAACTATCATCTAATTCTGACCAAAAGAAAAAAGCTATAGCCATTTTTGGACTTCCCATGATAGTCAACTGGAAGCATGAAGCCTCAGATTTCCGAACCTTGGGTTCAGTACCAAGTCAAAGTGGGCAGACTCTAAATTGGGGTCTGAGTCGAAGGTGAAGGTCATAAGAACATGAGAAAATTAGAAGAGCCATGCTGGATCAGAACAAGGGTCCATCTAGTCCACCATTCTGTTCACACAGTGGCCATCTCTAGAATTTATATATACTTGTAACTACTCAACATAACACTTCATGCATCAGATGTAGCAGACTATAGTCTACCAAAGTTTGTGCCATAATACATTTGTTAGTCTTTAAGGTGCCACAAGACTCTTTGTTATCTCAGTGTTATTCCAGCATTCTTTTCCTTTCTATGGCAAAGGTCACAGAAATAAGTGAAAGGAAACATTAATTTAAAAACTCACTAAGTAGGTGGCGCATTGCAGACCATAATCATCTAATGCTCCAAGGGAGAAGGAATGGCTTAATGTGCTAGAGCAGGTATCAAGAAGAGCATATTTCATTCTCTAAAAGCTATTCGCACTCTAATACAAGAGAAACCAGAGTAAACACAGGACTAGCTTGAAATATAAATGCATGCTCAGTGATGTCATTTATTATAGTTAACTAGTTACCATTTGTCTACAGCTATATCTAAAGCCAGATCAGACCAAGTGGGTAAAGATGCATTATGTAGTTTGAGTTGGGGGGGGGGCATTTTATATCATTTTACTAGATAGGTCTCGCCATTTTTTTCTTCACTTTCCTTTGAAAACTGCTGTGAAGAAGATTCATTGCAACCTGTAGCCTGAACCGGAGCCTAAATGCTCATCATGTGCTTCTTGAATCGCACATCTAGTGGTCATTCAGCCTATGTGCATCATTCTCCCAACACCCCCTTCCCTCACCAGACATTGCCCTGCTTGTGAGGAAGCATAAACCGCTGACTACAACCCAGGGATTTTCCATAGCGGCATTTCATAGATTTCATAGATTATACCGTTGGAAGGAGCCTACAAGGCTATGGAGTCCAACCCCCTGCTCAATGCAGGAAACTAGAGGAGGGGTCTCCCATCCAAGTAATAACCAGGCCTGACCCTGCTTAGCTTTCCGCACTCAGACAAGCTGAGCCAGCGTAAGCCACAGGCCTGTCTCATATAGGGTGGCCACTTATGAATCACCCGAAAGGAGAAAACGCGTCACCAAAAAAGGGGCACAAATCTGCAGAAAGTTTGTATGTGCTACTTTAATATGGATATATGCCAATTTAGAAATGCTTATTATAATTTAAAGAGAAATATAGTGCATCTTCTCATATGGCAGAAGACAGCGACCAGGTGCCCTGGCTGTTCAGGTGCTGCTAACTGTTGATGGGCAATGGTTCTTCATCTTTAAATGGGAATCGGACAGGATGGCCTTTCAGAAAGAGGATACCTTTAAATAGAGGGCGGTCCTCTGGCAGCCTTGTAAGTAGTCTGTAAAAGAGGACAGGACACATGGCCAACCCAGAGGCTGGTCCCAGGTCAAGAGACCCACAGTGCTCCCCGATTGGGCCCACCTCCTCTTCGCCAGCCTCCCCACTTCCCTCACCCTCTGGGCCCAACCCATGCCACTGCCTGGAAGGAGAGGGCAAGTTAAACAGAGAATGCTGATCGTTCTCCTTGCTCCTGCCACTGCAACAGCAAAGGCGACCGTAGCAAAAGGGACATGCAGCAGGAGGCTCAAGGGTCAGCACTGGGTGATCAGCTGACCGACAATGCCAACTCCCTGATGCCAGCCCTGACCCGAGGCATTGTGGATGACCAACCTTAACATATATTAACCACTTCATTTGGGCCAGTTATGAATAAACATGAATATTTATATTTGATTTAGTATTTAATCTGATCTATCTTCACATCAGTGTGTGAGTGAGATGTTTTACAGTGAACAGCCTTCCCCAACCTAGTGCCCTCCAGATATTTGGACTATGACTCCCAGAATTCCTGACAATTGGCCATGATGGCTGGGGCTGATGGGAGCTGAAGTCCAAAACACCTGGAGGGCACCAGGTTGGGGAAGGCTGGTTTAGAAGAGTCTCCCCCACCCAGCCTGTTAATCCAACCTTGGGAGTGGAAGGTGTCAGAAATTGGCATTGATACAACAGACAGTATTATTAAATAACACATGTGAAGCCCATGAAATCATTACTGATACATAATGTATAGCTGACTCCAAACAACATTTGCCTCCATGGGAACGCTCAGCAAAGTTCAAAACTCATAACGCAGGTTTCTAGTCCATACTTGGTTCATGTTTTCATATATCCATTGTACATCATTCACTTTGGGCATTTTTGAATGGGAAGGCAATGAATCAATTTTATGAAGAATTAAATAGAGGTAAAACCTCTATAAGATTTATGTAAAATTTCTTGTTCATGTATAAACAGCTTTTTCCATGAATCCCATTTGTAATGACAGTAGTTGCAAGTGTTAACATCTTCATTCAGCCACTTTCCTCTTGTGGAGTGAACACGTATGGAAAACCTGAAATTGAAATAACAAGTTGTGTTTTTCACTGTAATGATTTGATAGAGGCTGCCGTTCAAAGTGTGAACATTCAGGAAACTACTGAACAAACGAGGATGTATCAAAGAAGGCTTTACACTCAAAATGAGACACAAGCTGAAAGTGTGTTTGATCAGTATCAGATGCTGATGTACTCAACAATTGTTTTAAATGATATTTTAACTTAATCCATTCTTGTATATACTCACATCTCTCCCTCATCTGTATCTGGCATGAGGAAGCATCATGGCACATTTTTGACTGTCTGTTAGATTAAAAACTTTTTACATGGATTGGTGCTCGTGTGGCTCACCCCAAAGGAAGGCACAGAGCCAAGGGGGCACAGCTGGGCACTTTGGTGGAGGAAGAGGCACAATGGGATCCCACCCACCCCTGAGGGCCTTGCAGGTGGCCGAAACCTTCACCTTGTCCAAAGTGCAGGGTCAAAACTCTGCATTTAATGGAGAAAGGAGAACCACAAATATCTTGTGGGAGGCAACGGCCAATAAAAGTGGGGTTTAAAAAAAATAAGGCAAGCCTCACTTCCCTCACCAGCCTTTCTAGGCATGCTCTAGGTCTCCTCCTCTTTCTCTTGGTTCCCCAAGGGACCCAGTAATCAATGGGGAGGTTAGATCTCTATGGCAGCATACCCTCCACCATTTCACAGATAAAAATAGGGACAAACGTGAATTTGTAAGAGGCATGGTTAAGCAACATGAAGGTGTGATCAAGAGGGCGTGGCCAGGCAACATGAGGGTGTGGTCAAGGGTATGGCTAGGCAACCAAAGGGCATGGTCAAGTACAAAAGTTATTAGAGGAAACACACAAAATCTTATATATAATAATTATTACATTATTATATATTTATAACATTTTATTAGTGGGTTTTGTAATATTTTTTAGCTTACTTAAACCCTTAATTGTTGATATCTGGTGCCTTTCATGGGGGGGGGGGGGGTCAGTGCTTGCAGAGCCATCTCTTTCTTTTTGTTTTAAAATGGTCAAGATGAGTCCCAGCATTTTCAGGGCAGTTGGAGAAGGAGAAGAAAAGGAGATGAGGAGGAGGGGGAGCTTTTGGGTGGGGGGAAATACAAAAAGACACATTGGGGTTTTGAGCCCCTTCAGCGTTTTGCTGCAACACCTCTACAGCTCTGGTTTTTAATCACAAGGAGTAACTTTGAAGGGCTGAACAGCTTTGTTGTTTGTTTGTTTGTTATTGTGGAAAGGCCCCAGTTTAAAGCACTTTTTGTGTTCTATTCACACAATTTAGATTTAAAGAAACACTTAAACTGGAATAATCTTACAGAATTTAACTAACTTGAATTAAGTTAAAACAAACAGTGCAATCCTACACACAGGTACAAATGTCTTCAATGGGTCTTACTTACAGGGGGGGGGGCTGGTCAGAGGCAGCAGGTAGAGCTGGGAGCAAAAGCTTTTGGGAGGAGGCAGGGGAATTTGTTATGCAGGCAGGGGCTCTGCATAACAAATCGGGACTCTGCATAACAAAGTAACAATGTCCAGGCAAATTGGGGCAATTGGAGGTTATGTGGCAGATAGCACAAAGGGAAGGACCAGACCATGATTAAGGAAGAGAAGCCTTCCCCTGTTCGTGCCTCAGGGCCCACTTCTCCTAGTCTTGCAAGCATGCACCAGCTCCACCTTGTTGTGATATGTATCACATTCACAAGCTGGAGCACATTTTTGACAACATGAAAGGAACAGAATGGCGGTAAACAAGTTTGTTATGTCTTTCTAGAATCTCGTGCTCTTGCAGGGGTTACTAGAGTGTATGGGAAACAGTATGAGCCTGTCACATAGTTTATGCTTTCTGGTGACGTACTGACTTGTTTTTCTGTCTGGAGCCATTTTAGAGAGGAGCA
This sequence comes from Shinisaurus crocodilurus, assembly GCA_021292165.1. Taxonomy (NCBI): domain Eukaryota; kingdom Metazoa; phylum Chordata; class Lepidosauria; order Squamata; family Shinisauridae; genus Shinisaurus; species Shinisaurus crocodilurus. The sequence continues at coordinate 125,343,685 of CM037880.1, read as the reverse complement.
GGACTGTTCTCTCTCTTCACTCTTCTGACTTTTGCTTGCTGGACTTATGCAACCATGTAACATCTTTGCTGAGGTGGAGTAAAGCCAACCTTGCTCCACTGGAATAAATGCTTGCTATGCATTGTACTCTGCACATGGACTGTAACTAGGAATGTATACTCTGTAGAATATTACTTGCTAAAGTAAATAAACAGGTAGAATAGACCTGTGGAGTTACAGAGTTATTTCCTTGCTACATGGAATCTACAAACCGGGGGAGCTGGCAGCTGGAATCAGATTACAGGAGCTGGCTGGCTGTTTGCAACCGAAACGCTGCACGCTGCGCAGAGAGGGAGAGAAAGATCTGAACTTCTGTGTGTGGATTTATGGACGTCTACACACGGGAACAGGATTTTTTAATCTTCCATCTCGCACACACGGGGATCTGCTGTCACTCAAACGCCATCACACCTCTGCTGTATTATAGAGGGCCGGTGGGCAGGCTGTGCAAAATAGAGCCAATTTCTGCAAATGGGCGGTGAGGGGCAATGGCTTCCCCCCCCCCACTCTTCCTTGACTCATGTGGGGTCAGGAACACACTTATTAAGTGCCGCAGGAGTTTCTACAAAAGCGGGAAAGGGCGTGATGCACATAGTAGAATCCAGCCTTCCCCCAAAAAATATACTGGGAATAACAAGATCTGATTCTTGCAAAACAGTGAAGGATTTTTGTTTAGAACCCATTTACAGAAAACCCATGAATATTGTAATCTTAAGATAATAGCGCCATAAAATAATAGAATAAGATTGGGGGGGGGGGAATTGGATCATAAAGAAAGCTTTTCAAGGTCCTGCTGTTTTCTGGTAGTCCTATTGTGAGGAAAATGGACCTTTTAGCCGCCAAAAGCTGAAGAATAGCTACTAGTGTGTCAGATCACCCTGACCCATTTGTGCTGAAATTAGAATGTCCTGTACAGTAAAGTACATTTCAGCTCTTCCAAAATGGCTAACATTGTTTTCAAGCACCAAAAAGCTGTTAAATGTTAGGAGTGGATCCTACCGCCCATTACCTGCCAGTATGTTTTTTTAGGGTGGCCACTAATGAATCACCAAAAAAGAGGGCAAAAGAGGACAGCGATTTGCATGAAATGCACTTATGCCAATTTATATGTATAGATGCAAATTTAGAAACAATTACAGTATATAATTTAAACAGGAATACAGTACCTCTCACCATAGGGTGGAAGACTGTGTCCAGGTGACCTGTGTGCCTGCATGCTCAGTCTGCTGTCGAGGTGCTCAGTGCTGATGGGCAACTGTTCTTCTGGTTCTTTACCTTCAAACTGGAACTGGACAGGAAATAGAGGACAGCCCTATGGCAGCCCTTCAAATAGAGGACTATCCCCTGTAAAAATAAAAAAAATGGACACATGGCCACTCTTTTCCATTTATTCCAGTAGGATGTGTGTGTGCGTGCATAAGTAACTGCACAGGATTGCACCTTTCATATTTCAATGGGTAAAACTCAATAGGAAATTACATATTTATATGTGGTAGTTTCTGAAACATTACATTTTGACAAATGGATTGGTGCTTATTAGAAAGGAAACATTTCCCTTTATATATATATAAAAAAATCTTTTCAGAACATGTAACAGGGTTTAGCACTTTATTCTGCTACTGTTGTTGCCTTGGTTTTATATCCTGGAATGGTTTTATCCTCTGCTACTGGTTTTATCTCGATTTTATTCTGCTCTGTTTTTATTTTTTTGTTTTAATGTTTGTAATGTGTTTAAAATGTATTGTACACTGCCCAGAGAACTTTGGTTTGGGGGAGGTTTAAAGGTACAATAAATATAGAAATAAATAAATTGTTTTCTGAAAGCATGGTTGTTAGCCATGATAACTAAACAGAAATGCAAACAGGCATGGTCAATATTTACTGCTGCGCCAGCCTAAAATATGGAGTTTACCCTTTACCATTTTCATCTAAATATTTACTACTTATCAGTCACCTTTCTGTGAAAAACAACACTGAAGGTGATGGACAACAATCAATATTAGAAACTCAGCCAATAAACAACAAATATCAATATAATCTGAAGAGAATGATGTAGAAAGTAAAACCATTTAGAAGGCGCAGGAGTTTGGTTTTTTTTTTTTAAAAGGTTTTAGTTCTGTGCCTGAAGGTAGTAATGAAGGAACGTAGTGGGCCCTCCGGGAAGCTCTTTTCAGAGTTGTGGTGCCACAACAGAGATTGCCCTGCCCCAGGCCTCAATAGATTTTTACTTCACGCAAAGAAGGGACCTGGAGGAAGGCTTCTCCAGCAGATTGCAATGAGGAAATAGGTTCATATGGGAGGTAAGCTTGCTGACCAACCAGGAAACAAACAACTAGCCTGGCCATTTTGGACATACTTCCCCCCTTTCCTCCACCACAATTGCTGGGCAAAGGAGGCAGAAACTGTTCGCCCTACCACTGCCCAGTTTTTCAGCCATTTTTAATGTATGCTTATTTTGCCCTTGCTTTTCCCCCAAGCTGGACTCCGAGATTGGAAATAATCCCAATTTTGGAGAAGATGGCCTCAGGGAGAGATTGCAGAGGAGAAGCAGCAGGTGAGAGACAAGGGTATGCCAAAATAAAGGGTATGCCAAAATAAAAAGTGCTGCTTTCCTTAATTTGAAAGGGAAGTTGGACCACGAGGAGAAAGGGAAAGAATTAAAGGGTGATGCTGCTACCCATCTCGTTTTAATTCTGTTGTCATTCATGAGAATTATGGGAGCATATAGGGAAGGATCCAATGGTGTCCAGCCACTAGCACTAGTTATGTTGTGCTAGCAGAAACCAATGCTTGTACAACATCAATAACACTTGAACATAAGAACATAAGAAGAGCCATGCTGGATCAGACCAAAGGTCCATCTAGTCCAGCATTCTGTTCACACAGTGGCCAACCAGTTGCTCGCGGGATCCCACAAGCAGGACATGAGTGCAACAGCACCCTCCTACCCATGTTCCCCAGCACCTGGAGTAGATAGGCATACTGCCTCTAGAACAAGACTTCATTAGCAACTCATGTTTTGGAGATGTGGAGACTTTTGGTACCATTTCTCTAAATGTTGTGATTATGAGCAAGGGGAGAAGGAGAACATTTGGAAAACATTAACTTCCCTAAATTCTCCATCTTTCTCTCCATCTCTATGTTAGGCCTAATATCAGTGGAGGCTGGTGACTCCTATTTTGGTAGGGATCCTAATCCACTGCAGGTTTTATTTGGAGCTTTATAGGAACTATCCATGGTGGTGAACCTATTTTGGGGTGGATTTCAACACCATGAATAGCTCCTATAAAGCTTCAAATGAAACCTGCAATGGATTAGGAACCCCACCAAAATAGGAGTCACACACCTCCCCTGCTTGGGGTTTGGTAGACTAACCAAACTGTTTTTCTCTTCTATTACATGTGTGTGTGCGTGCGTGTGTGAAAAATAAAGTCTGTAATTTGGACTTGAATGGTTGTTTGAACTAATTCTCCTCCCACCCCTGAAGTAACTGTTCCCCACTTGGTTGAAGCATGGTGCATAAATCTGCTGTATGCACACCACATGTGTCAGGCAGAGGTCCCTTCATTCCCGTGTCTGCCTCAACATGTGTACACATGTGAGCTCTTGAATGAATGGGAACAGAGGACATATGTTAAGAGGCAAACTGAAATTAATGTTTCACAATTTCTTGTTACTGACAGCAACTCTGAAAGACTTGGCATTGCGAATGGTGTGGATTTTTAAAAATCACTTTAATCTTTTGTTGCCAGTACTACTAACCCCACAAGGACGGTTTTTCTTCCTTACAGGCAAGTTTAAGTACTATTTTTTTCCCTACTGAGCTCACATTTGTCACTATGAATATAAAATAATTCTAAGGGCTTCCAGGGGAATTTTTTAAAATGCATAGAGTTCAAAAGTAAGCTGTGTCTTAGAAAAATCAGTGTTTGTAATCCTGGCTGCCAAAGGAAAAAAAATATTGACAATTGTTTCCTCTGGCCAGTTCTTTCCAGTCAGTGCTGAATAATATATAATAATGTACTTACTGTACAATGATAGAAATGTCCAAAGGACCTAACCAGTAGATTAGGAGATTAAATAAAGCCAAACTACGCATTTTTAACAAACTTGTTCAAGTAAAGTAGGACTCCCGTTCTTTGCAACCATTTCTGCACCTTTGATCAAGTCTGGTATTATCTGTGACTGGAGGCAGGAAACCCTAATGTATTTGCACAATTCCACTATACCGCAGCTCTACCTAGTGGTTATGTAATGGAACATATTACATAACCAGAGCCAGGGTGGTGTAGTGGTTAGAGTGTTGGACTGGGACTCAGGAGATCTGGGTTCTAGTCCCCACTCGGCCATGAAGCTCACTTTGGGCCAGACACTGACTCTTAGCCTAACCTACCTCACAGGGTTGTTGTGAGGATAAAATGGAGACGAGGACGATTATTATGTAAACCACCTTGGATTCCTTGCAGGAGGGAAAAAGGCAGGATATAAAGGTAATAAATAAATAAACGAACATATAGAAATGCAGAGAAAGAAAATCCCTGGAAAATAATCATGTGTAAAGGAGCAGATCTTAATCCTGCAAAGAATCTGGAAGCAGAAGCCTCGGTAAAGTGGTGGGTTAAAAGCCTCATGTAAAAAAGCCCAAATACAAACAAACACCGCACCCAAAATAAATTCTGTGGAAGAACCTGTAATTTACAAATGACCATTTTTATATACACAAACAGCTGCTGTTGGGCATATTAAACACAGAAGTAGTGTAATGTAATCTGTTCCCAGTTTGGGTACTGTTAGGTTGTCAGCTTTATACAATGACGTTGTATGCACTCCACACAGCTAAATTTTACAATGTTGGCTAGGAGGTGAGGCATGAATTGATGCAAAATGTTTTGATCATGGAGCTTCCGGCAAGGGAGAATCAATGCCATCAGGGTCAAAATTAGACACGACATTAGTTGGCTTAGATCAGTCAGTTGATTTTATTGCATATAACCATAGGTTCTTACCATTTTACCGGAAAAGAGACAGTCAAACACAAAAAAGATTGTACAAGCCAGTCAGATCAATTCCTCAAGTACACAGCTTACATCCACAGTTTTTAGGACTTCTCCTCAAATATTTTTAGCAGCCACAGTGTATAAAGCTACTTGATTGGTTCCATAAAGATCCATATCTACAAGTAGTTTACACATCTGCTCAGCCAAAGTTTTATCAGAGATTCCTCCCAACAAAGGTGCAAGGGATCTTTTCCTGGGACCAGCGTACAATTCACAGAAGAATATATAATGAATAATGCCTTCTATTAGTTGACTCAATCCAGTCATCATTGTTAGAGTCAATTAATCTCTGCATTACCTGAAAGACATACCATGGCAATTCACACAAATTAGTGAGCACTTCCAATCCTACTTTGTGCATCCACAGGTTTGAGTACATGTAGAGTACAACCACAGCTAATTAGGCTGGAAAAAAACTTCTCGAGAGCATGCTGTTGTAATGCCGTGTTATTAGTGTCAAGTGCCCATTAGGACCCTTTTATCTCTGTTATAGATGTACCACACACTACAGCTGAACGAACATAAGCCATGTGCTTGCCTTGCGTGTCTGCAGGACCTGTGTTGTTGATGGTAGGTTTCTCATATCAAATGTAGTGATTGCAGGTTCATGAGCCTTCTGATATATGTGGAGTATTTGGAAGTCTCAGCATTGCATGCACATACATAGCAAACATTAAAAAAAATATATATATCTCCTGCAGCTGCAGTGGCATCTGTTTGGCATATGGGCCTTTGAATAGCCAGGAGTCCCCAGGCTTTTTGGGTTGATGGACATATTTGGAATTTTGAGTGTCATGGGGCTCTCACAAAATGGCTGCTGGGGGGGTTGCCCATTCATAAAACTGCTACCATGGTGGGTGTGGCTGGCCACAAAACACTCATTAACCAGAAGGCAAACTGGTGTGGCTAAAAGAAAATTAACTTGTCCAAGAACCTAAGTACAAGACAGAGGTGGGGTCTGAATTCTAAAACACAAAACCACTTTTTTGAATCCAAATAAAGATACTTTGCAGCATGCCAGCCTCACAGTAAAAAAAGAAAGGGAAAAAAAAGCAACAACAACAAAAATCTTAGGAAATAAAATAAATTTATTTGATTTTATATGGGTGGGCAAGGAGCCTGCTGGATATCAAGAGAGGTGTCCATGGGCACATTGGTGCCACAGGCACCACATTTGGAGATCCCAGGAATAGAGCAATGCTGTCATGTAGCTGTGAATCTTTCAGGAAGAGCTTGAGCACCTTCCTCTTCTCTTGGTTCAACATTGCTGATGTTGTATCATCACATCCATCGTGACAAACATGAACAAAAAAAATGTAGAAAACACTAGTTCTATTCAATGATCAAAAACCTGCCAGTTTAAGACCACAGTTAAGGCTATCTCATGTTGGCTCAAGCTCCACAAAGCCAAGAAATTGGAAGCTCAGGCTGATGCCTTAACTGACGTGTCCGTGATCAGTGAAGATGTTGTGCAATGTCACGGATTGTGCTTGCTAACTTACCCTCCAGGCACCCACACACTTTTCCTTGGTGTCAGGTCCAAATCCAGATGGGGAAGATGGAGTGCCTGGAAGCAGCAAAGATGCCCCATATTGTTAGAAGAATCCTCCTATGAGTTGACCCACATGGCAATTAGTTGCTGGTAAGAAAGCACAATTTCAGAGCATTTCAACGCAGAAGAGATACTGGAAGGATTCTTTTCTTAATAGATCTGGAAAAAGACAAACGGCCCCTGCCGAAGGAAAAAGATTGTTTCTGAAATGCGTTGGGCAAAATAAACATCCTTTCCAGGCACCTGAGAATTTTTTTCTTTCTTTTGTTTTCATCACACGCTAACCATGACCAGCAGTGTCAAAGGCATTATCACTTGAGTCAGCATCGCCAACTGCCTGATTAACATTACACACACCACCAACATGGGGGGATGGGCATCTTGGCCCTACCTATCATTATGCCTCTCCATGTCAATCTCTTTTTTTAATGCAGATAAAAATCACTTCGCAGATAAAATCGATCGGATTAGGAGTGGGATATCGTACGTCGTGGACACAGGGAGTGAGCGGGAGGAGGCCAATGGCAGACCGGTTTTGTGGGATCGGTTTCGGCTTCTTCCTTCTGATGAAGTGGACAAGGTGCTTTCATCTGTGAGGCCGACCACCTGCTTGCTTGACCCTTCCCCGTCTTGGCTCACCATGAGCTGTAGGGAGAGACTGGGTGAGGGGATCAAGGCGGTGGTGAATGCCTCCCTCGAGGAGGGAGTGATGCCATCAGCCCTCAAGGAGGCAGTAATAAGACCGCTTCTAAAGAAGCCCTCCTTGGATCCCCCAGGATTTAAACAACTTTCGCCCAGTCTCCAATTTACCATTTCTGGGCAAGGTGATCGAGCGGGTGGTGGGTGCTCAGTTGAAGGCACACTTGGATGAAGCTGATTATTTAGATCCGTGCCAGTCGGGCTTCAGGTCTGGACATGGGACGGAAACGGCCTTGGTCGCCTTGGTGGATGATATGAGGAGGGCTTTGGATAGGGGCGAATGCTCCTTTCTAGTCCTCCTCGATCTCTCAGCGGCTTTTGATACCGTTGACCACGGTATCCTCCCGGACCGTCTGGAGGGGTTGGGCTTGGGAGGCACTGTATTGCAGTGGTTCCGGTCCTTCCTCTCTGGAAGGTATCAGAGGGTAGTTCTCGGGGAGGAGGCTTCGGACCCTCGGCTGCTTACTTGTGGAGTGCCGCAGGGTTCCATCCTCTCCCCGATGTTATTCAACATCTACCTCAAGCCGCTGGGAGCTATCATCAGGAGGTTTGGGGTGCAGTGTCATCAGTATGCGGATGACACGCAGCTCTACCTCTGTTTTAAGTCCTCACCGAGGTTGGCCGTTGAGACCCTGTCCAAGTGCCTGGAGTAAGTGGCTGGCTGGATGGGAAGGAACATGCTGAAACTGAACCCCGACAAGACCGAGGTACTTCTGGTGGGGGACAAGGGAAGGTTAGGGGATGTTGACCTGGTGCTGAATGGGGTACATCTACCCCTGAAGGACCAGGTCCGCAGCTTGGGGGTCATTCTAGACTCCCAGCTGTCCATGGAGGCTCAGGTGGCAGCTGTGAGCCGGGTGGCGCTGTATCAACTCCATCTGATACGGCAGCTGCAGCCCCTACCTTCCTAATCACCTGCTCCCATCAGTGGTTCATGCCTTGGTCTCCTCTCGCCTAGACTACTGTAATGCGCTCTACGTGGGGTTACCCTTGAAGATGGTCCGGAAGCTTCAGCTGGTACAGAACACGGCGGCTCGCCTGATTAAGGGCAGCCGCCGGCGTGATCACATCACGCCAGTGCTTAAGGAGTTGCACTGGCTACCAGTTGCTTGCCAAGCCGAATTCAAGGTGTTGGTTTTGACCTTTAAAACCCTACACGGCTCCGGCCCAGTTTATCTCAAGGAGCGTCTCCAGCAACATCAAGTAGGCCGCTCAACAAGGTCTGCCACGGATGGCCTTCTCCTTATCCCATCAGCCAGAGCAGCCAGGCTGGTGGGGACTAGGAAGAGGGCCTTCTCTGTGGTGGCCCCCACATTATGGAACTCCCTCCCTAGTGACCTTCACCATGCCCCCTCCGTGATGAGCTTCCGCCGTGCATTAAAAACATGGCTGTTCAGGCGGGAATATGGGGTGGGTTAGGTTTTTAATAAGAATTTTTTATATTGTTTTAATTATTATATTTTATTGTGTTGTTTTACTGTATTTTAATTGTACATCGCCCAGGGTGGCCGGGTGACCGGCCAGATGGGCGATTGATAAATATAATAAATAAATAAATAATTAATGCAACATTTCTCAAAACATTTCTGTTAAATAAGAATACATAAACAGTATTCACACTCCCTGGATATCCTCACACACATACACACACATTACCGAAACTCAGTCAATGTAAAGAAAGAGAAAGAGCAGACCAGCAAGAGAGAGAGAGAGAGAGAGAGAGAGAAGGAGAAAGTGGGAGAGGAGGTGGAGGAGGCGGGGGGGGGGAGAGAAAGAATATCCTATATGTACAGTTGCAACTTCATGCATTATTCTTCTTTGCTGAAACTTCGACTTCCCAATGCAAGCATTGCTTTTCGAAGTCAAACGGTTCTTTAGAGGCCTTTATACTTGATGCAGGAAATTGCACGTCTGCTTCTGTACTTCCATCTGTCGCTGTACATGATGCTTCAGCAGCAGCATTTGTGCACTGCTTTCTACAGTCAGTGTGCAACATGAAGCTGAAGCCACCTTCAGTTGATGATTTATTCCATCATTATGAGCTTTATTTGTAGGGCCAGCCCTACCACTATGTGGAGTGAGGGAACCACCTTGGTGTTAGTTGCTGGGATGGGAGGGTGTGCATGTGTGCGTGCGTGTATGTAGGCAGCCTCCCTGCCATTCCCCCAAAGCCCCCTAAACTAGCATGCCATAAACCCTCTAAGCTAGTTTAGTACCCACAGGTGCAATGAAAGACTGAAGTAAGTATCAGCTGCCACTCTGGTCAGATTCTGGATGGGTTACCATCTTGTCCTTTGCTTCAGAAAAATCCCTCAGGCTGGGCCTGCTTACATGTTGCTGAACACAGAGAGTTTCAAAGCTCTGTTGGGTCAAGTTTACAGTCTTGTCATCTCTTAGAGGCTTATTACACAATAATACTGCAGAAAATAGATGCTATCTAGTCAGTGGTGGCCATATTGATTGAGGCTCCAATGGAATTTAGTAGGATTTTTAGTTATAATGCTAGGTGTGCTTTATCAATATGCTAATTTTATAACAATTACTATTCATCTGGACTGTACAGGTTTTATACATGTGGCTTCATTCACCTTTTGTCCCAGCTCTCACTATATATGTTAACATTTGATTGTTCCTCATACAGAAGAAGGTGGCTGAGGCTTTTGTAATGTGAATGAGCATTCTGTTTTTTAATTCACATTACAAAGCAATTTTGAGCAAGATCCACTTTAATTCTCAAGTGTCAAAACAAGAAAGAAAAAAGCCCTAGGAGTTATTTTATCTTAAATGAAATTAATAAGTGTCAAAACCCTGCTTGACCCCAGAAAAAGCAATGTGAACTTCAGTGCTGATTGGAGAATTTTTTTCTCAGCTCAGTGTTATTAATATCGATTCTTTACTATTTTCTTTCTTACTTTTAACTGCTGCTCATGAACATTTACACTAAAGTCTCAGTCTGACAGATGGTAACTTAATTACTTGAACCATGTTTTCTTCCATTCTTTCTCATATTCTTTGGAGTCACTCCCATTGCAAATTCCTGTCGTGTATATTGTCCTGTTTTCCAGGGTGCCATTTGGCCCAGTCACACAAATTCTACTGAAATGTATATCTTCTATTTTCCTACTTTGACTCTATTGGTATTCAGTTCCTGCTCCCCAGACACAAATTTACACACATTAGTGTGTCCTGAAAACAGCAGATGCCCAACTGACATATTGGGAAGGCAATGGGTTTCTAATGATTCCTGTCACAGCAGAGACCACTTAAATATATGCGACTTCTGAAAATGGAGCCACAACTTCTATTTGTTGCAAGACAGATATGGCACCACGGGGACGCTCTGGCTAGGGACGGGAAGTTGGATTGTATTGTTTTATGTGTCTATCACACACACACAATTGACCCCCAAGTTTCTTTTGGAAGGATGGGACTTGCTCATCTTCAGGATCTCCTTGATGGAACCTAGAATTTCTCCTCTAGGTTGACATAGTAGAGATCCCTTCCATCCTCTGCAGACATGTAATGCTTTGCTCTTGTGGTTGTGGATATGATTTATTTATTTATTTATTTATTTATTACATTTATACCCCGCCTTTTTTCCTGCAAGGAACCCAAGGCGGCTTACATAATCCTCCTCCTCCTCCTCCTCTCCATGTTATGCTCACAACAACCTTGTGAGGTAGGTTAGGCTGAGAGTCAGTGACTGGCCCAAAGTCACCCAGTGAGTTTCATGGCCGAGCGGGGACTAGAACCCGGATCTCCCGAGTCCCAGTCCAACACTCTCACCACTACGCCACACATGATGCTGGTATTAATATCTCACTACCACCACTTCAAGATTTATTTTCTTTTACCCTATACCCTCAAGAATACCAGGGTAATGATAGTCCTATTCAGGCATTCTGTACCTCACATGGATTGCCTCCACTGATAGAGAAGGTTCTCTTCCTCAGACAGTCAACTTCTATGAGTAGAGGGTGATGGGTGCAATGAATGAGAGGGGTGGGACTGCGGTGCTCCCTCTCGTCACATGTTTGCCCTATTCAGGTGCAGAATGCCTGAATAGGGTTTTTATTGCTAGTGCATAAACTGCCAGCTTCAGTTCACGTAGGTATTGACCTCCTCCAAGACACACTGGATAAATAACAGTGTGTTTATTTTCTTACTAAGTAACAGTAACAGCCACTCACAGTCTTTCAAAGCTAAGTAAAGTAATAAAACCTACACACCTAGTTGGGCTGTTTGCATGACACATCAGCTAACCATGGGCTATGGTGATGGTGCAGTGTGTGCGGCCACCATTTTGAATATGCAACCCCCGCTTGGGAGTTGTTGTGTCATGTAAACCTGGCGAGCATGGGTTAAGAAATGGTTAAGCAACCCTCGCATAACCCATGCTCACCAGGTTCGCATGACATGACAACCCTCAAGAAGGGGTTGGATATGCAACCTGGCCGTGGCCTGTCATTGGTTAAATAACCCACAATGAGCCATAGTGTGTTGTCCAAACCCAGTCATTGACATCTTTCTCCCTCAATCCCCAGTTTCCAGCTGTCATAACTGTTCTCGAAATCCCACTAGCAAATCTCAACTCAGTTAAGAAGCCCAATCACCATGAGCTTCTACCACCAGTACAGTTTATCGCAGCAATAAATATCTGCAGAATTTTAAAAGCAGCAGTTCCCTATTTCACCACAGGGGAAGCTGATGACTCTGGTGCACATTAGTCCGAATCCAGTAGTCTGAAACGTGAATGTGATATGTGACACTTCTGTCCATGAACTGCAGGTCAAACATGTGAGGACCGGTGTCAAACCATTGCGTTTTTATAGTAGCCATGGTGCTTCCTTGGACATTGACATATTGAAATCAATTTTGGTGTGCACATTCTCGACAGGAGTGTGCATCAGATTCAGACAAATCTTGAATTATGATTCAGACAGATTTGGGATTCATCCAAAGTGAAGCAAGAGTCCTCTGAATTGTTCTGAAACAAATCTGCATCCTCCCGAAGTTTCATGAGGAATCGGCGATATGTCTACAGAAATTGCAACATGTCTCCATAATCTTTCCATAGAAGGAAAATCCAGGGTGGAGGAGAGGGAGGGGTGGGGAAGTTGTTTTCTTACTGACAGGGCTAGCTTCTAATCCCAGGGAATTGTTTTATCAGGGCTTTCCGATCACAGTGCTTTGTGGGGGAGGGATGTTAAAGTAATATATCAACTTAGTTCTAGTCTGTTATGTGTTTTGCTTTGACATGGTGTCCCTCCAGTAAAATGGGGAGTGCCTCTCTGATCAGGGACTGCCTGATGCTGGTAAAGATGCATGTACGTTCTATGGAAGGCAGGACTGGGATGATGTAGCATTGGGTGCTTGCTTGCAAAATGCTGGATGTCCACATCCACCCCATCTTATCAGCTTTGCAGTGCACTTCCTGTGACTCTGGTGTTGATAGAGCAGAAAACAGGCAAACCAACCAACCAAAAAACCCCATCCAACTGTGTATCATTTATCATAATGCCCTAGCCGCTGAACCTATTCTTCTGAAAATTTTACAGGCTACTTACTTATGGACACCTCTACGAAGGTGTCCAAATATGCATGCAAATTGCCCACCAAAAAAAAGGGTACAGTCATGCCTTGGATTGAGAGCATAATTCGTTCCGGAAACGTGCTTGTAATCCAAAACACTCTTATATCAAAATGAAATTCCCCCAAAAAAATTTGTACAGAGATTTTTAATTTAAGCCGTACTACAGTACTTGTATTGCAAGACGTCGCTTGCATATAAAGTCAAATTTTTTAAAATAAATATTTAAACATTTGCTTGTCTTGCAAAATGCTCTCAAACCAAGTTACTTGCAATCCAAGGTATTACTGTATGTGTGAATCTCTTTTCAGTCCTCCCCCGCCCTGCTCATCAATCTTACAAGTGCCTAGTACAACCCGCCCGCCAGCGCCCTCACACACATCATTCTGAAATTTTGCAGGTTTCTTCCCTAGAGGCACTTCTATGATTTATGTCATTTTCATATTGTAGGGATTGGGCCCATTGCTGCTGCAAAGGAGCCTTCAAGGGATATCAGAACAGATTCCGATTCGGAGGAGGAGGAGAAATTCGCAGATGAAATACCAACAACAGCTGAACCAGAGATATGCAGGGAGGTAGAAGAGAGTCAGTTAGTCTCGGATACCGTGGGAAGCCAGGGCGAGCCTGTTGCAGAGAGGGAGGGGGAAATGGGTGTAACTAATCCCAGGGCAAGACATCAATTGAAGAGGGAGGATCAACTAAGAACTGTCAGACGCTCTAAGCAGTTGGCTCTGAAGCAACAGGACCCGCCTTGAAGGTGGGGTTTTGACAGTTTGAGTTTGGAAGGGAGGAAGGCCCCTCGGTCTGAAATGAACTTCTTTCCAGGAAGCCTCACCTCCTTAATGATCTGATTACTTAGAATTCTAACTATGCTTGTTTCTTTTGTTATTGGTTTCTGCACTCTGCTTCATCTGTACTTTAAAGCTGGCCTTGCCGGTTTGCATTACCATAATAAAGCTAGCAGTATCTGCATCTGCCTTTGGAAGGAGAGCGGGAGAGACAGCCCCCCCCCCATACATATAACTCCCTCCCCCAAATGGGGGTAAGCAAATCCTATAAACCCCCAAAACTGTAAAGGCTGCTCTCTCTCTCTCTCTCTCTCTCTCTCTCTCTCTCTCTCTCACACACACACACACACACACACACACTCCCTGTACCTATCTATCTGAACTTGGCAGGCTTCATTCCCTCAGTAGGGGTGACTATGCCTATAAATTTAATCAAATTCTGTAAAAAAGCAGAAAATGTGTATCTGTTTGTTGATTTCACTTTAGATTTCCCCAAGTGAATATCTGATTCAGAAATAAGTCAACTTGGGCAGCCTCTGAAGTAGTCTGAGCAAAATTAGGTTGCTTTCTGAATCACTGATGCAGAGTCCTAAGCAAATCTTGTGGTGGTCAGTGCACATTCCTAATTCAGGACACCATTCTACATTTCAAGTTCAAACCCCAACTCACACCCATCTTCAAGGTGGGCATGAAAAAACCCCACAATGCAAATTATGTCTTGCAATATGTCCCCTGAAGATTGATAAATCTGGATGAAAGTGGATGTACACATTTCAGATGCCATTCTAGTACATCTCAAATTTGAATTTCTGCTTGACTCAGGGATGGCCCAAGACATTTTGCTATCCGAAGTGAAGAACAAGTTGGCACCCCTTCCCATTCCACATACAAAAGCCAACTGCCATGGCAGATTAATCTGTCTTCAACATTGATGATTCAGGTGCAATGGAGAATGCTGTCAACACTGATGGGACAGCATCCTCCATTGCACCTGAAGGCATCAGGGTAATTTAGGGGATGCAGGGCAGAGCATATCCCTTCTATCAGAATTCCATCAAATCATATCCCCCAGTCTCAAATAATCTGGTAGACAATAAACATAACTGTATTTTCTTTAGTCCAAAAAACATTTAATCACTTCTCCCAGAGCCAATATTTGCTAGATGTTCTTCCATCCTAATTAAAACTTTCTGCCCCTATCGATAATAAATCTGTCCTGCTTCAACTTTGCTGCACTGAAGGCAAGACAATTCCACCTGCTGATCAGAAAGACGAACAGCTTCAGTCTCGGAGAAAAAAATATATGCTGAAAGTATTTTATATCTGCATCATCCAGACCCATTGCAACAGCAAGGGAGAGCCCACATAATGAATCCAATGTAATCTTTCTGGCAGAAAAAAACAACAAGTTTCCCGAAGCTTCCACATTCAAAACGACTCCAGACTCATTAATCAAACTTGCTTTGTCATCGTCAGGTGATGATTCTAAAGTAGTTTTCTTGTCCTCAAGCATATATTCTATGAAGGGATCCAATATTTTATGATCCTGTATGGCATCCATCTTGTTTTCAGCATCCTTCATTTCCAGCTTCTCCATTCTGGGTTCCCAAATCATTAACTCTGCAAAGTTCTGATCCACTTTTTTTTTCAAGAGCATCAAATTTGTCTTCAAGTTTCTTAAACACCCGCTTCAGTAAGTTGTAAATATCAAATGCAGCCATTCTTTATTATTTATATGCATTCCTTTCTGCCGGTCCCTTTAAGAAAAGCAAAACCTCCCTACAACAGTCTAATCCATCACTATAACACTTTCGCTTTCAGCAAAGTCTCTTCCCCACTTCTATGTAGAAGAAAAGAAGGAAAAAAGAAAGAAGAAAAAACAACAACAAAGTAGGAAGGGTAACTTACATAC
Organism: Shinisaurus crocodilurus; assembly: GCA_021292165.1. Lineage (NCBI taxonomy): Eukaryota > Metazoa > Chordata > Lepidosauria > Squamata > Shinisauridae > Shinisaurus > Shinisaurus crocodilurus. The sequence goes on along the minus strand of CM037880.1, from coordinate 125,328,048 downwards.
CATTCACAGATCTCTCCTTCCCATCAATAACAATAAAAAGCAAGATCTTCTGTACCAATTGTCCAACACTGCTGCAGAAAAAAAACCTCTCTATAAACAAATAAAGGTACTAAGTCTTTAGAGAAATGGAGACTGGCAAACTTTGTAATCCTTTCGGATCTTCAACCACAGCAATTGGGCTGGCTGTAATTCCTTTGCTCCAGGTCACTGACTTGAGATAACTGTCGGGAACCAGCAGACAAACTCCTGAAAAGAGACCCTCTGGAGGATTGAAGGCTTATCCCAAGATCTCTCCCCCCCCCCCCCCGATTCGAGGAAGATTTACACCGGCTGGAATCGCTCCCAACCGATTTATTTTTTATTTATTTTTTTGCCGGGTTGTGCCTTCAGCAAGCTGAGGGGTCAATTCGCCATTTTCTCTACCGGAAGTCCGCAACTGCTTCACTCTTCCTAATGGTGAGACTGGCCCTGGGTTGACCCCAAGTATCTTTTTTGAAGGAGGCCACGAAAGATGAAAAATACATTGTAAAATGCTAGCAAAAATTAGGCCTCTCAAACACTTCACTTTACTAGTTACTAGGCAACACAAAATGCAGTCTATTCTTGTTCTTGTTGTCATCCGGGAGCATGTATCCACCCACGTTGCCACATGTTTGACCTCTTTTATGTTACGGTTGAACATGGTTCATTGGCTGGACTCACATAGTCAGATTATTACTGCATTCCTGTTTATGTAGAAGGTATCTTGTTTCTCTTGCTCCTTTGACCTCCACAGCAATGAACCTCAAATGATGAAATAAAGGAGCCAGTTCCTAATGACTACCTTAGCTATCCTGGGGCTCACTTCAGGTTCATACTTTAGAAACTCACAAGACAGAGTTTTGAAATTTTTACTTGGAATACCTGGTTTAAATAATACTGAAGTGTCTTAGGGCCAGTTTGAACTATACCCCTATGAGTGGGGATGGCGTGGAAGTAAGCTGTGTACAATGTGTGAGCCCAAGAGGCTGCCCCGGTTGGAGGCTCGGTCCTATGCACATGGGCATAGGGCTGGCCCAAGATATTTCACTGCCTGAGGCAAAGAACAAGTTAGCGCAACCCTTGTACTCTATGTACAAAACCCAACTGGACTGGCAGTTGAATCTTTCTTCAATACTGACAGTGTCCTCCACCACACCTGAAAGCAACAGGCGAGCATAGGGGGCACAGGGCAGACCACCTGGCACACAACTCTCTGGTCCAATGCCTTTCTACCACCTTCCAGCATCTGCTGCCTGAGGCAGCTGCCTCACTTTGCCTCATGGTTGGGCTGGACCTGCACGGCCACACAGTGTGAATTTCAGAATTGTTCCTTTTGTGAACAAGCTAACAAACCATTCAGCTGTAAAAAGTTTGACACATGTTTATTCTGATTCTTGCCTCATTTGTTTTTGCTAGAGAATAAGTCTCCTTCCAATTTTATTCAATTCAGATGTTTCTCCAAGGTCAGTTACATGCCCATGTGATGTGAATCTGATTGTCATCTTGTTTTTTAAAAAATTCCCAGGTATCCTGGGCATTGTAACATCGGTAGCACCAGGGGGGTTCACAAACAAGTAGAATAAAGCCCAGTTAAAGAATGGAACAATTGAGATCCGGCTCAAAGCAGCTGTGTGTGTACAAATTATTAATACAAACTAACCATTAGCATATCATTGCTGCTGTACAATGCAGCCCTCCTGAAAGATGGATTCAGTCAAGTTCACTTGTAAACTGTTATGGGGCAAAAGCGTGCTCCTATATGTTTTTGTAACATGTAGGAGCATGGTTTTTATACTTATAAAAAGCTAAATAATTTGAACTATTTTATGAACATTTCATATAAAGCAATTATGACTCTAAGAGACAGGAAGCTAGGTGATGGCTATCCATAACACCAAATGGCTATTCATAGCATCAAATTACAGTTCCCTAAGACACTATAGCCCTATGCAGGTGTTCATCTGCTCACATCCAGGGCTAAAGTATGGAGGGGCACACGGGCACACACGTACGCCCTGCCTCTGGAGTTCCCACACGCCTGGTACCAAGTTAAATGCATGAGGGTTTGGAGAGGGCTCTGTAAGGGCTCAGCGCGCGACACGCTTAAGGAGTTCCCGTGATTAGAAACCCTAATAAGGCAGGGTTCGCAATCACAGGAACTCTGTACGCGTGTTCAGCAGGGATGCTGGGGGCGGGGCTTACATGTGTGCCCATGTGCCCCCTCCACAAGAGCAGGCATAGGGCTTGGGGGTGCCTGAATTTCAGGAACCCTGAGATTATTGTACTTCACAGAACCTGTCCCAGAACACTGGCAAAATCATTTGTGATGACTGTAAATGACCCCCGAAGATGAATAATTTGGGCTGAGAACAGACAAAAGCTCTTCCGGGACTTGGAAGTAAGATTGCCACAATTTTTCTGCCTCTGCCCCAGCACCTTGAACAGCAGCCGGACAGAAATCGAGCAAGTGAAGCTTTTCCCTTAAGTTATTTTTATGCAAAAATGGAGGGAATAGTAGGTCAACTTTCCCCAGCCCAGTGCCTTCCAGATGTGTGGAACTGCAACTCCCATCATTCCCAGCCAACATGGCCAAAGGCAACCTGGCAGGAGTTGCAGCACAACACATCTGGAGGGTACCAGGTTGGAACAGATCATCTATAAAGAGCAGGCCTGACTCCAGGTCATTCATTAATGTTAAATAGCACCAGTCCCAATGCAAATCTTTGGGAGATGGATGCCACTGTTTACTTCCTTCCCTTGTGAGAATGGTCAGTTTACTACTACCTTTCTGTTTTACTATCCATAAAAGGGCAGGTCGTCTTATCTATGACTGCTGTCTTTCTTTGCTCAGGAGCCTTTGGCAGGAGACAGCGGCCCTATTCATTTGTTCCCCTTGCAAGCACAGATACTCCCCTTCACACGTTGTGCAAATGTGCAGACATTGGGGCCAGCAAACACAGTCTCCCTGCCCCCACTTCCACGTATTTTGCTATTATCTTATGGAATAGGATAGTGGGGGGCACATGGAAATAGGGCAGTTGTCCAAAACTTTTTGGAAGTCAAAGTATATTGTGTCTACTGGATCACTACTATCCATATGTTTGTTGGCATTCTCAAATACCTCCAAAAGACTAGGGCCAGATCCACATTACACGGTGTATCATCAAGTTAGCAGAACGGTACTGCTATATTCACGTTCCGCAGTCACTACTCACAGGGCATACTCTTGTTAAATGTACTGCAGTCATCCCAGTCTGCCACCCCACACTTAACTCCGTAGTGGTAGAACTGGGCGTTGCCTCGAACACACTGGAGAAATGGCCCTTTAAGAGAAAAGGGTGTTTTGTTTTGTTTTGGGTCCGTCAGCTATGCGAAGGAGTGAACCTGCAAAGGAGCAAGATTGTTTTTTTAAAAAGGGGGCGGGAAGCTTTTGCTGCCCCATGCCCCCTCACAAAACAGAAGGAGAAGGGAAGAGACCGCCCTCCTGTGGGGTGAAGCCAGCAGGATCAGCACGCCCTTTCCCCTCCACCCAAAACCAGTTTCCCAAAGCAATCTTCTTCCCGTGCTATGTTTCCCAAGCACAAGCTCCATTGAAATCAATGTGATTTAGTAAAGCCATTGAAGAGAATGTTATTTACTTCTGAGTAGACATGCCTTTTGGCTCATTTAGCTTGTTGTTCTTTGGGCAGGGGGTTGAAAGCGGCATTCAAAACTTTATTTTTTCAAAAGGGAGCGGAGCGGAGCAGCACTTTCTCTCCAGTTCACTTTGCAAGAGAGAGAAGCGGGGGGGGGGGGAGAGAGGTGGGAAAGCAATCTCTGCTTTGTCTAATCCAAGCCCCGATACAGCTTTGGAAGATGCCACATTTCCCCCACCCCTCAAAAACAATTGGCTAACTCCGGTTAGGACACTTTCATGGCCACACTTTGGACAGGCAATGACAGCGCCAGGAGATCACACATTAGCTGCGATAGAGAACCGCAATAACGAAAAAAAGCCCTGATAAAAGTATTCCAGGAAATTACGGAAGAACAGAAGAATGAGTACTCAAGAGAAACACAACCTGGATGGAAAAGTGAGAGTGTCATGTGCCTCGCAAGTCACAGATGTGATCCAGTACTGCAATAAACCTTAGGTGTGGATCCGACCTAAGTGAGCAAGACTTCCCATTACAGATACCCTTCTGAACCTTGCTCAGCAAGGCTTGTTCTTCCAAATGTTTAATAATTTGGTCTTTAATAATGCTTTCCACCAATTATATTTAGGGAGACATTAGATCACCTGGTCTGTAATTACCTGGCTCACCCTAGATTCCTTTTAAGAAAGGGCCATTACATTGGCCACTTTCCAATCTTGCAGTCCCAAACCCAATTTACTGAAGAGTTGTATATTTTTCTTTGGAGACTAGCAGATTCACATTGGAGTTCTTGAAGAACTCCAAGGTGTATGCCATCCAGACTGGGTGCAGAATTGGTGTCAAGAAAAAGGATACCAACTGCATGGCACAGCCAGATATTTAAATAGGAAATGCGATCATACAGATCAAGCAGGAGATGCTTAATGCCAGCAAGTACGCAGATGGAACATGCACAGTTTCAGAGTCATGTCACCTGAACTTAAAGCCCCCAAATGGTCAACTTTGGCTGCCATTGTTTTTACAATGTTATTTTACTGGAGTGTAGTTACTGCAAATTATGAATGCCAGCAAAGTAGACAGATTTTCATTCTGCTACACTACCTGCTTTTCAGACATAAGAGTGCCCCACCTCCATTATGGATTTTCTCCCTAGTGGCAAATGCTTGCTTTGGTCCCCACCCCCATCCAAAGGTTGCAAGCTAATCTCATATCCTCCAACATTTCACAGATGAAATTAGGGACACATGTGTGAATTTGTAAGAGGTATGGTTAAGCAACATGAAGGTTTGATCAAGAGGGTGTGGCCAGGCAACATCAGGGCGTGGCCAAGGGTATGGCCAGGCAACATGAGGGCATGGTAAGGTACAAAAGTTATTAGAGGAAACACACAAAATCTTATATATTATAATTATTACATTATTATATATTATTTTATAATATTTTATAAGTGGCTTTTGTAAAAAAAAAAATTAACCTTACTTAAACCCTTAATTGTTGATATCTGGTGTTTTTCATGGGGGTGTCAGTGCTTGCAGGGCAATCTCTTTCTTTTTGTTTTAAAATTGTCAGGATTGGCACAAATTCAACAGGTGAAGTTTACCCACCCACCCCACACACCCAGACATGGAGCTTCAGAGAGAAGGGGAAGTTTCTTGCATTTCCTTCTAATACTGTAAACTCACCTGTTAGAGGCACCGAGTCAGCTCTGTTAGGAAATAAAATCGTTGGCAATATAAAGATAGGAATCATGTGATAAATTCCCTCATTTGACTCTTCATCGGTCCAGGCTTTCACCCAGCTAATCCCTTTCCCACAGCAATGTGCAGCAGAGACAGCAGGTAGAGCATGCGTGCGCGCACGCACACACACACACATACATCCTTGCCTGGCCCTCCCAGCTTAGCGTCTGTTCCCTCCCTGCTTATTGCAGCTGTTTGAGCCTAAGCAGAGCTATCTTAAAGGGGCCATGGGCAAAATTGCAGCTAAGCTAAAGCTGCAAGCTTAGCTGCAATTTTGCCCATGGCCCCTTTAAGTAGCTTGCAGTTGCGGGTGGCAGGGGAATTCGGGACTCTGCATGACAAAGTGAGAAGCCGTGATGGCTTAAGGGTTTTTGTGATGGTCCCTGCATTTTCAGGGCAATTGGAGACTATGTAATCTATGCTTGAAAGCACTAAGGATTAAGTGTCAGTTGCCTCAGAGGAGCTGTGTTTGTTCACACTTCAGCTCAGTGTAAGAGGCAAAGAACAAGCCACACACCTGAACAATCCCCTCATATCAGACAATTGCACCACTTCTGAATCTGCGCTCAAGTTCGTTCCTTTACATATTCAAGTCAAACGGGCTATAAAATCAGTTTTATGTCAAGTACTTCTGGTTTTGACTACAGTCACCACATGCATATTAAAACATCCTTGTTTCCTTTTTGGCAGATGGCTACCAAAAAAACTGACACTGTAGCACTGTCTTTTTGAAAAGCATCAATTTTATTTAAAATTCCTCTGTACTAGCGTCAAATGGATTTCAGAGAGAAAAACGAAAACATATGCCACTCTAAAGAATGATTTCCAATCTTGCCTTTTGTTTATTTAGAGTTTTAAGGGCACAATCGTATGCATATTTAGACAGAAAAAAGACCTACAACTCCCAGCATGCCCCAGCCAGCCATGCTGTAAGCCTTTGTAGGCCTTTTTTTCTGTTTAAACATGCATACATTTGCACCTTAACAGATTCTTTTTTAATGGGGTTGGCACTAAAGACACTCAACTGTTCTTCTGGCCCTTTTCATTTAATTTACAGTTCTGTGGTTGCTTGTTCTTCAGTAAACACCTTAAAATTTGGGCCTAAAAAAGTGAGTAACCTCAGCCTTCATTCAAGGTAAGGAATTTAACAGTGGCAATGAGAAAACCTAAGTCTGTCATCCAACGAGAAAATTGCGGAATTTCATCCAGAGCCTGAGGACTGGCAGCAATATGTAGAGAGACTGGGTCGCTATTTTTTGGCCAATGAAATTGCTGGTAGAGACAAGCAAAAAGCAATGCTTTCGTGTGTGTGTGTGTGATAGTAAAAATTATTCTGTTTTGAGAAGTTTGTTGCAGCTAAGGATGGATAGAAGAGTCTTCATCTAGTTTGCATTCCTTTCAAATGTGTTAACATATAAGATTGTTCTGTCCCATTTCTGTGCGAATTTCCCCCAAAAAACATAAATTTAGTATATCAAAGTACTTACGGCTTAGTCCGAAGGTTCATCAACTTTCTCCCCCCCCCCCGATACTAGCTGCCTGGAGCAGCTAAGGGCTGAGTATTCTTTTCCTTTCCTTTCCAGATACTGGATCCATGTGGGCAGCCATGTTTCCCCCCCCCCCATACAATGTCCCTGGGAGAGACAGCATGTCATCGTGTGCCATCATCACTCCCAGATCACTTTGTTGCTACTCCAGGTGGCTGGTATCTGTAAAAAAATTTAAAAGGCAAAAAGAAAAAAAAGACCCTTGGAGCATCTCATCATGGAAATCAGTGACAGTCCAGATTTGGAAACAGAGCACATCCAGACTGCACATTAGTCCAGGAAGTACAGATCAGGTGAGTCCACTTCAGAATTTGGACCCACCAAGTTCCTCAAGCATGCCAGGTTTCAGCCACAAAATCCAAGGGACAAAGATTTGACAGAGGTGCAAAAGATCTTGTCTGAGCACTATACTCCAAAGCCAAGTATAATTATGGAATTCCATAACAGGAGGAGGAAGGTAGGTGAATCTATATCAGAGTATACAGCTGATTAAAAAAAGAAAAGAAAAAAAGATCACTGAACACAGCACTGTACTTTGGGAAAAGTTGTAAAGGAGATATTGGGAGATAGATTTGTTCATGGAGTTGGTGATGTTAAAATCCAAAGCAATTACTGGGTTCAGACAACATGCTCATCCACACTCAAGGTTTGAGTGTGGGTTGTCATTGAACCATGGGATGTTGAAATGTGGGTTATCATGTTGTCTGAACCCAGCTGCGCTAACAAGTCATAGCTTGTTAACCACAAACAACCCATGAAGAGAACCCATGGTTTTTTGTGGGGTTTGAACTGTGGGTTGTTCGCTGGCTGGGGAATGCTGGGGTTTATAGGACTTTTTTTCTGTCTAAACATGCATAGGATTGCACCCTAAAGGAACTGTAAGGACATCCTCATCACAAGCAAACACCATCAGGAACACCTCTCCATGCTCAAGATAGCATTTCAAAGGCTGGAAGAAGCAGGTCTATGTTTGAAACAAAAAAACAATACTTTTTTCAGGAGGCCTGAAGTACAGTACTTGGACTATTATACTGACAAGAAGGGAGTTTATTCCATGACAAACAAGGTCCCTGCTATTGAAAAGGCACCACTTATATTAACTGCTTTTAAATTGGGCCACTTTTTTTCCTTTTCTTTTGAGTATTCCACTTTGTACAATCTACTCTAGACTCTCTGTTCTTTGGCAGCCAAATTTGATAAGTTGAAGGCATTTCTCCCTAAGTACGGTGAAGGAAACTTTTAAGTTAGGGCTGCCCAGCTTTTTACTGGAGCAGCTCTTCCTGTGCCTTTAAGAGCAGGCTGGCCTGGCACACTTAGGGCACAAATCTCTTGAGATGAGCTGCATTGGATTGGTGGAGGTGATCGCCTCCCTGTTCCTCCTGCTCAGCAGTTTTGCTAGACGGCCGTTTTTGGCCATCTAGCAATGGCGTTTCAGAGGGGGAGGGAAGGAGGCTGGAGCAGCTTCAGGATACCTCATATCCTGGCTGCCCCAGTCTCCTCCCCCCCAGAACTTCCCCTTTACCCCCTCTACGAGATCGATTTCCTGACCTTGGAGAGACAGTCAGTGTGGCTGTGAGTGGGGGAGGGGACCGGAGCTCAGATTCCCAGCTCCGAGGTTGGAGCTCTATCTCCAACTTCGGAGCTGGGAATCCAAACTATCCTATGCCCCCCACACACACACACAATGCCTAGGATTAGGGTCCCTCCATAGCCTACCCCTTTACTGCTACTTGTTGCTATGCCAGGAAAAGCTTCCCAGGCTAAACTGCTGTGTTATCAGCCTGCTGGTAAATATGCAGAAGCAGAGTCGGTCAAAACAGATGCCCTGATTTCCAATATTATTGAATAAACACTTGCGTCACAGACACACCGCTCTCCTAAATTCTAATGAACTACTATAATTTTCACAAGTGACCATTTCTTCTTTTTTTGTAATTGCCTGCTTCTGGAATTTAAAATGCAGTAACTAGATTGAAAATATGTCCATTCAATTTGAAAAATGCATCTCTTCCCATTTCTAGTCTGTATAGTTCAATGGCAGAGGACATGCTTTGCATGCAAAATGTTCCGGGCTAAATCCCTTGTAGGGTCAGGAAAGACTCCTGTCTGAAACCCTAGAGAGCTACTGCTAGTCAGTGTTGACAATACTGAGTAGAGTTGTTCTAATTTAAAAAATAAAAACTTTTTTTTTTTAATTGTTCAGTCTTCCCTGGAGGGGAGAAGGGAGAACCGAATAAGACCCCAAAGATTCGGGGTGGGTGGGAGAATCTCTGTGGGGTGAAGATTTTCACAAAATTGGGGGTAAGGAGTTCAGCACAGTACTAATTACTGTTGTGGAAAAATTGATCTACTGCGTTGTGTTTTTAAGAGGTTCTTAGAGAGGAAAGTTTATTAGTGAATTCACGGATGGCATCTGAGCACAGTCAGGAATGCCAACAAGAATACAAGGGAGACACTTCCATTTATACTGAATAATATCATGTAGAGGTCAGGTGACAATTGAGTCAGTACAGGAAACAGAGACAATTCAAAAGGAGACATTTAAACAAAAACAAAAGATCAGGTATTGCCCATCTTCCAGCCATCATGCTAATCAGTAGTCTTTCCCAAGGTGATAATCCCAAGGTGATAATCCCAAGGTGATACTGGCTCACAGTACTTTTAGCATAAGCAGGAAAGAGGGTTAAGCAAATCAATAGATGGGTGATTTGCCCCCAGGGTTGTTCTACAGAAGGTCAAGGAAAGGGTCTGACTCTTGACATGTCGGGACATGTTTCTGTAAGGTAGAAGGAAAGGTCTGACTTCCAGGCCTTTCTGTTTAGACAAAAGCCTGGACAAATTTTACTTCTACATTCCCCCATTTTGTGCTTTTATAGCACAACTAACACTTGTAACTGTTACATTCAGCATCTAAAGCTTCTTTTACCTTTTCTCTCTCTTGATCAATCCTTTCACGCATCAATTTTTTTCTGAGTCAATACAGAGCTTTTGCTTCTGCTGCATGTAGTAAAACAACACTTGCTTAACAACAATAATATATAAAACCCAACAAATTCAAGCAATAGGGTTATCAATCCATGAACAATTGCTCTACCCCAACTTCCTAGGTTTGGTATCCAGCTTGTTAGCCAAGACCATATTTCCAGGCTTTTGTCAGGGGCAACAAAAGCAATTTAAGTATCTTTTCTGATTGTAATTATCAGGAATAAACACACAACACTCTTGACCAATCAAGGTGCATATTCCACCTTTTGAGGCAAACACCATGTCTAATGTCATCTTTGGCAGTACTATTTTGCATTGTGGCATTGCGAAAACACTGCCCTTTCCCTGTAAGGGTACAGTCCCACAGTTTATCATTAAAACTCTTCCAGGTACTACATTTAAGAGAATTGCCCATAGTTTGATTACTTTGGGAGAACTAATTTCCATAATTGGTGCAGAATATGGGTTTGGCAGTATGGTTATTTCTCCAATCTCCGTGAGGGGTGAAATAATGCTTACATTGACTTTGTCCTACAAATGTGGAGGGCTGATTTTGTGTTTTGTTGCATGTAAAACACCATTCCCCCAATGTAGGAACAACTTGCAACAACTGGACCCTTTAGAGTACAAGGGTCTGTTGGTGAAGGTCAAGTTTACTAGTGTAATGGGCACTGGCCACATGGGAACTCCTCCCTGGGAATGTACTGGCATGTGGCTACATACCCCTAGCAGTTGGTAGCATTAAATCTTTGTGCAAACTTTAAAGAAAGCTGAATGTAAGTATTTTCCTGGAAGGCAGATTGGAGGAGGACTATGAGCTCTAAGAATATAACCATACTCCATTTGGCCATATTGTTTCAAATATTAATATATATATCAATTAAGGCAAAAGAACCACCAGTCACTAACAAGAGCACAACCACAGGTGTTTCTTGTTCTGACTTTGATGTACTAAAGGGCTGATAAGTAAGGCTCCTGGCTCAGGCTGAGGTGGTGTTCTTCTAAAATGATGACATCAGTTCTTCTCGTCCGATCCCCTGGGTGTTGTCTTTGATGGTTGTCCCGTCCGAGGTCTGAGATGATATTGATGTCCTGGCACAAATTCTTCTGTTTCAGGGGAAGAGGTTACTAGCACATTTCACCCTGAATTGGTGGAGGCGTTATTGTGTCCTCATTCTCATCGCGGGTAGAGATGTTGGGAGGCTTGGATCCACGTTTGGAGTCCTTGGCACTTCACAGCTTTAAAGTACCTGGTATGGTGCTTTTCCACTTTGGATCCAGCAGATGATCTTCTTTGATGTATCTTAATACGAATCCAGTCACTTGGTTCAATAGAGTGTCCTTCAGTGCTGGGCTGGTGCTGAGCCACCTCTATCTGTGAATAAAAAGTCTTCACACATCTCATTAGGGCCTTGCAGTAATTTTGAATTGTATCATCAAGCAGGTGTATATGTCTGGCTAGGCCTAGATTGGTGTCTCATTAATATCTCATGAGGGGACAAGTCCTGTTACTTGATTTGCTGTGGATCTCATACTCATGAGGGCTATGGGCAGTGCATCTAGCCATTTTAGTCTTGTCTCTGCACATATTCTAGCCAGTTTGCTTTTCAGTATTCTATTATGTCTTTCTATAGCTCCCGGAGATTGTGGATGATACAGGCAATGGAAATGTTGCTGGACTTGTAATGTCCTGCACACTTCTCTTACCACCTGTCCAGTAAAATGTGATCTCCTGTCACTGTTTATGGAGCAAGGTATTCTGAATCTGGGGATCAATTATTTTAGCATTTTTTTTTTTGCTTACTGTTGTGGTGTCAGCCTTCACGCAAGGGTATGCGTCAACCCATTTAGAATACATACAAATAACTACAAGAACATATTGATAGGAACAACACTTGGGCATTTCAATAAAATCAATTTGTATTTTTACAAAAGGTCCCCAGGGTGTGGGGTGCATGCTCATTTTGGGTTTTTTATTTTATTTTATTTTTATTTACAGGCTTACCACTGTTATGAGCCTGGCATACCGCACATTGGGCACATCTGAGTTGCTGCAGATGTAAAATTTAATCCAAACCAATAAAACCAATCTTTGTTAACAATTCAATGATCCCCCCTTTGCTCACATGCGACAAGTCTATGGAGCATGTGAGTAATTTAGGGAAAAGAACTCTGGGCATCACTAGGCGGCCGTCCGAATGATGCCATAGAGTCTTTAGAGAGAAAGCAATTTGCCAAATTTCCATGTCCCTCTCCCCCCCCCCCCATTTTCTGGGGTCAAATTCTGGATAGCAGCAAGATTTTGCAATTCAGGTGTATTAGCAGGTGCTTGTGACATTGCTATAAATAAATGCAGGAAAAAATTACCTTTTGAACTTAGGCTTGCCTGTCTTTTGCCAAGAAGTCGGGAGGGGTTAACAATAAAAATTTTTAGCAAGGTAAACCAAGCTTTAGAAAACTAACCAAATGCTACCTTTTAAAACACAACAAAGCCAAAAAATAAGGCACTTATGCAACCAAAGTTTTAAAAATACTGGGATGCCAAAACTATTAGCAATTAGAAGCTGCAATTTTAAAATGCAGTGGCAACTGTGATGGGATTCATAGATATAGAGTTGGAAGGGGCCTACAAGGCCATCGAGTCCAACCCCCCCACGCTCAGACAAGCTGAGCCAGCATGAGCCACAAAGGGAGCACTTGTGTAATTTAAACTAGAACACTTTTCTTGAAAACCAGCCTAATAACAATAAAGTGAAACAGGAATTGCAATTCTTTTAGTATCTTGGTGCTACTGTGCTATGTTGCACCCAAATACTATTTAACAAAAGTTTTCTGCTAGCTTGCCATAAAGCTACTAGCCAAGCATAAATTCTGAAATTAAACTGCCCAAATTAACCAACGATGCGATGCCTTGTTGGTTTGCCTTTGGCAAAAAACCAACTAAGCATGGATTGTGTTAAAGAGGGGAGGGGTAAAATTCAGGGAAGCCCACTCTAACAAAACTGGGCACTAAAACTTAAAGGCAAAACTTGAATGCAGCCACAAACACTCATGAGTGTTGCTGCCATTTTTAAAATATTTTGTTTGATTTTTTTCTAGCAGCTATAACAAATATTTTTTTTCTTCTCATTTTGGGACTTCTCGCCTCTAGTTCAGATCTGAGGAAGTGTGTGCTTTGGTTAGGAGCGAGCACACTCTCTCTCTTCACTAAACACAAGACTGGTGGAGACTCCCAAAAGGCACCAAAACTTTGCTTATGCTCAGGAACTCTTTGCACAAAAAGCTCACAAACGTTTTTGTTATTGTTGTTGTTGTTGTTGTTTTTTTAACACAACACAGGGTTCTTTGAGTACTTCTTGGCATTCTTAGATCTTGTGTTTGGCTTCTAATCTATTAGGAATGTGGCAACTGGGCAAGCAGGCAGGGGTTTTACTTTAAAGGGACAGCTGCACTTGCTGACTTTTTTTTTCTTTTTTCTTTTTTTTTTTCTTTCTTAAGACTACTGTTGGCAGAACAAGTCTTAAGTAATTGATTTAAGTCTATCCAGCTAGGGTTATAAATAATTACAGTCTCAAATTCTTCCTTGAATTTGACTGGTTCTTCTCACATGTTAGGAAATTATTTTACTATATTCCTTAAATCTCTTGGTGTCTATGGGTCATGGACAGCCACTAGAGTCTTATCTCTTGCAGGTGCCTCTTACTTAGTGGAGCCAGGGTGACTGACCCATAATTTGGGGTGACTAACAGTCTTTGAGAAGGAACAGAGCCAGGCAAAGTGGTTGCTTCTGGGTTCTAAATTTTTCTGGGCATCTAGTTCCTTCTGTTAACTGCTCTTTCTGGCTAGGCAGAGGTGGGTTAGGGTGAAGGAGTGGCCACTGGGGTAGTTTCAGCATCATCATGCGAAAACCTTCTACTTTCATCTTCATTTTGGGGTCTTCTCATGTAGGTAAGGATAATCATCTACAGGATCTTGCTTTTTCTTCCAAAAAAAATCATTTTTCTTCGCTAGCAATGGATATAAAGGAGCCAATGGTGGTGGTTGGCTGCAGGCCTGCTTAAATTTTAGTTGATCTTTTAATATATATATTTGAATCTTTCAAGCTTTTAAGCTTGGATTCATGCATGCGTTTTGAAGCTTCTTCATACCAATTAAAATACACTTCCCATTGAGTCTGAGGTACCTTACTTCCTCATGACTCGAGCGCTCCCCTTAAGTGCACTATCCTGTCCCAAGTCAAACGTTCCTCCCAGTGGGAACTGTTTACTAGGATCATCCTTTTGTCATGACATTCCATTTCTCGAGAAATTTACACACCTACCTATGGCCATAAGGTGTGTACCTACAACATGCTAGCATTCCCTTGGGGGGGATCTCCTTTGATCTTGCACCCCCTATTCCTCACACTCATACAGGACACTCATCCAGGGCAAACTTATTGAGGGATGTTCCTCATTTGAGTCTCAGACAGCGGCTCAACACCTTGATCGGCTCACTCAGTCTTTCAACTGCGGCACAATCCCTTTTTGTCGGCTCAGTCAGTCTTATGACTTCAAATGGGACTCATGAGTCTTGGAAATGGGAAAAGGGATTTACTTGCTCCACTGTGACACAGGGTTCCACCACACACTGGTTTAGTATGTGGTTTAAGTCCTGGTCCTGATCAGCAGATTCATGAACAGTCACACGTCACTGGGTCACGAGGTTCCACTGAGCCCACTTGCTTTTGAAACACTGCCGATCATTGGGTTTCCCCTCACGAACAGGTTCAGGGCGTCTTGACTCAGCTTAAGTCTCAGACCTGGTCAGCAACTTATACATACTCATCCGTGAGATTTTTAGGAAGATGTGCCTTTTCCACACAGTAAAACCATGGGTACTGGGCAAATTGGGAAAAGGGAAAAGGGTCTGTCTGTTGGGGCACGAGGTTCAGCTTTTGCCTAGTCCCAGCCCTGGTCAACAGCTCATAAATCTAGCAATCATACTTTCACAGACATGCATACAATCCTATAGGAAATTTCTTTCGTCTCTAAAACCTCATGGACTCAAAGTTCAGATCGCGTTGGGGGGAAAGGATAGTCTGCTAGAAACAGAAGGACACACACCAAAAACCCAAAAGAGATTTCAAAAGGTCTCTTACCTGGGTTTTGGCGCCTGGGAGTTTAGTGGTGTTTCCCTGTTTCAGGCAGGTCCAGTCCCTTGAAGCGATCCGAGTCACGGCACCAAGATTGTTGTGGAAAAATTGATCTACTGCGTTGTGTTTTTAAGAGGTTCTTAGAGAGGAAAGTTTATTAGTGAATTCACGGATGGCATCTGAGCACAGTCAGGAATGCCAACAAGAATACAAGGGAGACACTTCCATTTATACTGAATAATATCATGTAGAGGTCAGGTGACAATTGAGTCAGTACAGGAAACAGAGACAATTCAAAAGGAGACATTTAAACAAAAACAAAAGATCAGGTATTGCCTATCTTCCAGCCATCATGCTAATCAGTAGTCTTTCCCAAAGTGATAATCCCAAGGTGATACTGGCTCACAGTACTTTTAGCATAAGCAGGAAAGAGGGTTAGGCAAATCAATAGATGGGTGATTTGCCCCCAGGGTTGTTCTACAGAAGGTCAAGGAAAGGGTCTGACTCTTGACATGTCAGGACATGTTTCTGTAAGGTAGAAGGAAAGGTCTGACTTCCAGGCCTTTCTGTTTAGACAAAAGCCTGGACAAATTTTACTTCTACATTACTGAGCTAGGTATAAAGCAGTGTTCTCCAACCTTGGTTCCTCAGATGTTTTTGGCCTACAACTCACAGCATGCCCCAGCCAGCATAGCTGGCTGGGGCATGCTGGTTATTGTAGGCCAAAAACAGCTGGGGACCCAAGGTTGGAGAACACTGGTATAAAGGCATGCATATATGTACTCAGAGCACATGAGAGGCTCAAAGTCAGAAGGCAGATCGATACATTTGCCCCCTGGCAAACAGGGATTCCTAAACCCACAGCTGCCAAGGTAGTAGGAGTATGGGGGGGGGGGGGTTGCAGGAGAAAATTGCAGGTGTGCTGAAATCTTTCTGCGACAAGCCTCTCTCTCATCATGGAGCCAACCAGGGGAAAACATAGGATAAAAATGAACTGGGGGTGGAGTTGTAACCTTTAAGGCCTAGACCAGCCTGGGACCCTCATGCCTCCCCAGTGTGAGCTCACTCTCCAATTGAAGTCTAGCCAAAAAGTCTTGTTGGCCAATCTGCCCAGTGCTACAAAATAGGGCTGCATGGAATTGACAAGGACAATCTCTGCTGTTTCACCCACTTTGGAATCGTCTGTTTTGTTGCAGCTGTATTTCAGGGGTGAGGCAAAAATTATTTTGGGACGAAGGGAATCAGAGCGCCTACTATTTCGTTTCACCCAGAAAGCCCTGTTGTTGTTTTTTAAATTGGGGAAATTTGAATTTCGGGAGAGTCAAAATGGCTGCCCCATAAAAATGGCTGCCTGCTTTACCACTCAATGTGGGTGGCCATTACAGAGGGCAGCAGTTAAGAGCCAGTGTGGCATAGCAGTGAGAGTGTAGGGCTGGGATTTGTGAGATCCAGGTTCTGGTCTCCACTTGGCCATGCAGCTCACTGGGTGACTTTGAGCTAGTCACTGAGAGGGTTCACACGACGCTTCTAGGAGATGCGTCATGGTTCGTGTTTTCTACGATAGCCCCCCAAAAAACACAATCCCCCATTCACACAATCATGCCTGCTTTCTTCTTCTTCTTCTTCTTCTTCTTCTTCTTCTTCTTCTTCTTCTTCTTCTTCTTCTTCTTCTTCTTCTTCTTCTTCTTCTTCATGGTCTTTCTCTACGGCAGTATTGTTTTCATAAGCGCCCTGTGGGTCCTCCCGCTCACGTCAGGTATCCCAGTCTCCCAGGGTTCCCCACTTCCCTGCAACGTCTGCAGCCGCTACGCTATTCGTCCCTCCTGATCACGTTGTGTGCCGCCCCTCTCCCTCCTCGCACAGCAAGGCTTAACCCTGTGCTTGCCTCCAACTGAAGTGGCAGGAATGAACTTAAAGCAGCCACACCCCACAGTGCCTCCCTCCCTCCCTTCCCCCATTCCTCGGTGGATCCCCAGCCTCACTTCTCCCCCAGTGTTCCACCCCACCCCCACCCCGCTGAATGGAAAATAATCACACCTTTTCCTTTTATTTAAAAGATCTTTATTGAATGTTCACAGTACGGATTGAAAGAAAGCAGGCACCTGACTCTCAATGGGCACTTGCTAACTAAGAAGCCTGTCATCTGAATTGAATATTTTCCCAGCAAAGCTATTCTTATTTCTAGCAGGCAAAATATGATGCTGCACCATAAAGCTGTGGACAAGCTGCAAAGGAGGGCACAAAGCAACTTACTCCCTCCCTTTTCCCTAACGGTCGTTCCTCCCCTCTGGTCATTCTGAAAGAAAATTTGACGGGGACAGTCAATTTACAATGGCCAGTTAAAGCGAGGGAGCCTTCGACAAATGTGTTGCTAGGCAGAGTTTGGAGAATAGAGAGATGAGCAAGAGAGGACTGGGATTCTCCCCTCTGGCCATAGGGCTCTATAGTTTTTGGTTGAAATCCATGATAGAAGTGATATCCTGGGTTCACACGGTAAGAAAAACAAAGATATGATAAGAAAACCATAGATCACATCATTGTTTTCTATCGTCATTTTTTTGTTGTGCAAAATTTATCATGGTAAATTAACACGACCGGGTTCATACGACCGTGAAAACCACGAATAATGAAAAACAATGGACCATGGCCGTTGTTTTGGTCGTATGAACCCAGTCACTGACTCTCAGCCTAACCTACCCCACAGGATTGTTGTGAGGATAAAATGGAGAGGAGGAGTATCATGTAAGCTGCCTTGGGTTGCTTGCAAGAGGAAAAAAGGCAGGATATAAATGTAATACTAGTAGTAGCAATAACAACAACAACAGCTACAGAAACACACACTTTTCCAGAGTGGGTGGAACATTCCTCCAGCAGCTCGTTTTATATGAGATGTGCAGTACAGTTAAATCTCCCTCCTAGGAAAGGATAGAAGTGATAGAAGCAAGCTTGTTAAAAATATGAAGTCACACTTTTTTAAAATCTGATGTACTAGGAGAAACTTTGGTTACCTTTGGATTTCTTTTCTTTTCTTTTTTTTTACATGAATGTCTTGCCAAAACCCCTGAAGTTGTTTTATTCAGAAACAGACCCATCAGCTTTAAAGGTGTCCCATACCGGGTTCTTTTTTGGGGGGCAGAGAAAATCAGAGATTAACCGTGCAATCCTATGCATCGGAAGTAAGCCCCATTGAGGGCCAAAGCAGACATTACATTAAAGATGTAGCAAGAGGTTACATCTTTTTGTTCTAGTGCAAGTGCAGGGGGCCCAATCCAGATCAGGGCCCTAGCAGGGGATTAGGGGGCTTTAACATCCCCCACCACACTGTGGTCGGGGACTGGCCGACGTGAACATATTATGCCAGTGCTTTCTCATCTGCACTGGCTGCCAGTCTGTTTCCGGGCCCAATTCAAAGTGCTGGTACTAACATTCAAAGCCCTAAACAGCTTGGGTCCAGGGTATCTGAAGGATCGTCTCCTCCCATATGTACCTGCCCAGACACTAAGATCTTCGTCAGCGGTCCTTCTCCAAGAGCCCCTGCCAAAGGAAGTGAGGCACGTGGCTACCAGGAGGAGGACCTTTTCTGCTGTTGCACCCCGGTTGTGGAATGAGCTCCCCAAAGAGGCTCGCCTGGCGCCCACATTGTACTCTTTCCGACACCAGGTGAAGACCTTTTTATTCTCCCAGGCATTTCAATCATCTTAATCATTTTTATCTTGCAGTTTTTAACTCTGTTACTGTAATTTGAACTGCTGCTAGCTTTGCTGTTTGTTTTTGATCTGTGGTTTTAAATTTTATAGTTATATTATACTGTATTTTATGGTTTTAACTGTTGTAAACCTCCCAGAGAGCTTCGGCTATTGGGTGGTATAAAAATGTATTAAATAAATAAATAAATAAATAAATACATAGTTTCCTTTATTATTACTTTACATATTTCAGGACTCAAAGGCAAAGGATGAAAGTTGTCAAAAGGATACGCTGCTGGAAGGGAGGTGAGGGAGAAGTACTGGAGTAGGTATTTGTGTGGCAGGGAATGTGCTGTGCACCTGTTGCAAGAAATGCTTGCTGGGGTGGTGCTGGCTGCACTTTACAAAGTGGTGGTGGGCCTCAAGCCTGCATGAGAGCTATGAAATCTTTGGAGCCCATTCCTTTTCTATGAACTGTATGTGTGTGAAAGCACTGCTCTCAGTGGTGAGAGTTAGGCACTCTGCACATGCCTAGAGACATGTTCCTGTAATCTATCACTGCAAATAAAAGTGGTTAAGCATTAGATGATGACAACATGAAACCGTGTATACAGAAGGGGCCATAGCACCATCAATGCACATGGAGCTTGCTATACTGAGTCACATAAGGAAAAGAAAAATCTTTGGCCTGGATTGCAGCATTAGGTCTCACTCCCTGTCATTTTCTGGCTGTGGAGCTGCTGACTGGGTGAACGTTGTGTGTGGGCAGAAAGTTGCTGTTCTCCCCTCCACAGTCTTCTCCAGATGGTTATCTCTGTTCACAATCCCTGTTGTCTCATTACAGCACAATCCTATACATGTCTACTCAAAAGTAAGTCAGATTGAGTTCAGTAGGGCTTACTCCTAAGTAAGTGGGTATAAGACTGCAGCTTAATTGAGAAGGCACAAATCCCCCACTGGAGAAAGACAGTCAGTTTTCTTACCATGGTGTGTCTAATCATGTTTATGTATGCACATGGTTCAACCCATCTTATTTATGCAAAAATCACCTCTACCTCCTAATTGGCTAGATTGTAGCCTCAGCATTGCTCAGCCCAGTTATTTTGAAAAACTAATTGGAAGTGTGGGGAATTAAATACCGGCATATGTCTGTACATCAGAATGAAATGCTAAGGTATTCAGAACACGTTCCCAACACTACAGAGCACAGCACTGGCACAGCAACTTACGATGACCCACCAAGCCTAATGGGGCCATGGAGCTCACTCAGGGCCAGAAGAGATGGTGTCATTCAAGTGTCTGTCCCATTCACATGTTCAATGAACAAAGAACCTTTCGGTTTAATGTTTCGTTATGGGTTTTCCATGTTCTCTTAAGCTCCAAAATGCTGGAAAATTACAGCTGTTAAAGGCCATGTCCTTAACGGATGCATTTAGGCGATATGGATACGATATGGAATCCTATGCTGTTTCTACTTCCAGTTTCACCACTACCTTGGAGCTGGATGGCTATCAGTGTGGCAGAGTGGTAGACCTAAGTCCCAAATTTGTCTCTTCACTGGAACAGACGCATGGAGTCTATGCAACTGAAGCTACCATTCCCCATTACAAAATAGGTTCACCACCATGGACAGCTGCTATAAAGCTCCAAATAAATGGATTAGGAGCCATACTGAAATTGGAGTCGCCAGTATCCACTGGTTTTTTTGACTATTTGCCAATTGCCATTAGACTAGGCCAAGGGTAGGAAAACTTTTGGGCACTTCAGCACATTTGGAAATTTGAGAAACTATCATGGGCGCAACCATGGGTGGGCATGACTAATCACAATGGACAGGTAACCTGCCCAGAGGCATTCATGGGAAATTAAGATGGCTTCCACTTTCCTTTGAAGCAATCCCAGCTGCCAGTAAGAACATATAAAAATATTTTTAAAATAAAAATTGGGAGGAGTAGGGTATCTTGGTGGGCACAAAGGAAGGTGCCCAGGGTCAGATTGGTGCCCACAGGCACCATGTTGCCTACCACTATATTAGAGAGTGGGGGGGGGGGAGAATTCAACATTATGGGGAAATGCTTAAAAAGGGATAAAGCGCTGGATGGCTCAGGGCTTCTCTACACAAGGCATTTATTTTGCTCTCATGATTCCACACTCATGGTAGTTTGTGGGCGCTTTACATGATGTCATCCTCCTCCAGGGCCTCTCCCATGCTTTGCAACCGTTTCTGTGGATTTTTTTAGATTGAGGAAAGTGTATTATCTAGAAATCACATTATGAAACACTCATGTATTTTCACAATTCCGCTGTATTGCTGCACCACCTTGTGGTTGTGTAATGGAACATATAGAAAGGCAGAAGGAAAACCCCTGTAGGGGGGGGGACACACATAAAGGAGCTGATCTTAATCCCGCAGAGAATCCGGAAGCAGAAGCCTTGGTAAAGTGGCCGGTTAAAAGCCTAATGTAGAGAAGCCCTTACAATCATAGCTGATAAGCACAATGATGGGTACACACTGCATACACACACTCACAGAAGTACTTCACTAACCAAAAAAAAAGTACTTCAGTGGTAACTTTTTGGGTTTTATTATTTGTAATTATGCTTTTTATTGTTGTAACATAATTTTATTTTATGCTGCAAGGTGCACCGGTTTCTTTTTGAAGGAGAGCGGGGTATATACAATAAACCCTGCCATTCCAGTTTTTCCTTTGGAAGACAATATGGTTGCAGATCCGAAGTAGAAACAGCTCTTTGACGGACTGCAACCACCACAATCCCTTGACTGCTGCCTGGGAAAGCTTTATCCGTGGCCTTTTCAGCAAAGCCAACAAGCTTCCAAGATATTAAAACAAACAGCACAGCACTGATAAGCCACTGAGGTCAGAAAGGTTTCTGTGGAATATATGAGAGAGAAAGCACACATGAGGCGGGGGAGGGCCAGTCTATTCATCCTGCTGGGCAATTGGTGCAGCGAGGGAAATCAATCCAGAAGCCAACTTTATTCAGGAAAATCAACCCACACTTTTAGCCTGCATACTTTGGACTTTATGTGTGTAGGCATTTGCATAGTGGTAATTTTTGACATTCCGCATAGCTACGCCCCCAAGGAGAAGCCAAAAAAAATCAGGCAGCCGTGTTGATCCATATCAACAAACCAGTCCTAGCAGTTTTCAGGGCCATCAGGAGCAGGTATTTGTAAAGTTAATGGGTCTTAACTGCCCATTCAAGAACCATGTCACTCTGAAATATACACTAATACCTTGGATTGTAAGCATAATTCGATCCGGAACCCGTGCTTGTAATCCAAAACACTCTTATATCAAAGCGAGTCTCTGGCGGGCGTGAGCGGGGCCGATTTCGGCCCGCTACGCCCGCTCAAGGCGAGCAGCTACATCCCTATGAGTATTGCAAGACGTCGCTTGTTTATCAAGTCAAAATTTATTTTAAAAAATTGCTTGTCTTGCAAAACGCTCTCAGACCAAGTTACTTGCAATCCAAGGTATTACTGTACTTTGCATTACAACAGAGATGGCTCACAACAATGTATCTTTTTGCTTGGAAAATCCATTTCCCCCAGCTGCTGTGAGGATTGCAGGTAAACTCAGAGAGAACAGGGAAGTCTGAGACAGGCTGGTGGTGGCAGATGATGTCAGCAGCATCCCTGCTAATCACAAAACGCGGGGACTGCGCCCCAGTGAGCCCTGGCTCCACTGCATCACTATGCGTAGGCAACAGTCGCAGATTTCTTCCCCGTGTGAACATGTAAGGATGGTGGAGGTGAGGGCTGTAGCCAAAGGGGACTTTCACCTCTCCACACCATGGTCAGATCATGTGAAGGGGCAGGGAGGAACCATTGGAAGCAGTTCACCGACATCTCTGTTCACAGGTTATAGCGCCTCAAAAACATGCGAGCGAGCGAGAGAAATCTATTTTCGTTTAACTCAGAATGAATGCAAAGTTCAACTGAGTATAAAGCCTAGATGGAATTAAACTCAGATCTAAAAGCATCCATTGTTAAAGAATCCATTACTGAAAAAGCAACCAAACCACCATTCCTCACCTAACCATGAACCAAGACAGAAAGTCTGTGTGTGGGTGGGGAGGAATCATAACTGAATCAGATGTTGCAAGCTCCTGCTAACATTAACAGATGGTTTGCTTTCAACAAGTTCTGCTTAATCTATGGATAAAAGCTGCTTTAGTTCTTTGGAGGACGAGATGGATGCAAGTGTGGCAAAGAAATCTGGTCATCCTGGGTGTATCTTAGCATTGCCCACTTTTCAGTCGGCCATTGTAGCTATCCCTCTTAACTGCAACTAGGTGTGCCGACATGGTAAGGCGATCGTGCTGGCCTCCAAGCTGCAAAGGCAGTGTTAAGGGTTGGCCCACTAGGGCTGGAGCCCCGAATCTCTGGGAGGCCATCTGCTCCACCACCCTGCTGTCTGTGGGCACTTGCTGAAATAAAGGTATAGGGGTACTGATGATCTCTGTGGCTTCTGACACCCCCCCCGGGGGGGGGATTAGCCGGCTTTTCATCCACATGTGCTTCACCTCCCCCCCCCCAATTGAATCTTTCTGCCTGAGGGTTTTTTTTCTGAAATCAAATACCCTCCTCACCCCTGTCCATGCATCCCTTTTTACAGCTGTCTTTAGGAGACAGGCTCCTTTAAAGACAAAAGCACAGGCACACAGAGACTTTAGAGCAGGGCTTTCCAACCTTGTGTCCCCAGATGTTGCTGGACTGCAGCTCCCAGAATCCCTTGCCATTAGCCATGCTGGCTGGGTATGCTGGGAGCTGTAGGCCACCAACATCTGGGGACCCAAGGTTGGAGAGCCCTGCTGTAGAGCATATATAAATTAGTATATGCAAATTTGTGTATTTTTTTGTCCTGTGGGCCTGAACCCCGGATCTTTTTGGTACCTAGCACTGCCCCTTCTAAGCTGTGAATAACTGCACCTGTTGATTTGTGCGCATCAAGCTGCTTTTTTTTCCTGGTCAATTGATAACTCCAGGCAGATGCAACAGCTCAAGTGGAGCTTATGTGTGCACAACAAAAAGTGAAAGCAGTGCTTTCTCCCTTCAAGCAGAACCTGCAAGTTTGCCAGTTCAGTTCTTAAGAGATCGTAAACATTCTCACATGTGCATGCCCACACAACTTTGGGTTCAAGAAAATATGAACACACTCTTAATGAACCTCAAGATACACTGCAATGTGGTCCGGCCCCTGGTGCCACCCTTGCTACTTACGGTAACCAGAAATGAAGTCGGGCAGGACTCCAGTACCTTTTATGCACAGAAGAGGGGATTTCAGCAGGTGTGGCACTGCATGACAAGCTGTGCTTGCCAAAAGTATTTCTTCTACACGCTTATGAGTGGTCAGCCAACTGTAGGCCTAAACGCAGCCCACAAGTCACGTATGATGGGCCACCAAGGTATGGATAAAGCTCCTGATTTTGATGCCTGCCTGGGACTGCATAAACAGGGTGACTGTCAAGTACCCTGCAGGCTACCAGAACCCATGGTGGGTATTCTTTGTAATACCTTACAGGCTGCGGCTGCAAAATCAAATGTTGAGTCATAGTTGTGTGTTTTTTTTCAAATTAGGGGTTGTCATAAAACCAAACAAAAACATTACTGTGTGAAATTTGGACACCTGATTTACACATGAAAAAATGCGGCACACAATGTGTTTATTGCAAAACTAAATTGCCATTGCTCAGTGACTGCATTTGCCATTTTATTTTTTCTGTATAGCTGTCCAGTTTTCTTTTCTGGCCTTCTCAGTCAGCTACCTTAGGTCTCAGTGCTAGCTCCAGCATTTGGGAGGGTCCTAGGGCAAAGCACTGTCAATAGGCCCTCTCCCTCAGTGCATCTACCTTCTCACCCCCATTGTCACCAGCTATTGCTCCTCATCATCTTGCTCATCACTGCTTCCGGTTGTTTGCTTGACAGGTAGAGAGCCAGTGAGCAAGTAGGCAGTGGCATCTACTGCTCCTCCTTTCTCACCACCACAGTTGTCTGGGCGAGAGTAAGAGGCAGGTGAAGAACAAGGTTTCAGTGGTGAAGAGGAGGAGTAAGTCCAAGGGACTCTTGTCAGTGAGCCCCTGCTAGGATATGGGCCCTCGGCAGATGCCCAGCCATTCCTACCCTTGACTCCAGCCTTGTTGGGCCACCACAACTTCTGACCCAGCAAACCATATGTAGCCCAACAGCCGTGCACTGCAGCCAGCCAGGTGACTTGACAAACCTCTTGCTTTTGCAGTTCCCCAGAAGGCAGCAAAACTAACAGTTTTACCAAGCAATTGGCAGGTCATAATATACAAGGGGATACAGCTGCATTTAATTTGGTCAGACACACGTTGTGTAAACCCGATTTACATTAACAGCAAATAAGTGCTGTTGGCTCAGCATGTGAAATGTAAAACAGGGCAAGATGATAATCCCTGTTATAAATCTATTTTGAATCGGTTAGAAGCGGCAGCTGTTAGAAGCAACAAGTTCCTTGTCTTCAACGCCTCCTGAGAGAGGAGACAAATCAATAAGCTGAGTAAAGTGGCCCACCTAGTGAACAGATAAAGAATTGCAGTTCATCATTCCGAAATGTACGGATTAAGGACTTTACTTTAAAAAGAAAAGAAAAAGGGATTTTTCCTTCATCCCTATAAATCAGGGGCTAATCCCAATTTAAGTGGGGGAAGGGAGTAGCCTCAGTGTGGGGCAGGGATGGGGAGCTATTTGTTGTTGTTGATGGCCATATTCCCTCCAGGGTAATATGCCAGAAGCTGCATGCCGGCAGTGGGCGGAGCCAAAGCCAGCAGTGGGTGGGGGCTGATCTCTCTCCCTCCCCACACAGCAGATTGCCCAGGTAGGGAGAGATCGTTCTTGCCAGAAGTCTGAACTAGGCACTTGAAGACTTTCAGAAATTAAGCTGAGGGTCGCAGGTTTCACACCCATGGTGAAAGGACAGAACAGTACTTGTGTCTGCTTTTAAAAAAGGAAAGTGGGCAGATTTCAGTGCACTGAGCTGGGGGGAGAATGGGCTCCTGAAACAGGGCTTATTATTCTATCTGGCCTTTTGCTGGCAGAGCCTAGGCCGGGGTCCCCAACCGTTTTGGACCCATGTGAGCACATTTGGGAATTTGAGAAACTGCTGTGCGCACCACCACAAAATGCCTAATCAGTGGATCACCACTTTGGCGGCTACCTGTCATGTCTATGGATCTTAGGCTGTCTTATTCCACAAAAACTTTTGTTTTGTGTCTATTGGGCACGGCAATGTCTCTTTAATAAGGGATTGCCTAATTTGGTTAATTGCGGGCAGTGCAATACAGCTAATGCTTCTTTTAAACATGTTTTGGCAGTGTCCAGTAGTTGCTTCTTTTTGGGAGGAGGTTATTACACAGATAAATTTTGTACTGCAACAGGCTTTAATATTCACTGATGTACCCACTCTTTTAAATTATTTGCCTGCGTCATGGAAATTAACAAATGGTCAGCGTAAATGGATTCTCTGCATCCTTTTGACAGCTAAAAGACTGATATTGCAAAATTTGCATGATAAATACTCACCCCCTATAATGCAATGGATTGAGGACCTTCCAACACATTCAATATTTGAATGGGTGGCATATAGACACCACCTTCAAATGGATACTTATTTGGATATTTGGTCCGCTTTTGTCGAAGCCTATGTATAACTGCTAGAAAGTTGCATGCATTGCATATGTATTCATTGCTATGAATCCACGTACATATATTTATAAAATGGGAGGAAAGGTTCTGCAGATGTCTGCGGGCTGTAGAAGTAAAATTTGTCCAGGCTTTAGTTTAAACAGAAAGGCCTGGAAGTCAGACCTTTCCTTCTACCTTACAGAAACATGTCCCGACATGTCAAGAGTCAGACCCTTTCCTTGACCTTCTGTAGAACAACCCTGGGGGCAAATCACCCATCTATTGATTTGCCTAACCCTCTTTCCTGCTTATGCTAAAAGTACTGTGAGCCAGTATCACCTTGGGATTATCACTTTGGGAAAGACTACTGATTAGCATGATGGCTGGAAGATGGGCAATACCTGATCTTTTGTTTTTGTTTAAATGTCTCCTTTTGAATTGTCTCTGTTTCCTGTACTGACTCAATTGTCACCTGACCTCTACATGATATTATTCAGTATAAATGGAAGTGTCTCCCTTGTGTTCTTGTTGGCATTCCTGACTGTGCTCAGATGCCATCCGTGAATTCACTAATAAACTTTCCTCTCTAAGAACCTCTTAAAAACACAACGCAGTAGATCAATTTTTCCACAACAATCTTGGTGCCGTGACTCGGATCGCTTCAAGGGACTGGACCTGCCTGAAACAGGGAAACACCACTAAACTCCCAGGCGCCAAAACCCAGGTAAGAGACCTTTTGAAATCTCTTTTGGGTTTTTGGTGTGTGTCCTTCTGTTTCTAGCAGACTATCCTTTCCCCCCAACGCGATCTGAACTTTGAGTCCATGAGGTTTTAGAGACGAAAGAAATTTCCTATAGGATTGTATGCATGTCTGTGAAAGTATGATTGCTAGATTTATGAGCTGTTGACCAGGGCTGGGACTAGGCGAAAGCTGAACCTCGTGCCCCAACAGACAGACCCTTTTCCCTTTTCCCAATTTGCCCAGTACCCATGGTTTTACTGTGTGGAAAAGGCACATCTTCCTAAAAATCTCACGGATGAGTGTGTATAAGTTGCTGACCAGGTCTGAGACTTAAGCTGAGTCAAGACGCCCTGAACCTGTTCGTGAGGGGAAACCCAATGATCGGCAGTGTTTCAAAAGCAAGTGGGCTCAGTGGAACCTCGTGACCCAGTGACGTGTGACTGTTCATGAATCTGCTGATCAGGACCAAGACTTAAACCACATACTAAACCAGTATGTAGTGGAACCCTGTGTCCCAGTAGAGCAAGTAAATCCCTTTTCCTGTTTCCAAGACTCATGAGTCCCATTTGAAGTCATAAGACTGACTGAGCCGACAAAAAGGGATTGTGCCGCAGTTGAAAGACTGAGTGAGCCGATCAAGGTGTTGAGCCGCTGTCTGAGACTCAAATGAGGAACATCCCTCAATAAGTTTGCCCTGGATGAGTGTCCTGTATGAGTGTGAGGAATAGGGGGTGCAAGATCAAAGGAGATCCCCCCCAAGGGAATGCTAGCATGTTATAGGTACACACCTTATGGCCATAGGTAGGTGTGTAAATTTCTCGAGAAATGGAATGTCATGACAAAAGGATGATCCTAGTAAACAGTTCCCACTGGGAGGAAAGTTTGACTTGGACAGGATAGTGCACTTAAGGGGAGCGCTCGAGTCATGAGGAAGTAAGGTACCTCAGACTCAATGGGAAGTGTATTTTAATTGGTATGAAGAAGCTTCAAAATGCATGCATGAATCCAAGCTTAAAAGCTTGAAAGATTCAAATATATATATTAAAAGATCAACTAAAAATTTAAGCAGGCCTGCAGCCAACCACCACCATTGGCTCCTTTATATCCATTGCTAGCGAAAAAAAATGATTTTTTTTGGAAGAAAAAGCAAGATCCTGTAGATGATTATCCTTACCTACATGAGAAGACCCCAAAATGAGGATGAAAGTAGAAGGTTTTCGCATGATGATGCTGAAACTACCCCAGTGGCCACTCCTTCACCCTAACCCACCTCTGCCTAGCCAGAAAGAGCAGTTAACAGAAGGAACTAGATGCCCAGAAAAATTAAGAACCCAGAAGCAACCACCTTGCCTGGCTCTGTTCCTTCTCAAAGACTGTTAGTCACCCCAAATTATGGGTCAGTCACCCTGGCTCCACTAACTAAGAGGTACCTGCAAGAGATAAGACTCTAGTGGCTGTCCATGACCCATAGACACCAAGAGATTTAAGGAATATAGTAAAATAATTTCCTAACATGTGAGAAGAACCAGTCAAATTCAAGGAAGAATTTGAGACT
This sequence comes from Shinisaurus crocodilurus, assembly GCA_021292165.1. Lineage (NCBI taxonomy): Eukaryota > Metazoa > Chordata > Lepidosauria > Squamata > Shinisauridae > Shinisaurus > Shinisaurus crocodilurus. Next base: position 125,299,332 of record CM037880.1, on the reverse strand, counting down.
GTAATTATTTATAACCCTAGCTGGATAGACTTAAATCAATTACTTAAGACTTGTTCTGCCAACAGTAGTCTTAAGAAAGAAAAAAAAAAAGAAAAAAGAAAAAAAAAGTCAGCAAGTGCAGCTGTCCCTTTAAAGGATTGATTAAGAGAGAGAAAAGGTAAAAGAAGCTTTAGATGCTGAATGTAACAGTTACAAGTGTTAGTTGTGCTATAAAAGCACAAAATGGGGGAATGTAGAAGTAAAATTTATCCAGGCTTTAGTTTAAACAGAAAGGCCTGGAAGTCAGACCTTTCCTTCTACCTTACAGAAACATGTCCCGACATGTCAAGAGTCAGACCCTTTCCTTGACCTTCTGTAGAACAACCCTGGGGGCAAATCACCCATCTATTGATTTGCCTAAGCCTCTTTCCTGCTTATGCTAAAAGTACTGTGAGCCAGTATCACCTTGGGATTATCACTTTGGGAAAGACTACTGATTAGCATGATGGCTGGAAGATGGGCAATACCTGATCTTTTGTTTTTGTTTAAATGTCTCCTTTTGAATTGTCTCTCAGTTTCCTGTACTGACTCAATTGTCACCTGACCTCTACATATTATTCAGTATAAATGGAAGTGTCTCCCTTGTGTTCTTGTTGGCATTCCTGACTGTGCTCAAATGCCATCCGTGAATTCACTAATAAACTTTCCTCTCCAAGAACCTCTTAAAAACACAACGCAGTAGATCAATTTTTCCACAACAGGGCGCCATGCTGGAGATCCCTTCACAGGCACCATTGGGAGGCACTGCATTGGGGAGGCACTGCATTGGGGAGGCACTGCATTGGGGAACCCAGGGCCGGATTAAGAGCATTATGGGCCTGGTGCTGAGGAGGGCGCGCGGCTGAAGAAGGCGCAGAAACGCTGCGCTCCTCTTCGCTGCCGCTGCGCCGCCCCCGCCAGGCCTCTGCCTCCGCTGCGCCGCCCCCGCCAGGCCTCCGCCTCCCCTCCCTCCCGCCGCTGCCGCGCCCTCCCATCCCGCTTGCCGCTGCCGCGCCCTCCCATCCCGCTCGCCGCTGCGCCTCCCGCCACCCTCCCGCTCGCTGCCGCTGCACCTCCCGCCGCCGCCGCCATCACCCCCCCCGCCACCTACCTTCTCCGCGTCGTGTCGCTTCCAGAGCCCTGCCCGCATTGTTTTGGCGGGAGGAACCAGGGCACTAGGGCTTAAACAGCCCTGTTGCCATGGTTTCCCCGGCAAAAAACAGCGCGGGGGTCCCGTCGCGTCACTTCCTCCTCCTCGGCGGCGGCAGCAGCAGCAGCCAGGGCAGGGGGAAGGTAGGTTGGTGGCGGCGGCGCAGGGGTGCTTTTTTTTTTTGCAGAACAGGGCTGCTTTGGAGAGGGGGGGCGCTAAATATTATTTCGCCTGGGGCGCCAAACTGCCCTGCACCGGTCCTGATTGTGGGCCTGTTTTGGGGTAGGGGCCTGGAGCTGCAGCTCTAATAGCCCCTATCTTAATCCGGCCCTGGGGGAACCCCTGGCCTAGGTTGTTCGCCTCCAGACTCCATAAAAAGGAAAGGCCGTAGCTCAAAGCACATGTGCTGCGTGGAAAAGGGCCCAGGCTGGGAAATGCTCCTGTCTGAAACCTGACAAGCTGCTGCCAGTCAGAACAGACACCCTCAAGCTAGGTGGATGAAGGGTCTGACTTGGTAGAAGGCAGCTTCCTATGTTCCACTCCTCCAGACGTTGCAAGTTTTAAAAAATGAAAAAACAGCAAAATCCATAAAACAATAGACCTTCCTAGATTTTTTTTAAAAAGGTCAGTGTAAATGGCCTTTTAGCAATCCTGCATTTAAAACCAGCCTGTCTCAACATGGTGCCCTCCAGATGTTTTAGATGACAATTTCCAATGTTCCTGACCATTGGCCATGCTGGCTGGGGCTGATGGGAGTTGAGGTTCAAAACATCTGGAGGGTGCCAGGTTGGAGAAGGCTGACTTAAAGGCATCCTAAAAATAGTTATAAATAAATAAATAAGCAATACAACAGCATACAGCATACAACAGCATCTACAGCATACATAATTATAAGGTAGATGAATAAAACTATCCATGTACCTTAGAGTTAGTTGTGTATTAAGCGGCTGAAGAAAACAGGGTGGTGATGGTGACAAGGGCAATGAGAGTTCTCCAATAGCTCCATTTTACTACTTTGGACTAGAGTCGAAACTATGGTTACAGATTCAACATACTCACTATGGTATATAATGGAACACTTTTGTGGGACTACACAGCAGTGAAAAATGTCTTTCTTTAACCTCTGGGTATGGGCCGGGGTAAGAACATTGCTAGCTGCACTGTTTGGGTTGTATCCAACACTGTCGATCAGTCAGCAAAGTGGAAACCACTGGTGGAACAGAATCCCTTTCATGCAGGAGCCACCCCCACATCTGATCTGAAGGGTTGGGGGACCCTCCAGAGCAGATCTGAGGGAGGGGGTACACACGGAAGAGAGCAAGAGGAAGTCCTGTTGAGCAAGCATACGTCTGCTCACATGATGTTGGGTGGAGCATTTTGTTTTTGTTTCAGTTGCACTGTGGAAGACCTGGTGTAAAAACAACAGCTAAGAATATAAACCAGGAAGTCCTCCATTCAGGCCTCATCTGAGCCATGAATTCACTAAGTAACCTTAGATACCCATTATTTTCTGTGCCTCAGTTGCACATCTGTAACAGGGAGAGAAGACCACTGGCCAGCCATGTAAGTGATTACTCAGATAATGAAGTGCTGTGAATCCTCCAAAGCACCTTAGAGATGCTAAATATCTTCATCTGGATAGCACCGCTGCTTTCTCTCTCTGACCACTTGCCAATCTTTGATCTAAGATTGATAAGATGACCAACAACAATCTAGAGATCAAATACCAGGAGAGAGTTGCTCAACCATCAAAGAAAAGCACTCCAGATGTTTCACAAGCAGAAAAATCAAAATCCCAAGAAATATCTGGGGCTTTACTGGAGGGTTGCCACTTGTCTGAAAACCACACCTGCTGTGCTTTTTACAGTAACCTGATATACACAATTAGCAGGGGGAGCTTTTTCTACCACTTATCTCCATTCCAGCAGGAAATAAAAAGCTTTCCCTGCTAAATTTCTCTTAAAAATACGGGTAGCAACTTTGTTTTTTTTAAAGGCATTTGTCTGTTCTTAACTTTTACACTTCAACAATAAAATCATTCATCTTAGTCACTAATCAAAGCAATGTTTTAAACATTCATCCTTGCAATCTTCGCTGAGTAGCCCAGTCCCAAATATATTCATGCAGAAGTACATTGCACTAAGTTCGTTAGGGCTTGCATCTTAGCAAGAATGCTTAGGGTTCTGGAACACCCCCCCACCCCGCCGTGTATACACACATGCACACACAAATGTTGTCATGTGGCTTAAAAAGAAATCTCTCAACATTCAAGATGCAACCCAGTGGAACCCAGTGGGTAGAATGTTACACTTAGACTGGGGAGATTTGAATTCAAATCAATGGCTTTGGGCAAGTCATATTTCAAGCTGACACCACAGGGTTGTTGGTGCGAGAATAAAATGGGATAATCCCATGAAGGCCACCCTGAACTTCTCTGAAAAATGGTGGAATGGAAATGTGATGTAAAAACAATAATGAAGCATACAAGAAACTGCCACCACCACTAGCCATTCCAGCAGGACATGCAGAGGGAGAAGAGAGGGAGTGTAGGGCCATTCCACCAGCCCTGCTGAAAGGCCTCCCTCATGAAGGCTCCTCCTCCCTCAACTGTCACCACCAACAGCCATTGCAGCGGGCTGTACAGAGGGAGAAGAGAGGGAGCCTGCAGGGCCATTCCACCAGCCCTGCCAGAAGTATTAATTAATTTCCCCCCTTCTTCCCTCCCCATTCCTTTTTCCTTGTGTGTCGTGTCTTTTTAGATTGTAAGCCTGCGGGCAGGGACTGTCTTGTTAATTGATTATATGTAGGCCGCTCTGGGAGCCTTTTTGGCTGAAGAGTGGCATAAAAATGTTTCAGATAAATAAATAAATGCATGAATGAATAAAGGACACAGCCGGGATAGTCAATGCTTTAAAGCAAAATGCAAATCTTTCAGCAGTTTTTTCCACAAATATGAACTGAGAAATCAATTCAACTATGCTAGAGTAAAATCTGAGATCTCTTCCTCAAATGCTTGTTTGTAGAAAGACACCTGCAGAAATACAGGAAGAGCTATTTCCTGGTCATTTTTCATCTTTTCATAAGCAAACCTATAAGGAATAAACACAAGTAACAACAGCGACAGAAAGTTTCTGTTTAAAAAAGAAGCCTGGGTGGCAAGTTTACTGAGTGTCAAAAACACAGTCCCACCTCAAAGAAAGCCTTTGATTCTATAAGGATGCCACTCCGCAGAGAGAGAAAAACACCTCAATCATATCAAGTTTTTGCATCCATGACTACAGCTGCATCGATCATGCCGTGGAGGAAGAATTTGTTCCAGTGGGACATGCATTTTCCAAGTACTCTAAGTGAACATCCAGGGTACTGTATGCCAAGCGTAGCACATTTAAGACCTTTTCTTGTATGAGCTGAACTTGCTCTGCAGGACAGTAGTCATCCAAGCTGGACCTGCAAACAATGATGGTACTTCTTTAGGTTTGTTGCAAAGAACAATGCTCTAAGGTGATCACTGCTATAATAATTACAGAGGTTCAGTCCATTACTCTCTCTCAAGCTAGGATTTCAGCTTTTGCACTAACATTCTGTGCTCCCCCCAGGTAACTTGGGCTATAATCCTAAAACGAGATCCGGGTTCTAGTCCCCGCTCAGCCATGAAACGCACTGGGTGACTTTGGGCCAGTCACTTACTCTCAGCCTAACCTACCTCACAGGGTTGTTGTGAGGATAAAATGGAGAGGAGGATTATGTAAGCCGCCTTGGGTTCCTTGCAGGAAAAAAGGCGGGGTATAAATATAATAAATAAATAAATAAATAACTCGGTGGAACATCTGAATATATTTATACGGTTTGACACATTACCGGGAAGCAAAAAACTGAATGTACTAAAAGCTACACAATTTTGCTAGCATAGCTGAACAACAAATTGTTCCTGTAGAAAAAGACTTAGGGCAGTATCCAACAGTGTCATTCTGCGAACTCAAATAGCTGTAGCAGAGGTCTGCTGAATCTTTCCATTGCACAACGGGTTATGCAAGCGGAGTGCGCAATTGGGTTGCGCAAGCCTAATGCACAACCGCTTGTGCAAATATAACCTTAGTTGGATTCTCCTCTTGCGCGTAGTCTGAAACCTAGACTTAGCTAGCACAATGTCATTTGTGCTAATGGAATGGCACAGTTGGATACTGCCCAGTGACAAGATTTTTTTTTTAAAAGAACCAAGAAGGTTATTTGACAGCACAATCAATCCTAAACATGCCTATTCAGAAGTAAGTCCCACTGTATTCACTGGGGCTTAATCCCAGGTATATGGGTATAGGATTGCAGCCTGCATCTTGATTTTGTTCATCTTCTCACTTTTATCTACTAATTGTATGTTTTTGGTTGCCACCTTGAATATTCTTTGGAAAAAGACAAGATGGAAATGCTCAAGATGATATATCAGTATCTCATTATTTGGTATATTATCATCTTTTAAAAAATTGTGTCTGTGAAACACTGAATATTATTATTATTATTATTATTATTATTATTATTATTATTATTATTACAACAGTGAATTTGGATGTGATTTATGTTCCATTTTTTATATCTTCAGCTTGGGGCCTCCTACACAGAAATGTCCTTTCTAGTATCATTACTTTGGAAAGGATGCAAAAAATCCTCTACAAAATAATAAAAAAAAACAAGCCAAATCAACCTTTTTTGAGAAATGAAACAAAACCCAACCACTTCTTTATTTATGTTATTTAAAGATGCTCCTTTCCAAGCAAAATCACGTCTAGTGTCAGCCTCTGAATGCTCTGGCTTGGTTCAGACTTAATGGGAAAACATGGTTCCTGCTACTGAAACAAGCTCCCCACTTCACACCACAAGATCTAAAATTTCTACTTTTGATTTTAAAATTCTGTTTAAACTCTGGTTAGGGAGAACAAACCATATTCAAACTCTGGTTTGGGAGAACAAACCATATTCAAACTCTGGTTTGTTCTTCCTAACAAGAGGGCAGAGGGGGTGCACACAAGCCTGAGGCTCACCTAGGTTTGTTCTTGAAACACTAAACCAACTTCCCCCAGCTCGGAGTCCTCCAGACATATTGGACTTCAACTCCCAGCAGTGCCAGCCAGCATGGCCAGTGGTCAGGAATGCTGGGAGTTGTGGTCCAAAACATCTGGAGGGCACTAGCTTGGGAAAGGCTGCACTAAGGTTGGATTTTGCAAACCACCTCATCACCGTGTCTGAACCAAAACTCTGATTCTACCATGGGTGTACCTATTCCCAAATGGTGCAGAGCTGAAAGAAGGTTCAACATGACTTTTGCCACTGTAGATGCAGGGGCATCTCAGCACTTTCAGCCTACCATGCGACACAGCATGATACATCACGCTAAGGCTTACCGGGCAATTGTCACAAGAGTTGGCTTTGGCAAGTTTCTCAAGAGGTGCTTTACAGACTGTACAAGACCTTCTATCTCTTGTTCGGTGCTGACATGGTGAGGAATTTCTGAGTAATCGCATGTAAGGCCAGCCTGATGGACCTGAAAAATGGAGGACACAAAGCAGATCACGACTACCCTGCTCAGGAACCAGAAAGTAAAGAAACCCCAATAAGAGTAAAGAAAATATTTATTTATTATATTTCTATACTCAACATTTCTATTTATTTATTACATTTCTGTACCCCTCTCTAAATCTGGACAGGTATGGCAGAATTCTTTCAGAAAATTCATGTAGATCTCAGTGTCAAGAACTAGGTCCCAGATTCACCCTGGACTTCCGGGTGGAGCTTAATGTCGGACTGAAGCTCCCTTGAAATCTCTTGAAATCGAGGGAGACCAACGCGGCGAGAAATCCAGTCAAGAGGTTATCTTGGCTGCTTAATCTCCTTGGAACAAGAGGATGATCTAAGAGTGATTCCCAGTATAGCTCTTAATTGCTCTCTGTGAGGTTTTTTTTGCAGTTGCTTGCGCTTCTGCATTCAGATTCTCTCGGGGAGGGTAGAGTGTGGGAGAAGCCACCAGCGCTCACCGCCGCGTTTGGAGTTCTTTTTTTTTAAAGAACCTGAAGAACGACAACTCCATTTCTTAAAGATTTATTGACAATTGGGAATAAAGAGGAATTTTATCCACAATCAGGATTAAATACCCTCATCTGGAATACTAAAAAGAAAATGTGCTTTAAAACTTCATAATGGGAAGATCAACAAATGTGTTTTGAAACGAGAAAGAAAGAGGTACTGTAATTCCTTTTACTTTGAATTCTGGAAGAGTTTAAAGTAGCTGTAAATTCTAACTGCGTCACAGACAAGATGGCTACTTATGATTTACTGCTGCAATTGGCCGGAGAGCTGATGGAACTGTTTCAAACTTTCCAAAATAAACTGTTGGGGGGACTGGTGAGGTCGGAAGTGCAGAGCAGGGAGGACGAGGCGAAGAATGATATACTGGGAGAGATAACAACTGGACCTTTGAAGAGAGACAGCAGAAAAGGGAGGGATGCCAGCAAAACGGACAGTGAAGACGCTTTAGAGATGCCATCCAGGGAGAACTGGAAAGTTGATCGCTGCTGGGCTACTTGGAGGAAGATAGCTAGGGAGGCTCACATGGGGGGGAAAAGTCTTTTCTGGAGCATGAGCCTGAAAAAGATGCACATCATGAATACTGTGTTTGATCGGGGAAAATGATTTGCTGATTATTGGATGGGATAAATGGTTTGACCTGTGTTAAGATAAAAATGGTTTGCTGATTATTTGATGGAATAAATGGTTGGACTTATATTATGATAATTGTTGAATATTGGGGGAAGTGGGAGGTTCTTATGAAAGAAGTAAGTTCAGCTTCCCAAATGGATTGGTGAGAGAAATTCAGATGGGATAAACCAAAATGGATTGCTGATAGTGATCCAAAGAAAATATATATAGATCTGAACCAGTAGGGGCTAGTGAGAGGAACCCCTTTGAGAGAAAAGGAGAACTTCCAGTTTGAGGTGGTTGTTATTGGTAAAAATGTATTGAGTCTAGATGAAATATAGCATAGAGAATAACTAATGGAAAGGAACCAACTAAATATGGAATAGAATTGGAGATGTGAAGTAATGTGGAAATGTGAAACTATTTTAAAAATAAAATAAAAGCTAGGTTGTCTGTTTATATATGGAGGGAAAGAAGATAGAGAGATTTTTATTAAACATAAATAGAAATATTGAATATTGTTTAACTAGAAGGATTATTATACGTGCTTAGGAGTAAATTGCTGTAAGGTTTCAAGGTTTTGTGAACTTGTGAGGTTGATGAATAAGAGGGGGGGAAATCTTTCGTTTGATTTTTTTGTTTGTTTAAGGGGAAAAAGGAAGTAATTCCTTTATAATCATTATATAGAATATCTGATGTTACTTATACTTGGTTGTGGAGAAATCGGAAGTACTTTTTAGTTTAATGTTGTTTTGTTTTTGTAGTGTATGCTTCTTTGGTTTTTGTTTTGTCTTGTTCTTGGTATTTTGTTTTTATGGATTCTAAAATTTAAAATAAAAAAAAAATTAAAAAAAAAAAAGAACTATGTCCCAGATTCTAAAACTTTCACATGAGCACAACTATCTAATTTAAGCTGGTGAAGAATGGTGGCTTAGGGCCAATTCACACATGGATATGCACCAACGGATGCCTTGCAGCTGATTCCATGTGAACTGCCTGCACTGAAGAAGTATTGCATTTTCCAAGAATGATAAGTGCAGGGCTTTTTTGGTGTTAGCACCTGTGACTCTTTGATGCAGGCAGTCACTATCTGAGGCTGCTGCATGTGTGGAATGGCTGCTCTCTGGGCGGTTTGCAAATGCACTTTTGAGTTTAGGATTCAAAGTCATGACTTTAGACAGAACATACCAGTTTGTCAGTATCAGATCTCAGAATGAATTCAATTGGCTTAGACACAATGGCCATGTTCAGATATCAAAATAAGTCATGCTTTATTGTGATGAGAATGAACCAAGCGCTCCAACTTCCCCAGTGCAGCTGAAAGGAAGAGTATGGAAGTTTTGTCTCCATTTCTGATTAAATAGAGGCTTGTCCATCTATCCAAACCCACAAACTGTCATTAACTATGGTTTGTCTGGAAATGCACACACACACACACACTATGGTTTGTCCAAAACAAGTCAACTTCAAACTGTGGTTTATAAAGCACAGTTAAGATTAACCAGGTTTGGGATGAAATGTAATATTCAACTGTAGTTAATCCAAATCCATAGCAAAAAACTTCCGATCTCATGGCTGCACTGGAGGAAGGGAGGAGGGTGTGCCGAAGGCCAGGGGGAGGCTAGGCTCATTTCTGTCTCGAGAAACCATGGTTTACTGTGACATCCAAATGCCACCAGCATCTAGGCTTCAAGTTTCACATGGCAAAAAGGGAGCCTAGAAAATCTATAAAATAACTATGTTTACCATCTCATAATCGGGGGTTCCCATTCGATTTTTCAAACTATGCACAAGTTGACCAAGAGACTTCATCCTGTGATAAAAACACAGGCATCAAAATCTGCAATTAATGTCAAATGAAACAATTCCATGCAAATGATATAAGCAAGGCTAAGAATAGTGACGTACAACAGCCAGGATCTCATTCTGCAAATTGCGAGGGTTTCCCTGCCCCCACCCCTCTAAATCAGGAAAGGTATGGCAGAATTCTTTCAGAAAATCTATGCAGATCTGTGTCAAGAACTAGGTCCCAGATTCTAAAACTTTCACATAAGCACAAGTATCTAATTTAAGTTGGTGAAGAATGGTGGCTCAGGGCCAATTCACACATGGATATGCACCAATGGATGCCTTGCCGCTGATTCCGTGTGAACTGCTTGCGCTGAAGTAGTACTGCATTTTCCAAGGATGGCAAGCGCAGGGCTTTTTTGGTGTTAGCACCTGTGGCATCCATGAGGGCTCTAGGCAGTCACTAACTGTTGCTGCTGCATGTGTGGAACTTACAATTCATGCTAGGATTTCTCAGCTGGCCAAGCCTATCTTTTTTCTCCGTTAACACAGCACAGTCCTCAAGCCAAGCAAGTCCTCCACTGCCTACATTACCTCCCAGCATCACTTCCCTAACTGTTTACAGTAGCCTTGTTCCGGCATCGTGGTCCATGCAGGTACCGTACCCAGGATTTGAAGCCCATCTCTTCAGATTCTCCTCGGTGTCATCATCACACAAGTCGGCAAAAGCTGCTTCTAGATCTTCCAGTTGGTGGATGCGATTCTCAACGCAGTCTAGCAAGTCTTCCTTTAAATATTAAAGTGGAAAGAACTTGGACAGCAGTCGCTAATTGGAGGCTTAACTTGACAACCAGCTCCATGGTTGAGCAAAATGCCACCCTGTGAGCCCATATATGGGAGCTGCCACGATTGTGTGGTGGTGGCCATCCCCACCGCCATGTTCTGGAGCAACTCAACTCCTGTGGTACTGGGAAGGGAGAACCAGTGTGGTTTAGTGGTTAGGGTATTGGACTGGGACTAGGGAAACCTGGGTTCTAGTCCTCACTGTGCCATGAATCTCACTGTGTGACTTTGGGCCAGTCACTGACTCTCAGTTAACCTACCTAACAGGGTTGTTGTTAGGATAAAATGGAGAGGACAACTATGTAAGCCACCTTGGGTTCCTTGTCAGAGGAAAAAAGGCAGGAAATAAATGTAATAAGCAAGCACTGGGCAGGTATCAGCAGTGCCTCCCCACCCCAGAGCACCGAGACCCTGAAATCTGCCTGAAGATGCTGTGTCAACACCAGCCCTGCTTAACTCCATGCTGAACAGTAGCTGAATTTAAAGGGCACCATCTAAAGACAATCATGTGCACCAAACTCTATGTGAAATCCATGACTGTTAAGCACACATTTAAGCTCCGTAATCCCATTGACTTCAACGGCACTGGAGGCGATTTCCTCTGGATCACTCCTACTGGAGATCTTCATACGAAACAGTGGGCTACATGCAGAACACTGCCTGAAAGATGTCCCTACATGGGCAGCACAGTCAGCTTTGACAAGTCCAGCCATCAAAGTCACCAACCGGGGTGGGGGTGGGGCGGGGCATGACTGGTTTCCCTGAAGAAATTAAATCATTTTTGGGTGGTGTTCAAAATGCTCCGATGTTAGTAGCTTGCTCAAAACAGATGATTATAATATGTTGACGCATACCATAAAGCCAAAATTATTTGGGAGAAAAGATGCCTATGTCCGTGGGAATCAAAGGCCCCATTTTATTTCAGGTTTTGCCTCAGGAAATGAACGTTTTGTTGGTATAAATTAAACATGCACTCATGGTAAAGCACCATGCAAACTACATAAAAATGTTTTGTGAAGAAACCATTTCTAAGGCACTGTTGCATAGTAATCAGCCTAGCATAAACTGTTAAAAAACAGTTTAAGTGTTTTTCTGAGTTTTCCCCTCACACTCCTTCACTCCCACTCCCCAATACCCATAAACCTTCTGAGGTAAACAAGATTAATTGCCCACTTCCCTCATTCTCCAGTGACAGCAAGAACATACCTCTGTTGAATTGTTGTTAGGCTTCTTAAAACTGTACAGTTCTTGTAAGATCTTGTATTCTTCCTATTTTAAAGAAAAGGGAAACAAATATTCAAAGCATACTGCAATTGAAGCATGGCCACTATGCCTTCAACTGTCAGAGTGGTTTCTTCTTTACAGCCTTCCTTAGGACTTATCCACGTTACATTTTTTTGGACATGGAAATTCAGACTTGTAGCCGCAAAAGAATCAAGAATGCCTAAGCAAGTGTATACTCTGTCCAGTACTCACATCCCCTTCCCAGTTCCTGTATCAAGACCAAACTATACGATAGTGTGGCCATTTTGGATTTCTTGATATTCACCCAACTATAAATCTGCATGCACAATACAAGAGCTTTAGCTCTGAAAATTCCAATCTCTCCTTCCTCCTTGCTTCTCCCCTTCCTCATACGTTCACTGCCAATTCACCAATAATTCAACAGAATTATTGAACAATTATCCTCCAATTGTGTAGAGAATGAGAGAGCAGGGCTGCAACCACAGACCATGCCTCACCATTGCTGGCCCCATCGGCTCTGCATCTGCTATCCACAGATCTGAGGGAAATGTCTGTAGAGGGGAGTCTGTTCTATGTACAAACGGGCATGCAATGGTGGGGATGCGGCCAGCAGGCTCAGCTCTTCCTCCACAAGATCACAATCACACGGAAGAAAATAGCCAAAATAAGGCTTAGCAGATCTGCAGCTAGTTTCTTCTCTCTTCTCAGTGTGGACAGGAGGGAGGGCTACCTAAAGCGACTTCCCTTGGACATACCACATTCGCTCACATCAGACACCACACCAAACCATGGTTTGTCCTAGCTTAGAACCGAAACCATAGTTTGAGCTTCCAAACCTACATTAAATCTTTCCTTAGGATGAGTCACAGGCTAACTTTTTGTACACTGAAATTCAGCTCCGTATAAAAGAGAGAGAGAGAGAAGGAGCAAGACTGCCCAAGCCAGGATATATTTTGGTCAACAACCATGTCATGTCAAACACATCCATGTCAAACCATGGTTTAGAGATACTTAAGATGCATTTATTTTCCATCTTCTCAGCACTTTTGTTTCTTGGTGCATTAATGTCCAGAGGTGGAGTAACAGCCATAACTGCAATCCATTGATCCAGACATCATGCAAAACCACAGTTGGCACAAACCACGGTATGTAAGCACACTTTAAGCCAGGGATTCAGAACCTTCAGCCCAGAGATTCCACATCCGGCCCACAGAGCCCTCCTTGGGTTCTTCCAGGGGTGGGACTTGGCCTCTATGGCCCAACCCCTGGAAGAATCTCTGCTGTTGGGGATTCCCCCTGTGCACCACTCCCCCTCTCAATTGGCCAGCACCGTCTGAGTCATTTCACGTGGCGTGCGAAGCTTAGAATGAAGCACCAGTGGCACTGCACCAGCCAGAGGCCCTTTCCACTTAGAAGCAGAGGTTTAGCACCTCAGCTAAAGTGAAAGAAGGAGTCAAACTACGTTGCATTAATCATGTGGCATGCCACTGACCCCTTCCTTTTTACTCTAGAGTAAGGGCGTGTGGTCCCATTCTGGATCAGGACCACCATATGCCAGGAGGGGAGGTTTAAACCTTTCCCACTCAGCCTTTTGGTTTCCAAACTTCCAACACCCTAACCCGCCTCCCACAGGCAGGCGTTAAAAAAGGCCTTCACTGACACCAATGAGAGTGAAATTTTGGGGATCACGCAATTGAGGGGGAGAGATTTAAACCTCCGCTTCTGGTGGTCCCAATTTGGATCAGGGTCACATACACTTACTCTAAAGCAAAAAGAAAGAGGGGACAATCAGAGGCATGCTACGTGATTATTGTAATATGTCGTTTGACCCTGGGAATGACTACGTTATTGGATTACAAACTGGAGGGCAGACATGCACGCTTTGCCTGGGGGAGACAGCTGGAAGGGGAGCTGGGTACAAAGTTTCCGGAACACAGGTACAAAGTTTCTGGAACTGCAGTAATCACAGCCAGATGCATTTTACACTTAGCAGCAGATGTTTAGCACTTCAGCCAGCAAAACTGCTCTGCTAACCATAGGAGCTGCAGAGATGCAGGGAATATATGGGAACTTCTAGCCACAGCATCTACCCCCATAGCTGGTTGGCTTAAGGGGTGGGAGCGAGATTCTGAGATGCCTTGTTCTAGTCCTATTCTAGTGCCAGTATTGGATTAGCGTCCCAATCCATAGATCCTTGTGCACACACCAGCAGACTGCGTGAGGCAGCTGCGGGCAAGGATTCAGTACGTCCACCTGCCAAACAGATGGCTGGCAGTGGTTTGGGAGTCAGAAACATACAACAAGGGACTATGTTTAAAATCCTGACAAACACAAAGCATAGAAACTTAAAAGTCAAGAATTGTATATATAAAAAATAACCATAAAATATAGTAAAATAGATTAAATTTTATAATGTAATATAAAAATTTCCAGAAATGTTTTTTAAAAAATTATATATATAAAACATGTATAAGACAGAAACCATTAGACCTGTAAAATACAACGTCTTAAGGGCTGAAGATGATACTAATGTCCTTTCAGACTTGAGGACCTCTCTCTCTAGATGAAGTATTATTAGTGCCAAAGTTTTTTTGTTTGGTGCTTCCAGAGAATGTCCTCACAGCATGTAAGCTTTCTTTACTTGTGTGTTGAAGCCAAACGCGTTTCGGCCCAAAGGCCTTCTTCAGTGGCCCTGTAGTTTTCACTTAGGTCAATATACAAGCTAATGCTCTGTATCTCTCCAATTCAAGGTTGGTTTCATCTACCAAGGTAACAAAAAAACTTTGGCACTAATAATACTTCATCTAGAGAGAGAGGTCCTCAAGTCTGAAAGGACATTAGTATCATCTTCAGCCCTTAAGACGTTGTATTTTACAGGTCTAATGGTTTCTGTCTTATACATGTTTTATATATATAATTTTTTAAAAAACTTCTGGAAATTTTTATATTACATTATAAAATTTAATCTATTTTACTATATTTAGTGGTTTGGGAGTCTCCAACAGCCCAGTAAGTTTCAAAGGGGGAAAAAGTTTAAACACACTAGTGTACTGGATAAATCAGCAATGAAAACTAAGCCAGTCGCCGTGCTTCTGAAAGATGCCAAGCCAACATGAGAAAAAATACAGTGGGCAAAGCTCTTCCAGGACAGCAGTGCTTCAGAATGCTGTCTTTCTCCCTTGAAAAAATGCCCTGGCTGTGAAAAGCTAGCATGTGCTATCTTATCCATGCTAGCTCTCCATGTGTGAGCAATTTTTCTACACGGGGAACACTCAAGCATGCGTTCTTTAAGTGGCAAAATCCAGAAAGGGTTGTACCATACAGCAGATTTATTTTTCTCCTGCACATCTGAATCATCGCTTAGGCTTTCACTCAAGTAAGTCTCCAAAAGAGGAGATCCAACACGACGACCTTTGTGCCTGCCTTTGTCAGTCTAAGATGGTGCATGGAAGATGTTAAGAGCATGATCTTGGTCAATCTTAAATTTAACAAGGAAGAGGCAGTCCTGTGTTATGTTGGGCCTATGCTGTATTCACGGCTTCCCTACTTTTAAGAAGCATAATTGTTTACCATGTCTCAGAAGATCAGGGAATTCCCTTTAACTGAAAGACAAGGAGGAGCACAAAGCAAAGACAAGCTTGAGGGATGACCTCTCTCAAAAAGCAAACCCGAACTTCAGATATTTATAGTGCAATCTTATACATGTCTACTCAAAAATTCCACTGAGTTCAATGGGGCTTACTCCCCAAAGAACGATCCAAAACATAAAGTCCTCAACGGCAGAACAGGCGGAAGATAATTAAACCTAAATTACAACGGCTGTGAAGGCGGATGAAGGCTGCAGCAGAGAATGGTTTTCCAATCGTCAGGGTAACCGTGCCATTGGATCTCTGCCGTACTCTGTCAAGTTTGTGTGGTGATTCGTTGTGCACCGATCTCCCCACATAAAACAGTTTCACGCACAGGCGTCTTCCAACCCAACCCATCCAACCCAACCCAACCCAACCCAACAAAACAAAACAAAAAAAGTCCCATGGCGACTGGCGAATGGCAACGGGGGCAGGACTGTGAATCTGGAAGCCCCTAGTCATGGACCAGCACATGGGCGGTGGATGCAGACTCAGTCGCCCTGTTCAAGGAACAAGGTAGTCGAGCAGCTCGGCAGCTGTATCCATGACTGAGCAGCCCTATTTAGGATCCACTCTGCTCACCCCGTATGGGGAGGGGGCTAGAAAAGGTGCCCTAAACATAGTCTACCTCTTTCTCCCCTGACTGGATTACCGCGTCCAGTGGGGTCACCATTTTAGCGGTCGAAAAAGACATTTGAATTTTGGAACATGGAATATACGGACATTGCTGGATAACATAGATAGTGAACGCCCTGAGCGTAGGACTGCTATTATTGCAAGGGAGCTGAGATGGTTTAAAATTGACATAGCAGCACTTCAAGAAACTCGAAGGGCAGGAGAGGGACAGCTGAAAGAAGAAAAAGGAGGTTATACCTTCTTCTGGAAAGGACTACCTGAGCAGGACCGACGAATACATGGTGTAGGCTTTGCCATCAAAAATGAACTCGTGAACTCTTTGTCAGAAGTTCCTACTGGCATTAACGAACGCCTGATAACTCTTCGATTAAAGCTCGCCAATAACCAACAGGTAACTATTTTGAGCGCTTATGCACCAACATTAGATGCTGATGATGACATCAAGGAAAGTTTTTACAGCCAGTTGGACACTCTCCTGTCAGAGATACCTAAGGAGGATAAAATTATCCTCCTGGGCGATTTTAACGCAAGAGTCGGGCGTGACTTTGATTTATGGCCAGAAACTATTGGAAAAAACGGAGTTGGTAATAGCAACCCGAACGGACTCTTAGTTTTGTCTATATGTGCAGAACATAATCTCACTATCACAAACACGCTCTTTCGACAAAAGAATAAGTTTAAAACATCATGGCAGCACCCACGGTCAAAGCACTGGCATCTTCTGGATTATGTAATTGTCCGTGTTAGAGATCGCCGCGATGTACTTCTTACTAGGGCCTTGGTGAGTGCCGACGACTGCTGGACAGACCACCGACTAATCCGGTCCACAATGGTTATCAACATTGCTCCCCAACGTAGGCTTCAAGGAAGGAAACCAAGGCGTAAAATGAACATCCAAGTCCTTCAAGATCCTATTAAGCAAACTCGTCTTCAATCACTTCTTAAGGAACATCTACCTACGGAACCTCCTGACAACATTGAGGACCATTGGTCTAAGCTGAAAACCTCCATTACTGCAGCTTGTGAACAAACTATTGGATATGAAACTAAGAAACATCAGGATTGGTTTGATGAAAATGACAATGAGATTAAATATATAATTGACCAAAAAAGGAAAGCCTTCCAAATATGGCAAAATGATATTAACTGCGCTGCCAAGAAAAAAACCTACGCTAGCGCAAAGGCTGAGGTCCAAAGAAGAACAAGAGAACTTAAGAACGCTTGGTGGAAAAAGAAAGCTGAAGAAATTCAACAACTTGCAGAATCTCATGATGCACGGGGCTTTTTTAAGGCCACAAGGGCCATTTATGGACCAAAAACCTATGGTACAAACCCTTTACAATCAAAAGATGGCACCAAACTCTTAAAAGACAAAGAGTCTATTGCACTGCGTTGGAAAGAGCATTATTATGACCTTTTAAATCGTAAGTCTAAGGTGAATAATGAGATTTTTTCGCAAATCCCGCAAAAACAAATTAAAGAGGAACTTGCAATACTCCCCACTTTGGATGAAGTAAAAAAAGCCATTAATCAAATGAAGAACAACAAAGCTAGTGGACCAGATGGGATTCCTGCTGAAATCTTTAAAGAAGGGCCCCCCGAACTTGTACAACATCTTCATAAACTCATCGAAAAAATCTGGATAAGAGAAGAGATCCCAGAAGACTTCAGGGATGCCATAATTATCACCCTCTTTAAGAAGGGTGATAGAACAGACTGTGGAAACTATCGGGGCATTTCTCTCTTAGCAACCGCAGGTAAAATATTTGCTAGGATTCTCGCAAACCGTCTTCTATCTATTTCAGAAGAGATCCTCCCTGAAACTCAATATGGTTTCCGCCCCTCTAGAGGGACAGTAGACATGATTTTTACTGCACGTCAGCTCCAAGAAAAATGCCGGGAGCAAAATCAACCCCTTTATATGGCATTTATCGATTTGGCTAAGGCCTTTGATACTGTAGACCGTACAGCTCTCTGGACTATCCTTATGAAAATTGGATGCCCCAATAAATTTGTGAATATCTTGCGACTTCTCCATGACAACATGACGGCAACGGTTTTGGACAACAACGGCTCTCATGGTGCTCCATTTAAAGTGGGATCAGGTGTTAAACAGGGATGTGTTATCGCCCCAACATTATTTGCCATTTTCATCGCCATGGTTTTACATCTTGTCAAGGGGAAACTTCCCACCGGTGTGGGAATTATATATCGAACAGATGGAAAGCTTTTTAATCTCAGCAGGCTGAAAGCAAAAAGTAAGGTAATTACAACCTCCGTTGTGGAACTTCAGTATGCTGATGATAATGTGGTCTCCGCACATTCAGAGGATGATCTCCAAACTATCCTAAATGCTTTTGCAGAAGCATACGAAAAACTTGGTCTCTCACTTAACATCAAAAAAACCAAAGTGCTTCATCAGCAAGTGCAAGCCAATCCTTTGGTGATGCCATCTATCCAGCTTGGCGGGACAATACTGGAAAATGTCGATCATTTTCTCTATCTTGGCAGCTATCTTTCTGTTACAGCTAACATCGACAGTGAAATCCAGCATCGTCTGAGCTCCGCAAGTGCCGCATTTTCTCGAATGAAACATAGAGTGTTCGAGGATCGGGATATTTGTAAGAAGACCAAAACACTGGTTTATGAAGCCATTGTATTACCAACTTTATTGTATGCCTGCGAAACATGGACTATCTATAAACGTCACTTCCACCTCCTTGAAAGGTTTCATCAACGTTGCCTCCGGAAAATCCTGCAAATTACTTGGGAAGATAGGCGAACAAATGTCAGTGTACTGGAAGAAGCAAAGACTACTAGCATTGAAAAAATGATCCTTCAACGCCAACTTCAGTGGACCGGTCATGTTGTTTGAATGCCTGACTGCCGTCTCCCAAAGCAGTTACTTTACTCCCAACTCAAGGATGGAAAGCGGAATATCGGTGGTCAATATAAGAGGTTTAAAGATGTTCATAAGGCTAATCTAAAAAAATGCAATATAAACATCGAAAACTGGGAAGCTCTGGCCCATGAACGATCTAAATGGAGGTTGGCCTTTCACAAAGGTTCCATGGACTTTGAAGAAGCCCAAGTGCAAGGTGAAAGGGAGAAACGTGCTAAGCGAAAAGCACGTCAAATGAATCCTTTACAGGACCATCTTCTATCTGGTAGCCTGTGTCCTCACTGTGGGAAGCTGTGTGGATCTAGAATTGGCCTCCACAGTCACTTACGGACCCATTGCTAGAGTCTACACAATCTTCTTTAGAATTTCCTCCTTTTATCCCGGAAGACAATCTTACTCGGTCACGAGTGATCGCCTGATGATGATGACTCCCAGCTATGTGCGTGTAGGACTGCAGCCTAGCAAACATTACCATCCTCAAAAGAGAAGTCCCCTCTCTAACATAAAAATACGTTTCTACGTTATAGAGGTGGTTCTGTTGAAAACAACATCTACCCCTATTTCTATGTGATGTGGTGCCATTTTGTTTGGTGAGTTATGAAGTAAACAGTCCGAACATCCTATATAGTATATATACCAGTAGCAAACTCAGTTCTCCAGGTGTGGCTCCTTATGCAGCCAAAATGGAACCATCCACACAGAACAGTATAATCTGGAAGAGGGCGTGGCTGGCTGGAATCCTGAACAGGAGTACTCCACATTGCAACTTTTTGTTCAAGGTCCCTCTCGTAACATATAAAAGATAACCGCATAATCACTTTATCTTACTTTATTACCAAGGCCATCTCTCTTTTCCTTTCTTCTGAAAAAAATCTTAATTATTTGAGTTTTGATCACATCTACATAACTTAGCATATGAATAAACCAATAGTTAAAAAGTAAGACTGAGATGAGGTTTAAGTACTGGAAGGAATTTTATATTTTCAACATTGGAAATGAAGTTTTTTCTCCCTGCTCTGTTGTTTTAATGGAGATTTGATTGTGTGGTTTTAATTGTTTCATTATATAGTCTACCATTCTTGTTTCTTTGTTTTAGTTTGCACTGTAAACTGCCTTGGGATAAATATTTACGAAGGGCAGGATATAAAAGCCTTAAATAAATGATGCATGCCATGTCACACAGGCACCATCTAGATCAGGGCTCTCCAGCCTTGGGTCCCCAGATGTTGCTGGACTACAGCTCCCAGAATCCCTTGCCATTAGCCATGCTGGCTGGGTATGCTGGGAGCTGTAGGCCTGCAACGTCTGGGGGCCCAAGGTTGGAGAGCCCTGCTCTAGATCAAGGGTGGGCAACTTTGGGAGGTCTGGGAGCAATTTTTGCCCCTCCCAGACCCGCTGCCCTTGCAGGCCACACCCCTGCTGCCACCACCCTGCAGAACTGAAAGCAAACTAAATTTGGCCACGGTAGTGTTCTGTAGTGGTTTGCTGCCGAAAATCGGAAGCAAATTGGCTATTTTTTTGCTGCCGTCACTGCAACTAAAACCACATGTTGCCCACCCCAATCTGGATTCTAAGGGGCAATATTTCCTCTTACATGAGAGAAGATAGCCCCTTAGGTTGGCATCCATGGCTTTTTAAAGTATTCGTATACTTAATTAAACATCTGGTGCCTATTTTGGGGTGGGGAGGGGAACCTTGTAAATAAGATTAATTTTTTAAAAAATCAATTGAATTACAAGATTGTTCGACTAAAAGACAACTGCAGCCCAATAGTTACCTGAGT
Organism: Shinisaurus crocodilurus; assembly: GCA_021292165.1. Taxonomy (NCBI): domain Eukaryota; kingdom Metazoa; phylum Chordata; class Lepidosauria; order Squamata; family Shinisauridae; genus Shinisaurus; species Shinisaurus crocodilurus. The sequence continues at coordinate 125,278,654 of CM037880.1, read as the reverse complement.
GTATATTTCCTTAAAAGGATTCTTAACAGAAAAGAAATCTAAGTCAATGTCTAAAACATAAGCAGCGCCCTTTTGCAACACTTGGAGAACGTCTCTGACAAGCTCGGTCGTCTGGCACGTGTGATTCCCAAAGGAGCAGGACGCAGGGGGCGCCTGGAAGCTGCCCGGCTTCTCATGCACAGGGACTCGCTTCTCTGAGCCTTCAGTCTGCACATCCACGCAGTTGCGGGCGAGGAGGGCCCCAGCGGCCTTCGACGAAGAGGCAGCAGCAGCGTGCTCTGCGTTGTTCCCGCTCAACTTGAGCTTCTTAGCAGAAGGCAGAGCTTGGCTTTCCTCCTGGTCGCCGGAGGCTTCAGAGGGGTTCACGAGGCAGACGCTCAGATGCAGAGACTTCTCGTTCTCTAGCTGACTGGCAGGGACGTAAAGGCCGTCGGAAAGGAAGTAATCGTCAGTGCTTGTAACCCTGGAGGAGGAGGAGGAGGAAGAAGAAGAAGAAGAAGAAGAAGAAGAAGAAGAAGAAGAAGAAGAAGAAGAAGAAGAAGAAGACTTTGCATTTTAATGTAGTGCAGACTTCTCCAACCAGGGGTCCTCCAGATGTGTTGGACTACAAGTCCCAATGAAGGCTGGCTGGGGGATGCTGGGAGTTGACGTCCAACACATCTGAAAGGCACCAGGTTGGGGAAGGCTACTGTAGCACATTTCAAGTAAGGAGAAAGAATGTAAGAAACACCTTGCTAGAACAGACCAAGGACCCATCTTGTCTGGCATGCTCTCTTTCCGACATTAGCTTGCCAGATGCCTCTGGAAAGCCCAGAAGCAGAGCCTGAAATTAATTATTGCTTATTTTAAGTATTTATTTTAATTACTATGATTTGTGAACAGACCCGGCTTCACAAGGGTTGATACAAGCAAACTTACACAGCTCTTGGAGTGGGACACATTGTGCCCACCCTGTCTGAGTGAAGCCATGCCCGCTGGCACCCCTAGGCGTGGCCCAATGCCATGCTGCACCCCTTATTGCCCTCTAAGGGAGGGGTATACCAAGTTTCAGGTGTCTACGTTTCATAGTCTTGGTGCTTCAGCACTTGATGGACACACACACAACCTCTTTTATTATTACCAATTGCTATTTACACCACTTTTTTAAAAAACCAAGTAAAGCAAGGCAGCTTACAAAAATATCAATACCATTAAAAAAAAAAAAGCAATATGAAACCAAACACAAAGGAAAAACAACTCATAGCAAAATAACAGTAGCAGTTAAAAATTAAAGAACTAAAAACCCTGCTTAAATACAATAGCCTTCACCGCCTGCCGAAAAACCGTCAGTGAAGGGAGCAAATGTACTTCTCTAGAGAGCCTGTTCCGAATCCCAGACTCCACAGCTGAGGTCATCTTCCTGGTGTCCTTATCTCAGCCCTCGCCTGCCCTTAACATCTGGAACTCCACTGTTTGGACAAACCTTCCCATTCACTGAGGTTGTCATCCAAGGTTTGCTATTTTTTTTAACTACAGTCATGCCTTGGATTGAGAGCATAATTCGTTCCGGAAACGTGCTTGTAATCCAAAACACTCTTATATCAAAACGAAATCTCCCCCCCAAAATTTGTAGAGATTTTTAATGTAAGCCGTACTACAGTACTTGTATTGCAAGACGTCACTTGTATATCAAGTAAAAAAAAATTAAATAAATATTTAAAAATTTGCTTGTCTTGCAAAACGCTCTCAAACCAAGTTACTTGCAATCCAAGGTATTACTGTATTTGATGCTGTTGTTGGATTGACTTGTTATCAATTGCTAATTTGTTGTACGCCACCTTGGGTGCAAATCGCAACAGAGGAGGAGAAATATGTTTTCAAAATAAAGCTACCTTTCGCTCTATTTGCTCACAGAGGGAAACTTATATGCAGACATGCACTGGGCTCTAGGTGCTTACATGGGAGTAAATCCCATTCCGCTCAGTAAACATATACAGACCCGGTTCACAAGTCACAGCCAATTTCTTGGTTGTTTAACCCAGGAATTGCTGGGGGCGCACCAGAGCAAGCAAGCACACTGCTTCCCTCCCACCCAGTCACCACAGTGATGTATGTTTTCTGGCACATTTTGAATTGGAATTTTTTGGTAACATTTTCCAATGCAGATTAGGTTAATTTGCGTAGGGTGATTTGCATAGCAAGATTTTCTGTTTGCACTGGGAAATGTTCTGATGTCCTAGAGCAGGTGTGGGTAACTTGTGGCCTGCCAGAAGTTTTGGCCTACAATTCCCATCATCCCTCACCATTGGCTATGCTGGCTAGAGCTGATGGAAGTTGTGGGCCAGAACATCTGGAGGGCCACAAGTTGCCCATCCCTGCCCTAGAGAGTTCTAATTTAGCATGTTTTTAAACTTGAATTTAGTTTTTTTTAAAAACTTTAAAAAGTACCCCATGTTATTTTTTTGTCCCAATACACCATAAGTATTTGACCTGAAATTAACACACTATTTGCCACGCACAAGCAGGAGTGAGCAAGCTGCCAGTTTTTTGTTGGGTTAACCGCTGGGTTGTTTAACCCCTAAACAATCCACTGCTCCAGGTTGCACATCATGCGCACAACCTACAACAACCCAGCCAATCATAGGTTGCTGATTAAAAGTGGAAGTGAGCAGCGCACGGGAGGCAGTGCACTACTCACTCCTGCTCATGCATGGGAAGTCATGGGTTAATTGACCCATGATTTGCTGTTATGTGCGAACCGCCTCAATGTGATTTAAATGTTATATTATGTAGAATTTTTTAATTGGAATACTTGTAAAAACAATAGCATGTACTTCCCATACATTGTTTAAAGTTAAGGAAAACCCCCACAAAAGTACTGAAAACTGTTGACACACTAATTAATTTTAGCAACTCAAAGAGCTGTGGATGACATGCTAACAACCACTCATCTATTTTAACAGAGTTTAATTCTCTTCCACTGAGGTTGTTGGGGCACCTTCAGTTATGCTGTCACTATTTATTAGTTCCATTTCACCCCGAGACATATGTGTATTCTCTCACATACTTGCTAAGGATAATCACTTGAAAAACATTAATTACAATTTTGGAAGTGCTAAGCTTGCCTAATATTGTCTTTGTAATTGGCATATTTTCATTTTCACTAATGAATTTATGAAATGGATTTTTTTCCATGGAGAAATAAAGCACTTTGGAAAATTTTCCATCCTATATCACTGAAGTTCCCTGGTTGTTTCATGACGTGAGAACCCAGAAACTCTGGACTGCTTAGGGATTAAACAACCCAGAGTTAACCCAACAACAAACCATGAGTTGGTGTGTGGCGTAGTGGTGAGAGTGTTGGACTGGGACTTGGGAGATCTGGGTTCTAGTCCCTGCTCGGCCATGAAACTCACTGGGTGACTTTGGGCCAGTCACTGACTCTCAGCCTAACCTACCTCACAGGGTTGTTGAGAGGATAAAATGGAGGTGGAGGAGGAGGATTACGTAAGCCGCCTTGGGTTCCTTGCAGGAAAAAAGGCGGGGTATGAATATAATAAATAAATAAATAATTTAACTCCTGGTCTGCATGTCATGGAACAACTCAGAATGCTGCATTCTTGGATTGTTAATCGAAAATGGAAGCGGGTGGGAACTAGCACGCTCACTCCTGCACGCTCACAAATGTGTTTGCTTGATTGTGTGAGCTGGGTCTTAGGATTGGGCTACACAGATGCAATGAAGTAAAGTGCATTCTGTGAAAGAAATGTGCTATCAAGAGAGCTAAAGTTGATCAGGAAGCATTTATGGGAAACCATTAAGAGAGAAGCACACAGGCACACACCAAATCTAACTCTTTGAACACTGCCAGAAACGTTACCTTATTGTAGTAGTGGAGATGTCTTTACCCACTAAAAAATGATGGGTGCCTTCGCCAATTTGCTGAGCCCAAGCTGGATGCAGCCATATCACTTGGGAAAAGTGACCAGCGTAAACAGCAGGCATGATCCAGTTTTCAATGCTTAGGTCACTGTAAAAGGAAAATATGGATCGAGATGTTGACTGCAGTTTGAGAATGCCATGGGCAAATATAAGGGTAACGGAGATACTCCCAGCATACAGCACCTGCAAAAAATAAACATTACAGCCAAACTACACTACGCTAATCACATAACTAAGCTTTGCCTTTTGTCTTACTCAAGCTGCATTTTGTAAAATAAAACTGTGGGTAAAAAGAGTCCTGGAAGTACATGCAACAAAATGTTACACCGTGGAATGACCCCGTTCAGGGTTTGATCTACCCATGCCCTTTTATTTATTTTTATTTTATTACATTTATATCCCGCCTTTTTTTCCTCTTGCAAGGAACCCAAGGTGGCTTACATAGTCCTCCTCCTCTCCATTTTATCCTCACAGCAACCCTGTGAGGTAGGTTAGGCTGAGAGTCTGTGACTGGCCCAAAGTCACCCAGCAAGCTTCATGGCTGAGTGGGGACTAGAACCCGGATCTTCCAAGTCCCAATCCAACACTCTCACCACTACGCCACACTGGCTCTCTATAACCCCACACTCCACGCTTCCATGCCTCCTCCTTCCAACAATCATCCAGCACTCTCTAGCCACTGACTGCATTACTGGGCTGTTTCAGGTCCCCTTGTCACTAACGGGAACATTTTTCTAAAGATTTTTTGTACTTCTGCAAACCTTGGGTTCCCCCAAAACTGCTGGAATCACCCTCTGATGTGTGGATGGTGCTGTTTTGGCTACATAAGAATTTATACTCAGAGAGTTTGCATTTAGTATATAAGACAAATGCGAGCACTCCAGTTACTGTGCCAGCCATTCCCTTCCAGTATACTCCATTCCATTCCCCCCCTCACCCAGTTTTGCGCCCCCACCCCCCAAATAGTAAGCCAGTGTTCCATGACCACTGAGCATACTCAGCCCTCACTAGGCTGTTTTTGTGGCCCTCACGTTTGGGGGTGGGGGTGTTGCCTAATGATTTTTTGTACTCATGCAAACTTCAGGTTCTTTTAAGTTTTCAGATACCCTCTTCTTGGGTGTGAACGGTATCATTTTTGGCTACATAAGCAACTTCACTCATGCAGGAATATCAGAAACAGAGGGAATGGCGTGTACTTATGCCCTTAGTCCTATGTTAATGTGAACTTCTCAGTATTTAGCATAAAAGTTAGTGTGAACTTCTGATTCTTTGTCTCTTTCAGATGCCCCTTTCTGGTCATTTCAATAAAACACAGCAAATAAAGAGCCACGCTAACTTTTGGGTTCAATCCTATGCATGTTTAGACAGAAAAAAGTCCTACAATTCCCAGAATTCCCCAGCCAGCCATGCCAGCTGAGGAATGCTGGGAGCTGTAAGACTTTTTTCTGCCTAAACATGCATAGGGATTGCACCCTTAACTGATATTTATCTATTTATTTATTTATTTATTATATTTATACCCTGCCTTTTTTCCTGCAAGGAACCCAAGGCAGCTTACATAATCCTCCTCCTCTCCATTTTATCCTCACAACAACCCTGTGAGGTAGGTTAGGCTGAAAGTCAGTGACTGGCCCAAAGTCATCCAGTGAGTTTCACTGCCGAGTGGGGACTAGAACCCGGATCTCCCAGTCCAACACTCTCACCACTACGCCACACTGGCTCTTGGGTATTTATCTTTTACCCAAGTTATTTTGTTAATTTAAGCTGATTTGGCAAGCCAGTAAGTGGTTTTCGGCACAATCCACATAAGAGTGGCAGTGAGCCTTCAAGTTGAAGGGATTCCTCTCATATTACATTTCTCTGAGGAGCAGATGCTCGTTCTCCAAGGAAGAGGCAAGTATGCCAAGTCTCAGGAAACAGTTAAGCAACACTCCCACATTCATATGCCTAAAACTCAACAACGCTGACAGAAATCACGTGAACCTACCTAAACAAAGCGTCTTTATCAAACACGGTATCTGCAGGCATGTTCACTGGTATGAGAAGATCCGGATGGGAATCCAAATGGAGAAAGCTGATGTTATCGGTAGGAAGGTGCTTTGAACCAATGGCTCGATAAATGAAAGGAAGAACCTTAAACAATAGGAACACGGGCATTTCAATGGGGGCAAAGCAAGTTAAGTCAATGCAGTCCAATTATTGATAAAACATATGTAAGTTGTAGTTCATCAGGCATGTGGGGACAGACACCAGAAAGCATGGACTAGTGGCCGACTCATTTGGCTTTCTCACAGCCACACTTGTGCTTGCTTCTTACACACTGTTACTCAAAAGGCAAATCTTCACAAGTCCAATGGGAGTTGCTCCCAAGTAAAGCTGCAGTCCTCAGCAAAACATGCTGCCAAGTACTACTGAACAGGTTGGGAACATGCTTAGGATTACTACTGCACAACCTAAAGGGCCAAAACAGACATTATGAATGCCTAGCAGGTACGCCTTAAATTTTTTTTTTTACTCCAGAGTAGGCACAGCAGACCCAATCCAAAGCGTGGAGGTTAGGGGGGCTTTTAAGATCCAGACTGGGGTCCCTGCGCCTACTCTTAAGAGTAAAAATGAAAAGAAGACATAGTGGCTAGAACACACATTTCAAGTAATGTCTGTTTTTGCCCTATGTTTACTCAGTAGTAAGCAGTCTCAATATGCTACTTGGGGCTTGCTCCAAGGTAAGTGTGCACAGGATTGCACGTGAGGCTGCTACCTTGAAGCTAAGCAGGTTTGGGTTAGGTCAGTGCTTGGAGAGGAGACCACCTGGGAACTGCATGTGCTCCATGACGGAAAGAAGGTGGGATATAAATGCTATAACTAAATATATACATTGCAACACCAGCGTGAAAGAAACTACCTCTTAATTTCAATGAGTCTACTCTAAGTAGGACTACAATCCAACGTCTCCACTTTTTCATCTTGTTTGCTGATCGGCATTTATTTTACTTACGTCGTGATGATCTTCTACCACCCAGACGGGCAACGTCTGGTACGAACGGAGCGGGCTGGCCCCGCTGCCGTCGCGTTCTACCTTCTGCTCCTCTTCGCGGCCGCCGCCGCCACCGCTCATTTTGACTGGCAGCACGAGCTTAAGCGCCGCAGAACGCTCAAAGACACTTAAGACTCCAACACGGAACGCGGGAATTCCTGCCGATCTGGGGGCATCGAACGCCGGCCGACGCAACGTTCCAAGGCCCGAACTCCGGCGCCGGCAACGTTCCAAAGGGAGCGGGGGACGCGTCTAGACGTGACACACCCGGGCATGGTGGGAAAGGAAGGCGGGGCAGCGGCGGTTCTATTTGCATCGCAGCTCCCAAGCAACGTTTGCGGGAAGCTTGGCTGGCTGGCTGGCAGGCACGCTCCGCAATGCTGTTAACTGTGTGCAAGGCTGCGCATGTCCTAGCTCAACGGAGCTAATCCTATACTTTCCCCCTTTGCTCTCGTTCACCCTTAGCACAGGGGTAATTGCGAGCTTCTCCGAACTTCCGCCTTGCAGTGTTGCACGCTCCTCCTTCTAACCTTCTCTTCCGGTGCGCGTGTTCCCCGCCTCCCCAACACACATTTTCTCTAGCTCAGCCGGCGTCTGTATTCTAGGGGTCGGTAAGGGAATCGGTCCAGGTAAGATCAACGCTTTACTTTCGGAAGGGATGCAATAGATATACGTTGCTGTCGGTTCTTGGTTGCCATCTCTCTCCTTTCTGCTCGGTGTAGTTGGAAAGAAGCGCTCTCTCGCATTTCTTGAGAGTTCCGTTAATTTCCCCCTCTTTTTTCCTTAGAAGAAGAAGAAAAATATCCCCTTGATTAGTTTGGGATTTATAGACTCGCTAATCTTTCATGATTCGATTTTTCATCCGATTTATGATTATCTTCCTCTCCCAATGTTGGAAGCGCATTCAGACATGCACAGCAAGCAACCCAATCAACACGGAGATTCTGTTTCTCTTTTTAAAGGCTGGAGTTCTGTGAACACTTACTTGGGAAAGTAAGCCCTATGCAGCGCAATCCAATGCATGTCTACGTGGAAATAAGTATTCAGTAAGGCGCACTCCCAGCTAAGTGCACATAAGGTTAAACATGAGTAGGATCTGGCTGCAGAACCCTCTCTTCCCCTAATGGTTGCATTTTTGTTCATGTGTAGGGTTTTAGCTTTAGAACTGGGTTTGGAAGGTTGATTGCAACCCCCCCCCCCCTTTGCAAGTTTTCATGAATTATGCATTTTTAATTCTGTTTCCCCTTGGAAAATTATTTGCCAGCATGCAAAATATGTGTTTTAGCACTGAGTGATTGTCCCTTCCCACAAGCAGAGGAATATATGGTACTCTTAAATTCTTTTCTTTAATTTATGCCTTGATGATGCAAATAATAATCTCTAATAACATTTCGAGCTACAACTCCCATCAGTCCCAGGCAGCATAACCAATGACCAGGGATTATGGGAGTTGTAGTCTAAAACTTCTGGAGCATATCAGCTTGCCTACCCCTGATCTAGACAGTATGAGTACTTTTGGGGGTGTGGGTAAATATTCCTGTTAAATTCAGTGGGATACCTGACAGAGTTGGCACCAGGCGGGCCTCAGTGGGGAGATCATTTCATAATGGGGGGGGGGGCGCCACTGAGAAGGCCCTCTCTCCCTCATTGACACCCTCCTAGCTTTCCTTGGAGGAAGGCCTCAGATGTTGATCATAGTGTCTGGGTAGATTCAGGTTGGGAGAGGCGCTCGGTCAAGCAAATAAAAATAAAGATGTGTCACATAAATGCTAGGTGTTGGTATGGTTATTACTATACAGTAATACCTTGGATTGCAAGCATAATTCGTTCCGGAACTGTGCTTGTAATCCAAAACACTCTTATATCAAAGTGAGTCTCTGGCGGGCGTGAGTGGGGCTGATTTCGGCCTGCTCGAGGCGAGCGGTTACATCCCTACGACTTGTATTGCAAGACGTCGCTTGTTTGTCAAGTCAAAATTTATATTAAAAAAATTGCTTGTCTTGCAAAACGCTCTCAGACCAAGTTACTTACAATCCAAGGTATTACTGTACACTGTGATTGGCCATGTGTGTGTCCACTGCATGCTTACAGATGCATGTCTGCCATTCATTCTTGATGCATTTACTGAAAAATGTGAAGCAGTGCTCAGTGTGCCCTTTGGGCTCTAATTCTTTTTCATTGATCTAAAATCTGTACAGCACCTTTCAAAAGTCATGCCTGGGGTTCTGTGCTAAAAGGAGGACCACCTGAGGCTTGGGGGAGCCCCCCCCCCAGGTTAAGACTGCCCTCTTCTCTCAGATATTTAATGACATGATGGGGCATTTATGTCAGCTGTTTTTAGCAGGTCTAATTTGTGCTAAAATTGTTTTAGTTAAATTGTTTTTTAATTTTGTATATTGGAAAAATGTTATGCTGTTTTTTTATTATATTTGTGGTCTGTGTTTTTATGAATTGTTGTAAACTGCCCAGAGAGCTTCAGCTATTGGGCGGTATAGAAATGAAATAATAATAATAATAATAATAATATTATTATTATTATTATTATTATTATTATTATTAAGTGATCGTGGTGCTAATAATGCCAGGGCTGTGGGTTCAGGCTCCACCCTTGCCATCCAAGGTGAGGTGAGGGCTTATTTTATTTATTTATTTAATACATTTTTATACCGCCCAATAGCCGAAGCTCTCTGGGCGGTTTACCACAGTTAAAATCATAAAATACAATATAAAATTTAAAACCACAGATTAAAACAAACAGCAGAGCTAGCAACAGCAGTTACAATAACGGAATTAAAAACAATTACAAGATTAAAATGATTAGGATGATTAAAATGATTTAAATGCCTGGGCTTCACGGTTCCTCCTTTGGGGACAGACCATAGCTCATTGGTAGGGCATATGCTTTGTATGCAGAAGGTCCCAGGTTCAATTCCCGGGATCGGATAATAGGGGATGGAAAGAGTTTCTGCCAGAGCTGCTGGACTGCCACTGCCAGCTACAGTAAATACGTAATACTGATCTAGATGGATCAGTGGTCTGATTTAGCATGAGGTATATGTTTATTTAAGTCACTATTGTTATCTCAGTGCTGGCACTGAGAAAATAATGGCTAGCCTAAAGCCACCTAGTGACTTGACAGCTCAAGTGAGATTTGAGAGCAAAAAAAATGAGAGCCTCAAAAAAGGTGTGGAAAAAATATATACAAAACTTTAATAAAATGCCCAAGGCATTTTGGTGAAGACCTTCCTCAGCGGCACAAGAATTTAGAAACGCAATATCTAGGAAACTCTAGTAAGATACTCAATAAATTTAATTTTTGTGCTTCTGAAGAAGGTCTTTACTGAAACACATTGGGCATCCTGTATATCTTTTTCAGCACCATTTTGGGATGTGCCTCTTTTTTTGCTTTCTTGCGTTTGGTGCTACCCCTTTTCCCCTCTCTCCCTGAGGTGGGATTTTTGAACTGGAAATTTCCAGGCTTTTGGCAATTACCTGACCTCAATACACAATGAAGGCGTTGCCAGGGCAAAGGTGATTTGAAGTGTAAAGCAGTACTGTGAGAAATGGCTCTGGCCTGGGAGAACTCAAAATGAAAGGCATATACAAGACGTGTTGGGGGGATAATAAGATGTTTATGGTATAGCGTTTTCTTTTCTTTTTTAAAAGATGTATGATGTCTTTCCATTCTGGGCGAGGGTGTCCCCGGGGCCGAGGAGGAGCTGCAGTCAGAGCTTCAACGCAAACCTTTCGCCCCCAGAACTTGAGGCAGCTTCATCCGCAGCAGCCATCGGTGCAATATCAATATGACCAGCAAACTGCGACACCATCTACCTATTCGGGCCCTCCAACTCCTAGTTATGTACCTCCTAGGCCAGATTTTGTCCCATATCCACCACCGATTCCCCCGTCTCCACAGAGTGCCATCACCCAATGTCCTCTGAGGCCACCTTTTGCAGGTCACCAGGTGAGGCCAACATTTCCACTCCCGCCTTGCTTCCCCCCAGCTCCGCCTCCTGTCCCAAATCCCGGGAACCCTCCTGTTCCAGCAAATGTGACGGGGCAAAACACGTTTCCTTATATGATGCCGCCTCCATCCATGCCTCATCCCGTGCCGCCGCCAATAATGCCTCAACAGGTTAATTATCAGCCCGTGTACTCTCCGGCCTATTCCCAGCAGGCTTTCCCCCCTCCTAATTTTAATAGTTACCAGCACAACGCCAACTCTTACCCGAACAGCGGTGGCAGTGCTAGCAGTAGTACTAACAGCAGCAGTGGTTTTCGGCACCCGAGTCAATATCAGGTAGAAAAATCCCAGCCAGACAGGAGGTCTCCGGAGAGAAGCAAACACTACGACCGGCACCGGGAGCACTGTCACGGGCACGGGGATCGGCACCAGTCTGCCAGTCATGCCGAAAGGCGGGATCGAGGGAGGAGCCCCGACAGGCGGCGGCAAGAGAGTAGCCGGCACCGGTCAGACTATGTCAGAGGACGGACGCCGCCCCGCCACAGAAGTTATGAATGGTACAGGTGAGTGGGTTTGACTCTACCACCGCGATATCCTGTCCTTCCTCCCAAGTTAACTTGGGGTGATGTACATTGGGGGTGTGAGCCTGTTTAATCAACCTAAAACCTTTTGAGGTGAGTTAGGAGTAGGGTTAAATTTGTTTTGATGAGCAGGTTTATGAGACCAGGTGGAACCCTATTGGCCAGCTGGGCCACCTGATCTCTCTAGGATCGGTAGCTGCAATATCACCCTCTGGCTGCTTGCGGTTGAGATGCTACAGCACAGCTGTGAATGAGGTGACAATTCAAGGCACTTAGGTTTTGCTGCTAGGGACCCTGGTTTTAAGGCACCATGGGTTTCACATAGATTTCATAGATCATAGAGTTGGAAGGAGCCTACAAGGCTATTGAGTCCAACCCTCTGCTCAATGCAGGAAACTAGAGGAGGGGTCTCCCATCCAAGTAATAACCAGGCCTGACCCTGCTTAGCTTTCCACAGTCAGACAAGCTGAGCCAGCGTAGGCCACAGGCCCACTTCAGGCCCATGGAGAGGCTTAAACAAATAAGAAGCAAATAGGCTCCTTGTACGTGGTAGCCATAGAGTGGTATGAGGGGTGGAGGCTGCAGTCTCCTGCTCTCTAGACCCTTTAGGTTGTCACTCTATTCAGTTCTGGTTCTTCCTTTGTAATTTAGGACCCCCAGATATGGAACAAGGTCCCCACTGAGGCTTGCCTGGCGCCAACTCTACTATCATTTTGGTGCCAGGCTAAGACTGCCTTCTCTGCCAAGGCATTTAACAGCTCTAAATAGCACGGGGGGGGGGGGCAGTTATATCAACTGCAAGCTTAGTTTTATTAACTTGTTTTAGTTATTTAAGTCATTTTAAATTCGGTTTTTAAATTTGGCTTTTAAAACGTTCTGCAATGAAGTTTTATTGTTACAGTCATGTGAAAAAGAAAGTACACCCTTCTCGAGTTCCATGGTTCCACGTATCGGGACAGAAGAAAAATCATCGGGCCCGAAGCAGGTCTCAAAATTAGGTAAAGACAACCTCAGATGAACAATGCAACACATGACAGAGTACACCGTGGCATTATTTATTGTACAGAGATACAGCCAAGATGGAGAAGCCATGTGGGAAAAACTAAGTACACCCTTACTGCTGCCATAGGTATGAAGAGGCTAAGGAGCAGCCAGGTGCTGCTAAGCAAAAAATGCCCTTGATGAATTGATCATCAGCAAGTGTGACCACCTCTATAAAAGCTGAAGTGTCAGGATTCAGGAGTTTGCTGGTCTCCAGCAATCAGGTGTGTGTTACCACAATGCCAAGGAGAGAAGACGTCAGCAATGATCTTAGGGAAGCAATTGTTGCTGCCCATCAATCCGGGAAGGGTTATAAGACCATTTCCAAACAATTTAAAGTCCATCATTCTACAGTGAGAAAGATGATTCACAAGTGGAAAACATTCAAGACAGTTGCCAATCTTCCCAGGAGTGGACGTTCCAGCAAATTCACCCCAAGGGCAGACCGTGCAATGCCCAGAGAAATTGCAAAACATCCAAGTGTTACATCTCATGTGCTACAGGCCGCAGTCAGCAGGTGCAACGTTAAAGTTCAGTACAATTAGAATAAGACTGAATAAGTATGGTTTGTATGGAAGGGTTGCCAGGAGAAAGCCTCTTCTCTCTAAAAAGAACATGGCAGCACAGCTTGGGTTTGCAAAGTTGCATCTGAACAAATCACAAGCCTTCTGGAACAATGTCATTTGGACTGATGAGACCAAAGTGGAGCTGTTTGGCCATAATGCACAGCGCCACGTTTGGCGAAAACCAAGCACAGCATATCAGCACAAACATCTCTGTCCAATTGTCAAGCACGGTGGTGGAGGGGTGATGATTTGGGCTTGTTTTGCAGCCAGAGGACCTGGGCACCTTGCAGTCATTGAGTTGACCATGACCTCCTCTGGATATCAAGGTATTCTAGAGTCGAATGTGAGGTCATCTGTCCGGCAGCTAAAACTTGGCTGAAATTGGGTCATGCAACAGGACAATGATCCCAAGCACACCAGCAAATCTATAACAGAATGACTGACAAAGAAAAGAATCAAGGTGCTGCAATGGCCCAGTCAAAGTCCAGACCTCAACCCGATTGAAATGCTGTGGCGAGACCTTAAGAGAGCTGTGCATAAACAAATGCCCGCAAACTGCAATGAACTGAAGCAATGTTGTAAAGAAGAGTGGGCCCAAATTCCTCCACAACGATGTGAGAGACTGATCACGTCATACCGAAAACGATTACTTCAAGTTATTGCTGCTAAACGAGGTCCTACCAGCTATTGAATCATAAGGTGTACTTAGTTTTTTCCACATGGCTTCTCCATTTTGGCTGTATTTCTGTACAATAAATAATGCCACGCGGTGTACTCTTGTCATGTGTTGTTGTTCATCTGAGGTTGTCTTTACCTAATTTTGAGACCTGCTACGGGCCTGATGATTTTTCTTCTGTCCTGATACGTGGAATCATGGAACTCGAGAAGGGTGTACTTTCTTTTTCACATGACTGTATTTGTATTTTATAATATATTTTATTGTTTTTTATGAATTGTTGTAAACCGCCCAGAGAGCTTTGGTTGTGGGCGGTATAGAAATAAAATAAGTAATAGTCGCCGTCGTCATCGTAGTAGTAGTAATAATAATAATTTGCTCACATTGAGAACTGGGACTTAAATCTGCTTTTTTTTTCTTTTCTTTTTTTAAATTAAACTCTTGAAGGGACCGACAGAGGGAAAGACACAGGCACCGTGATAGTCGTCGATCGCCATCTACAGAGAGGTCTTATAGAAAAGATCACAAGAGAACAGGAAGGTAAGATGGGATACTTGGTTCTGGGAACTATTGGGTAGCCGCTGCTTTTTTTCTTTCTTGTCTTCACAAGACCAGTTCATCAGACCAGTCTTCCCTAATCCTGGCATCCCCCAGATGTGTTGGACTGCAACTCCCAACATTCCATTGGCCATGCTGGCTTGGCATGTTGGGAGTTGCAGTCCAACACATCTGGAGGACACCAGGTTTGGGAAGGCTGCATCATACAGTACCTTTTGACCTGGGAAATTGCATACATAGAAGAAAGATTCTGGTAAGATTGTCAGAGCCGATATTATCTCTGGGCCTCTCTTAGGACTGTGTTTCCTAGCGTGCGTGCATGCGTGCGTCTGGTCAGTGCATTTAATACACCATCCAAGCTGGCTAAACTTCCTCAGTTTTGTATCTTCCTTTTCATGCCAATGAATGCGTGCTCCAAAGAGCTTTTATTCACACAGTTGTACAGTGGCAAACAGAGATATAACACACACAGCTGCAAGTGCAGAGTTGTCCCCTCTTGATCATGCTTTACATTTTCACTTAAATCATTTCAGTTTTTCACTGAATTAAAAGTAACGTCTGTATCGGTCCGAGATCTTGTGGTTTCTAATATTTGCTACGTCTATAACACTGGACCATTTTGGATTCTTAACTTTTTTAATTTTAACATCAAATTGCTGAAGGCTTGAGAAGGCCACATATGAATGTATATTCATCATATATATTCATCATATTCTTCACTCAGTGACGGTGGCATCAAGTGATGGCTTGCATGTGTGAATGTTCCATTGGAGCTGGAACTCTGCAGTTGGAACATTTATGTAGCTTCAAGACATTGTAATTTTAGCAGTTCACACATTCAGCTGCATGTATTTTCAAGGATTAGCATGTGAAAGTGTTGTATGTGAATGTGTGGGCCGGCCCATTGAGCATTATACTTGCATTTATTATTTATTCATTTAAAATATTTCTGAACTGCCCCTCTGCTCAGTGAGTGCTTGGATGCGATTTACACTAAAGCCATGAACACAATAAAATAGAACAATTTCAAACTCTACTAAAGCAAAACTGATAAAGTACATAACAATAAAACAGCAGGCCCTTCTAAAATCAAAGAGCAGCCTTCATCAGTAAAAGCTCTCCGGAACACTGTAGTTTTTACTGGCTGTCTAAAGGCCAATAACAAGTGAGCCAACCTACCCTCCCTAGGAAGGGAGTTCCACACCTGGGGTGCTGCTACACAGAAGGCCCTGTCTGTCATGGGTCCCAGCCAACCTCCCCTCTCCAGGGCCTCAGATGAAGAACATGTGTTCCAGGCAGGTTTATATAGGAGGAGACGGCCTATCTGATATCCTAGCCCCCTGCTGTTTAGGGGGTTTATAGATAAGAACCAGCCCCTTGAATTCGACTTGGAAACAAATCGGAAACCAGTGGATTTGTTTCAAGACTGGTGTGATATGGTCTATAAAGTGCACACCGGACAAAAGTTTTTGCCCTACCTGTAGTTTCTGAACACTAGTCAAGGGCACCCCACCTAGAGTGCATTACAGTAATCTAAACGGAGGTGGTTAAAGCATGGGCCACTGTGGCTAGATCTGCCTTCCCCAGGAAGGAACGCCTAACTGAAGCTGGCCAAAGGCCCTCCTGGCCACCACTGCCCCCTGACCATCCAGTAGTGGTGTTGGATCCAGGAGCCCCCCAAGCTGTGTATCTGACTCTTCAGAGGGCGTGTAACTCCTCTAGAGCAGGTTGAATTTCCAGTCCTGGGTTGGCCTGTCTACTGACCAACAGGACCTCCCGTCTTGTCTGGACTGAGCCTGAGTTTGTTCGCCTGTACCCACGCATGTGTGGATTGGGCCCAGTTCTGCCACAAAAGGTGGACTTTTCTTCCCTTCCCTTCTTATGTAGCCGATCTCCCAGCCAAGACCGAAAAAGACCTCGCTGGGAGGATGACAGGGAGCGGTGGTCAGACAATGCCAGTAGAGAGAAGAGCTACACCTCCATCAAGGACAAGGAGCCAGAAGAGACGGCCGTTGAAAAGCACGAGGAAGATGACGAGGACCTGCTGAAGCCTGTGTGGGTTCGTTGTACCCATTCAGAAAGCTACTATTCAAGTGATCCCATGGATCAAGTGGTATGTATTTTGAACTCTGGCAGCCAATAGCTGACTGGCTTACTTATTTATTTCTTACATTTATATGCCACCTTTCCTCCAAGGGAGCCCATGGCAACATGTAGAATCCTCCTCCATTTTATCCTCTCAACAGCCCTATGAGGTAGGTTAGGCTGTGAGTCTATGACTGGCCCAGAGTCACCCAGTGAGCTTTGTGGCCAAGTGGGGACTAGAACCCAGATCTCCCGAGTCCCAGTCCAGCGCTCTAACCACTTCGCCACACTGGCTCTTTTTTCTGTCTAAACCGGCATAGGATTGCGCCCTTAGGGAAGTTCATGGAAGGAAAGATTCCTGCTCCCTCTGCAGCTTCTTGGAGAGCGCAGATAACTGCAGAGAGAACAGGAAACTTTCCTTTACCTTAGCATCCAAGCTGACGTGCTGTTGCTTCCTTTCATGAATGGACATAAGCCCTGTTCAGGTGTACGCATATAGGCTTAAAGTGTGTAGAGAGTTGAGACTGCATGCTGGGCCCTGTCCCCTCCATCTCCAGGTGCGCTGGCCACGCCCACCTCGGCTCAGAGCTTGCTATGTAGAATCTAGAGCAAGGGCTGTACCCACTTACCTGGGAATAAGCCTTGTTGAATTCGAAGCGGCTTACTTTTGAGTAGACATGTATAGGCTTGAACTGTTCATTACAAGGCAGAAGGGTGTTTCTCCATGAAAGTATTTGTAGACAGAGTCTAAATATGATATAATATGACTATTTCATATATTTAATGCTTGATCTCAAAAGTCATATCTTTTTGCCCCTGGTGGGTGTTAGAGTCTCATGAATTCAGTTTTTAAGGGATGAGGAGAATGTTAGAGAGATTTAACATGTTTGTCTTACAGTCTGATATTCTTCAGGAGACAGATCCTCTCTCTCTCTCTCTCTCTCTCACACACACACACACACACACACACACACTGAAGTAAAAAAAATCATAATTCTTTTAAAAAAAATAATTAAAAATATCAATTTAAATTGTTTAAAAATCTGTTTTTGTATTTATTTATTTTTAAACACCTTGTTTCTCTCTCTTCTGTTAAAGCATGCAAAGCAAACATGTCAGACAGAAGCTGACAGGGCAATCCTAGACATGTCTACTCAGTACTAAATCCCATTGAATTCAATGGTGCTTACTCCCAAGCAAGTGTCTATAAGATTTCACCATAAAATCCTTCTCTCTGACATGCTAGCTCTCCATGTGCAGGGAGTTTTTGATATGGGGGAGACTCTTCGGAGGGTCATGCGTACTGGGTAAGGGCCTCAGCATGCACTTAAGTTCCTGTTCTGTTTGTACTGGGACTGTAAGTGGAGAGGCAGCATATCTGATCACCCTAAATTAGGGTTGCTTCAACAGAATTGGAATTGGAAAGGGTCTTTTAAGCCATTCAATCCAACCTCTTGCTTGATGCAGAAAATCCAAAGCTAGAACCAACAGGTTGCTGTCCCGCCTCTGCTTGGAGACTTTGAATGAGGGGGAGCCTACCACCGTTTTAGAGAATTGGGTCCATTATCGAACTACTGTTACTGTCAAGAAGTTTATCCTTATGCTTAACCGAAATGTACTCTCCTGCAACTTAAGCCCATTAGATCTAGTCCTGCCTTCTGGGGCAAGGGAGAACAAGTATTTGTCCTCTTCTGTGTGACAGTCTTTCAGAGATTTGAGGAGTGCTATCATGTCTTCAGCCTTAGCTTCTCTGAGCTAAATGTATCCAGTTTCTTCAACCTTTTCTATGGTCGGGTACAGAAAACAAGCCCTATCTTCCTTGCCCTCCTCTGAGCCTGTTCCAACTTATCTCTATCCTTCTTAAAATGCGATGCCACAGAACTGGACACAGGTGAGGTCTGACCAGTGCAGCATAAAGCAGAACTATTACTTTCCGTGACACATTACACTTCCGTTGTGGAAAGCACTTCTGGGTAGGAAACAACCTGCAACCCTACATATTGATGATCATCTGGTGTGATGATTGTACCCAGATGTACCTCATTGCAATTGGACCTTTGTGATTATCCTGCCCATGAAGATCTACAGTGTTGTTCCCCACATGGAAATGCTTTCTGTGTTGGAAATGTTTACCTTGGGGAAGCTGGTGGTCTGTGGCGTCCACCTGTGTGGTGAGGAGAACTTTACCATGTCCTTGTTACCCTACAATAATGCTCGGTATTAGCGGTGATGTAAACTTTTTCTCATCTTGTGGATGGACAGAAGAAATGAGTGATCACTACATGCTTGTATACCAGGGGTGGGCAACTTGTGGCCCTCCAGACATTTTGGTCTACAACTTCCATAATACCTCACCATTGGCTATGTTGGCTAGGGCTGATGGGAGTTGTAGGCCAAAACAACTGGTGGGCCACAAGTTGTCCACACCTGTTGTTTATCATTGGTGGTAAGTTGCTGCTTTTCTGCCATCATCCTATGCGATTGGTTTGCTTGTCACATGTGGGTGCCATTTTTTCACCTTCAGAAGGTTGGAATGATTTGAGGTAGATGTTTTCAGAAGAGTCTTATCCTTTCAGATTATCTATAACTTCCTTTTTGTTTGTTTGTTTTGTTGTAATTGCCAGGGAGATTCCACTGTGGTTGGAACAAGCCGACTTAGAGATTTATACGAAAAATTTGAAGAAGACTTGGGAAAGCGTCAAGCTAAGGCCAAAGCTGCCAGGCCGCCATGGGAACCACCCAAGACCAAACTGGATGAAGATGTAGGTAAGTACCATATTGATAATGGCTATGCCTACCAGTAAAAGGTGCTTGCCATTTTACGGCAGGGGTAGGCAACTGGAGGCCAAATCTGGCCTCCGAAGGCTTTCCATTTGGCCACCAACTAAGTCCCTGCCCCCACGCTAATACACATCATTTTCTTCTAAGTTGAGGCATAGGCAAAATGGTTCTTTATCCCTCTCTCTTGCAGTAGTAAAAGAGGTTTTTTGGTGGAGCCTCTTTTTATTATGCACCTCACTGGTTCACTTGTGTGTAGAAGCCTGAGAAGCAGCTGAGTTACCTGAAGGAACGGCTGTGCCAATTATTTACAGTGCCTTGCAGACATATTCAGCTCCCTTTGATTTTTCCACATTTTGTTGTGTTACAGCTTGGAATTGCAATGGATTTAATAGATCATAGAGTTGGAAGGAGCCTACAAGGCTATCGAGTCCAACCCCCTGCTCAATGCAGGAAACTAGAGGAGGGGTCTCCCATCCAAGTAATAACCAGGCCTGGCCCTGCTTAGCTTTCCATGCTTAGACAAGCTGAGCCAGCGTAAGCCACAAGGTGCAAAATATTTTTATTGTGGCACAAAAGTTAAATAAACAAAAACAAACTGGCACTTGTTGGTTGCATAACTATTCACTCCCCTGAGTCAATACTTGGTAGAAGCACCTTTGGCAGCAATTACAGCTGTGAGTCTTCTTAGGTAAGTGTCTTATCTTCTTTGCGCATCTGGATCCTGCAATGTTGGCCCATTCTTTCTGGCAAAATTGCTCCAGCTCTGTCAGGTTGGATGGGGACCGTTGGTGAACAGCAACTTTCAAGTCTTGCCACAGATTGGCTTTGACTGGGGCATTCTAAGACTTTCAGGTTCTTGTTTTTAAACCGCTCCAGCATTACTTTGGCTGTGTGTTTAGGGTCATTGTCCTGCTGGAAGGTGAACCTCTGCCCCAGTCCCAGGTCCCTTGCAGACTGAAACAGGTTTCCCCCTAGAATTGCCCTGTATTTGTCTCCATCCATCTTGCCCTCAATCCTGACCAGTTTCCCAGTCCCTGCCGGTGAAAAGCATCTCCATAGCATGATGCTGCCACCACCATGCTTCACCGTGAAGATGGTGTTCTCAGGGCAATATGCACTGTTGGCTTTGTGCCACACACAGTGTTTTGTGGCAAGCCCCAAAAAGTTCAATCTGGGTCTCATCAGACCAGAGAACCCTTTTCCACATGTTTGCTGTGTCTCCCACATGCCTTTTTGCAAACTCCAAACGGGCTTTGATATGGGTTTGTTTCAGCAATAGCTTTCTTCTCGCCACACTTCCATAAAGCCCAGCTTTGTGGAACGTCCGGGTGATAGTTGTCCCATGGACAGTTTCTCCCATCTCAGCTGCGGATCTCTCCAGCTCCTTCAGAGTTACCATTGGCCTCTTGGTTGCTTCTCTGAATAATGCCCTCCTTACCCAGTCACTGAGTTTTGGTGGACAGCCTTCTCTAGGCAGAGCTGTAGCTGAGCCATATTATTTCCATGTTGTAATAATGGATTTCACAGTGCTCCGAGGAATGTTCATAGTTTGGGATATCTTTTTATAACCCAACCCTGATTGGTGCTTCTGCACAACTTTATCCTGGAGTTGTTTGGATAGCTCCTTGGTCTTCATGATACTGTTTGTTTAGATATGCTCTTCAACAAATGCTGGGGCCTTCCAGAAACAGGTGTATTTAATCTGAGATCATGTGGCACTGGAACTGCTCACAGATGGGCTCAATTCAACTATAGTATGTGACTTCTGGGTGCAGTGGGTTGCACCAGAGCTTCTTTAGGCGTGTCACAACAAAGGGGGTGAATATTTATGCAACCAACAAGTGCCAGTTTGTTTTTGTTTGCTTAACTTTTGTGCCACAATAAAAAAATATTTTGCACCTTCACAGTGTTGAGTATCTTGTGTACATCAAGTGTTAACCATGCCAGTTAAATCCATTTCAATTCCAGGTTGTAACACAACAAAATGTGGAAAAGTCAGAGAGGGGTGAATACTTCTTCAAGGCATTGTATTTATTGAGTGCATTATAGCCTGCCTTTCTTCCATCGTGGAATTCGAGACAGTGTACATGGCTACCTCCCATCCAGGCACTGACTCAGACCTGGACCGGCTTAGCTTCAGCAAGATGGCTGCATTATCTGCCTGCAGACCATGCCCAGAACCTTGTGCAGTTTGCACTGGGGAAGAGGAGAGTGAGTTAGTTAGCTGATTATTAAACATATCCTTTCCCCTAGTAAAACCCATGAAGCTGCTTACAAAATATTGAACACATCACACAAGCATTACATACGTACATATGCCCTCCCACATGTGCATCACACACACACACAGACCAGACACGATTGTCAAACCAACCCTTTAAAGTAATACAATATAAACAGTAGTCAAATATAATTTGGTGCATGCACCGGGCCATTCAAAGCTTAAAGAGCCCTTTGCCTGACTCGACTTGTGTGGGCACGAACCAGTGGGCAGAGCCAGCATTGTTGACCCTTCTTCCCATGCTCAGTTGAAAATATGGCCTCTGTCAACAATTACATGGGAAGCTGCCTTATACTGACTCAGGACTAGATAGCCTTGTAGGCTCCTTCCAACTCTATGATCTATCTATCTATCTAAACCATTGATCCATCCAGGGCAGTGTTGTCAGCACTGAATGGCAGCTGCTCTCCAGGGTTTTAGGCAGGAGTTTTTCCTGCCCTACCTGAAGATGCCGGGGATTGAACCTGGGACCTTCAGCAAGCAAAGCATGGGTTCTACCACTGAGCTACAGCCCGCTCTGAATTAGTTTCTGGCAGGAGCTTTAGAGCAATGCAAGTGGTGCTTGGCCACAATCCAGGGCAGTTTTAGAAGCCATCAGAAACCCTTAACTTGTAGCATGGAGGAGGTGTGGAGGAACAGCTTTCTTTTAAGGGGGGGGGAGTCCCATTGGGTTCCCTGTGGCTTGCATGCGTGGTAGAGTGGGAAGCAGTGGTGTCTTTGCCCAGACCTCAGCAGGAGGGAGCGTACAGTTCATATTTCGTACCTCCAAATACTTTGCATGTGTTCCATGAGTAGACTAGGAGTGAAGATTTACTGCTGATGAATGTTCTGTAAGAGACTATACCCCTTCAGGATGTCATATTTTGAATGCCCCCTCCACGTGGTCACCAGCCCAGCATGATCTCTAGGCCAGGGGTGGACTTGTGTCGTGGACTTCATTCCCTTGGGGCTGTGTGGTGGTGGGTGGGGCTAGAGATAGAACGGGGTAGAGCCAGAGCTAAAAGTGGGCAGTCTTTGCAACGTTGTAGGATTATATACCTCTCTCCATGCCTCTCTCTCTCTGCCACCCCATCTCTGCGGGCCATAAGAAACTAAGGTGAGCGCTGCAGGTTCCCCACTCCTGCTCTGGACGTGGGGCTGCAGGCCCAAACAGACCAATCCCAAGTTTTACTGATTACGACTGAACCTACTTTGGTCTAAGTGTGTATAAGAGAATGACAACTAGGGATGGGTGACACTGAGAAACTTGACCCGCTTACTCTCACCAATTCGAGAGCCAAAACTGGGCCAAGTCGGGGGCTTTTCTGCGGCTTCCACTTTTAAAGCGGGCTGCAAGTTGTATATATATTTTTTAAAGCTAGGGAATTTACGCAAATTTCCCTGGCTTAAAAAAAACACACGCAAATCGTAGCCTGCTTTAAAAGCAGGAGACCGCGTGCTGGCTCGACTCGCATCAAAGAGAGTGGGCGCTAGTGCTGAGTTGAGCCAGAATCCAGGGGGCCGAGCCGCCACAATCTGCTGGATTTTGACCCCAAAACCTGATTCCTCACACATCCCTAAGACAGCTTTAGTCTGGATTTTGATTGGGTGCCTGGTTTCACTCGGGTTCATCTGGGAGCTGTATATGTGGCCATTTCTAGTCTGTAATCACAGTGGCAGGTGTTTTTTTTAAACAATGACAATGAAAACATTACAACACAAACTACCCCTTTCTACACTCCTCCTCCCCTTTGGATTGCTCCAAGCTTCCATATATAACGTGCTTTTCGTCACTGCAATCCAGCGTGGAGACGTTGGTTCATGGAAACGGTGCCTCCTTGTGAGTGAGCCTGCTGGTGACCCTGGGTATTCCTGAGGTGCTCACATGGAGGTTATCAGGAATGCTCCATTCTCCATGCTATTTGCCGTGCTGTGGCCCGGCCTCTGGGGCATTCTCTGCTCCAGCTCTTAGAAGGCACGTTTGTTCAAAGAAAAGGTGACCTGGGGGCTGTGCAAGAAGGTACTTCCCACTTCCTTTCTGGAACCCATTTCCTCCTGCTTCTGGAGGGAAAGGTCACAGGTTTGTCCAAGCCGCCGGCTATGGTTTTCCATTCAGCGACAACACAGAGACAGGCCTTCTCTGCAGTAGCGTCCTCCCTGTGGAGTGATCTCCCCTCTGAGGTACATCAGGCCTCAACTCTGGCGTGTTTTAGGTGTTGACTGAAAACCTACCTGTTTGCTTTGGCTTTCCTCCAGCCATGAGCTCGCTTTGTACCAATCTCATGATACTATTCTATGTGCATGTGCGGTCTTTTTTGTTTGTTTGTTTTTATTCTTTTGTAAACCACTTTGGGATTTGTTTCAAATGGGAAGCAGTATATAAATACTTTACGGTAAATAAATGAAGGAATAAATAAATAGGTTTGGCATTTGGCCAATATATGGCTTTATGCGGGGAAAGGAATGAGTGGGTAGCTTTCCTAACATCCTGTTTTGCTGGCATCCTGGTAATGTAGGGAGCTCCAGCGACTCTGAGTGTGACTCGGATGATGACAGCTGCTCCAGCAGTTCGGATTCGGAGGTCTTTGACGTCATTGCAGAAATTAAGCGCAAGAAGGCTCACCCGGATCGTCTGCATGAGGAGCTGTGGTATAATGACCCCGGGCAGGTATTACACGCGAGAAAGTGAGCCAAGACGTTTGCCCCAGGCCTGTACAGGTTGTGACCTACCAAACCCAAAGCAGTGGAACTTACATTAACAGAGACTAACTTTATTGCTTTCAATGGGTCTAAGGCCTAGTTTGGTAGTGGGTCTTTAGTTAGTGGTGACTACAGTCATGCCTTGGATTGAGAGCATAACTCGTTCCGGAAAGGTGCTTGTAATCCAAAACACTCTTATATCAAAACGAAATCCCCCCCATGGATAGTTTCTTAAAAGTTCAGACTGAAACCCGGAGTGGATACACCGCCCCACTGACATTGGAGCCACCAGCCTCCACTGTCCAGGTTGATGGAAGATTGGTCTATCTGAGGCTCAATGGAACTTCCAAGTTGAGAAGCGGTGTACCTCCTTAATGTCAGCTGCTGGGAAGGTGGGGGAGGGGTCAAAGAGCAGCAGACAGTGATTGCCTACCTGCCCTGTTCGTGGACTTCCCAGTAAAACAAAATGAGGACAACAGTTGCAAATAAAAACAACCAACAAATGCTAAAGAGCCCATAACTGCTGTAATTAAACCACTGAACTCTGGTATGCATACAAAAGTCTTCTATACATGTGATTACAAAGTAAATACATTGTACGTGTCGTACGTGGAATAAGATCCAAATGTATTGTGCCTAAAGGCTAGCAAGCAATAAACCCCACCAAAAGATCCAAACAACTAAAATGCACACATGTGGTGTTGGAATGAAAGGCACTAAATTCTAAATTTCTGAATAGGTAAGTGTATATCTTTTAAAGAAATAACTAATTGACAAAGAACGCAGCACTCTTTTTTCCCTGGACTTCCCTGTGAACTGGCTGCTTTCTTAGGTTCAAAACAAAAACAGTGGTTATTTTAGTGAAGCTGATTGTTAATGTGAAAAAAAATAATAATGGCGGATTGAGAATCATTCCAGTTGAAATGGAATTTGCAAGGCTGGGTTTTAGGCATACAAGCAATTCTGCAGTGCTCACCATGTTAAGAATGGTTTGTTTTAAATTAAATGGAAGCAATAAACTTGCACGAATATACTAGCATTTCTTGATATGTTGACCCAAGGAAATCTCTATTAGATCATTAAAATGGTGCTGAATACTCTCGGAACAAAGACCCTGACTTGGTAAAGCTTCGACCACACATGTGAATCCGGCTTCCTTTTTCTCCTGCTATGATGATTTTGGGTGGGAAAACTCCACATCTTCTCTAGAGCAATAAGATGTTGGTTGCCATGCTGGGTCTATAGAATACAAAACTTGCCGGGTATTGAGATCCAATAAAGTAAATTATATCGGCTATTCTTTTTTCTATTTGGTTGGGTCAACATATTAAGAAATGCTGGTATATTCGTGCATGCTTATTGTTTCCATTTAATTTAAAACAAACCCTTCTTAAGATGGTGAACACTGAAGAATTGCTTGTATTTTGCTGTCTGTGAAAACCCAGACTTGCAAATTATAGGTATGTGGTCTATGTTTATGATGTTGCAAAGGTCAGGAACTCATATCGAGTGGAAACCATAGACTCGCTTACTTTTCTGATGAAAAAGCTGTAATTTCAGCTAACTTACCCACACATTTCTCCCCCCTCCCACCCACTCTGAAAGCACATACTAAATTGTTTCCAGAGCACACTTTCATTTTGAGCACTATATTTTTCTCTAATTTTATCTCTGCTCAGGTAGAGATCAAAATGTGCTAGATGAGCAGACGCCAAGCCATCTTGCAAAACCGGTGGATGCCAACCCTGTACTTACATGAACCATTCTTCTCCCTTGACCATCACGTTCTCTAAGTAGTACTCTTGCCATGTGGAGGGACTGAGGTAGCGTCACCAGAAGCTGTCAAGATGCAGCCACCAAAATTCATTTAAATCTCTCAAGATTCTGAATATAATGGATGGTAATAGGGAAATACTGGGCAGAGTAGGCTGTAGAAAATAAGAGTACTCTCCATACTTAGGCTCAAACTACACATTAGGCATGTTCACACAAAACAATAAGCCAGAATTGCTGAGAATTCTGGCTTATCGGTAACGAGCAAGCATGCTGGTGCACGTGGCCCGATCACTCTCGCTTGGTTCCACCTGCAAGTGGGAGTGGCTACAGTAACCAGGAACTTACCAGCCATAGGGAGCTTAGTGTTACATCTGAAACCGGACCCTGGCCTGTCGCTCTTCTAACAAGCCAGGATCCGGACGCCAACTACAAACCTTGGCTTCTGGATCCTAGCTTGTTAGAGGAGAGGCAAGCCAGGAGTCTGTGTTTGGATATAACATTAAACTTCGTGTGGCTGGTAAGATCCTAGTTTCTGTAGCCCAGGGGTGTTGAACCTCAGGCCCGCAGGCCAAATCTGGCCTGCCTAGGGTCCTAATCTGGATTCCCCAGATAGCCACGCTTCCTTTCCCCCGGCTGCAGATTGGTGGTTTCCTGGTTTTGTGCAGTGTTATTCTAACAGTGTTCTCCAACCTTGGGTCCCCAGGTGTTTTTGGCCTACAACTCCCAGCATGCCCCAGCCAGTGTAGCTGGGAGTTGTAGGCCAAAAACATCTGGGGACCAAAGGTTGGAGAACACTGTCTAAGAGGTTGAACTGCCTCTCCTAAGGCTTAGTTAGTCTTCCTGGATTATTAGCTTTCAGTATGCAAGGAATGTTGGCCATGGGCAACTTTCAGACCTGCAATGTTTCATTTCTGCATTTTGAAGTGGTGCAGTCCTGTACAGTACTACAACCCATGTGTTTTTTTTATGAATGCTTCTGTATTTATTATTTGTTTGTTTGTTTCTTACATTTGTAAACCACCCAGGAACAGAAGTTCTTTGGGTGGTGTACAAATAAATATTTGAATTAGCTTTCATTTGTGCATGGAAGTAGGTTTTTTAAAGGGGTGAAGTTTAACCAGTGAAACTCTTACACATTTTTTAACAGATGAACGACGGTCCTCTATGCAAGTGCAGTGCTAAGGCCAGACGAACAGGAATAAGACACGGGATCTATCCCGGGGAAGAGGTAACTAGATTTGAATGTCACAGTTGCAAAACAAAACCCCACTTTTTGGCCTCACTTGCTACGAGCTGGCCTGCTTTGTCAAATTTAAATGAAATATCCATTATGTGCCATTAGATGTATCCATTATGAAAGCATGAAATGTAGAAATAGGAGGGACCCTATAGGACCCAAACATTCTGGAATAAAGGATGCCCCTTAATATTTGGAGCATCTGGCAACCCTTGTTAGGAGGTCCTTTTTCCTCAGTAGAGAGTTTAACAAAGATGCTTTAGTGCAAGGATGCAGAACCTCAAGTCTAGGGGCAAATCTGACCTTCCTGGGGTCCCAGTCCAGTTTTCCCTATATGGCCATGCCCCCTTTCCCCGGGCCACCAGTAGTAAGGTTGAAACAGCTCTTGTAAGGTTTAGTTACTGCCAGTAAGAGCTTTAAGCTACAGTGTGCTGGTATTTTTTTTGTATTTTGGTTCCACCCCTTTTACCTTCAGCCCCACCCACCCCTGGAATGCGGCCCCTGAGAACTTTTCCAAAATAGAATCCAGCCCTTGGTTCAGCCCTCCAGTGTAAGCTGTGGTGGCCGTGTCCCATTTGGGGTTATTTCTCTCTTTTTTTTTAAAAAAAAAAGCTGCAAATATCAGAAGGTGCATATTAGGATTCTGCTAGGCCTTACTTAATAAAGGAGCTGTGTGAAACAAAGGAGAAGAAAATGAGTACTCCACCCATGGTTCATAGCAGCAGAACGGGTAATTGCCTCTGCATATACCAAGCAGCAAGTTGTGTAACTATGAAGGAAATGTTGTTTGAATAAGAGGGGAAATCCTTGACTCCTTAAGGCACAGGAGCTCCAGTCAGAAAAGAAGATGGATTAATGAGCATACGGTAACTCTATACCAGGGTTCTACAACCTAGGCTTCTACAACCTTGGGTCCCCAGATGTTGCTGGACTACAGCTTCCAGAATCCCTTGCCATTAGCCATGCTGGCTGGGTATGCTGGGAGCTGTAGGCCAGCAACATCTGGGGACCCAAGGTTGGAGAGCCCTGCTCTACACCAACCCCCAAACTCCCTCTGTACTGTTCTGTACTGATCTGTTCTGTACTGATGGCACTGAACATGTTTTTTTGGGGGAAAAAACCCACTTCCCCCTGTAGGATTCTGTTCCAAGCAGGATGAGGGAAAATGCAATACAGCCACCTCCATATTATAAAAGGATGTGAAGAACTGGAGACATGCCCACCAAATGGAGGGAATGTGTATGGAAATTAGCCATAAGGATAGTATTTAGGGCCAAGTGAAATGGTCTGCTAATCATGCATAGCAGAGTTCTGCCTGATCAGCTTCCTTTAGTGTAAGTGCGTGTGGGCCTGATTTGGATCAGGATTGTGGTGAGTCGGGAGGGGGGCAATTTAAGCTTTCCACCCCCACCTCCCGCATTTTCAGCCAGAAATCTCCCTCCCACCCCCTGGGGGGGGGAATTAAAAAAGGGGGGAAATCTCAGAATCGGACCCGCACATCTCAGGTTCCCTTTCCTGCTCCCAGCTGGCTTTATCCCATCTTCCTTTCTGTTTACCCTGCCCCCTTTCTACTTCCTGTGGCCATTTTTCCTTTTTCTGTTCTTTCCCCTTCCCTCCTGCACTTGATTCCTGCCCAGTTCCTTCACGTTGATACCGCCTTCATTTTTTTAGTGAAGTACCGAGCTGGTACTTCTCCACCTTTCCTTCCTTTTTACCCCCGCTTCCTCAGTACCAGTTTTTCCCTAGGCCATCTCTTCCCCCATCCTACCTTAACTCTGCCCCCTTGCCCTTAGCCATTGTCTTTTGTGATCCCTTGCCAGAGGCCTCTACGTCTTGTTGATGGATTTGGTTTGCTTTGCTGCTGCCTTCCCCACTCTGGTTCCCTCCAGGTCTTTTGGAATATAACCCCAGGCATTTCTGACCATTGGCCAAGGTGGCTGGGGCTGATGGGAGTTGAAGTACAGAATGTCGAGAGGGCACCAGGTTGGGGAATGCTGGTCTACTGTCAAGTGATGTCACAAGCCCGTTTATGTGGCCTACCTGGCTGTGATCTTTACTCAGTACAGTTCCTCATGAGAAGGAGAATTTCAGCCTTCCCCAGCCTGGTGCCCTCCAGATGTTTTAGACTACAACTCCCATAATTCCTGATTATTGGCCATTATTTGTAGAGCAGTCTTCCAGGTGGAAGATCATCAGTTCCCTATACACAGTCTTCTAGCCCCTTCTTGTTTTCCATGATACCTCTCCCCCTCAGGCTGCAATACAAGAGTGCACCTGTCTGGAATATTCAATAGCAACGTTGCTGGGCAACATTCCCCCAGCAAATGGTTAAAAATAGAAATACATTTTTTTTAAATGAAGCGGCCATTTTGACCCTTGAAAACAAGCTAATTTTGACCCTTTTGGCTCATAGCTACTCTGGACGCCAGTTTTCAACTATAATTTTTTGGGTACCCTGGTGGGGGGGAGGTGTGAGTGACTCATGGGGGCGAGGGGTCCGGGGATTGGTGAAAATGGCCCCAGACATCCCGAAGTTACCCACCGATGTTCCGTAGGCAGATATATGAACTTCTGATAGTTGGGTCTGGGGGTTGGCCTGGTCTGCATATGCAGCAGATGAGGAAGTAGGATGGACTGAATCATTTTACACTGTCTGTGGGGGTGGTGGGAATCACTGTGTTTTGAATCCTCCCTGCATGATGAAAGCTAACACAGTAGGAAGTGGGTTGAGCTGCAGTTGGTCTCTCTAACATACTAGTATGTTGCTTTTTTAACTTGCAAGGAGGGTTTTTTTCAAAAATGGCATCCCCCACCTGCAGTTTGAAGTGGTGCAGCCCATGCTGCCTTCTGTTACTTGTGAAGGTCAGGCTTTAATTTTACTGCTTCTACTTGTTTAATTGTATCACTCTCATATACAGTCCTCCTTAGAGCAAGTAGAAGTTCTCTCTACCTCCTCTTACTGGCATTAGCCTCACCTAATCACCTGCATCTATTTCTTTCTCTCCTTTTAAAGTCTATTAAACCTTGTCGGCTCATGACCAACAATGCCGGAAGATTGTTCCACTACCGCATTACGGTGTCACCTCCTACAAACTTCTTAGTAAGTACTTAGTAAGGGAACAGTGACAGCCAAACTGACCTATCTTCATTTTCATTTGGACCCTAACGGTACAACTGCTCACACTTTTGACCTTTTATTTCTTTAGACAGACAGGCCAACTGTGATAGAGTACGATGACCATGAATACATCTTTGAAGGATTTTCCATGTTTGCACATGCTCCACTCACCAACGTAAGTAAGCTTTCTTTTCTGGCTGGGTAGTTTTCTGCAAAGTTGTGGGTCCACCCCCCCACTTGCAGGAGGTCCCCAGTTTCAGTGCCTGTTATCTTCAGTTAAGGGATTCGATTTAGCAGGGCTGTGAAAGGGACCATGAAGTGACATTCCCTGGCTGGATGACCAATAGTCATGTGGCTCAGTAAAAAGCAGCTACTTAGTTTTTTATATCGGATCATATGCTAACAGGCCAGTGAGGCAGCCCACAGACACTTCAAGTGATTGTGAAATACAGCAAAAGAACACTATGGGTTGTATTTAATGTTATGCTAGTTACTAGAATGGGGGGAAATGTGCAGAAGCCAGGAAGCCACCCAACGTTCAGGGGAAAGGGCCAAGGGAAGTGGGTAGGGTCCCCTGGTGAACCCCTGGAGGGCCAAATTGGCCCGCGGGCCTGAGGCTGCGCTAGTGCGACAAGTACAAGAGTTGGCATTGTTCAGCTTGCGCAGCCACTCGCAGTACAACTGGCACCATTCGCGCAAGCAGCACCTAGCTCCAGGAAGTCATGATGAGTTGTGGAACGCCTTGCGCGATGGCTTGCGCCGGCGGAATCAAAGTATTGGATTTGCCATTTGTGCAAGGGTGAAAATGGGGTTTCTGCAAGCGGTAGAAGCTTTGTGGACCGTGGGTTGTTTTTTGTTTTTTTGCACTGTTCTGCATAGAAAATGTTCTGTGCAGTGATGTGGGGTGTTGTGGAAAATTTTGAATTGGCACACTAAATGGGTATGGTTCTGATTTAGTATGTTTATTGACTTCCTTTTAAAAGCTCTTGTTTACTCAGTGAATATGCCATGTTATTTTTATGTGCTGTATAAATCACGTTTTCCCAGTATTAGGCAAAAGTAGTTGAACTGAAATATTTGATTGGTTGTGGGGAGAATAAATAAGGTACATTTAGTGTGATTTAAATGTTAAATTCAAACAAATTCAAAGCTTTACTTAGATTTTTTTTTTTTAATTGGAATACTTGTAAACATTTAACGACATGACAGCTCAATAGCATATACTCCCCTTAACATGATGTAGATTTTAAGGAGCTGGAGCAGGGGAATGAAAATTGTTTTCTGACAAATACCCGCTATACTCACTTATCCGGGCGTAAGCCCCATTGAACTCAGTGGTACATACTGCGCTGAAATTCTAGTATGCCTAAAGAGGTGTGAGCATAAATATATGTCCTAGGGCAGGAGTGAGGAACCTGTGGCCCTCCAGATGTTGTTAGACAACAACTCCCATCGTCCCTGACCATTGGCCCTGCTGGCTAAGGCCAATGCGACTCGGAGACCAGCCACATTCAGAGGGCCACAGACTTTCCACCCTCTGTCCTAGGGATGGTCACCTGCAAGATTTAACTAGTATATTATATCCATTCCAGTTACCCCATCTTGACGTATTGTGTCCATTTGTTGTATTTGTGGGTAGCGCAATCCTATGGCTAGACCGCGTCAAGATGACCATAGGATTATTCAGAGACCCAGCTCCAACCTCGGGAACTTGCTCCGACGTTGGAGCTGGGACTCCGAGCTTGGGAGTGCCTGCCCCCCACAGCCAGCACAGAAAGAACCATGCCGGCTGCTTCTCCAAGGTTGCAAATGCGACCTTGGAGACAGGGTTTTGTGAGCCTTCTGGGGGGCTGGGAGGGAAGGAGAAAGGTGTCACCACAATACAAAGTATCCTGGTGGCGCCTCAGTCTCCTTCCCTCACGCTCTGAGGCACAACACTTAGACAGCCATCTAAGTGTTTTACAGGGTGGGAGGAGTGCAGAGGTGACCTTCACCTCCGTGCTCCTCCTGCCTTTCATAGGATGCCGTAGTCCTCCCAAGTTCGGAGGGCTACAGGCATCCAGACTGGATTGCGCCCTAAATAATTTTATGGAACTGCTTTTCTAAAAGTGTGGCATTTTCCTCAGTAAAATATGCTAGTGGAATTTTTTTCTGCTGAATGTTTTCTGTCCCACCTCACTGGTTCTGGGACACAAAGGAGTTCTTCAGAATCCTATCAGGTTTTCTCAGCGAGAAGGTCCATAACGGCAGTCCTCCTTGAGGTGTTTGCCTGCCAGAGCGCGCTGAG
Source organism: Shinisaurus crocodilurus (assembly GCA_021292165.1). Classification (NCBI taxonomy): domain Eukaryota; kingdom Metazoa; phylum Chordata; class Lepidosauria; order Squamata; family Shinisauridae; genus Shinisaurus; species Shinisaurus crocodilurus. Next base: position 125,246,069 of record CM037880.1, on the reverse strand, counting down.
TGTAAGTCCCACTCTCGGTTGAATGCGGCAGTGGTGAAGCTCACCGGGCTTAGCCAGTGCTGCGTAAACTGAACGTCAGCTCTGGAACATGACCCAGAATCCCCTGCAATGTACTGGGTTTCTTTGGTGGATTAACTGGTATAAGAAAGGGTTGAAGGCAGAAGCTTTGACAACCGCTGAGGTAACGCATTTCAAGCGGAGTGCATAATCTACATTCTTTCTTTATTAGTCATACTTATATACTGCTTAATATAATAAAAACTCTTAAGAGGTTCTCTAATATCTCTGCGTTAGCCCCTTCATGTGTGAATCACATAAGGACATAAGGAGAGCCACGCTGGATCAGACCAAAGGTCTGTCTAGTCCAGCATGCTGTGCTTAATCATGTGATTACTGGGAGTGGGATCACACTGCTAGCCCCTCCCATAAGACATCCACCTGTTGGCACGGTCTGTGTGCGGTGCCGTTCTGGCTACCCCCTTCATGTGATTCAGGCTTGAAAGGGGCCAGTATCTCAGTTCTCCACGACAGCACCTTGAGTCTGGAAAGCTGCAGCCTATGTTGTACATGCAGTCAGAGTACTGCTAACCTCCAAGAAATGATGAGAGCTAGTGTAGCGGTGCACTGTGTTTTAAGAACATGTGCTGTGAATTCCAAATCCCTGTTCGAATCTTAGTTCATCCAAGGCAGGGCTCTCCAACCTTGGGTCCCCAGATGTTGCTGGCCTACAGCATGGCTAATGGCAAGGGATTCTGGGAGCTGTAGTCCAGCAACATCTGGAGACCCAAGGTTGGAGAGCCCTGATCCAAGGTCTTATGGAAGGACTGTTAGGTAAGTTGTCATATGGGATCTGTAATATTGGGATAAGATAAGAATACTGGTGGTGTCAAGCTTTTTGAGCACGTAAATTATTATTACGTAAATAATAATAATTGTTGTTGTTACTAGGCGGAAAATAGTGCCTCCTTCAGCTCACCAGTGTTGACTTCCAAAAGGAGCCGTTATGCCACAAATCTCCAGTAGATGGCAGTGTTTGATCATGTCCACTCCTACACTCCTTGTCTTAAGAATTTACCAGCTGGCCATCGAAGCTTTTTACATTTACATCGCCTTTATTTTTGATAAGAAGCAAGCAGAAAATACTGTAAGGGTGCTGATTACATTGCTCTTTAAACTAAACCTCTGTTCCATGTTTTTTCCTTCCTCTCCAGATTCCTCTGTGTAAAGTAATCAGATTTAACATCGATTATACTATTCATTTCATTGAGGAGATGATGCCCGAAGTAAGTTATGGGAGTGATTATTCAAGACATCTGTTTGCTTTATGAAGCATCAAAATATTTTAGATTTTGGTTCATGCATATTCTGAGAAAAAACATTACTGTATGGCTGGATGAGCACTTGTGATTAAAGGTGCACCATCTTGGAATATCAATATAGAAATAGATTAATGGAAGGCATAAAGCAAGTTAAGCAAATGTCCTCATGAGAGCAAGCCTCTAACTTCAGTTTTGTGTTTGTAAGTGAATATTGCGCTGGAGTAAGTAGCATTTTGCCAAAACTACACAACGGGATGCTTAAACTAGGGTTGTGATTTGAATGTTTTCATCCCCTGAACATAATTAGCGCAGGGCTATAATTTAATAGACAAAACATGTTTCCTATTTATTATAAATGAAGGTGAGTGGAATTTCTAATTAAGTCTATAGTAGATAGTTCAGTAGATCAAGTTTGTGGAGCAAACAGAAGCCACTAAGAAATGATGCAAAGGCATGAGGGGGAACACGCAAAATCTAGCCCCTTTCAACAACAGCACACACACCCTTGTGTTTCTAGATGTTCCAACAACAAATGGGGATCCAAGATTGGGAAAGGCTGCTTCAGAGCCTGCGTGAGGTTTTTCCTCCAGAACGTTCTGTGACATCATAGCAGCTCAGCTCTTGCCAAGGAAGCACAGAATCAGGCTGGTCTCCAGCCACAGGGGGTCTCAAGTAATAGGATCAGGCAAGACCTCTGCTTGAAGGTGGAATTTAACAGTTGGCAACAAACTTGGAATTCCCGTGTTTACCGCGGAGTGTGCCAAGTAGGAGTGGCGGGGCATGTGTGGGGAGAGGCAGGCAGGAGTGGGGGATGCTTAATCCAACTAAGGTGTCCACAAATATTGCCTTGGCTTACCAGCCAGCTTCTCTCTGTGAAGCCAGCTTCTCTCTTACCACCAGCCCCCGCCCCCAAGCCCTCTGGCATGTGCAACGCCAAACGGTAGCACAAATGACACCTTTGGGGAGCATCCTTCTGGCTATTTTGCAGAGGCTCAGGGCTCATACTGTTGGTGAACTGGTGGGTGGATTTTTGAATACCTGTCCTGCCCCTCCACCCCACCCCCGCCTGTTGCTTCTTCCATCCCCCCCCCCCCCGTGCTCACCTTTCCCACTTGCCTGAGACGTAGGCTGAGGAACCCGTTCAAGTGGGGGAAAGGCAGCTCTGGGGAGAGTTTGCAGAGGAAAAAGCAGCAGGCAGGAGAAAGGCTCATCAGCTCCCGCCTGCCACTTCTCCCTGCTTCCACTTTTTACGCACTCCGTAGCAACACCAGGTTTGAGATCCCGTGTTGGCCTCTGAATGTGTAGTTTCTGAGGCACCAGGGAGCTGCTGTCAGTCACCCAGTCGGGACAAAGCCACCGTTCAGTATATGGCCGCTCCTTAAATCACACGCTCCGTCACTTCTTTCTCCCAGGGCTGCAGCCATTAAGTGTCTGCACCGGGGGTAGGCAACCTGGCACCCCATAGGATCTTTTGGACTACAACTCCCATAACCCCTCACCATGAGCCATGCTGGCTGGGGCTACTGGGATTTGTCACTCAAAACTACTTTGGAGGGCACCAGATTGCCTTCCCCCTGGTCTACACTGTACGTCAGCATAGATGTCTTCTTCGGGTGCACGTCTGTCATCCTCCAGTGTTGCATTGTGCTTTTGAGCAACAAGCCTATTGCAGCTAGGGATATGCCGACACCGGGAAGACAGGCTTGTTTGAGCTCGATGGACTTCCTGCCTGCTTCCGACCCAGTGATTGGAAGCGAGCCGAGTCGGGGGTTCTCCGTGGACTTCCATCGCTAAGAAGGGCTGCCGTTTGCGCATCTTTTTTTAAACACTAAGGAGATTTGCGCTATTTGCGTAAATCGGGGTATTTTGCATGTTTTGTGCAAATGCGCACCTGAAAAGCACCTGGATCTAGCGCAATTTGTGTAAAATTGGCTGATTTTATGCATATCACGCTAGATCCACATGCTTTTCAGGTGCTTATTTGCGTAAAACATACAAAAACACCCCAATTTATGCAAATTGCGTAACCTTATGCAAGTTGCGTAACCTTATGCAATTTGTGCAAATTTCCTTAGCATTTCAAAAAAGATGCGCAAACTATGGCCGTGAGCTGGCTCAACTTGCTTCCTAGTGAGTCGGCGGCAGCGCAGGGCTGGCGAACCGGAATCTGGGGGGGCCGAATCATGACAATCTGTTGGATTTTCACCCCCCTATCAGATTCCTCACACGTCCCTAATCACAGCTGGATGGAGAATATACAGTTGAATTAAAATAGCTTTTTTCCAAACCAGGGCATGGATATTATTATTATCTCTCCTCCTCATTGTCTTCTTCCTATTATTATTATTATTATTATTATTATTTCTGTATGGTTGTTCATAAGGACAATAATCTCTAATTTCCGATGTACTGATCTTTGTGGGACTGGAGGGAGTGTTTTGTTTCAGCACCACTGGTAATTTATCACCTTTTAGCTAGGACACGACAGACAAAAAGAATTATGAGGGAGGCCCTCCTTCCTGCATATATCCTCTCTTCCGCTTATTCAAACGAAAGGCTTTTGGCGTGCTGTAACTTGTGGCGCAGTCCTGAGCTCATTCTTTTTGCCGCCCGGTCTCGTTTGGGGCTTTTAATAAGGTAGAAGAACGTGCTCCGTTGGAAGGGAATCCGCTCGCTGCTGGATCCACCCACCTGCTATTTGCATTGGGGGAGCGGGCAGGGAAACTCCCGTTGGAGTGGATGAGAACTCTTCCCCCCCCACACACACACACACATGCAAAGAGCAGGCATGGAACATAGGAGGCTGCCTTACACTGAGTCAGACTTGGTCCATCTGGCTCAGTATTAGCGACACTGACTGGCAGCAGCTCTCCAGGGCTTCAGGGAGGAGTTTTTCCTGCCCTGCCAGGAGACACCCGGGATTGAACCTGGGACCTTCTGCATGCCAAGCAGATGCTCTGCCACTGAGCTATGGTCTCTCCCCTGAGTTAGGTCCCTCCACGGGGGCTGATCTAGAGGCAAAGGATTACAGCCCTCTTCCCCCCTCCATGGCATGATCCTGATCCGGCTTGGGGCCCGTCCTATTCTGGCTTTTTATGGGCAGTATCCAGTGGTGGGAGTCCACCAGCGCTCCTCGGGTTGTGTTAGCGGGAATGACCACTAGCGTAACAGGAAGCCAGTGCTTGCTCCAGAAACTAGCTCAAACGAGGATTTCTGGAATGGGACAAGTCAGTGGAGCACCCTTCCAGGAGCTCTGCTGACTTGTTCCATTCCAGAAATGCTAGCTTAGACTAGTTTCTGGTTGCAGTCGGAAGCACTAACTTCCCGTCGTGCTAGCAGTCATTCCCGCTTGTGCAACGGCACCTCTGGATACTGCCCAATGAAAGAAAAATGTTTCACTCAGGAGCAAGCCACAGGAATAATGTCACATGTAGTTTGCCCCCGAGTCGCTTCTGCTGTGTACGTGCGTTGCTTGTTTAGCGTGTTTTATTCTTCTTTTTCTGGTCATGGGATGAACACAGGCTTACTTGAGATACCGAGGTTTACTGCTGGAAATGCCGCTCATCTTCATCTCCAGCTTCTCAAAGTCCACCAGAAATTGCTCACACGCTTATGAGCGTATTGTCATAGATGTAAAGGGCTAGAGATGTGCTTTTTAAAAACAACCCCCCCCCCCCCAAACCTGGAAACAGAGATCAAAATGCTGAATTCTGTGCCCATGATCAAGTTGCGTGGTACCACAGAATGCATGCAGCCCTGGTATTGAACATTGTGTTGGTCTTGAGATGTTGTTTATACATTGATGGTTTTGTGTGACGTTGCAATAACTGCTTTTCCTTTTCCAGAATTTTTGCGTAAGAGGGCTGGAATTGTTCTCCTCCTATCTGTTCAAAGACATTCTAGAACTCTACGATTGGAATCTGATAGGTAACGATCTAGTTTGAAAATATCTGTGGCCTCTCCTATAAATAAAAATACAATCGGTATTTTAAAATGATTTTTTAAACCATTGTTCTTGTGAGTGGTATCAGAATGGTAACACTGATCCTTAGGCACATTTAGGATGCAATCCTATGAATGTTTAGACAGAAAAAAGTCCTATGATTCCCAGCATGGGGAATGCTGGGACTTGTAGGACATTTTTCTGTCCATGCACAGGAGTATGCCCTTAGTTGGAAGAAAACCCTCTTGATTTCGGTGCCACCTGTTTCCTAAAAAAAACCTGTGCTTGGATTTGCATGCTCTAGATTTGTACTGGAGATGTATCAAGGAGTGACGGTCAGTTGCGTAGTCCTAACTGTTTGGAGATGCACGTCTCCCCTTGTTCACCAGAGCAAATGCCAGAGTACCAAACAGCAAGCATGATTGCTAAATAAGGTGTGCTTTGGTCTTTCATGGCTGGCTTTCCTCAGCCAGTCTACGCAGAGGGCAGAAGATGCCCTCCTCTCCTTCATGAAGCGTGCCCTACATCCTCCCCATAGTTGGTTGTATGAAGGGATGATGGGCCTGAGAGGCATGTGAGATTAGAGGGAGAATCCTCTCTGCACTGCCCCACACACAGCATGACCTTTAGGGTGCAGCCACGGGGCTGGGGCGCGGTCCTCAGCTATAGGCAAAAGTGTCTTGATTGCAAGGCTGAGAAGATACACCACACATCAACCAGGCCAGCACTTCATTAGTGTAGAGTGTGTGTATATACACGCACACGCACACGCACGAATAGATATACATACATATGCACACACAGCTTACTGGTACAGGTGCTAGTAACCTCAACACGCTGTACATGGGGCTGACCTTAAGGTTGTTCTGGAAGCTGCAGCTAGTGCAGAATGCAGCGCTTGCCTGTTGTTGCGAGCTGCCCCTTTTCAGCAGGTCACATCTTTGTTGAAGGAACTGCCTCAGCTGCCTATTTGCTACTGGGCCAGGTTTAAGGTTGTGCTATTGGTGTATAAAGCCCTAAACAACTTGGGACCAGGATATTTGAGAGAACCCCTTTTCCCATATTAGCCTGTCCGGTCACTGAGGTCATCAGATGAGGTGCTCCTGGTGGTTCCACATGGACCTGCGGTCCATTTGGAGTCCGCCCGGGGTAGAGCCTTCAGTGTGGTGGCTCCCTCTCTTTGGTACTCGCTTCCTGTTGATGTTGGGGAGGCACCAGCGTTTTTGGCACCTGCTGCAGACATTTTTATCTAAACAGGCCTTCACTGATTGACCAACCATGGTTTTATTGGTATAAAATAATTGTAAAAGATTTTAAGTCTGTATTTGATTCTTTCGTCTTTTATTGTTCACTGCTTGGAAATCTTATTGGATGTAGAGTAGTATATAAATCCTGTAAATAAATAACACACATATATAGCACAACGCCAAATCCACAGTCAGACAATATGTTTATTAGGACCAACCAAAACATTTTCCATACTAACTATGTGTACTAGAATCTATGCCGGCACATTTCGTTTATAAGTTTGTTTGCTGCATATGAAAATGTTCTTACTTGACAACCTGGACTTACGAATTTTTAAAAAAACACCCACAAACCACCACCTCCCTTGGTGTAGTGGTTATAATGTTGGACAGGGAGTCGGGAGATCCAGGTTCTAGTACCCACTCGGCCACGAAGCTCCCTGGGTGACTTTGGGCCAGTCACTGACTCTCAGCCTGACCTACCTCACAGGGTTGTTGTGAGGATAAAATGGAGGGGAGGAGGACCATGTGAGCCGCCTTGGGTTCCTTGCAGGAAAAAAGGTGGGATATCAATATAATAAATAAATAAATAAATAAATAAATATTACCAGGTTACCTGAGAGAGCGCCTCCTCTCATACCAACTTGCCCGGTCACTGAGGTCACCAGATGGCTCCTGGTGGTTCCTCATGAACCTTTGGCCCGATTGGAGTCCACCAGGAGAAGGGCCTTCAGTGTGGCGGCTCCATTTCTGTGGAACTCCTTGTCTCTGGAGGTCAGGCAGGCTCTGACATTGTGCTGCTTTCGGCACCTGCTGAAGACCTCCTTGTTCTGGGAAGCCTCCTCTGCTCTCCAACCACCAATGTTATTTTAGTTTGTTTTCAGTGTATTGTTTTTGTTTCTTTTATCTGTTTTTGTCTTTTTATTGTTCACTGCTCCGGAATCTGCTTGATGTGGAGCGGTATACAAATACTGTAATAATAATAATATGTACTAATGGGGAACTCGTAATCAGCATATGTACTAATAGGGAACTCAGTGCAGAGTTACGATGACTATGTAGCGAAATGGAACTACTGTAGTGCCATGTACATGTATGGAGGCTATATAAATACATGATGATAATAATAATACTGAGAAACTAGAGAGAGGCTTCCCTATGCTCAAGGGAACTTGAGGTTTGCAGAAGTAGAAAAAAATCTTTAGGAGAACAAAACACTCACTCTGAATCCTGAGTGTCCGTTGTGGGACTGTGGGGATGGAATGGAGTATCCTGAGAGAGGGCATGGCGGCTGGCTGGAACACTGACCAGTAAGCACCCACTGGAACACTGAACTGCAACATTTTGTTGCAAATCCCACTTGGTCTTCACCATTTTATTTAGTGGAGTCGGGGAGCAGTGAAAATTTAATTCTTATAAAGTGGCAGGGAGCATAAGCTGTGCGCTGTTAGTTGTTATATAGCAGTGCAAGACAAAAACATTAGCACCGTGGAGGTTCCAGATGGAAGGAGCATGTGGCTGCAGTATAATGCAATAAATTGTACAAGTGTCATGTAACCAGTCACAGGTGGCAAGCTGTCATTTCGGCTAGAAATTTTACTTGGATTGTGTCACAGTAAAAATGTAGGAATCCATGCTGGCTTTTCTCTCCCCCCATTGAGCCTGGGGAAAAAACCAAAGGATTGTTCAGAAGAACGGTGAGCAGAGGCACGTAGACCTCACCGAGTTTGATTTGCCTGCGAGGCCTTATTTTCAACAAATGCTTTCTTTGTCATGTAGGAAAGGCTGATGAGATTCTGTTTTGTGTGCTTCTGCTTTGTTAACAAATATGTTCCCTAGCTCCACATTAAAATTAATGGTGATGGCATTTTGCTTATTCCCACCCCACCCCAGCAGAACCTGAAAAGCTGATTTGAACAGAGCAGTCCTATTCTTGCATGACGCCAGGACCAAACTGAATGTGTGTTCAGCCTGGGAGGGGAAAAACACAACTAGAAAATGTTAAAAGATGTGTAAAAACGACAGACCCCCTCCCCACCCCCAGAGTCCCTGGAAACACCCCCAGTGCCAACCAGTCAGGAACTTTGTTGGCGGCGTATCGCCTACCCACACACGGGATGGAGTTGATGAGCTCACGAAGCCCACAGCTCTGCCCCTTTCCTGTCTTGTGCAAGGAGACATCCATCATGGGTTAGCTCCTCCCACTGCCCAGGACAGGCAAGGAACATTTGACCAAGATTTTTGCCTTGGTCTTTGCCTCCGTGGCTCCTCACACCCTGTTCTTTCCTTGCCTCCACCAGGGACAGAGCTTATTCTAGCTGGCGTCTCTTTCAGCAAACTCTCTCCCTAGGCCTCGTTATTCTCTTAATCTTTTCCTATCCTTTTCTTCAGCAAACTTTAGAGTTTTTTCTTCTTTCCCTTTTCAGATTTTTCTACTGCTCTTTGAATTTTTTTAAAAGAAAAAAAGGTGGGATGGGGGCGGCGGCTTTTTTCTTTCCTTCTCTTGGCTCTTTTTTTCTTGTGCCACTAGATGGCTCCAACAAACAAAAGGAGCTCCAAGTCTGTAATTTATGCGCTAGTGCCAAATGGGATGCTGTCCATAGACTCATGTGAAGTGCTTTATTTGTCTTTTGAATTGCTGTTACTGTTCTTATTTAAGGTCCTTCATCAGAAAACAACGATGCTTCCTGTCCCCGATTTCATTTCATGCCACGTTTTGTAAGGTTCCTACCAGGTAAGTTGTTTTTGTGTAGTGCTTTGACAGCTGGACTTTGATGTAGCCGTTTTCACTGAGAGGGCAAAAACATGTGTCTGGACTGTACCACTTCACACTGCAGGTGGGGTTGTTGTTGTTGTTGTTGTTATTATTATTATTATTATTACTTATGAGTCATTGGGTAGGTGGGCGGTCTGGAAGCCAGTTTCTAGCCCCTGGCCACTCTCCTGTCATTGCACTGCCCACTGAAACAAAAAAAAATATGGTGGCAAACTTGTACAGAGACTCAAAGGGGCCACATTTAGTTTAAGAACAAGCTAAATTTGGCACTTTTGAGTCTCCATTGCGTTTTGCAGTTGAATTTGGCGGCAAACTGCCGATTTCTTTTGCCGCTGCAGTGCCAAATTTCAGCAGTGCAGGGGTAGCAGCAGGCGGGGGTGCATTCAAGGCCATGGGGGTGTCAAGGTTCCACCTTTACCAGGACACCTTGATCATCTCCTTAAGATATTTTGCCTCTTTAAGAGCCCCTCCTGTATCAGGACGCCACGTCTCTGCCTTTTGCTTTTCCTTCCCAGGAACGTGGGATTAGGCCTTAGGCGTGTTGTGAAAGACACTCCAGACAATCTGAGGTTAACAATAGCTGTTTACTTTACTAAATTTGGCATGGTAAATTCATATTAACTTAGGGTAATTACACAAATAGAGCTGTTAGATTTAAAAAAGCATGTATAATCGAAATAAAAGAAATAATAACACAGTTTTTTCTAACCTAGCTACGCTTTCACCTGTATGCTTTAGTAGAGACTCCTTTCCATCCTAGCTCTGGCTGTTCTGCAGTTTTCTGTGATATTCAGTCTCTCTCTCACTCTGTCTCTGCAGCTTCTCTGTTCTCTCTTTTTTCTTTTCTTTTTCTTTTCTTTTCTTTTCTTTTCTTTTGGAAGACCGATGATGATGATGATGATGATGATGATGATGATGATGATGATGATGTGGCTCTGGAAATGTCATTTCTACTGGCTGAATTATATTTTGGTGTATTGGGTTTTTGTTGTTTTGTTTTGTATTTTAGGGCACAGTCCAATCAGGATGCCCATATAAGCCTCCAAACTCAGAGGATTAAGGGCTTCCTATGCAGGGTGCCTCCGCGCTCCTCCTGCCCTGCAAAACGCTTAAACGGATGATTTTGGCCATCTAAGTATGGCACTTGGAACGGGAGGGAAGGAGGCTGAGGCGCCGCCAGGATACTTCGTATCTTGACAGCGCCAGTCTTCTCCCCTTCCTGCCCTCAGGAACGCCCCCAAAAGGCCTTCTCTGAGGTTGCTCTTCGTGACCTTGGAGAAGCAGCTGGTGCCGTTCTTTCCACTCTGGCTGCAAGGCAGGGATCCAAGCGCGGATCTCCAGCTCTGAAGTCGGAGAGTTTTTTCCAAGCTCGGAGCTGGGAATCCGAAAAATCCTATGGCCATCTAGATGCTGTCTAGTGGCCATAGGATTGGGCTGTTAAAGTGTTATTATATTATTATATTTCTGGTGTATAATAGACACATACATACACATGTTTGATTTTTGTTTGGATGGCCTTGGTCCAGAAAGGTCACATGTAAATACTTAAATAAATAAAGTATTTTTTTTAAATTTGAAGTATATTTAAAATTCAGCTGATTGTATACTCCTGGACCCTTTGGCTTGTGAACTGAGTATGACTTAACTGGTAGTTATAATGTCACCAATTATTCCACCAGCCTTGAAGGCAGGACTCCAAGTTTACATGAAAATGCTGCCTGCAGATGTTTCTTTTTGCTGCAAATTTTAAGTTTTAAAGTAGTATCACTCTGGGTATTCCTCAAATCTGAGTTAAGCCGATCCCTATCTGTTTGTTGCACAGCTAAGTAGTGAGAAATACTTGATACCAAACATATAGGCCGGGTTTACATGTCAGAGTAAGCCAGAATTGCTGAGGATTCACTTTTACCATGAACAAACAAGCAAGTGTGCTGGTTCACGCTACCCACTCACTCCTGTTTGGTTCCTTCTGCCAGCGGCAGCAGCTAAACAAACCAGGGAACCTCAGCCTGTGGCTTGTTCACTGTTACATTCAGATCAGGATCTCTGGCTTGTTCCTCTTTTAACAAGCCAGAATCATAAGCCAGGGTTTGTTCTTGGCTTATGATTCTGGCTTGTCAAGAGAGCAACACACCAAAGATCCTGGTTCAGACATAAGAGTAAACTAGGGGTGGACTACACATGGCCACGCCTCCCCCCAGTGTGGCTGCTGCCATCTCCCCCCCCCCCATTTTTTAAAATTCACAAACAAAATGGCACTCAGTAGCACCTGCAGAGCACTAAAATGGACAAATATAGCTTGTTTGCTAAAAGGGTCAAAATTTAGCTTGCAAACAAGCCAGCAAAATTTAGGCCCTTTGAGCGCTATGGAGCTGTAGACCTGTTTAAATGTAGTAAGCAAACCACAGGTGAAAGTTCCCTGGTTTGTTTAGCCACTCCCATTGGCAGGAGGAGCCAAGTGGTTGCAGTCAAACAGCACGCAGCAGCACACTTGCTCATTCACAGTAAGCCAGAATTCTGGGCAAGTCTGGTTTACGGAGACGTCTGAACTCTGAACCAGGCCATAGTAATGTGTGGTGGTGGATCAGCCCCTCTTGGCTGCTTCAAATTGTCAGCAGCCTCCATGCAGTGTCTTGGAGGAGCATGCAGGGTCTCTGGTAAGCTTGTGACTCTGTAAAGGTCTCATGGAAGCACTGGTTGAAAAGATCAGAGCTTGTATGAGCCCCACCACGTTCTGAAACTTCCTGGTGGCCACACAGGGTGGCCACCCTGTGTGGACTGCTGACTTCCTGGACCAGGGGCTCAGTCTTTTGTTTGAGCGATTTGCTGCCCTGCGCATATTACTTCCTTTTCATGCATACCTTTCCTTCCTTCAGCAGCAATGTTTTATGAGGGGCATTTGTGATTATATCCACTTTTTGTTTTTAAGATGGAGGGAAGGAAGTGCTCTCCATGCATCAGATTCTACTGTATTTGTTACGATGCAATAAGCCGTTGGTGCCAGAAGAGGAGATTGCCAACATGTTGCAGTGGGAGGAACTTGAGTGGCAGAAGTATGCAGAGGAATGCAAAGGGATGATAGTTACCAGCCCTGGCATGGTACTGGAGATGTTCTCTCGAAATACAAGATGATGTTGAGTTTTGTTATGCTGCACACAAATCCCCAACCACAATTGGAAATTTTGATTGATTGATTGATTGATTTTTTTATTAACAGCATTTATATGCTGCCCAACAGCATTGATATCTGGGCAGCATGCAAGCGAGAAAGCATTAAAATACAATAATAATCCTAGAACAAATGAAAATAGTAAGCAAATCCCAACTTAAAAATTTCAACAGCGGTGGGTAAAACAGCATGGAGAGTACACAGAGAGTAAAACTAGCACTTAAAAGTATGCAACAGATCTAAAATGTAATGGGTTGTATCCAGTGTTAGTCCGATGTAAATCTCATTCATTTCAGTGGGTCTACTCTAAGTAGGACTAACATTGGGTATAATCCAATGGATTTTAAAAAATGCAATTTAAAAGCCTGGGCAGGGGAGGTTTTCACCTAGCACTGAAAGGCTACAAAAAGGTGCCAGGTGTGCTTATCTGGGGAGAGTATTCCACCACCTAGGAGGCGCTTTCCCCAGTAGCCACCTATCTCCCCTCACTTGGTGGGGGCAGCTGGAAATCGCAGAGAGTTAAAGTTCTCTTAAGACCTTGACTCTATTGTGTTGCTTACTGGGGGCCCTCCGTACATTCCCACAGCAACGTGGGAGCCATCTCCATTTGGTTCTTCATATGCAGTTACAGTAATATTTTAGAAACCTGACCCCCAACCCCCCATGCAGGCGGCTGTTCTGATCTGTTAGGGGGAAAATCCAAACAGCAACAGTAGCGCAATATGTTTATTGGGATGAATTAAAAAGTCACAATGTAGTGAGCCATCTTTTAGATCCACACAAACTCTTTTTCATGGTGGATGTTAAGGCAAGAACTGAGCAAGTTGTGTGTGGGGTGGGGGTGGAGAGAAAAAAAGAACTTGCTGGGTATGTTGATCAGCCTTAATCTACTGTTCATAATAGCATTATAATGGAGTGGAAGATGTGTTTTGCAGAGGTAGACTGCAGTCCTATATACAGTTACTGGAATACTGCGGGAGATATTTCTGAGTAAACATACATAGGATTGCCCTGTTAATTAGGTTGGGCCAGCCTTCCCTGACCTAGTGCTCTTCAGATGTTTTGGACTGTACCACTTCACACCGCTGGTGGGGGGGTTGTTGTTGTTGTTGTTGTTGTTATTCTTTATCAAACTTATGAGTCATCGGGCGGGTGGGCGGTCTGGAAGCCAGTTTCTAGCCCCAGGGTGCCACTCTCCTGTCATTGCACTGCCCACTGAAAAAACAAAAATGGTGGCAAACCAGTACACAGACTCAAAAGGGCCACATTTAGTTTAAGAACAAGCTAAATTTGGCACTTTTGAGTCTCCGTTGCGGTTTGCAGTTGAATTTGGCAGCAAACTGCCGATTTCTTTTGCCGCTGCAGTGCCAAATTTCAGCAGTGCAGGGGTAGCAGCAGGCAGGGGTGCATTCAAGGCCATGGGGGTGTCAAGGTTCCACCTTTACCAGGACACCTTGATCAGCTCCTTAAGATATTTTGCCTCTTTAAGAGCCCCTCCTGTATCAGGACGCCACGTCTCTGCCTTTTGCTTTTCCTTCCCAGTAACGTGGGATTAGGCCTTAGGTGTGTTGTGAAAGGCACTCCAGACAATCTGTTAACAATAGCTGTTTACTTTACTAAATTTGGCATGGTAAATTCATATTAACATTCAATTATGTCTGGGTATGATGAGAATTGTAGCCTAAGGCATCTGGAAGGCACCATGTTGGGGAAGGCTGGGTAGACCTGGTGTAAATAGATCTCGGTTAGTAGCAAGGCGAAGGAGCAATTCAGATCTGTCTCAAACACCCAATTGAAACAGGTGTCCCTCGGAAAGCCGAGAGCAGAAGTAAAGAAAAATGTGGGAGTTCTTATGTTAGCAAAGCATGAGATTAATTTTAGGTCGGCTGCACGGTAGTAAGAGAAAACAGAAGCCAGATTGGACCCAAACCAGAAACCGCATGGCTGGGCCAAGCACACAGATCCTTCCTACAAGAGAATCTGGGTGACGCTTGGGTGGGAAAGACCCTTACGATTGTTGTGGTCAACATGGGACCAGTCCCCCAAACCTGCTTTCATGGCCAAACGAATGTTGCTATGCTGGTCTAACTGAGATGTCGTTGGGTGCCATTAGCAACATTAAGTGGCCACTGTGTCTCAGGCTTCGTTAGTAATTATAATAGTGAAGTTGTCCACATTATTCCCACCCCCACACGTGTATATTTCTCCCCCTCCCAAACATTGTCTCCTAGAAGTCCTCCAAGAAGTGTACATGTGGTTCTGCTTGTTTTATTCTCTGAGCTCTTGATGTGCATTGTACAATGCACAATAGAGGCATCCTTCCTAGGAATGACTTCCAACATCTTCCGTGGTTATCAGCATTGAATGCTTCACCTCATGCTTGTTGAACTCTGCAATAAAGCACTTGCTGATGATAATGGCCTAAGAGGAACCGAGGATTGTGAAGAGTCATTTTCTTGGTCTATTTCTCTCTCTCTCATTGTGTGTGCACGCCTGAGAGAGAATGCAGCTTGTTTTTTAAGTGAGAAGTGTAGGAGGAAGGGGGGAAAATAGCCATAGGTTCCCCCCACCCCCTTTACTGCATTCTTGCAGTGACAATAGCACTTATTTTAATTTCCACCAGGAACAAATAACAGAATGAGGTTTGTGTGGGCTTTCTGTTTCTTTGTCAACGTGAAGGCTAAATAAACTACAGATAGAGAAGGAATGTCTTTTAGTGTATAACCTTGTAAACTTCTTTTAGAACAGCTCTGCATTATTTAAACAAAAGGTTGGTTTCCATACTCCTCCATGCTTAATACATTGCTTCTGTCCACCCCTTTCTTTGACGATGATGACTCTGGAGTATGACAGAAACCCACTGCAAAATTGAACTCCGAGTGATGTTCTTTATTGTTTTTATTTTCCCATTTATATTCCTCTTTTCAGCTGTAACAAATGATGCTCACTCCCTTTAAACACTTACATACATAAAGTAAACACGGAAAACATTAACTGATCAATCGTTTCTTACTTGCATTTAACTCATGAGAAGTTCGTAGTGGAAACAGTTTTGTTGGAAGTGGGGTGATTCCACCGTCACTTCCCTGTTAGTGAAACATGGGCCCACACAGGTGCCTGTTAACTACGTTTAAAACCAGGAGCCAGACTCAATAACATGTGCTCTTGCCTCCCTCATCCATAGTTATTCAGGAACATAAGAAGAGCCCTGCTGCATCAGACCAAGGGTCGATCTAGTCCAGCATTCTGTTCACACAGTGGCCAACCCATGGGATCCCACAACCAGGACATGAGTGCAACAGCACCTTCCCATCCATGTTCCCAAGCAACTGGAGTACATAGGCATACTGCCTCTGATACTGGAGGAAGCATATAGCCAATCAGGACTAGTAGCCATTGATAGCCTTCTCCTCTGTGAATTTGTCCAATCCCCTTTTAAAGCCCTCCAAATTGGTGCCCATCACTGCATTTTGTGGAAATTAATTCCATAGTTTAACTATGGTTTTCCCATTTTACCAGGATTCAAAGCCACAATTTGAAGTGGGTTTCAGATCTGTCTTATTCGGGTGTTCTAAAACCTAAGGTGCAATTCTATGCAAGTATGGACAGAAAAAAGCCTACAACTCCCAGCATGCATTGGATTGCAGCTTTACTTACACTAACATGTGAGGAGGGAGAGCAAGACTGTGGCTCGGTAGCTCCGCCACCCCTCTGTCAACATTCTTGTTCCCTTATTTGGGTTCAGGGCAAACTCCTGCAGCAGGGAGCCTTGTGTATCTGATCTGATGTAGAACCTTGATTTTTTTAGGGTTCTACATTAGGTGGAGCACCTCCACAGACACACGAGGCTCTCAGCTACAGAGGTAGGCCCTGAACACGAGAACAGCGGTGTGTATGGGGGGAGACAATGAGCTAGTGTGCTCGTTCTCATTCACCCTCCTTGTGTGTTAGTGCAAGAAAGATTTAGAATGCCCAAGTAGGACTATTCATTTAATTTGCCAAGTGAAGGGAACCCATGTTCAGCACTAGCTCTTCCCGTATGGTGATGCTAACTATTTTCAGAAAGTTGTGCATCTCTGCGACTACGTAGCCAACAATACCTTCAGTGGAGCCATTGGTGATTTAATTTAACACGTTGATCTCTTCTCTCCTTTTACTCTAGAAACCCAGCTCGGTTCGTATTGATCAATTGGATCGTGAGCAGTTCAACCCTGATGTTATTACTTTCCCCATTATTGTCCACTTTGGGATTCGTCCTGCTCAACTCAGTTATGCTGGAGACCCACAGTAAGCTATTACTGTCAAGCCTGAGGTTAAACGTAATCCTACCAGCCTTACTGTTGTTGAATGACAGGAAATACGTGCTTCTGTTAAAGTGATTATGAATGCACTTTTTTTTTAGTGCTTTGGAGCGTAGATTGAGGATTTTCAAAGCATTCACGTTTTGTCTACGGTACAAGTTATTGTTTCCCAGGTTTTTTTGTTTGCATTGCAAATGCTAGATTCGTGTATTATTATTTTATTTTAAAAAAAATATCCAGTGGTTATTTTGCATTGCGTAGTCAAATTCTAGAGTTTAAAATGTTTTCATTTCCCTTCTCTTAGCGAAAATGTTTTTTCCTTTATTTCAAACTCATGCCTGTCATGCTTTTTTTAAAACAAACACTAAATACTTAAACTAGTACTAAATATGAATATTTATGCTTTCTGGAAAAAAAATAAAATTGTAATCCGTAAACCATTTAAGCCAACTGTAATTGAACCTGGCCCTTCCCTCCCGCTCCCTCCGGTTGATGTCTGCGGGTTAGTTCCCTTCAATGTTAATTCTTTTGGACTGGACATCAGCAAAACTTTTTTTTCTAGGGAGAAATCCATGACCGGTGCCCAGTTGGAAATCCCAGACCTTTTTCAGACATCCTTCTGAAAAACATTTGGCCCCATCTCATTTCACAGTAGTGGGAACTGTTTTTTCTGTGGTGACATCCCAAGGTGCTGTAGTTATCATTTGGGTTGGGCAAACTGGTGCCCTCCAGAGGTTTGGGGCTAAAACTCCCATAATCCCCAGCCAGCATGGCCAGTGGTTGGGGATTATGGAAAATGTACTCCAAAACATCTGGAGGGCACCAGGTTTCCTATCCCTGGAGACCCTTCACACCCAGTTATTTTACCTTACTCCAGGGTTGCAGAATCCCAGGCCTATGGGCCAAATCCAACTCTCCTGGGTTCCTAGTCTGGCCATCTGGGGTTCCCAGAGCCAGTAGAGGTTGGTGGCTCCAATGTCAGTGGCACAGTTTATCCACTCCGGGTTGCAGCCTGACCGTTTACGGAGCTATCCACGGTGCTGAACCTGTTTTGGTTTTTGGGTTCAGCGCCATGGATAGTTCCTTTAAAGTTCAGACTGAAACCCAGAGTGGATGCACCGCCCCACTGACATTGGTGCCACCAGCCTCCACTGCCAGAGCCACGCCCTCTTTTCCCCAACCACCAATCATTTGGAGGTTTCCCAGCTGTTGTGCAGTTTTTCCCCCGTTCTGAATGGTTGAAATGCCTCTAATAAGGCTTGGCAGTAAGAGCTTTAAGCTACAATATGCTGGTGTTTTGGCCCCACCCCTTTTGTCTTTAGCTCCGCCCACCACTGGGACTTGGCCCCGGATAGCTTTTTCTGAAATGGAATTTGGCCCTGGGCTGAAAGAGGTTCAACACCCCCGCTGTGTTGGATGCTCCACTGGCAAGTTTTCATATTCTACCTCAGATGCACAATTTTATCTTCTCTTGTAAAGTGATGTCAAGAGAAGAGTCTGGTATTGGTAGCCTTCCTGAGGTTTAGCTCCATTGGCTGTGGTCGAAACAACCATGTCTTGTCCTGTTTCCTGTTGCAAGCAATGGGGGACAATGCACCGGGATTGTAAACTTCCATATAGTTGACGGTGGAAAAGTGTTGGCTATGCTCTCTTTCTGGGTTGTGGCCAGTTTGTATATGGATATGAAGAGACTTCCAGGACAGAACTGAGAATTACTGGACCAGCTGTCTTACTAAACAAAACAGATCATGCACTGAGATTTTAATTATTGGACTAAATTTTCTCTCTCTCTCCCCCTTTTCTTCTCAGATACCAAAAACTCTGGAAGAGTTATGTGAAATTGCGCCACCTGCTGGCTAACAGTCCCAAAGTGAAACAGGCAGATAAGCAGAAACTCGTGCAGAGAGAAGTATGTTGCATTGTTGCTGCTTAACCTGTTCTAGTTTCCGTCTTTGAATATACCACTTCTTTTGTTTGTGCTGCTGCCTTCAGTTGTCATCGCTAATACACCTGAATACTGAACCTTAAAAAGAAGAGGGTGTTAGAAAATATTGCAATATTAATTACAGCAGATTTTCAGATATGTAGAATTCTGTTCTGATACCAAAGATTCAAAGTGGTGGCTGCAGTGATGGCAGGGCACAATAGCAGCAGCAGACTTCACCCAAACAAACACACACACACAGGACTTGTTTCTAAGTGGATGCTTTTAAAGTAAATAACAGCAGTAACTTATGATTTCTCAGGTACTACAAGCTTGATGGTTACAGTCTTTGCAAGTGCAGTTTCTTAAATGTTACTCATACTGTGAGGTAAGGAAAACCACAGAACATGTCTCTCTTTGCTAAACCCTAGCAAGCGTCAGTTAACTATAGAATAGTCTAACTGTCAGAGGAGTGGGAGAATGGAATTCTAACTTGTTGCTGGGCAACGTCTAGCGTTCCCTCCCCTGATACCACAAAGTGCTTTGCTCCACCCAACCCTGCCTGCTGTGACTTCTCAGAGAAACTTGGTTTCTGCCTTTGCCCTTTAACTAGACTATAACAGTCTATCTTAACCCTTTACTTGGGCAGTCAACTTAAAAACCCTACAGAGTTGACATCTTTTCATCGTATACTCCATCATGCAGAAGGTAGACCAACCCCAAGGTCCTGCTAGCTTGGAGCTGGGACCCTGAATGCCGTCCGTCCCCCCCCCCCCCAGCCGGCATGGAAAGAACCATGCTGGCTACCTCCCTGAGGTCGCAAATTGGCCTCGGAAAGATGGAAAAGAGGCATGCGGGGGACGGGGAGCGGCGGAGGCTGGGGCCAACAGCTTATGCCATATCCAAACGGCGCCCCAGCCTCCTTCCCTCCCCTTCCTTAGTGCTTCATCTAGACGGCCAAAAATGGCCGTCTAGATGAAATGCAGGGCGCGAGGCATGGCGGTGGCAAAGGTTGCTGCTGCCATGCCTCGCACCATGCATTGGATGCACGTAAGCCTCCCGAGTTTGGAGGCTTACGTGCGTCAAAGGCAGGGGCGATAGGATCGTGCTCTCCAAGGCTAAAATTCCTGGAAAAATTGGAATGTCTGCCAGAAAGAGCAGAACGAAGGTGCCAGGTGAGCCTCTCTGGGGAGTTTATTCCACAACCGGGCGGGGGTGTACATATTTAGTGCACATGTTGGGCAGATTTGCAGAATCTCGGAGGGCAAAGAAGCCACCGCAGCTTATTTTGCCACCTGGTATGTGTCATTTGTGAGCCGCCTAATTCACACAATTGCCCTTGCCTGGCGCAGGTTTTCATGACGTCCAAACATGGCGAGGTTGGGTGGCTGTAAACCACCCTGAAACCCTAGAACAAGCCATGGGTTTCAGGGTGGTTTGTAAACCACCCCAGCCACCCACCTTCACCGGGTTCGGACGTAACGGCAACGCATGCCCAGCGAGGGTAATCACGTTAATTAGGTGGCTCACAACTGGCATGCACGGGGAGGGAAAATAAGCCACCGTGGCTTACTTTCCCTCCATGTTCGTGCAAACCTGACCACTGTGACTTTTTAGTAGCTGAACTCCAGTATGTACCATTGTGTGCTGTGTTCTTTAATAAAAGTAGTAGTATTATTGCAGCATAACTTATTGGTGCATTAACCAAGAGCTTAGGTAATACTTCATTCTTAATTGCATTGACAGTGTGATACTGCAAATCAGGGGAGGGCAGCCTCCAGCTTGTGGGTCTAATCCGGTCCACATTGTGGTCCAATCCTCAACCCTGTGTGTGCCCTGCCCCCACCCTCCCAAAGCTCCACCCCCTTCCAAAGAGGGATCCACCGCTTATCTCTGATAACCTCCAGCTGAGTCCCATTATCCATGCAGAAAGAAAATATATGGGAAGGGTGGGGCTTTGAGATGAGGGCCCGCCCTTTGATGTCACCTGGCCCACTGGCTTGGCTGGGGTGGGCGTAATCTGGCCCCCAGACCAGAAGTAGTCGCCCTCCCCTGCTGTAGATCATAGGGGGGAAACCTGTGGCCTGCCAGAAGTTGTTGGACTCCAGCTCCCATCATCCCTGAACATTGGTCATGCTGACTAGAGCTGATGGAAATTGGAGTCCAACACCATCTGGCCAGGCCACAGGTTCCCACATCCCTTGTTTAGATGCTTACTGAGAAGTAAATCCCACTATGCTCAACGGGACTCACCCCCACGTTAGTGTTTATAGCCAAGGTAGGCAAACTGGTGCACTCCAGACATTTTGGGCTGCACCTCCCATAATCCATGACCATTGGCCATGTTGGCTGGGGCTGATGGGAGTTGTAATCCAAAATGTCTGGCGGGCACTGGGTTGCCCACCCCTGGTTTATAGTGTTGCATTTTAAATCCACAAAATCAGTTTTGGCCTTTTCTTTCTCTGTAAATGGGCCACATGGTACTAAAAAAACCCATGCTATTGTTTTGAAGAGGGATGCTTTTTCTCCTGAAACAGGCTATCTTCGACTTTACTGACGCCTTTCACTGCTGCAGTGGGGAACAAATGGAAGATGAGAACTTTTTATTAGAAAAAGCTCTCTCCCTCTCTTGGGAATAATGGATGAGTTATTGTTAAAATTATAGCAGATAAGGCTGGCGGGTGATTACATTTTGTGGCTAAAGGAGAAAGAGCTGTTTTGACATTTATCACTTACTGTGGCGTAGTTTTCTTGTTTCCAGATTTTATCGCGTGGGCTGATTAGTTTTCTCATGAAAATGCCTCTGGTCAAAATCAAGCCTCTGTCATGGATGCACTTGGTGGCCTTAAGCAAACCACTCTCTGTATCTCAGCTTCCTTCCTGCAATACGCTGATAATAAAGACCTACCTTATTGGGTTGTTATAAGGATTTCAACAAGAAGAAGAAGAAGATGATGATCATGATCATGATGATAAAAGTGTTGGGACCGGTTCCAAAGCTCTCAGGGTCCATCAAGGATTAAGCCACAATGGGATCAGGTTTCTGGTCCAGTGGTGCCAGAGGCCAGAAGTGCAGTCCAAGGCAGTTTGAGGCAACAAAAGATCAGAAAAGCCGGAAGTGGGTAACCTCACCCAAGGCAGGCAGGAGTCAAGTTCCAAAAGTAGCAGCTAAAGAACAAAAGGGGGATGAAGCAAGTAGATTAATCCAAGGCAAGGCAGATGGTTGAATTCCATGACCAGCAGTGTGTCATCAGATAACGGCATGTAAGCAGGCCTTCTCGGTGGTGGTGACCACCCTCTGGAACACTCTACCACATGTGATTCAAGAGGCAGAAACTGTGGCATGGTCCAAATGCCTCTTGAAAACGCATTTGTTCACCCCGGCTTTCCCTGACTTGTAATCAGTCATGACACTGCTCGGTTTTACTGCTTTGTGGTAATGTTTTCATAGAATAGTAGAGTTGGAAGGGGCCTATAAGGCCATCGAGTCCAACCCCCTGCTCAATGCAGGAATCCAAGTCAGAGCATCCCTGACAGATTGCCGTCCAGCTGCACCTTGAATGCCTCCAGAGTGGGAGAGCCCACCACCTCCCTAGGTAGTTGGTTCCATTGTCTTATTGCTCTAACAGTCAGGAATTTTTTCCTGATGTCCAGGTGGAATCTGGGTTCCTGTAACTTGAGCCCATTATTCTGTGTCCTGCAATCTGGGATGATCAAGAAGAGATCCTGGCCGTCCTCTGTGTGACAACCTTTCAAGTACTTGAACGGTGCTATCATATCTCCCCTCTGTCTTCTCTTCTGAAGGCTAAACATGCCCAGTTCTTTCAATCTCTCCTCATAGGGCTTTGTTTCCAGTCCCCTGATCATCTTTGTTGCCCTCCTCTGAACCCTCTCCAGTTTGTCTACGTCCTTCTTAACGTGTGGTGCCCAGAACTGAACGCAGTACTCAAGATGAGGCCTAACCAGTGCTGAGTCGAGGGGAACTAGTACTTCACGCGATTTGGAAAATAGACTTCTATTAATGCAGCCCAAAATAGCATTTGCCTTCTTTGCAGCCACATCACATTGCTGGCTCATACTCAGCTTGTGTTCTAGAATAATTCCAAGATCATTCTCACTTGTAGTATTTTTGAGCCAAGTATCCCCCATCCTGTAACTGTGCATTTGGTTTCCTTTCCCTAGGTGCAGCACTTGGCATTTATCCCTATTAAATTTCATTCTGTTGTTTTTAGCCCAGTGCTCCAGACTATCAAGATCACTTTGAATTTTGTTTCTGTCTTCCAGAGTATTAGCTATTCCACCCAATTTTGTGTCATCTGCAAATTTGATAAGCATTCCCTGCACCTCCTCATCCAAGTAATTAATAAAAATGTTGAAGAACACTGGGCTCAGGACCAAGCCCTGCGGTACCCTGCTCATTACCTCTCCCCAGTTTGAGGAGGTACCATTGATAAGCACTCTTTGAGTCCGATTCTGTAGCCAACTGTGGATTCACCTGATAGTTGTTCCATCTAGCCCACTTTTAGCTAGCTTGCTAATCAGTATATCATGAGGCACTTTGTCGAAAGCTTTGCTGACATCAAGATATATTATGTCCACAGTATTCCCACAGTCCACAAGAGAGGTTACCCGATCAAAAAATGAGCTCAGATTGGTCTGGCAGGATTTGTTCTTGACAAATCCATGTTGGCTTCTAGTAATCACTGCATTGTTTTCAAGGTGCTTGCAGATTGACTTCTTTATAATCTGGGATGTCAAGCAGTATAGAAGCAATTTAACTAAATAAATAACAATAAATAATCCACTCATCGATCTCCCATGCAATGTGTCATTTGCTCCTCAGTGTTCCTGTTTTCTTTGGGCACCATTTCCAGAGGGGTAATCCTCTTTGTCTGGTTGCAGCAAAAACTACAGAGTCTTGTGGCATGTTAAAAGACTTAAGATTTTTTTTTTTGGTGGCATAAACTTTGGTCGACTGAAGTGAACTGCAGTCCACAAAACCTTGTGCCATAATAAATGTGTTAGTTTTTAAGGTTCCACAAGAAGATTCTTGGTTGTTTCCTTCTGGAATGAGATGTGCCATCTTGGTGCATCTAGTCCCAGCTCCCAAGGGTCTCCAGCAACACATTCTGGTCCCCCACATTTGAACATGGGGTGCTGGGGCAATAGTGAGACCGGTACTGTGCGTGCTTTCTACTATGTGATGCCGTGGTGGGGATGTGATGCCGTGGCCCGTTTTGCTTTCTCTCAGTTTCCCTTTCTTTTTCTCCTTCAATTTTAAGTTCTGTTTGTGTAGAACTTTGAAAATTTCTGCAGTTTCGTTCATCCCAAATGTTGAGATTTTTTTTAAAAAAAAAATAGTTCTCATGAAAATTCATAAACATTTTTGTGCACATTTCTCCTAATACCTGCACTTTTGCCTAATGTACTACACATTTCTTGCAAGCATTTTTCCTAATATGATGCATTTTAAACATTATTTTCCCTAATACACATTTTTGTCCACACATTTTGATTGGAGAACTCCATTGCAAAATTCGGAGAAGTGCAAACTTTGAAGGATAACAGAGTTTCAGTTTGCACAGTGGTTCAAAAGTGCAAAATTAGGTAAGTTTGCATTAAAATGGGAAATGAACCAAATTCTGCCCCATCCTTAGTTGTATGCCACCACTGGTGTCTGTTCTGACAGGGTTTTTTCCCCCCTGATTTTACTACGTTTTTTGCTCTGAAGTTCCAGACAGCAAGTGAGAGATGCTCTGTCTCACTTTTCCCACGACTCCTTTATGAGTAATTTTCTATATACACTTAAGAGAGGTTTAGATTGCTTAGCAAAACCTTGTTCTTTTTTTCCTCCCTTAAGGAAGCCCTGCAGAAGATCAGGCAGAAAAACACCATGAGGCGGGAAGTGACTGTTGAGCTGAGCAGCCAAGGTTTCTGGAAAACCGGCATTCGATCTGATGTCTGTCAGGTGAGTTAGATACCCTTCTGTATTCCTAGGAAATGAAGGAAGCCCATTTCATCCATCTGTGGCTGTTTAAAACCTAGGGTGTGTGGATGGGACAGGATGCCTGGGGCGGGGATGTCTAAGCAGGTTGAGGCATGCCTGTCAGCTTCTCAAAATCCAAGAGGCCCACCAGAGACTCTCTCACAAATTTTGTCTTGAAATTAGTTCTTACCCTTCTTAGGTTCTTCTTGGAAGTAACGCAGGAGGTGGGATGTTATGTTACAGTATATTTCTATGCTGCCTTTCTGCCAAAGAGGCTCCCAAAGCAGCTCACAAAAGTATATAAACACAACACTTCAAACAAGTACAATAAAACACAAGTTTAAAGCAACAATATCAACATGACTATTTAAAATGAAAAAAAAAACCTTAAGCCTGAAAACACCTGTCCTCTTGTCCAAAGGCAAGGAGATGGGGCAGGGCAGATGGGATAGCTCTCCCTTTATGGTAACAGCAGTCTTTCCCCTGGAGCAGTACCTGTGGGGTCGGGGGGGGGGGGGGGAGAGAGAAGGCAGCTGTGAAAGTGTCCCCGAACTAGTGATGCTTGAGGAATTTGATCTTCATGTATTTCAATGCAAACTGAGCTGATCCACCCTCCCCGGACAAATGTGCAGATCAGAACGTCGTCGTCTTTAGGATTTTGCTCTTCTCCAAATGTAAGTGGTATTTCCCCCCTCCCTAGATGTTTTTCCTCCTTTCTTTTGTGTTTATAGAATAAGTGTACTAATAGAGAATCCGTCGAACTATATATTTCTGTCTTTTAGCACATACAAAGCAGAATTGTTCATGGCCTCTAAAGCCTTTGTACTTTATCTAGTTAGAAGTTCTTCTTTATTCTTTTTATTATGGCAGGGCAGCAAAGCACCAAAGATCAAGGGGTATGGTATATTGCAGAATCAATTGTCTTTGAATGTGTGTGTGTGTGTGTGTGTGTGTATGTATCCCCGAAGAGAGGTCAAAAGGAGACAGTGTATCTTTATAAAAAAAAATATATGAAAGCCTGCTACTTGTGTTTTTCAGCTTTGCATTTTCTACCAGATTAAAGAGTGGTAAAATTGAATAAGTGTATATCAACTTGCTGTAGTGTATAACAATCAACCTGCTGTAGGCAAGTTTAATGCAGAGTGGTTTAAAATTACAGGTTTGCTATTTTTCTCTAAAGCCCAGTAGAATAGATTGCTTCAGTATTAGGATAGATTCAGCCTAATGATTTTAAATCATCCTATGTTCAAATATTGCTAACAAGGTTTCTGGGACACGATCCATGCATGGAGGATCTCAATAGGGATCTGTAGAGTCCAATTCTGTCCCCCCTCTCCTACCTACAAATCTTCTCTGGAATACAGCATGGGGAGATGTGGGAGATCCAGCCCTCCTCCTCCATGCTTGCAACTCTGTCAGGATCCTCTGTGCGCAGGCACTGTGCCTGTGCTACGACTGGATCGAGCCCCTAGAGCTATCCAAATGGAAACTTTGCTTGGGGGGTAGGACAGATAGCTTGGCACAATAGTTCAGAATAATTGGGTGGGTCTAATATATGCTTGATCTTCTCTTTAACCTTAGCAGCTGAAATGAATCAATTTTTGTACATACTACTTACATTGGCTGATGTTTATTTTTTCTTTTTTATATTCACATACTTTCACGAGGTGGGTGATATATTTTATTAATATTGTATTAATATCCACAAGGTGGGTGATATATTTTATTAATAACGTATTTAGCCCCACTTAATGGAAGTTACGTGAATCACCTCTTGTATACTTGTTTTAAAATAAGCAAATACATACATCTTTTGCATCAGTCAGAATTGATCACACATGTGGTTGTTTTTTCTCCCCCTGCTTCAAATATATATGGTTAAAATGTTGTGAGGGGGAAAGGGAGATCCAAGAGTTCATTAGTGGGGCTTTAGTAATTATGAGAAAAAACCACCCACTGTCCCTTGGAAATGGCACAGGACTACTAGATAGTTTGACTGCTCTTTATCTCCTGTACAGAAGGAAAAAGGTGGGGACTTTAGCAAATTGCTAACAGGGCAATCTTATGCAGCTCTACTCAGAAGTAAGTTCCACTGAGTTCAATGACATTTACTCCCAGTACATTTTATAAGACTGCAGCCTGAATGCTAATTCCCAAACATGTAAGGGGCTGTGGTATGCCTTGTGACGTTAACCGAGCAATTCTATACTTGTCTTCTCAGAAGTAAATCCCATTGAGGTCAATGGAACTTACTCTGAGGTGAGTGTGTGTAGGACTTGAGCCTAAGCTGCTGCATTGACATGTAATGGGGAACCGTGAGGATCTCATGAAGATGCATGAGATCTTAATGGCAGGAGAAACCTCTCAGGATATACTGAATGAAGCAAGCTGCCTTAACTCCAAGCAGACAGTTGGGCTGGGATTTTCCTAACTGAATTTCACACCATGCAGTGAAATATTGGGTAACGCGATTTATAAGTAAATCCCCTTTACCCCATGTTCTGCGAGTGAAAGGTTTTCATAATCTGAGCCATTAGGGTCCACATATGGGAAGGTTGGAGCTGCACTAGGGAGATTTGGCTTGTAATCCCACTTAAGCCATGAATTCACTGCATGCCTTAGGCAAGTCATGCACTCTACTATTCATATGTAAGACCCTATTTATATATATTCTTTAAATGGGTGGCCAGGGGGGCGGGGATGACATAGCACACGGGATTGCTCTGAGGATTAATGGTTACTTTGAGAGCTGGTGTAATTTAACGAGCTAAGGGTGTGGGCTGCTCAAATCAGCCCTTAGCCACAAATTCACCAGGTGTCCTTAGACAAGCCACGGTTCTCTCAGCTTTATCCCCAGTCTGCAAATTATTTTATTTATTTATTACATAAATATGGGGATAAAGGCACTGGCCTCTCTTGCAAGGCCTTTTTATACGGATTACTGAGATGACAGTGTACGTGAAACACTTTGGATGTTTGAAATGTGTGTTATAAATATGGAGCAGTATGCAGATACGGGTAACAATGCTACAAGCTCTGGATAAATGAATAACGGTGGTTCTTTCCCTAGCATGCCATGATGCTTCCTGTCCTAACTCACCACATCCGTTACCATCAGTGTCTGATGCATCTGGATAAATTGATAGGCTACACTTTTAAAGACCGGTGTTTATTGCAGGTAAGAACATGCTGAGAGGTCCATATATTGTAATATGCCTGGTGTACTTTAAGACCTGAGTTGTGTCGTAGTGAAACAAAAGAGAAAGGGGGTAGACATACTGATATATTTGTATCCTCCTGTGGATGGCAGAGCTGAGGTCCTGAGGGGGCCTGACCCAGAGGCAGGGACTAAGAGAGGCAGCTGGTCAGGGATTCAGGAAAGGCACGCACAGCAGCAAGCCTTTGAATCACATGAGGGCAGTGAACCTGGGCGGGCTTAGAGCAGGGACAGCGAGTTGGTTAGGCAAAGGTTGGTGAAGAGGGCTGGAGCCAACGGTATCCCTGCTGGGAGTTGTGAGCAAGACAAAGAGCCATGAATATGAAGGAAATACAAGTGTGTATTGCAAAGGACCTGCAGGGCCTTGCGCTGAGCCCTGAAACAGGGGTGCAATAAGTGCAGGCTGCAGGCAGCCCCCCAAGCTCTAACTGGTGGCCCCCAAGCCCCCAGCATCTGTTGCTGGCCAAAAAAATGGGGCGGGGGAAACCACACTCTTAAGAACAGGCTCTATGGTTTCTGTCTTGTTCCTAGAGCATCCTAGGAAGCAGTGGTTGAAGGTTCCTGCCTACTTCCTAGGAATGAAGTTCCTGCTCTTTAGTAGGAACCATTCAGTCTGTTCCTAGAGCATTTATTCCTCCCTTTTTTTCTGGTGATCTCATTGGGGTGGCCGGGCAGGGAAGGGGCTTCTGTACTTTGATGCTGTTGCTGCAAGACCAAGATCTGTTGCTGCTGGGATTTGTGTGTATGAATTGTATGTGAGTGCATATATATGCATGCACACATATATGTAGCCCTTGCCACCCTAGCAGGCAGCTGATGTGGCCCAAAAGGCTGTGCATCCCTGCCCTAAAAGAACACTGAGGAGGGTGAAATAAATCCAAGACCCCAGATTGTAAATTCACTAAATAAAGCAAGCTGCTTTTGAAGCTACTTATGTGGTGATTTGGGGAGCATGTGCCTGACCAAATCCCTGTGACATGGAATTGTGCTCAGCCAAGCCCAAAGGCTTGTAGAAAAGTACTAGCTCCTACTAAAGAGAAGTACGTGATTGTTTGGTGCTCTAATATCAGTTGGTATCAGATGTCCAAGGAGCTATTGCCGAGATTGATCATGTCTTTTCCATAAATCACGCATGGCCAGCTTTTGTATTCTCAAGAGCCAATGAATTCTCAAGACAGGGCTGGAAAAACTGAATTTCTTGTGGCTGGCTAGTCTCCCTAGTAATGTAGCTGCCATCTTGCCATAATGACTTCACAGTTATGGAGCACGGGCACTTGGGCATGCATTTACATTTTTAAACAGTTCTATACTTTTGAATTCCCACGGTACTACATTTACTGCTAAATGCAGAAAGTGTGCTGTATTTACATTTTCAATACAGAATTTTAATTTGAAATAAAGTTTAAATATGTTGACATTTTACTTCAGTGTTGCATATAAAATCCAAAACAGAGATGTACAAGTACAGGATCTCTCTCTGACCTGCTTCACATATAATGCTAACCCATGGTTTATTTAACCCATGAGTTGTTGAATTCTGAGTTGTCATGATGTGCGATCCCAGCCACGCTAAGAAACCATGGTTTGTTAACCACGAACAACCCAGAAGGAGAACCCATGGTTTGTTGTTGGGTTGTGAACCGAGGGTTGTCATTACATATGAACCCAAAACTGTGTGTTGTTCATGGGTTGCTTCACCAGGCTACAGAGGCGGCAGGCAAGAGTGGTAAAAGAAACCCAGCCGCTCTACATGCCAGTATTACAGCGCTGCAGAGGCACTTGGGATACAGGGAGGGAACAGGTGAAGGGGGAGGGAAACAGACAACCCAAGGATTGAGAAAACAAGCCACAGTCTGTTTGATCGTCTGCCGCACCAACCCTGGGTAGGTCAACAAACCAATATTTCCCCCCTCCCATTTCTAATCTTTTAAAATATCTAATACAGAGATAACTGAAGTGTTATAGATTTGTTTATTGTTGTAGGCTATCTTGATATCCCTGGGATAATGAAACAAAGGTATCAGATAATGTGTAAGATGCTGTTAAAGAGCAAGAATGTTATTGTGCCAGACTTTTTTAAATAATTATTTCAGAACCAAATAGACTTCAGCAGTTAGATTCTCACATGAAATTTTATATTGCATGATTTGTCTGCATCAGAGTATGTGAAGAGTATGTTATGGGGAGGGGGGAAATGTGGCTCAAATATCTGTGTAATCTAAATAGTCCTTCACCTGGTCACCTGGGGTGAGTAAGAGTCTCTTCCAGACAGCCAGGTAGCACATTTTACAATAAGTGGGTTTTCTTTTCCTTTTAGGCCATCAGCGATTTACAGAGGGATGTGTGGACAGATAGAATAGTGAAAATGTGTGTGGGTAACTAGTAGTTTTAGTGGACTTAAGGCTCAATCCTGTGCTGGGTGTTGCAGGCCTTTTTTCTGTCTAACCTTGCATAAGATTGTACCCTTAGTTACCAAGATGACTTATTGGTGCTCTCTAGCTGAACCTTAAAAGCTGAAAATTCTGAACACATTTTATCAGTCATAAACATTGTGTACTGACATCCCCTATTTCAGTGAACGATCTAACTGGAGGTTGGCCTTTCACAAAGGTTCTATGGACTTTGAAGAAGCCCGAGTGCAAGGTGAAAGGGAAAAACATGCTAAGCGAAAAGCACGTCAAATGAATCCTTTACATGACCATCTTCCATCTGGTAACCTGTATCCTCACTGTGGGAAGCTGTGTGGATCTAGAATTGGCCTCCACAGTCACTTATGGACCCATCGCTAGAGTCTACACAATTTTCTTTAGAATTTCCTCCTTTTAAAATCTCCTTTTTTGTACATTTTTATCCTGGAAGACAATCTTACTCGGTCACGAGTGATCGCCTGATGATGATTTCAGTGTCTTGCTTGGCTTAGAATCTTGCTTGGTTTAGAGATTTCATGCAGCTCTCATTGTGAAAACTTTGCAGTATTTGGAATGTGCAACAAATGTTTTGGGGTTTGTTTGGTGTTGTTTTTTAACTTTTGGCTTCTGCATCTTAGCTTGCCATGACTCATCCAAGCCATCACTTAAATTTTGGGATGAATCCAGACCACGCGAGAAATTCCTTATCAAATTGTGGAATCCGACAACCCAAATACGGAGATAGGAAAGTCCATCATATGCATATGAGGAAAAAAGGTACATGGCACTTGTATTCTTCTTCTGGTCACCATTTTTAATAACTGAAGAATGCTTCACATGCTGTTTTTTCTTCATCTGAATGTTGGATCCATTTTAAAAGGAAGTGATAAAGTGAGCAGGCAGAGTTCTTGGTCTGGATCACTTCACAGTGGTATTTTACAAGATGCAGGGTGTGTGTGTTTTTCTTCCCTTCCCTACTCTCCCATTGTTGTCTTTCCTCCTATTAAAATATAGCTTGTAATCTACTTCCTGAAAGAGAATTTGAGGGAGAAGATGCCAGTGCCTATGAGTAAATGACCAGTGGGGAGCTACTAGCAGGTAGTTTATCTGGTGGGATGATCATGACTCACTGACACTATGTGAGTGGTATGAGAAGGGACAACCTTACCCAGAGCAATGTGTTGGTAAGAACAGGAATGAGAGCAGGCTGGCCAGTGCCGTTGTGTGAGAACAGTGAGGGGGAAAGCGCCTGTTATGGCCAAGCTTACCACGTCACCATTCATCTCCCATTTGGATGATTGAAATTCGAGACCTCTGGGGCCAAACACACACACACACGTATGGAGATGTGCCTTAAAGGAGAGTTTCCAAAGTAGGGCATCCTGTACAATGCAGACTTGTGGCTCACGCTGGCTCAACTTGTCTGAGTGTGGAAGACTAAGCAGGGTCAGGCCTGGTTATTACTTGGATGGGAGACCCCTCCTCTAGTTTCCTGCATTGAGCAGGGGGTTGGACTCGATGGCCTTGTAGGCTCCTTCCAACTCTATGATCTATGAAATCTAACCTCCAGCCCATGGGCCAAATCTGGCCCATCTGGAGTCCCAGTCTGGCCCATGTGGGTTCATAGTGCAGCCCTCCAGGGTTCCCATGGCCCCACTCCCTTTCCTTCTTCAACCACTGGTCATTTTCCATATTTTGCACATTTCCTCCCATTCTAAAAGACTGCAATGGCTTTCCCAAGGCTTAGTTACTGGCAGCAAGCGCTTTAAGCTAAAATATGCTGGTATTTTTAGTAATTTGGCCCTGTCCCTTTGCCTTTGCCTCCCTTACCTTTGGCCTACCTACCACTAGGGATATTGGAGAAATCCACAGTGGCTCCAAATAAGATTGGATTTCTATGAATCTGAGCTGTGGATTCTGCAGCACACCAGCTTTTTCTGAGTCACATGGATTCCATGAACTTGCAGACCAGGATTATTGGGTTTTTTTAACTTTTGGGGGAGATTTGTGCAAATTTGCACTTGCGCTAATAGGCCTGTGGCTCACGCTGGCTCAGCTTGTCTGAGCGTGGAAAGCTAAGCAGGGTCAGGCCTGGTTATTACTTGGATGGGAGATCCCTCCTCTAGTTTCCTGCATTGAGCAGGGGGTTGGACTCGATAGCCTTGTAGGCCCCTTCCAACTCTATGATCCTATGAACCTGTGGGTAGAGGCAGGACAGATGTGTGGAGAATGCAGAAAACCAGAAAGGGTGGGGAATGGCATGACATTGTTTGTATTTCACAGGCATAAACACCTTGATCAATATTATGTCACGTCTTGGACAAGATGATCCAGCTCCTTCGAGGTACAGAAATGACTTAATTTCTTGGCGGTGGGGTAGGGTGTGTGTGTGGGGGGGGGGGGGCGTTATTGCAGGGTTATGGTGATGGTGGTGCAATCATGTTATGCCTGCATGGACTTTTTGGTCCAGAGAGTACTTAGGATTGCAATGGAACAGGCTATCTCTACGTGCATACTGAGAGAACATGACTTTCCAGGTGCAGAAGTAAATCTGGCTCCCTGCAAATCATGGTTTGCAAATCAGCACCAGACCTCTGTAACAGAAGCCCTACCTTGAAAAAAGCCATCTGGCTCCCCTGCAACAACTGCATCTCTCTCTCTCTCCTTTTGTTTACACTGAAATTGCACTCTAGATCTCTTTCTTTCATTTGCACTGATAGTTTGTGTAAGTCATCCTTTCTCTAGCAGCAAAATACATGTTGACTCATACAGCTAACATGAAGCCCATATCTGGCATTAAAATGTTTAGGAGCTGGGATAGCATCGGGAAAGATTAATGTATCGCTGTGAGGGGGGGAAAATATTGTGCAGCAAGGAGTCTGAAGTGTGCCTGTGTAAACTTCCAAAAGGATGCAGCCCCAGGAATGGTACCAGGAAACAAGGGAGATGATAAGTTGCAGGGTGTTTTATTTAGCTTTATTGAAAGTCAGAGTGCTACTTTATCCAGAGTCGAACTATAGGCCCATATAATCCAGTACTGGATATTCTATTCAAGCTGGCAGCAGTTCTTCAAGATCTCTGACAAAGGCCCTGCCGCCCAAGTTCCCTTTAACTGGAGAAGCCAGGGACTGAACCTGGAGCCTTCTGTATGCAGAGCAGGTGCTTTGCCACTGAGTTGTGACCGCAAGCGAAGGTTGACAACACGTTTGGGAAAAGTGTTGCAATCCGGAAAAGGCTGTGTATCGAATCCACTTTTGGAGCTGGTAGGATAAGTGGGCAGATGTTGCCTCTGCGCTTGCCTCCTGCCATCATTCATGTAGAAGTCTGAGCCTTAGAGTTTCTGTACCGGTCTTGGGGTTTATCTTGAGACATTGTGTAATTACAGCAGTGTAATACATGTTACAACTTTTGTTGTTGTTTTTGCATGAAACTGCAGTGGCGGGAGCCTAACCCCTCCTCCCAGCCGAAAATAACAATGTAGTCTGATCAATTATTCATTCTCCCGTTCTTAATTAATTTGACTGGGAAAGCTGTTCCTCTGAGCTTTGTGTTTGCCATTCTGTTTCTTCCTTTCTGTAAGGAGTGATTTTGTACTTGTATGATACAAGTGGGACCTGCAAGAAAACATTGCAGTGTAGAGTGCTTCTGTTCAGGGTTCCTGCCAGCCAGCCATGCCCTCTTTCAAGATACTCCATTCCATTCCCCCTCCCTGTTCTGGTTTCTCATTTTTCCCCTTCCCCAACAGTCAGATAGCATATTCCATGGCCACTGAGCATGTAAGGCTGTTTGGGTTTCTCTCTCCCTTTGGCTTTCTCCCCTCTAAATATTTTTTTAAATAATTCTGTAAACCTGGGTTCCCACAAGCCTGCTATTTCCTCCTGCTCGTTTCTCTGTGGCCCCATATTGGCTACAGTCCTGTCAGTGTTGGAATATATGACGAGAAGATGCCAGCTCTGAAGGGAGGTGTTTTTTTTTAAGTCAGTTGCCCATTAAAGGGTTAAGGCAGTCTTAATAGTCTGTGAATAGTCTGGTTGAAGAGCAGGGGACAGGGTTCAGTGGACTGAACCACTTGATAGGATCCTATGAGTGAATCGGGAGGGAATACTGGACGTTGCTTAGCAACAGGTTTGAATTCCGTTCTAACACTCCTCTGACAGACTAGTCTGGTGTTAACTGACGTGTGTTTTCCTTACCTCAGAAGAACTGACTGAGTAACGTTTAAGAAACGGCACTTCTGTAACCATCAAGCTTTAGTACCCGAGTGACCGTATGTGACTATTATTTATCTTTTTATTTATTTATTTATTTATTTATTATTTGCATTTATTCATCGCCCATCTGGCCGGCAAACCGGCCACCCTGGGCGATGTACAGAAAATAAAACAGAATAAAATACATTAAAACATTTTTCTCCATTAAAATACATTAAAACAGTATAAGATTTTAAAATCTTAGCCCACCCCATATTCCCGCCTGAATAACCAAGTTTTTAATGAGCGGCGGAAGCTCAGCAGAGAGGGGGCATGGCGGAGGTCACTTGGGAGAGAGTTCCATAGTACGGGGGATGCCACAGAGAAGGCCCTCTTCCTCGTCCCGACCAGTCTAGCTGCTCTGGCTGAAGGGACAAGGAGAAGGCCGTCTGTGGCAGATCTTGTTGAGCGGCCCACTTGGTGTTGCTGGAGATGCTCCTTGAGATAGACTGGACCGGAGCCGTATAGGGTTTTAAAGGTCAAAGCCAACACCTTGAATTCAGCTCGGCAAGCAACTGGTAGCCAGTGTAGCTCCTTGAGCACTGGTGTGATGTGATCCCGCCGGCGGCTGCCTTTAACCAGGCAAGCCGCCGCGTTCTGTACCAGCTGTAGCTTCCGAACCGTCTTCAAGGGTAACCCCACGTAGAGCGCATTACAGTAGTCTAGGCGAGAGGAGACCAAGGCATGAACCACTGAAGGGAGCAGATGATTAGGAAGGTAGGGGCGCAGCTGCCGTATCAGATGGAGTTGATACAGCGCTGCCTGGCTCACAGCTGCCACCTGAGCCTCCATGGACAGCTGGGAGTCTAGAATGACCCCCAAGCTGCGGACCTGGTCCTTCAGGGGTAGATGTACCCCATTCAGCACCAGGTCAACATCCCCTAACCTCCCCTTGTCCCCCACCAGAAGTACCTCGGTCTTGTCGGGGTTCAGCTTCAGCATATTCCTTCCCATCCAGCCACCCACTGACTCCAGGCACTTGGACAGGGTCTCAACGGCCAACCTCGGTGAGGATTTAAAAGAGAGGTAGAGCTGCGTGTCATCTGCATACTGATGACACTGCACCCCAAACCTCCTGATGATAGCCCCCAGGGGCTTTAGGTAGATGTTGAACAACATCGGGGAGAGGATGGAACCCTGTGGCACTCCACAAGTGAGCAGCCGAGGGTCCGAAGCCTCCTCCCCGAGAACTACCCTCTGGTACCTTCCAGAGAGGAAGGACTGGAACCACTGCAATACAGTGCCTTCTATGCCCAACCCCTCCAGGCGGTCCAGGAGGATACCGTGGTCAATGGTATCAAAAGCTGCTGAGAGATCGAGGAGGACTAGAAAGGAGCATTCGCCCCTATCCAAAGCCCTCCTCATATCATCCACCAAGGCCGTCTCTGTCCCATGTCCAGGCCTGAAGCCCGACTGGCACGGATCTAAATAATCAGCTTCATCCAAGTGTGCCTTCAGCTGAGCACCCACCACCCGCTCGATCACCTTGCCCAGAAATGGTAAATTGGAGACTGGGTGGAAGTTGTTCAGATCCTGGGGATCCAAGGAGGGCTTCTTTAGAAGCGGTCCTATTACTGCCTCCTTGAGGGCTGATGGCATAACTCCCTCCTCGAGGGAGGCATTCACCACCGCCTTGATCCCCTCACCCAGTCTCCCCCTACAGCTCATAATGAGCCAGGACGGGCAAGGGTCAAGCAAGCAGGTGGTCGGCCTCACAGATGAAAGCACCTTGTCCACTTCATCAGAAGGAAGAAGCCGGAACCGATCCCACAAAACCGGTCTGCCATTGGCCTCCTCCCACT
This sequence comes from Shinisaurus crocodilurus, assembly GCA_021292165.1. NCBI lineage: Eukaryota > Metazoa > Chordata > Lepidosauria > Squamata > Shinisauridae > Shinisaurus > Shinisaurus crocodilurus. The sequence goes on along the minus strand of CM037880.1, from coordinate 125,209,727 downwards.
CATTCCCTGTGTCCACGACGTACGATATCCCACTCCTAATCCGATCAATTTTATCTGCGAAGTGCTTCACTAAAGCCTCACAGGAGGCTTTCGACTGTTCCATTGGGTCCGGAGCGGCTGGACCGACCAGACTCCGGACCACTTGGAACAGCCTCCTGGGGCAGCACTCTGCAGACGCAATGGAGGCAGCATAGAAATTCTTTTTTGCTGCCTTCACCGCCACTCGGTAGGCTGAAGATGCAGCTCTAAGCTGTGTTCGATTGTCTTCGGAGCGGGAATTTCGCCATCGGCGCTCTAGCCTTCTCACCTCTTGTTTCAGAGCTCGCAGCGAAGGAGTAAACCATGGTGCCGCGTGAGCTCTGTTTAGGCGAAGAGGGCGCTTCGGGGCAACTCGGTCTAATGCCCTGGTGATTGCAGCATTCCAGTCGTCCACCAGGGTCTCGACCGAGCTACCGTTTGTGTGCTCCAATTCCCCAAGCGCGTTCAGGAATCCATCTGGATCCATAAGACGCCTGGGGCGGACCATTCTAATAGGTCCTTCACCCCTGCAGAGGGGTTGTGGCACCGAGAGATCCAACCCCACCAGATAGTGATCTGACCATGACAAGGGGGTGCTGGATATACCCCCAATCTCCAGATCATTTCCCCCCTCTCCGGAAACAAAAACCAAGTCCAGTGCATGACCGGCTACATGGGTAGGTCCAGTTAATATAGGGTGCAGCTCCCAGGAAACCATGGTCTCCATGAAGTCCCGAGGTGCCCCAGTGAGGGAAGCCCCTGAATGCACGTTGAAGTCCCCCAGCACCAATAGCCTCCAGAGAGCGCCTCCAGCACCTCAGCCAGGGAGTCTGTCGTGCAGCGGAGTGGACGGTACACGAGCAGAATCCCCAGACTGCCCTTTGGACCCAACCTCCAGTACATGCACTCAATAAACTTGGTCTCCCGGAGAGGGAGTCTGGTAAGGACCAAGGACTCCCGGTAGATAACAGCCACTCCCCCTCCCCGTCCCCCAACCCTTGGCTGCTGGGCATACGAGAAACCGGCCGGACACAAAGCCGCCAGAGTAGGAGCAGCGGCCTCGTCCAGCCAGGTTTCCGTAATACATGCCAGGTCCGCACCCTCATCCATGATCAAGTCATGGATGAGAGATGTTTTTTGGGTAACGGACCTGGCATTGCACAACAGCAAACGCAGGGTGGGGGGAGGAGCCACACATCCCCCAGTTATCCCTTGGCTCTGGGCAGGCCCGGAACAAGGGATAGATATTAAGCATCACCAAATTATGATCAGCCTTGTTACCTTTCAGGCTGCCTGGGGGCTTTGTACTGTGCAGAAGAAACCCCAATATTCACTGTTGTGCATCAGAGAATGCAGTGTTAAAGAAGAAAAGCAGCAGGAGCCAAACCCTTTCTGCTTATTGCCTAAAGGATTGACCGGTGCCTGTTTTTCCCTTCGCTACTTACTAATATGCATAGGGGTCACTCATAACAATCTTTGCTTTTGTTTGCAGGATTAACCACAATGAACGTTTGGAATTTTTGGGAGATGCTGTGGTTGAATTTTTAACTAGGTATGTATTGAGCTCATGCCTAACACATATTCTGCTATAAATCATACCTTGCTTCTTTTTTAAACATCCCAGTTCATTTAGGGCTATCAGATGGTTGAAGGCATATTCTGCCTATTAATTCTGATTTTATTTTGTTGTTCAGAAAGGAAGCACAGAAAATTTCTGCCTTTTTAAATCATACACACACACACACACGCACACACAAACATTTATGCAACACTTCTAATGGGTCAAGCACAAATGTTGAAATTTGTATTCCTTTCACTCCCCTAATATCCCTGTCAGTGTGAGCTAGATCACTCTAATTCTTCCTTTACAGATGGGTGATGGAGAGTCTTAGAGAATGACTTGCCCAAAGTCACTCTGCTTTTTAAAAACAAATTGATTGATTTTGTTGTTGTTGTTGTTGTTGTTCAAATAGGCAACACAATTTTATTTTTTAAAAGTCATTTAGGGAGCAATTCTATGGCCCCTAGACAGCATCTGAGGCTCCATAGGATATTTTGGGTTTCCAGATCCGACGTCGGAGACAGTGCTCTGACATCAGAGCTCTGCCCCCTTCCTCTGCCCCCTTGCAGCCAGTGTGGAAATAACTATTCTGGCTGCTCTCTGAGGTCAGGAAAGCAACCTCAGAGATGGGGTAAAGGGGGCATTCCATTGGGCAGGGATGGGAGGAGACTGGAGATGCCAGGATACGAGCTATCCTGACGCTTATCCAGCCTCCTTCCCTCCTCCTCTGAAACACCTTCACTGGATCGGCAAAAAAGCCTGTCTGGTGAAATATGCAGGGCAGGAGGACGGGGAGGTGAAGATTGCCTCTGCCGCTTCTCCCGCTCTGGATGGGATGACTCTAAGCCTCCAAATTCAGGGGCTTACAGGCATCATGATAGGACGAGTGAGGTGTGAAATATTTTTATTGTGGCACAAACGTTAAGTAAACAAAAACTAACTGGCACTTGTTGGATGCAGAAGTGTTCACCCCCCTGGGTCAATACTTAACTTACTTACTTTTACTTATTTATTTACCCCACTCTTCAGCCAAAAAAGGCTGCCAGAGTGGCTTACAAAGATTAATAATATGACAGTCTTCGCCCTCAGGCTTCCAATCTAAAAGACATGACACAAAAGGAAAAGGGATTGGGAGGGGGGGAAAGAAGCAAAACTCAGGCACCAGTTCTTAGTTACAAAGTTCTTATAGATGGGTTGGTTTGTTTTCCTGGCAGAGAAGGGAAAAACATGCTCCCTGCAGCTATTCCTTCTTTGCCCAATGTATGGGAACTAAGCTGGTGTCCCCTTTGCCGTGATGTTTATTTGGGAGGCAGGGGGTGCAGCGTCCGAGTGGCCCTTGGTTCTCTGGCTGATGAGTCTGCAGGCTCAGACTCTGACTGCAGGCCGGAGTCTGCAGTCCCAGGGAACTGTCAGTTGGAGCTGAAGTAGAAGCACCTTTGGCAGCAATTACAGCTGCAAGTCTTCTTGGGTATGTATCAGTTTTGCACATCTGGATCCTGCAGTGTTGGCCCATTCTTTCTGGCAAAATTGCTCCAGCTCTGTCAGGTTGGATGGGCACCATTGGTAAACAGCAACTTTCAAATCTTGCCACAGATTCTCAATCGGATTGAGGTCTGGGCTTTGACTGGGCCATTCTAAGACTTTCAGGTTCTTGTTTTTAACCACTCCAGTGTTACTTTGGCTGTGTGTTTAGGGTTCTTGTCCTGCTGGAAGGGGAACCTCTGTCCCATGTCCTTTGCAGACTGAAAAAAGGTTTTCTTCTAGAATTTCCCTGCATTTGGTTCCATATATCTTGCCCTCAATCTGACCAGTTTCCCAGTCCCTGCCAAGGAAAAGCATCCCCACAAGATGATGATGCCACCACCATGCTTCACCTTGGGGGTGGTGTTATTTTAGTTATTTATTATATTTATACCCCACCTTTTTTCCTGCAAGGAACCCAAGGTGGCTTACATAATCCTCCTCCTCTCTATTTTATCCTCACAACAACCCTGTGAGGTAGGTTAGGCTGAAAGTCAGTGACTGGCCCAAAGTCACCCAGTGAGTTTCATGGCCGAGCAGGGACTAGAATCCGGATCTCCTGAGTCCCAGTCCAACAATTGGCTTTGTGCTGCACATAGTGTTTTGCAGCAAGCCCAGAAAGATCAGTTTTGGTCTCATCAGACCAGAAAACCTTTCCCACATGTTTGCTGTGTCTCCCACATGCCTTTTTGCAAACTCCAAATAGGCTTTGAGATCGGTTTGTTTCAGCAGTGGCTTTCTTCTCGCCACACTTCCATAAAGCCCAGCTTTGTGGAATGTCCGGGTGATAGTTGTCCCATGGACAGTTTCTCCCATCTCAGCTGCGGATCTCTCCAGCTCCTTCAGAGTTACCATTGGCCTCTTGGTTGCTTCTCTGACTAATGCCCTCCTTACCCGGTCACTGAGTTTTGGTGGACGGCCTTGTCTAGGCAGAGTTGCAGTTGAGCCATATTATTTCCATGTTGTAATAATGGATTTCACAGTGCTCCGAGGAATGTTCATAGTTTGGAATACCTTTTTCATAACCTAACCCTGATTGGTGTTGCTGCACAACTTTATCCCGGAGTTGTTTGGATAGCTCCTTGGTCTTCACAATGCTGTTTGTTTAGATATGCTCTCCGACAAACTCTGGGGCCTTCTAGAAACAGGTGTATTTGATCTGAGATCATGTGACAGTGGAATTGTACACAATTCAGCTACCTACAGTATTTGACTTCTGGAGGCAGTGGGTTGCACCAGAGCTTCTGTAGGCATGTCACAGCAAAGGGGTGCATACTCATGCAACCAACAGGTGCCAGTTTGTTTTTGTTTACTTAACTTTTATGCCTCAATACAAATATTTTGCACCTTCACAGTGTTGAGTATCTTGTGTACATCAAGTGGTAACAATTAAATTCATTTCAATTCCAGGTTGTAAAACAACAAAATGTGGGAAACTCAAAGGGGGGTGAATACTTCTTCAAGGCACTGTATGTTCCTAAAGTTATATTATGTATATTACTTGGTTTGCTCATAACATTCTCATTATATCTAAAGACTTTTCGAAGTATTTTTATTTATTTATTCATTTATTATATTTATACCCCGCCTTTTTTCCGGCTCACAGAGCGATCCTATGGCCCCTAGACAGCATCTAGAGGGCCATAGGATTTTTCAGAGTCGCCGCTCCGATGACGGAGCTGAGACTGCATTTGGAGAGCCCACCTCATGGGGAGGGGAGGAAACCAGCACCACCAAGATACAAAGTATCCTAGTGGCGTCCCAGCCTCTTTCCCTCCCCCTCTGAAGCGCCGCAGTTAGACAGCTGAAATCAGACGTCTAGCTGCTTTGCAGGGTGGGAGCTCCTTTGCAGAGGGGACCTTCACCTCTGCACTCCTCCTGTCCTGCGTAGGATGCCTGTAATCTTTTGAGTTCAGAGGATTACAGGCATCCCCATAGGATTGTGCCCTCAGTAAATTTGTAATTATTGTCTGAATAAACTATACTTTAAAATTTAATTTTATGAGCAAACCAAATTATACATAACATATTTTAGGTTCCTATTTTATGTCTGACCAGAGGGAACTTGAGCAAGTACTCCCTGAAACATCTGAATCATCCTAGAAGCCAGGAGAAGCAGGAAGAACTGGAGGCAGAGGAAGACTGGTGTACAGCATCTGTTCCTGTTTGTAAGGAAGTTTAGGGAAATCCCTAAACCTGTTCGAGTTTGTGTTCCTACACTGTAAGAAGCAGGCTACTGAGTTTCTTTTAGGTAGAGATGGTTTATTCTAGTGGCAGCAGTTAAAAGATTTCATATTGAAGTAGCATTCCCTAGTGGTGGGGTCTAATTGGGAACTTTATTAAAAACAGGCAGTGAGTTCTATAGACCCAGGCCTCTCAATTAATTTTAAAAAACCTCATAGGTGGGATAATCCACATGCTGTTCCATCACATCTTGTGACAGTGGCGGGATAACCTACAGTGTTTTTTTTCACATGTGGGTTTTAGATTAGAACTGCATTAATTGACTGTTACAGCATCTAACTAGAACAAGCCAAGGAATGCAGGACTCTAGAACAAAACCCAAATTGTCAACAATGCACATTTTCTTCTATATTATGATATGGTGACTCTGCTCACATGCTGGAAAACTGAGTGTGACTTGGAGCATCCCTAAATGTCTGTCAGTAAGTAATAGATACCTTCAATCAATAATTTTAATAAGGAATAGAAGAAATAACTATGCAGGGAACCTTATAGATAGGATTTTAAAAAACATTTTCCCCCATGGCTTCATTATTTCCAGACTTTTTACATCTTTGTATTCTTATTACATTGTTTTTAGAAATCATTTGGGGAAAGTAAAGGCTGGGTAAAAATATATAAACGCCATGTCTTAAATTCTAAAAGAAAATATTTCATGTAATCTAAAACTGTTCAGTTTTTTTTGGGGGGGGGGGGGAACACACACAAAAATGGTCCTTGGAAGAAAACGGAAAAATCCTGTTCTTTTCCCTGAATGTTTCCATTTTTCCCCCCAGGCCTTCACATCTCTAAGTGCGGGGAGTCACATGTTTTGTAATAATAGATGTTACCACAGAAAAGAGGGGGAAAGGAGACACAGGGCTCTTCCTTTCAGCAGCAGCCATGCTTCCTTTAAAAAGTCTAGTTCTGACCTCTGAGTATCCACTCTAATCAATCCAAACTCTACTATAGCCTGTGTTGTGTTCATTAATTAGTCAATTGCTGCTATTAATTAGTTTCTTCTGTATAATGTTTTACTGGGCATTTCAAAGAAAGAGATTTTTTTGTTTGCAATCCCCACATCTTTGCTGTGACTTGGAAGCTGCATGTCCACATATACTTTTAGGGTCTCCTGCCATGCAGAGGCCCTAAAGTGTAATATTGCAAGATGAAAAGCTGATGTCTCCGTCTTGTCAGATTTAATTTAAAGTTGCTCATAACTGCTCTGGAGAATGGCTAGTCAATGGCCAAATTCTTCAAAGTTTATAAGCGGCAAATAAAAGGAATATATCATTTTAGAATGTGTCATCTTTTTGTCATGGAACTCCTTGATCTTTCTGCCTATATTTTCCAGCAAGATGTGTGTTTACAAGTAAACTTCGAAAATGTTCTCCCCTCTCCCAAGTGTGGGGTTATTATTCATTAATCCTGACTTCATAAAGGCACACTTGGCATCCTGCTCCCTTTTGGTAGCATGCAACCATATTCGTATAGTTGCAATTTTAAAAAAATAAATCACTAAAATATTCTCAGTTAACAGAAGATCACTCCAATCTTTTCTCCGTAGGCTTGTCTCAAAAGTATTGAAAAATGACAAAAATAACGTCAAATTGACTTTTTATAGCCCAGTGAAAACAGCAGTCATCTTCTTGATAAGTGTCATCTGTGGCAGAAGGCAGTATAAAAAAAAATGCAGGGAGGGTGGGAAATTTGAAAGCCATTTCCAGATCTCAGTTGTGTCCACTTGTAATGGGAAAAGTAGCCGGTTATTTAAAAGAGAGGCTCTAAAACTGTTAAGATGTTACAGATAAAGAAAAGAAAAATAGCATCAATGCCTTCCAATAACTACTTCTTACTTTCTTTTGTTTGCATTAAAATACATGTCGGCTTTTATCCCTTAAAATAACAGGTGCTGAAGGACAGCAGATTTATTTTAATGCTCAAAAACAAGCTCTTTTAGTATTTATATTTACGGTAAACCTCCACAGTGCATTTTTATACGCAATCTTTTGAGGCTTGAAAATTGGCACCGTGAACGTGTAACTTTTCCTGATGTAATTTGTATGAATTGCATTGAAACATTACAGTGACAGTTCTGGCAGTCTAAAGGCTAGATTTTTTGTTGTTGTTGTTGCAAATTTACTCTGAAGGAAGTTCAACTCAGGCTGCAATCCTTTGCACCTTTACCTAGGAATAGACACCATTGAACTCAGTTGGACCTACTTCTGTGAAAGCATGCTTAGGCTTACACTGAGTTCAATGGGTGGGACATACAGTCATGCCTTGGATTGAGAGCATAATTCATTCCGGAAACGTGCTTGTAATCCAAAACACTCTTATATCAAAACAAAATCCCCCCAAAAAAATTTGTACAGAGATTTTTAATTTAAGCCATACTACAGTACTTGTATTGCAAGACGTAGCTTGTATATCAAGTCAAATTTTTTTAAATAAATATTTAAAAATTTGCTTGTCTTGCAAAACGCTCTCAAACCAAGTTACTTGCAATCCAAGGTATTACTGTACTCCCAAGTAATTGTACAAAGGATTGCAGCTAGGCCGAGCTCTGTGCAACTTAATTCCAAGGAAGTGTGGCTAGGATATGGCTGTGAAGTTCTCTATTTACATTAATTAATCCCAAGTTTTTTGTTTACTTATTATTTTTCATTGGAACTTTTTTAAACTGCCCTTCATCCTTGCAGATACCATGGCAATGTGCAAGTATAATTCAAGCAATGAAAACACCCAAACCACACCACCACCACCATCATCATCAAACAAAGAAGGCCGCCAATGCAATAAAACATTCAAAAGCAGCCAATAAAAATGCTGGGGTAAACGAAAAACGAATTGTTTGAGATGGCGCTGAAAACAATTCTGGTGTTGATGGCAGCAGTTGCGCCCCTGTGGGGTGGGTATCCATAGTTGGGGTGCCACAACCAAGAGGGCTCTCTCCCTTGTTGACACATAATGTAGCCAAGATAGAGAAGAGCTGCCCCTCTCAATCATAAGTCATGGGCAGGCTGATACAGGGAGAGGCACTATTGCTCTTGCTGTTCTCTGGTTCAGGGCTGGGGAACGTGTGGCCCTCCAGCAGGGATGGGGACTCGGACTCCAGGACTTGACTCGTGAGTCGGACTGAGTCCCCCCTCTGACTCGAGTCCCAATATTTTTAATGGGACTTGAGACTCGACTCGGGACTCGAGACCAAGGACTCGTGTTCCAAAATCGTGTTCCTCAAATGCAACATGGATAGGTTTTAGGAAGTACAGCAAGTTTATTTTTTTGAAATCATTTTCCTAAAATGCAACCTTTCAGACATTTTGGGTTTGGCTGCCTCTGCCTGCCTGTTTGGGGTTCCCTGCCTCCTCTGCTTGCCTGGTCTCTTCTTAACCAGTTCCACAGTTTGAATTGTCCAAGACAAAGGCCTCTGCCTGCCTGCTTTGGGGTTCCCTGCCTCCTCTGCCTGTCTGGTTATTTTGGGTTTGTCTGCCTGGTCTGTTCTTGCCAAAATCAGTTGCAGAGTTTTGAAATAAAAAGGCACACTTGTCCCTAGAATTTATTTAAGCTACATATCTGAAGTAGCCTTATTTTGTTGGGGAAAAAAACCCATTGATTTTAATAGGGACTCGTGGAGTTAGCTTTGGGAGTGACTCGTGACTCGTGAGTCACCATTTTGGACCAAGGACTCGGACTCGAGACTCGGGTCCAAAGACTCGTGACTCGAAACCAAGGACTCTTCAACATCCCTGCCCTCCAGATGTTGTTCAACTACAACTCCCACCATCCCTCACCATTGGCTATGCTGGCTGGGCTGATGGGAGTTGCAGCCCGACAACATCTGGAGGGACACCCATTTCCCCGATCTGTTCTAGTTCAACCTAATTAGGGCACAATCCTATACAAGTTTATACAGAAAAAAAGTCCTACTACTCCCAGCATTCCCCAGCCAGCCATGCTGGGAGTTGTAGAACTTTTTTTGTCTAAATGTACATAGGATTGTGCCCTTAGAGGATTAACATGCAAAAGGACTAAACAAACATGCCGGAGTTGAGGTTTTCCAGGTAGGATAAGTGATGAGCATGCTTAGCTTATTGAATGAATGGGATGTTTTTCTCTTTTCATATTTGTCTAGCTGCCTTTATTCTTTTAAGAAACTCCTTACTACTTAAAACTACTTCTCAGGGTTGTTGTGGAGCTACAACACCTATCTGAGCTCATCAGCGGAACTGCAACACATCATGGAATCAGCTCTTTAAACCTTTCTTAATAGTACTGCCTTACTTCCTTTGCCTTAGCAGTCGCTGAGTCATCTTGTATTCGTTTCAAGTTTTTAGACTGCAGAATTAGAAAAGTACTCGGGTGAATCTTTCCAAAGGAGAAGCTCCTCTAGAATGTTCCTCAATTTTTAAGTTACTGCAGTGGTATGGGAGTCACTTCACTGTGGCTTCTTCCCACACTGCTCTGGCAACCCTTGGATGAGAATGCACATATGGGTGGAGCCAAAGATGCATGGGTTTTTCTCCAGGCAAACTTCATCCGGAAGAGAGGGTATGTGGGCAGCATTCACTTGAGAAGGAATCACATCATTGGCCTCACTGGTCCCTCTCGCGTGATCCCTACATCCAAACTTTACCAGAGCTGTGTGCCATTGAAAAATGGGTTCTTGCATTGCTCTAGTAACATGTAAAACAGTCTTAAGACCAGCAGGGTTCTGGAGTGGATGCCATCTCATCTGCAGAGATCAATATTGCATATCAGCAAATTTGGGAGAACCACAAAGTTGGTCTGTTAAACGTATTGGCAATTGAGAACATTTGGATTTTAATTTGATTTTTATCATTTTATTTCCAGTGTCCATTTGTACTACCTGTTTCCAAGCTTAGAGGAAGGAGGGTTAGCGACCTACCGCACTGCCATTGTTCAGAACCAACATCTTGCCATGCTAGCTAAGGTATGCGCAATTATTTTTATTATATCTCAGTTTGGATTAGCTATGATTAGCTTGGACTGCTTGATAGATTGATTCATCAATGAAGCTGGGCAATCCACACCTATATGCTTATTATGGCTGCATTGCAAGCACCTCATACCTAGCAGAGCTTCTGGGTTTGTTCTTAGAAGCAGTACCCAAGTGAATGCACCTCAAGCTCAAGATAGGCCTAGTTGCAAGTACCACAAGGGGCTAACTGAATGGTGATTGATATGTGTTGGATTTTAACTAACATTAGGAACTTATGGAAGGCATTTAGTAGGAGGCAACTGACAAGTTAAGGTTCACCATACACATTAAGCATTCTCTTTGGGGCAAAATTCACCTTATGTATACTCCTTTTCACCAACTTATTGAAGAAGCATTTATAACGTCTATTATTATAAATATTTTATTTATTTATTTATTTATTATATTTATACCCCGCCTTTTTTCCTTCAAGGAACCCAAGGCAACTTACATAATCCTCCTCCTCTCCATTTTATCCTCACAACAACCCTGTGAGGTAGGTTAAATATGTAAAGTAATACTAATAACATTGATGAAAGTGGACAGGAGCTGATAGGTATGGAGAACCCAAAAAACATTTCAATATTAATCTGTTTAATATTATGAGAGTTCTGGAAAATTGTGTAATCTGTTGGACCTCATTTGGTAGTCTGGGTTCCATAACTCAGTTGCACCCCTGCTTAATGTGGGTTGCTCCAGCAGACCTGCCATTTTGTTTGTTTAGAGATGTTTTTAAGAAAAATTGAGCAGTGAGGAGCAGAGACAGAAGAAATCAGCCTTCCCCAACTGGTGCCCTCATTGGCAATTGGCCATGGGGCTGATGGGAGTTGTCATCCAAAACATCTGGAGGGCACCAGGTTGGGGAAGGCTGGAGAAAATAATGGGCATGTATAGTAAAAATGTAAAGTGATTGAGAGTGAAGGTGGCAGCCTGTGAAAAGGTTGAAGACTGCTTGTAATCTGCTTTTATCACAGACTCATAGGAGTAAATAATGTTGTTAAAGACCCTTGTAAAATGCTGTAATAACAAAATGTTGGAATGCTAGACGTATTCTAAGTAGATCAAATTGAGAAGGTCAGAACCGTCATAATGGGTTTCAGCAACAGCACAACTGCCCTACTGGTGACAATGACTAATATTTTAGGTTTCAGAAGAAGCATACAAAAGTTCCCTGTTCAATTAATAAAACTGAAGGCCAGCTTTTGCAATTACTGCACAGCTCAGAGGGGTGGGGGGGAATCCATCTGCCCCTCCTCTAAAAATATAATTGCTCCTTGAACAAATTATATGTAATAAGCTGACCATTTTGCTGGTTTTATACATCAAACAGGTTGATGTATATAATAATTTAGCTAATTATGCATGTAATAATTTAGCTAATGTTCTCTGTCCGTATTCCATGGATGTTAATTTTATATTTTTTGTACCATTATACATTGATGTTTCCCACCAGTCAGCAATCTTCCAGTCCACAATCTTCTACAGAGTTATTGGCAATTTAGCAAGCTAAACTTTTCTGTCTCCATGTTAGGAAAAGCTTCACCATCTAAATAATGGTGTCTGTCTGCCAGTGTAACAGGCACCACTGATGGAATGGATTTCCCTCCAGCTTGCAGCTCCCCCGCCCCCCCCCCCCCAAAGTGCTCCATAGAGTTGGGGGACCATGCAGAGCAGTTCTGAGGGGGAGGAGAGGATCGGAAATCTGGTTGCACAAGTGGAAGTTCACATGTGCGCACACATCGCCCTGGTACATGCAGTGTCTTTTGGATCCTGGCCAGAGTTGTCTGGTTTGTTTAGACACAGATATATTACAAACTGTGACAACTCTGACCAGGATCCAAAAGGCAGCGCATGCACCAGGGCTTTTTCCAACCCACCACTGTCGCTCCAGAAAGCCAGTCCTAAACGTTTGGGGGGCCCTCCCTTGTTGTATTTGATGTAGTACAAGGAGGTGCAGTCCATAAAATCGGCAGCCCTGTCCCATGCATGCATGGTCATGCTCTTAGAATCCTGGCCTCTGTCTGTAACCTGTGGGTTTGTATGTTTAAACATTGTTCCCACCAGCACTACTTCTGAACTCAACCATAAAGCAAAGCCTGCCTTGTATTTAAACTATTGAAAGATTTACTGGAGTGCTAGATGCTACTAAAAACATAGAAGTGACTTGCTTACTGCCCAAAGGGCTTACGATTGATCTTTCAATTTACTTTCCTTTAACTAGTGCCGCTTATGCTTCCAAAGATGCATCATTCATTGATTTCCCCTTATATTTCTGGGGTCCTTAAAGTTCCTTTCCCTACATTTTAATTATCCCACGACACCTTCTGCCCACCCATCACTGTTTTTCATCCCAACAAAGCCCAGCAAACATTCGTTTTGGGGCCGTTACTCTCTGCATGTCTTGCAAGCCATTAATACAAAGCAGGGAGGTTTGCATTTTTTCCCCTGTCTGGTCATCTGTATTTTTTCTTCTTCAGATTCATTCCCCTCCAACTCAGCTACAAAAAGCTCTCAAGGCAGTAATTTTTCATACTCTCCCAAATTTAGGGTTCACTCTTGCAGTCTGAGCTGCTACACCTCAGTGAATTGCTTGTAGCAATGCAGAGAGTTGTGGGTTTTTCTTAGTTTATTACCTCCTATTGTTGCTTTAGCCTTGCTAGGAGGAGGCAGGCTTACCTTTCTGGATTTTTAAAGTAACTTAGAAGCCATCTTTCTGGCTGTCTTGCAATACTTTCCCATTGTCACTCCAAGTTGATTATTCCTCAAGATTGACATGGACCAAATTCAGACGCTGTCTTTTGTTTTGTGGAAAGACCCATGTTTCCATGGCTCGGTCCTACAGTGTTCTGGAAAGATATGAAAATAGGAATCATACGAGATGGACATGATAATCTGTTTACTTCTGTGCCAACATCACCTGCAGTCAGGTGATGATGATGACATGGGAAGCCACCACCTCACTGTGTCCCTCCCAACTCAACGCCAAAGTGCATATTACTTTAAAGACATAGCAAGCAACTACATCTTTTTTTTCCTTTTTTTTTTAATGGTAGGCGCAGGGAGCCCAAACCAGGTTGGGACCCCAACTGCAGTCACAATCTGGATTGCACTCCCCATGCCTGCCATTTAATATTGCCAAATGGTCATCCATTAAAGCAAATGACTCATTAGTACATCACTATTTAAAGATTATTTTTTTTAGCACTGTATTCTATCTTCTATATCTGAAAAAGATTTTCTCGAAACGTGTCAGAAGTGCAATACACTGGTGCAACTGTCTTCTTTTGCCCAGTTTACACAGAATCCTCTTAATGTGTCTGCATGAGTGTGGAACCTACCCCAGCCCTACCTGTACAGGCCTTTAGGTGAAGGGAAGGGCCACCACAACCCCCAGAGGCCAAAACAGGCAACCGTTGCTTGACTATGCTTCTAGTGCTCTTTTACCTACTGCTGGGCCAGTGCTTTTGAATCTGCTGCTGCCACCACATGGAGCCCAGCTTCCTTTGGCTATAGTCCTGACTGGGCCCCTTTTTTCCTCTCTGGAAGTATTTGGCTTCCCCTCAGAGCTTTCAGGGCTGCCAAAATGAATGAGTTGTGTCAGTGGGGAGAAGGCTAGAGATTGCAGCCAAAGGATACTAGGCCTGTTGTGGCGGCGGTAGCGAGAGATCCATAAATGCAGGCATGGCAAGGAGATGAGAGAGGGAGATGAAGCAGCAGAAGAGAATGCTCCTTCATCTGGCAGCCTGCATAGGCAAAGGGGTCTCTGCGCACATCGCTTGTTTCAGAACCCATTTGTGAATTGGCTCCCCAGTGCCACCCAACTCTTTGATATTGCTCCACTAATCCACATTTCTAGTTTACACACCCCAGAACCAAGATTCCCTCTTTTGTGTAAAAGAAAACCCACTATATGTCAGGTCAAATTTTAGAAGACATTTATAAACAAGGTAGGCAAGCTTTAATTTATGCCCTTTGTTGATTTGAGTCTCTAAAGCTATAAATTTAGCCAGCCAGCCAGCCCTCCCACCACACACACGCACACAATAATAGGCCATCTTGAGCAGGGATAATCCCCCCCTTTAAAAAGTAGGAGGGGGTGATAACATGATGATAAAGCCAAAACTAACACTTAGGAAGCTTAAATTCTACCTGACGTTGATTCTCTGAGGTAGCTTGTCTCCATCTATGATTGCAGTAGAAATGAATAGGTGATTTTCTTTATGCTGTGCAGTTTGTAGGCTTTCAACAAATGTCACGTTGACAGTTCAATGCTGTTTTTCAAATTGAAAAGGGTTTTTTTAAGAACATAGATCTCTAATGTTTCAGTTTTCTACTCTTACCCATTAAAGATACTCCAAGGGAATGAAGGAGGAAATAAATGAGAGATTGGTCAGTGGGAACCTACACAGGTGCAGAATGAACTCTTCTGATGCATACAGGAAATGTGCTGGAAAATGCACAGGTCTCTCCCCCCTTTTGCCTTTAAAACTCTTCAGTGACTTTCTGCCAAGGAAGATGAATGCATAAAAGGGGAAGTCGAATAACCCTGGAATATATTTCCACCTCAGAATTAGAATGCATTACATAATGCCTCTGATTTAGGACTTGAAGCTTTCGCTGGCTCAGCTTGTCTGAGCGTGGAAAGCTAAGCAGGGTCAGGCCTGGTTATTACTTGGATGGGAGACCCCTCCTCTAGTTTCCTGCATTGAGCAGGGGGTTGGACTCGATAGCCTTGTAGGCTCCTTCCAACTCTATGAAATCTATGAGATTAGCAGACAATTTGATGTTGAATAGCCTCCATTTGGAAGCAAAGGAAACACTAGATGGAGCTGTGGAGTAACATACCAACCTTTCTCTTGATATTAGAGGTATTTGCTGTGTGCCATTAGTGTACAGGGAAATAAAAGCATTAGGTCCTATTCTGAGAAGCTGTAGGGTGTTGTTTAAGTTTGACTTATTTCCCCATTTTTCTTACCCTTCTGTTTGAATGTATGTTCCATTTCTTCATCTTCCATTTCTCCTCCTCCTCCTGCAAAACAAAAACATATAATATGATGGCACTCTTTAGCTAGGTTTACTCCCTACTTCTTCCTAACCAACAATTTACTCCTTTTCTTCCCTAACCCACATAGTAATTCTGGCTTCCTGCAAAACATGGTTTTCAAATCAGGAACTAGCCTCAGTGAACCCGTACCACCTTCCGTCTCCTGAGTGATTTTGCACTTCCTTTCCCAGCACTATCCATAGTTTCACATTACCTGTATACCAGTGCAAGCCACTGTTACCACAAACCAGATTCTTCCATAACCATGGTATGCAAATGCAGTTCAAATCATGACTGCAACCTCTGGTTTGCAAGGAAGTGTGGCGTAGTGGTGAGAGTGTTGGACTGGGACTCGGGAGATCCGGGTTCTAGTCCCCACTCGGCCATGAAATTCACTGGGTGACTTTGGGCCAGTCACTGCCTCACAGCCTAACCTACCTCACAGGGTTGTTGTGAGGATAAAATGGAGAGGAGGATGAGGAGGATTATGTAAGTCGCCTTGAGTTTCCTGCAGGAAAAAAGGCGGGGTATAAATGTAATAAATAAAAGAAATAAAAGAAAACCATGGTTTACAAGGGAACCATGGTTAAAATTAGTTATGGTATGCTTGTAATACAAAACCATAGCCAGTGCTGGAAACAAAGAAGGAAATTGCTCTGAAGAGGGGAGGGAGTGTGGGATCACAACATTGGCTCACACTCACAATTTGTAAACCACAGTTTTGCAGGTATCCAGCATCATGTTTACACTGGTCCTAGGAGTGTGGTTTACTTTTCTGTAATCCTTTTCCCAGGGATGGGCCTCCTGTTTCTTTTCACTGACTCAGATCTAAACTGCAGTGGTAATTTTTTCTATAAATGTAAATTTAATAGCAAAAATTGTGGTTTAAAAGATGAATGTCAGATTGAACTTGAGAACAGTTGAATGCACATTCTTTTTAATGTTAAATCATCTGTTCAGTGGAACCAAACTCTGTGTGCACGTATGTTTCTTTTTTTCTTTCTTTCTAAATGTGTGTCTTTCCACTAAAATAGACAGACATAGATTTAACCATTCTCAAGTTAAATGTGATGCATACCTATTGAAATGGGCTTTAAGAGCAAAGCTGTAAACATTAACTTAGGAGTAAGACCCGCAGTCCTTTTTTCTTTCTTTCTGAGAAATGAGAAGATTTTGATTTAAACATTTAACAGCAAAGCTTTCGAAAGCCCTTTGCAGACCTTCGGTATCTACACAGTCTGGGGATCAGGCTCACATCAGCTCACCCTGGACCTGCCTGTCATCTGCATGGTGATATTCAAATATGTGTGCATAGTCCCAGCGTGTGCAATCCTTACCCATCCAGATTGGCATATGTGCATCACGTTAGGCTGCATATGTACACACGTTAGGCTGCATACACACTGACACCGATTTGTATGCAGTGTCTGAAGCGTGGATTTCAGGAAGGTCGGAGAACAGGGTGAGCATGCTGGGAGTGGGGGTGGGACGGGGTGGTGTAATCCTGATTTCCCCACCCACATAATGTATCTCCATCTGCATAGGGATTAAGAGATCAGAACCAAGGGGGCAAGTTTAAAATATGCTTCTACTAATTATATTTTGACTCATGATTTTGGTGTCCATATGTAAAGACATTTTAAAAGACTGAATCTAATGTTTACTCCAGAGAATAACATTTTTGAAATATGAATACTGTGGGCTTAATGCAACATTTCCACTGACTGTAGTTTAGCATCCACTACATTCATCAAAACGTCATGCAAATTATAATAATTATGTGCAAATAAATAGGTCAATTAGCTATGGCTCTTTGGCTCATGATGTGTTTATAGTTTGACCTTGAGTGCTGAACAAGCTGCCGATAGCTGCCCTAATATGCACATATCCCTAGTCTTTTCTGTTCCTGTGTTTCTCCATAGCGAATATATGGTCTGCAGTTTGGGGCATCTTTCATTTTACAATGTTCTTTTGTCTTGGTCTTTTGCAGAAGCTGGAGCTAGATCGGTTTATGCTTTATGCTCATGGGCCTGACCTTTGCCGAGAATCAGATTTGCGCCACGCGATGGCCAACTGCTTTGAAGCATTGATAGGTAAGTTACCTGTCCTGTGGCTTCTTGTTAATGTTGTGTTTTGGCAGCATTAAGTCGCCGTATACAGTTTCTGCTTGTGGAATCCACTGCCATAAAATGTGATGGCCACTAGACAAATTCATGGAGAATAAAGGGGCAATCCTATGCACGTTTAGACAGAAAAATGTCCTACAACTCCCAGCATTGCAGAATGCTGGGGGTTGTAGGACTTTTTTCTGTGTAACGTGCATAGGATTGCATCCTAAGGTTATTACCCATGGTGGCTAAATGGAACCTGCGCTCTACGTGGGGTTACCCTGGAAGATGGTTCGGAAGTTGCAGCTGGTACAGAATGCAGCAGCTTGCCTGTTTAAAGGCTGCCGCCAGCGTGATCACATCACTCCAGTGCTCAAAGAGTTGCACTGGCTACCAGTTGTTTGCCAAGCCAAATTCAAGGTGTTGCCGTTGACCTTTAAAACCCTGTACGGCTCCGGTCCAGTATATCTCAAGGAGCGCCTCCAGCAACATCAAGTAGGCCGCTCAACAAGATCTGCCACGGATGGCCTTCTCCCTGTCCCATCAGCCAGAGAAACCAGGCTGGTGGGGACTAGGAGGAGGGCCTTTTCTGTGGCAGCCCCCCAATTTATGGAACTCTCTCCCCAGTGACCTCTGCCATGCCCGTTCCTTGATTAGCTTCCTCCGGGCATTAAAAACGTGGCTTTTCAGGCGGGAATATGGGGTGGGTTAGGATTTTTAAGTTTTGTACTGTTTTTAATTGTGTTTTATACTCTGTGTGTGTGTGTGTGTGTGTGTTCCCCCCCCCCTCTTTTGTTTTATTGGACTGTACATCGCTCAGAGTGGCTGGATGTCTGGCCAGATGGGCGATTTATAAATATAATAAATAAATAAATAAACCTCCGTGTTTAGAGGACAAGGATTAGCGTTGGGGCTGACGCTTCTCCCTCACTTTTTGCCTCATACTCCAGGATCAGGTCCTGTCTTATTATCCTGGCTTGTTAACTGACATTAAGCCAGTTTCTCAGTTTGAACATACCGTAATTGGAAATTCTGGCTTAACAACATAATGGTTTATGAAGCCAGGAACAAACTTTCGGGCTCAGCACTCCTCCCTTGCCTTCTCCCCTTATGCATCTGCTTTGGAGCTTCACTTCCACTGGGTGACTTTGGGCCAGTCACTGACTCTCAGCCTAACCTACCTCACAGGGTTGTTGTGAGGATAAAATGTGTGTGTGGGGGGATGATTATAATCCGCCTTGGGTTCTTTGAAGGAAAAAAGGCGGGGTATAAATATAATAAATAAATAAATAAATAGTATTAAGCCAGAGTTCCCAATTACATCCAAACTGGGAAGCTCTGGCTTAATGCCAGTTATCAAACCAGGATAATAACAAACCATGGAAAGATCATCTGAACCAGGCCAGAATGTTGACTAGCTCATCTTTCGCCTGATCCAGCAAGGCATTTCTTAGGTTCTGATCTAAAAGGAGGAATTGTACCAGACTTCTGCCATATGAGCAGGCATTAAATAGTAGCTGATCACTGTATTTATGTTGTACTGAATCATGTTAAATGAAATTATCCTGGTGGGACGTTAAAGCTACAATCCTATGCATACTTACTTGGGCATAAGCTCCACTGAACTCTGTTTAAGCTCTGTTATTCTGAGTAACAGTAATATTATTTCTAAACAGGGTGGATAAAAATCAATTATTATTTTTTTAAAAAAAATTAAAATCAGATTTTTTTTCATTTAAATCGGATTTTTTAAATTTCTATTGTTAAAATGCTTTTGCTTAACAAAAAAAGCCCTACATGATCATAGTTTTAATTTAAAATGTGTTCACTATGAAATAGGGATTATGAATTATAGTTCTCTATTATGAGACAATGTATTTATATAATCTTACATAAAAAGTTTTGTAAATAGGGTTTTGGATTTGGGGCCTTAATTTTATGGGGTTCCATAGGCTTCTGTATAGGTTATTTAGATTAATCCTTCTATCTCCCCAAGAATTCAGTTTAGTTCTCAGTCCAGAAGATACCGTCAGAAAATGTTGCAGTTCTCAAACTGGGTTTGTGTCTCCAGAGATACATACTTGTTAGCAGCAATATATGGATATGAGAAATAACAGATCTGATCAGCCCCATTTTCCAACTCTGACTGAAGTTATTCCAATTCTGGAGGTTTTGATATAATGTTGGAAATTCTTAGAAGCCCCATTAAAATCTCCGGGATTGCTTTCAATAATTTCCTTGAGTGATGCTGATTCCTTTAGAGTGGCAACCCTAGCTGTTGTCCTCTGCAACTTTGTGTAGACAAAATCAAGCCTTTTACACTCTCTCTGAAAGTGCATACTTTCATACACTGAAGGTGTCAATGAATAGAGGGTTACTGGAGATGGAGTCAATCTGAGCAAGGAGAAGAAACCTGGAGATAAATGCAAGAAGGGAGGGCCAGGCAATAGAAACAAAAGCGAAATGATATGAGCAGAATACCCGACACAGTATTTAATTTGGGGGTGTGTGTGTTAAAATTTTAAAAAATCATTTAAAAATCAACTTGATCTCAAAATACCTGGAAAAAACTTAAATGTCTAACTAAATTTTCAAACGAATTCAAAAAAACCCATAAGCTTGTTAAATATTATACCTTTACTCTCGAAGAAATAAAAATCCACAATACCTTGTGTTTTAGTTAAAATAGTTTCAGTGTTTGCCTGGAGGTGGTGTCAATTGTCCTAATAGAGTAAGGTAAGAAAATCCTCCAAATATTCATGATTAAGCTGTTCAACTGGAGATTGTCCACCTTCCAGTGCCTTCACAAATATCTGTTTCAGTGAGCTTTGGTAACTCTGAGTTGTGTAAACTATGTATTAAGGTTATAGCAAGGAAGAGTGCAGGTTTGGGGGTGGGGGGGAGAATCACATGATTAAATTGAGTCTGAGTAGTAATTTAAATCATGTTTTAAATCAAATTGATTTAAATCAAATCCACCCTGTTTCTAAAGTGCTTTCAAAACAGAGTGCTGTACAATGCATGAAATTAAATACGTCCTGTCCGCAGGTTTGTAATCTCGTGGACAAAGAAAAAGAGGGAAGGAAAAGGAACACAGTAGGAGGGGGGAAATGGAAGAGAATCAACTAATGGGCAAAGGCCAGAGAATAGCAAATGTGTTTTCAAAAGCTAATTAAAAATGAAAACTGATGAAGATGACCTAATATCAAGATGTGTGGCATTCCAAACATATGTAAGCAAATACAAGAGGAAAAAAAGATGTTAATGAGAAATAACAGATAAGATTTTGGATTTGACAAGGAGTAAAGTACCACTAGACCATAAAGAAGAAGGTGGCGTATACAGCTACAATCCTATATGCACTTACTTGGGAGTAAGCCCCACTGAACACAGTGGGGCTTTCTTCTGAGTAATCATCATCGTCGTCATCATCATCATTATTATCATTATTATTAATTTTATTTATATACCGCCCAACAGCCTATATAGACATGTATAGGATTGCACGGTAAAGCAGGGGTGGAGAACTTCCGGCCTCTAGATGAGGCTTGGCCTCCTTGCTTCTGAGTAGACATGCTGAGGCTTGGTATTTGGGGTGCTAATTGAAAGAGCTGCTGAGTGATTCTATCCTGATTACTTCTGAGTAGACATATAGAGGCTTGTCCTGCTTATTTCTGAGTAGGCTTAAAATTGGTACGAATCACATATTGGCCCAACCCACAGATGGAATGCGGCCCCCAAGATCTTTCCCAGATTGGAATTCGGCCCTTGCACTGAAAAAGTTCCCCACTCCTGTCCTAAGAGTTAGCCAAGAAAAAAGTGTTAAAAATAAGTCTGAGAGCAATTTCAGTTTAATTCCGTGTGTGGAAGAGATCTACAGTGGAATTTGAAAAAACAAACTAATAAAAAGAGGTAAGAAGTGAAATAAACTATTGGACATGAGATTGAGCATTGGAATCAAGGTAGATATTAAAGTCTCCCATTATAACAACTGGGAATGAAGAAGGCAAGAAGAAAGAGAGCCAGGATTCAATATTGCACAGAGAAGAAGAAATAGGCCCAATGGACAACAAATGACAGACAAGCAGAGATTAAAAGGAAAAATTCTAATTCTGTGATATTAAAAAAAAAGCATAAGATGAAACTGACAAATGGAAAAGGAAAAAAAGAACCTCTATCATACCAGCCCCTCTACACACACCAATTGGCTGAGGGGGGTGGGAAAAAGAAACGGATCCAGATGAAAGAGCAGCAGGAGTAACAGCATCTAATGGGAAAATCCATGTTTCAATAAGAGCAAAACAAGAAAAACGATAAGAGATAGCAAGGTCGTTAAGTACAACAGCTTTATTAACTACAGAACGACAGTTTAATAAAACACCAAAAGTGAAAGATGCTGCACGAGAAATGGGAACTAGATTAGCATAGCAGCATTGTCAAGAAACAGGACCAAGATGATCACCAGCAAGTAAAAGGAGAAATGGAAGGGATGAATTACTCACACACACAAAAAGTCCCAAACCCACCAAGAATAAAAATTTCATCCAAATTAGTCAGAATTAAGAAGGGGTGGGGGGTGGGAATCCAGGGAAAAATAAAGTGGCCTAGTAAATCCCAGCCCAGAAGAGGCACAGTGTATCTCTGGTGATGAGAAAGAGAGAACAGCGGTGGATAAGTTCCTCTAGGCTCCTGAGTCTTAGAAGATATCAAAAAGGCATGAGGAGGTATATGATTTACACCTCTACCTACAAGCAATAGAGGCAGCAGCCGTTAGATTGCTGTAAGTGCACCTGCTTCGTCTTGCTCTCTCCCTGATTGGTTCATGCTCTAGTTCAGTAGTGGGCAGACTTCAGGCTTGCGAGATTTATTTTGTTTTTAACTGGAACCCCAAAATCCACCAAGCATAGCCTGGTGCCAAAGACATACACCTAGAATTGGAGAATTCTGATCCCAAGAGTTAGTTGAGTACCAGAACTGAACAGAGCCCACAAAAAGTCCACACAAAAGTTCACTCCTGGTTATCCCAAATTTTAGCAGTATGATTAGGGCAGGGGAGTGGTGAATCATTTTGTTGCTGCTATTGTTAAACATCTGAGTATCTGAAATCCTTTCCATTCTGCTGCAAGTCACCCAAGGATCTATCTGTATATCCAGACCTGCCTTCTGCCCACTCCTGTTCTATGTGCCTCTTGTTAGCCTCCTGTTGGTCCAACTTCTCTTCCCTAAGGAAATGGGGTATGAGACGGGAGATTATGTACATAGGAACGTAGGAGGCTGCCTTATACTGAGTCAGGCCCTTTGTCCATCTAGCCCAGTGTTGTCGACACTGACTGGCAGCAGCTCTCCAGGGTTTCAGGCGGGAGCTTTTCCTGATCTACCTGGGGATGCCTACCTGGGATCAATCCTGAGACCTTCTGCCTGCCAAACATGTCCTCTGCCACTGAGCTCCGGCCCTTCCCCACATGTAGATGGAATTAACAGTAGCAAAGGAGAAAGAGTGAACCCGCATTGGATCAGGCCGCACATGATAGAATATCCTGAGTCTTATTCTTATGCTTTTTGTGTTGCCTCAGAAAATATATTCTAGCTTCTTCTTCTTTTTTTACAAGGTAACACAGCTATATGGGTTCTGCCTTGGGCTATATTGTGTTTCATCAGATCAAGATAAGGGAGAAAAGCAGTCATTTTTAAACTCAGCTTTGCTCTTCACAAGTGCTTTGATGTTTAATGTTAAAAAAGGAAAGTGGGGGGGAGGACAGATATGTATTTGCTGTATAGTTCAAATGCTCCAGCTTTTTGGATGGGGCTAGTTTTTTCTAATACTTACTGTTTATCATTTGTCATAGGCCAATAGTTGGTCTACAAAGTCATTTCATTTCGAGTGGGGCTCTTTTGTCCTCTGTATGCATCAGGTTATGTGGGAGAAACACACAGGCTCATAGCATGGTAAAGAGGGGCCCAAGTGGTATTTGGTATTTGCTGTGGAGTGCTTAGTAGTACGATTGTCTTAGTGGCCTTGTGCAGAACCTCAGCCCACCAGGCTCCCCAGTCTGGCCTGCAGAGCTCCTGGGGTTCCTCCAAGGGACCGGAGGGATATCAGGGATGGATTGATATCCATCCATTTTCAGAACCCCCCCACCCCACCCGGGCTGCAAAAAGCAGTGTCCACAGTGCTGGAAAAAAAAGTGGTGTCCAGAGCCGCTACGGAGTGCCAAAGGGTCAAACGTAGCTTGTTTACAAGCTAATTTTGACCCTTTTGGTGCTCTGTAGTAACTATGGAGCATACAAAGGGTAAAAAAAGAAGACGTCAAAATGGCCGCTCTGAATGCCTTTTTTAAAAATAAAAATAAAATTGAATTTTGGGGTGGCAGCGGAGGCTGCATATGATCTATGGGCCATGTGTTGCCCACCCCTGATCTATGAAATCCAGATGTCTTCTGGGGATTGGATTGCATGTCCTCTAGTATCACTTCAAACTGAATGCTTAGTCCCATGCATTGGATAGCTTATTCTGTCATCTAGCTCTTCCTGAACGTCCAGATAAGTGAGGCTGAAGCACACTTACTCATCATTTCCAGCCTCAGGCTTGGCATTTGCTTTCCTGGGCAATCTAGAACTGTTAATGCAGGTCTTTCCTAAGGCGAATTCTGTCACACAGGGGCAGTTTACCTGGAGGGAAGTCTTGAAGAAGCCAAACAACTATTTGGACGCCTGCTCTTTAATGACAAGGTATGACTTAACGACAAGGTATGGCTATGCCTTGCAGCAGGCTCTAATCCTACCGGGCGGCTCACACCTTTTGATCTTCACATCCTCAGCCTCCCACAGCCCAGCCCCACATTCATGTTTATTCTTTATTCTCTTCTATGCAAGCATGTATAATATAGTCATATTATATTGTCACCATTGGTTGATTTGTATGGCGGTCTTGCCTGTTTCCTCTCTTCCCCCCCCCCCTTTTTCTAGATTTCCTGTTGGCTGGGCCTGGGATTACAGGCAGTCCCCAGGGCCCAGGCTATGAACGGGTTCCGTTCTTAAGTCTGTCTTTAAGTTGAATTTTTACGAAAGTCGGAACAGTATAGTGTATTATACATTTACACAAATTGTAGCCGTTACACTATACTCTATGTAAACAACATAGAGCTGGGGAACCCAGAAGTCCAGCGTTCGTAAGTACGTGTTTTTCCTAAGTCGGATGTTCGTAACCTGGGGACTGCCTGTACTGTCCTTGTCCTTTAGTTACAGAACTTTAAGCAAAAAACTGTAAACCCGTTATGTAGTTCAAGAATTGTGTGTGTTCTCCTTCTGCCTAATTGACGTGAGCTAAATGGAAGCACTACAGGCAGTTTGAGCAGAGAATACCTGCTTTTTAAAAATTAGTTTGCCAGCACTATTGAATTTGCAATAAGCAGAGTCAGCATCTGAAACCATTTCAGCATTTCGCAGAATGACATTTTATTTAGCAATGTGGAATTTGTTAAACAACTCCCTTGAGCCTTAAAAACGTCCCTTGATATTTGCAGGACCTGCGGGAAGTATGGCTTCATTATCCACTACACCCTCTCCAAGTAAGTGTCTCCCTTTTCACTGACGAATTTCAGAGTGCTTTTTTTTTAATTACTTTATTTTTTTTGTTCCCAAGGATGCCTTTTATTGGCATTCAGCTGTGCTAACACCTTTGAACATTCAACATACACATGGCTTTTGTGAATTTCTGTACCAATACATGTCAAACACTCAGGCTCAAGAGCAGGCAAGTAGTTTATAGAGTAGACGTGCAAGCAATGGGCAGGCAGTAATTTGGCCGGCATATGTCAGTCTCAGGGTGGCCGCATGGAGGAGCAATAGTCTGGTGACACAGGAAGATAATAACCTAGTGGCTTTCCTCAGTAACAAGTTTCCCAAACTGAGAAAGTGCAACAAATCTGGGAGCTTTATATCAGACAGCACAGGATTGGCCTTCCAGTGTCACCTGATTCCATCAGGGTCAGGAAGGTTGTGAGTGTCTCAGATGGAACTGCCTGTAGTTCTCTCCTCTGACAGCAGCCCCAGTAGTGAATGGGTCAGGGAACCTGATCCACAGGGGCTCCTGGTTTGAAGCCGGCAGTGCCTGACAATAAGCCTCAAGCTTCATGGATGAATTGGGTTCCTCACTTCCTTCTCCCTCCTATTCCTTGAATTCCATGGTGTGAAGAAAACTATGGCAACTGTGGCCCTGTTCATTCTCCTGGACCTCTCGGCAGCTTTCAGTACTATTAATCATGGTATCCTTCTAGGTCGCCTGGTGGGGTTGGGCCTTGGGGGTGCTGTTTTGCAGTGGTTCCAGTTCTTTCTGTCAGGCCATGTCCAGAAGGTGATGCTGTGTGGATTATAGCCAGTGTGGCGTAGTGGTGAGAGTGTTGGGCTGGGACTCGGGAGGTTCTAGTCCCCGCTCGGCCATGAAACTCACTGGGTGACTTTGGGCCAGTCACTGACACTCAGCCTAACCTACCTCACAGGGTTGTTGTGAGGATAAAATGGAGAGGAGGAGGAGAATTATGTAAGCCGCCTTGGGTTCCTTGCAGGAAAAAAGGCGGGGTATAAATATAATAAATAAATAAATAAATAAATTGTTAGACTCCACAGCCATAGGCCTGCGGTGTCCCACACAGTTCTATTTTGTCCCCCATGTTTAATATTTATATGAAACTGCTGGGAGAGGTCATTCAGAACTTTTGAGTAAGGTGCCACCAATATGTTGATGTTACCCAGCTCTATTACTCTTTGTCACCTAACACCAAGAAGCAGTCGAAACCCTTGGGTTTAATAACGGGCTGGATGAGGGTGAGCAAGCTGAGTCTAAATCCAGACAAGTCAGAGGGGTTGTTGGTCAGTAGAAAGCCTGACTGGTAGATTAGAATTCAACCTGCTCTGGAAGGGGTTGCTCTTCCCCTGAAGGATCAGGTCTGTAGCTCAGGAGTGCTCCTTGACCTACACTATCCCTGAATCATCAGGTGGCAGAGGTGTCAAGGAGTGCATTCACACAATCATGCTTGGTGCGCCAGCTCTGACCCTTCCTGAATCGGTCTGACTTGGCAACAATCATCCAAGCCTTGGTTACATCACATTTAGACTATTACAATGCACTGTACATGGGGCTACTTCTGAAGAGTGTCTAGAAACTTCAGCTGGTATAAAATGCGGCAGCTAGTCTTCTAACCTGTGCACAATATCGGGACCTTATTCCACCTGTCTTAAAAGACCTGCACTGGTTACCAATTCCTTTGCAGGCTCAATTCAAGGTGTTGTTTTAACCTTTAAAGTCTTAAACGGCTTAGGGCCTGGCTATGTAAAGGACTGCCTGTCTGTGAACCTGTCCCGTTATTAAAATCTGCACAAGAGACCCTCTTGAGGACACCAATGCCTGCGGAGGCCCTTTTCTTGGGCACGCATGAAAGGGCTTTCTTCTGTGTCACTCTCAAACTGTGGGATGTGCTTCCCCAAGAACTACAGTTGGCCCCTATTCCTTTGGCTTTTAGAAAGGGTGTGAAGACACATCTTTTTAATTTATCCTTTTAAATTATGTAGTTTGAATGTTTCGCTGTTCTTAATGTTCTTGGTTTTTTTATTATTATTATTTTAAGTTATTGTGCAGCACCTTGGTGGCTTTTTAGCAAATGGTGGCATATAAATGTAAATTAAAAAATGACACTTTTTCCAAAGTGCTCAGAGCCCTTCCCATATGTTATTGGAGTCATCCTTAACAGCAAATCTGTAAGCCATGAAGTGGTATTATCTCCAGTAGTATTATGAACTGAATACTCATTTACACAGTTTTTGTAAGGATGAATGAGATAAAAAAAGTAGTTATGTGTGTGCTGTCTGTTTATATGTCTGTATGCAAATGGTTTTTATAATGTATTTTTAAGGTTTTAATCTTTGTAAACTGCTCAGAGAGCTTCGGCTATTGGTCGGTATAGAAATGTAATGCATCAATGAATGAAATGAATGAGTTGAATGAGTTAAATGAGATAACAATAATAAAAACCTTTTTTCCACTAATGTTTATGTATTCCAATGAATCCAACATAGGATTCATTCCACAATTCCAAGGTGCTGAACTTGTTGCCTCTCTTCTCTGTATGCAGGTTCCTCAGTGTTCTGTCAGTGTTGTGAACTGAAAATATGTAATGGGTCATAAAGTTTGCAATTCCCCTCCTTTATATATGGAACATTCTCCAACCTTGGGTTCCCAGATGTTGCTGGACTACAGCTCCCAGAATCCCTTGCCATTAGCCATGCTAGCAGGGTATGCTGGGAGCTGTAGGCCAGCAACATCTGGGGACCCAAGGTTGGAGAGCCCTGCCCTATACCTAACACTTCTGTAAAGACCTCCAGCTAAGTCCCTGCATTCGGTTTCTGCCCATACAGAAGCCAGTTTTCAACAAACTGGAACAAACCTTTTATGAAAATAACACTATTTACGCTCCCACAAAACCCCCAAAGTATGAGAATCTTACTTTAACCATTTTAGCCAGGATTCCTGCTAGCTTCCACCTAAAATAATTTAATTTGAAAAGACTAAATTAAAGAAAGTAAACAGAGGAGTTGATGGTGAAATATAATTAAGACTTTTTAAAATAAGACTTTTTAAAAACAAATACGTTTGTTTTATTTAATTTATATGCCACAAACCTTCAGCATACAAGTGTTTTCAACACAGCTAAACAATAAAAAATAAGAGCAATACAATCAGTCAATAAACATTACTAAACCAACAAAAGATATAATCAATCTCTGCGAGAGCTAATAAAAACTTTAAAATGGCATCAAAGGTCTTGAAGGCCTGGGAGAATAAAACTGTATCAACAAGATAACAAACATAGCACCAGGCAAGCCTCCCCCTGGGAAGGATGTTCCAAAGGTGCCAAAAAGAGCCTCTTCTCTTTCCCAGAAGACATTTTTGGATTTTTGAAACTGTTATGTGTTCATAGATTACTGAATTTGCCCATATCCAATATGCATTTCAAATTAAACATGTGTTTACATCTGGTCACTTTCAATATTCATTTGAACAAAGTACTCTTAAATTAAATGGCATTGCTGCATGCTTATAAAGTATGTGGGAAAGCCTCCAGTTTTCTTCTACCTTAAAAAGGATTCAGGCTCAATTTATGCTTTATTAAGGCAACATGGTAGCCACAAAAATCTATTTCATTGTGTTTCGGACCCATGATGCTTCAGTATTGTATGAAATACCCATCACAGTGGTGTATTTTCCCTATGCCCACATGAGCTTTCTGAATCGTGCCATAAATCTTTCTTCTGAAGTCCATGGTAATGCTGTCCTCATTGTTCATACTTATTTACAGCTGCAAGAATCCCATACTGACCGACAGCTGATTGAGACGTCTCCTGTCCTTCAGAAATTGACTGAGTTTGAGGGTGCCATTGGAGTCATCTTTACTCACGTTCGACTTCTGGCCCGGGCATTTACTTTGAGAACAGTGGGATTTAACCATCTGACTCTGTGAGGGTTGTTTTTTTTTAACACATGTCATGCATTTCCTTCCTATTAGACAGACTATGGGGCTGTTCCCCTGCATGCAGTGAGATCAGACATGGGCCTCAAGCTTGCATGCTCCATCCTCTGTAAGAAGCTTCAGTATATGGGGCCAAGGAAGATCAAGTCAACATAGGGCCTCCTAGTTTTGGCATTCCTGTCTATTTGTGGTTGATGGTACGGGAAATAGATGGGGAGGAAGTGCATGAGACCAAGGCCTGCTCTGATTTCACCATATGTACATGAGATTGGGGACATTAGGTTCACACAACATGATAAGCCATGGTGGCTTATCAGCCATGTTTGTTTCAGAGTGGCTTGTCGTGTTGTCTGAACCCCACCAGATTGGCTTGTTAACAAACCATGCTGCTGGGTTCGGACAACAAGACAAGCCCCTCTGAAATAAACATGGCTTATAAGCCACCATGGCTTATCGTGTTGTGTGAACCCAGTCATTGTTTTCCAAATAGCGCCTTACCATCAAGCCCAGAGTAAAGTGAGTAAAAAGTTTAGGTAAATTACAGCCTAACAGGACCAGAGAACCAAGGTGTGTATTTGGCTTTCTATTAACAGTTATAATGAATGAGGTTCCAGGAACTCCCATCATTATACATCCATCTGAGGGACTACAAGAGGGCCAGGCCATTGCCGTATTTCCAGGAGGGCCTTCACTCTACACACCCCTCACCCCAGTGGGGCAGGCTAGAAAGGGTTATTTAATAAACTACCTTAGGGATGGGCTCAACACAAGTACTATTTGTGGCAATTGTCACAACAAATTTCCATATGCATTCATAGGTACTGCTTGCATGGATTTTTTTTTTTTTTTTAAGGTTCACTTTTTGATGGCTGCCAATGGGATTTTCCAACTAGCCAGGTTGAATGTTTAGATAGCAAGCTGCTTGGGGTAGGAACTTGGATTGAGCTGTATAAATTAGAATAATCTCACATTTGTTGTAATGGGCTATGGACCATAAAGGGTCATGCCACAATAAGCCAGTTACTTTTATAAACATCTTTGTTTTCTGGTTAGCTGAGGCTTGTTGCAGACACAGCATTGGCGAGTAGGAACTAACACTCCTGTAAATCTACCATTAGAACACATGTTGGAGAGCTAGGCAGTGTTTGACTGTAACACTAAACCAGAGTTTAATGCTACATGAACTAGCTTCATCTGCCCCCCCCCCCGCCTTCTCTTTTGGCACAGCCACAAGAAGATTGGGAGCATCTGCTTCAGTTTTCAACTAACCGCAGTTTGGCATTTCATCTAAACCATGACAAAGTGTAGTCAGTTTAAACCAAGGGTGGGCAACTTGTGGCCCACCAGATTTTTAGACTATAGTTCCCATCATCCCTCACCATTGGCTGTGCTGGCTAGGGCCGATGGGAGTTGTAGGCCAAAACATTTATTTATTTATTTATACATACATACATACATACATACATCTGGAAAGTTGCAAGTTGCCCACCCCTGGTTTAAACTATGGATTGTCCATAGTTCAAACCAAGCCAAGATCATACTGTGGTTTCTCATCCTGGCTTGTTCAAGTAAACCATAGTTAAAACTAATGAGAGTTCCTGGTTCAGACAAAATGACAAATTATGATTAGTTGAAAACAGAAGCGGATGCTTCTGATCTCCTCACACCTGCTCCAGAAGAGGGGACGAGAGAGGAGAGCCGGCTCAGACATGTAACACTAAACTATGGGTTAGCATTACATCCAAACAAGGGCCCAATGTAGTGTGATGCGATAGCTAAATGCTTGAGCTATTTAGCCAGACACTTCTTAAATCAAATCATATCTCACTGTTGTTGCAGATATAATATCACACCCATGACTTTCCTGTCACCTTTCACACAGCCTCAGATTCAGTACTTCTCACTGGAGTCAGTTCACACATTCAGCTGTTAGTCACCACAGTTACAGAAATCAAGATGAGAGTAATCAGGTGATATGCATATATGTGAACGTGACCTACATTGGTGCGTAACAACTTAAACTGAAAGCAGTATAAACTGCTGCAGCTCCCGCCAGCAAAGCCTGAGATTTATAATTTTGTGAAAGTATGAGAATTCTCTATCAGAGGTCACAAACCTATCACAGGACTAAAATTCCCAGGATTTCTTGGGAATAACATGAGCGGGTTCGCATGAATTCCCTCACATGGGGTCATGGGGTTTTACTGGCCAGCCACACCCCGCCCCCCTGTTAGCCATTCATAAGTACTAGTGTACTTATGTAGGGCTCTTCCACATGAGGAAAGAGTGGCCTAGGATTCTCACTTGTGTAGAGGGATATGCATGTAGGATTCTTTCAATTGGCTGTCAAATGTGTGGCTAGCACATGGGGGTGGAGCTAGTTGGTGCAACCCCGCAACTCCCTCACACATGTTTTCAACACACGTATGAGGGAGTGTGAGTGAACCCCTCTCTCATGACAGCTAAACCTGTGAAGACACACCTTTGGTGGCCCCTTCTGAAAAACAATCTTAAAGCAAACACACACATACTATTTCCTCTTACCTAGCTAACATATAGTACAAATATTTTGAACTATGTTGAACACCAGTTTAACGTTTCTTTTTTAAATTCAGTTCTAGAGCACGCCTGGGTTGTTGTGTTTTTTTCCTTTTTGGTAACTCCATTGATCACTGCTTGTTGTTTCAGGGGCCACAATCAGAGGATGGAGTTCTTGGGTGATTCCATAATGCAGCTGGTGGCCACGGAGTACTTATTCATACATTTCCCAGATCATCACGAAGGCCACCTGACGGTGAGACCTCCATCCATCACTCTTTCCAGGAGCAGAAATGTAGGAGAGTTGAGCGGGGAGAGAAAAAGCCCTGTAGAAACAGCTAGTGAATTATTCTGGGCTTAATTAATACCAGCAATTTCAGTCCACTGCTAGCTCTTAATGATGTGCTGTTAATTTGGAGATGTGAATCCTGCCACGATCGAGGAAATTTGATTCATGAAGCCTGGGCCTGATGTCATCTCTTCTTTAAAACAGATCAATAGCTTTAATAACCACAGTGATTAACTTGTTCCTCTTAAAACTAGAGGTAATGCTTGTTCATTTGACAGCATGTGAAAGCAATTGAGGTAGACAGATACCATTAATGTGGGATGTTGGTTTGTTGTTGTTGTTGTTGTTGTTGTTGTTCAGAACTAATAGCAGTTTGTGTTTCTTTTTAAATAATATTTACTTATACTTTTCCTTGCTCTTACATTGCTCCAGTGTTCCCCCATCCAAGAGACTGCCCAAGCCTACACCTGCTTAGCTTCAGCAATGCTGCAGCATCAGGTGGCCCCAGACCATTCAGCTGGGTCTGTATGCTTATTGTAGCATGTTTACTTTGCCCCATAGAACTTAATGGAAGCTCTTTCGAATCAAGCTTTTTCCTTAGCTAAATAGCCCCATCTTGGGCTCTGTTTCTTATTTATACTAGAGCAGGGGTAGGCAACTTGGGGGGGGGGGCAGGGCCCCCCCCCCCCATGGACTGCACTCTGCAGGGCACTGGGGGAGACAAATTGGCTGCTGTGGAAATTTGGTGATGTGCCAAAAGGGCCCGATTTAGCTTGAGAACAAGCTATATTTGACCTTTTTAATGTTCCTTAGCACTAAAACCACCAATTCCCAGGGACACAGGCAGTGTTTGGCACACCCCTGTACTAGAGTGTAATAGGAAATCCATTTTTATATATCTATATTATGATGGTATTGTCTGTCTGCATTAGCTAGAACAGGGATGGGGAACCTGCGGCCCTCCAGATGTCTTTGGACAGCAACTCCCATCATCCTTCACTATTGTCTATGCTGATGAGGACTGATGGGAGTTGCAGTCCAACAACATATCTGGAGGGCCACACGTCCCCCCTTCCCTGAGCTAGAAGGTGCAGCTTTCCCCAACTTTCTCTTTAAAAGTGACTATGAATCCTTCTGTGGCAGACGGAGGCCCAGCTCTGACTTCATGCCACCCTCTCTCACCCCTATGCTGTCCATCGCCTCCACCACCACCCCTTGCTCTTTTTAACACTCCATCAGTACCTGAGCCCTATTTTCAAAGATTGTGTGCTCCTTGAACCTGTAGTTGCAAAGACAGAGCATTTTAATGTTTAACAAAGACTATGTTATGAACTGTGAACACATTTTTTTCTCCTTTTTACCTTGATGCCCTTGAGCTAGCTTTTGCCCAAGACCTTCTATTAAGCATAATTTGGGTATATCTCCGTTCCATTTTCTGTTGAATAAATATTATATGTTAAATTTCTTATCAACAGGCCTGCCCCTCTCTGAGCTCTCTTTCATCTAATCAAACAGAAAGAATCTTTTTAAAAATTGCTTTTATGTTGCATACAAGCATTACTTTCCATTTCACAGTATTATTGTGTTCTCCCAGCCACCGCCCATATCTTTCAATCTTATGCAGAAGTTTCTCCTCCTCGGCTATTCATCTAGCCTTCGCATCCTATGCAAATTTCAACATGCAGTTAAGTTCTGCTTTCCGAGTCACTGATTCACAGCAGAAGTTGTCCCAATAATAAGTTACATGCTTATTCTTTTGGAAAGTTGCTGCTGTTAATTAAAGCACTTGGCTCCCTCTTCTTGTCAACCAGTTCTTGAGTCTCACAGTCCTTAATTCTTAGCTGCCACAGATGACTGCATTTTTAAAAATTAACACTGTTACGATGGACACTTTGGGGACTAACTTGTTTCGTCCAGTAAGAGAGGATTATATGTTGTCAAGTCTATTGATGTTAAATTGGCCAAAGCCATAATAACATTCACAGATCCAGAATGAGAGTAATGAATCTACAACCTAATACCATGGTTCATGCAACATCCTTTTGACAATTGGAGAGGATTATACGTAAGCAGTACCATAGTCATTTCCATCATTAGCAAGTTACCAGCTTTTATCTGGTATTACGTAGCTCTTTCTGTTTTGTATGCACAGTAAAGTAGGGTCCACTGTATACTGTTTCAGATGTAACACTAAATCATAGTTAAGCATTACAAGAATGAACTTTGGGCTCCCCTTCCTCTTCCCTTACGGAGTGAGGGCGAGGAGGAGTTCAGAATCTTTTACTTCTATTTTTTAAATTAACTATGGCGTATATCTTTCAGACCTGACAAACTGTGGTTAATCTTAGCTTGTTTCCACTAACTATAGTTAACTTCAAAGCATGGTTTACGAAGCTGGCTTATTTCCACTGACCATAGTTAAGATTACCCAAAGTTTAAGGTTTGGATGGCATGCTAAACTGTGGCTAATCTAAAAGGAGAAGGGGGAGCACACAGATCCAAGACTTGCTGCAGCTTGTCCTTGTAATGCTAAACCGTGGTTCAACATGCAACTCAGCTATTTATATGTAAGAGAAATAAAATTTGCTGTGCTTTCTGTTTTTACATTACTTTGTAAAAAGTGGGGAAAGTATTACAGAGTAGAGCGACTGAGACCTAATGCCAAATCATGGTTTAATCATGGTTTTCAGGACAAGCACAAACCATAACTTGCCAGTTCGATTTGCCACAAACGAGGAAAGAAGGGAGGGAGTAGCTGCGTGCTTGGGGAGAGAGAGCATACGATATCACGGATCCAGGTGTGGGTCACTCATGTAACACCAAACTATGTTTGAGTGTTTATGTCCAAACCACTTGGTTCTGTCTTGGCTGTGCCTTTCTAGAAGCCCCTCCTAGGCCCCTGCTCCATAGGGTCTCAGAATAGAGGGGAGGCAGTTCTAGTCCTTCTCCTCCTGCAAGTCCCTCATCTAGGCACTTGGTTCTCCCTGCTCTTCTGTATCCATCACCATTTCCTCCCAAATGCCTCCCTCCGTTCCCCCTGTAACTTCCCAACCACCCTGTCCCCCTAAATTAGGATTGCAGCAAGTCATACATGCCTAGTAATCCTGCCTTCTGCTCTTGTAATTGTAGCAAGGTTCTAGGAAAAGACTAGAGTGACACACAGCTCTGGCTTCCTATTCCCCTTTGAAAGCAACCATTTGATTGGCAGGAGCATGACACAGAGGGGCAGGGGTGGAGAAAATCTGCTTCTTCATCTCTGTGGGGCTGAGTGAAAGAGCCTCCCTATGAATCAGGCATACAGCCATTCACCATGTAGATCACCCATAGCATGTGAAGTGTCAACATCATCAGTTCATCCTAGCAGCAACTGGTGATGGCATTAGAATTTTGCAACATGGGCCATGCATGCGGTAACAAACAGCCAGAGTAGATATCCTGCTTTTTAGAGAAAACCCCTCCTTGATTTGACCACCAATAATCGTTTGCACTGTAGCAACAATGTTCTAGCTTCTGAATCAAAATCTTGCTTGTTTTCTTGCCCGCTATCCAATTTTTAAGTCAGACTGTGTTCCAAGGATTCCTCTTTGGCTTTTTAATGGTTCCTCAATGACAGTAATGGTAGGCAAGCTTTCCACCCTTAGCCTGAAAACCATAGTCATTAAGAGGTTAGTATGAATAGCAACTTGGACAAGGCAAAACCTAGCAAAGATTACTTTGTTCCTGTTTGGTCAAGCAATGGCTAGAGAGAAATGGTCTACACTCAGAGTAGGGCTAGTATTTCTCTTGGGCATTCTAGAGATGTTTACCTTGTTGGGGGCTCTTTTGTGTTGGTAGTTGTTGCGAAGCTCCCTGGTCAATAACAGGACGCAGGCCAAAGTGGCAGAAGAACTGGGCATGCAGGAGTTCGCCATTACAAATGACAAGACCAAGCGACCAGTTGCTTTGCGGACAAAAACACTAGCGGATCTTTTGGAATGTGAGTGACAATGCCATAAATGACTTTCCCTTTTGGAAGTAACTTGATGTTTTAAATAAAGTTGCAGAAATCAGATCGTCGAGGCAAGAGAGTCTTTAGTGCAACTAAAGATGCACTCCGGTGCTGCTATGGTCATCCCTGTATTAAAAGGACCAGATCTGGTAGATTCAGGGTACCATTGAGGACATATAAGATGTTCAAAGTGGTAACTTAAAGGACTTGCTTTGTTCATGATAAACACGTTATCTAGGGCAGCAAGGTTAGATCAGCATGTATTTGTGTATCAGTATTCTCCAAGGAGCTCTGGGCAGCATAAATTGGGATTAGACCCATTGTTTACCTCACAGTAATCCTGTGGAGTAGGTTAGACAGAGTGAGAGTGACTAGCTCAGCATCAACCATTGAGCTAGCCTGAGTGGGGATGTATAAAATTATGCTTGGTGTGGAGAAAGTGGATTGGAAGAGGTTTCTCTTTTTCTCAGACACAGTACTAGAACCTGGGTCATCCCATGAAGCTGAATGGTGGGAGATTCAGGACAGACAAAAGGAAGTACTTGGTCACACATCGCAAAGTTAAACTGGGGGATTCACTTGCTCAACATGTAGTGATTGCTGCCAACTTGGATGGCTTTAAAAGGGGATTAGACAAATTCATGGAGGATAAGGCTATCATGATGGCTATTTATTAACTCCAGTATGCCTCTCAATACCAGTTGCTATGAAACAACAGTGGGAGAAGGCTGTTGGCCTTTTGTCCTGCTTGTGGCCTTCCCATAGGCATCTAGTTGGCCACTGTGGGACACAGGATAGGCCTTTGGTCTGATCCAGCAGGCCTCTTCTTATTTTATTTATTATTTGATTTTTATCCCACCCTTCTTTACAAAGTACTCAGGGCAACTAACAGCTAATATAAAACACAATATACCATATAAACATATATTCCTATGATCTGAACCCAGCTCTCTCCAGTACACCTGATACTGTGCACTCTACAGCACTAGCTAGATTAATAAACTTGCTTATTTTTGAGGCTGTTTTGGTTTTAGTCTGTTACTTTATCAGCAACTGCAAAACAAAATATCAAAGGATGGCCTTCCTCCTCCCCCTCCCAGTGAGTGGTAGGATTTGTTTTGTTAAATTGTAAGCTATATTACACTTCTTTCAGTTTCTCAAAAAGGTATTTTGAGTTGTGCATTCGTGTGTGTTTTTACAATATGCACATTTCTTTAAATTTAATCAATTATCAGTTGACAGACAGATCAACTAAAATTGGTTGATAGCCCGAATGATCACAAACAGATGCTGCAATCCTCCTGATGATCTTAACATGGTTAAGTGTTATGTCCACATCAACTTTAACCTTGGTTAATGCTAATCAAGATTCCATCTTAACCAGGATTTACAGACCCCTTTCAAACCCTAGTTTCAAATGCTTTTTAAAATGGAAACCCTGGTTAGCATTAACCCTGGTGCAGATGGGAGCCTTAACCATAGCAGGAGGATATTTGAGAAGGGCAAGGCATGAGTTTGTACCAGAGAGGGGAGGGACTGGGGAGAGGGACCACACGATCCTGCAGCCTGCTCCTGTTCTCAAGAGACTGGGCACATTACATCTATTGTGGACTGTAATATCTATGGCAGGAAAGCAAACATTCTTCAGAGAGGCATTACCTACTCTTAGATACCCCTATGTGACTGAAGAATTATGGGGGGAAATAGCTTTCCCTATTTCATCTGAAATATAATCAATTTACAATTTCATAATGGCATTGTTTCCAAAGGCACTGTAACGTAAACCCACACAGTGAAGTGCGAGTTGCCTTTCAGTTAATTGTAAGGTGTTATGTTTTTTAAGTTCTCCTTCCAGTGCAAGTGAAGTGGCAATAAATATCAGGCCAAGGAAGTTAATCTCTATCCAGAGCATTTTAATACATTTTGTGAGCTGAGCAGGCCCAGTGTCTCTTGCCAAATCCTTTTAGTAAATGGAAGTTGTTCACAAACAATCATGATTTATTTCCAAAGCATTGAGAGTATATACTTTGCTGTGATTTATTTCTATGAAGTTATAGTCTGCTGGCTAAACCACAGGATTGGAAGATCTGGCTTTGTCCCCAGCTCTTCAGAATGCTGTTCTTTATTAATTTGTGTAGATGTTGACATTTTCAGTGTTCGGTTTTCAAGAAGTAGAGGTTACAGCCACGGCAGAGGATGTGTTTCTCAGTGACCTTGCACTAGACCAGATATGGGGAGTGTGTGGCTCTCCAGATGTTGTTGGACTGCACTTCCCATCATCCCTCAACATTGGCTGTGGTGGCTAGAGCTAATGGGAGCTGCCGTCCAACAACATCTGGAGAGCCACACATTCCCCACCACCTGTACTTAGACCAACTGTTGTGAGTCTTCACCCCCTGCTGGTGCCCCCAACCATCCTCACGTTAGATGGGGCCTATCGGGTTGCAGGTTGTGCTATTGCAATGGCCCAGGGTTCAGTGTTGGCATGAGATTATCCTGAATCACACTGTGCCACTCCTACCAGCACACATCTCCAAATTGTGAACCAAAAGCAAGATAAGCTTCCATGTGGAAGTCTCTTTTTCCAGCCACGAGGCACACCTACCTGCCTAGGCGTGGAAGTTTGTAGAAGACGCTCCAGCTCCTCTGAAGTCACCCTGCTACACATCTTTTATGTATGTCTTGACTGGCCTGAGGAGCAGCAGACAGACCCATCCCTTCTACTGCCCCCAATAAGTATAACTGCAGAGAGCGAATTCCTTTCCATCTGCATTATTTCACAATTCAGATATCAATGGGCCAGCCCTCTGATTTTTAATTTCCTTTTTGCTATCTCAGACTTTCTGTCTTTTCAGGTGCCCTCTATGCATACTTTGGGCCTTAGCAGCTCTGCTTCCTCTTTCCTTCAATCGGTCTTTCCTGGTCCCAAGATGGTGAATATGCCACTAGCCAAGCCATCTGTCTTCCTTGCTTTTCTGCCTTGATATGCACTAGATGTGCTCAGCCGCCTAGTTTCTTGAGTCAGGGAAGTTTGCTACAAGAGACCTTGACAGCCCCACAGTATATGGATTCTCTGGAAGTGTTATTTGTTTGTTTTCACCCAGCGGATCAGAACAGCACTCCTTACATGTTTGGTGATTGTTGTTTCTTTTCCCCAGCCTTTATTGCTGCTCTGTACATAGATAAGGATCTAGAATACGTCCACACCTTCATGAACGTCTGCTTTTTTCCACGACTGAAGGTAAGCCATTTCAAACACTACACAGCAACGAACCTGGGTTTGGCCTAGAAGATGTGCTCCGTAAGGAGTCCCAGTTGATCCCTAGATCTTTGATGAGTATACCTATGATAGCCTTCCCCAACCTGGTGCCCTCCAGATGTCTTGAACTGCAACTCGCATCATTCCCAGCCAGCTTGTTGCAGTCCAACAAATCTGGAGGGCACCAGGTTGGGGGAGGCCACAGCCCTGCTACATTTGTGATTTCCATTCCTAAGCATTTTTTTTTAAAAAAAAATATTTTATCAAGGCTCCCATTTTAACCCTGAAGTAGTTCCCTGTTTCCAACCTGTTTCCTCCGTCCCTGATGTAAGCCTGTTGTTATTTGTCATCCTAGGAATTCATTTTAAACCAAGACTGGAATGATCCAAAGTCCCAGCTCCAGCAATGCTGCTTAACTCTCCGAACAGAAGGGAAGGAGCCCGACATTCCTCTGTATAAGTAAAGACTCCGTCTTTTCTTCCTAGCATAAACGAATTAATGCTTTGGGAGCCAACCTCTCACTTTCAGCTCTACGCCTGGCACTTCTTTTTGTCCCTTATTTCCATACAACTTGGATTAAGCATGATCTACCCTTTCTTTAAAGGAGAAATTAGTTTGCACTTCTCAAACCAAGCTCAGTCTTTCTCTTTTGAATCCCAAGCTCTGTTTAAACCACTGCAAATGTAGGCATGAGAATTGCTGCATATGGAAGGTGTGATGATGGCTTTAAATACAGGAAAGCGTTGATAGTTTTATCCTTACAGATAAAGTGCAATTTACTCTCACACAAAATATTTTTGCTGCCTCCTTTCACGTATCACAAGTTATAGGGTGCAGATTTCTGCTTAAGCACACCCAATCACGTCTGCATACGCAACGGGCATTACCCCAAGTTACTCGGCATTGGTGGTGAAGATACTCTTTTTATGTGAAAGGCATTGTGTAAAACGGGTATAGAACCTCCAGCCCAGGGGCCAACTCCAGTCCTCCTTGGGTCTCCACACTCCCTTCTCCCAACCACAAATCGTTTGATGGTTCCCCGGCTTTTGCATTTTTTCCACCATTTTAAAAGGGTCTTCACACTTCCTTCTCCCGACCACAAATTGTTTGGTGGTTTCCCAGTTTTTGCATTTTTTTCACCATTCTAAAAGGTTGAACTGCCTCTCCTACAGCATTAAGAGCTTTAAGCTAAAATATGCTGGCACTTTTTTGCTTTTGTGGCCCCACCCGTTTTGCCTTCAGCCACGCCCACCACTGGAATGCGGCCCCCAACAACTTCACCGAAATAGAATTTGGCCCTTGGGCTGAAAATGGTTCTGCATGCCTGGTGTGGAATGTCACAAGTAGCAGGCATTAGAACATTCTAGAGCAGGAAAAAGAGGGGGGAGGGGGGAGTTCATCTCTCTGTGGGCTGAAAGAACAGGCTGGGGTAGAGGGAGAAGTCAGTATGCATGCCCCCTTCCAAACCATTTCTACCATTCTTGAACTCAAAACATGATTGGAATGGAGAACTTCCTTTGTATTTAACAAAATGGTTTTTCATATGGCGGTGCATGTATTTGTTGCTTTAGTGCTTATGTGTGTAGTGGGGAAGGGCTCCTATACTTCAAGAACCCTTGAAAGGTGCCATGTTCAGAGACATTACAACAGGCACCCCTTTCCAGCAGGATCCCTGTCAGTGAGGACTGGGACACCCAGTGTTGGTGTGCAAGGCAGGTTTTGCCTTCCTTGCAACGGTGCCCCCAAGTACAGTACTTTACCTTTCCCGCTAGATGTGAATGGTACCT
Organism: Shinisaurus crocodilurus; assembly: GCA_021292165.1. Classification (NCBI taxonomy): domain Eukaryota; kingdom Metazoa; phylum Chordata; class Lepidosauria; order Squamata; family Shinisauridae; genus Shinisaurus; species Shinisaurus crocodilurus. Next base: position 125,168,867 of record CM037880.1, on the reverse strand, counting down.
ATTCTCTTATATGGGGTAAAGTACAGGCACCATTGGGGCATGGGCTAAACTATTCTGTGACCCCAGCCATTGAGAACTGGTCTGTTCCTATCCAAATAGTTATCTCACCTCTTCACTTGCATCATCTTGTCCTGGGTTCTGTTTCTTGGTGGCAGAATATTGGGAACTTGCATAAATGAATAGTAAATTATCTTACTGTGTTGCTCAGTGATGTGCTCCTTACATGCAAATTATTTCTCAATTATCTTGTTTTAATTTCCCCTCCTTGCCATTGTCTTGGTGGATGAAGTGTGCATAGAAACATATGTAATTTGGGATAGGCCCTTTTGTTGGCTTAAATTACCCGTGCCTATGCTATCTCTTTAGTTATACTCATAGTGCAATCCTATACACATTTACTCAGAAGTAAGCCTCATTTAGTTCAGTGGGATTTACTCCCAGCTAAGTGAGTATAGGACTGCAGCCTTATAGTAATTCTAAAATATACCTTGTTGCTGATACTAATACTAGAACTAATTCCCAGTGCAACAGTGGAGATAGATAGGAGGGATAGATGGGAAAGAGGAACAAATTTATTGTTTGTCTAAGAAATTGTGTCTCATCTTAAAATGGTTGCAGATTTATATCAAACTCTTCATCACATGGAAAAACTGCCTAGTTAGTGACAGATCCAGTAACTTTCTGTTACTGATGGAGCAATTTGCAGTATTTGCCATTTAGAGTGACAGCATTTTTCATAGCACCTTATATTTCTATCTTGCAGATCCGGGTTTGCCAAAATGTGTAAATGCATACAATTCTACACCAGGCATACATAAATACTTCACTTTTAAACCAATGATGTGTTGGCAGTGTCTTGTAAAATAATACATAAGGCTCTGTCCATCTGCAATCCTGCAATAATCTTTGTAAACTTGGTGGTGTTTATGATAGGAGGCCTTGGTAAGTTCATTTTCAAAAGTGTGTGTGTGTGTGTCTCTTGTGATTTAGGACTCTGCAAACAGTTGGACCTTCTCATGCCAGAACGTACACTGTAGCTGTTTATTTCAAAGGCGAAAGAATAGGATGTGGTAAAGGACCAAGGTATGGCGAATTTTTGAAAATGTGTATATATTTAACCTGGGTGGGCAAACAATAGCTTGGAGTTACAGGACGATCCTTGGCATTTTAGATGAAGCTCCTAAAGAAAGTGAACGATAGAATTCCTACCACTTACCCTTACCCCTCTTCTGGGATCAAGGAAGCCTAGAAAGGGAACACACACACACACACACACACACACTGCTGATCTCAGTGTAGTTTTGAGGTGCTCAATCCCAAGGGCGGGAAATAATGTGCCTAGCTGTGCCCTGAGGTCATCATCAGAGGCCCTGCTCTGAATGCCCTCACATACTGAGATTCAGCCTACTCATGAGTAGTCCTTTTCAGTGGTGCTCCTCCCTCCCCAACTGTGCAATGCACTCCCTAGAGAGGTTTGCCTAGCACCGAGCTTTCGGCACCAGGCAAAACACTTTTCATTCTCCCAGGCATTTTTGCTCCCTATATGTTTTTGTTGTCCATTTATATTTTGTAGTTTATATCTTTTATGTTCTGAAGTTTTATCTTGAACTGTTTTGCCTCCATGACAGTTTTAGATATTTTGTCTTTGCTGCCTTGTTGCTGTTTTAGTCTCTGTCCTGCACCACTGTGGCTAGTGAACATGGGAGGAGTTTGGCCATTGTCAGGGCATTCTGGGTGGGGCATCCTAAGGTGCCCAGAGTCTGAACCATGGCTGAACTGAATGTTGTCCTTTTGGGCATATCAGAAGACTGATTGTAGGAGGGAGGCGCTGTCTCAATCGCACTGTTGGTAGGGCCTTGGATCTGCAAGGTCTAAGGTCTGGATTCAAATTCTAGTTGAGCTGTGGTTTTTCTGAGTAACCTTTGGCCAAATTAGTCTTTTCTAGTCTGACTTGCCATTTAATGGAAAAATAACAATGGAAAATCTACTTCATTCATTTGTTGTGACAATGAACCTGCAAAGCATGGTAAAAACTCTGAACAGTCATGCCTTGGATTGAGAGCATAATTCGTTCTGGAAACGTGCTTGTAATCCAAAACACTCTTATATCAAAACGAAATCCCCCCAAAAAAATCTGTACAGAGATTTTTAATTTAAGCCGTACTACAGTACTTGTATTGCAAGACATCACTTGTATATCAAGTAAAAAAAAATTAAATAAATATTTAAAAATTTGCTTGTCTTGCAAAACGCTCTCAAACCAAGTTACTTGCAATCCAAGGTATTACTGTACACTGAAAGTGCCAATGTATGATAAATAAGATATAAAGGGTTTCTAACTCTTCATTGATCGTCTCTTTGCACTGCCCACATTGATTTTAAGAATAAGATAAAAAATAATTCCTAATAAAAATATTGGGGGTGTGTGTGCTGTTTCCATCCATTTTCTAGCATTGTAAAGGGGGGGATTGCTCGTGTGTTAATCTTTTCATTAAAATAATTCACTAAAGAATTATGAATGGGGGATAGCTTAATAGTATTGATCTAAGTTTTAAAACAATTCTGTTAGAAGATGGCTGTGTGTGTGCGAAGGGCATTTATGGGAACAACCACCCAATGATTATTTGAAGAATTGGTCTCAACAGAGCAATCAGAATGGTTGCTTCTGGGAAACTGTCATTTACCCCATAAACATATTTGCCATCATTACTTTTCCTTTTCTTCCCCCCCCCCCTTTTTTTTAACAGCATTCAACAAGCTGAGATGTGTGCAGCAATGGATGCGCTGGAAAAATGTAAGAGAATTTCTTGGAAACCATTGCAGATTATTTCATGGGATGCGGGGAGGAGGGTTCAGGCATTGCTTATAATAGAGAATGAAAAGAACTACGGTAATAAAGTGGGCAAATGGTCATCAGCACCAGAATCCTCCCCCATCTTATTAATAGATTTCATAGATAGAGTTGGAAGGAGCCTACAAGGCTATGGAGTCCAACCCCCTGCTCAGTGCAGGAAACTAGAGGAGGGGTCTCCCATCCAAGTAATAACCAGGCCTGACCCTGCTTAGCTTTCCACACTCAGACAAGCTGAGCCAGCGTGAGCCACAGGCCTGTCTGTATTCCTTTTAGATTATTTTAAACCAAGAACTGGCTTCTGTAACATACCATTTTGCACTCAGTAATTTCTAGAGCAGAGTGGTCCTAGTTGTTTGCACGATAACCCTTAGTATGTTTACTTGGAAATAAGTCCCACTACACTGAGTAGACTCTTTCCCATAGTATGCATAGGATTGCAGCATTGGTCTGGGGCCCTGTATCATTCAGACATGTGGTCCTGTTCAAACAGTACTCCTCCTCAGAATTCTACAGGGTGTGATCGTGTGTAGGCCTCAGGCTCGCATGTTCCCCTACCTCAGGTAGAAAAAAAATGAACCAAAAGACCCTGCATTCATTTGACCTCTGGGTCTTCCTGGTCCTGCAGTGTGGAACATGTCAGAAAGTTCTGTGTTATAGTGTCAGAAACGTCCCATGTTTAAATAAACATAGGATCTCCCAGTTCACTTGTTACCTTTTCCCCTGATGTGAAGAGAAGAGACATACACAATCCCAGTCTCCTCCTAGGCAGAATGTCTGAAGTGGTTCTGTGTAAAATATTTAGTTTACAAATATATGCTTGTGTTCCTACACTTGTTGGAATATGTTGGCTTAGAACTCTGTAAAATCTTCTTTGATCAGTGTTTGTTTTTAAATCGCCTAGCAGGTTTTTAAATCACTAAATTGTTAGTCCACAGTGACAAGATTTCCCTGGTTAAAAGTAAGTGATAAGTGGTGCCATGTGAAATGAGAAATGAAATGTCATAGGTTTCATAGATCATAGAGTTGGAAGGAGCCTATCGAGTCCAACCCCCTGCTCAATGCAGGAAACTAGAGGAGGGGTCTCCCATCCAAGTAATAACCAGGCCTGACCCTGCTTAGCTTTCCACACTCAGACAAGCTGAGCCAGCGTAAGCCACAGGCCATTAATTCAAATTGAAATTTATAGGAACAGAAACCAGTTGCCTCCCAATTATAACCAAACCTCAAAATCAAAAAAGCATGATAATCTGAAATGTAGCTCTGCTTTTTATGTGAATCTCAAGACACGGTGCAGATATTTGAATATCCCATTCCTTTACTTTCGCCTTCCCCAACCTGGTACTCTCCAGATGTTTTGGACTACAACTCTCATCAATCCCAGTCAGCATGGCTAGTGGTCAGGGATAATGAGAGTTGTAGTGCAAAACTATTTGTACAGTACTGTATTTTATTCTTCTAACTCTTTGTAATCCACTCACTTGTTGTTGGGTGGATTAAAAATGTAATAAATAACATCTGGTGGGCACCAGATTGGGGAAGGCTGCTTTACTTTGTCATTTGGGCAAAATGGAATGGGCATAAAATGTGGGGAAATGTCAACCGTCTGTAGTATGAAAAACCCATAATTTAGTGATACACTTTCTCTAAATGCATACAAAGCTCTATGCGAACAATTTTTTAAAAAAGATCTAGAAAAAGCTTTTGCTTTCCCTCTGATATGTACAGATATTGGAAAACTACGCCTGATAAGGGGATCATGCTCCTCCACCCTAGGATGTATGTCCTGACACAGACACTCACACATTCACGCAATGTCCACATGTTGGATGCCACATTTGCATAGGGGTTAGAGCCCAACACATGTAGGTCTGAGCAGAACAATCCAAGCACCACAAGATTGGAGGGTGCTGGTTCAGGCCTCCATGCGCTGAGCTTTACACTTGTAGGCTTTATACCAGGGATGCTGAACCGAGGGCCAAATTCAAGCCTCCTGGGCTCTCAATCCAGCACTCCAAAGCTCCCCAGTTGGCCACACCCCCTTCCCCCGACCACCCACCATTTGGTGCTGTCACTGGCTTTTGTGCAGTTTTCCCCCCATTCTAAAAGGTTGACATGCCTCTCCTAAGGCTTAGTTACCGGCAGTGAAAGCTTTCAGCTAAAATATGCTGGCATTTTGCCCTCAACCCTGCCCAACACTGGAATGTGGCCCCCGAGAGCTTATCCGAAATGGAATTTGGCCCTTAGGCTGAAAGAGGTTCAACACCCCTGCCCTGTACAAACTTGAAGTCAATTGGGGAGGCCCAGGGCAGGGGTGGGCATGCCTGGGAGGGGGGCCCACACAACTCTGATCCCCTCATCATGCATATCTTGAGCCACTGTCCCCAACCTGGTGCCCTCCAGATGTGTTGGACTACAGCTCCCATCACACACATCCCAGTCAGCATGGTTGGCTGGGGATGATGGGAGTTGTAGTTTGGCACATCTGGTGGGCACTGGGTTGGGGAAGGCTTCCCTTGAGCATCTGCATGGTGCAAAAGTAAACCAATTCCATATCTATTTCAGCTTAAAGGTTCAGCTAAAACTTGACAAGTTTTCATTCTGTGTTACTTTCATGTCTAGCTTTCTCCCCTTTAAAAAAAAAAAAAAGCCACACACAAGCGTAATCCCTCAGAAGCATTCGCAATATTTCAGACCCAGGTGTCGAGGACTCAGTCAAGTAAAGCGCCAAGCTCTCTGGCCTTGGTCCAGCGAAGCACTTAAGCCCGTGCTTAAATTCAGGCACACGAGTCATTCCACTGACATTCATGATGGAGGCATGGTGATTAAAATAAAGTCGGTGCTCTGTTAGATGGGGGCCAAAGTGCTCACCTTGCGGGATTGATTGCAAAACCCACAAGCCGCTGGAACTTAACAGGAACTTAAATCTTTGTGTTACAACCCCAGATAATTCTCCATCTCATTGACGTCTCTGGCAGGGGTTGCCTTGCTTTATCTGTCCGAGTTGAGCTCATCTGCTTACATCAGCCAAAGATTCAGTAATCTTCAGGCCCTGTCTTTAAAGGAATAATTTTCTGCTATTCTTTTTGAAAACATGTGCATTTAAAATGTGTGCACTTGAGAGGTGCCCATTTTTGCACTTAGGATCATAGAGTTGGAAGGGGCCTACAAGGCCATCGAGTCCAACCCCCTGCTCAATGCAGGAATCTAGAGGAGGGGTTTGCCTGCCATCCAAGTAATAACCAGGCCTGACCCTGCTTAGCTTTCCACACTCAAACAAGCTGAGCCAGCGTGAGCCACTTATTTCCTTTCTTGTATGAATATGGAGTCCTGATATTGACCCCCACCTCTCTGACGCACATTCCTTGATTCCTATCTCTGCCTGCACTCTCAGAGCAAAGTCTGAGATTCTCGACTCATATATTTAAATTACATAGAGGAAAACAGAATAAAATAGCCACAGCATCAAGTTTTCATGATGTCTTAACAGCCAGACGCAAGTCTCATGTGTAGAGCTGTCAAAACGTTCTTAAATCAATTGTGTGTGTCAGCAGTGTGTTGGACAATCCAGGAATTCTGAGGACTGGCCAGGGTTTGCAAGTGATCCTGTGGGAAACATAACGGGGGGAGAGTTGATTAAACTTCAGCCTCCATAAAGGAAACTTCCTCTTCTACATCAAGTGCCTGTGAACAGTACAGAAGGCACATACTTTGCAAAGTTTCTGCAGAATTGCCTTAGTTCGTGGGAATGAAGCCTCAGCCTTCCCTAATGTGGGTCTCTCCAGATGTGTTGGACTACAACTCCCATCACCCCTGACTGTTGGCCATCTGGTTCCAGCTGATGGTAATTGTAGGCCAAAAGATCTGGAGGGCACCAAGTTGGGGAAGGTTGTCAAAGCTGCTGAAACATCTTCTCTTTGAGGTGATACTTCTGGCAGATTACTACAGGGCTTCTCAGCACAGTCTCCATTTCTTCCATCATTTCTCCCCTGCAAAGACTCATGCACAGTTTTGGGGAGGTTATTTAACTTCTGAGATGGCCTTGAGTTCAGAAGTGTCTGAGCCCTTCACTCAAGGCTCCTCCTAAGCCTCTTGCATCAGCTGTGCTTCCCATGCTTTGCCATAAAGCCTCATTTTTCCCAAGGACACCAGCTGTTTCAGTGTCAGCACTAGCTAGTCAATCACAAATAGCAATTTGTCTTCTGGCACCAAATCCAACGCGGGCAACGTTTTCATCGGTGACCTTCCACCTGGCATCACCACTGTTGATGATGTGTTTGTATACCTTATTTTGCACCACTTTTGCTGAGCTTATATTAACTGTCTTTGGCTTCTAGAGTGTGTTTATTGGTTTTTAAGAGCCTCACAGCTTTTTCTCCCCCTCTCTGATGCCCATTATGGTGGTAATGGGGAAGATTATCTTGATTAGCTCCAGATGGAGCCCTTCTCGTCCTTGATGAAAAATGATAGCTTCTCAAACTACCGAGACCTTCCCGGTATAGTTCACTGATATGTGATATGTTACAGATTTTCCATAATATTCCCTCCCTCTCCCCCTGAAATGTTTCATGGTAGGGGCTCACAAATTGCTGAACAAGTACTTCATGTAATATATTCAAATGCAGAAATACATAACTAGGCCCATATTGCTTCTTTAAAACACACACACACACACACACACCAAAGACCCTCAATATTTCTATTGATTGATAGAAATCAGCCATTACCTTTTGACCCCAAAGCAGCTTACCTGCTAGCAGGCACATCAGGAATCCCCAACTGTTTTGGATCAGTGGGCACATTTGGAATTTTACGTGTGTGTTTTGGATGCTTTCACAAAATGGTAGGCATGGCCAGTCACAAAACACTCATTTCTGGTGAACTGGCAAACTGGTGAGGCTGAAAAGAAAAGTAACTTGTCTAAGAACCTAAGTACAAGGCAGAGGTGGGGTCTGAGCTCCAAAACACAAAACCACCATTTGGAACCAAGATAAAAATGGTGCTGAAAGGCTGCCCTTTGCTTTGCAACATGCCAGCCTCCTAGTTAAAAAAAAAAATAAAAAAATCAGGAAGGGCAGGGAGCCTGGTGGGTACCAAGAGAGGTGTCCACAGGCACATTATTGGCTATGGGCACCACATTGGAGACCCCAGGGGAACATGCTCCTTACTCCCTTTGTCCAAAGACTGGTGGCCATTTAACTGTCCAGAAGTTGAATGGGAGGAGCTGGGGCAGCAACCGATTATGGAGATGCATCTCCTGATTCATACACCCCCTTAGCAGTCTTTCAGGGTTATTTTTTACAAAACCATAAATTTAATCTGGAAGGAGGAGCTTGAGAGGGCTAGGAAGAAAGATTTCCAGTTCTCAGTAATGGTATGGGTTGGTCACAGTGGTGTTGTTTTTAGACTCTCTTCTAACAATGCCCCAAACAGTCAAGCACTGGCAAAGTTGTTGCATCTGTTGCTGTGAACTGATGAGTCCTGTAAGAAAAGGAACCCAATAAATTTAAAATAACTTCCCCCGAATCAGTCAGTTCTGTTATTGAAGCATCCCAGTTATATGGTGTTTAATGAATGTCAAATCAGTAATGGTGTGTCATAAGGTGTGTCATAGTCTTAGAATGGGAAGGGATGCCTTCTGACAAGGATAAAAATAACAAGTAAGAGATGTTGGCTCCAATGTAACTGAACGCACTCACTCATGTCCTTGTGTGGCGTAGTGGTGAGAGTGTTGGACTGGGACTCAGGAGATCCGGGTTCTAGTCCCCGCTCGGCCATGAAACTCACTGGGTGACTTTGGGCCAGTCACTGACTCTCAGCCTAACCTACCTCACAGGGTTGTTGTGAGGATAAAATGGAGAGGAGGAGGAGGAGGATTATGTAAGCCGCCTTGGGTTCCTTTCAGGAAAAAAGGCGGGATATAAATATAATAAATAAATAAATAAATAAATAAATAATATCAATGGGAAACAATCACAGCTAGCAGTTTAAATAAACAGTTTATTTCAGTGGGACTTAAAGATAACTAACTTTAGTTGATTTGGGCCTAGTTCTTTTAGTTAGACCTGCTTGTTGCTGGCAACTTGGCTTTTGTGTCTCTTCAAATAATATAATTATTCTTGCTTAGTCTTCTAGTACTTCAATAGTACTTTTTGGGTTGCCCTTTCATTCTTCATAAATAGCCACATGTGAACTCTAAGCAATTCATAATATCTGTGTCTTGCCCTCCAACCTAAAATTTTTGTACCACCATATCAGCTTGCAATGTGCGGCCCATGAGCTGCATGTGGCCCCTGCCACACACCCTGGTGCAACCCCCGCCACTGTCCCACCAAATTTGAGGTAACCCAGAAAAACATTTTTGAAAAGGATAATAAGGGAGAAATGGTGTCGATTGCTGCTATGGAGTGCCAAAAGGCACTCTGTAGCAGCTAGGGATGCCTTTTTCCCTCCTAAAAATCTGTTTTTTTTAAATACTTTTTATCACATTGCTTCATGGATTGTGAGGGGGAAAAATGTCCCCTGGACCTTCCAGAGTTGCTCACTCTTGGTATAAATTCACCACAGTATCAGCATAATATCTTCATTTTGAGATCATAGAATCATAGAAAAGTAGAGTTGGAAGGGGCCTACAAGGCCATCGAGTCCAACCCCCTGAGTACCTGTTGAAAATTGTTATAGCATGTCTTAGAATGAGGTTGCAAGGTGTATCAAAACTGGAAAAACATACTGAATACGAACTAATAATAATAAATAAATAATATTGAAATCCTTCTGAAACTGTAAAGGGAAGCCTTCAGTACTGTGGCATAGTGAGTAAAGTTTTGGAGTTATGGCTGGGGAGACCTCTGTTTGCCTTCCTCTTCTGTCATGAATTTCATTGAGAAGCCTTGTACAAGTCACACACTCTCACCCTGACAGAATTGTTGGGAGGATAAAATGGGATAACTCAACATACGTTTGGACAAAAATGTAATAAATAATGAAATGAAGTGCTCCTTATGTTGTGTAACAAAATAATAACACTTGAAACATTTCTTTGTACCACTGGCTGGCCTTTATTTAACATATGAAACATTTATTCTTGTCTTAGATAACTTTCCTCAGATGGCCCATCAGAAACGGTTCATTGAACGGAAGTACAGACAAGAGCTTAAAGAAATGAGGTGGGAAAGAGAGCATCAAGAGAGAGAACTGGAAGAGACGGAAGACATAAGGAAATAAGTGGAGGCCATGAAAGCAATAGTGTACAATTAATAACTTTGATCGCAGCCTATGGAGACCTAGCCTAGTTTCATGTAAACGAATGAATGAAGTCTGCTCATTGAATCATGTGCAGTTTTAATTGTTTTTTTAAGGATGTGTTTTTATTCCATTTTTAGCTACAAGGTTTTATTCATAAGGCTTTAAAAATAATTTCTTTTAATATTCTTCCTGAAGAATTTTGCTTTTGTTTTCTAGCTTGCGTTTGTGGAACAATAAAATGTTTTATTTCAGAATATGTAACATTCTAAAAAGAAGACCTTTGTGTTAATTGTATTGTTTAACATAAGAAATAATAAGGCTTACATGGAATACTGCTCCCCCCCCCCCCCCCGCTCTCTTCTTGCGCTATACTACAGCTAGGAAGAGAGAGGTTAATCTGTGCTTGGGCTAGAGGGCGATAACGGGGATTGTCTCAGAAATTTTACCTCAATTGAAGTATTGTGGAGTATTATGTAGTACCTGACAGCAGGGTAAAAGAGGAAAATTTGTGGATAAAATTAACAAAAGATGAACCAAAATAAACAAAATCCATAAGCAAAATCTCAAAAAACTATTTTAATCCATGTTTAATCCATGCTTTGCAACCTATGTCTGACTTTTTTTTTCTGCAAGATGGTCCTACTTATTATGTTGATGTACTGTGGGTCTCCTCCAGTCATTTTGAGCCTGCCAACAAATTAGACCAAAACCATGGGATTTATAGCCCCAAACTCTTAAATTGGTTGGGTGCCAAAATTGTTTCTGGGCCTATATTTTTAAATGTCTTCTGGGATGGAAAACGGCAAGAAATCCTGCAGGTAACTGTTGGCCCAAGATCAGCGCAGTTATTGGATACATAAATCCATAGAAAGAAAGTAGTTTTAAATGATGGAGTGAAGCAATTCAACAATGGTTCTTGCCCAATTGCCAATGGTTCTCTTGGTACCCACCAGGCTCCCTGCCCTTCCTGATTTTTTATTTTTTATTTTTAACTAGGAGGCTGGCATGTTGCAAAGCAAAGGGCAGCCTTTCAGCACCATTTTTATTTTGGTTCCAAAGGGTGGTTTTGTGTTTTGGAGCTCAGACCCCACCTCTGCCTTGTACTTAGGTTCTTAGACAAGTACGCATAGTTAGTATTTTTAAAAAATGATGGCCTATGTAGTTCTATGTTTAGTTAACTATATTAGCTGATCAATTAGGAACTTTATTCTTTCTTATATTTGGTCAGCCATGCAGCTTGCCACTGCCACTTGGGGGCAAGGAGCACTGAGGGAGCAATCCTATGGCTCCTAGACAGCATCTGAGGGACCATGGGATAGTTTGGGTTCCCAGATCTGGGGTCAGAGACAGAGCTCTGAAGTTGGAGCTGGGAATTAGTGCTTTTGCCTCCCCTATCACAGCCAGCACAGAAAGAACCGCGCCGGCTGCTTCCCGAGGTCGGGAGAGCAACCTCGGAGAGGGGGAAAGGAGGCGTTCTGGTGGGCCGGGAGGGGAGGAAACTGGAGAGGCCGGGATATGAGTTATCCTGAAGCCTCTCCAGCCTCCGTCCCTCCCACTCCGAAATGCTCCAGCTGGATGGGCAAAAAGATCCGTCTATGAAATATGCAAGGCGGGAGGATTGCAGAACACCTCCAAGTTCGGGGGCTTATGGGCATCGCAATAGGATTGCGCCCTGAGAATGATAGATAATCAGGTAAATGCCGCTGCCCTAATTTTAACCTTTTTTTCTATGTGAAAGAATGGGTTTTCGTGGGAGAACCTCATGTAATCCTTATCTGCAGTCTGATGTGATACTATCCAAATACATGTTTTGTTTTATCTATTTCTCCAGGTTTTTATACCATACCACTCTTCAATATAAAATTACAAAGTTTGTTTATAAAAACTAAAATCACCGGATAATTTTTAAAAATACAATAAGACATCAGCAAATACTATTGAAACAGTAGAATAAAAGCAACAGTAAAATCAACAATAAAAATGGCAGAGTTGCCATTGACAGAATTGAATTAAACTTGCAGGGGTAGTTGCCCCTTCTGAGGGGATTGAGCCTGCCATGTTTCAGCTGAATAGATCCAGGGCTATTTGTGGAATAGGAGCCTTTACATTTTGAGAGTATCTAAAAAAGGATGCGCTTATCCCCCATGTTCCTTGTGGACCATTCTTACGAAACTGACAGACAACATAAAGGTGGCCCTATGTAAGAAACCTGCAGGATAGTTGCAGGAGCCAAGGAGTTAAAATGACTTGAAACCAGTTTAAGGCTTTTTTCATATTGAAGCTTGGTGACCTTGGAAGAATGGCCATCTCACAGTTCCATCATTACCCTCCCCCAAAGCATAACCCCTGGTGAAACATTACGTAGGATTAGAAGGGGGGGGCTGTCAGTCACTCAACCGCTCCCCCCCCCCCATCAGCATTTAGAGAAATGAAAGCAAAATACACTATTTTGGGGGAGACACTGGACCTGTTCACATGATCAGAGCAGGGGAAGTAAGCCACAGTGGCTTATTTCCCTTGCTGCATGTGCCGGGGTGTGTGTGTGTGTGTAACATAATTACTCTTGGCAGCACAGCTTTCTGTATCATGTGAACCTGAGCAGGGTGATTTGTTGCCATGGTTAACAAGCTACCCCAAGACCCTAAAATAACCCATGAGTTCTGGGGTGGCTTATTAATCACAGCAACCAGCCACCCTGGCTGGATTCACATGACACAGGAAGCCGCTCTGTAGAGGGTGATTCTGTTAATGCCCTGACACACATAGGGTGGTTAACAAGCCATGGGGGCTTATTAACCACCCAGCAGTTGTGCAAAGTGGGTCAGTGTCTGTCTGCCTTTCTGAAGCCCAAACAGAGCCTCGTGCGAGGTCTAGTCCTGGTCACTGCAGTGGAAAGCCCACTTTGCCTCAGGAAGTACTAAAAACGGTCCAAAGGGGCCCAGTATGGCTCAGCCAAATCCAATTCACATCCCTACTTCTTGGGTACATTTTTTACTGTCTTAATTTGGCGAAAATATACAAAAAAATGTTTGATCTCAAGCTTTTTTCCTGGATACTACAGATAATTCTAACACCAGTTGGCCTAGAACCTGGATCTGGGGTGCCGGTTTTGCTGAAGGGCCACTTGGGGTGCAAAGCCAGGGTGACAACTGCCACACGGCCTGCTGGCAAGTCCATTACTTCAGTTTCCACTCCCTCCACAGACCTTTTTGCCTCTTGATTAGCAGTTGGAGGAGCCAGACGTCACCCCATAGGGTTTCAGATTTGCTCTCAATTTGCTGATCCCTACTCTAGAATTAGGTTACATTCTTATCTAGTCCCAGCACCTTCTCTTTAAAAGATGTTGCCCTGAATGCTTTTTGCTTTTACATTTTATGTCTTCTTGGAAATTTCTTTTCTTGCAGGATTTGAACAGCGGTTGACTGCAAGGTAAGACTGTGACTTTTGTAATCGTTCAAAAGAGAGAAATTACCATAACAATATGGTAGATGGCAGAGGGACTGAGATCTCTCTCATCTTGTCACAGATTCATCCCAATATCCTTTATCCTTCAACTGAACTGTTAATTAAACCGTAGCTTGCTGATATCAAATGGTTTTTATATGCAAGGTAAAATTTTGGGGTGTTACCAACCCTTTGATAGTTGGTTTGCTCATCAAAATTGCCATCCCATTGCTGGCTGTTGTTTACTGGGAGCAAGACACATAAAGATTATGCTTTGAATTTTGTGACAAGGAGAATATAGCTTGAGGTCGGCTTTTAGAATTAGTAATGCAACCTCTCCTCTCTTCCTGTGTTGGAATGCCATCTACCAGGCCTTGGCTCCAGGTGGGAAGGAAAATAAATTCTCCAAGGCAGTTTCCATTGATTATGTCAGCCACAACTATAACTCAGCTTGTCATAACAAAGTTTGTATAGGAATATAAACCGGCAAAAAGCCATTTTGAATTCAGTGGATATTAAAAATGCTAATGTTATTCAATATCCAATTATAGAGTTTCTGGGAAAGCCAATTAAAGTTCTGAAAGATAAGGAGTCTCAGTGACTTCATTGGACAGGTCAGCCAAAACTGCCTCATCAGCCATCTGTTCTTGGGGTGATAAAGATTTTCAGTTGTTATCGTGAACCCCTAGACTTTGTCATAATTATGGGGGGGGGACACACACATGATTTTGATCCTATTCGTGTGAGCTAAAATGACTTCTGCTTTAGTCCTTGAAGAGCTGGGTCATATCACCATTGCAGATTATTTCATCTGGTGCTGTGTTGGATATTGTGTTGTTTTGGCACTTTTGGCTTTTTCCAGTGTTCCTATATTAGCCAGCAAAAGACTTGAATGCAACTGCACTGCCTTTGTTGCGGTGGAGGAACAACACTGACCGTGTCCCCTTGCTCACCACCACCACCTTCCCAGTCAAATAGTCTTGTGAAATGTCTCTGGATTAAGCTTGCACATGAAGATATCCTGAAAAATTCTTATTTTCTAGATAGCAACTGTGGAGAAAGCCTGCACACCCACAGTGGCATGAACCCCAACTTAGTTTCCCCTTTAGCGACCCCACATAGTTTCCCTGGCAACCCCTGTCTGCATAAGGAGATGCAGGACTGGCCAGACATGTATACAATAGGGAAACATCTACCCGAATCCACAAGAGGACACCTGGATCATCCGGAGGTAAAGGGCAGTCTCAAAGAGCTGCAAAGTATCCCTTGAAGGCACCGGTAACTGCCAGATGTCATCTTTCCCGGGCAGGAATAAGCCCACCTGACCGCAAAGGGGCAGGAATAAGCCCACCTGATCGGCAAGGGGTAGGAGAGGGGGAGGGATGGGATAGAAAACCCCTCTACCCACCTGAAAAGGTTGTTGGGAACATAGGCGAGCTGACAGCATCCAAGTCCAGCTCCGGCTGGGTCAAGCAGTTCTCATCCCCGAGCTGGCGGGCTCGGAGTCAGGCTAGAAGCAGTACAGTGTAAACTCTTTGGTCTAAGGTAATGCTTTGCTACAATACGCTAGCCTGGGAACCAACTCATTCATAGATCTGAGGTCACAATCAAGTCTTGTTTATGTGTAGTATTCCTAGAAGCCTATTAGTTCCGCTCAGTTTAACCTGTAGTAAATAAAAGCGTCTATTCTTGTTTTATGAATGGACTGGTGTGCTTTTTAGCTCGCGGCTGAGTTTAAGTTGCTTTAAATTGCTTGACGGGCTATATCTCAGTGCCGGTTAACCCGTTAAGTGCCGAACTCACGCAGAAGACCCAGTTGCTGGTCTTCCACAGCAACATTAGCACTTTGGGGTGGGGAGAGATTTCTCATGACAGTTTCATGTAACTATCATATATAAAAGCTGGATCCTGTGTTTTCACATCCAGACTTGTTCTCTCTGTCATACTCTAGTGTGGGGCTCTCCAACCTTGGGTCTCCAGATGTTGCTGGACTACAGCTCCCAGAATCCCTTATTTATTTAATACATTTTTATACCGCCCAATAGCCGAAGCTCTCTGGGCGGTTTACAACAGTTAAAATCATAAAATTCATGTGAAGAAAAGAGCCTTTGGGGGTTCCTACATGCACACACACACACACACACCCCTCATGTGTGAACCGGCTAAAGGCTGGGGTGGGCGGGGTGTGTATGGTTCCTCTTGATAGCCCATGCCAGCGTCCCAAGTCTACAGTGACCCGGCTTTCATATGCAAATGTAGTTCAAGCGCAGTAAGTCATGAGTCCCCCTCCCCTGCCTGGCCAGGTGAAGTTCATCCTGATTGGCTAGAAGCAGCGGAGCTACAGAAAGGGGAGGGGGGGAAAGGTATATTTCCCAAAGTGTGGGTTTTGTTCTTTGTCTTTGGGTCATCGCATGGTTGCTGTGGAGCAATGGCGGCAAGCCAAGCAGAGGTCCAAGCCTTCGGGCGGCCTCAGGATCCGATCCCAGGTAGCTCCTGGTGAAATTAGCTGAATGAGGACTTGGGTAAAGGCAAGCCTTGTGGGGGGCTACCCATCTCAGACCTTTGGGTAGGTGTGTAGGCTCCCCGGGCGGCAAGGCTGTGCTGGACCCAACCCTGAAGAGAACTGACCCCCAGGTAACTAGTTGTGTGCCTGGGAGATATAAGGAATCAGTAGGCTTTGTTATTTTGTAGCTCTACTGTCTGTGTACCAAAGCATCTCTCTCATTTTTGTGTCCTTCCCTCATTTCCCTATTCTTGTGTAACATGCTACCTGAATAAACCTCCTTTTGGTTTTTTACCCCACATGGTGTTTGTGGGTGGATTGCTCTGTGGTTCCAGCAACTAAATCCAGGTTATAGTCATAAAGGCAAGTCCCTGAACAGAGATTCAAGTAGGATTGCAGACAGCTGAGGCTGGCAGTCTGGTACCTTGAGATCTCTGGGGGTCTTGGGTCCTTTGGGTAGGAAAGGGTGGGTTGTGGTGGGTCAGCCAGCCCCCCCCTTCCTCCACAATACAATATAAAATTTAAAATCACAGATTAAAAACAAACAGCAGAGCTAGCAGCAGCAGTTACAATAACGGAATTAAAAACAACTACAAGATTAAAATTATCAAGATGATTAAAATGATTAAAATGCCTGGGAGAATAGAAAGGTCTTCACCTGGCGCCGGAAAGAATACAAAGTAGGCGCCAGGTGAGCCTCTTTGGGGAGCTCATTCCATAACCGGTGTGCCACAACAGAAAGGCCCTCCTCCTGGTAGCCACCTGCCTCACTTTCTTTGGCAGGGGCTCTCGGAGAAGGACCGCTGATGCAGATCTTAGTGTCCGGGCAGGTACATATGGGAGGAGGACG
Organism: Shinisaurus crocodilurus; assembly: GCA_021292165.1. Taxonomy (NCBI): domain Eukaryota; kingdom Metazoa; phylum Chordata; class Lepidosauria; order Squamata; family Shinisauridae; genus Shinisaurus; species Shinisaurus crocodilurus. The sequence goes on along the minus strand of CM037880.1, from coordinate 125,151,974 downwards.
ATCCTTCAGATACCCTGGCCCCAAGCCGTTTAGGGCTTTAAATGTTAGCACCAGCACTTTGAATCGGACCCAGAAACAGACTGGCAGCCAGTGCAATGAGAAAGCACTGGCATAATATGTTCTCGTCGGCCAGTCCCCGTTAACAATCTCGCTGCCCTATTTTGGACCAGCTGAAGTTTCCGGACCGTTTTCAAAGGCAGCCCCACGTATAATGCATTGCAGTAATCCAAATGAGAGGTTACCAGAGCATGGATAACTGTAGCTAGGCTATCTCTGACCAGATAAGGACGTAGTTGGTATATCAGCCTAAGCTGATAAAAGGTGCTCTGTGCCACCGAGTTCACCTGTACCTCGAGTGACAGTTGTGGATCCAAGCGCACCCCCAAACTATGAACCTGATCCTTCAGGGGGAGTGCAACCCCATCCAGAACTGGTTGAATATCACTTAGCTGGGCAGACAAACCACCCAACAGTACCTCTGTCTTATCTGAATTGAGTCTGTTTATTAACCCTCATCCAGTCCATTACCGTGCCCAGGCACTGATTCAGAACAGCCACTGCCTCACCTGGATTAGATGAAAAGGAGAGATAGAGCTGGGTATCATCTGCATATTGATGACACCTCAGCCCACACCTCCGGATAACCTCTCCCAGTGATTTCATGTAGATATTAAACAGGGGATAAAATAGAGCCCTGTGGCACCCCATGGCATAACTGCCAAGGGGCAGAGCAGTAATCCCCCCAGCACCACCTTCTGGAATCGGCCACCCAAGTAGGATCGGAACCACTGGAGCGCAGTGCCTCCAACTCCCAACCCAGACAACCTATCCAGAAGGATATCATGGTCGATGGTATCGAGAGGTCCAAGAGAATCAACAGGGTCACACTCCCCCTGTCCACCTCCCAGCAAAGGTCATCCCACAGGGCGACCAAGGCAGTTTCTGTTCCAAAATCAGGCTTGAATCCAGATTGAAATGAATCTAAATAGTCCGTTTCATCCAAGAGTGCCTGCAGTTGACCAGCAATCACCCGCTCAAGCACCTTGCCCAGGAATGGGATATTAGCTACCGGCCTGTAGTTATTAACATCATCCGGGTTCAAGTTAGGCTTCTTAAGAAGTGGCCTAATCACCGCCTCTTTCAAAGAGGCCGGCACCACTCCCTCTCTCAAGGAGGCATTTACAACCTCCTGGACCCAGCCGGCTATCCCCTCCTTATTTTATGTAATAAGCCATGATGGGCAAGGGTCAAGCACACAGGTGGTCGACCGGACTTGACCAAGCACCTTGTCCGCATCCTCGGGCCTCAATAACTGAAATTCATCCAATAAAACCATTATCCCTTGCCATTAGCCATGCTGGCTGGGTACGCTGGGAGCTGTAGGCCAGCAACATCTGGGGACCCAAGGTTGGAGAGCCCTGCTCTAGTGTGACCAAAAAGCCGAAGACATTTTGCTGCCCAAAGCAAAACCAAAATTATGATTCCCCCTACTGCTGGGGCCAATGCTTGCTGCACCATTCAGACAGTTCACACAACACGGTGGCTACAGTAATCCTTAGAACAAGCCACAGCTTCGAAGGGTGGCTTTGAAACCATGGCTAAGAAACACTGACTGGGCTTGCACAACACTCTAAGCCACGGTGGCACCATGGCTTAGCATGCTGTGCAAACCCAGTCATTGGTTGGGTTTGCATGACACTTTAAGCCCACAGTGGCTCTGAAGCCACTGTGGGCTTAAAGTTGCCTGTTGCCCTGGCTGTGCCCAATTAATGATCGGGCTCAGCGGGGGTCTGGAGGCACCGCCTCTCCCTTCTTCCCTCTCGGTCTTCCTGCCGGTATCCCAGGGGACAGTGCGCGGGAGCACTGAGAGGAGCGGAGTGGGGATGACAGCTGCAGAATATGGCACTCTTCTGCAGCTGTTAGAGGCTTGTTGCCCTTGCCTGGCGCAGCCGCTACTCAGCTGAGTTGCAGCCCCGCCGAGCAAGGGCAATGAGCCCTATGGAGCTCAGCTTCCACAGGAGTGGGGGGGAGGAACTTCCCTGTCAGTGCCTGAAAGGACCACGGCTGTGGCGAGGAGCCAGGCACAGGCACCCAGCTGTGCTTGCTTTTGAAGTCATAGCTTGTTCTAGGGTTTACTGTAGCCACCGTGGCTTAGCATGTTGTGTGAACCCAGCCACTGATTGCTTCTTTTATTTCCCCACCACAACTGCAACCTTCATGGTGCCATCTGAAGCAGGTCACTTTACCCTGCTGTATGGCCTGGCTGGCTGTTTGACCAAGAAATGAAATCTTGGGTCAAGCTCTGCAGATAAAGGTTCACAATTGCTCCCGTTAAGTTCTCTGGGACAGAGTAAAAGGGCTGCAGTTGGCAAGAACGTCTCCCAAGAAACGGATCCCAACAAGCATAGGGCAGATTTAGCTCTCACCTCAGTGAGCTCCCTCAGTAGGGCCCTTTATTTTCACCATTAAAATGAATGGTTGCCGTTTACTACTATGGACTGGGGGAAATGAACTGCACTGGATGCCGTTGCAGCTAGGGCAAAACCTGCCCCACCTCTGCAGTGAGGTGACCTAGTTTCCACGTATAGAGCATAGAGATACAGTGTGCTCCCTAGGAGTCTTCTACACCTTTCTATTGTGATGACAAGCATTTAGAAAAAAACAACACCGTATGTGAATTTCACACTACCGTTGTTATGGTGGGAATTGGCCCATTGTCTGCATATATTTTGTAGTTCTGTGGGAACTTTGTTTTTCCTAGTGAAATATAAGTTTCGTTTGGTTTTTTAAATCCCCCATTACATCTCCCCCCCCTTAAAGATAATTGTACATAGATTTCATAGATCACAGAGTTGGAAGGAGCCTACAAGGCTATCGAGTCCAACCCCCTGCTCAATGCAGGAAACTAGAGGAGGGGTCTCCCATCCAAGTAATAACCAAACCAGGCTTGACCCTGCTTAGCTTTCCACGCTCAGACAAGCTGAGCCAGCATAAGCCACATTGGTGCCTATCTGTATAGAATGTATGGATGAACTGTATGTTACATCCAGAGGATGCTGTTGGATGCAAGCATATTAAAACAAAACAACGAAACACAAATGGATAAATAAATGTTGCATACAGAGTAGGGGGACTTTAACATGTTGTCACCTGCTGTGGTCCTAGTCCAGATCCAGTCCCTCATGTCTACTATTAGGTTGTAAGCCTGAGGGCAAGGACTGTCATACAACTTATCCTGTAAGCTGATTTGGGAGCCTTTTTGGCTAAAGGGTGGGAAATAAATGTTAAAATAAATTAATAAATGTTTGCATTGGAATAAAAGCTCCTATTCATGCCAATAGAAGCTCCCCCCCCCAATGGAAATAGTAGATGCAGGACAGGTATCCAGATAAGGACCACAGCACGGGTCAAAGGGCTAATGCCACTCTATCACCCCCATGGCACAGTCTCAATCCAGATCAGGCTGGATCTGCTATCTACTTTCAAAAAGCCATTCCGCAATTGCTAATGGCATGAATTGTGTTTTGGCTTGTTTGGCCCTCATCATTAATAGATGAGGTGGGATACACACACACACACACACACACACACACACACACACACACACAGAGGAGTGCCCATTTAGTTAAGGTGAGTTGCAAAAAAACAAAAAACATCATAAGCCTCAAAATTCTACTTCTTAAAAAAAAAACATGCCTGTTGAACAAATTACTTGAAACTTGGCATCCATGATCCAGCAGCTGATGAGGTCTTCAATTGTGCAAAACCTCAAACCAATCTGATAACTTGCCACAGGTACAAGTTAAAAACTGCTGGAAATTGACATTTCTCCAAGCTGCAGCTCAGCATATATATTTCTTTCAAATTTTGGTGAAAATTACTGATGTAAGTTATTCTGGCTTGTTAAGAGGTGTGCCTTACATTGCTATGGTGAAATTCTGAGCAGAGGTTCAAATGTTATTAAGGTTTTTCTGCCCCATGAAAGTCTATGTTCGCAACTGCTGGCAAAGTTATGTCGGGCATGCTCAGTTTCACTCTGAAATTAGACTGCTGCCAGTACTCTAGTGCTTTCAGACAAATTCTATTTCAGATGGTTTGTATGTGTCATGCCTCTTCCTTTAATTCTGAAATGTGACCTCACAAGGTGAAACTACACATTACTACACAGATTAGGACCCTAGTATGGCTGGGGCTGGGTGAGGTAGAGAGACTTTAAGCCTTTGCCCCTCCCCTCGCTGTGATCCCAGTCCAGATCAGGCCCCCCACGCCTCCAACTTACATTGCCAAAATGGCATCCAGTTATAAGGTAAATTGCAGGCAAAGGGTTAATGATGCATCATTTAGGCAATATGAATATGGTATGATATTCTATGCTGTGGCTACTTCCCGCTTCACCACTACCTTGGAGCTGGATGGCTGTCAGTGGCAGAGTGGTGGACCCAATTTCTGGTTATTTATTTATTTATTATATTTATACCCCACCTTTTTTCCTGCAAGGAACCCAAGGCGGCTTACATAATCCTCCTCCTCTTCCTCGGTTATAAATGGTGAAATGTGATTCGTCAGACTCACCCTTAACATAGGGCCACAACTCTGGCCCTTTCATTTGTGCATGTCATGTTCGTTGTAGGAAACCAGTGCTACACTGCTGTACATGTAGCAAACACGGTTGCCATGTAGAGTGTGGAGATGTCCTAAACATGTTCACAACTGAGATCTTGACTAAAATGTGTTCTTTAGCATCCGTGTCCAGACGTTGGGTGATCCTTGGGCAAGATGCCCTCAGTGGAGCTGCCCTTTCTGAGTGGGCCCACTTCTTGTCACGGTCACAGTGTCACACAGTTCGTTTGCTTGCCCTCTCCCTCTCAGCCCAATCCACACCACTGCTCTGAAGGAATGGGTAAGTCAAGCGGAAGCTGCTGCTTCTTCTATCACTGCTCATGTGTTTGGAGGAGACTGGTGAGCAGGCAACAACAGCAAGGAGCAGCAGCAGGGTCAGGGCCTCCAGGAATCGGCAATGCCCTCACCTACTAAGCTATGGTCCTCACCAAGTGCCTGATATCGCCATCCCCTAACACAGGCATGGCATGAAAATATCTATTTTCAATGCATATAGTGAGGCAAGCTAAAGCCAAATAAAAGTATGCCCTCAGAATGAAGATGTATTTGATCAAGGTCTCTGTATAACCCAGAGCAGGGTTTCGTAGATTTCATAGAGTTGTTGAGCCTCAGGCACAAGGGCCAAATCCAGCCATCCTGGGTTCCCCAGATGCCCATGTGCCCTTACCTGGCCACCAAACATGTGGTGGTTTCCCAGCTTGGGCATTTTTTTCCCATTCTAAGGGGCTTGAAATGCCTCTCCTAAGGCTTAGTTGCTGGCAGTAAGGGCTTTAGGCTATAATGTGCTGGTATTTTTGACCCCACCCTCTTTGCCTTTGGCCCTGCCCAGCACTGGAATGCCCCTGAAGCATCTCCAAAATTGAATTCGGTGCTTGGGCTGAAAGAGTTTCAACACCCCTGGAATTTAATCACTTTGTGTATCCTACATTTGTAAGGAGATCCACCCCAGTATTCTTTCCCTTTGTCACTTCTGTCTGAACCTCTTAGCAGGGATGGGGACTCGGACTCGAGGACTCGACTCGTGAGTCGGACTGAGTCCCCCCTCTGACTCGAGTCGGACTTGAGTCCCAATATTTTTAATGGGACTCGAGACTCAACTCGGGACTCGAGACCAAGTACTCGTGTTCCAAAATCGTGTTCCTCAAGTGCAACATGGATAGGTTTTAGGAAGTATAGCAAGTTTATTTTTTAAAATCATTTCCTAAAATGCAACCTTTCAGACATTTTGGGTTTGTCTGCCTGGTCTGTTCTTGCCAAAATCAGTTGCAGAGTTTTGAAATAAAAAAGGCACACTTGTGCCTAGAATTTATTTAAGCCATACATCTGAAATAGCCTTATTTTGTTGGGGAACCCCCCCCCCTTGATTTTAATAGGGACTCGTGGAGTCAGCTTTGGGAGTGACTCATGACTCGTGACTCGTGAGTCACCATTTTGGACCAAGGACTCGGACTCGGACTCGAGACTCGGGTCCAAAGATTCGTGACTCAACTCGTGACTCGAGACCAAGGACTCTTCAACATCCCTGCCTCTTAGCCTAAAGTATCCCCTTCTGTTCCTGCATTGTTCACAATTCACATGGCTAAAGAGGCAGCTATTTGAGAGTTGCAGTTTGGAAATAAATGGGGAACAGCTCCATCTCCTACTGGTAGTAACTGGGGATCCTCAGAAGTGTTCACTGAAGCCTGGAAGAGAGCGGGGCTGCTCCCATTTAAAACAATACAGAGTGAGTGCTCCATTACTATCCTATCAGTGATAGTAAACAGATCTGTTTTTATAGTAGAACTAAACTTCTTCAGAGCTACAGTACAGCTATGCTTTGGTACTGTGGTGCAAATTATAGGTTGGTTGGTTCACACACAGCCCTGGCATGTAGGTTATACACATGACTTAGCACAGATCCAGTGAGTGAAGCCTGCTGATGTGCCATAATTTAAGCACACACATTAAAGTTTTTGTGGGTTGTGTTGGAGGGCTTGTGAGCCCATGTCTTGCTCCCACACCTTGCAACATTTATAATCTACCTGCCCAGACTGTGTGTGAAATTCAGACTGACCTCAGTTTACACAGGCATCTAGGTTTATGGTAAGGGATAAATGTTGCACGCTCTCTTCCTGCTCTGCACACCTGTTATCTGGTTGTAATATTTTTACCTGACCGTCTTGTTTCGTACAAAACGTTGACGTACCAGGAATAAAGGAAGACAAGAAAAGGTCCAAACAGGCATTTACAAGAATTCTTCACCTCCTGGGCAACCTTGTCTTTTTGTGATTGGTTTGTGTGTTTTATTTAATGACACTGACCTTTATACCGAATATGTTGGCTTGTGGTAAAGGCTAGGATCTTTGGCCTTTCGGGACTTGCTGCTTAGAAAGTGGAGAAGGATTTATTCACTAGTTCAGGTCTGTAGCGATGAGCCGTTGTTGACCAAACTGCCCTTTATCATTTGATTGACAAGGTGGGCTAGATCCCAAAGCTTCACACCATTCAGTAGTAGGTAAGAAAAGAAGGTATAAACTTTCTTGAAGTCTTATTTCGTGGGCTTGTGATTGTGTTTCGATCATTAAAAAAAATAATAATAATCTAAAATCCGTAAGGTAAACTGCCACCAGTCATAACAACAGATCATGTGGAAACAGACAAATGAATGCATCTGAAAAGGTGCTGAGGTTGTTGTTGCTGTTTTAAACTAAGAGAAAAATGATTCTGTGCATCTAGAGTTCCTTTCCCTCCTGACAGAAAGCCGTGTGTGTGTGTGTGTGTGTGTGTGTGTGTGTGTGTGTGTGTGTACAGTGTATCTTAGAATCCTAAGAGTTGGATGGTGCCTTGCAGGCTATCTAGTCCAACTTCCTGCTTGATGAAGGAAATCCAGGAGCTATAGCATCCCAACAGGGCTGTCCAACCTCTGAAGACCTCCAGTGTGGGAGAGACCACTGCCTTCTAGGGAGTTGGTTCCATTGTCAAATTGCTCTTACCATCAAGATGTTTCTCCTGATGATCAACCAAAATCCACTTTCCTGTAACTTAAACCCATGACGGAACGTCTCTCCCAACCGTTATCTACCCGGACACTACGCTCAACATCTGGGGCCCTCCTCCGATTGCCACCTCCAAGAGAGGCTCGGTTGGTGGCAACGAGGAGGAGGGCCTTCTCGGTGGTAGCCCCCCAGTTATGGAATCAGCTCCCCACTGAGACCCGCCTGGCGCCAACCTTACTATCTTTTCGGCACCAGGTTAAGACTTCCCTCTATGCCAAGGCATTTAGTTAGGAGCTTGGAATAGCACGGAGGGGATTGTCACCTGTAGGCTCAGTTTTATTGGCTTTTTGTATTGTTATTTTAAACTGTGTTTTTAAATTTGGTTTTTAATTTTTTAAACTGTTTTGTATGTTTTAATGTTGTTTTTATGTATAGAGGGTTGTGAACCGCCCAGAGAGCTTCGGCTATGGGGCGGTATATAAATGAAATAAATGAAATGAAATGAAATGAAATGAAATGAAATGAAATGACATCTAGTCCTGCTCTCTGGGGCAGCAGATAAGTCTTCTATGTCAATGTTCTCCAACCGTGGGTCCCCGGATGTTTTTGGCCTACAACTCCCAGCATGCCCCAGCCAGCTATGCTGGCTGGGGCATGCTGGGAGTTGTAGGCCAAAAACATCCGGGGACCCAAGGTTGAAGAACACTGTTCTATCTATGTGACAGCCCCTCTGAGATTGGAAGAGTGCTATCATGCCCCCCCTCAGACTTCTCTTCTCCAGGCTGAACATACCCAGTTCCTTCACCCACTCCTCATACGACTTTTTTCCATACCCCTGACCATCTTCATTGTCCTCCTCTGAAGCGATTCCAATTTTTCTTTATCCTTCTTAAAGTATGGTTCCCAGAACTGGACACAGTACTCAAGATGAAGTACAGACAGAGGCAAACTGGGCACAGTGGAATAGGGCAACAAATAGGTCTTGGAGCTTGTGTAGAGTATTCCTTCTCTAAAGGGACCCATCTTTTATTTTATTTTTCCCTTACATCTTATTGAAAATAGAAAAATAACAAGGAAACAGAGCACAATCTTTTTTTTTCTGGCTCCTGTTCTGGCAACTTTCCAGAAGAATCAAATTCTGGTCGAGTCAGTAAAATTCTGGCTGGGGTGGCAACCCTATAAATAGACTCAATAATCAGCTTACCTATATATAAAAAATAAGTATCTGGAAATACTGGTTTAAAGGCAGACAAAATATATGGAAATTAAGGGAGAGACTGTGCCAGAAGCTAATAAAGAGCTTGTATTTCCTAGCGTTGGAGGTCTGTGTTGAAGAAGAAATGTGGGGCTCTCAAATTTTTACAGCCAAGGTTGACATTTAATCACTACCTGGCCTACGATGTCAACCTGAGTGCTTGCCACAAATATGAGACTACCATTCTATTTAGACTAAGGGTGAGAAACCTCCGGCCTGCAGGCCTCCCCATCTGGCTTGCGGCCTCCCCATCTCATCCCATCCCCACACCCATTATGCAGCAATTATTCTTTTTTCAAAAAGTCTCCATTGGTGCCACATGTGGGGTTGCTGCTAGGGAGGGAAGAGCTAATCCTCACCCTCATTCACTGCCACCTCCCTCCTGAAAATCACCTCCTATGCAGCCATTTTTTAAAAGCTTCATTAGTGCCAACAGAGGCTTTAAAAAAGCCTAACTGCCACTCCAGGGGCACGATTTTGTGTGTGTGTGTGTGTGGGGGGGGTCATAGCTAGGGAAGGAAGGGTTAAGCATCCCCTCCATGTACACTGCATCAACACATCTGTGCAGCACCAGGTTGGGGAAGGCTGGTCTAGAGCAATGGCTGAAAAGAGTCTGTGTGGTGAGCCAAGAAGTAAAACCTCGGCCACAAACCGATTAGGTGCCCCAAGGAAAGGCACTATTCTCAGCTGCTCTTCCTGCCCGCCCCACCTCTCACACACGCTCTGTAATAGGAGAATAATAATACTTGCTTACTTTACAGGGCTGCTGTAAGGATTACTAAAAATAATGGCACTTCCAATAACTAAAATGCGCTACATATGTTCTTGTTATTGTGTACAGGGCCACTGGAAGAAAGAGGCCTTATGCCAGGAGCGCAGAACTTCAGACCCGGGGCCCAAACCTGCCCCCCCGGGTCCCAGTTTGGTCCAATGGGGTTTCCCAGAGGATCATGACTCCTTTCCCCAACCACCAATAATTTGGTGGCTTTCCAGCCTTTCTACAGTTCTTTCCCCCATTCTCAAAGGTTGGAATGGTTCTCCTAACTACTGCCTAACTACTGGCAGTAAGACCTTTCAGCTAAAATAGCCTGTGCATTTTTTTTTGTATTTTTGGCCCCAACCTTTTGTCTTTGGGCCCACCCCTTTTACATTTGGCCACACCCACCACTGGAATGTGGGCCCCAAGAACTTGTCCGAACACACTCCCCGACCTTCCCCTGAAATGCTGGGCTAGATAGCCCTTTGGTCTGATCCAGCAGGGCTCTTCTTACATACCCTGCTTTTCCTTGAAATGTCTCAGGTTAAATAAGAAGTAAAAACTTATGGGTTAGTCAGCCACAGGAGAATTGTCAGAACATCTGAATTTTATACCACTATTCATTCCATCATTCCCATTAGCATCTAGCTAATGAGCCTGCATTTGTTGATATTTGCTTTAATTGTGCCTCTGCTACCTCTGAATCTGTTCCAGTCTTCTAATTATTCTTAGCTTTATGCTTGTGTTTAGCCTAAACCTTTCCTTCCCTAGCTTCAAAGCCTTTGCTCCTTCTTGCTTGCTCCTCAGAGGTTTTGAATAATTTTTTCTTCTCCCCTTTATAATGTTACCTTGAAGATGTTTCCGAGCTATGATCACATCCCTCGTGACTCTCCCGTTTTTCATATTACAAAACTTTTTAGCTCTTTGACTTTTTCTCCTGTGATACATTATTCCTATCCGTGCATAATATTCACATGAACATGCATCCTAGGACTCTGGTGGCAGCTTTCCACAATCATGTTGACATCTTAGCATACCGTTGTGTTTCAGTTGTTGTATTTCTCCCACACATCCTTTTTTCGATGCCCTTTGGCATATAATAGGGGATTTTGTTATATTCAGCTAGTGTAGCTTTATTTTATCTTTTCTTGGAGTTCAGCAAGGAATAGACTAGGGGACTGTTGGGGAAGAGATTATTAGGACAATAGAAACTGGAAAGAATGAAGTCTAAACAGAAAACCAAAGTACATTGGTGTCTTTCACGAGCCTGAACATCTGTGTCATCCTGCCAAGTGGTAAGAAGAATTTTAGTAATCTGCCCATGTACGAAGATCTTCAGAGGAGGCCCTTCTCCTAATACTATCAGTGGGAGACATACACTATGTATTTTAAAAGGAGCAGGCCTTCTCTGACTGGGTTCACACAACATGGTAAGCCACCGTGGCTTCAAAAGCCAAAGTGGCTTTGCATGTTGTCCGAACCTGGGATGGGTTTGTCAAGGTGGCTTAAGTTTGGCATATAAGCCACCCCGACAAACCATGGCTTGTTGTAGGGTTTGTTTGCCCCACTATGGCTTGCTGTGTCATCCGAACACAGATGACACAACCCACTGGGGCGGGGGGCAAACCGAACTGCAAGAGTGGCCAAAAAAAACCCTTGCTGCTCTTGCCAAGTTGCTAGCAGGCGACCACCATTGCCAGCCATCTCAAAGTGCCCAAGTGGCACTTGGGAACAGCAGGCAAAGGCTTCCCCCACTCCCCACAGCTGCTGCAAGCTGTTTCATGCTCGCTGCGGCTTGACTTTTCCTCCTCCTCCTCCTCCTTCTTCTTCTTCTTCTTCTTCTTCTTCTGGCTATATTTCTGAGATCGCGAAAGCAGGCTGTCAGGCCCTCTTTTGTTATCCCAATGTTATCCCCGCAAGGACCCTCAGCAGTACCTTGGAGAGGCTGCCCATAGTCCCACCCCTTAAAAAAAAATTAAACCAATTATGTGTGCAAATGACCACACTCATTTTTTTAAAACCCAAATTGCTCTGTTTGCGCAAACGGAGTAGGTCAGGTTAAAAAAAGGGGGGACCCTGCAGTAAGTACTAGCCAGGGAGGGTGCCTGCTGGCCAAATCCAGCAGGCACCCATCCTGTGCAGTGCCTAGCACAGGCTGCTGGTAAGTATTCCCCATCCCATTCTTTGCAAGGAGCTATCAGATTTGACAGGTCGGGATCAGGCATCTCTTTGCAAAGAGAGATCGTGCTTTGTGGAAAGGGGTTCTTCTTTCCACCCTTTTCATAGCACAATCTCACTTTTGGGGGGAAATCAGGTATCCTTAGTTGCCCCCCAGTTTTGCAAATGTCCCCCCACTGCTAGCATGGGGGGAACCTGCAAAACTGGCAGGGATTCCCAGTAACGGGAGGCAAGGCTTCGTCTGGCATATGTCAAACGTGTCTCCCCCCCTCCCCGCACTGGGAATCGCCCTAGGTTTTGCCTCCCCCAAAGGTGCTAGCAACTTGAGGTCAATGGCAAAACGAAGGGGACACTTGGGATTTCTGATCACCCCCCCAAAAAACCCAGGGATCCTGCTGGAAAGGGGGGGAATTGAGGGGGTGTTCTCCATAACACCCTTTTTGGCTTGATCTTTGATTTATTTTATGGGGGACCCTTGTGCCCCTGGTTTATCCACACTTGGAAAAGTGAGGGCAGCCCAGTGGCACATGAGCACCCCCCCAAAAACTCCAAAGATTCTGCTGCTAAGGGTGCTTCTCACCCCCATTTTTTCCAAGCACCTCCAAAGTGGGTTTTGCCAAGTGCTTTGGTGTTGCTTTGGGGAATGTACACTTTATGTCTCCCAACAAGTGATCAGGTGAACTGTGTTGTCTTGTTCAGTCTGCTGTTTTGGTGCTAACTGTTAATAGGCAACAGTTCTTATTGTTCTTTAATCCTTAAATTGGAATTGAACAGGGCAGCCCTTCAAATAGAGGACACTTTCAAACAGAGGGCTGTCCTCTGCAAAAGAGGACACATGGCCACCCTAGCATTTGTAGGTGAGAGTTGGCAGGGAGGAGAAACTCCTCCTGTGCCCTATCAATATTCTTCACCAGTGCCCCCTAAAGTTATTTTCCGCCCCCCTCAGCTGGGCTTACTTCTGCTTTCAGAACCCAGCTGGGGGGAAAGCAATTAAAATTGCCAGGGGAGAGAAAATTGCATGGGAGAATCAGTGGGTGGGGGAAGGATTAAGTACTCCCTCCCATTGGCCAACTCTCTCCCGCTTTTGTCTTTTTGAGGAAAATATTTTTCCTCATAATGCGTAGTTCTGCACCTGAAATCTATGAATGCCTTGTTCAAATCAACAGAGAAACGCACAACCACTGGATCTCGATGAGGTAAACAAAGTGGCCGAAGTGATGTGATCAAGTTTGCAAGCCCTTCCCAGCATACCCAGCCAGCATGGCTAACGGCAAGGGATTCTGGGAGCTGTAGTCCAGCAACATCTGGGGACCCAAGGTTGGAGAGCCCTGCCTTAGAGGGACCGTTACCCTAAGACAAAAAAAAGGGGCCGTTGCTCCAGTTTGAAAACCTTCCACCTGCCACTTTGGTGGCCCCTTTCCTCCCCCCTCCCCCGTTGTTGCGGCCGCCAACCCCCCTTGCTGCTGTTCAGTGTGTGTCGTTTTCAAAGTCACGTTGAAAGCCTTGGCAACCCTGCCCAACAATAAAAGAAAATGACAGGCCCATGAAGAGGCAGCCGCTTTTCTTGATCAGCGCCTGAGATTGTAACAGAGCGCTGTGCTTAGTTATATTGATTTGCCTCTGAGAGCTCTTTCTGCCATATAAATCTCATCAGAAATCTTTAAAGATCGAGAGCTCCACAAGGCCATTGTTTCATTATTTCTCCCTTTCCCGAAGAAAAAGAAACAGGGGCAGGAATTCCTTTCTCTGCGCTTCAGCCAGAACGGTCCTCTCACAAGCTTCCTCTGAATGTGCGCATATTTTAACATTCAGAGTAATACAAAACGCACACATACACACAATTCCAGTAGGTTTAGTATGATTACCTTTCTGTGTATTCAGAGGTCTTATGTATGAATTTATGCTATAATACAAAGAGGAGCTTCTCTCCTTTTTTTAACAAACAAATCTTTGAAGGGTGTGAATAACAAATATTCTTGACATTCTTTAAGTTCAGAGAAGTTGAAGGGGAAAATGTGTTTATTGTGTCTTGATCATTCACTATCGGAAAGGTTTGGTATTTTAGAATGTTTATTTTAAACAGCCTAAAATGCTGTTTAGGCTGAAACTTCACTTTCTCTTCAGGTTAGTTTAGTTTTGTTTGTTTTGTTTTGTTTTCTTTTTGTTTTGTTTTTTTGTTTTGTTTTTAAAAAATCAAAATCAGTTCCATGCATGTTCAAGGGAGGAATGGCTGCTTAACACTTTCCATGCTGGCTATTTTCTGCTTTAATTAAAACATCACCCTCCAAGCTGTTTCTAACTCCCAATGCAAGTGGAAAAGCAGCTAGGGAGGGGGTAAGATTTTGAGCAGCAAAACAGCTGGATGAGAAAAGTCACCCCAGCCATTCCTTCACTTAGCTTTTCTACACGAGGCTGTTAATCGCTGTATGTACTTTTGGTTGGTCACAGAATTAAGATCCCAGCTCTATGCAAAGAGCTTTTCCTTTCCCACTACATAACCTCTAGGTGGAACTGTGCTATAGCAGAATAGTGCAAATACACTGGTAGAAATTGTGCTTTCAGAAATACTCTATTTTCCCCATTCTAAAAAAACAAACAAACGCAGGACAGTGCTTTGAAAAAACAGACATGAAACTGGAAGATCATGACATTGTCTAAAGAACCTGTAAACAACCATGAGTAAGGAATCATGAGCACACAATAAATGCCTTGTGTAAAAAAGCTCTTAAAATGGCATCCTTGCAAAGTTACTTTGGTTTGGTTTGATTAGTGGAAACTTACATGCCACTATATATAATATCTACTTTTAGCCTTAGTGAAATGTTTATTGTTTAAAGAATGAATGTTTAGAACGTGTGTGTGTGTGTGTATATATATATATATATATATATAGAGAGAGAGAGAGAGAGAGTCTCCATGTTCAAAATAACCTTTCTAAGAACAGCCTAAGGACCTCGGGCCTCTTCCTGAAAGAAACGCTTGGAAACATAATGTATTCTAAAGTTGCAAGCCATTTATTGAATGGTGATGGTATTATCTTAACAGAGGATAACCATCATGAGAAAACCATGGGCAATATCCAATACTGCAGGACCACCGTGAGCACAATAGGAACTAGCTTTCTTAAAGGACCCCTGGAAACGAGCAGAAACACTTGTTTCTGGAACAGGGTAGTTCAGCACCATTGACTATGCTGGCCAGGGTTGATGGGGGTTGTAGGCCAAAACATCTGCAGGGCCACAAGTTGCCCACCCCTCGTAGCAGCTGTGTCTTGTTTTATTTTTACTCTAGAGTAGACACAGAGTAATCACCGATCCATATCTTAAAAGCTCCCTACCTTGCATACTGGGGTCCCAATCCAGATTGAGCCCTTGCAGCTACTCTGCAGTAAAAATGGGCGGGGGGGGGGATGAGAGACAGAAACGTAGCTGCTAGGCACAGATTTAAAGTAATATATATTTGGGTCTTGTGTGTGTGATGCCTGGAGACATGATCCACATTTTTTAATTAGGTCTGTCGGCTTCTTCGCAAAGCAACGTGCCTTTTTCAGTTGTGTAACAGGTCAAAATTCAACATTTGTGGTTTTTCACATCACAGCATCTTCTTGCCAGGAAAAACTGCATCTGTTGTATTTCTGCCCCACCTATACAGATTAAAAAGCAGACATCATCTCTTATCAGGAAAAGGGGAAACAGCAGCTATATAGGAAAGCAAATCCCTAAACCTTGAATGGGAATGGTGGGTTGCCAGCTTTTTCAGCCAACTCCTCCTGCCATGCCTTAAATAGCTGTTTGACCTGCAGCTATTAGCAGATGCTGCTAATTGCTCCAATTGGAGCTGCTGACAGACAAAGCAGCAAGGGCTGTAGACATGTTGGTAACCCTACTTGGACTGGTTTTTAGCAATTGAAAGTCTTAGTGATTAGTAGCTACTGATAATTTTAGAAAGGAAACAGTGACTGGGTTTGCACGATTGTCATGGCTTGTTGTGGCTTATTTAAGCCCTGATGAGCTGTGGTGCCCAGAGGCGCCATCCTGAACATTCAAGCCGAAAACGCAGCTTGTTGTTTCAGCTGAACCTGGTGGGGGGTGGGTTGTGTGAGGGTTAAACAATCCTTGCATAACCCTAAAACAGACCATGGGTTCTTGCACAACACACACACACACACCCTGCCAGGTTCGGATGACACAAGCTGCAGTCATGGCTGGAATATTCAAAATGACTGCTGGCACATGTACCATGGTATGGTGGCTTGTTTGATCATGGAAACAGGCCCATAAATTGTGTTGGTTTCCCAGGTGACAGTGTGTAGTAAGCGAGGGAAACATATAATGCCTGCAAGCAACAAAACCTTGAGTTGCGCCCTGAGAGACAAACAATATTACCCACCGACCCTGTAAGAGACAGCTGTCTTGTTGAGTGATCCAAGAAGAAACAGATGGTTAGAAAAGCATCTGGAAAAGGATTGATTCGTTAATTAGGATGCATAAATGTGGAAACAGCTAGGAAAGCCCTGAACTATACCAGGTTTCAGCTTGGGATACAATCAAAACCATGGATGAGATACTGCTTCAACCTGGACAGAGTAAATAAGTTGTCTCAGATTTTTCTGGAGAGTCAGGAGTGCAATTCTTGATATATATGGTTCCCACCCTGTTAACCCAGGAGGTCTTCATTCTACTGTTAGCTAGCTAATTGCTAAGTGTCATGATAGGTGGAGTATGTATGCAAGCACAGAGAGGACTTATTTATTGCTGAGCCCTTGGGACTAGACATCTTTGTAAAGGGCAGCCACACAGTGCCTGGCCAGTGCCTTTAACATCAGGCCTGCCATTAGCGCCTAGGATCTACACAGGGGCACAGCTAGGGATGGACTATGGGGCCAGGGGCCAGGGCCCTGCAGCCCAGGGGCCCCACAAATGGTCATCCAGAGAAGCAGCAGTTGATGCAGGCATCAGTGCAGCAGAAAGAAATTCCATTTTGTTCCTGTACTCATGAAGTTGCTCTGATTTTAAATATGCAAAACTGAACATGCTCAGAGTATTATTATTTTTAAAAGTCAGAGTTGGCAAACAGTTTTGTTGTTGTTCTAACATATCAGGAAAGTAGAAGCAGTTGTAAAGCGTGAAATGGCAGTTGAGGGTGGAGAAGAGAAATATTAGTTGCATGCTTCATAGTTGAAGTAATACAGATCTCAAGCACATAAGACCATTAGGACTAGGGTCTAAAATGACGTTGCTGCACCACTGGACCCACAGGTATTGATGTGTACCTGGGTTTCCCATACTTAGTGGCCACAGGAGCAGGCAGACATTTTATTTCCCAAATGCCTCTGATGCAGCATCATTCCTATGCATTATGAGAGAGTAAAATGGCCACCAGTGCCAGGTAGGCCCATGGCTGGGCACCAACCAGAAGTCATTTAGCTCACAGACCCCTCAAACTTGAAGCAGGCCCTGTTTGCCACCGTAGCATCCTCAAGTAGATCATTTTATTTTCCCCACAGGGGCAAATGCAGTCACTAATTCATATAGGAGAAAGGTGTGGGCTTGGAGCTGCCTGGGGCCTGGTGCTAGTAGTAGGCGATCACTTGTGACCGAGTAAGATTGTCTTCCAGGATAAAAATTACAAAAATAAAATTTTTAAAAGGAGAAAATTCTAAAAAATAATAAAAAATTGTGTAGACTCTAGCGATGGGTCCGTAAGTGACTGTGGAGGCCAATTCTAGATCCACACAGCTTCCCACAGTGAGGACACAGGTTACCAGATGGGAGATGGTCCTGTAAAGAATTCGTTTGACGTGCTTTTCGCTTAGCACGTTTCTCCCTTTCACCTTGCACTCGGGCTTCTTCAAAGTCCATGGAACCTTTGTGAAAGGCCAACCTCCAGTTAGATCGTTCATGGGCCAGAGCTTCCCAGTTTTCGATGTTTATATTGCATTTTTTTAGATTAGCCTTAAGAACATCTTTAAACCTCTTATGCTGACCACCGATATTCCGCTTTCCATCCTTGAGTTGGGAATAAAGTAACTGCTTTGGGAGACGGCAGTCAGGCATTCGAACAACATGACTGGTCCATTGAAGTTGACGTTGAAGGATCATTTTTTCAATGCTAGTAGTCTTTGCTTCTTCCAGTACACTGACATTTGTTCGCCTATCTTCCCAAGTAATTCGCAGGATTTTCCGGAGGCAACCTTGATGAAATCTTTCAAGGAGGTGGAGATGATGTTTATAGATAGTCCATGTTTCGCAGGCATACAATAAAGTTGGTAATACAATGGCTTCATAAACCAGTGTTTTGGTCTTCTTACAAATATCCCGATCCTCGAACACTCTATGGCCACTGGTGACGCAAGTGTCTTAAGGGGGTCAACAATCTTGTTGATTGCAACCTATTTATTTTGTCATGTAGAACTTAACGAGATGCCAAGAATCAAGCCCACTCCTCTCTCTACATAGCATCACCCCTTAATCAAGATAGCCCCATAGTAGGTTCAGTTTCTTGGTCATACTATGGTCGCTTTTCCCAACCTCGGGCCCTCCAGATGTTTTGGACTACAACACCCATCAGCCCCAACCAGCATGGCCAATGTAAAAAATGCTGGGAGTTTAGTCCAAAACATCTGGAGGGCACCAGGTTGGGGAAGGCTGTACTATAGTGTGATAGTGAAATGTAGCAAAGGTGCAGAACCTGGCTATATACAGATACATATATCTGTACATAGACCTATATACATAGACCTATAAAGCCTTACATGGCTTGGGACCTCAATACTTGATGGAGCGCCTCTCCTGACCTGAATCTGCCAGGACACTACAATCAGCATCGGAGGTCTTCCTCCAAGTGCCACCTCTGAGGGAGGGTCAGAGGGTGGCAACAAGGAGGAGGGCCTTCTCAGTGGTGGCCCCGATTATGGAATGATCTCCCCACAGAGGCCCACTTAGCGCCAACTCTGTTATCCTTTTGGTGCCAGTTTAAGATTGCCCTCTTCTCTGAGGCATTCAATGGCATATCAAGGGGCATTTATGTTGGTCTACTTGTACTGAAATTGTTTTAGCTGCTCAAATTGTTTTAAATTGTTCTAAATGTTGTATATTGGAATTTTATGCTGTTTTTATTGTA
Source organism: Shinisaurus crocodilurus (assembly GCA_021292165.1). NCBI lineage: Eukaryota > Metazoa > Chordata > Lepidosauria > Squamata > Shinisauridae > Shinisaurus > Shinisaurus crocodilurus. The sequence continues at coordinate 125,133,067 of CM037880.1, read as the reverse complement.
TTTGTGGTTGGGTTTTTTTAAATGAATTGTTGTGAACCGCCCAGAGAGCTTCAGCTATTAGCTGGTATAAAAATGACATCATCATCATCATCATCATCATCATCATCATCATACATCTCTTCAGTCTGCATAATGGTGAAGAAAGTTTTTAGCCGTGATGGAGAATTTCGAACACCCACCAAGAAAAGCTATTGCAGTTGTTAGATCCTCACCATCTCAGAAAGCCATGAGAAGAAACAAAGCAGAGACTTGTGTTATCCTGTTTTAATGCTGTAGAACATTATAGGGATGAGCAACATGGGTTCCTTTCAGGAAAAAAGATGGGGTATAAATATAATAAATTAAAAATAAAAATAAATACAACTAACATCATCCCTCACTATTGGCCATACTGGATGGGGCTGATGGGAGTTGAAGTCCAAAACATGTGGAGGGCACAGGTTGGGAAAGCTGGTTACACTGTTTACAGTGCAGTCCAATGCATTACTCTCAAGTGAATTTATATAGGACTGCACTCATAACGATGCTTCATCTTTTCAGTCTTTCATTCTCTCTGGAGGATTTTTGTATTTATCTCTCTTGTTATGTCATTCTTGTTTTAACAATAGCTGCATATATACCAGGGATGTTGAAGAGTCCTTGGTTTCGAGTCACGAGTCGAGTCACGAGTCCTTGGACCCGAGTCTCGAGTCCGAGTCCTTAGTCCAAAATGGTGACTCACGAGTCCCGAGTCATTCCCAAAGCTGACTCCACAAGTCCCTATTAAAATCAATGGGGGGTTTTCCCAACAAAATAAGGCTACTTCAGATGTGTGGCTTAAATAAATTCTAGGCACAAGTGTGCCTTTTTATTTCAAAACTCTGCAACTGATTTTGACAAGAACAGACCAGGCACACAAACCCAAAATAACCAGGCAGGCAGGGAGGCAGAGGTGCAAAGCAGGCAGGCAGAGGCCTTTGTCTTGGACAGTTCAAACTGTGGAACTGGTTAAGAAGAGACCAGGCAGGCAGAGGAGGCTGGGAACCCCAAACAGGCAGGCAGAGGCAGCCAAACCCAAAGTGTCTGAAAGGTTGCATTTTAGGAAAATGATTTTTAAAAATAAACTTGCTGTACTTCCTAAAACTTATCCATGTTGCATTTGAGGAACATGATTTTTTCTAAATGTTTGCCCCCCCATTCTGGAACGGTGAGGTCTCATCACAATTTCACCCTCACTCTTCGCCGGCGATCGCACTCCTCTCCACTCCTTCTGGCACAGCCCAGGGATGTTGAAGAGTCCTTGGTCTCGAGTCCCGTCTCGAGTCCCATTAAAAATATTGGGACTCGAGTCCGAGTCGAGTCTGAGGGGGGACTCAGTCCGACTCACGAGTCGAGTCCCCGAGTCCGAGTCCCCATCCCTGATATATACACAATCTTTTTGTTGAAATAATTTTTTAAAAGCAGGTTAGAAAAAAACAGTTTATTTAGTAGTATCATATAAATAACTTGTTACAAAAATTGATTTTCAAAAAAGGTAAATTCACTTTGTGTGTGTGTGTGTGTGTGTGTGTGTATGTGTGAGTAATTACTGCTCAAACAAATGAAGGGGAAACATTACACTGAACAAGAAATATAATAGGCAAATAGGTTGGAGGAAGCAAGCAACATCATGGAAGATAAGGACCTCAGCCATAGTGAAAGAAGGAAATCATTCCAGCATTAGGGAATCTTACATCACAATCCTATGCATCAGAAGCAAGTCCCACTGTGTTGAAAGAAGCATACAAGTATGCATGGGATTGCATCCCTAAATTGTTCTAACTTGCTGTCTGATCCCTCAATGGAGAGGGACCTGTTGACTCATGGTTCAAGGATGGCCATTCTTACTAAACTATGGAAATGTTCACAGTTCCAGCTTGGGCAGAGCTTTGCTCACATTCCAATCTTTATGGTGTGGTTACACTATGGTGCATTGGGCCATACTCTGGCATCCTCCACTTTTTGCTGTAGTACCATGCGCTGCAGCCAGTAAGGGAAGCTGGTTGGATCTCAGCAGCTCAATGACTGCCTGATGATAGAGGTTGAATGAAAAGAAGCAGATCTACCTATTTACAGCTTAAATTTTAAAAAGTGATGCCAGGGCATGATTTGTCTGGAAACATTCACCCCTGATCTGGAAGACCTTCTTCCTAATCCCTGGTGTGTGGGGATTCTCTGTGGACATTCAGCACTGATGGCAGGAAATGCATTCTGCACATGTTCAGGAACACCTTCATATGTTCCAAGGTTGAGCCCCTAGCATTGAAAATAGATCCCAGTATGAGACCTGGTGCAAATTAAGCCCTGCATTCATTGCTGGAGATGCGCCGCACCATGGAAATCATGTGGACAGCAGTGTCTCATCCTGGCTGGGATACAGCTGTCTTAAAAGCAAATGTTTCTCTGTGCTAATTGGCCAGTGTTCCCATTCTGTCTTGAATGTTTTCCTCTCTCAGCAAACAGCCACATAGAAAGAACAGCTACTCAATCTTGCCAGATGATGGCATCCACCCTAATTTATGCCTGGGTCTTTTCGTTTAATTAAAAGAAATCAATACCACCACCCCCCAAGAGAGAGGCATTTATTTTAAAGGGTTTAAAAAATGCAAATCACAACAGGCATTTGCCAAATTGATGTAGCCCCTATAGTATATGGTTAAGATGCACATAGCATTTATTATAAGGCCATGAAAATGGGGGGAGGGGGAATGTAACTTCCACAGTAATTAAAATAATAGAATATAATAGTACAGTGGTCTTGAAGAGTTTCTTTTTTTAAAATTTTGTCAGAATCAAAATAGCTTCATGTCTGCTGTGGGTTGTTGTTTTTTTTTATTTTGAATGTCTTTACCTGAATGCCTAATAATAATCCTATACATTTTTAATAAACACTAAACTAATAGGTCTTAGAAAACTAAATGCTTATACAAAGTGTATCCGGATGTATTTACATCAATAGTGCAGTCTTGTAGGAAAGGCCAAGTGCCCATGGAGGCTAAAGGGTTCTCTCGATATATGCTGGGCCTTCTTTGCCGCACTTGTCAAATCCACTACATTTGGGAAGAAAGGAAATATCATTTTGCAACCTCTCTTAGATGCACAAAATGTATAAGCTCACAACATTCTAGTTTACAGCAAAACTCAGTGGCACATCTGCCAATGTTACAGTTGCTAACTGACCAGAAAAAAAAACAGCCTAGCCTGCTTCTGTACCTTTACAGCAACTTGATTTTGTGAAATTGGCAGATGAAGCTTTTCACTGAGCTCAGATAAACATGACCACTTTCTAATGTCTGAAGATCAAGCAGGTGTTAAAGACACCAGAGCAGGGGTCAGTAAAAAAAAAAAAAAAGTGGCAACCCTTCCTGCCACATCTCTGCCTAGCCTACTTTTGATTAAATCTTTAAAAGGTATAATTACAGTTTACCTTCCTCAACGTTTCTTCACTCCCAAGTGTGTGTTAAACACCCATGGATAACAAGAGAGCCTCTTTGACTTCAGCTCTTTTGCTGTAAGGAGATTTTTTGATAAATGATGAATCTCGGATGAGACCTTCAGTGTAGTATTGCAAAGTGTTGGTGCATTGAAGATTGTCTCAGCAGTATCTGAATTAAACTGCTAGTACAGGGAATGTAAGAAATCAATGACATAAAAATAACAACTCGCTTCATTCACTTCTAATAATTATGCTAGCTACTTGCATTTCCCTCTTTAGGAAGCCTTCAAGCTGCTAAAGGCATCAAATATAGTTTTCAGTCATTGCTTTCCCCCTTATTCATTTACACACAAATCTCATCATAGCTGCTTGGCTATTTCCATATTGCTTATCATTAGGAGCTCCATTTATGTAATCAATATGTGGTTTTTCTCTCTCATAACATAAGGATGTGCCTTGAGATCTCAGCAGTCACTTAGTTAGCAAGTGATAGGCAATCACATGGGGGGGGGATCAAAATAAGGTGCTTTCTGCAGGTCCATTACCTATCTCTTATGGCAGGAGTGCACTTTTTTGGCCCCAGGGGCCACATGTGATGCTGCTACCAGCAAGGAAAGGGCAATCTGTGGGAGGGAATGCAGTGTGGGGGAGGGGTGGCCTCTCTGGGCAGGCAGCCTTGGAGAGCTACATGTGGCCTCTGTACCATGAGTTGTGCAGTTCCGTCTTACGGTTTTGCCATGCCCCTGAAATAAGAAAGCTACCGGTATATGAGATTATCTGGAATGTGGGACAATCCCTCAAAATTAAGGAATATCCTTTTATATGCAGGACACATAGGAATCCTATTGCCTTTTCCATTTTAACATGTGTACGATGAACTACATTGGTAACCATAATCAAGGGGACTTAGATATTCTCAGAAAGAAGGCAAATACTTCAATCCTAAGCACATTTTCTTAGAAGCAAGTCCCAATGATTCCAAGTAATGATGCTTAGGATCACAGTCCAAAAGGAGTGGACTAGGGTTGACCCAGTTGAAATGAATTGACCCAATTCCAAGTCAGCAGGATAAGGATCAGCCACAACCATTCAAATGAGGGAAACACTGATTCTAGCTGCTGATTGTATATGACTGCAATTCATATTTCTTCACAGTGGGTTATCATTGAGGGTGTGTGCAATCCTATGCAAGTCTACTCAGAAGTACATCCCATTGTATTCAATGGGGCTTACTCCCAGGAGAGAGTCAAACTACATGTTACATGAATTATGTACTGTGTAGCTCAGCCTATTCTTTTTATCTTTAGAGTAAGTGTGCATGGCCCCAATTTCAATTGGGACTGGCACACACCAGAAGGGAAGGATTAAACCTTTGTCACCAACCAGTTTGCTTCCTCACACACATGGGGCTTTAAAAAGAGGGGGAGCCTTCATGACCATCAATGGAGACTTTATTTCTCTTTCTAATCTCTGCACAGGGGGTGGGGGTGGAATTTTGGGAAGCAAAAGGGGGAAGGTTTAATCCTCCCCTCCCACTGCACACTGTTCCTGACCTGAATAAGGGCCACACACGTACTCTCGAGTAAAAAAAAACCAGAAACAGAATAGGCTCAGCTGCATGCTACACAATGAACGTAATGTGTAGTTTGACCCCAAGGATAGGATTGTAGCCCTCGTCTTTTCACACTGTTTTAGTTTAACATCGATTTATCTATTCATACTTTCTTCTACTATTCCAACAAACATAGTGTAATATTATACTGTTGCATCCCCCCCCCCTTTTCTTATCACTTAAACATGGAGTGTTTGTTCAGAGTTTTGCTTTTAGTTGCATTTTATGTTACACTGTGGTTAAAAATATAAAGGCCGTAGTCATATATCAACAAAGTATGAACGGATGCCAAAAGAGTCCTATTTGTGGAAAAATCTATACTCATAAATTGCATGGATAAGAGCAATTAATGCATGTGTCAGCCTCCGGAGAATCCCATAATTCATTTTTTATTCAGTTTGGCATCTTAATTTTGATGCCAGTATGTTAAATAGTTTATATAATATTTATGCGCAAGCTGTGGGTGGCTTACTGTCATTTTATTGACAAGGCAAAACACTTTGTCAATAAATGCAAAGTTCTAGCTGGAATTGCCTGCTACTTAGTGTCACTGATTCGGGGGTGGTAGGAGAGCACTTCTACTTAAGCCGTCAAAGTGTCACAGAGTTAGTGTAGCTAATCCTAGCTAAATCAACTTAAGCCATCAAAGTGAATTTGCTACATCAGGAGAAAAGTACAATCAACGCTTGTTCATACAATCTACTCAACGCCTTAAGCTTCTGTGGCTTGATTTGGCATGGTGCAGCTTAAGGCACGCGTTTCTATGGCCTATATAATGCTCAGCATGGTGGTGTAGCCAATGCCACATCCAACTGCTCTCGATTTGACCCAACCTAATTTAAGTACAATACCGTCTTCAAATAAGTTGATGAAAGGCATGCATTAGTTCATACATGGGATGTGCGTTATTTTCCCTTAAGTTTTCACTTCAGAAGCTTCAGAAATCGTGCCTGGGTCCTGCCCTGCTTGCTTTTGGCTAACATCCCACAGGAGATCTTTGTCTGCTCGGGATGTTTGTCTGTAAAAAAGAAACAGGAAGAGCTCCTGGCAAGTTGATCAGCAGCCTATGGTTGGAACCCCTTAGCTGCACCTCATCCTAAGCCTGTATCCCTGCAACCATTTGGTTTGCTCCTTTTAATTCTCCCATTCATTGCCAATAATTTCTGTTAGCCCGCTTCAGAAGCCTGCATCTGCACTGAATTTTGCCCAGTCCTGACTATTTGGTTGCTCCTTCCTTGTGAAATTGCTGGGCCTGATCAGTCTCAGATTTACATCTTAGGCCAGGGATGGGTAACTTATAGCCCTCCAGATGTTTCGGCCTACAACTCTCATGGCCCCTCAATATTGGCTATGCTGGCTAGAGCTGATGAAAGTTGTAGGCCAAAAGTTGTCAGCCCCTGATGCATCTACACCACTTACATTGCACCAAGCCCCTGACATAGCCTCACTCATATAACCCCCTTTCTTACTCAGCTATTAAAAATTGCTTGTCAAATTCCCCCAAGTCTAGATCAACGTAGCTCTTTGGCAGGGCAATGGGAATTCAGATATACAGGCCTGTGGCTCATGCTGGCTCAGCTTGTCTGAGCATGGAAAACTAAGCAGGGACAGGCCTGGTTATTACTTGGATGGGAGACCCCCTCCTCTAGTTTCCTGCATGCCAACTCTATGATCCTATGTGTGCGCTGAGTCAAAAAATGCAAAAACCTTATATCGTTTTCAGCACTGATTTGCTCTTGCTCATGGTACAGGGCAAACCAGCCTTTCGGACTGGTCTTCAAATCAGCCTCTTCATATGTTGTTGTTTTTTAAAAAAGTGAAACAAAGAATAAACAGTATTGGCTATTAATAAGATGGTTTCATTTCAACAGTAGTACCTAAATAATTTTTATTTTTAAAAAATACTATACTGAGATACTTCACCCCCTCACCTTTCATTAAGTGTCACTAAACTTTCAATTTGGTTAAGTTATTTTTGCAGCACAGTATTTTGTGCAAGTGACCTATTACAAATTACAGATGACAAGATGCACAAAAAATCTGACATACTGTAGTATCTAGCTAATTGCTTCTGTGTCTTGTATATTGTTTGTTGTAAAGGGCAGCTACTGACCTGACTGTGGGCTCGTTCTAATGGTCTATGATTTCTGTACTTGTGTTTTAAGGTCTGGAGATTGACAGTAGTTTTTAAAGAGACCTGTAAGTGGCTTGAGAGGGGTTTCACTTCTCATAGTGTGAGATGAACACATACATTACTTTTACCATACTCTCGTCTTTGAAAATCTCAAAGTAGCAAGTGTGTACACAATCCCTCTTTCCAAATGCCCTTGGTCCTTCGAGCGGGGGGGGGGGATTATCCATCTCCAAATACAAAATTGGGTGGGGAAAAACCCCAGTCAAAGACATGAGTCTACATCATCCTTCTCCAACCTGGGGCTTTCCAGATGTTTTGGACTTCAGCTCCTATCAGCCCCAGCCAGCATGGCTAATGATCAGGAATTCTGGGAGATGTAGTCCAAAACATCTGGAGGGCACCAGGTTGGGGAAGGCTGGTCTACATCAACCTAGAATGGCTGGAATGGCCAGTTATTACTGTGACATATAGATCTAGATCTGTTTTGGATCTTCTAGGAAATCGATGTCCTACACTTTCTCTCTGACTTTTTTGCCACGATTGACTCTCATTTATGGCAGTCTTTTTCACCATATTTTGTATTCCCGCCTTTAAAATGCTACTACAGGAATGTAACATGAGAACTGCTCTTCTGCCCTTTGGGACCAAAGTGGCAAATAAAAAATCTTTTTAAAAAAAGAATGTTCTAAATATAGTCTTTTTATGATCACCATCCTGGCATGTGTAGTTATAATAGGAGAGATCTAACTACCGGTATACTGGTTCTGGCAATTAAAGTAACAAGTAAATTGATTCATGGCTTAAATTCTTAGTAGCATTTAGGCTGCAATCCTATGCACACTTGGGAATAAGCCTCACTTGAACTCAAGATGACTTACTTCTGAGTAGACATGCATAGGATCACACTGACCTAATCTGACTTTCTGTGATAATGGTTTAGCACTTCCAGTTCCCAGGGTTTTTTTTGTAGTGGCAGATCTGGCCTTATTGGATCTCTTTTACAAACCATAAAAGTGAGAGCAGTATTGTTTTTTGTTCCACCAGATATCATAGGTACAAGCAGATCTAGAGGGCTAGAAGAGCAGATTAACATTTAGTGGGGCCTTTTACCCAATCAAATTGGCATACACCTCCTGCCTATATACAGCAGCTGATAACAACTTCTTGTACTCTAAGTACCCTAATATTAACTATATAACCAAAAAGCGTAAGTCATAAAAACATATGAAACTATGTAATTTTCATAAGACTGCATCTACTGTAATGCAAAAAAGACAACGTATTTTTAAAATCTATTTAAAATACGGCCATAAAATAAAGCAGAGAGCTCACGAGGAGGTCAGATGGGACTCCTTGTCAATCTGGTTGGTAATCCATACCAGGTGGATGAGGGGGTCAAAAATTCATTCTGGCAGAGCTCTATAAAACCTGTTCAAATATTTCATATTGTTTGAAGCTGTTCCTAATCATCTTAATACAACCTTTTCACTTACCTGAGTTCCAACCAATTGTATAATCAACACTTGATCCTTACTTTCACTTTTACTTTCCTGCTTTGCCTTTCATCTCAGAAAAAAACCAAAAAACATGACCCTAACATTTGACATATTCTTGCACTTCACCTCCATGGAAATCCATCTTTAATGCACCTCATGGACAATGTGAACTCCCGCCCGGTATGCTGGATAGCATGGTTAACCCCTCTTTATATATGATAGGTTGGATCCAGATGTAGGCATACTTAAGAGTACATCCACAGAAATCAATGGGACTTACAGTAAGTTAACCAGGACTAACTTAAGTCCCACTGATTTAAATGGGCCTATTCAAAGTATGACTAAACCTGGATCCAACCCTATGTGTACATCTCTTTCTCAATATATGTTGTTGCCTGGTAGAATGCTTTCCAGGAACACAATATCTTAAACATTGTATCGTTTGTGGTGCATTGCTATAGCACACACAGTGAACCCACTGAGACACCCCCCCAAACACACACAGACATACACAAACACCTCTCCCTCCCTTCAAATCATGATTGTCAACCACTCCTATGGTTTAATGCTTTGAGGGAAGTGACCAATTCAAGATTAACACTAGTGCTTGAATGGCCAGTAGATTGTTTAAAATATCTTAGTTCCTTGTAGGCAGATTGTGGGTTTAAAAAGAGCTATACCCCCCCTCCTTTTACTATAATAGTTATGCTAAGCCACAATACTTCCTTACAATGGGGGTATTTCAATACATAATCTGCAGAAAACATGTCTGAGCTGAATAATTAAAATACAGTAAGATTATTTGGTGAACTATAACAGTAAGATAATCCAATTTACAAGATAAGCAGAACAAGTTAAAACTATTATTCCGTTTCTCTTCCTGTTGTCCCTCAATTTCCTTGCCATTGTGTCTGCTTCACTGCCTAGGTAAACAGGATGCATTAAAAAAAAATAATAACAAAGTTTGTTTTTCCTCATTATTTGCCTCTTGGAAGCTCAAATTATATTTGGGGGTGGGAAACGACATTAGATCCACAAAGACTGCAGTCACGGAAACAATTTGAACTGGTAGAATAGAGAACCCTTTCAGAGAACTGTGGATAAATAGAAAGAAGTAGCAATGCCACACATTTCAATGCTGTTTCTTAGAAATGAAAAAAGGCAACGTATTAAGAGTCTTTGTCACTGTCCGCTCCACCATACATATCGGCCAACTTTTTAAACCGAGGTCCCCAGTCACTGAGGTAATCATAGTCCTGGTCTCCATCTGTAGTCACCGACTCCAAGGAGCTGAGGGACTCTGCCACAGAGCCGTTGCCTTCATATGCATATGTCGCTAATGAGTCATAAGGGGGCGCTGTTGGATCTGTATCATTCTCCTTTAACCTTTGGCTAATGAAATCTCTGACATCAGTGTTATCTCGTACCACTGGAGTCCGGCGTGGCATGAAAAGCGCTTCTGGCACAATGTCTCGACGCAATTTATTGTCTTCTATGGCTTCAGGGTTCCGTAGCGTGCCAATATCAAATGCTTGGGTGTCTTCCTCTCCGCCACCTTCATCGTTGTAACTGACAATGTTGTCTCGGATGTCCTCTTTGGAAATGATCAAAGGCTCTTTCTTCCGCTGCCGTCTCAGGGCTGCAAACAGCACCACTGTCACTGAAAAGAAAAAAATAAAGCAACGTTGGGGGAGGGATGGAGGAAGGGGGTTTTAATTTTCCACCCAATTAGAACAAAACAAATCAAAAGATGAAATCTATATCATTTGACCCTTGTCTTTTACAGGAAGCCTTGCCAAACTGCACACTCCAGGTCTACATTCTCACACTGGAGCCATCCTACTATGATCACTGTGGGAGTTGAAAATAGGATAAATACTGGGAGGAAAAGGGATTTCAAGCTAAAAGGAAGATGAAGCTCAGTTTTTTTTTTTATCAGCAGTAAATGGAGGTTTTTTTGTTTTTTTTTGCTGTTTTGTTTTACTATGTGAGGCAAAGAAAATATCTTTTTGAAATCACAAATGTATTTTCAAGGCAGACAAAAAGAAAAAAGAAGAAGCCAGTCTCATCAAATGACTAATGCTGAACTCCCGAAATGCTTTGGAATTTGTTCTCTAAGGAAAGCATATAGCATTTTTTTTCAAGGTGAGATGCCACGTTAGCAGTATTATTTAAGGAAGGAAGAAAAAAAAAAGAATAATTGGTTTCCTTTCCTTTTTTTTTTCTATCCTTGAGAAAAAAATGAGGACCATTTCTCAATATTCTCTCCATTGCCTCTTGCATCCCACTTCCCCATCTCAGTGGTCCTTAAGAATGGTGTGAACAATGATGGGCCTGAGAGGTGGAGGGGCCAGACAGCACACTTTCAGAGACTGGATTTGGCCCCCAGGCTGCCGGCTGCCCAGTCTCAAGACAGACCATGATCTGGGTTCAATCACACACAACTAGTGGTTTTAGGTGAGGATTTGCCTCAAAAGAAATGTTCAACCATTTCAAGGTGGTTCAGATGAGCACTTATGTGGATGGTGATGCAAGTAAGGCTGCAACACATTCAACTGGCAAAGCTCCTCAAAGCTGCTCTGGTGTTTTTTGTGTTTTCAAGGCACGCGTAGACCACAGTCATTGCCTTTCCCCAGGGAACCCCGGGGGCTGTGTGGTTTTGTGAATAAGGCTAGGGATCTCTTAACAGAGAATTCTCACCACACGTCAATTCCCAGGATGCTTTGCGGGGAGCCATGACAATAAAATGGTATAAAATCAAGAGGATGCTTATTCTCAGGCTGAGACTTTGGCTGTTCCCCTTACCCCAGTGCTTCATGAAACACATCTTAAAATGCTTGAACATGGACAGGAATGGTAATGCTGAGTTTTGCCCTTATTGGGACATGCAGCCCACAAATTCATTGTGCTTTTGGATTCCTACTGCAGGAAATAATTAAGGATTTCATCAGTGTTGGCTCCAAGATTTGGGGGGTCCTGAAGCAAGGTATCTTCAGTGCCCCCACCACTTAGCCTAGAAGAGATTGCAAATCTCAAGTCAGAGAACATAGGCAGCTGTCTTATACCAGCTGAGACTATCTGTCCATCTAACCCGGTATTGTATAATTTGACTGATAGCAGCTTTCTAGCAGAGGTCTTTCCCATCACCTGCTATCTGATATTTTTAATTGGAGGTGCCTGCCAGGGGTTGTACCTGGGACCTTCTGCAGGTGCTCTACCACTGAGCAATAGCCCCTTCCCTAATTCTCTACATCGCTACTGGGATGTTCTGTGCAATCTGAATGCGGGGAAGCTGTCTGGGCAATGGGCCCATTATCCATCACTGAGCCATGGCTGGCCCTGGACACAGTCCCCTCTTTTGACCAAACAACATATTAAGCATGGTACTGTGCTTTGTTTTGTTTTACTATAATGCATTGATTAAAAACCCTCCATCTAGTCCCAAATTGTCTTTTGCTAAATGTTTGCACCCGGTGTCATCCAGCTCAAAATCCCAAAGCTGGTTTGTTTTTCTGTTTTGTTTTGTTTTTCCCTTTTAAATTCTGCCCCACTAATGTTAATATGAATGAGATTTCACTGAAATGAATATTCAGATTGCAAATCACCTGGTGACTTGGTTCACATGACATGACAACCCATTATGGGTAACCAGCCATGGTGGATTACAGTGTTGTCCGAACCCAGTGCAGTTTCTACAGGGTGGCTTATTTTTCATGAACAAGCTACCCTGAGAACCCATGGCTTATTCTAGGGGTTGCTTGACCCATGTTGGGTTGTTTTATCGTCCAAACTCAGCAGGGTGATTTCATCATGGGTTGTTGGGAACGGTTACAGAGCCTCTCGGCAAGAGTGACAAAAAACCCTGCCGCTTGCTTTCGTGATCTCATCGGTGACTACCCTTCCACCAATGCCAAAAAAAGCACTTTGAAAGGACCGTCACTCATTCCTCAGTTTTTTATTTTTTTTTTATTTTTTTGGTAGCCTTGAAAAAGGGCAATTTTTGGCCCCTGAAAATTGTGTGTTGTTTTTTTTTTTTAAAAAAAATTTTTTGCCAGTGCTTCGCAGGTATGCAAATGCGCACATACAGCTATCCGATACAAGGTGAGATTGCGTATAGGCTGATTTGCACACAGTTGCCAGGGACCAAGTGCCTAGCTGTCAAAAGGGGGCGGGACATAATCACTCCCTTAGCAATGTAATCCTCTCAATTTTAAGTTGAACTGACAGTTCTCAGCACCTTCCACCTTTTCAACACTTCCCCGAGTCTCTAGCTACTCCTGAAAGGGGAGACATTAACTCCCATCCTTTTTGGAGCAGTTGCCGCAGGTGCACAGATTCCCCCTCCATTTACTTCTCAACCCTTAAATTGGTGCAAATTTCCCCTTCATTTACTTCCCAGCCATTAAATGTGCATATATTTCTGCATATTTTTTTTTAGAACTATCAGGGAGCTGAAGTAACTGCAGCAGTAAGTGATCCACAAAAGAAGCTGTGTAAAGTGGGTGGGGAGCATTTCCCCTTTCTGGAGTAGCTGGAGACTCGGGGTGGAGGCGTTGAAAAGGTGGAGGGGGCACTCAGAACTGTCAGTTCAACGATTAAAGTTGAGAGGATTACATTGCTAAGTGAGTGATATTGCTGCCACCCCCTTTTGGTGCACCTACGTACTTTCCCCGCGTTTTCCCTGTTTGCTGGTGCTTTTCAGTTGACAGCTAGGCAAATGACAACTGGCAACTGTGCACAAATTAGCCTATATGCAGTCTTGCCCTGTCCTCCCTTTGACAGCTGAAACAGGCAAGGGAATCGACCAAGAAAAACGATGCATATCAAATAGCTGTAAGTGTGCACTTGTGCACCGGCAAAGGACCAACCCCCCCCCCCCAAACCCACAATTTTCAGGGGCTGATTTTATTTTTTTTAAAGGCCCCAATTGCACTTTTTTGAGACTCCAAAAAATAAAAACCATGGCGAATGAAAAAGGGTAGTGAGCAGACCAGGGAGTGGGAGACAAGATGGATCCTGACACAAAGGACACTGCAATATGTGCTGGAGCTGGCTGGAGGACTGAGGAGGAAGGAGGGGGAGGGAACAACCCACAGTGAGCCTGATTGTCTATCAGCAAACAACCCACTGTGGCTTATTTGCAGGGTGGCTTAGCATGACGTGCAAACCTGCCCAGTGAGTCAGCTGTAAATATAACTGTGTTCTTGATACTTAGCTTTTCTTTTACTGTGAACTTGTTAAATAAGCCCTCTTATTCAACAACGAAATGTTAAAATAAATGTAAAGCTGAGTGGTGTTTTTCTCTCTCTCTCCCCTCAGCAATTCTTAGCATTATCTGGGATTTTGCAGAAAATTAGCTAGGCTTTCTCAGGCTGAAAGTGAAATCCACCACATGACCAGAAAACAAAAAAATAGCAGCCATTGATTGAAAACCATTGTATGCTATACTTTTCTTTCATTTCTGCACTAGCCTGGGGTCCAAATAATTGTAGTTTCAGACCCCACACTAGTGACAGCAACTTCCTGCACAGCCCAACAAGCTGACTCCCAAACCTGGAGCATCTTTATTAATATTCTCTGATGGAGCACAAACAGCTACTACATGGGATGGGAGAGAAAGTGAAAAGCCCCAGCTGGGCACAGTGAACTCTTTGCATGCACCTTTGGATCCCAGTGGATCTCACTGAGCAATGATGGGTCGACCGTGATTAGAAACGGGATATTGGTGGCTGGCACTAATGAATCGCCTCAGTGAGCTGGAACTGTTTTTACTGGGACTGAAGAGTTGGCATACCCACAAGATCCTGGCTGGTGAACTTTGGATTATATGGACCTGTGGAATTGTGTACAGTTGTGTCAGTGTGTACCTGCAGAGTGTAGGTATGTTAAGAACAGAAGAAGAACCATGATGAATCAGACCAAGGGTCCATCTAGTCCTGCATTCTGTTCACACAGTGGCCAACCAGCTGCCTGCGGGAAGCCCACAAGGAGGACCTGAGGGCGATAGCACCCTTCCTCTCATCCTCCCCAGCAACTGATATACACAGGCATACAAAGGTTTAGTGGTTCTGCGTTAGTCATTTAGTGAGTGCATGTCTGTGCGGTACAGGTTTAGTGGAGATGTGGCTAAGTATCTGTGTGATGGCTGGCCCTTTATGTGGGTAGAAGAAGGGCAGTTGCTTGCAGTGGGCTGATTCTAGTTGGCAAGGGTGTTATGACTGAGGCAGATGAGCAGAGCTGAGGTGATTGCACTGTCTGTACAATTGTCAACATTATGGGCGTCAGTCACCACTGGCTGATGCTTGAAATATTAATACAGACAAAAAAAACCCCACTGTGATGGGCATCCAGGAGGATGCTGGGATGAGGTACAAAAATGGTGCATAACCTATATGGAATGATTCCGCTTATAACAATGGGTAACTCCAGTATTAAATCTTGTTTGTTACATTAATGTGTAACACACATACATACATACATACACGTTCCACCTATTTGCTTGAAACTGTTCCCTTATCCTCACCACCCCCAGACACCAATTCATGCATGTCCTTTACCTAGTAATATAACGATGCAGAGCAGAATTGCAATCAGAGCGCCTGTGCTAAGGCCAGTAGGGTGGATCAGTGCTTCAGCGTTACAGGAGAGCATTTTGCCTCTCTGGTCACATGCACACACTCGAATTGTTACAGTCTCTGTACTGCTCTGAATCGGGTATTCGTTGTCAGATATTACCACAGGCAGGAGGTACATGTTCATTTCATGTCTGTTATATCTGGTTCTCCTTGTGAAGATCCCGGCTGTGTTATCTGGAAAGATGCACCAATATCATTAGTAGTCTGAACTGGTTGTGCATTTAAGTATTTTTAGACTGTGGACTGAATGGTCTTTAGGGGGTCCCCTTTAGATGGCCATGAGGATTACTTCAGTTGTGAAGAACACAACTAACAATTCTCATAACTCCTCCAACTGCCATCCCATGCTTTACAACTGCATCTACATTTCTGTTACGTTAGAAAGACAACAAGAAAATGGTTTGCCACCCCTGATTTATAAATAAATAAATAAACAAACAAATACTCTGGAGCATATGCAGTTTTACATTTTAAACTCATTTCAGTCTTAGCACCATCATGACTGCAGGAATAAAATGGAGTTTGCTTCTGCTGCCCTCATCACCGGCCACTTTCCGAGTGGTCATTTGCGGGTGGGGGGAGTTGAGCTTTGGCCCTGAGGTCCAGCCCCATCACTGTTCTGAATGCCAAAACCCAAAGAGATAGATGGAAAGAGAATAAAGCGGAAAAGCGAGTATACCTCGGTTGTCCTGAAGGGTGAAATTGGAGCTACTAGCTACTTCTGGGGCCAATGAGAATGAAAATTTGTGTCCACCGAAAGCGTCATCTTTGTCAACTGCACTTAGGGTCTGTATGAGCTAAAAATTGAAAACAGAATTAGGATATCATCAGTGTGGCATTCATAATCTTTGACACCAAGACCTTGTTCATCGCTTACCATTCAGAATAAGTAAAGTTGGAGGAATTAGTTAGTAGTGATGCACCAGACGACTGAGTGGCACAGTACAAATTTGGTCTGCAGACCATTTATCCAGACCTGCAACTGGTACATCAGGAGAAGCACTATACAAAACCTGGTGCAGAACTCCTTTTTTTTTTTTTTTTTTTAAAGAAAAGAAAGTCAAGATCAAGAATGGAGGTGGCAGACCAAAGTGCAAGAAGCAGCCACATGAACTTTGCCAAATGCAGTTAAGAGAACATCAAAATGGTGCAAGGTAGCCATGGCTTGACATCACTTAACATTGCTGGCAGTTCCCCACAATGCAAGGTGCCAGCTTCTGAGCACAACACTGATGCCTAATACACAATGTATTTATAAATTATATATTTATTTCTTCTGAAGCAGCACAAACCGCAGACCTGCTCAGCCTTTGCGTTTTCACAGACGAAGGTCTCGTAAAACATAGCAAACTCTGGGGCATTGTCATTGACATCCAGGACTTTAATAAACACTGGGATGCGACTGCTTTCCTTTGGGTTGTCTGCAATAAGAGAAAGAGAAGGCCAGGGAAAGCCTTTTAATACTAAGTGTGAGTAACATTTTTAGCATGTACAATTATTTGTGTGAGTTAAAAGTATTTGCAAGCACAATCAGATACACAGAACTACAACAGTCTCTAAAATGAAGGTAGGAACTCTAAAATTAATCTGAATGTTCACAGCTGATCCTTTCCCCCACTTACTTCAAACGAACATAGGAAGCTGCCTTATACTGACTCAGACCTTCAAGTCCAGTTTTGTCAACACTGATTGGCAGTGGCTCTCCAGGGTTTCAGGCAAGATTCTTTCCTAGCGCTACCTGAAGATGCCAGGGATTGAACCTGGGATCTTCTGCATGCAAAGAGTATGTTCTTCCACTGAGTACAGCAGTGTCCAGCTCTATAAAATTCTTCTTTGTCCAGCTCTATAAAATTCCACCAAGAAGACCACCCACAACTCTATAAAATTCCTTACTTCTGAAATTTTGATCTGTCACTCTTGCAGTCTCTTTTTCGTACTAAATAGGACTGTGTGATGAAAGTCCTCACTTGTGAATCTTGTGATCCTACTATTAAATGTGTTTGGTTGACTAATATAGATATGTGCAGGCAGATGAGGTATGGGATAAAATGTGTGGGTTGATAACTTTTGTTGATTCCATTTGCAGGTTGCAGTAAACCACAATGAGCTTCAGGAAAGAAGTGTAGCAGGAGGAGGTAGGAGAGGGAAGTTAGTTACTATTAGAACCTTCACCAACAACTCATTTTTATTAGAGGCTTTATTTTGATTTGAGCAAGGTTGAAAGGCAAACAACTGTGTCTTGTACACCTACATCACGGGTAGGCAACTTCAGGAGGTCCAGGAGCCATTTTTGCTCCCGTGTCCCCCATGGGCTGCACCTCCCCCCCCAGTGGGGCCACCTCCCCCTACAAAACGGCTTCCAAAGTGGCTACAGAGTGCCATAAGGGTCAAAACTAGCTTTCTCTGCTTTTAAGGGTAAAAAAGGGGTTAAAATAGCTGCTCCAGATGCCATTTTTAAAATATTTTTTTACACCTTTTTTTGGAGGAGTGCAGCCACATGTTGCCCACCCCTGACTTATGTACATAAACTGAGATGCAGGCAAAAGAAGCTTTAAAAACCCATTCCCCAGTATGAACATCAGAAGAGGCAGTGGTAAGACCTCCCCTTTATTATGCAATTCAGCCACACATTCTTCTGATCTTCTATACATGCACCAGAATGAGGTGGTAGAGTGGACTGCATCAAATCAGACTGCAGGAATGTCTGTTTGCCATTCTTAAATTCTCATCCTAATAAAAATTTTCTGTGAGCGCCAAAAAAAAAAAAAAAAAAAAGTTGGGGAGGGTTCTAGCACAGCTTACTTCCTGCTATGCTACTGTTCTTTTTGCAGGGATCATGAAGGGGAGCATTCAAAAGCGATATCCCCCACCTCTAGCCCAAAGTGGTTCAGTCCATTCTTCTGCTGTAGAACTCTACCACCATTCTTCTTCACATCCTTTTAGTAGTTTTCCAATAAGGCAATCCTATTCCTACTTAGAAGCAAGTCCCAATGGGACATACTCCCTGGAAGATGCATTTAGAATTGCAGCCTAAATGTGTTAAAGAGAGGTTTTTCTCTGTATAGTCTAATGCAGCTGTTCTCCAACCTGGTGTCCTCCAGATGTGTTGGCCTACAACTCCCATCACCCCAGTGCTGGAGGGTACCAGGCTGGGAAGGCTGGTCTAACAGAGGTGAAGCTGAAAGTTGCATTACTTTTAAATGTAGGGATGCACTTGCTTAGAAATGCAGAGTTAATATTTTTCCCCTCAAACAATCTATTCTTGGGCAATACCTATCACAAACACTACTTTCCCATAGGCTTATGCAAACTTTACGCTTCATTGGTCTTTATCTCTTTCTCCCTCCCTTCCTACCAAGCCTTTTTCTTCAATGAATAAATTTCTAAACTTTGGTCTATAACCAATTGTCACCTGCCTCTCCTCCCCCCCCCAAAAAAAAAGAAAAGAAGAAAAAAGGGAAAGAAATGGTATTACTCTATGAAACAGGCAGCTCCTTCCTCTCAATGCATAATGTAAACACACCTTCCTTAGTTATTCATGTAGCATCTATCAAACCAGGGACTGAAATCCTAAATTTCTCTTGATCTTGGCTTTTGAAGTACTTTCTGCAGTGCAGTTGCTGTTTCACCTTTCATAGCTTTCAGGCATAGAAAATTCATCATTCAAAACTTGAGAGCTCTCATCTGGAAGTCAACTGCAAACTGGAAAGCCTGAATTCTATTTCTGTATCTGTCACTGACTTCTTTGGGCTCATGAGTAGGTCATGGAGGCCCAAATGAGAGTTGTCTATGTGTTAAATAGGATGTACATTTGTCACCAGGACACATTCCAATAACCAGAAAATATTCTTCCTTTGGTGAGTGATTTCCCATGAAACCCATACAATATAAAAACAATGAGTTGCATGGAGATTAACCATCACATTTCATGGCACGGAGCCTCATAACATGATGGTGGAACTCCACATGGTAACTGCTTCTTAATTTCATTGGCTGAGCAGGGATTATGATGCCATTCCCATTTAACATGTACTTACCCACAAATGTCTTGTTTGGATATGGGATATCCCACATCTTGAAAAATTCCAGCAGTTTCCCAAGGTTGCAGACCTAAGCATACTTGTTTTTAGCCACTGCACTACATTAGCTCTCACTGTAAGCAGTGATAGACATTGGTTCCTGTGAAGAAATGCCCTATATATAACTACTTTTGTTATGTAACATTTACTTTCTGTGGTTTCTGTGAGGCAATAATGTACCTGAGTAGGCCTTGTTTTGTTATTGTCAAGGTCCTGTGTGGTAGCTGCTTAGTGAGGTTCTGAGGTGGGAGAGAGAGACAATCGCTTTATATTGTTAGATGGACCTGGATAAGGTAAATTCAATTCTGATTGGCTAGGGATTCTAGCTAGGTGAAAAGAGCAGTTGGAAAAGGGATGACAGTTGATAGTCTGTGGAGAGTGAGGGAGATGGTCTGCTAGTTGGTGCGCGGTGTTACAAACAGACTAGAAAAAACTGAGGAGAAAGTGAACAGCTAAGGTTTGACTATTAAGCTATTCTTTCTCTGGGGGATAACCACATGTGTCGTGAAGATCAGGTGTAGGAAGCAGGTGGCTGTGTTATGCCAAGAGGTTGCCCTACCAGAAGGTTACACAAGCAGGCAGTAAAAACCCAGATGAATGGTCCAAGCATCCAGAAATGCAACAGGAGGAGCTTTGGTACCCAGAGGTTGGACCTGGTTGTAAGTGTATTTGGCTGGGATGGAGGCTTAGGGAATTTGACCCAAGGTAAAAGAAGTCATTAGAGGCTTGCAGCAGCAACATTGTCTATTGCGTCCTTAAGAATCTCTAAGCAGTCTTTTGAAAACCCCAAAGTAAATATTAATATTCCCTTATGTATAAAATATCCCTTTAATAAATTAACTTCTTTAATAGTTCATCTGGTCTCTAGTGTTGAGCCCATTTCACACCTAAGTCTCTTATACCAGCTACTAGGAGGTTTTTTTAAAGTATTCTAACAGAATTGGTAGCAGCAGAAAAGGGTCAGCTTGAGTTATAGTGGCAGAGAGTTCCTTATTTATAAGCATTTGCTATAAATAAGAAGCCCCTTATGTGGGATTGCCCAGTGAAGGAGCAATTTCCCCATAGGCGGTGGCAGTACTAGGGAGAGAAAAACTCCAGAGTGTCCTTTATACATTATTGCAGTACCATGGTAAAGACCCAATCCATGTGGTTCTTCTGGGCCTAGAGATACTATAGCAATGCTGTGAGATGCTCAGAGAAAAGCAGCTCCCACAGGGCACTGCAGTGTGGCACTTTCAAGAAATTCTATGCTCAGAACACCTTTCAGATCAATAGGAGATGGCTGACGACTAGAAATGGCCAGTTTCTCAGCTGATATCATGCCTATCACCAGCAGGAGGCTATGCCCTGGTTTGCACAATCACAGAGGGGGAATAAGCCATGGTGGCTTATTTCCACCCCCATGCATACTGGGGGGATTAGCATAATTACTCTGGGCAGTGTAGCTTGTTGTGTCATGCAAACTGGGCCAGGGTGGCTTGACGGTGTGCCCCCACCCGATTTTCAATGGGAACACAGCATGCAGGGAGGGGAGGTTTAACCCTTTCCTCCCCAGCCGCAATCCCAACAAAACCCCCTACTGTACAGGTATGAGCCTTAGAGGAAAAGTTTCTTTAGACTGTGGGTTGGTGGGCAGAGAGCTGTTTGTTGTCTTCGTATACTAGTGCTGGGCATACTTCAGGTGTTTTTATCAATGATAAAATGGTGGTGATAATCATGCTGAAGCAGGGGGCAATTCCTATAATTTAGTAGCCATCCATCATATGGAAGCCCATAATGCCGGTGTGCAATTATGGCTTCAGCACTTCAGAAACCCACTGGCAAAAGGTTTCATTAAGTGCGGAGTAAAAATGTACGATCGGCAAAGAAGCAAGAAAATGCAAAATTGAGCAATTGCTCTTGGCCGTCAGCATGGCAGCACTTAACATTGTGCTGTGGTAAAAAGTGGTGTGGTGGTGACTGCTAACACATTTCAATGAGTTCTTTATGATGTAATCATATGTATATAGACTGGATTGTGGCTAGAGGAGCAAGGCATCATTCCTCTCTTTCTCTTCTGGAAAGCTAGTCAGAGATCATTCGCCTTAGGCTTCCTGGCTCAGGCCTTGCCCTCGGTCTCTCCAGACTACCAGAGCTGAGCTTTCAGTCGAGGGTTCAGTGACCCACTTTGCAGCTGCACATAAACAATGCATGAGAAAATGGAAGGACTGAGCAGGCCTGTGTGTATGCAGTGATGCCAAGGGAGCACAGAAAAAAGAAGCACAGAATATGGAAGTGATACAGAATCCTAAGAATCACAGCTTTAAAGAAAGCAACTTTCTAGATTGCAGAGATAGGGCACATACTCATGTCACGCCAACCCACCCTGGCAATAAACTACAGTGGGTTGCTTGTTGTGCGAACAACTCACGGTGTGCTGGACAGACGATCGGGCTCACCATGGGTTGTTCACCCCCTCCTTCCCCCTTGGTCCTCCCATGGGTATCCCAGAGTACCCCACAGCAGGACTGACTTTTCTCCCCCTCCCCGCCATGATTGTGAGCTGTTTTTGGCTTGCCGCAGCTTTTCTCCCCTTACCCTTCCTCCCCCCAGAGATCACAAAAGCTGGCCTGACAGACAGCTTTTGCGATTCCCATTTTGACAGCCACTGACAGCCCCTTCAAAGTGCCCAAGAGGCACTTTTTAATTATTATTTTTTACACCCCTTAATCTGCACAAATAGTTTTTCACTTAAAAAAAAAATTCTGAGTATTTCACAAGTATGCACCTGTGTACTTACGAGGTCCGAAAATGGGCAGCCTTGCCTGAGCAATGTCCAGGGAGGTACCTGCTGCCAAAGTGCTGCAGGTACCAACCCAGGACATTGACCCAGCCCAGAGAGACTCCCAATAGCCTTCCCCCCCACCTTTGGTTTGGTTTGACAGCTGTCAAAAGGAGAGCTGTCAAGCCAAACCAAAGATGCGATTGATCTGTGCTCATGAAAAGGGGGTAGTGAGATTTACACCCCCTTCACAGCAAGATCCTCATCTTTTTTATTTTGTTTTTTTTCGACTCCACTGTCCTAAGGGTGTCCTCTGAGACTCTGGGAACATTGAAAAGTGGTACAAATTCATCTATCATATCCTCAATTCTCTGTCAAATAGACCTTGTTTAGAGCAGATTTGTACATAACTTGCAGGTAACGATGTATATATTACAACCCAGGTTGCAAAATTTGCCCTAGCTGCAAGAAAATTGAAGGCATTTCCCTGTACCCTTGTATTAATTCATGGGGAAGGTCTGTACTATTCCTGTTGTTTTGAGGGGAAGTGTGATTTTAATGACTTGTTTTAAATACTGTTTGTATATTTCCCCCTCTTTTAAATTGGCTGTTATTTTTATAACATTTTAATATATTGTTTTTTAAATGGTTACAAAATTTGCCCTGGCTGTTAGAAAACTAAGGGCCGGGCAAAATTCTATACCCTTATATTGATCTATGGGGAAGGACTGTACTGTTTTTGTTGCTTTGGAGAAAAAGTGTAATTTTAAATGAATCATTTTAATAACTGTCTGTATATTCCCAGCCCCCAATCAGTTCCTATTTTTATTACATTTTAGTGTATTGTTTTTAAAATATTTCATACTTGTATTTTAAATCATTTTGTATTTTTATTGTTTTATTTGGAACTGTTCCCATATGTGTGGAACTGTGGTAGCCTATGGCTTTGAACAATAAAGATTGCTGTACCTGTACCTGAAAAGTGTGAGCCACCCCCTTTTAAAAGGAACCAGCTTTTTGACAGCTAGCTGTCAAATCTCCGGTTCCTTTTAAAAGGGATGTTTTTTTTTAAAGAGTTCTCCATGTTTTTTTTCACAGGGACATATGCATTCATGCCTGCATATGTCCTTGTGAAAAACCATGGGCAGCCCTGTCAAAAGAAAACTTTTTAAAATGAGCCAGGGGTTTGACAGCTACCTGTCAAAACTGTGACAGCTCCCTTTACAAGTTCCTGAGCACCTAGAATCTTGGCAACAAGTTGAAAAGTGAGGACACACAATGGCATCAAAAAAACAACAACAACCAAGGATCTTGCTGCGGAGGGGGTGTAGATCCCAGCACCCTCTTTTCGCGAGCACAGATCATTCGTGCCTTTGGTTTGGGTTGACAACTCTCCTTCTGACTGTTAGGTTTTGCATGGGCAGAACGAGATTGTCACCTGACATGCACAAAGTCTCCTGATTGTCACCATACATAATGTCAAGGTCTATGAGTCAGAATCATGGGGCAAGTTGGAGTCAACATATTGTGAATAAAAAATTAATAGGTTATATAACTGGTGAGTAATATCCTATTTATAGGTACTGTAAATAGGGTCTTACTATAAAGGCTGGGGTAAGACACACAGTCACTTCACTTCACTTCACCTCAGCCTTGCCACTTCTCACTTGGACTTGGAACTTGAGACCTGCTAGGGTCTTGGACTTGTTTCTGCAATCATGTAGTGAGACAGAGTCATCTCTTCTGCGTAAGAGAAGCCTGCATTGCTTGCCTTAATCCCATGTAATTGGGTCTTACAAATAAACTCTTTAATCTTTATAAACTGCTGTTATCTCATTCTTCCGTCTGCGAGACTGGGACTGGGAGTCACTGGCTGGGTAAGCTGTTGAACCCGGGTCAGTCCAGCTCTCACACTGACAACTGTCAAACCAAACCAAAGGGGGAAAAGGCTATTGGGAGCTTCTCTGGGTGGTAACAACCCTCAAAGAAGCCACCCTGTGGGAATCGGTCCATGATGGGTTTTCGTGTCATGCGAACCTAGTCATATGCTTGGATCTGTGTCAGCGACACCTATTTGAATGTCAGAAACCAAAGAAGCCGCTGAATAATTGCTCAGTAGTTGGAGATGGAACTTCTGTTTCTTTTGTTCCACCCAAGACTAGGAAAACTGGACTATGTTATGCAAAACATTGAAGAATAATTTATGCAAAATAAGAGACTTGTACAGATGTGCTCAAATTGAATAACTTATTCAAAGTGCAGAATTCACTTCTTGGCACATAGTTTAGATAGGTTGGGAGCAAAATTTTATTTTTATTGTTTCCAGCATAGAGTACACACAGCTCTGGCACTGAATTCTTCTTACTGAACTGCAAGGAAGATCTAAATGTTTACACCATCAAAGGCATTAGATAATGTCATTCTCGTAGGTTCCAGAGTCAAATGCAACAAACAGATTCAACTCTATGGAAGTTATCTGAATTATATGAATATATGTAGGTACCTCTAGGCTCTATCTATGCTAGAAACTTAACAGTTCTAGATATACCACTTTAAATGTGATAGTCAAAGAATCTTGGACATTTAAGGTTGTTGAGGACCACCTGTTAGTGATCCCACAACTTCCCGCCTCCTCACAGAACTGCAATTCCCTGGGGAAAAAGGAATAACTATAAACAGTGTAATTCCATACATGAATACTTGGAAGATAGTCCCACTGATGAGGCTTACTCTGAAGTAAGTGTGCACAGGATTGCAGCCCACACTGGTCTAGGTCTGTCACCAGGATGTGCCCTTAAGAGTTGGCGATAAGAAAGCATTCCATGGCAGGTTTATATAGAAAAGCGGGTACAGAAACAAGTGTTTGTTTGTTTGCCCACTGAGATCCTGCAGTTATCTCTAGCTGCACAGCTACTTGATTACCTAAGCTAGCAACTGCAAAGGATCATTTCCCACCCATCCCCTGCAATGTTCAGCTTGGACAAAACAAGACTTGGAGAAGGGTAGTAAATGTTGTGGATGTTTTCAAAGATGAGAAACCTGCAATTAGTTTTCAGTGCATTTAGGTTGTATTTAGGTAAGCATTCCTACTTAGAAGTAATTCCCATCAATAATAGCTTTCACATAAATGGATTTAGGAGAGATGTGCTGGGCTGCAGGTTTCCTAATTAAATCTGCCCCTAATAAAATTAACAGAAATAAGTGACTTTTAGATGATAGCCTTTCAAGTATCTTTGTCAATGGCACAGGGCTGAATTTTGCTGGCACATAAAAAGTAGCAGTTTTCCATCCCCCTCCCAATATTGTGTACCTATTTTTTAAATATATGATCCATGCAGCTTTTCACAAATCAGCAATTCCCATCCTAATTAATTAAGGATTTCTCTGGTCTATTTGATCTGAAGTAAGTGGCGTGTTAATTTTCTTTCTGTTCAGGCACAAACTTGTCTCTTCATAGCCTTGGGAAAGAAAGGGGGGAGGGAAATACAGAAGCCTTTTCAGGTTTACTTCCTTGAATAACAGCAAGCAAGCAAGCAAGCAAGCAAAGCATGGAGACTGACTTCCTTTCAGACAGTCTCAGCTGGAAGACTGCATTCGTCACAGCAATGGTGTTCATGCACAACTTACTGATCTCAGCAGCTATTACTGTAATGTTGTGCCACAATAATGTTTCCCGGTCGAGAGGTTTGGAAGTAAATATTGAACCGTTTCCAGAATCAATGTTGAATATTCTGTCCATATCAGTGTGGCGATCTACAGAATACCTAAAAAGAGAAACACCGTTGTTTAGAGATGAGAGCCATTTCTATTTCACAATTGTTTTAAATTTTATAGTGTTTTCTAAGACTAGATAGAAAAAAATCAGTAAATAAAACAAACTGAATTTGTTGTGTTGGCAGAACTGCAAATTGCAGTATCATGATATACTTTGTCCAAGGCCTCCCACTGCCTCCAGCATCACCAAATGTCTAAGTGGGGATGAAATGTTCTATTAGGACATATGTGTGTATAAACCAGCTTAGGTAGGTCCAGATCATGTGGTTGACTTCTCAAATAAAGTACAGGAATTAACTAGGCTATCTGCCCCTATGAACATTGGATTTCATGCATATATGTCCTATTGGAATATCATACCACTTCATAGGCATTTGGTAATACTAGAGGTAGTTGTGCTCTAAGGGAGCAATCAGACAAAGTATATGTAACCCTGAGACTCTGAGTAATAGCATATTGGAAAGTCTGGGGACTGGATCAAAAACTGCATGTCAGTCACATGTTGGGTGGCCATGTGTTCTGCTTTAGAGAGAACAGTCCTCTATTTGAAGGGCTGTATGGTTCAAATATTTTAAAACCCCAAACTCTTAAGATGGGAGAGCAGGGGCCTTGAAATTGCCCATCATCATGTCATAGCACCTGGATAGCAGACTGAGCTGGAAGGCACCCAGGTCACCTGGTCATACTATGGTGAGATATAAATTATAGTCATTATCTCCAAATTTGTGCATATCAGCATATTCAAACTTTATCCACTTTTTTGGAGATGCCATGTAGCCACCCTAATCATGGGATGATTGCAACTTTGTGGCAACCTGTATGAGAGTGAATGAGCCATCATCAATCTAACACCAGTAGATCTCCATACTGCCTCAGCCACAGTGTAGAGTCAGTTCATGCAATCAGCTGCCCGTCAACAAGAAATCGACTGGAGTATGTGCCTGTGTGAGCCAGCCTTGAATCAGAAAGTGGACCATGGTCTCTGCGCAAGGTTCTGGCTTTGACCTACAAAGCTCCGCATGGCCTGCATCCTTGAATGTCCAGGGCCAGTCTTATTATGAAGCAAAGTAAAGCAATGGCTTTGGGCAGCAAATTACAGGGCAAGCACCACTTTCCTGCTTCCAAATTCCATCTCAGTGATCATTTTAAAAAAGAAAAGTGTGTGTGTGTGTGTGTGTGTGTGTGTGTGTGTGTGTGTTATTTTAACTTTTTGCTTCAGGTGTGATGATATCTAAAGTTGCCAGAGATAAGAGAGTGCCTCTCCCCACAATAACTCTTGCCCATTGAATTCTACTGGGACTGGGAAAGCCTTGCTCAAATGCCTCTCATTTCAAGAATTGCCTCAGGCACTTGTCTGTTCCTTTTGGCCCTACCACTGCTGAACCTGCTATCTAGTGAAACCCATCTGAGCTTGTCCTTGTTGGCTTTTAGAAAAGCTGTAAACAACACCTTTTGCATTAGACCAAGGGCTGGAGAACTTGTGGCCTTCCAGATGTTGTTGGACTACAACTCCCATCACCCCTGACCATACTGGCTGGGGCTGATGGAGCTGGAGTTACAGTTTCCCCACCCCCTGCATACAGACAAATCTTTTTGGATGCATAATAATGTAGGTTATAATTATGGTTCTTTTTGAATTTATTTTTTTTAACTGATGGCTTTAATGAATTATTCAATTCATTTTACCTGGAATTATTTTGCTCACTAAGTCAAAATGTCAGCCTTAATACCAAAGTATACTATTGTTTTAAAAGTAGGTGAGAGAAAGAGTAGAAGTCACAACCCGAAAACTTAGGTTGATTCACAATTTCTATGCAAAGTACCACATAAATATATATCTTGACATTTTAAAGGGCAAACCCACTCATTTTGCTGGCACCTTGGACTTCTTTACTTGAGCATGCTTGGACTATCTCCCTCTTTATCTCTAGTAAAGAAATCAAGTTTCTATGGTTTCTATGAATTTATTAGGTCTAATGGGATTAAGTTATAGGACAGTAGATTTTGGCTGAACATTAGGAGAAACTTCTTAAATGTAAGAGCAGTTTGACAATTGAACCAATTCCTTATAGCAGGAGCAGGCAACCTTTTTGGGTCCATGGGCACTTTTGGCAATTTGAGAAACTGCTTTGGCCACCACCACAAAATGGCCACTAAGGGAGATGTGGCTAGTCACAAAGGCCAGCTGTCTTCCTTTCCTATGAATGTCTCCAAGCCCCATCATGTAGCCCAGAGACATTAATGGGAAATTAAGATGGCAGCAGCTGGAGGGCCCTCACTTTGCTTAGAAGCGACCCCAGCTGCCAATAAGAAAATGTGTTAATTTTTTATTTTATTTTAATGTGAGAGGGGAAGGGCACCAAGAAAGGTGTCCGGGGACACATTGCCTACCCCTACCCTAGAGGGGTCATGGGCTCTCCCTTGTTGGAGGACAGCCATCTGTTGGGGATGATCTAGCTCTCGAGTCCCTGTGTCATGCAGGAAGTTGGACTAGATGGCCTTGTAAGACCCCCTCCAACTCTATGGTTCTATTCAGCAGGTGAACCTCTTGCTTGATTTAGATGAATGGGACTTTGAAAATCCAGAACCAAATTGAGAGGTTTCAGTTAGAATCAAATTTCCATAGAGTGATATGATGGAAAACCTGCCACAAGATGATTCCCCCACCACCCTCAGTGTTTCTGTAGTTAAGTAGCTTTGTGAAAGTTCCCCACCAATTATAATATTTCAAGCTAATGTGACATGGACATAGCGATGCTCTGGGTGAAGTGATTTAACCACATGAAAAATGAAATAACAGGGTAACTTCACTGTGTCCGTCTCACCTCAAAAGTGGTTGTGTGTGTGACTTGGTGAACACATCTCAGTTGGCTCTGTTATCCTGGCCTGGCTTCCCTCTAATTCTCAGTGTTGGGACCTGATTTATTCACATGAGGGAAGGAGCAGGCTGTTTGTTTCCCTGCATTTCCCAATTGAATAAATAAGGTACCGTATTCACTCACTGCTTTTTAATCATTTGTACCCAAGAGCAGACCTTGCTGAATATCACCTACCCAGAACAGAAAAGTCACCTCTGCTTTTTGTTGTTGCAGAATTTAGAATATTATGGCAAGGCTGGCAATAAAATGCAGGATATAGAAAGGCAAGGGATGAAAGGGGCTAGTAAGCTAGGCCTATAGGGAGCTTTTGCCCCTTGCTGGTTCATCCTAAAATACCTCACACAGCACAGCTAAACTGCACAGAGGAAGTGGGAAGGAACACTAGTACTGGAGCAGTGATTGCCATTGTTACACGAGTGCTTGGGTGCCTGGTCCAAGGAGATAACTTGTCCTCTCAGGCCAGTAGTGGGGCAGGTACACCCAATCTGTGCCTCTGTGGTTCAGGGCTGATTTTGATGTGATGCAATTTCACTGTCAAGTTCTTCCCTGCCTAGGACTCCCACACAGTCGGAATAACGTTTAAGTTACTCTGCCACAAGTGTGTAGGGCAGCACTCCCCAACCTGTTTGAACCCATGGGTACATTTGGGAATTTGAGAAACTGCTGTGGGCACCACCACAAAATGCCTAAACAGTGGATCACCACTTTGGCGTCTAGCTGTCATGTCTATGCATCTTAGGCTGCATCTTATTCAGCAAAAACGTTTGTTTCATTTCTATTGGACACTGTAATGTCTCTTTAATAAGGGATTGTCTAATTCAGCCAATTGCTTGCGGTGCAATACAGCTAATGCTTCTTTTAAACATATGTTTTGACAATGTCCAATAGTTGCTTCTTTATGGGGGAAGGTTATTACACAAATACATTTTGTACTGGAACAGTCTTTAATATTCACTGATGTACAACCTCTTTTAAATTATTTACCTGCTTCATGGAAATTAACTAACTGTCAGCGTAAATGTATTCTCTGCACCCTTTTGAGAGCTAGAAGACTGATATTACAACATTGGAAGGATAAACGCTCACCTCCTATAATGCAGTGGATTGAGAACCTTACAGCGCTTTCAATATTTGAACAGTGACATATAGACACCACCTTCAAATGGATACTTATTTGGATATTTGGTCCACTTTTGTTGAAGCCTATGTATAATTGATAGAAAGTTGCATGCATTTCATAAAACTGCATGTACATATAATGAAAAACCCAGGGGAAAAAACATTTTTGCAGGTGCCTGCAGGCACCACATTGGGGACCCCTTAGTGAGCACCACTGGAGGTGCCCACGGGCACCATATTGGGGACCCCAGTATAGGGTCTGTGCAGCAGTGTGGTATCTGCTTGAGCAAGAGACTGATGGCTTGCAGACAGTGCACATTTATGGGCTGGCATACAGCCCTTTAGAGCTTTTTCAAATGTGATGCTGGCTACATAGAGTTCCTCCTAAATAAAGGTTTTTAAATGGTGCTGTGCATGGCCAGCATCTCTTCAGCATCTGCTGTCAATGGATTGGGTCCAATGATGTCATTCCGCTGAGAGATGCAGCTCTGTCAGCAGAACCAGAAAGGGGCAAAATTGTGTGCCTCAAAATCTGCTCCAGAGGGGTGGGAAACCCTCAGCAGCAGATTACTGGGTGGCACAGAGGGCTGCAGGGGGAAGGAGAGAGGGAGAAAGTCCCATCGCACTAGCAGATGCCTGCTAGTGCACCATTGGATTTAGCCCAATGCCACAAACTCATAGGATCATGTCAAGAGACGCAATGTCCAATTCCATCTGTTGAAAGGTCTGCAGTCAAGCCTTCCTGATGAAAGGGTTAAAGTGAATTTAAGATCATGTACATGTTTGCTTTAATTTCTTTCCTTCCACTAAAAAAAACACAACTTCTCCCCGTTACCTTTTAAAAGCCTGGAACCTTTTGGGTTTGTGTCTGTTGACTTCAAAGGCTGAACGCTAGCAGAAATTTGCATGGAATTATGTGAGTTGCAACCCCCCCCCCAAAAAAAAACCCCTAGGATCTCAAGCTGGGACAACAATATCTCAGACATACTGAAAGTTGGCAGTAGTGCTGTAGTTTGGAGTTGGCAACTTATTTAACAAGATTTAAGCATGCATCTTTCACATACTTAGTGAACCGGGGATTAGTGGTGTAAGGTTTTCAAATATGAGCCTAATATTCAGAAATCCGAATGTCATGGATTTAGCACAGTGTCTGTGACACGGTTTTCGAAAGCAATGGAGAAAACCTGTTTATGTTTGACTCTTAATTTACAGTCTGATGCTTACCATTGGTTTTAGCTGCAGTGGAAGCACTTGATCATGTTAGGGTTTGTGTGGAGATAAGAGAGTGGCCTAGCTAGACCATAGTCGCTGTTAGGAGAAAAGTGATGCCCAGGAGGAAAGAGGGTAGCCTATCAGTTTACAGCCCATGCCTGGTGGCTGGTGGGTAGAAAACAGTGCTCAGACTCTCATCTCAAGTTTGATGTGAGCGAAACACTTGTCTTTCTTTCATCTTCTCTGCAAAAGAGGGACTATGTATGGATGGACTCTCCAGAAACTTCCCAGATCAACCGAACTCCTAGAAACAACAATATTACAGAGCAGTGGGGCAGGGTGAGTAGAAGCCCCCCTATCCTCACAGTATTTCATCTCTACAAGGACAAGGGTCTCATGGATTCGGTCCAGTAGTTTCTCCTCCTACCAACAGATCAGCACTGTGATAGGGCTACCTCTAGACCAGCGGTCCCCAATCTTTTTGGCACCAGGGACCAGTTTCTTGGAAGACAATTTTTCCATGGACCAGGGGGGTGTCACCCACTGCTCACCTCCTGCTGTGCGGGCGGGGATTTATCCAAGAGTCTCAAGGGGGGCTGAAGCGAGTTGAACTCGCCCCTCCCGAGACTGTCGGCAACTTGCCTGCTGCCGCTCGAAAACAATGCGCCAGGGAAAGGGCCTACGAGGTCCCCGGCATGTCACTTCCTGGTTCTCCGGAGCTGCTCTTTTTACGTAAATACCATGGTAAAGTACCTTAAAATGGCTGCGATTTGCTATTTGTGGCCGTTTTAAGGTACTTCACCATGGTATTTACGTAAAAAGAGCAGCGCCGGAGAACCAGGGACCGTCATGTCACTTCTGGTTTTCCGGAAATGCTCGCCAGGAGGCGTGCAGAGGGATGAGCGGCAGAGGGGTGCTTGCCGGAGCTGGCGAGCACCCCGAGAGCCAGGTGGGGTGCTCGTGGCGTGTCCCACCCCAGCTCTCCAGTCGCATCACTCCCGGTTTTCCGGAAATGCTTGCCGGGAGGCAAGCAGAGGGACGAGTGGTGGTGGGGTGCTCGCCAGAGCTCACGAGCACCCCGAGAGCCAGGTGGGGTGCTCGTGGCACATCCCGGCTCGGTTCCTAACAGGCCACAGACCAGTACCGGTCCGGGGGTTGGGGACCCCTGCTCTAGACAAAGGCAGGTGTGTGTGT
This sequence comes from Shinisaurus crocodilurus, assembly GCA_021292165.1. Lineage (NCBI taxonomy): Eukaryota > Metazoa > Chordata > Lepidosauria > Squamata > Shinisauridae > Shinisaurus > Shinisaurus crocodilurus. The sequence continues at coordinate 125,100,718 of CM037880.1, read as the reverse complement.
GTGTGTGTGTGTGTGTATGTGTGTGAGTGTTAAGCCTTAGGCTTAGGGCCTAACTAAATAGTTAGGTTAACAAAGTAATTAACGACTCTTTTAGTTTTTGAAGATTAAATACTAGGCGTGGTGGGAGGGGATTATGGTCAGCACTGCAGTGTGTGGGGAGGGAGGGGAGTTTAAGTCTTCCCTCCCCAGCTGTGATCTTGGTAAAAAAATTGACACACACACACACCTTGCCATGTAGCAATTAGCATGGGGGGGGGGGAACTCCCATTGGTGACTATGGGGATTTTTCCCCTAATGTTAATTGCCACACTGGGTGATGGTGAACGATTTTTACCAAGATCACAGCTGGGGAGGGAAGGTTTAAACCTACCCACATGCTGTGCTGCTGCTGATCAAATCCCCCCCCCCCCGCTATGCCTGGTACTTATTTCAAAACCTGGTGTTCTCTAAATTGTTTGGACTTCAACTCCCATCAGCTCCCACCAGCATTATTAATGGTCAGGTATTCTGGGAGTTTTATTTTATGGAGCTGCTTGCTAAATTTCCCTGTGCTTTGCCAATTCTTGCTGGTGACTTCAATGCAAGGATTGGGTCCCATTCTCAGGATCCCAATTTGCTTGGTTCCTGTTCTTCTGTCAATCTGGGCGAAAATACGGGTAGCTTGCGCCACTCCAAAGATAGACATGTTAATCCTGCTGGGATTGGTCTGCTTCAATTTGTTTCAAAATATGAATTGTGTATTCCTGAATGGTTCTAATGCTAATGATGCTTGGGGTGAATATACATTTATCTCCTGCAGAGGTTCGAGTGTTGTCGACTACTTTTTGGTTCATAAGGAATTAGAGAATATGTGTTGTAATTTTAGAATTGGTGATCGCACTGATAGTGACCATCTCCCACTGGAGCTATCCTTTGTGATTCCTAGTGCTATTAAGCTAAGTTTACAACACCTCTCTTCTAACCTTTTTATTTCTGGTAGCTCCAAAAAGATTACGGTAAATGGTCCAGGTCTACAGTCGAGGCTTTTCCGAGGTTTATTGACTCCCCTCGCACAATAGTTGCTCTTAGACAAATTACTGTTGATACTTCCCCTGAGGAGGGTATCCTAAATTTTGAGTCAGTAATTAAAAATATGCACTCTCATCTTCAAACTACTGTTTGCCCTTCGAACCACTTAAAACCTTCAAAAAGTTGGTTTGATGGAGAGTGTGCCAGTCTTCGGAGGAGAATCCATTCTGTGTATAGTTTCTATCGTGTAAACAACAAACATCAAGTACCTCATTCCTATTATGAGTTAAAGAAAGAATATAAGAATCTCTTGGCACAGAAAAAAAGAGAGGCTGTTAAAGAATCTTGGCAGATGTTAATTTCAGCATCCCTTACCCGTAACTCCAGAACCTTTTGGAAATTGGTCTCTGGCGCTTTAAGTCATAGTACTGGATCTCCTGATTATCATATCCCAGCTAATGTTTGGGAAGACCATTTTTGTTCAATTTTTAATAACCCCAATTCTGTTGTTTCTAACTCCATCCCTCATTTAACATCTGACATCCCCGACTGGCCTTCAGTTGAGTCAAGCAGTGTAGAGGAGCTGTTACTCCAACTAAAACCAGGCAAGGCTCCGATGGTATTCTGTCTGAACTTTTGAAGTGTAACATCAGTTGGTGGGCCCCTCTATTAGCTACTCTTTTCTCCCTAATAAACAAATCTGGTGTAACCCCTGGGATCTGCCTAAAGGCTTTTATCATACCAATACATAAGAAAGGGCCCAAAGATGACCCAAATAATTATCGGCCTATAAGCTTGCTTTCTATAGTGGGGAAAGTATATGCAAATTATTTGTGCCTTAAATTGAAAGCCTGGATCAATGACCATGATATCTTAGGGTAGGAGCAAATTGGGTTTCAATCTGGCCACTCTACTTTTGATCACTGTTTGGTTCTGTCCATTTAATACACAAATACTCCACCCCAAAAGGAGGCAAATTATTCACTGCTTTTATTGATCTAAAGTCTGCTTTTGATACTATATCCCGTGACCTCCTTTGGAGCAAACTGGAACAGCTCTCTATTGATAGGTTATTGTTTCTAATCCGTACCCTACATCAAAACACATCTACCCAGGTGCGCTGTAGTAACTATGGCCATTTCTCTCAGATTTTCTCCCCTCGTGGTGTTAGACAAGGCTGTGTTCTTGCTCCCACTTTATTCAATCTGTACCTGGCTGATCTTCGCACCCACCTACTGTCAATAGCCTCCCACCCTCCTAAGATTTGCTCCACAAGAATATTTATCCTCCTCTATGCAGATGATGCTGTTTTAATTTCGCAGGTCTCAAGCGATTACTATCTGGATTTGCTGGGTTTTGTAATAAAAATCTTTTAACAATTAACTACTCCAAATCTAAAGTTATGGTATTTGCAAGGAAGAAGGTTAGATACTCTTGGTTCATGGATAATAGCAGGCTTGAGCAAGTTGACTCCTACAAATATCTGGGTATTTGGTTTCACGAGGCAACAAACTGGGGAGTTCAGGCAAGATGTGCGAAGGCTAAAGCTGAACAAAATTTGGGTGCTATATTACGGTTCTTTTTTTACTAAAGGTGGGAATTTCATTCCAGCTGCTACCCGTGTTTTTCAAGCCAAAATAGTATCTCAGATTCTTTTCGGAGCCCCTGTCTGGTTCCTGGCCTTAAAGACTCTCTTGAAGGTGTTCAATCCTACTTTCTAAGAGCAATATTTGGCGTGCCCAAGTGTGTGGCTAGTGCTGTTCTCTATCTGGAAGCTGGCCTTAATTCTCTCGGCTGTATGGCTTGGATACGTTCTATTCACTTTTGGCTTCGCTGCTGTTCTCTGCTTAAGCTTAACTCTTTTGCATTCCAGGTGATGTTAGATTCCCATGTGTCTGCTTGGAACAAAGCAGTGGTGAAAAAGGTTGTCTCAGCGGGGCTGTCACCCTCCTACTTGTTATCCATACCTTGGGAGAAAGCTAAATTTCTTGTTAAGCAAAGATTAATTGACATCGACTTCCAAGAGCTCCATGGAGCGGCTCAGGGCCCATGCTCCCCCTTGTCGATGGGTCTGTCAGACCTATACTCTACAAATGGGATGCTATACTTAGATTGGTTATCTATTCCAAAATATAGGAGAGCGTTTTCCTTGGCTCGATTTAATGTTCTACCCTCCAAACTTTTGGATGGTAGATTCAATAAAATCCCAATGGAAAACAGGTGTTGCCCCTGCAATAATGAGGAGGTGGAAACTGTTGCACATGTCCTTTTTAACTGCAGCTTTTATCGAGGGGCTAGAGAAAACATAATATATCCAATCACCCAGACTTTTCCTGGACGATCCTCAGAGTTTCTTTTGTCCACTCTGCTTGACGGCTCAAACAGCTCAATGACCAAGAAAGTTGCAAAATTTTTGAATATTGCTATTGTGACTAGCTAGACCTTCTATGCTTGTCTCATTCTGTTTTTATTTTCTAAGTTTTTATCTGAGTGTATAATTAAGAGCTGGTGTATCTTGTTTGTATTGTTTTACGTATTGGTGTGGTCGGTAGACTGTAAATAAAATATTCATTCATTCATTTTTTTATTCTGGGAGTTGTAGTCCAAAACATCTAGAGGGAGGCTGACATAACATGTAATTAGGCTGGGAAGCTTCTGGGGATGCAGTGGGGGGTTAGGCCCTGTCCCTCATCCCAGTTCTGTAGAGAAGGAAAGAAGAAAGATTATCTCTCATGCTTGAGAACCAACAGAATTGTGGGACTTCCGGTTAGGTGTTATGGCAGGCTGATGTCTCCATAAAGAAGTGGAGACACAATGTGGCTTGAAAGCTGGCTAGGAAGAGATCCCAGTCGGCAAAATCCCCCTGGATCAAAGGGATGATAAAGAGCTAACCCTACGTACCTTATAGGCATCTACTTGTGAGGGTTTTTTTTTTTTTTTTTTGCAGAAATGAAGGTTTTTACAACTAGCTCACAGGAGGAATAAGACCTGGGGTCTGGGAATTTACAGTTTTGCTCCCAGTCGCATTGGAGCGTTTTTAAGGTCATTAAGTCTACCACCCTCATTTCTTAAAGATTTATGGAATACATCTGTTTATGAACAAAGAGATATTTTCTCTGCACCAAACTTGAGTTTTCTTACAGTGAGTTAAACCTTTTTTCTCGGGACTATAAAAAAGAAGAAAAAAGAAAGAAAGAAAAAACCGGAAGGATTTAAAGATTTAAAATCTTTGTGCAGAAAGCTTTATAAAGAGAAGATTTATAATAAAGTTTTGAAACAGAAAAGAGGTTTCCTAATCTTATTTTTTCTTTTAAAAAAGTATTTTTTTTTTTGACGAAAGTGCATATGGGGGAAAGTTGCTAGATAAAGAGACCAGATCACCATGGGATTGTCTGATGTTTATGCTAATAGACCACTTGTGATTGGAGGATATTACATAACAAAAGATATGGATCAGTCTGTGACTGCTGCTATGCTGATGAAAGGGCTGGAAATTGCTGGACTTGTAAAGAGATTCTAAGATCTGGGTTGTGTTCCTTTTTTGAATTGTACTATCGTGGCTAATTCCAGGAAGAATATAAAAGGCAGAAGCGGCTCGATAAACCTGCCTACAGAAAAAATCGTCACACCTGATTTGCTTCAGAAATTATCTGAACAACTGGGAAATAAATTGGAAGATCTTTGAAATAAAATGGTGCTTTCTGAGAAAAGAATGGATGAGAGGTTTGCAAAAACAAAATTGGAGATGACAGAAGAAGATAAGAAGTTGGACAGCTCTATAAAGCAGACATCTGGAGAGGTGAAACAGATTAATGACAAGGTTGAAATTTCAGAGCATAAAATAGTATTAAATAGAGACTTTGAATTAGACAATTTGGCTTTATTGGAACTGACAGAAAAAGAATATGGCTTGATATTTAGACCTATCTCAGTGTCTGATGAAGACATTAGAGAAAGAAATATTAAAAGTTTGGCGAATTGCTTGGACTGGAAAGAGACAGAAATATGGAGACAGAAATTGACAAAGTTTGCAAAATAAATTCTATGTTTGCTAGATCAAGAGGAGATCTAAGAGATATATTGGTCCATTGTGTTAGAAAGAAGACAAAGGATCAACTCTCCAACAACATTTTATTACAAAAATGAATGCGGATGATATAGATATAATCATGATGGATTATCTTGGACAGTGTGACCTTTGCTTTCAAGGGACAGAGATTTAAATTGATATTTTTTTTAAAAAGCGGGCGACTTTACAGAAAGATTCAAAAGAGATCTGGGAGGAAAATTTGGGCATAAAGATTACATAGATTTCATAGATCATAGAGCGGGAAGGAGCCTACAAGGCTATTGAGTCCAACTCCCTGCTCAATGCAGGAAACTAGAGGAGGGGTCTCCCATCCAAGTAATAACCAGGCCTGACCCTGCTTAGCTTTCCACGCTCAGACAAGCTGAGCCAGCGTAAGACAGATCCTAAAGACTAATATACAGTTAAAGCTGAATTGTTTCTTTTGGGGTTAATGGACAATTAGTTGGAAAGAAGTCATGGGATTATTGTCTATAATAGAAGAATAGTTAGAGAAGATGTTGGAACTGGTAGAGATAGCTAACTTATGTCATTAGAGAAAAGAGAACATTTTTGCTTTTTGTTGAGTTTGGAAATCTCGAACAGACTTTTTGCAGGGCCTAGAATTAAAAAACAACTTGTTTATTTGTGGGTTTGTTGAAAGAAAAAGTTTAGCAATAGAAAAAAGTGAACTTTCTTTGAAATTATAGAGTAAGAGAAATTGTTGTTACTTGTATATGTTGTAGAGATAATCAGAAGTCCATTTTAGTTAGTTTTTGTTTCTTTTTTGTTGGATGTGGTGTCTGTTTTGTTTTTAATAAAATAAAAATTATAAACTCGAGAGCCAACTGAATTGTAACCCAGCTCCCATCCCAGTTTTTCCATGGCAGGTTTCGCTCTCATGAATCTCCGCTGAATATTAAAATTATGAGAAAACGTAACTTCTCTCAGCAATCACTCCACACATAAGATCATTTTCAGAGGAGAAAGTTAACTTAACGCAGCACTAATAGGAAATACGGTGGCTTGGCAAAATGTTAATTCTGTATTATTTTTCTTACTCAGGAAAAAAGAAAATACAAGACAAGGTTACAATAGTTAAAAGTATATTTTAATTATATCGTTAACCCTGACCTAGAAGGATGCTTGTAATAGGCTATGCTGTCATTGCTTTCATTCCATTTAAATAATCCTGGCTTTCTTTTGATCAAGGGCTGCTAATTACATTGAATTGGTGGTGACTTTGACTTACGGATCATAGCCTATTAAGAATTAAGTCGACAACATCAAACTCGTTTTTACATTTCTTTAATGAAATTACTGGTGCGTGTATGTCAGATTTTGGGACTTTATTCCCTTCAAATCCTAGGAAATTGACAAGCTGGAAGGTTAATAAAAACATGTAGATGCCACTGAGGCTCTATGCATAAATACTGAGAGTGGGCAAGGAAAGGGTTGGGAAGACAAGCTGTGTTAGCATCAGGCCAGTAAGTTTCAGCAACAGAAATGCATTTATTTGCAGCTGGTTGTCCTCTTGTCCTTGTTTATGCTTTTGAAGAGATACTCAAATTACACATTCATCAGGAAGTAAAAAAGGCCCATTTGTTCATATCCATAAGGATGCTGAAGTTGGTTCCTAGTTCCCAGTTCCTTATTTGCATGAAACGCCAAAAGAGAGCTCAGTCAGGAAACTGAATAAGGACCCAATGTTTCAATGAACCTGCACCCCAAACTAAGCTTAAGGCTACCCCATATCATATAACTCAGTGACTGGGAGGCTGTTCCTTTCAAGACGAACAACAATGATCTCCAATCAAAAGAGTTATTTGTGCACAACACACACTAATAAGGAACTGGGGCTGTGCAATTGAGTTCTGTCTGTTCCAAAGCTTTCTCTATGAGCAGGGTACTGTCAAGGATGCCACCCTATGCCAATAATAGCAAAGACAGGTAGAAAAGAATAAGGAACTGGTGGTGTGAATCCCAGAATACATTGTGTCAAACAGATGGCATTGAATAGCTTCCAGCTTCTTGTTCTTTTCTAGTTATTTTGATATTATCAGCATGGGTGCACTTATCTGAAAGTGCCCTGCACACAGAAAACTTTGGGCTGGACAGTACTCTGGACTTGAAAGATATTAATAAGTTACTAATAAATTATTAATAATAGAGTCCTACTCTGGACTCAGAAGATATTAATAATCATCAGCCAGTGCAAGGTGCTCAAGTGGACAACTTGGAGAACTCCAAGTTCTGTTGGATGATGCTAAATTTCTAAATCCATTTCAGCTGGGGTTCAGGCCTGGTTTTGGCATCGAGATTGTTTCGGCTGCCCAGATGGATGACCTGTATCATGAGTAAGACAGGCAGAGTGCGACCCTGTTAGTTTTCCTAGACCTCTCAGTGGCTTTCAATACGATCAAACATGCTGTTCTTCTGGATAGACTGGCTGGGGTGGGATTCGGAGGCACTGACTGGATTTGCACAACACGACAACCCACCACGGGCATCATCCTAACCCTGAGTGTTTTCAGCAGGGTGGCTTATTTTTCAGGAACAAGGCACACAGAGAACCCATAGTTTTTTCTAGGGTTGTTCTTGCCCACGATGGGTTGCCATGTCGTCTGAACCTGGGAGACAGATTTTATCGTGGGTTGCTGTGATCAGCTATAGAGCCACTTGGCAAAAGCGGCAAAAAGGCCCATGCCGCTCGCTTTTCGTGATCTCACCAGTGACGTCCCTTTCACCAATGCTGAAACAGCACTTTGGAAGGACCATTACTTATTCCCCAGTTGTTTCTTGGTGCCTCAAAAATGTGCAATTGGGGTTTTAATTTCTTTTTTCATCATCATCATCATCATCATCATCGGTCAGCCTTTTGCAAGTGCACACTTATGGCTATCTGATGTGAGTCTTGACCAGACGAGGTTGCCTCTCAGCTACTTTGCACACAGTTGTGAAGAATTGGGGTTGGAATAACAGTAAGAGAAAGGAGGAATGCAGTAACACAAGTCAGAAGCACCAAAAGGGGGGGACAGTCAAAGGAGAAAGTGCATCAAAAGCGGGGACAACGACAATATTGGTGATGTGATCTTCTCTGTTTTAGGTGTTGACCTGGCAGGTTTCAATGTCCTCTACCTTTTCACCACTTCCCCAACTCTCCAGCTACTCCAAAATAGGGAAATATTAGCTCCCCCCCGCCACCGCCTGTTTTTCAGATCCTTTTTGGAGCAGTTACTGCTGCGGTTATTTCAGTTCCCTGACAGTTTTAAAAAAAATAATAATGAAAATTTAAACTCAAATTTAGTGGCTGGAAAGTAAAAGGAGGGGAAATTTACTGCAGGTGCGCAATTCTCTCCTTCATTTACTTCCATCCCAGCCCTTAAATTGGCACAAATTTCCTCTCCATTTACTTCCCAGCCATTAAATTTGCGCATATTTCTGCATTTTTTTAAAAATAGAACTGCCAGTGAACCGCAGTAACCACATTAAGTGCTCCAAAAAGAAGCCGTGAAAAGGGGGCAGTTAATATCTCCCCTTTCTGGAGTAGCCGGAGACTCGGGGAAGTGTTGAAAAGGTGGAGGGCGCTGAGAACTGTCAGTTCAACACTTAAAATGCGAAGATTACAGTATTTTTCCATGTATAAGACTATACTTTTTCTTAAAATTGTTAGACTAAAAATTGAGGGTTGTCTTATACAGGGAAGTAAGCTGAGGAGAGAACCGCATACTTGGGGGCGTCTTATACACGGAAAAAGGGGGAGATATTGTGCCCACACCTTTTGGTGCACCTTCTTTTGCTGCTTTACTTGCCTTTACTGGTCCTTTTCAATTGACAACTTGGCAATTGGCCCCTGGCAACTGCGTACAAATTAGCCTATAAGCAGTCTCACCTTGTCATTCTGTTGCCTACTCCACCCTCCCTCCCCTCCCTTTGATAGCTGAAACAGACAAGGAAATTGACAAGGCAAGACTACACACGTAAGACAACTGAAAGAGTGCACTTGCACACTTGCAAAAGGCCGACACAAATAATAATAATAATAATAATAATAATAATAATAATAATAATAATAATAGTTTAAAAAATTACAAACATACTTGTGCAATTTTCAGGGCCCCCTCCCAAAAAAAAATACGGGGAGAATAACCCACAGGAAGCCTGATTGTCTGTCAGGCATACCGTGGGTTGCTCAGCAAACAACCAGCCCACCATGGGTTATTTGCAGGGTGGCTTACCGTGATGTGCAAACACACCCATTGTGTTGCAATGGTTCCATTCCTATTTGAATGACCAATCCCCGAATCTGCTTTTGGGAGACTATTATTTGAGTCCTTGGCATTTATACCACGTTGTCCCACAGGGTTCCATTTTGTCCCTGGGTGTGTGAATGCACCCATGTTTTATGCATTCCATAGAGTTGTTATATCCAAGTTCATTCAGGCACTCGTTAGACCACCATGCCTAATTTGAGCCCTTTTGGAAAATGGTATGGCAGCGCCACTTTGGTGCTGTATTCCCTCTTCCGACACAGACTTTCAGTACAGCAAATGTGGGAGGAAGAATAGCAGAGAGCCTGCAGCTGAGCCGTGCACATGCAGTGATAAGTGGCAGTGTCTCTTGAGCAGTGGTGTAGTGAAGCCAGGACTCACAGCACCATGACTTTTTGATTAGGAGGGACGATGGCATTGTCTCCCAGGATTCCCACTTGAGGTTAGCTGCAATCCTCACAGTAGCTGGGGGGGAAATGGATTTTCCCAACAACAATAATATTGTTGTGCGCTATCTCTACTGCAATGTAAAATAGTGTGTGGGTGGTGGTGGTTTGGTCTTGAATTAAGACCCATTCGCTTTACGAAAGACCTGCTCCTGGTGGAGATGGAAATTGCTGGAACCGGTTTATTGATATGGATCAACTCCACTGCCTGCATTTTTGGTCTCTCCTCGGGGGCATGGCTAAGGGGACTGTCATGATTAGTGCCTACACTTCAAAATGTACCACTACACCAATGATCTTGAGCAAAGGTTCTTCTCCACCATGGGGGTCTTAATGCAATGGGAGTCAAGACTGGAAACTGTCAGCTCTAATATTGTGATAGTTGTACACCACTGTATGAACTTAATGCATTTATTCATCTGAAATGTCATTCAGCAGCCAGGCAGACGAGGGGAATCAGCAACAAAAATGTTACTCTATTGACAAATGTACGTGTCACTCAATCTGCTTGTGCCAAAGGCAGTTTTTTTTTTTTACAAAACCCGCTCCTTGGAGATCTTTTCCTAATTGCTTTCTTAAATACAGCATCCTCGTGTTTAATGCAACTGCAACTCGAGAAGATTTGTGGGCTGCCAAGGGACGTACGTGTGATTTTTTTTTTTCTCACTAAGCATTTTCATAATGACATTATGAAGGATTCTTTAATGGGAGATCAAAGGGCTTTCAAACTGACAGTGCTCTGTGCTTAGGTTTTTCTTTATCTTTTTAAAGCTACAGTCAAGTGTGTGTGGGGGGGAAATTGAGGGTTTTCAACATAACATCAAGTGTCTGAAGGTTTTATTTCTAACTGTCAGGGGAACCTGACAAGTAAGTGACAAGTAGTACATATAACGGTCTAATTGCATCCTCCCCCAAGCTGAGAGGGAAAGTTAGAGTTAGCATTTACACTTATGATGGTGTGTGGGGGGAATCACTGTCAAGACGATGCAGCCCTAATCTGTCCTCACAGATCTTGGAAGATGCTAGCAGAGAGATTGCCCCAGAAAGGCCCTTCAGGATCACACTGTACTGCAGGCATGCAGTCTGAGTGGCAGCACGGCCCTTGCTCTTCCCCAGCTTGTTTACATTACTTAGCCGCCACCCCCCCCCATCTTTCCTCACTTCCTTTACTTCCAGGGCGTATGTCTAGAGAGGCTAGCTTTGATGTGATCTGTTCCTGCACATCTCCAGCCATCCTTGTCCTTTCAGTGTTCACCATTGCCTCTCTCCTCCTGCATCTTTCTACCTGTAGTTCTTGCCCATGACCTTCACTCCTTCCACTCTGAGCCACCCGAATGTCTCCTGCTCCCTTAAAAAGCTCTGCCCACTCGCCCCTGCAGCCCCTTATGCCTGGAACCTGCGGGGTACATCCTCTCTCTTCTTCAAACCCAAGCTCAAAACCCACCATTCCTTTGCAGACTTTGGTTTAACCCTTCAGTCCTCACCCTCCAACTGAAGCAGAGCCTGACAGAACAATCCTATGCAGGTCTACTCAGAATTCAGTCCCACTGAGCTTAATGGGACACTCCCAGGGAACTGTGCGTAGGAATGCAGCCTAAGCTCATGTAACTGCATTTGTTCATATCCTTCTATGGTAACCTTGCCTCTCCCTCTGTTGACTGCCCATTTATTTAAATTTAAACTTCCCTGGGCAGAGACTTGTCTTGTATTTATGTTAATGAAAAAACGAGAGGGGAAGGCACTTGTATGTAACGGAAACCAACAGGAGAGAAAAGAAGAATCTCAGGTGCCTATGAGAAACGTGTATTCTGCCCAACCTAATGCCAAATAAACGTTCCTCATAGGCACCTGAGATTCTTTTTCTCTCTCTTGTTGGTTTCTGTTTTATTTATGTCACTCTGCAGAACATCTTGTCCACTGATGACATACTACTGCTACTACTACCACCACCAACGGTGATGAAGATAATGATGAATGAATTATGTCCATACTTTCATTATGGCAGATGTCCCATATCTCAGCTTCTAGAGTTTGCTTTTTGGCACTTTAGTTCCTCAATAAACACCAGCTGTTCTGTGGTGTCGTCCCTTGCTTGTGCCTAGACTAACATCTTGGGGCATACCTCATCTCAACCATTATCCCACCCCTCCTCTTTCACTAAGAATCTTTATTCCTCCCCCCATAATGTATCCCACACATTCACCCCAGGCACCTTGCAATTATTCTGCTGGACCTACATTTTGAAGGCATGTACTTTGTTAGCTTCCTGCTCTTCCACATTGAAATGAAAACACTGGGACTTGTACCTCTGGATGAGGTAAACCATCTGCATTCATCCCATTAATTTCAGTGGGACATAAGCATTGCCAAACTCTCTATGGATCCACCCCTCGTTCACGACTTGCCCTCCTTCCTTCGCTTCGTAAGTAACATCTCACTGATAGATCCTGATTTACACTCCAATAACCTGCTTCTAAATTTACATTTCAAAAGGAAAATATATTGGAAATATCCCCTTTATGGTCGTCATTACGCCTGCATCTAGCCAAAGCTTTATGTACTCTATGATAAAAGAATCAGAATTACACTCACAGAGTAGGTTTAGAGATAAAACACAGATATGCAGACGTACAACTACGTATGTCATTCTTAACCGTCGTTGATATTTTTAAACCATAATAATTTCAGAGGTCAATAATAAAAACTGAAATAGTCTATATGCTTACTTGATGGGGTTCTTTGCACTGTCTGGGTCCCGGGCAGTCACACTTCCTATGACAGAGTTTATCTGGACATTTTCCTTTACTTCTAGTATATAGGCTGGCTTGCTGAACACTGGAGGTTCATCTACATCCTCCACCTGAATTCTGACGGTCGTGATATCTTTGAATGGCCCAAGATAGAGGAATCTGGGATCCACGTGAGGATTGCTAGCCTCCACTTTCAGAGTAAATTGTCTCTTCTTCTCAAAATCCAAAGCCTAGGAAGAGAAAATGGGACACGTTAAAAAGAAAGCTGAGAAGGCTTTTCCAGGGAGACTTGACATTTAAAGAGGCACTGAGATGCATTGAGCTAGTTTATGTTCTGTGATTCAAAACAAACATTTACAGCACAATCCTATGCATGTTTATGCAGAAGTAGCACTCTTTCTAGGGAGTAAACCCCTATCGAACACAGTGGGACTTATTTCTGAGTAAACATGCATAGGACTGTGTTATTTATGCCTGTTTTGAATGCAGCTCCACAGGGTTTTAATAGCATCTTCCTAACATCCCTTCACGTTTCTCCATCAGTTGACTGCTGTACAGTCCAGGAGTGCACCAGTCTCGCTCAGCTAAAGGTATGAATGCATAGTGGTGGTCAGGGGCTTCATAAACCTCTTGTCTTTGCAGTCACTGGCCAGCCACAAAAGAGGAGCTTAATGGAGCTCCTGCCAGGCCACTATACATGGCTGGTGATCTCTGTTCAGTTTGGTTTGTGCAGCCTGTACCAAAACCACTGCTGCTACTAATACGAGTATACATCACAACTTTCTTGGTAGACGTCCCACCACGTACAAGGATACAAAAGATCCTTGTATTATCTTGAGGTCTCCAAGATAATAGCAGTAACAGAGCACATGAAAACCAGCAACCGTGAACAATCATGTTACTCCCTCGACATTCTTGCATCTTATTTCAGATTAAACCTTTTGACATTTGGATAGGTCTTCCTAACAGCTGGGAAGTGTGCAATCCTGAACTCTAACGGGGGATTTACACGACTGTTTTGGAAACACATGTTTCCAAAACTGCTTGCACAGAGGTAACGTGAACTTGAGGGGGAGGCCATAGCACAGTGGCAGAGCATGCAGTTTGTACGGATAAAGGCCTCAAGTTCAATCCCCAGCATCCTCCAAGAGCCTGACCCTTGCCTGAGACCCTGGAGAGCCACTGTTAGTCAGAGTAGACAGCTGAACTCTGGGGTAGATAGATCAGTGGTCTGACTTAGTATAAGGCAGCTTCCCATGTACAAGTGCTCTCCCAAAGGACAAAGGAAGGCACTCCACATTCAGGAGGTAAAAAAGGAACCTTTTCCTCTACTGACGAGTGGTCACACTTCAGACATATTGGGTACAACAACTGTAAATTGGAGGGCTTCCACAGATAATAAGAGAGCATTCTATCTGATCATGATCATAGTACACCGGTCTTCTCTCACCCGCACTGGCTCCCAATTCGTTTCCAGGCCCAATTCAAAGTTCCGGCCTTGACTTATAAAGCCCTATATGGCTTGGGACCTCAGTACCTTATGGAACACCTCCTCCAATATGTATCTACCCGTACTTTAAGGTCATCCATAGAAGTCCTTCCTCAAGTGCCCCCTCATTCTGATGCTCAGAGAGTGGCAACAAGAGAGAGGGCTTTTTTGGTGGTGGCCCCCAGCTCTGGAATGCACTCCCAAGGGCAGCTCATCTAGCACCCACACTGCTATCTTTTCAGCATCACACTAAGACTTTCCTGTTCTCCCAAGCTTTTTAGATCCTTTAATGTATTTTTAAACATTATAGCATTTTTGTTTTTTATTCTATTCCCTGCAATGTGGTTTTACTTCTTATACCTGATACTGTATTTCATGCTGTGTTGGCATGTTTATTCATTTTATATGGTTGATATTGTTGTTGTTGTTGTAAAATACCTAGAGGAATTTATTTTATGAGACATTTAATAAATGTAATAAATAAATAAAGCATAGCTTTTCCTCCAGTGCCTTTTGAGGGCCAAAACAAACAGTACCGTAAATCTGTCTAGCAGCTACATGTTTTGTTCATTTTTTACTCCAGGGTAGGTGCAAGGGTCCCAGTCTGGATCTAAAAAGCACCCTATGCCCAACACTAGGCTTCTGATCTGAATTGGGGCCTCTGTGCCTACTCTAGAGTAAAAAAAAAATGTAGCTGCTAGACACAGATTTAAGGTAATGTCTGTTTTGACCCTCAGGTTCACCTTTTGGGGGCATTTAGTCATGATTCCCAGGAAGGAAAAGCCTCTCTGCAGCTAAGTTGCCCCTCAGGAAAAGCCCTTTAGTATAGGTTAATTGTATTCAGGGCCGGATTAAGACCATTATGGGCCTGGTGCTGAGGATTTTGTCCCCACCCACCCCCGGCCAGCCTCCCCCAACCTGGCGCCCTCCAGGTGAACTGGACTGTAGCCCCCATCACCCACGGCCAGCACGATGGGAGTTGTAGTCCAACACCGCTGGTGGGCACCCAGTTGGGGAAGGCTGACCCGGGGGAGTCCGTCGGCGCCCAGCCAGAGCCGCGCACGCTGCTGCTTCCCCGCTGGGCAGTCCTGCCACCAGGCCGTGAGAACCAGGTCAGAGGCAGGCGCGCGCGTGGGCAACCACCTTACCTTACCGGAGTGGCTTTGGCTCTCCCGAGCCGGACAGACGGGGCATCTCGCAGAGTCGCAGGTCCCCGGCGGGAAGAGCTGCCGCCGCCGCCGCAAGGGAGCTGCTGCCTGGCGTCTCGACGGGCAAGTGTGGCAGCGGCAGCAGCCAGCAGGCGGTGGCGCGGCTCGGGTGAGTGGGCGCGCCGCGCGCTGCCAGGCCGGCTTTGGGCCTATTTTATGGTAGGGGCCTGGAGCTGCAGCTCCAATAGCCCCTATCTTAATCCGGCCCTGATTGTATTGTTATGAAAAAAAAATTGTGTATGGGAAACCGTGAGGGGAGCTCTCCTTCCTCTTCTTCAGGGGAAGGCTTTTTTGAGGGGGTAGGAGAAGGGGAGTGTGTGTGTGTGTGTGTGTGTGTGTGAGAGAGAGAGAGAGAGAGAATTCCAGGAAATTTTGACTCAAAGGAGAAGTTATGCTTGCCTCGAATTGGGGCTGCTCTGAGTCAAGCAACGAGTACCCCATTTTGAATAATTGCCCCATCCTTACTATGAAGGTTTCAATTGAAGAAGGTAGTTGTGAATGCACTTTGAATCTTGAATGCCCAGAATCAGGAGTAAAGCCCTGCTGAGAGAATGCGATGTTGTCAGACATCAGGTTTCCCCTCAGAACTACATACAATCTTCCACCTCTTAGAAAGTGTTAATGCCTTCAGCTCTATTGAAGTCAACAGAAAGATTTGCATACCCCCTGACTTTTGTCAGGATATACCAGAGGAAGGTTCAGGTTCACACTCCTGTATTTCTGAAATGAACACTTCCCCACACAGTTCCGCCTTAAAATAACATTTCCTTGCAAATGAGAAAATAAATTGCTCACTTTGAATTGTCTTTCCTTTTCCCTAAAAGCATCGGCCAGATAAACAGGCCACACTTGTGTGTGTGTGAAAGCCATATGCTAAAACATTGGTTGTTGCCCACTGGAAATGCAACTGAGGATGTTATGTGAAGTCAAAAGCAATTGAGGGTGACATTCAATAAAATAGTATAGTGGGAATGTTATTGTATTGTGTCAAGTGAAGAGATAACCATCGTTTGTTTGTCTTGATGGCCTGTTAACAAGCATGGATGGGTCAGTTGATGTTTCTAGAACAGCTAGCCTGAGATTATGTTTGCCTCAATGGCTTTTGATGTCTTACATGATTTCTCATCATGAGCATGGCGGGCATCTTCTGAGTTCCGACACAACCCACATGCTTAGTTGGGGGCTGGAGAAGTAGTTGGTAGTTGCAATGCAGTCGGTGAAAAAAATACACTGGCCTTACTAGTTTGATTGGTGAAGGAGCCTTGGGGAACGGGGTTCCAAGTGGATGCCATGTGCTTTCTGGTGAACTGAAGCTTCTCTTCCCCCTGCTCAATAAACAGAGACTGCTTCCAGTGCTCTCTCTACCCTGACAAAGAAACAGATCCGGTGGAGGCTACCCCTGGAACTCCCTACTGCTTGCGGAAATGGAGGAGCTGCGTGTGATGTGGTCGCAATTAGATTTGACTACATCATGCAAACCTGAGGCTACAGAAGAAACAGTGCAAGCCCTTAAACTGCCCCCCCCATCACCCATATTTTTATTCCTTGTGTTGTATGAAACCTGGCCAAAGGGTTATTTTCAGAACCAGACATGAATCCTCCCCCTGACCCCAAAATCGACTGATATCATGATCAAGTCCTATGAGGCACTTCTGTAAGAACAAGCCATGACAGGTGTCATATTGGTATCTACAGGCAAAAGTGTGTGTCTGAAAATCTACACAATGTCTTTTTCGCACTGACTTGTCTTGAACTGATGCGGGCTGATATCTGTAACCTTATCAAGCTTGCCAGATAGGTTGCTTTTAAATTAGATTAGTGTAACTCTTTCTGACAACAAAAGGTGTCATATAATTAGATGATTCCCCACCCATGATCTAATAAACTACTGCTCTTAAAAAAGCAAAAAAAAAAAAGCAAAAAAAAAAACACCAACCAGGAGAGAGAGGGAGAGGGAGAGAAAGAGAGGGAGGGAGGGGAGGAGAATGCACACTGAGAAATATTAATTGCATTAAATGGAAAGAACAGGACTCCAATATGTTTTTAAATAAAATGCAACATGTAATGTGTTAAATGTAACGTGTTATCAACATTACCTAGTGTTTAATGTAACCAGTGTGGCGTAGTGGTGAGAGTGTTGGACTGGGACTCGGGAGATCCGGGTTCGAGTCCCCGCTCGGCCATGAAACTCACTGGGTGACTTTGGGCCAGTCACTGACTCTCAGCCTAACCTGCCTCACGGGGTTGTTGTGAGGATAAAATGGAGAGGAGTAGTAGTATGAAATTATGGATTATGTAAGCCGCCTTGGGTTCTTTGCAGGGAAAAAAGGCGGGGTATAAATATAATATAATGTAAGCCACCTTGGGTTCCTTGCAGGGAAAAAAGGCGGGGTATAAATATAATATAATAAAATAAATAAATAACGTTTGAAATGCAAAGTGGCACAATGAAACAACTTAAAATGTGCACCTTCTTTACTGTTACGATGCCTTCTTGCGTCTCCTTATCTGTGACAATTCCAAACATTTCTGAGCCATCCCCTTCAATGATGCTGTATTCCATCGCTGCATTTGGACCCACATCGGCATCACTAGCCTTTATCCTGCCAACTGGCGAATCGGGTGGTGTAGACTCTGGAATTTTGAACTGGTAAGCACCTAAAGGTAAAGAGATGGCAACTTTAGCCGGGCATTCAGAATTATTTGGCTGCCCCTCTGACGCCCCCCCCCCCAGTCATGTACAGATTTTCTTGCTACAGCCATTCTCTACCAGTATCTATACCGTTTAAAGTTACTGCTAGATGGCTGCTCCTCGTTTGTGGGCCTTTCTGGCTCCTGGACACTTTTAGTGTCACAATGCTGTATTCCTGCCTGATTTCAGTGCGAAGCTAGGTGCCTATAAAGCAGCCTTTCCCAACCTGTGCCCTCCAAATGTTTTGGACTTCAACTCCCATCAGCCCCAGCCAGCAGGGATAATGGTCAGGAATGGTGGAAGTTGTAGTCTAAACCATCTGGAGAGCACCAGGTTGGGGAAGGCTGCTAGAAAGGCAAGCGCTTACCCATTCTATGTTACATATGGCCAGGCATATGTTTAGAGGCTTCTTAACCCATGCATTTTCCCCACATATGTGCAGATTTTGCATACCATAATAGGTAGAAAAAGCTCCAGAGGTAGCTGTGTTGACCATAAGAAAAAGTGCAAAATCCATATTAGTGTAATACCTTTATCGGGTTAACCAAAAGACCATAAAAATTGTGCAAGCTTTCGAGATGTCCAGATCTCTTCATCAGACAAGATGTTACCAAAAGTAGGGGGGTTTGAGGGGAGGGGGTGAAGGGGATATGGGAGAAAAAATACATGCAGGTGAAGGCAGAGTGTTTGCATAATCCAAGGTGAAGTGGGGAAGAGAAGAGGGCTCTGCAGACATACAAATTGGGCTGTGCAGGTATCTCTCCCCCACCTCTCCCCGGGTCCCAAACCTGCTTTTTGTAAATTTGTGCTGATGAACAGATGTGGAGATCTTGAAAGCTTGCACAATTTTTGAGAACTTTTTGGTTGACCTAATAAAGAAATTACAGTAATATGGATTTCGTAATAGGGATACTGTGAGATCACTGGCCAATCTGGCTCAGTAATGCCTCTACTGAATGGCAGTGGCTCTCCAGGGTTTCCCAGCTCTACCAGGAGATGCCTGGGATTGAGTGGAGGATCTTCTGCAAACAAAGCACATGCTTTATCACTGAACTGAAAAGGGCTAAGGAGCTAGTAGTACCTTACCTGGCCCTATTCTGCCCCCACTCTCCCTGTGAAGAAAGGGCAAAGAACAGACCATCTGAGAGTGTGACTGAGAGCTTTTCTAACCTGCTGTCTGCTGGCTACCTGTGGCTGCTCCAGAGAGGTTGCTGAGGCCTTCTCGTTAACAAGCTGTGCTACAAATGATCCAGAGATATTGTCTTGGGGCACTTTTGGTCATTGTGTTTCTGCATCATTGTCTCAGAGTATGCAAGCAGCCTGTGGCTAGAGATGTGTAATTCTCTTTGGGCCATGGAGCTGCATCTCACATTATGGCCTACTCATGTCAACTGGAGTTTCCTGTTGCCATACCCACAGGCCAAGGTTTGCCCTATAGGCCAAGGTTTGCCCTATATTATTGAATTATTTCTCAACTGGGAAAAAAATATCCAATCACATCTTAAAATATGTAAAATGTGGCATAGTTATGTGTCCAGAATTATTTTCCTTGGAGAGAAAAGCACTTGGTACAGTCCTCTTAGCTAGTACTACTTCAGAATGCATGAAGAACTATGGAAACATGAGGGCAAAGCTACATGTTCTGCTAATCACATAGGTGTAACTGAAACGGATATTTTTGTTTTCTCCAGTGTAACTGCATACAGTCCCAACTTAGATAGGAACTAGCGCACTTCAGGAGGAAAGGATTACATCTTCCCTCCTTCCATTTCCCCCCTAAACGTCTAATGTCTCCTATGGGTGTGACTTCAATGGTGTCCATTTTTAATCCCCCCTGGCTATTGAGCTATGCACTCATAAGGTTCACAAAATTTGATTGCAGAACTGATCAGTGCCTTTAACTAAATAAGGCCAAATGATTAAATTTTCATACTCTGGGGGAAGCGAGGTGGGTTGTCATTGACATCCGTCAGCGTGATGTTCACCGTGGTAGTTCCCGATAATCCACCCATCTGTCCCCCCATGTCTTTGGCTTGGATGACCACTTGGTACTGCTCTCTGTTTTCTCGATCCATGTTCAGCAGAGCCGTTTTGATGATGCCTGCGCATGAGAAAATTAAAGACACCATTGAAGATATGGATGCTTTGTTGGAAACACTTGCATTCAATGGCTGGAATGCAGCGTCTCTTCCTGTTTGAACCTCCCTGTATGAGCCTGATATCAATGGGTGGGACTCTCTTCCAGATGTCCTTTTTAAGGATGGAAAGAACTAGCAGCACAGTGAGTGAAGCCTGTTCTTCAGTGGTGCATCAATGTGCTCTACTGACCTCCTAGTGTCTAGGGTGACAACAGATGGAAAGGTTTGGGATCCCCTCCATTCAAGGGAGGCCTGAGTGCGCCCCTTAGGGTGTTTTTTTTTCTGTGTAAAGGGAACGGTTGTCATTCACTCCCATGGAGAAAGTAAAGCACTGCACGTGGAGAAACCTGCTGTCCAACCCTGGTATGGGCTGGGCTGGTATTCACTGACAGAGATCTTCCATAGGGCGTGTGTGATATGTCTCTGTGTATAGAACTAATAATGTTCCAACTGACCTTCCTCGACCTGATGCCCTCCAGATGTTTTGGACTACAACTCCCATCAGTCCCAGTCAGCAAGGTCAGGGAGTTATAGGAGTTGTAGTCCAAAACATATGGAGGGCACCCATTTGGGGAAGGCTGAAAGCATCAACTTATACCCAGGGTGGAAGCTTTAAGACACTTGCAAAGAGGGGTAGGGAGAAGGAATCGCCTTTTCCTGCAACCCCAAATCAATAATGCCTAAAATGCATGGTCAGAAGCAGATCAAAAGATTTATGGCTTTAAGAGGCTTGGTTTAAGTCTCACCCTCTACCCAGGGATGGGCAGACTTTTGTTTAGGAAAGTCTCACCCTCTACACGGGTGTGGGGTGGAAGGCTTATTTCTGTTTGTGGGATCTACTTTGAGGTTTTTTAATGAGAATCCCGAGGTCCATGAATCAGAGCCAGGTGCAAAATAGTGGATGCAGAGCAGTGGAAGAAATTACCTGTTGTACACCATGAACCGTACACTAGGTTGGATCCAGAGTTACACAATCAGGCAGCATCTACTGCATTTTTCCTTCCACTTTAACTATTAAAGCCGAGCTGAAATGGTTTTCAAGTCAGCTTCTTGTATGAGCCAGAGAAGAAGCAAAAATGCTGGCTCTAATTCCAATTACCTCCATATCACCCCTTTCCTTTTGACCCATCAAATGACTGAACTGAGCATTGCTGTTAATGCCAGTGTCCTAAATATACCCAGTGTTTGTTTAAACATCTGGAGGACATCAGGTCGAGGAAGGTCAGTTGGAACATTATTAGTTCTATACACAGAGACATATCACACACACCCTATGGAAGATCTCTGTCAGTGAATACCAGCCCAGCCCATACCAGGGTTGGACAGCAGGTTTCTCCACGTTTGTTTGTTTAAACAGACTGGAACAGGGTTTTGCATCCAGGCTATGTTCTGCTTATTAGAGTCAGATATAAAGATTAAAATAATGTGTCACATTTACAGATGTATCGCTCTATCGGGCCTCTCAAAGTCTGCACTGAGTCAAATGGAATTTCCTTGAAGAATTTGCCTAATATGTCCTAGCTCGACTTAGCACGTCGTTTTAAATTATGGAAGTTGTCAGAGAATGACAGATTAAGGTCCCCTGACCTGACTCAGACTCGACGGAGAAATATGGCTGCCCCTGGAGAATGCTGTAGACAACTCTAGCACTGTTCCCATACGTAGGGTCATCGGCATCCGTCGCTGTGACTTGCACGACAAATGTACCTGCAATCATAAAATAAAGAAAAATATAAGCTGCTCTGCCAAAGGACATCACTTTAAATGGTCATGCTTGCTTCTGGCCAGCTGCCTGGAGCTTCCAAAAAGGAACCATTTCAGGGGAGAGGGATTGGAAATAGATTTCACGAGTGGAGGGTTCAAGATCCACAGCAAATTTTGAAGGCCTGCGCTGGGATATATGAGCATTTGTTGTGGCTAATTTTGTGTACTTCAAAATAACCATAAGCACAGGTGCTCCTGTGGAAGGTCTCCTCGTAGGGATGTATGAGAATTTCATTTCTGTTCGCAATCCCAAACATAAACATGAGCAGGAGTGCTTTTTATGGAGAAATATTCCCAAACTTGCAATCAAGTTGGAAAAATGCTTTAAACGAAAAATGCACTCTTTGAAATGTGTATTTTTTAAAAACAACAACAACAACAAACAAACACATTTTCGTGCTCTAGTCAATGGGGTGGGTGGGGAGTGCACACTTTTGAAAATTATACACAGAATTCCCATTCGAAATATGCACGTTTCCTGTTCGAAGGAGCTGAAAAATGAAAATGGGAGCAAGCTGAAATGAGCTTTGAAGTGTTTTTCAGATAATTTAGGCAAGCTCGAAAATCACTGGTTCTCCCATGCCTACTCCTGAAACATGGAGTGAGGACTGTCCCCAGTATTCTCCCCTAAATTCTAGACGTGATGTTTGCCATGTTGTTTGCCCTTGCGTAGTTGATTTTTCCTTCACAAATCACTGGGGGACAGCTGTATTGGGACAATGGTATGTGTGTGGGAGCCCTGCTGTGGTCCTGATTGGAATTCTGCCCCTATGACTGCTATCCACAATGGGAAGAAAGCTCCCACTGGTGTCAATGGGAACTTTTCTCACATTCTGGATAGCAGACATGGGGGGGGGGATTCTAATCAGGGTCATGGTGGGGGCAAGGACTTATATTTCCACTCCCCCCACATCTCAATCCTGTCCTCCTGCGCTGGCTAGTTATGAAAGAAAAATCAACTATACAAGAGTATACAACATGGCAAACCTAAGGTCTAATTTGTTTGGAAACAAGTGGAAACAACATGGCAGGTTATCATCATCTTTGTGCTGTTGTTCAGGAACTTCGGGAAGCATTTGGCTAGTCGCTATTGGAAACAGGATGCTGTACTAGCTGAACCTTCGTATGATCCGGTAAGGCCAACCTTATAAAAGAATAGATCTGCAAACAGTGGGTGAATACTTGAAGCTGGATCCGTATTTAGTTATATTTAGAGTAGACCCATTGAAATCAATGGGACTTAAGTTAGCCATGACTAATCTAAATCTCATTGATTTCAATGGGTCTATTCTAACTAAGTATTATTAAATCAGCATCCAACCCTTTGTTGACATCTACGTTGGTAATTGAACATGGTTTCCATGTTACCATGCATGAGGGGAGCTGGTAACCTGTAACACCCTTCTAACATGGTGGGGAATGCTCCACCATTGCCCTCCTTCTTCAGTTTTCTGACTGGGCACACATGCATGGTACAATCCTCATCATAATCACCACTGGGTGGGATGTTATGAACAACCAGCTCTCCAGTGGTTTCATGTGCACTGTGGGAATGTGCACCATTCGGGACATGGTTACCTGTGCTGACCTACCACCTCTCCATTCTCATATTTTCCCTAACTATCAGTGAGAGCTTAATTTGCATGGCATGTCACGAATGTAGGCTGAATAGATCCATTCACAATTTGTATTGAGTCTAGAATTGTCCTTTGACCAGCTAGTGAAAACTGATCTCTGCATTGTTCACTGATCTGACACCTACCTACATCAGACATTTCTGGGACACTGGCATTGTAAATGTCCTTTGTAAACAGTGGCTCGTTGTCATTGATGTCATGAATCTTTATGATAAACTCTGACTCTGGCTCCACTGGTACTCCAGTCCTTTTGTTGACAGCCTGAGCGCGAAGAGTGTAAACAGGCTTTTCTTCCCTGTCTAGTCTCCTTGTGGCCTGTATATCTCCAGTGTTTTCATTGATAATGAAGAGGTCTCCTGCCCCATCTCCAGAAAGGATGTATTTAAGTGAACCATCTCCTCTGTCCTGGTCGGAGTGAAGCTGTGAGAAAAATAAGAATTTTAAACAAAGGGATAAATAATTTATTTATTTATTTATTTATTTATTTATTATATTTATCAATCACCCACCCGGCCACCTTGGGCGATGTACAATTAAAATACAGTAAAAAAATAATTGGGGGAAGTCACTCCTGAGGCTGAATCTCTGTCAACTGTGATTCATGTTTAAGCAGCATTCACTAGCTAGAACATCCCAGAGAGTTTATTTACTGAGCTGTTCATCTCAATCCCCTCTAGATCCTTTCCCATCATAAGCTATTTCTTGCCAACCAAATCTCATTAAGGCAAAGCATGATTTTTTGTTTTGTTTTTTGTTTTGTTCTGAAAAGGGGATTGTTGTAAAAAGAGGGCTTAGTACATTGTGACAAACCTGGACTGTACCAGCCATGGTTGCCAAAGGTTTGGCCAACTTGAATTTACTGCCTTCCAATTTAAAATGGCATATCTCCATTTTGGGAGCCAGCAAACCTAGTTTGTCTTCCGGCCAAACTAAATGCAACATTAAATGTGGCGTTGCATTTAACGTGATGGTTTTAAAAAAAACCATGATGCAAATAGCATCAGTGATGTGTGTGCTTGTGTGTGATAATCACTGGGATCACAGCAGGCATGATCCTCCTTTGCTGTGGTCTTGGGGGAAATCCCTCCTCTGAAGCTGGTATTTGCATTAGGGGGAAGTTCCCCATTGCTGATGTTTGCATTGGGGGGAAAATCCCACATTGGTGCCAACTGGGGAGGGGGGATTTCCTCCTAATGCAAATACCAGCTTCAGAGGAGGGAATTTTCCTTAGGATAGAAGTAGGGAAGCAAAGGGTTAAATTCCCTTCCTCACCCGCTGGGATCCTGATAATTATCTCTCCAACCTAGCTGATGGTATTTGCATTTTTTAAAAGCCAGAATGTTACTAAGTGCAAAGACACACTTAAGGTCAGTCATGTCTAGTTTGGCCCTCACTTGCTATGTGAGTAGGTCACCTAGACAAAAAAAGCCTAGCTCCCTCCCTGTTTCCATCATGCCCAGTTAATGGTGCTTAACTAGGCAGAATGGAAACATTTTCAGGGTGCTTGAAATTTACTATTAAGCACCCTGGAAAAACTTGAAATGCTCTAGGGGAATTTTGAAATTCCTGGCCAGATCAGCCGGCACAGAGATGCACATTATTAGTACTTCTTTCCATCCCAGGTGAGCAATTCAACATTAAGAATGCTTAATTCGAATCAGCCTTTGCTAGCCCGGAAAATGGAAAGTCTCATCTCAAGTGTTGCCTTCGCTGACTTGGTTTTCATAAGCCCAACTTCTTGCCCTAAGAAAATAGAGGTTGGCCCACATGACAAGGGGTGGGTGACTCCCCTCTGCCCAGTTCTGAAGGTTTTTCCTATGAGAAGGCATGACTGAAATTATCCAGGCACTTGTTTTGGATGCAGAGGGGTTTTTGCTATGGGGTAATTTCTTGTTCTCGGACATTGGATTATTGAGACTAGATGACTGCCTCCTAGGCCCTTGGATCCAGCTTTGGAAATGGACTCTTAAGAACTAGGTACGGTAACTAAGGGTGCAATCCTATGTGTATTTAGACAGAATAAAGTCCTACAAGTTGCAGGACTTTTTTTTCCTGTTTAATCATGCATAGGATTGTGCCTTAAAACATGTTTGAGACTTGACCACTTTTTACCAAAAGGAGACCCAAAAAAAGATTGCTTTTAAGACAGATTTGGAATTATATTATTTTCTTCTCTAGTTTGAATCTCAAGTGACCTGATTTCCTAATATATTTTTTATCAGCTGCACCAATTTGCTCCTGGGTTTGAACTTTCTGCACGTACCTAAGCTGAATGCTCTGTCTTAGATATGATTAATAAACAGAAGTTTTAATTCATTTTGTGGGTGAATACTAAATAACCTCCAAGGGGGGAGGAACTGATATTCCAAATGGCCAGAGGGACGATAAGAAAATTATTACGTGCCTGTTTTGGAATGGTGGCAAGAAATTACTCTTGTTTCTGTGATTTTTAGGAAGGGAAACATTTGAGGGTGCAGAGCTGGGTGACTGGTAACCTCCCTAGCATGACCCTGGTTTCCCCACACATATTCTAGAAAATGAAGAACCCCCTAAAGTGAACAAAAATGCTATAAGGAAAGAAGCATGCATGCTGTTGACCAATCTGGGGCAAAGGTATACAGAATGCTGAAGTAATTCTTTGTGAGTGCTTTAAATAAGAACAAAAAAGCTCAATTTTCATATTCACCTTAAAAATACAGCTTCACTGCTGGTGGAAACAAACAAGTTATTTTTAATATATGCCAAAGTAAAAACTGCAGAATGTCTTTGTCATTATTGCAAAGATGTAGTGACAAGATCAAGAACCTACCAAGATTTAATTTTGCATCACATTTAGGGGGAAAGTGACAGTTTCTGAAGAAAGAATGTCTGCACAAAAAAATACTCTTAAAAACAATCCACTTTCCTATTCTTCACCATATGATTATCTTCTTGTACAAGGCATCCTATTATGGGGCAATTAAACTGTGGGTTGGTTTATACAGGCTTGTATGTTATTGAGCTCTCACTGCTTGATTTCTGAACATTTGATGACCCTTGGACAGATGTCCAAACTGTTTTCATTGAAAAAATACTGTATTTTGGTAGTCATTGAATAATACAAACATATTGGCCCAGTTCAGACATCCAATTCCCAGTCCAAAAACTCCATACTTCACTGGATCAGGAATGAGTGATGAGTTGAGAACTCCCTCCTCTGCTTGCTCAACGAGCTTCAGAGAAGATTTCTTCATTTGTTACCACAGGTTACCATGACTTCTGAGTTAAAAAAACTGGTTTAACCCTCCAGGGATAGTTGGGGTCAGTTGCTCCCCGACAGTGTTGAAACAATTCATAAACCTTTGTGTCAGCCTTTCACAACTCCATATTCTGGGAATTCCTCAACCATGATGAGGTTTGAGTTGCAATGTAGTGTTTGAGTGAGCCCCCTACCAAATCTAGTTTATGTGTTTATTGTCACAACTTTTAGGGTCAATTCCAACCCTGCTGGAATGAGAAAACTAAAAAATCATGCACATAAGGTGCTAGGAGTTAAAGAAACCCTACAAAGTGCTGTTCAATTCTTTAGTTACTCTTCATACCTAAAGATACTTATACTAGAACCTGTTCTTTCTATTCCTTGTGATAAATGCGCATAGGCAAATTTCTTAATATCATTATAGTATCAGGGGTCAATAGCACCCCACAGGTTTACAAAACCCCTTAATGAACCTGAATATTTAAAGGCACGATCCTATGCATGTTTGGAGAGAAAAAAGTCCTATAACTCCCAACATTCCCCATCCAGCCATGGAGAGTTACCAACGGAGGGTTAAATGCTCCCTACAAACCAGGATTGCAAACCAGGATCAAGGTGTGGTTTTCAATCCTGGTTTGTAGGGAGTGCTTAGAACAGGAGTGCACTTGGGAGATCTACCCCCCCTTTTTTTTACTAGAACCCTGAGATCCAAAAGACCTGCACTTAAAATTAAATAATTTTGAGCCTAGGAATTTGTTTTCAGTTGGGTACTAAAAACTAAACAGAACTCAGTCTCTCCCCCCCCCCCTCAAATCCACTCTTGGTTACCCTCCCCCCAAGCTTTCTACATTTCAACAGTAGAATTTAGGAGAGGGGGAGGAGTAATTTTGTTGTTGCTATTGCTAAATCACTGGGAGTCAGAAATCTTTGCGAAGCTATTGCAAATCATCCAGAAATCTCCAGCTCTACCTTCTGCCAGCTCCTGGCTTAGACATGTTATCCAGGTTTGAACCTCACAGTAAACTGTGGTTTAACAAACCAGAAAGTCTTCTCCGAATCTGGGTGCATGAAGGGACGAAGGGTGGAGAAGGGGAGCACTCAATCTTCTTGTTCATTTCCAATCCAACAATGCACAGTTTGCTGGATTGGGAAGGTGACATTTAATCACAGCCAGAGGTCTGGTTCAATTCACTCACAGATGCATGTTATTACTTGATGCTACAGTAAACAAACCATAAGAAAACTATAAGCCCCATCCTCTGTTGAATCTGCCAATCCTATTACATATGACAGTTTATTGTTTCCATTTCAGAGTTCACAATGAACTCAGTGACTTATGTGACTTAATGGCCACCTGCTAAGGCAATGACTTTGAACCCCATAACACAGCCAAAGCTTCTGGGCTTCCCTAAAAGAAAAACCAAGAAATAAGGAAGGCAAAAGTTCAAGGGCCTGTTGGATGTTGGCCAAAATGCCTGCTTTCTCACCCTGGCACAACAGAGGGGGACCACAATCACCACAAGGGGTTGACATTCCTCTCACGTGTTTCTGGCAGGGCCAGCCCTACCATTAGTGAGGCAGAGTGAGGCAGCTGTCTCAGGTGGCAGATGTTCCAATGCCATCGCTTCTGAGACCTCCAGCCATTCCCCTTTGTGCTAGCCTGCTGCCCTCAGAGGTGGTGGAGGACACTGTCCCATCACCAGTGTTGAATAAGATTGAACTGCCAATCTGGTTGCCTTCTGTAGATGGAGTGGAGGGGGCCACCATCTTGTCCTTTGCTTCAAGCAGCAAAATGTCTTGGGCCAGCCTGGCTTCAGGTATTACTCATAATTGGTGGTGCTATCAGTATCTTCTGAAGTCTCTCATTTGGTACAGCTATAAAGGCCTTGTCCCTTCACAATCTGGTTTCACGGAAATCTTCAGCAATAACTGCTATATGTCCCCTCACAGTTAATCAGCCAAAATCTAGGGTGAACAGGGAAACCAGAGTTCCGATTCCAGTCAGCTGCAAAGCAAATTGTCAAGGACTCTCTCTCAATGTAACTTACGTAGGGATGGGCAACTTGTGCCCTTCCAGATGTTTTGGCCCACAACTCCTGTCATCCCTCACTACTGGCTATGTTGGCTAGGGTTGATGAGACTTGTAAGCCAAAACATCTGGAGGGCCAAAAGTTGCCCACCTCTGCATAGGGTTGTTTGTGAGGATAAAATGGAATAACCCAATATAAATTGCCCCAAGTTCCACAGAATAGTAGGGTACAAATGTGATGAATGTATGTCGTAAATGTGGTTTAAAAAAAGTGTGTGTGTGTGTGTGTGTGTGTGTATTTATCTAAAGCTGATTGACTTTCAGATCATATATATCAGCCGTCCCCAGCCTGGTGCCTTCCAGATGTGTTGGACTACAACCCTATCAACCCCATTGACCATGCTGCTTGAGGATGATGGGAGTTGTAGTCCAACACATCTGGAGGGCACTGGGTTAGGGAAAACCTATAGATAGACAGATAGTATGGGATGCACCTTGACCTCTGTGATGTGTTACTGCATAATTGCATCAAAGGAGTTCCGAAACAAAAGATGAAAACAACATTTCAAATGAAAATACACTGCTTCTTCATTCAGGTACTTGCTTAGGTTCTTGAAATGAAATTTAACCAATTCCAATCAATCTGATGGGGGAGGAAATCTCACTGGCCCCAACACTCAATTTTACCCCTGAGGAAGTGTTAAAAAGTTAATTCAAATTGACCCAAAGTAAATTCAAAGTCATGATGCTACAATCCACCTCCATCTACTCCTGCTATGTCTAACACATAGATTTTAGAGGTCTGTTCTTCTGCCTACCTCCCCACCCCCACGAGGCTTTCATTTAGCAATTGCCCTGCCTCATTAATGGAATTTTACAAGGGACCCAGTCAACAACATTTTCCATTTGTAACCGTCCTGTGTTTTCCCACTGCTTCTTCCATCTTTTTTCTTACTACAGACATTCTGGTAAAGAAGGAAAGTTGGAGCAGCTGCACAATGTCATTTGACTGGTAGCACTAGGAGCCCTTTTCTGTCTGGAAGCACCCATGGGGGGGGGGGACAACAGCACCTGTTGCTGACTCAGCAGCCTGCCTCATGTACTGGAACTTTCCATTTCTACTTTGTAGATCACTATAGCCTAGAACCCAGATCCTATGGAATACGTTGCAGTAGAGCAAGTCATGACGGTCGCCATTTCAGTTGGGCATACTATAGAGACAGCATGATGCAGTGCAGTGCTCCCCAACACTGTGCTCTCCAGCTGTTTTGGACTACAACTCCCATGAGCTCTAGGCAGCATTGTTAATGATCAGAGATTATAGGACTTCTAGTCTAAAACATCTGGAGGGCACCATTTTGGAGAAGGCTTGTGGAATGGTTAGAATATTGGACTAGGAACAGGGAGACCCTGGTTTAAATCCCCACTCAGCCACAGAACTATCACTATTTTTAAAAAGGGGGGGAAGGCAAGAGGGAAAACACAATGACATATTGTATCGTAGTCTTTAAAGTGAATTAATTTGCTTAACTCCCTGGGTTTAATGGGGACTCCTTTGAGAAATAACTCACTCAATAGAGATGGCAGGCGGAAGATAAACTACGAATAAAAGGTTTTATGTTGCACTAGGCACATTTTTACTAATTTCACTTACATACCATTGTTAAGTTTAATTATCTGACTCACTTTTAATGATTCTCTACCAAATAAAAATCATCCAGCCATTTCCCCATTTGTTTCCCCTGTAAATGTCTCAGGCAAGCATTTTGAAATGCAAGCATCTAATGCTGAATTCCTAAACCTAGTTTTAGGCACTGCTAAAGTGGCACGGGTCACCAAAAATGAATTTCAGAGCATAATTTTAGCTGTCCATATATGTCCCCCTGTATATCCCCCCCCCTAAATTATACAAAATAAAAATATCAGGCTTGAATTTGTAAACTGCCCTGGAGTCTTTGTAGAAGGGGGGGGGGAATAGAAATCTTTAAAATCAATCATTTATTTATTTATTTGAAAAATTAGGAAACCAGTATTGGTGCAATTCCCCTGGGGTAGCCCCATCATCTGAAAACTCCTACCAGCATCAACATCATGGCTGGAGACTTTTGTGCATGTCTATTCAGAAGAAAGCCCCACTGAGTTCCAGCTAAGTGTGTATAGGATTGCAAGCTTAGTTATGTGCAAGCAGTGAGATCTCTCAATGAGCTTTCACTGAAGTACATTATTCCTTTCAGAGGGGAGACTCAAACTGATCTGTTTGTATTTCCCATTTCTGTAAATCAAATGGGAAAGCTACGCTGACTAGGAGAACAACCCCTGTGTGTAGGTAGCAGAGCAGGGTGCAGCTCCATTGACAGCTATTCCCAGCTCCATCATAGCTATCCATATCCCCTCCATGCCAGGTCAGCACTTGTCAGCAGTTGCTCTTCATACACTGCTACTTCACATTCACTTCCAAGCAGGGTAGATACTTGCACATCACCACGTTGCAGTTTTGCATAAAAAGGGCATAAATGAAATTGGGTGGGGTTTTGATTTATATCTATATAAATAATTTTTAATATGTGGGAAAGTCAGTGACTAGGTGACCTGTCCTGAGGGCCTCCTCAGTCTGCTGCCCAGGCACTATCTGTTGATGGACAACTTCAGCAAGGTTCACCCTTCTTGTGGTTCTTTCCTCTTTAAAGCAAACTTGGCCTGCACAGCCCTTCAAATAGTGGGTGCCTCTAAACAGAGGACTCTCCACTGTAAAGTAAGACACTGGCCACCCTGCTTCCAAGGAGGAACTACCATGCCTCACGTTCATGGCCAGTTCAAGACCAGACAAAACCCCAAATGAGCAGACAGACCCCGAAGATGGAACCCCATGTTCAGGGAAAATATGTAGTTTTAAGGAAGTCCAGAAGGCTTTACAAGATTTCTACCAAGGCCCAGAGCATTTTAGGAAACTAGTGAAAAAGGAATCCACATATTGAATACCTGAAACACTTCACTCCAAACATTCTATTTTTCATTTTCTCACAAGAAAAACAACCAAATGAGCATTGTGTTAATGTGGGTTTGATAATTGCTAATCTCATTTTGCTTTTGATTATTTTTATGGTCTAAAATTGGCAGTGTATCAGAGTCACAACAGTAATTACAGGAAGTTAATAGAGTGCTGCAAACAAGCCATTAATGTATATTCATACACACAAAATTATTTTGGGGTATTTTCTAGTAATAATGATTATCTGAGCTTAATCGGATGTGCTAAAATTCCTTATTTTGTTTTTTCTTTTGTTTTTCTTTCTTTTGTAGTGTTCTATATGGAAATTTGTAATTGCTGTATTATGAAAAGCAATAAAATACATACTTTAAAAATATTATTTTTATGTTATGAATGATACCACACTCAGAGTTTGTTGAATTGGCACTGATGTTGTAAGCATTCCCACAATTATTATTTTGTAAAATGAGTGTTAACGCAATGCTGGCTATGCAGTCAGTGTTGTGAGTTCTACAAGTGAATATGAAATGTTTGTACTATTTCCTTCAGCTACGGAATAGATTGCCCATGACAGGCACTTCTGAGCTTGGCACTCTATCAAACCTGGCTCCCCAATCAGTTACCTGGGTCACCTACTTCTAAACACAGCACTGCTCATACCGAAGCAGTCCGCAACTGATTCCTCCCTACCCCCCTGCAAATAGTCCTAGTCTTGCTTCTGCCAAGCCTAGCATGGCATTAGAATCCTTGGGAGGAACCAGTCATGGATCGTTCCAATTTGAGACACCGGAGAAATGCCTTGGCTGTGATGTCATATGTAGAGAGAGCAGCAGCAGAGGCTAAGCAGCACGGCAGGAGAGGGGAGAGCTTTATTAGCATCCAACAACAGTCACATCACAATCTTCTGGCCACACATGGAGCAAGCAGTATGGTGCCCTAGAAGTTCGATTGTTTCAGGCCTGCTCTGCAATCCCACACACAATTAGGCTGCTTAGTTCACATTTACGTCAGTGAGATTTAAGCAGCCCAACAATGTACAGGGTTATGTTTAACCCCTTAAAACACACACACACACACACACACACACACTACAAATGCCCATCTTTGTCCTTTCTCTCTCTTACTCCTCATCCCACCCCTTCTCTTAAAAATGTACCTATGTAAAAATAACTTTCCCGCTTTCTATCCCATGTTGACAACATTCAAGACGAATGCCATGTTAAGTCCTCTTTAAGACTTGAATAGTTTATTGCTGCTGCTGTTATGTACTCTAAAAATTTGCTTTCATATAACTAACACAACTTATACATATTACTAAAATAACACTCTCATCACATTGCCGAACCAGTTATTTTAAGAGACAGTGTCTCCTTGCTCTCTTTTCTTGTAACATCCAACACATGATGCAATGTCAGAAGGGAGTGCACCTCCCTTCTCCAACATCCCATCCTTGGCAACTCCACATCTCTTCTTATCTCCCATTATATCCAGTTTGGTACCCAGAGTTTGAAGGTTCTTCTTGAATTTCTTTAGTGGTTGGCTGATGAATTCAGAAAGCATGGGAGGGTACATTTTTAAATTGTCTGCTTTTTGGACTATGTAGCAGATTGCAGGTGCAAACATGTCATGTTGGGCTCCCACACCCAAACCAGGAGTGACTGGACATGCCATTTGAAACCTTCCAAAAAATTAATTGAGCAACTGTGTGACCAACTGTGATTTAGACCCATGGCGGAACCTGTAATATTTGCTGCTGCAAACTTTATGGACCGAGAGGTTGAATGGTGGAACAAACAAGCTATTTAACATTGATTTTAAGATTGCCTGTTGCCCTACGTTTCAAGTATTTGCTGATGTTCCCCAGAACTAATTCCCTCCATGCACCCATTCACAGAACACTTTGGCCTTTCCCATCATTACAGAGCCTGGACTCATTCACCATGGGCAAATATCAAACTGGGCCCCAAAAGAGATGTTCCACCATGCCCTCAAAGGTTCTGTAAACTGGCTCAAAATAATGGATCATTTGCATGGCACCAGTAATGCACAATTTTCTTGCCATGCAGTCAACTCTCTACAAAGCAGCCATCGGAAAAATCCTGCTGATGGTGACCAACCAGCTTTCCTGAAAATCTGTATAGTGCCTGCTTTGTTAGCAAAGTTTTGAGAAAGGGAAGAGGGGCAGTATTACAAAACCTGAGACAAAAGGAAGATGTTCCAGTTAAGATGGAGCAATGTGGGTCAAAGGGGGAAAGAGGTTTTTGTAAAAGGCTTTAAAATAAATGAAACATATTACATACAGTCCCCTGTGGAGATGACAAATCTGTCAGAAGAGCTCTGCTGGATCAGATCAAAGGCCTATCTAGTCCAGCGTTCTGTTCTCACAATGGCCAACCAGATGCACATGGGAAGCCCAGAAAAGGGCATGAGCACTATAGCACCATCCGGTATCATCCATCCATCCATTGGTGACCACAGTCCTGAAAATTGTAAGAGGAGGTGCCAGCTCAGGAGTCTAAATACCAGCCAACCATCTTCAAATTGTCCTGAATTTATATGCCATCTGTCACAATTTATAGCTTATTTGTGCTGAGGATGCAATGCAGCTGTTTTCCTGTTTCTGCAGTGATCAGATTTGTGATTCACCACTAACAAGATACAGAACATACGGCAAACGGCTTGAAATACTGAAAAGAAGGTAGGTGACTAGCTGTCAGCTTAAAATACTGGTTTACACATGGCAGATGCTTGGCATCATTTGCACCGTTACTTTCCCAAATAATAAGCTCATTTTGAATCTGAGATTTATTGAGTAGCAGGATAGGAAGCAGTTCAACCAGGTATATCAAGTTCAGCTCTACACAACAGCATTCAGGAAATCTTATAGACTCGAACACAAATGAAATCCCAGTCCCACTGCCAACCTACATCTACGGTAGTTTTTTTCTTTCATATTAATATATCTCTTTAAAAAGGTTTCTCAATGGGACTGTGCAGCTGTCAGCAAGGCTTTTCTTCCATTAATCTCCCTAGCCAGAAATCAATGTTTTCCCTCTAATTTATGAAGCTGGATTAAAGGCAAGAAGAAGGAACACCTTCAGCTACATCACAGAAACTCTTTCCATAAGGGAGCTTTCCAACATAGGGTGGTATGAACAAGAGCCAATCTGCAGTCTGCCTTTACCAAATAGATTACACCAGGGGTGGGCAATGTGCAGCCCCCATGGGGGGCTTGTCACCCCCGCTGGGTTCCCCTACCACAGCTGTGGCTCCCACAGCATCACCAGGTTCCCAGTGATTCCGCTGGGAAACAAGGCACTCAGGGAGGGTGTGCCTTGTATTCCAGTAGAATCACATCCCCCCCCCCCAGCCCACCAAGCAGCTCTTTGGCAGGCTGGAGATACTGTGAATCACTGGGAATCAGGTCGTGTGGCCACTTGGTGGGGTGTGGCCTGCAGTGGGTTTTGGGGGAGTGATGTGGGGGCCCCAAACCACGGATATTGACCACCCTTGGATTAGACCTTTCTAATTCATTGGGTGGGAGGGGAAGGGGGAAATGAAGGAAGTCATTTCTAGTTGTCGGGATGTTTTCTGTTGCGAATAGTTCAATGAGAAAAGCAGATTTTTTTCTTCACAGACACAAGCACATTTCCACTAGAGGTGCTTGACCCCAGTTTGAGAACTGTCTTAATTCAATTTCCAACTATTTGAAAGGTATTAACCTTGAGGACTAGATATGTGGTTAAATGTTATCGATTTAGGGCACTCTGCCCAGCCCCCTCAACAGAGTGAATCATTGCACTCGCAGAAGGGCTCAGGACACTGATCGACATGTGTAACAGACCAACTGGATGTGCTTCTCGGTATCTGGAGAACAAGAATACTGTTAGGTGTGTGCACTCCACTTCTAAGCAGTGAGAAGTTTCGGAGGTTCCAGCACTTACTCAGGATTCAGTTTCCTCAGAAGGAGGTCACTGAAAATTTATGGCATTCCTGTGATATAGGGTTTATTTACACCCCCACCCCACCCCCACACATAACAGATATAGGCTGAAAAATCTATAATGCCATAGGATTTCTTGCATGGAGCAAAGTCAGTTCTCTGTTTCCTTTTCAGATCCAGTTCCAGCACAGCCCACCTGCTACCCACACTCACCCTCCTTTTCTTTAGTGGGGGAAATAAAAGATGAGTCATCTCCACCCACTACCTATGTCTTCTTGGCCCATCCCAGCTCCCACTGAAACACATCAACAGAATGTTACCAGCCATCAGCTGTCTATTGTAAGGTCTTTGAGAATTTTTGCCTTAGGGCACCATACCAGGATTCGTCTGATAACTGAAATCTTTGAGTCAAGAATTACAGGAATTGGAAGAGGGCCTCGAAGCCATCTTTAAATGGACATTAAAAAGAAAGCAAGAAAGTTCATCCATTTTGAAAACCTACCTACATATTTTAAGATCGTTAAATCTTAAGGGATGTTCCTCTTTAAAAAGAAAAAAGAAAAAAAAAGAAGCGCAAAAACCT
The DNA here is from genome assembly GCA_021292165.1 of Shinisaurus crocodilurus. Lineage (NCBI taxonomy): Eukaryota > Metazoa > Chordata > Lepidosauria > Squamata > Shinisauridae > Shinisaurus > Shinisaurus crocodilurus. Next base: position 125,064,467 of record CM037880.1, on the reverse strand, counting down.
GACACAAAAATGAAAAGCCTGCTTCTAGACGCTCTATGTACAATTATTCTATAGGAACTCCTACATTTCTGGACAACTCATTGGTTGTACACACACACCGATACGCAATCCTAAAACACATTTACTAGCGAATAAGTCCCATTGAGCTCAACGGGATGTGTTTCTGAGTAAACGTGCATAGGATGGCACTGTACATAGGTCGATGTATGCATGTCATAACTTTTAAAAAGCTTTAAAAAATGTGACGGGCCCTTTTCTACCTGTTTTTATAATATTTCCATGGTTATTATGTGGAATAAAAAGTTAGCATAGCAAATTCTCAGCATTCTGTGTGCAATTTAAACTTGAATGAATCCAAGAACAAAACTTTTAACCTTGCTGAGATCCTTGTTCTGCATCCCTTCATCTACCCCCCACCCCACAAAATCTGAAATGGCATGCCTACTTCTACATAATTTTCCTAGAAAGGAAATCAGCATTGTAGCCAGGCTGGGGGTGGGGTGGGGAAGAAATTACATATTCTGTTCTGCTATATGTCCAAGGCACAGAGCTGCTAAAAATATCTTACAGTACATTCTAGCAGAAGCTGTGGGAATAGATGTTGGAAGTGCAAGTCAAGCAGGTTCCATTTCTGGAGAAATATGGCAAGCTGGAATTAATATAAGAATGCCTTTGATGAAGATTAATTTGAGGGGGGGGAGTCCCACATGGTAGCTAGTCACCTTCCCTATTTATTTTAACTACACAGAAATGGTTTAAGACAGGATTCCCCAACCTAGTGTGGGAAGCCGGGTTTAAGAGATTGGTAGCACACGCCAGGCGGGTTCACACGACACGCTAAGCCACCCTGAAAATAAGCTGCGCAGTATGAGTTGTTCATGGAACAACGTACGGTGTGCCCGATAGATGCTCAGGCTCACCATGGGTTGTCCCCTCCACTCCTTTCCCTTCGGTCCTCCTACAGGTATCCCAGGGACTTGTGCGGCAGAACCCGTCTTGTTTCCTTGTCCCGCTGCAATTGCGACTCCTTTTGTGGTTGCCATGGCTTTTCTTCCCCTTTTCCCCCATAGTTTGTTGTTGGGTTGTGAATGGTAGGTTGTTTGTGGTTAACAAACCATGGTTTGTTATCACAGCTGGCTTCAGACAACATGATAACCCATGGTTCAATGACAACCCACACTCAATCCATACTCAATCCTTGAATGTGGGTTATTGTGTTGTCTGAACCCAGTGACTGACTGGGTTCAGATAACACGATCATGCACACTCAAGGGTTGAGTCAAACATGAACAACCCATGAAGAGAATCCATGGTTTGTTGTTGCGTTGTGAACTGTGGGCTGTTTGTGGTTAACAGCCTTTTCTGTGGCGGCCCCTGTACTGTGGAACTCTCTCCCGAGTGACCTCCGCTATGCCCCCTCTCTGCTGAGCTTCTGTTGCTCACTAAAAACTTGGCTGTTCAGGCGGGAATATGGGGTGGGCTAAGATTTTAAAATTTTATACTGTTTTAAATGTATTTTATCCTGTTTTTATCTTATGTACGTCGCCCAGGGTGGCCGGTTTGCCGGCCAGATGGGTGATAAATAAATGTAAATAATAAATAAATAAATAAACCATGGTTTGTTATCACGGCTGGGTTCAGACAACACGATAACTCATATTTCAATAACAACCCAAAGTTCAACAACAACCCACACTCAACCCATAATCAACCCTTGTGTGTGGGTTATCATGTTGTCTGAACCCAGCTAATGACTGGATTCACACTGAATTCACACGGCAACCCAACATGGCTTATTTAAACCATAGTGAGTTGCAGTGTGTGCCAGTGGCCATTTTGAATATTCACCCCCTGGCAGGGGTTGCCGTGCTTTGTCATGTTATCTGAACCCACGTGGCAATGGTTGTTTGAGGGTTAAACAACCCTCAAATAACCCATGGTCTGTTGTAGGGCAATTCTCTCTTTGCACTTGCTAGACTCCCCACAGTAAAAATGTGGAATCCTGCTGTTTGAAATTCATGTACCAATTTCTGAGGCAATACTTTAGCACCCCAGAGAAATTGGAAAAAGCAATAACAACAAAAACCCATGGTATTATGAATGCTCTGAATTCTACATATATCTGAGGGAGTGGGGAAAAGAAGGGAGTTTAAAAATTATTTTATTACCCAATGTATACACTTCAGTGATCAGGAATGAAAATCCAAACCTCTGCAGACTTGAAAGTCGTAAAAAGCACACAAGTCATTTTCTTCTAGGAAACAGAAAAATGTTCCCATCGTTGAAAAATTTGCATCACAACTGAACAGTCTCACAAGGTGTACAAGTAAGATTCTTCAAAAGTAGATGGGGGGGCTCTTTAGTGTGGGGGGCTCTTTTAGTAAAAAGGTGAGTAAGGGGATTTGATAGAGGTTTATAAAATTATGCATGGTGTAGCAAAAGTGGATAGATAGATGTTTTCTCCCTCTCTCATAATACTAAAACCTGGGGCCATCCAATGAAACTGAATGGTGGCAGATTCAGGACAGAAAAAAAGCAGTGCTTCTCCACACAGTGCATAGTTAAACTACAGAATTTGCTTATTCAGGATGTGATGGCCACTGACATAGACCTCCAGGATCAGAGGCAGCATGCCTTTGAATACCAATTTCTGGGGAACAACAGCAGGAGAAGTCAATTATCAAAGTTAGATTCGATTGCAAACTTTAAAATAAAGTTTCTTTGCTGCATTTTGGGATGTTTCATGAAAATATTTACCATTTAGTTGCTATTTTCCCCAACACAGTATAAAATCCAAATTAAAAAAAAAGAAAAGTACAGCAGTTGTAATTGACGTCTGTGGAACATTTCACCAAAATTAAGTGTGGACTGGGCTATCCACACCCAAAAGTCAATGGTAATGACTTCACCATTCCCATATGTGTATCAGCATAGTTATATAATGGACAAACAAATGCACAGGTATACAGAACGAAATATCAAAACAGGATGGTTGTATTTATATTAGTGGAAGACTGACAACCTGGTCCTCTGCGCGGGTTCAATGCTAAGGGGGTAGCGGGTGCTGGGGCGGGCCTTCTCCGAGGTCCCCAGCGCCTCGCCTTAGCCCAGAACAAAGGGATAACTTATAGCCACAAAAGTATCTTTTAGAAAACAAGTTTATTTACAAAATTACCTTCACAAAGTCAGACCCATGCCAGCAATACAGCTTATCAGTACGGTACAAAGTAGCAAGCAAAAGCCTCAAGGACAACGTGATTTCAGGGCTCTCAGCTAGTTAGTTTAGCTCGGGTCCCGGCAGAGGTCCGGTCAACCGCACGCTGCTAGCTGGGTTCCCGGCGGGGCCCGGTCTACCCAAGCGGCTAGCTGGGTTCCCGGCGGAGGCCCGGTCTACCCAAGCGGCTAGCTGGGTTCCCGGCGGGCCCCGGTCTACCCAAGTGGCTAGCTGGGTTCCCGGCAGAGGCCCGGTCTACCCAAGCGGCTAGCTGGGTTCCCGGCGGAGGCCCGGTCTACCCAAGCGGCTAGCTGGGTTCCCGGCGGAGGCCCGGTCTACCCAAGCGGCTAGCTGGGTTCCCGGCGGAGGCCCGGTCTACCCAAGCGGCTAGCTGGGTTCCCGGCAGGGGCCCAGTCTACCCAAGCGGCTTGTGAGTGTTTTCAGCTTGGTTTCCTGGGGGTCCGGTCAACCCAAGCGGCCAGTGATTCCAGCTAGCTGGAGCGCGCCGGGTGCTGCTACCCGGGGTTGCTGATCCTTCGTTCCCTTACCCCAGGCATGGGCAAGATTGCTGAACTGCCACCAGTTCCCTTGCGCAGGGTGTTTTATACCTTGGTGTTTCAGGTAGCCCTTCCCTCCGTGATCAGGTGATTTGACACCCTCCCTGAGGGGCGGCCTTTTGGGTCAGGTGGGGTGACGCCCTCGCCCCGTGGGATGGGGTCCCTTTGAAGCCACTTGCTTAATGGTCCCATCCTATGGTGTTGAGTGGCCATTTCTTAAGGGTGCCGAAGTGTCTGCTCTGGAGAGGTATTCAAGTCTTATGTAGATGGGGCTGATATGCGAGAGCATTGACAAACCTGGTGATGCTTCCTGCCTTCCCCCCTGGGGTGATTCTATGCAGATGTTGTTTGTCCCCTTTGGCATCTGTGGAGACTGGCTGTCTCCCCCCCCCCCCCGGGTCTCCTTCCCCCCTCCTTGGTGAGTGTGTGTGTGTCAGGCAGGGGGCTTAGGTTGGCTTTCTCCACAATATTTAATATACCACTCTTGTCATAAGCATATTAATTAATAAATATTTTGGCTCCACTCCATTTCCACTCCACTAGAAAGGATGCCCATTTCACGAAAAGTCCAGCGAAGCACATGTTGACCAGCAAAACTGCACAGGAAGAAGTAAACAAACCTTGTTTTAAGTGGCACAGTTCTAACTTCAATAATAATAACAACAACAACAACAACAACAACAACTATTATTTATTACCCGCCTCTCCATCTTGATCGAGGCGGAGAACAGCAGAAATATATAAAATACATAAACTAAACAACACAATACATACTATAAAAAAACATCTTAAAACATCCTAAAAACATCTTGAAACATCCTAAAAACATCTTAAAACAACTTAAAAACATCTTTAAAACATCTTAAAGGCATCCTAAAATTCCACTGGATAGGCCTGCCGGAAGAGATAAGTCTTTACGGCTTTTTTAAATTCCAAAAGACTGACAAATTGACAAATCTCCTCCAGCAGGCCATTCCATAATCTGGGAGCAGCAGAAGAGAAGGTCCTCTGGGTAATACCTGTCAGCCTAGTTTTGGCTGACTGAAGTAGATTCTTCATAGATTCTTTGTACATGAAGTAGATAATCTTCATGTAGATTATTATATAGAAGGCAGCTTTCTTTTGGAAGGTTGATCAAATTGTACCTATGAGCCCTCTATTATTCAATCCAATAGATGTCATCTTGGACTGAAAACAGATGGTGTAAAGATTTTGGAATAAAACACACTTGTGATGCAATGCAATCCCACTACAAACTTTTCATGTGTTCTTGCAGCTGCTATTAGGTTCAAGGGGAATAGACAAGAGGAGTTCACAGTAGGCTGTGCCCTCAATTTTGTGAGACAGAGGAAGTGTCTTTATACATACAGTACCAGCCTGCTGGTTTGTGCACAAAGCAGCAAAATATTGATTAATTAGATGTGCATGAAAAAACCAGGCAAACAAGGAAGAATAAACTGGGCTGGATTAATAATTATGCTAGAGACCCTGCAAAGCCAGGCCTGGTTTACATACTCGGCAACCCCCTGCCTGCAGGAGTATACAGGGTTACTGAATGGCTCATATGCCTGGCAGGAGCACATGGTGGTGCTGACTTTACCACTGCCTATATACATGTGATCACTCAGGCTTGGCTCCAGGATTTTGGGAGACACTCAGGCATTGTACCCTCACTAGTTCCTCTCCCAACTTGGAAAAGGCAGGACATGCAAACTGAGAATTTTTTTAGGCTGCAGCTGAGTTAGTGTGTGGTTAAGGTGTTGGGAGTTGGGGAGTGTTTCTTTGATTGGTAGAAATCTGCATTTTTTTCTTTCTTTCTTTCTTTCTTTCTTTCTTTTTTTGCAGGGTTGGTGTAGGCCTGGGGAAGGGAGAGCTCTTCCAACTACTTCACTGTGGTTTTGCCTTAGTCCATACTGTAAGTTCTTGAAGTCAGAAAATTTTGAGAATCTCTGGTATCGAGCTGGGTCTAGCCAAATTGGGCCACATGCTGGAGACCAATGACCGTAGAGTTCTTCTCTACAGAGAACGGTCCTACACACATGAGGAGAACGTTCAGGCTCCACAGCATATTGACCCCAGTCAGTATCTGTTGTCTCGAGGGGGTGGGACACACTCTTAAGGATGAATTATAAATAAAAATCAACATCTGGCCTAAAAATCCACAAACGTTTTCACTAGAAAGTGGTTAAATAAAACATCACATCTTTTCAGCAGCAGGTAACAAAGTCTTCCTACTCCCCGATGCATGCACTTGAAAGCAAACTCTCATGTTTTTCTTATTGACAAAGGTAACCCAGGGGAAGGCTGAACACTTGATGCTGGCAATCATGTAGACATGCATGTTACTTGTATATGGAGGAAAGGGAAGGAGAAGGAGTATGGAGAAGAAGAGTGAGAGACAGCAGAGCCCAAGTCCCAGGCAACTGAGAAATATTACCTTTCTATTCCAAAGCTATTCAGAAATTGTGTGTGAACACATACACACACGTAGACACGTGTGCACACCAACATGACAGGATGTCTCCTCTGTCTCCTCCCCCTCCACCCACCCACACACACACACACACACACACTTTGCATTTTATTGCTAATGTGGGGGGTTGCATTTTTAAATGTTCCCCCATGTGAAGTACCCCCTTGCACATTATTAATCAGCACATTAGGGACAAAGGTTTAATTTAGCTCTCGGATATGCTAGTTTACTACACGCAGGTAGCTTTTTATTTGGGGGAGCACTGAAAAATATACCGTATTCTGAAATGGTACAGTAGCAATGTGTCCTCTTTTACAAAGGGCAGTCCTCTGCTTTGAAGACATCCTCTGTTTGAAGGGCTGTCCAGTCCAGGTCCATTTTAAAGATAAAGAACCCTCAGAAGGAAGAGCTGGGCCTTGAAGCTGCTCATCAAAAGCACCCGGACAGCAGACTGAGCAAGGCACACCGGTCACCTGGCCACAGTCTTCCCCACTATGGTGAGTTGTACTGTATTCCTATTTAAATTATAATTATTTCTAAATTTGCATCTATACATATAAGTCAGCATATGTATGCAGATTGGTGTCATCTTTGGTGGTGATGCATGTCCCATTGGGGCAATTTATAAGGGGCCACCCTAATCCTGCCTGATGTGTAGGCACCTGGGTCAGTTCAAATCAAGTATGTAGATGAGACGTTCTTTGAGAAGGTAATTAAAATATCCTAAAAGAGGATATTCCCCTCTGGCCATCACTGTTCCTCCAGTGCTTCCAATAACCACACCCATTAAGAGTTCCCAAAGCCAGATCCTATTACTACCATCTGCCCAATAAGGCCTACAAGACTCAAAGGAGAGTGCACAGGAAACTCTATTGTAAACTTTACAAGGGAAGTTGCCAATGAAATTCCCTAAGCTCGATCCTATAGAACTTTTACAAGCCCACGTCATTCTCAGGACAGTAAGCAGCTGAAATGTAAAGCATGCCATGGTTCTGAAATTCCACAGAAATATACAAGTGGGACCTACAACAAAATGTTGCAACTTGCAGTGATCCTGTTCAGGGTCCCAGTCAGCCAGCCATGCCCTCTTCCAGGATATACCACTCCCACTGGCTTTCCAACCCACCCCAAACACTCAATCAGCATTCTGTGCTCACCAAAGGGTTATTTAGTTTTCTTGACCCCATCTCAGGTCTCTGAAAGTTAAACCGCAGGGTATATGTATGTGGTGGGGAGAAGATGTATCTTTTCTCTAGTCCAAGCTTGGGCAGACTGGAGTGTTGTAGGATATACTTCATTGGTCGTTGTTGGGTTTTTTTTTACTAGCTAAGGTCCACCAAAAGGAACTAGGTGCAAAATGGTGGCTCAGGAAGGCGGAGCCATATGCAAAATGGCATTTCAGGGGGCAGAGCCAACTGTACCCAAGGAGCCATACACTGGGACGACCTGTGTAAACATGTAGAAATCTAAATCCCTGTTGGTACAGATCAAGTATTCTAATGCAAAACTCAAACTGGCCAGCGGAGCTGCAGCAAGATCTGGTCAAAGGCAACCAATTAATACTTCTATTTTATAAGTGAGGAATAACTGAAGGCAGCCATGACAGATGATCTATTTTTTGCCATTTTAATGGCTATTGTGAAACTATTCGGAGTTGGAAACCTTTGGTGATCTACTGCAAATCACTCAGAGACCTACCAGTAGATCCCAATCTTTCATCTGCCCATCCCTGCTCTAGTGCACACACATAAACAAAAAGTGCCAAAATTCTTTTGTAGCCCTCTCCCTTAATAATAACTTACTCAGAAAGTAAATGCTACTAAGGGTGCAATCCTATGCATGTTTAGACAGGAAAAATAGTCCTACAATGCCCAGCATGTAGCTGGGAGTTGCAGGACTTTTTTCTGTCTAAACATGCATAGGATTGTACGTGCCCTAAATGTGTTTGGCGTGGCAGCTATTCTGTAATACACACAACCAGATCATTTGTGAGATTATGATTTCTATTAAAGGCGTGTGGTTTTTTTGAAAAAAGGAACTGTTATGATCAGTTTACTAACACTTTTTAATTCAGAAGCCAATTCAGAAGAAGAAAATTAGAGAGGAAATGATATAGTAGATAGCAAACAGAGAAGTGACTTATGCAATGTGTGTAGAGGGGTAGGGGATGTTTTGGGCTAAACCAGTGATCTTTGGTATTAGAAAAGGGATATTACAAGCACCCAAGCACATCCAGACTTTCACCCATAAAATGTTGGAGGCTACATAGTTTTTTCAATCATGTAGTTCTCTAATGTTTCATTTTCTTTATTTGGTTCTTGAGGGATAACTTTCTCTTTCTTTGCATTTATTTATTCCTGGAGGGCTATAATAGTTTGTTAACATGGATCAATAATAAATACCACATGACTTACATCTTTGCTTTAGCTATTTTTAAAGGGCTAAACAATGCTCAGAATGTGAATAATGCAGAAATGTATAGCACCTAACATGTATTTGATTTTGATAAATGTGGCTTATTAGAACACCGAGTCTGGGGCTTTGTAGGAACTCTGCATATTATATTTTCACACGTTTCATTGCATCTGCCAGATTTGAGGTATCTTGGCAGAGAATTTTGGACTGGGTTGGTTTTTTTATTTTGTTTAACCTGGAATTCTATCAGTCCTGACTATGTTTGCCAGGGACTGTATATGAAGACCTGACAGAAGACAATGGAGAGAGAGTTTGTGTAACGAGATGCTTGTTACCGAATGATGGTTGGTTTAATGAACCCTCCTAGGTTGCCTAGGGGCCCCCAAAGAAGCAGATCAATATTACGGAGATGTGTACCTAATTTGAGGAGTTGAGTTTGATGCATCTTGCAACTTCTGTTTCTATGTCCCTCGTCTCTTTCTGAGGCTCTGCATTTGATTTTCTTCCTGCAACTGGCCAGTATGAAATGTTCAGGTTGTTTTTAGAGCTCCCCACCACCACCACCCTCCCCCTCCCCATAACCACTAACATTTCAGCTGCCTGTCATTTCAAAAGTTACCTCCACATTGTTATTATGATGGATTGACAATGCAACGAACTTGCATCGATGTCAGTGATCTGAGGAGGGAAGGGGGGAAAAGGATACAAGATGTCGAGTGAGTGTATACATTCCAGAATAGGAACAAAGGGTAGGTCAGGAAAGTCAAATGAGCAGCATATAATATAAATGATAGAAAGGAAAGAAATTGAGTTCCATGAGTTTTCTCCTTGCCACCTAGAAAGAAAGCTAAATGCTCAGCCTTGCCAAAGCATAAGGATTGGAGACTGTGAATCAGAAAGACGGTGTGTGTGTGTGTGTGTGTGTTTCTTGGCAGGCGGAGGAAAGAAAGGGACCCAGGAAGAGAGAAACAACCAGTTGCTAATCCTATCTCTGAACACAAGAACAGCCCGATACTGGAGGTAGCATATAGCCAGCAGGACTAGTAGCCAGTGATAGCCTTATCCTCCATGAATTTGCCCAATCCCCTTTTAAAGCCATCCAGATTGGTGGCCATCACTGCATCTTGTAGAAGTGAACTCCATAGTTGAACTACGCATTGTGTGAAGAGAGCCAGTGTGGCATAGTGGTCAGAGTGTTCGACTGGGACCCGGGAGATCCAGGTTCTAGTCCCCGCTCAGTCATGAAACTCACTGGGTGACTTTGGGCCAGTCACTGACTCTCAGCTTAACCTACCTCACAGGGTTGTTGTGAGGATAAAATGGAGAGGAGAAGGAGGAGGATTATGTAAGCCGCCTTGGGTTCCTTGCAGGAAAAAAGGCGGGGTATAAATATAATAAAATAAAATAAAAAATAAATAACTTCCTTTTACCTGTCCTGAATCTCCCACCAATCAGCTTCATGGGATGACCCTGGTTCTACTCTCAGACTGCTCCAGAGGGTCCCCCAGCCCTCTAGACCAGTTTTACAGGTGCACATAACTTTTTATCTCTCCGACAAATACTATGTTATCACAAAATGCCTGTCAATAGGGCCAGCGTTTCTGCTCCTCCATAGGGGTCCCCTCTCAGTAGAGGCTAGGCCACCCAAGTGGCACGGCTAGGGGACATGTTTTGTGCAGCACTTTGCTTTTCCCCATAGGTGAATGGGAGTCACTCACTAATGGGGGTGGGTGGGGAGAAAGGAAGGAGTGTTCTTAGGGAGTTGATGTATAAGCTTCCCCCTGATGCTGCTTATAAATCTGACTGCATTCTGGCAATCCGAGGGCCACCCCACCTTACCTGTTATGTTTTTAGCACATACCTATTGTCCTACACACTAAGATCAGAACGTTTAGTATTTTGGGATGAGTATTTAAAAAACGTTTGGTTTGAGTTTGATTGGCTGAGGATCCCTGTATGGAGAAAATGCATGTTTTCACCTTGCAAGGTGCCTGGCAGTGCTGAGCTAATGAGCGAATCAAGTTTGAAGATATGATCTTTGCCTTCCCAGTTACCGTATATAGTTCTGTGGTTCTGTAGTTTTGAATGATGGAGAGAAGGCTCCAGGATCCAGGGGAGGCTCTCTGCTGGAGGAAGGGGGCAGGGAGGCAATCTTTGCCAATTCCCCCTCCCCCGGCATCATCTCTCGGACTGCTCCAGAGGGTCCTCTAGACCAGTTTTACAGGAGGCAGGGAGCGCTGCAGGGGGAAGGAGGAATTGTAAAGATCTCCATACCCCCTTCCTCCAGTGTGAGTAGAACTACACTAAGAGAATGTGGTGTAGTGGTTAGAGTGCTGGACTGGGACTCAGGAGATCCAGGTTCTAGTCCCCGCTCAGCCATGAAGCTCACTGGGTGACTTTGGGCCAGTCACTGACTCTCAGACTAATCTCAACCTCACAGAGTTGTTAGGAGGAGAAGGAGGAGGAGGAGGAGGAGGATCATTCATGCCACCTCAGGCTCCTTGGATGAAAGGCAGGATATAAATGAAATAATACATACGTACATAAGCACTACTCTGGATACAACTCAAACCATATATTTTTATACTGACACCACTTTCCAAAATGCTTCTTTGATTTAGAAGGGTGGTTCCATGCCCTCCAGAATTTGACAGAGGAAAATCAGAACACTTCTGTGAATGTGTGGGAATGAGGGCAGCCTGGTGGCCCAAGGGAAAGAGGCAACACAAGCAGAGCATTGTGCCACAAGCAGAAAATAGGAAGAGCAGGTGAGCCATACCAAGCCTTCAAACCTATCCTCCTGTCCTCTTTCTGCATTTGGCCCCTGGAAAAATCTGCCCAAGGTCACATAGTATGTCATAGATGGAAAACTTGTAACGCGCACAAGGCCTGGAATGGTTCTCCGCATATACAGAACATACCCTTATACTCCAAAGTTGACAAATCTAGTATAAAACCCTTCTTCATGCCAGAGAAACACCATCATCCAGACAGAAAAGAGGACGACCTATGCAAAGGCTCACTGCTGAATTAATCAAACCATCTAGAAAAATAATCCATATGGCTCAAACAAGGGAGCCAAGTCACCTATATCTAGGCATGAAAATTAAAAAAAAAAAAACTAAACCATATCAGTGTATATGAAAATGCCTTCCTGAAGCCAGTAGAATTATCATTAGTAGTCCCCAATTGTAAAGCAAAATCCATTCATCACAGAGAGAACAATTTGTGATCCCTTAAAAAAAAGCCTCAATGGGAAACACTTGGCACATGCCTAGAGGCAGTGGAGGCTGGTGGCTCCAATGTCAGTGGGGCAGTGTATCCACTCCGTCCACAGTCTGAAATTTCAAGGAGCTGTCCATGGTGCTGAACCAATTTCAGGGATAATGTTCAGACTAAAACCCAGAGTGGATACACCACCCCACTGACACTGGAGCCATCAGCCTCCACGGGTCTAGAGGCCTTCTAATCATTTCCCACAATGAATCAGATGCTATTTCTTCTCACCCTATCCCTACTGCTTCCCCTATCACCCTGCTCTCCATCCACACCCACTCAAAAAGCAAGTGGCATGCCATGCCACCTCACAGGACCGTGGTGCTCCCTACAGAGGTGCCAACCTGAGACTAAAGATGATAACCAAAGGCAACTGTAGGGGCAGCCAAATCCAAGAGAGAGATCCTGCCACATGCTCCTTTTCTCTAATGAATGACTCAATCTACTACATAGAAAAGCAGCCAGTCTTGGTTTTCTGGTTAAGAAAGTTCTGGCCTCTATGCTGTATGGCTTAATTAGAGCCAGCAGGTAACCACAGCCCGCCAAACATCATTTCCAAAGAACAGAATGTGATTTTCATGCCTTAGGCTTGAGCCCCAGCATCATAGTTTTCACAAGTTAAGGGCTCAATCCTATGCATGTTTAGACAGAACAAAGCCCTACAACTCCCAGCATTCCCCAACCAGTCATGCTGGCTGGGGAATGCTGGGAGTTGTAGGACTTTGTTTTGTCTAAACACACATAGGATTGCACCCTAAGTCTTTTTGAAGTGTAATCTTCAGAGGTTTCAAGAGACAGTAAAAGGTGCCCTCAAACATGTGCAGAGTGCCTTAATTTTACTACCCCTGATTTTCAAACAACTAGGATTAGAGAGAAATGCTTCCATGACAGAGGTGATTGGACCTGGCTTATATTTGTGTCAACCTGACCCCAGGATTTCTCCCAATACCGCCAGCATCCAATCATTACAGAGCAAACTGTTTACGGTAATGGGACTGTTTTTGGGTATACTATGTACTGGGGTGCCAGCAATAGCATTTTCCAGTGTTATTATACACTGCATAAACCCTGAATGGATGTATTGAAATGTTTGAAAAGGGGTAATGGGGGGAGTTCATACGGTGACAAGAGAAATCTAACTGATATGTATGAGAATTAGAAGTCAAGATGTCATTTAGTAAGACTAAGTTAGAGAACCATTCAGCTCTATGTTGCTGTACAAAATGCTCATTTTGAGGTTTTGGAAATTACCCCGTAACATAAATAAAAAGCAAATGCACCAGCCACCATGAGACAGTCTGAGCTCTAGGGAGTGTAGCCATCAACCAGTAAGCAGACAGATTTAGAACTAGGTGTGTTACATACATTTATTTTTTGTTTATTTTTAAATTAACATGTATAATGCTGCCTTATCTGTTAAAAAGTCATCAAGGCAGTGTACAACAATCTCAAACAATAAGACTGTATCGTTAGTCACATACTGATTGCTTGTATGCCTGTAGCCAGCCCCACTGCGATCTAGTCTTACAAAAGGGATCGGGCACTGCCCGTCAATCCCACGAGGGGGCTCACCAGAGGGCCTTTTGCTGCGGGCTCCCTCAAACCTACAGGCCTGTGGCTCACGCTGGCTCAGCTTGTCTGAGTGTGGAAAGCTAAGCAGGGTCAGGCCTGGTTACGACTTGGATGGGAGACCCCTCCTCTACTTTCCTGCACTGAGCAGGGGGTTGGACTCGATAGCCTTGTAGGCTCCTTCCAACTCTATGATCTATGAAATCTATGAAACCCGGAGCCAGCCCTGGATAACATACGCTAAATAGCCTCCTAGGCTAAGACCGGGCAGAAACATCATCTATATAAACTTATTGTCACTGCTGGATCCCAATGTTTAGTATGTTCATTAAAAACTGATTTGTGAAGACTCTGCTCTAATCAATGAGACATTTGCATACTGCACTCTCCTTCTAACACTCCAGCCACTTCCAATAATACACACGCTTGTCTTTCATGCCTCATGGCTAATTGTTCAACTACAAGGACGTGAGCCACTCTGACACCCAAGAACACATGGAAGGCCAGCTGTGAAGTGCTCATGGCCATGGAATCAATGACATTTGGACACCATGTGTCCATTCCATACTTGGCAAAATGAAGTGCCATTCACACTTAAAGAAATAACTTCAAACGTAACTCCAGGGCCTATCACATTTCCTTGCTCTGTCCTACCAGCTCAGTCTTACATCCCATTATTCATATTTCAGCCAAGAGGCATCCCACACAGTACAGTCTTCCGCACCATGGTGTCCTCTAGATGTGTTGGACTACAACTCCCATCATCCCCCAGCCAGCTAGGGCCCCTGGTTGGGAAAGGTTGCCTTATTAGTTTATGGAATGAAGGCCTGTCGAAGTGGATGGAGCTATGAATTGTAATAATCTGTGGGAAATTATGAAAGCACCTTAGAGATTAGGCCCATATTCCAAAGGGACACAGAGGAAAGAACAGTGTGCACAACCAGAGGTTTGTTTTCTGCTTTTGCAGATCCTGAGAAAAATCTACATGCCCAAGGTCATATAGTAAGTCATAGGGGGGAAATGCTTAAAGTGCACAAGGCCTGGAATTGTTCTCTACGTATAAAGAGGCAAGAGACAAAGCAAGTTTAGGACTGAAGGACAGCATCTTACATGCACGCTCATCATGATGAGGTCAGATTGTTATTTACATGTTACAATGAGCTGTCACAGCTCGAACACCACAGCTCGAACTTTCATATTACCCATTCATATTAGCTCAGCCAAAGTGCTCATCAATGGAGGCAGTTCACATGTTCAGCTGCACATCATAAAAGTGTATGGCGGTAATATGGCAGCTGACATTGTGGGGCATATTTCTGAGCAAACGTGCATAGGATTGGGCTCCTAAATCTAAAATCTTGGAGCAGGGAACCACACATGCACTCACCGCTCTGGAGACAAATTTCATTTATTTATTTATTACATTTCCATACCGCCCAATAGCCACAGCTCTCTTCCCCAGATAAAACATGCAGAGCATGAAACAAGCAGCCCAGTTGGAGGGGAAAGGCTTTCATATTCACACGGACAGTACATGAAACTTGAGAGTTTCCTCCTCTGTTCTCAACCTCATGCCTGCTTACAAGATGTGGGGAGGGAAGGGGGGGAACAGGAGACAAGGCCAAAGGATGTGAGGGCAGCAGCAGTGCTGCGTTCAGCTGTAGCTAGCAGCACTCGCAGTCAAATCACTTTATCCTTGGGAGTGTAGCTACTAGTGTCCTGATATATGATATGGCCTTCCCGAGAGTGTACTTCATCAGATGCATGCAATGACTATCCTTTGTGCTTGTTGTAGGAATACTAGTCTGGCTGTACTATTGTAAAGCAGATTACTGGCTAATGGCTCCGTGGCCAGGGAAATGTCTCTTAACAGGAAGCAATGGCAAGGACACAGCAGAAACTTCCCAGGATTGTGAAACCCTTCTGAGCCTGGGTGGGTAGAAGGCATGCATACCTTCCCCCAACCCAGCGAAGGATGATGTAATCCGTGTGTGTTTGTGTGTGAGTGTGTAAAAGAACAACTAAAGGAGAGAAGTAGGTGGTGGGACACTGAGACAGAGAAACCACCTTTTGAGGCAGAGAGGAGGTCTGGAAGGCACCTTTTCTGGGCTGCTGGTGTTGATCAGGGTTCTGATGTGGGAAAGTGAATTTGCTTGGTAGGCGTGTACCAAACTGATTTCCTCCACTTATGCTCAATGTGCATATTTGGAAATAAACCCAACTATTACAGAAACACCTTCAGTCACCAGTGGTCCCACCCAAAGGAAACCAAACCCAGGTAAGAATCTCATTGCATGGGAGGTAGCGAGTGTGTAACAATGTATACATACACACACACACACACTGAGGTAAACTGCAGGATAAACCAAGTTAACAAGGTATAAATGTAAGATAACCAGAATGCAAAATAACAACAACAACAACAACAACAAACCCTCTTCGCTGCTGTGTGAAGCATGACTCAAAGGCATTTTAAAAAAAACAATTCTTGTACCAAAACAGAACAATAATTATCTAAATAGTCTGCATTTTAGTGCTGAGTTATACTGTCAACCAGGGCTGGCATCAGCATTTGGCATCCTTGGGCAGCTGCCAGAATCCCAGCATGACCCAGCATTTATACCTGCTGGTGGCATAGCGCTGCTACTATTTAAATTCCTACAGTGCCTCTGACATTGCATTGTTCTATCACTCCATCCCAGTCTGACATTTTTAATTTCCCACAATTCCTAGAGGGACACCCCTCAGAGCTGCTCACCTGGTGCTGTGCCACAGGCCATTTTGTCAAGGGCCCAATCAGAGCTGGAGTCGGGCCTTGCTAACAATAAAAGATGTCCCCTGAAACCCCACCCCAAATGTACCTTTTGTTTGCTTCTTCTACAGTGGCCACAGAAGAAGTAAGTCAGACAACACTTCCCCATCTGCCCAGGCAACTGGGTGACAGTGGCTCAACAATGGGGAGGCATTTCCCATCTTTGCAGCAGCTCACACACTACAGGGCAGGAAGGGAGGGTGTGTTACCTGACACAATGGATGAACTTGCCCCCTCCCCCTCCCCCTCCCCTCCCTTCCCCTCCCCCACATACACATAAAGGATTGGCAAAAAGGCAGTCCTTCTATGCAGGCTGTGAAAAGGGCTGCCACGTTACATTTAATATATGATCCCTCCCATGCAGGCCAACAAGTGACTGTATGCTAATTCTAATTTCTAATTCTTCAAATGTTCTAGGTAGGCCATCTGTTGCCCTCCAGGTGTTTTGGACTATAACTCCCATAATTCCCGAATACAGACTATGCTGGCTGGTGTTGATGGGAGTTATAGTCTTTATCCAACCTTGGCCATTCAGGTAAAACACAGTTGTAATCTGGGATGGAGCACTTTTTCAGAGTGCAGTAGTTAAGCAGTACTTCCATCATTTGACTCTGACTTCCTCAGCTGTTCATCTGCATGTCAAAATCCACCCATGGTTGAGCAGCTGATTGGCAAGCATGAGAAGTGGCCATCTACTCTGAGGGAAATAGTCAAAGCCCTGTGGAGAGAGATCACACTATGTGCACCACAGGTCAAGAAGACGCCCCTGAGATTGAAAATGTTTTGTCCACAAGGTCAGGCTGAAGCAAGGACTGCTCAGGTAGAACAAGTGGTGCTGGATCCAAAAAGAACACTACGTTCTTCCTACATATTGTTCTCCTCCTTCATAGTTACAGTCTCAGAAGGAATATTGCCTTTTTGTTGGAATTCACAATGCTGTACTTCAACAATTGTTGTAGTGGTGCTGTCTATTACATTTCACACACTCCTAAAGGCTTCTCTGCAGGTAGGCTCCCATCCTGTTAAATCGTTCATAAGCTTCACATAAAGCAAAAACTTGCAGACCCAGGACCCTCCATTGCCTCTCCTCTATTATATCTGGGTACTTTTCACCTTTCTCTACCATAGCTTTGTAAAGATGCATATAAACATACCAGGAAGGGGGGGGCAGAGAATCCAGTATGTCAATTCTATTACGTATTTTTCGCTCCATAAGATGCACCGGACCATAAGACGCACTTACTGTATGGTACAAAATTTTTTTTTAAAAAAAAAATCAGCTGAGAGGCGGGGGCTTCCCCCGCCCCACCCAGGAGTCCTCCGCTCTTCCGGACCAGCAGAGGAAAGTTAAAAAAAAAAATTAAAAAAAAAAATTAATTTTTTTTTACTATATTCACTCCATAGGACGCACAGACATTTCCACCTAGTTTTTTTGGGGGGTAATGTGCGTCTTATGGAGCGAAAAATAAGGTAAATATTAAAAACAGAAAACAACAAATACAGGACTAATTCAAGCTCCCTAAAAATGATTTGAGAGTATATTTTGGTTGGATTTGGGGGATCACCTTTGACCAATAAGCTGCTGAGTAACCTGTTACAGTCGCCAGTCTGAAAACACCCTTCCAACTGTCCTTTGGGAGATTTATAATATAATTTGTGTGTTATTAACCGTATGGACTTTTATATACAGATGTTAGCTGAGCTTATTTTTACTTGTTTATTTACTTATAAAACAAATTTTATAAAATATACATTTCTTAGTTACAATTTATATACAAAATATAAATACATAACAAACATTAAATCCAGTGGAGAAAAGTTAAACTTCACTCCACCTCAACAAAAACATTACATTGTTACAAAAACAAAAAATAAAAAATAAACAACAACAAATCCTTTCCCTTAAAATAGATTCTGCCTAAACAAGTCAATACATCATCAAAACAACAAACATATAACTAATTTGTTTCATTTCCACAAATCTAATTCTCATACAGTATGTCTAAAAATAAACCCTATCATATAAACATAACAAACCTGTCCACAAAACCAAACTGTTCTTAAACATATATAAACAATATACTACAACTTATAAAATAATAAATATCACAACATTTGGATCCAGGGACTCAAGAAGCCCGCAAGCCACACTACAGCGGGAGACACAATTCTAATTCTGTAGATTGCATTGGACTGAGCAACACTTCCCTGATCTTTCTATCACAAACCTGCCAATGGAATTACATCTTGCTTTATTATGCTCCCAAATGAAAATGAAAGCTATGATTTATCATGTCAACGTGTCTCAAATGTGAGAATCGGTATGATTTCTGATTCTTCTTGCTGTTATGGTCTTCACAGTGACCCCATGTTAAGCTTGGTCACCACAGTCCAAAGACCCACATGGGTATTGCCATGTGCATGCTAGGTTCCTGTCTGCACTGCCTTTTCCATTCATTCCAATGGTGGGAGTGTCAAGGTTCCGCTACTGCAGGGACCCCTTAACCTGCCTTTGGAAGATCTCTGCCTCTTCTCAAAGCTTCTCCCGTTCCAGGAGATCAAATCCTTTGCCTGTTTCCAGTAGCATGGGAAAGGCTTTAGACGTGGTGAATAAGTCACTCCAAACTCTCAGGGTACACAACAACACTTTACTTATTATATTAGGGTATTTACATAATAGAGTGGTTATAATTCAAAAGCAAGTATGATCAAATCAAACAAACAAACAATACAAGGTTCTCTAGCTTAACTTCAGACTACCTCTCTACTCTGCAGTCAGTCTCTCTCTGCAGTCAGTCTCTCTCTCTCTCTCTAATCAGTCTCTCTCTGCTTCTAGCTGACCACACCCCACATATATATAGCCTTCCCAGGATTGGAAGGTTATAATCATGTGACTTTGAACAGGAGATATAATTCTTAACTTCTATTGGGTAAACTAAGACTCTCAAACTCCCCCTCCCATCCTGAAGTGTTTGGGCCTTCAGGCTTCAACTAATCTAGGGAAGTGTTTGGGCCTTCAGGCTTCAGCAAACTTAAGCCTGTGTAGGCCTCAATCCTTCACATCTTCCCCCCCTTCTCCTCAAGTGGAACAATTTCCCTTTTACAGAAGAGAATTGTGAAACGTTAACCTACTCAAAAAGGCAACTGTTTTTTGGTTATTTCCTAGACAAAGCATCGGCTATCACATTCTCCTTCCCAGGCACATGTTCAATGTTCCTTTGAAATTCCTGCAATTTCCAAGACCATCTCTGAAGCTTGGAGTTGGTATTTTGCATTGTTTGTATCCATTGTAAGGCATGATGATCAGTCCATAAAGTAAATTCTTGCTCAAAAACATAAGGCTTGAGCTTGTCCAGAGCCCACACTACTGCCAGACATTCCTTTTGGATCGTAGACAGGTTTCTCTCCCTGGGTAAGAGCTTCCTACTCAAGTAGGCTACCGGATGTTTAACAGAGTCATAGTCTTGTAACAATACTGCACCTATGCCAGTCTCAGAGGCATCTGTAGCCACAATAAAGGTTTTTTCAAAGTCAGGTGCTGTTGAGCTTAAAATGTCCTTTAGTCTATCAAAAGCTCTTTGACATTCATCAGTCCACACAATTTTGTCAGGTTTACATTTCTTGGTTAAATCAGTCAAAGGTCCAGCAATTTCACCAAAATGGGGAACAAATCAGCTTCTGGGTATCTTGTGGCAAATCCCAAGAATGACCTGACCTGTTTCTTGGTTGTAGGTATGTCCCAGGTTCTGATAGCTTCAACCTTGTCCCATAAAGGTGTGATATGACCATTTCCAACCTTGTGCCCTAAGTATACTACCTCTGGCACCTTCTGCACCTGTAAAACTACTCCACTCCTTTCATAGTGTGGCTTCATCATATTTACATGTACTACCCTGGGTCTTTTTTCAGATTTTTCTTTAACCACCACATAGGTTAAATCATCCATTTTCTTTCTGACTGTGTAGGGGCCTTCCCAAGCAGCCTTAAGCTTGTCTTTGCGCAGAGGAAGAAATATCATTACCTGATCCCCTACCTCAAATATTCTAGAGCGTGCCTTTTGATCATACCAGAACTTTTGCACCTCTTGGGCTTTGGTTACATTGACTTGAACTAGTTTACAGAGTGTATCTAGGGTTTGTCTAAGTTTTAACACATAATCCACCACAGAGGTTTTGTTTTCTACGAGTTTACCTTCCCAGTTTTCCCTCAGGAGATCAAGAGGGCCGCTCACTCTTCTGCCATACAACAGCTCGAAAGGTGAGAATCCCGTTGATTCCTGTGGAACTTCCCTGTAGGCAAAAAGTAGGTGTTGCAGTTTGTCATCCCAGTCATTTGGGTGTGTGTTTACATAAGCCCTAATCATTCCTTTGAGTGTGGCGTTAAATCTTTCCACCATTCCATTGCATTGAGGGTGATAAGGAGTGGTTTTCAAGTGTTTTACCCCACAACACTTCCACAGACACTCCATTATTTTGGAGAGGAAATTTGACCCACAATCTGTTAAGATTTCAGAGGGAAATCCAGTTCTGCGAAATATAGTTAGCAAAGCCTCAGCTACAGTTGGAGCATCTATAGAGGCTAGTGCTACAGCTTCTGGGTATCTTGTGGCAAAATCCACCACTGTGAGGATGTACTTTTTTCCCTTGCGGGTGGGTTTAGTGAAAGGCCCTACAATATCCATGCCCACCCTGAAGAAAGCTTCTCCTATAATAGGCAGAGGCTGCAAAGGGGCTTTACTGTGATGCCTTGCCTTCCCCACACGCTGACAGGTCTCACAAGACCTGCAGTACTCTGCTACTTGCTTAGCAATTCCAGGCCAAAAGAAGTTTGCCATGAGCCTATGTTTAGTCTTGTTTTTTCCCCAAGTGTCCTGCGCATGGCACATCATGGGCTAGTTCTAGCAACCTTAGCCGGAATTGGTTAGGTACTACCAGTTGCTTTAGTGGTTCCCAGGTTAACTCTTGGGTTTTTGGTAACCACAGCCTATACAGCAATCCTTTCTCCCAAATAATCTGCTCCCTTCTTTCCTCAGAGAAGGGCCTCTCTTGAGGGAGAGCAACTCTTTTCAGAGGCTCCAAACTAGGATCACTGAGGACTCCCTGCTTGAATTCCTCTACTCCTCTTAAATCAGGAAAAGGGGTCTCTAGCGCCTTCTCCTCTACAGAACCACCTGCCTCGGTTGTTTCACTGGCTTTCAGGTCAACAGGTTGCATGGAGGCTTGTTCTGTTTCGGTTTGGGGAGGGTCTGGGGTTGGTTTTGGACCTTCCGGAATCACTGTGGGTTGTACCTCTAGTACCTTTTCTTTTACATTAGCTTTTGCCTGGTCCTGCCTTGAAGTTTCCTCCCTTTCCTTTTGCTTGCGGGTTACCACACATATTTGAGCTTCTGGGCCCATTATATCCTTTCCCACAATGATAGGGGCAAATTGGGTTGGAGGTTCCATCACCCCAACTTCATACAGACCCCTCCATCCCCTCCATTCTATGGATAACCTTGCTACTGGGACTTCAAAGGAGGGACCATTCACTCCCTGGATCTCAATAGACATTCCTGGTACCAAATCTTCAGGTGTCACCAAATCTGCTCGGATCAGAGAAACATCAGCTCCAGAATCCAACATTGCCATAATGGTCTTATCCTTTACATAAACAGGTTCTTTAAACTGATTATTAACCTCTTCCCTGTTGGTGATCACAAATCCACAATTATAAGGGGTTTTTTATGCTTGCTACCACTGGTGGCTTGGTTTGTTCGGGTTTAGGACTACCTAGGTTAGCTGGTGTTATTGCTTGTAACTTGGGGCAGCTATTCCTGATGTGGCCTGTCTGACCACACGAATAACAGGCACGGTCTCTGGGGTGAGAAGGATCAAAAGGAGGTTTTTTGAACTCCTTTTTACTTGGGGCTTCCCATTTCCCCCCCTTCTTCTCAGACTCAATCCTGGGGCCTAACCCTTCCCGGTTTTCAATCAGTTTGTCAGCCATTTCTGCAACTTGGTTTACAGTTTCAGGATCTTTATCCTTAACCTTCAGTTTTATTTCTCTGGGCAACCGAAAATAAAACTGATCCAGAGCCATAAACTCTAGCACCTTTTCCCTGTTGTCAGCTTTTGCTTCATCCACCCATTTTAGTAGCAGGTTTTTTAATTTTGTTGCAAACTCTACCATAGATTTACCAGGTTGAGGTGTTAACCCTCTGAACTTTTTCCTAAAGTGCTCAGGGCCCAACCTGAACCTTTTAAACACAGTTTCTTTGAATTGAGCATAGGAAACAGCCTCCCCCTCTGGCATGCTATTATAAATCTCTGCCAGCTCCCCTTTGATTAAATTAGGCACAAACTTCATGTAGTCACCCTCCTGCAGTCCCCACTTCTGTGCTGCCCTTTCAAAAGTGGTCAGGAACACTTGTGGGTCTTCTCCTGGGGTGTATGCTGTGAAGTCTTTCGGGGTAACTCTGACAGGCTGTTCCTCTTTCAATTTCATCATCCTTTCCTCGTGTCTGCGTTGTTCTTCCTGGGCTTGAAGTTGCTCTTTCTGGGCTTGAAGTTGCTCTCTCTGGGCTTGAAGTTTCTCCTGGTGCAGCTTTTCCTCATGTCTGCGTTGCTCTTCCTGGGCCTTAAGTTGCTCCTGCTGCAGTCGAAGCCGTTCCCACTCTAACCTGGTCTCTTCTTCCTTCTGCTTTGCCACTAGCCGCAGTTCCTGTTCACGGAGCTCCCATTCTTTTGTTTGGGGTCCTGCTACCCTAGGGCTAGAGGGTGCAGCTCCTTCTATTGCCGCCTGGGAGATCAGCATAACTTTCAGTTTTCTGCTGTTTTCTCCTCCCATGGCAAATTGTCCTTTTTACACTGCTCAATCAGGGCAGTTTTGTTCATGGAGAGATATTGGCTCATTTTAATTGCCTCACTGGGTCCCTATTCCGCAGGCCTGAAGTTAAAACACACACTGCTTTGGCCAGCTCTATTAGTAAAAAACCCAATTACTGTTTGGAGTGCTTAATCTCACTGTTCAGGATCGCTCCGCTGCCACCACCTGTCAAGGTTCCGCTACTGCAGGGACCCCTTAACCTGCCTTTGGAAGATCTCTGCCTCTTCTCAAAGCTTCTCCCGTTCCAGGAGATCAAATCCTTTGCCTGTTTCCAGTAGCATGGGAAAGGCTTTAGACGTGGTGAATAAGTCACTCCAAACTCTCAGGGTACACAACAACACTTTACTTATTATATTAGGGTATTTACATAATAGAGTGGTTATAATTCAAAAGCAAGTATGATCAAATCAAACAAACAAACAATACAAGGTTCTCTAGCTTAACTTCAGACTACCTCTCTACTCTGCAGTCAGTCTCTCTCTGCAGGCAGGCAGGCAGGCAGGCAGGCAGTCGCAGTCGCAGTCGCAGTCGCAGTCGCAGTCTCTGTCTCTGTCTCTGTCTCTGTCTCTGTCTCTGTCTCTGTCTCTCTCTGCTTCTAGCTGACCACACCCCACATATATATAGCCTTCCCAGGATTGGAAGGTTATAATCATGTGACTTTGAACAGGAGATATAATTCTTAACTTCTATTGGGTAAACTAAGACTCTCAAACTCCCCCTCCCATCCTGAAGTGTTTGGGCCTTCAGGCTTCAACTAATCTAGGGAAGTGTTTGGGCCTTCAGGCTTCAGCAAACTTAAGCCTGTGTAGGCCTCAATCCTTCACAGGGAGCAGACCTAAATTTGCAAGGGGAGGCCCCTATGGCTCACAGCTAATCACTGCATGAGGATGCTTAGTTGCAAGCAAAGGTATATTCACACACAAACACACAACTTCATGCAAAGAGTTGAGGATCATGGGGGTGCTGAAGGTATGAAACATACATCACCTGCCAAGAGCAACAGCAGAAGAGTCTAAAAGACTCATGCAAATATACCATCTCCCAGTGAAACCAACTCCTCCCAGTGGATACAATCACTGCATGTATTCCTCTCTCCAAAGAGAAAATGGATGTACATGTAGTTTCAATGTCTAAGTCTAACATGGCAGCAAATTCCATTGATTTCAGTGGAATGTACTTTCATATATGTTAAAGATAAAACAAGTTGTGGAGGTATGACTTCATAATATTGCAAATCAGCTTTGAAATTTAAGCTCACAATGTTATTAGTCTACAAACACAACACACACACACACACACACACACACATCGCTTTGCTCACCAGTACTGGCACTGCTCGGTAGTCTAAGAAGGTGACCAGCCATCCTTAAAGAGCAGTGTGTGTGTGTGTGTGTGTATGCAGCCTTCATATCACATGTGTTGTAACTTGCCCTGTAAATTCAAAGCTCTAAATGGCTTGGAGCCAGGTTACCTGAAGGAGCACCATCCAGATATACCAGCCCAGACCCTAAGGTCATCCTCAGAGGCCCTCCTCCAGGTGCCCCTGCCAAATGAAGTGAGGTGGATGGCTAATAAGGAGAAGGCCTTTTCAGTTGTAGCACCATGGATGTAGACTGCCCTTCCCAAAGGGTGCCTATGTTGTGGTCTTTTCAGCATCAGGTGAAGTCCTTTTTATTCCCCTAGGCATTTTACGTTCTTCAGTTTTTATTATTTTAAATCTGTTATTGTATTTTTAGATCTTTACACTGTTGCTGGTTTTTACTCTGGCTTTATACTATAGTTTTATACTTACCGGTATGTTTCATCATGTTGCATTTTGTGGTTTTAACTGTTGTGAACAACCTAGAGAGCTTTGGGTATTAGGCAGTATGGAAATGTAAAAAATAAATAAATGCTTTACATTGAAGGGCAGGGTATAAGAGGTGGAGGAGGATTATGTAAGCCGCCTTGGGTTCCTTGCAGGAAAAAAGGCGGGGTATAAATATAATAAATAAATAAATAAATAAATATCCTTACATATATACATACATACATACATACATACATAATACAAGCCTGCCCGCCTATACATACAAGTGCTATTTCTTCACAATATTTGTATTCTGCCTCTGAATGGAAGTGGCTCACCAAAAATAATAACTGCAAAACCAGTTACATCACAATAATAATAGAACATCAATGCCTATGTTAGTCATTCATGGCATAAAAGAAAACAGAACCAATTTTTCTACAGGTTGCCTGCCTGGTTGCTTGGAGGCAATTCGTATTCACTAAGGTGACTCTGGTACAAGTAGAAGCAGCTAGAGAGAGAGACCAGTTTCAAAGTTCTTCTAGCTCTTACCACTTTTAGGAACAAGGAATTGCCTGAAACATGTACAGCATAGGCTAACATAGGGGTGTTGAACCTCAAGCCTGCGGGCTAATCCCAGTCTGCCTGGGACACCAATCTGGCCGTCTGGGATCTTTCAGATGGTCATGGCTCCCATCCCCTGGCCCCACTCCCTTTTCCCCAACCACCTTTTGGAGGTTTCCTGGCCTTTTGTGTGTTTTCCCCTGTTCTAAAAGGTTGAAATGCCTCTCCTAATAAGGCTCATTTAATGGCAGTAAGAGCCTTAAACTAAGTTATGCCAGTATTTTTGGCCCGCTCCTTTCACCTTTGTGCCCGCCCATTTCCTCTTCTTCCCCACCCACCACTGGAATGCGGTCCTCGGTGGCTTCTCTGAAATTGAATGTGGCCCTTGGGCTGAAAGAGGTTCAACACCCCTGGTCTAACAAGAGATGATAATAAGCTATAAGCAACATCAAGCATCAAGATTTCTGTAGAACTTCAAGACTCACAAAGTCTTGACAGCAACTCTTGAAATGAAACCAAGGCAGTTCAACAACAACAAAAAATGCAACTAGAGAACATGATGACCCAAGTCCCATTTCTGGATTTGCAAGCAAGCCTCCAATTTCACTCTTAAAACCTTAAATATATTTGCTGACTCATTTATGGGAGGGGCACTGTTGAAATGCCTTCTTGGAGACCAATCCTTACATGGTATAAATCAATGTACTTCTACTTTAATTAAGGGACGCATTTTAATTTCTTATGTTGCAGGCTCAACAGCATGGAATTTCTCAATGCAACTAAATGGATTTTCTTGTTAAAGACAAACAAGATCTAATTGCAGATTGTACCCTAAATGTGTGTGGCTGTTGTTATGTAAATCAGAGCACTTTTCTGTCATTTCCTGTGTTGTTATGGAACTGATGGACCACACTCTGCAATTCTTCCAGAGAAACTGTTTATTAGGAGACTTTGATAAGAGGCAGGCATTGTAATGGCACGGCATGCGATTTTGACTTGTGTATTATGAGAGACTTCTCAAAGCTCTAGAAAGAAGTGAAGCTCAAAGTAAAAATCTTACCTTGCCAACATATTGATAGTCAGAGCCTGTGTATTCCTCTAAAAGAAAGAATTGATTCCACATCCAGCTTCTTTTGGAACGATTAAACTCTTTCTTGTTTCTTCTAGATAGATCCAAAACCATTCGGTTTTCTGGCAAGCCACTAGTTCTTTTGGATAATGGTGTGGAAGAACTTTGGTGGGGATGAGAAACCCAGAAAAGGAGCCAGAAGCAATGGTAAGTCCTCATTGTGGCAGTACAAAACAAGACTGAAATGTGATTCCTTTTTTTACCTTAATGCAAACTAGTTTTCTGTGCTGAAGCCAGTTGCATTCCTCTTTTGTTCCTTAATGTTCTTTGCTTAGGTCTCTGTGGATCTCTGAAATAAAAAAATAATAATGACAATTTATCAAGCATTTACAGGGCTACTTAGTATTCAGTATAAGAGCAAATATGACAAGAAGGTAGCTGCAATTGCTACAAAAGGAATCTTGTGAAACTCTCAGTTCTTAAATGTTCCAAGCGGTCCTTTACATAAGCTGAATGCGATATCTCTGTTGAGTAGGAGGAATAAGCACTATTTATTTTGCTCTTTCCCCCTACTTACTTGAAATATACTAGCTTGGGCAACTTGATTATTCCTTTGACTTGTTCATGGTGTTTCCATTTATTATAACGAGAATACAATTGTTGTTTTCAATTGGGACATTTTGAACTGTGGTAATAATTAGGGACCATAGGACATAAATGCAGCATTACAGTAATTTTGTACATTTCTTGATTAGGCATTTATGATGAGCTGGAACAGGTCTTAATCAGTTTACCTCAGGAAGCTGTGTGCCTCTCTGTTTGAACTGATTGATGACGCTGGGAATTAATTGGGAACCCCTAATTTATTTATTTGTTTGTTTATTATTACATTTATATCCCACCTTTCTTCCATCAGGGAACTCAAGGTGGCTACATGCGGTTCCCAGGTGGTCTCCCCTCCAAGCACTGACCAGACCCAGACCTGCTTAGCTTCAGCAGGGTGGCTGCCTCATGTGCCTCCAGACCATACCCTGGGATGGACTCAATAGCCTTGTAGGCTCCTTCCAACTCTATGATCTATGAAATCTATGTGGGGATAGTTCCCTATTGAAGACACTGCTCCCTTCTTCTCAGGGACTTTAAAGCAAAATATCCATTTGACCTAGCTCTCTTTAATGATTGATTAGCCCATTACTGGTACTGATCAATTTTTGCTTTCCTTTAGATGTACTTGGGAAATCAGGACCGGTGCAAGGCAGTTTGGTGCCCTAGGCAAAATCAGATATTTAGCGCCCCCCCCATCCCATTTGAGAGCGCTGTATTTTTTTTCAAGGTGTTTCCGGCGCCCCCTTTAACCCTGCGCCCTAGGCAGCTGCCTAGTTGGCCTAATGGTAGCACCGGCCCTGTGGAAAATAACATTTTTGTCTTGCTTGGTAAACCTCTCTGTAACTAAGTTTAACAATAACTAACAAATACCTTTAATTCACAAATGATAGGACAGGGAAAGCTTGTGTTTGGATCCCTAATCTGAAAGCCCAATCGGCTACATGAAGCATAATTGAGTATCAAATGCAGTGTCCTGATAAAAGAAAGAATTTCATTGATGGAATCCATTGGTCAAAGATTTGGGAATCACAGGCACAGAGAGTCATGCTGTAAATTACTAAAGATATTGCCCCAGAACAGTGAACCACTTGAAAAAGACAATGAAATATATGATGTAGGAGCTAAATATTGTTTTCATACATTCTTGCAGTAATCCAGTTTCATGTGATTTGGGTTTCAACCAATGCTAGTTGGGGCAGGTAGAAACACACGAACCTTACTATCAACCTATAGCTCAGATATTTCAATGAAAGATTTCCTGACCACCTGGATATGTTGCAATCATGTCACCTCCCATTTCATAGGTACACAACTTGGATCATTACTATGTGCCATTTCACCAAATTTTCCAATATGCTGGGTGATTGTGGTATCTTTGGCATGCATATATGATGGATCTGATTGTGGCAAAGGTCACTTTGGTCAACAAAGGTCAGTCTGCTTGTATGTATCTTTAATCTGCATCTTTTCTTTTTTTTAGGGATAAGACAGATGGAACATGGTGGGGACACTTTGGAAGTAACCTCATCACCTGCATCCATTCAAATGTACCCATGCCTCTCCAGGGTTGAGCTCCTAAAAAACAAACTAGAATGGTTCTGCAAGTTTGCAGCAGAAGCCAGCTAGGATGTTATGTTATTTGGGTTTAAATTTGAAGTCGTATAGGTGGTAAGTATAACGGGTTTGTGTATTAAGTATAAGTATGTATCCCTGCTGTATGTGGGTAAGTGAGAAATGAGGGGCAGGAAGAATGGTGTATTTACATATGTGACATGATTGGCTGAGAGAGTGAGGGGGGGTCAAGCCTGTGTTATATAAGCAGTGGGTGGTGCTGTTCAGGCAGGTTTGAAGGTTTTTGTGGGGATCTGTGAAGAGAGTGCAGGACTGAGAGGAGCGCGTGGAATGTGAAGTGCTGTTTGGGGGTCTGACTGGAGGGAGCTGAGCAATTATATTAGGATGGTTAAGAGTTTAGCTAGTGAGTGCAGGGACTGATATTGGGAACAGTTGCTGAGGGAGGATTGGTACTAGGATAAGATAGTACATTAGTCAGGATTAACTGAAACTTACACATAAAACTTATTTCCAGAACTTGTTGTATTTCAAAATAAGCTTTTCTTTGTTACTTGAAACAGCCTGTGTGGAAGCTGTGCTTATTGTACTGGTCAAAGAGGTATAAGGTAGGGATTAGACATCCCAAAGGCAGTGTAAGAAGTGTAAGGGTAAGGGTTAGCAGGGATGTTGAAGAGTCCTTGGTCCCGAGTCCCGAGTCGAGTCCCGAGTCTTTGGACCCGAGTCTAGAGTCGAGTCTAGAGTCCGAGGTCCAAAATGGTGACTCGAGTCGAGTCCCGAGTCCCTCCCAAAGCGGCGGCCCATGGAGGGAGCAGGAGGGTCTCCGCGAGAGGAAGAAGAGCTGCCCTTCCTCCCGCGGAGACCCTCCTGCTCCCTCCGTGGGCCGCTGCCGCTGCCGCCCTCACCTCCACCTCCGCCGCCCTCACCTCCGCTGCCGCTGCCCTCGCTTCTGCTGCCGCCGCCGCCGCCGCCGCCACCGCCGCCCTCACCTCCTCCTCCTCCTCCTCCTCCTCCGCCGCCGCCGCTGCCCTCGCCGCAGCCCTCGCTTCTGCTACCGCCGCCGCCGGCCGCCGCCGGCCGCCGCCTCCGCCGCCGCCCTCACCTCCTCCGCCTCCTCCTCCTCCTCCTCCTCCTCCTCCACCGCCGCCGTCCTCGTCGCCGTAGCACACAGCACGCCGTAGCACACAGCACGCCGCCGTCCTCGTCGCCATCGCCGTAACATACAGCACGCCGCCAGCGCCATCGCTCTGTTTTTGGCGGGGTTGCTGTGGTTCAAAAACAGAGCGCCGTCGCTAGCGGCGTGACGTGGCATGCCGCGTCACGCCGCCAGCGCCGTCGCTCTGTTTTTGGCGGGGTTGCTGTGGTTCAAAAACAGAGCGACGGCGCTGGCGGCGTGACGTGACATGCCGCGTCACGCCGCTAGCGACGGCGCTCTGTTTTTGAACCACAGCAACCCCGCCAAAAACAGAGCGACGGCGCTGGCGGCGTGACGCGGCGTGCTGTGTGCTACGGCGATGGCGACGAGGGCGGCGGCGGCGGAGGAGGAGGAGGAGGAGGAGGAGGAGGTGAGGGCGGCGGCGGCGGCGGCGGAGGCGGCGGCGGAGGAGGAGGTGGTGAGGACGGCGGAGGCGAGGGCGGAGGCGTCCTTAGGCTCGAGTCCCGAGTCGAGTCCCGAGTCCCACATAAATTATTGGGACTCGAGTGGGACTCGAGTCAGAGGGGGGACTCAGTCGGACTCACGAGTCGAGTCCCCGAGTCCGAGTCCCCATCCCTGAGGGTTAGAGGAAAAGAAAAAACCCAACCTTACACAAGCACACCCAGAGATCCCAATAAGGAGGGCAAGCTTGAGGCCCTATTGAAGGGTGGGGTGTGACACCAGCTTTGGACAAAACCACCTCCCCACCATTGCCACATAAGTTTTGCAACTTTTTGAGGGGTTGGTAAATAAGGTGACGGGTGAATGACAAATGAAAAAAACTTCGAGTGATGCTTTATTTTATTTATTTGTAATATTTCTATACCGCTAGGTATTTATATATATATATATATATATATATATATATAGGCATGGTTGGGCTCCTGCTGAGGACACACACTGGAGCACAGGCCCACTGACAAGAGCTCCCGGGACTTGCTCCTCCTCTTCACCATGGCAACCTGCATGTTCATCTGCCTCCCGTTCTGGACCAGACAACAGTGATGGTGAGGAGGACAAGCTGCCTTCTTGTTTGCTGGCTCTCTGCCTGCCAAGCAAGCAGGGGGTAGCAATGACAAGGAAAAGGAGGAGGAGCAACAGGAGCTTGTGTGACAATGGAAGCAAGAAGGGAGACTCGCTGAGGGAGGGAGCCCACTGACTGAGGGTGTCTTGCTCAAAGGGCCCCCCAAAACTTGGGAGCCAGCACTGCCCTTAAACAATAAAGAATAACCAAAATGCTGGGCAGGGCGGGCAGGGGGCAAAGTGATAGCCAGAGTAGAGCTCAATTTGCTGGCATGTACATCAGTGACTCAAATTGCAAAGCCAGGAGGAGGTCAAGCTGGCATTGCAGCTGGAGAACATGCTGCGAGTCCTCTTTTAATATCATATATGACTTCACTGTAATAATGCATTGCACTACTTATCAGTTATGGGGTGGGTTTTTTTTGTTAAAAGCACACACACAAAAAGTGAATCCCACCAAAAACTATGCAAAACAAACCATAACTAAGCTCTATCAGACAGGGGAAGAGAAAACGAATGTAAAATAGGAAGCTTGTCGCAATATAAAGTGCTAACCTCTTTTTCTTGTCATCTTTTGTCATGTTGAATTCATGCTTAACAGGAAGAAATGCAAAGGACACACTTTGATTCTGACACATAGAAGCTATCCCTCATTCTGAAGCATACAGAATGAATGTATTAAACTCTTTCTTCACACTAATGAGACTTTCATAAAAAAAGAAAAGTAAAAAACACAATAATGCTATAATTGGATGGGTGGGGGTGGAAATGGCATGTAGTCTGCCTGAGGAAAGAATTCATCCATAAATCTCATACGATCTGCTGGAGCAAGGGAACTGACTGAACATTTGCACTTAAAACCAGTGGCTACTGAATTCTGCTCAAGGTTATGTTATTGTCATACAAAGCCCTAAACAACTTGAGATCAGGATACCTAGCAGATTGCCTTCCCTTATCTTTACCCAGCCAAACCTTAAGAGAGTCAGAGGAAGCCTTGCCGGTCATTTGGAAATGTCACCACGCAATACGTTGATGGCTGGCCTTCTCGGTAGCAGCACCCACCCTTTGGAAAACCCTTCCCCATGCAGTTTGGGAGGCAGAAAAAGTGGCATGTTCCCCAATTCAGGCTTATTCAAACATGCTGCAGGGGACTGGCTGGATGGATCGTGGGAGTGATGAATGCATCATTGTGTGATGCTGTGGTCTCTACTGCCTTGAAGAAGGCAGTGGTGCAACCACTCCTAAAACCCTCCCTGGATCCAGAGGACTATACCAACTATTGTCCAGTCACAAACACCTTGTTCCTGAGTAAGGTGCTCGAGAGAGTGGTGGTGTCTCAGCTGTAGGTGCTCTTGAATGAAACTGATTATCTAGATCCATTCCAGTCTGGATTCAGGCCTGGTGATGGGATGGAATTGGCCTTGGTCGCCCTGATGGATGACCTTCTTCAGGAGAGGGGCAGGGGGAGTGTTACCCTGTTACTACTTCTTGATCTCTCTCAGCGGCTTTTGATAATGTTGTCTACAGTATCCTCCTGGACTGCCTCTGTGAGTTGGGAGTTGGAGGCGCCGTTCTACCATGGTTTGACTCGTACTTGCAGGGTCCTTTCCAGAGAATAGCATTGGGTGACTGCGCCTTGGCCCCATGGCATCTGAACTATGTGGTGCCACAGGGTACCATCCTGTTCCCAATGTTATTTAATATCTATATGAAGCCACTGGGAGTGGTCATCAGGAGATCTGGGGCAAGGTGTCACCAGTATGCTGATGACACGCAGCTCTATTTCTCTGTGAGATCTGAATCGGGAGAGACCGTGCATATTCTGAACCGGCGCCTGGATGCAGTTATGGCTTGGATGAGGGCTAATAAACTGAAGCTAAATCCTGATAAGACAGAGACCCTATGGGTTGGCAGTTCTGAGGTCCAGGAATGGGCTGTTTGCCTGTTCTGGATGGGATTGCACTCCCTCTTTTTTTTTTTTTTTTTTTTTTTAAATATTTTTATTCTTTTTTTTTTTTTAAAACAATACAAAAAAATAACATACACACATAACTAATATTGTGCTCCCATCACCATGGGACCAAACAATCCAATAACTCTATAATTGTTCATTATTCCAAAAATACAATATATCTTGACAGGGTAAACTCCCTTTCCCCCTTTTAAACACATATTCCAAAAATAAACCCCAAATATCCTTAAAATTATTTTTCTTTAATTGACCCCTTTTGCATTTAATATTACAAGTCAACATATCATTCAAAGCCATATCCCATACTTCCTTATACCATTCAGTAATAGTGAAAACTTGCTGGATTTTCCATTTCCTTGCTATCATTAGTCTACCTGCCGTTAACAAATTTATGATTAATTCTTTAACATTTTGTGAACCGATCACCTTTTCCGTTATTGTTAGCAAAGCTAGTTTAGGGCATACCTCTAAATCAACTCCAACAATTTCTGATATTTCCTCAAAAATCATTTTCCAAAAATCCATTACATTTTTACAACTCCACCACATATGAGCATATGTACCCAATTCCTGACATCCTCGCCAACACATTGGAGAACATTTATTATCTATTCTATTTAATCTCACTGGGGTCAAATACCATCTCCAAATCAGCTTATAAAAATTCTCTTTAATTCTTACAGACATATTTTTCAATATTCGCCTATCCCAAATCTTATTCCACTCATCCTTTGATATTTCCTCTTCAAACTCTGTATCCCAAACTATTTTAAGATTTTCTGCTTGCTCTTCTGATTTCTGCAACCTTTTATATAACATCTTTGTAAGACCCCTAGCTGATGCATTTCCTTCTACAAGTTCTCTAGACATAACCACCTGCTCAAATGCAGTGAAATCCCTTTCATGCTCATGTCTTCTCTTCCATTTCTTACCCCATTGTACTAATTGAATTAAATTTAACCAAGAAATTCTTCCTGCCCCAACCCTATCAATTATTTGCTGTCTTGTCTCCATTTTTTCCAGCCAATCCATTAAAGTTATCACCTTTTTCTCTCTAAAAATTCGTTCTAAATGTCTAACATTCTCGGGAAAATCTTCCATAACCACCACTGGAGTAAGCGGGGATATACCTGGTAAAAATATTTCCTTATTTCTACCCCAAATTTCTAACATATTTTTTAAAAAGGGATTTTCTAATCTTTTTGTCATAATATGTCCTTGTTTTGTAAATAAGAATTTATCCACCCTATTACCCAATTCAAATGCTTCTATTTCCCACCACATAAAATCTTTTCTAACAATAATATCCATGATATATCTAAGTTGATTAGCTATATAATACCATTTTAAATTAGGGAGACCAAGTCCCCCTATTTTTTGAGCTTTATACCATCTATTCTTAGTAATCCTTGATTTTTTCCCCCCATTACAATAGCTATTTAACATTACTTGCCACTCTTTAATTTCTTTCTCTGATATCTTATATGGTATCATTCTAAATAAAAAATTAAACTTCGGTAAAATCTTCATTTTAATCAAAGCTATCCTACCAAACCACGATAATCCCAATTTTTTATAATCCTCTATTTGATTTTTAACTTCATCTTTTAGTTTTTTAAAATTACATTCCCCTATTTTATCCAAATCTTTTAATATATCAATACCTAAATATTTAATTATATTTTTTATCTTTATATCCACTCCCCTTTGTTTAAATCCCCTTTCCTCCAGTTTACTATAATTAAATGTCATTATCTCCGATTTATCCCAATTAACTTTTAACCCTGTTACTTCTCTAAATTCATCTAAATGTTTCTCTATCCAATCCCAATTTTCTATAGGCCGTTCTAATGTTAACAAGATATCATCTGCAAAAAGGTTTATCTTACATTTGGTCTCTATTCCTATCCCCAATAATTTCTTCTCCTGTCTTATCGAATTCGCTAACAATTCCATAACTAACACAAATAATACTGGGGAAAGGGGACAACCCTGTCTAGTTCCCCGGCCTAGGCTAATAGTTTCTGTTATTCCATCGTTTACAATTACCGACGTGACATTATGAGTATATAATTGGTTAGTAATACCTATAAATTTTTCTCCAAACCCCATAGTTTTTATTAACATCTTTAATGCAGGCCATTCCACACAATCAAAGGCTTTAAAAATATCCAATGCAAGAACCCCCGCTTTCAAATTATTTTTCTTTATTAAATAAATTATATTCAGAACCCTTCTTGTTAAATCTGCCATTTGTCTTCCTTGAATAAACCCACATTGATCTATCCCTATATACTTATTTAGAAAACTATTCATTCTTCTAGCTAAAATTGCTGTCAATAGTTTAGCATCTTGATTAATTAATGATATTGGTCTATAAGAACCTGGTTCTGCTAAATCCTTCCTTGGTTTCGGGATTAAAATGGTCAAGGACTGTTTCCATGACGGGGGGATCTCTCCCCCCTGTAAAATATCATTAAACAACCGTTTTAACTTCGGAATTAACATTTTTTTAAAGACTTTATAATATTCCGCCCCCAGACCATCCAGTCCTGGCGTTTTCCCCTGTTTTAATTTATTTATAGCACTTTCTATTTCAATTTCTGTGAATGGTTGCTCCATTTTCTCTCTATCTTCATCCTGGATTTTTATTTTTAAATTTTTCTCGATATATCTTCTACTCTCAGCTTCCGACCATTTTCCTGCCTTATATAACTCTGTGTAATATTCATGAAAAATTTTCAATTTATCCTTTACTAGATTATATTCTTTACCCCTCTTATCCTTAATCATCCCCACTAAGCTTTTTTCTTTTTTTTTTTGTGCTAATCTAGCCAACATTTTAGAGTTTTTATTACTATTCTCAAAATACTCCCTTTTTGTGTAAATCAAATTCCTTTGTACCCTGTCCAGTTCTTTATTCTCCAATTCTTTCCTTTTACCCTGTAATTCTGCAAAAATCTTTTTATCCCTCTTCTCTAAATACTTCTTTTCCAAATCCCTAATCTCCCCCTCTAGCTTTTGATAAAAAACTTCTTGTTGTTTCCTCAAATTTATTGCCTCTCTCAATCCTATTCCTCTCATTACACTCTTCATTGTATCCCATATTATCGCTTCAGTACATTCTTCTGTTTGATTAAATTCCCAAATTTCCCTCAATTCCTTCTCTATTTTCTCTGTTAAATGTTTATAACGAAAAATATTACAATTCAATCTCCATCTTTTCGCTTCTCTATAATCCTTATGTATCTTCAAATCCATGTTAACCAAAGCATGATCTGTAACTTTTATCACTCCTATCTCTGTGCCCAGGACCCTTGAAAACAGTGTCCTGGACACAAAAATAAAATCTATCCTAGAATAATTCTTATTTGCTGATGAGTAAAATGTATATCTTTCCTCATTCCCCTTGACCCCTCTCCAAACATCTAGCAACCCTTCCTTACTAATTAACTTATTCAAGATCGTTAGATTATTTCTCTGATCTTCTCTCGTCGGATTGGATTTGTCTTTTCTTCTATCCAATACCATGTTAAAGTCCCCAGCCATAATAACCCTTTGATTTTGAAAATTACCCATTTCTTTAAACACATGTTGATAAAATTCTCCTTGATTTTGATTGGGAGCATAAACATTAACAATAACATATTCTTCCCCTCCCAAGGTCCCATACATTATAATATATCTACCTGTATCATCCTTTTTCACCTTTAGAACATTAAAACCACAATTCTTTGAAATTATAATTGCTACTCCTCGCGATTTAGATGATCCACATGCTATCTCATATATTCTAGACCACCTCAATTTCAGTTCATTGACTCCTTTCCTTGCCTGGTGCGTTTCTTGCAAGAATATAATATCTGCCTTATCCTTTTTAAGAAGTGCTTCTATTCGCCTTCTCTTAGTAACTGACCCTAGCCCCTTAACATTTAAAGTTGAAATTCTTAACTTATAATCCATCTATTAACAACATTTTTTCTTTTTTGGTCCCCAAAAGTGAAAATAATACACAATAACATACCCCTTAACCCACCCCCACATTCATCTAAACTATCCCCCCTGCTTAGCCAGGGCAACTTGCCCCACCCTAAACCTACCCACCTATCCCAGGGGGGGGGGGAAGGACCCATCACCAGCCCGAACAGCAGCCCCTCATTCCCTCCCGGATAACTTCTTTATAAAACATTTTCTATTTCTTTTTTCTTTTCGTGTTGAAACGACCTCTTATACAATTCCTCCACTGGCTCCTTCTTCTTCCAGTTGACCCATCGATTCTGGACCCTCCGCATCATCATGAAGCCCCAACTCTCCCAGCAGGCCCATGCCTTGATCACATGATGAAATCTTGTATCTCTTACTGTTCCACACAAAAGTAAGAAAAACTGGGTAACCCCAATTGTATTGTAATCCCTTTCTGATCAAGACTGCTGTACACGGTTTAACACTTCGCCTCCACTTTATTGTTTGCTGACAAAGATCATTGTAGATTTGCAAAGTAGCCCCCTTGAAAGCTACTTGACCTTTCTTTCTAATCTCTTTCATGAAGACATCCTTCTTGTATAAATTTGCAAATTTCAGTACAACATCTCTGGATGTCATACCACGCCTTAATGCTCCCACTCTATGCACAATCTCAATGTCCATATCATCCCAAAAAATTGTTTCTCCAGAGACAGCTTCATTCATCCATTCCAAAATACTGCCTCTTAACTTATATCCAGTCTCCCCCATCTCCATGGGGAAGCCTCTGATCCGAATGTTGGAACGACGTTGCCTGTCTTGCATGTTAATCATCTGTATTTCCATCTCATTAAATTTCATTTCATACTTTTCAAAACTTTTTTCATCCTTCACCTGGAGTTTTTCCACCTTATCCACTTTAGCTTGCAGCTCTTTAACTTGAACCCCTAATTGATCTATGGAATTTCGCATTTGCTTCATATCCTCTTGATGCAGATTTTGAAATTTCTCAATTGCTTCTATTTGTTTCTGCTGGCCTGCTTCCATAGAGCTTTGAAACTGTGATAGAATTTTCTCCCAATCTGGTGCTGCCCCTTTAAGCTTGGCTGGAGATATTGACTTTGGCTTGGCACCAGCAGGGAATTTGCCAGCTGAATCCGCCATTTTTCCGCCCTTCCCCCTCGCTGTCTCGAAACTTTCACTACCTCGTGGCTTCTTATCAGGACCCTGTTGCACAGTTTGATAAGAACATTCAATATCTTTAGTGTCAAGGATCCTAATTAGCCTTTTCAAACTGTTATCCGAGGGATGCGCCCGATCGCGTTTCCAAAGAGGGGGTAGGGACTTTTTCACCCGTCTGGAGCTCATAAACAATCCAGAGCGAAGCACATCAAAAGAAAGCTATTCTTGTTATTTCTTTATTAGCTCTATATCTGCATACTTTCCAGAAAGCAAACAGCAAAGGAATTTAAACTCACGCTTTGTCTCTCCTGTGTATTTGCAGATGTTTTCAAATCATTCCGGGAGCTCGGCAGAAAAGCTACTGCTCCATAGCCAGCGCAGGCTCCTCCCCCTGCACTCCCTCTGAAGGAGCAGGTACATAGTTTGGGGGTGATCCTGGATCCATCTTTGTCACTGGAGACCCAGGTGACCTCGGTGGCCCGGAGTTCCCATTACTGACTTTGGTTGGTATGCAAACTATGCTCATTCCTGGATAGCCTAGCCATGGTGATCCATGCACTGATAGCCTCACGATTAGACTACTGCAATGCAATCTATGTGGGCTGCCCTTGTGCCTGGTTTAGAAGCTGCAGCTAACGCAGAATGCAGCAGCTAGAGTGCTCACTGAGACACCCAGCTATGCCCACATAAGATCTGTGTTAAAAGAACTGCACTGGCTGCCTATTAGCTACTGAGCCATGTTCAAGGTTATGTTATTGTCATACAAAGCCCTAAACAACTTGGGACCAGGATATCTAGCACACCGCATTCCCTTATATATACCCAGCTGACCTTTAAGATTGTCAGAGGACACCTTTCTGGTCATTCAGAAATTAACGGAATGTTGCCACGCAGTACCATGACAGCTGGCCTTCTCAGTAGTGGCACCCACCCTTTGGAAAACCCTCCCCCGTGCAGTTCGGGTGGCAGAAAATGCGGCATCTTTCAAATGCCTCCTGAAATTGCATGTGGGAACCCAGGCTTTCCCTGGCTTGTAATTAAATTAATCATGCTGCTCCATAATGCTGCTCCTTGTATTGTTCTGTATTAATATTGAAATTGGAATTGTTTTAATATTGTATTTTAATATTGTAATATTTTAAATTGTATTTTAAATGTGATTTTAATATTTATATGTAAACCGCCTAGGGATTTTATTATGTCTAGAGGTATATAAGTATCACATATAAATAACTAAATGAATAATTACTCAGAAGTTCTATTTAATTCATTGGGGTTTAGGCTCAAGAAACAATGCATAAAACTGAAGTCTAAGGCTTCAATTCTTCACCCATTTATACAGGGGTAAGCCCCACTGAACTTAATGGGACTTACTTCTGAGTAGACAAATAGGAATGTGCTGAAAAGTTGCAATCCTATGTAAAATTACCAATGCAGGAAATCTGCAAGAGTTGCATTTGGAACATCAACCTTTAAAAATTTTAAGTCTGTATTTCTGGAACTGATCATTTTGTCCCTATATTGTCCCTGAGAGCCAGTGTGGCGTAGTGGTGAGAGTGCTGGACTGGGACTCGGGAGATCCGGGTTCTAGTCCCCGCTCGGCCATGAAACTCACTGGGTGACTTTGGGCCAGTCACTGCCTCTCAGCCTAACCTACCTCACAGGGTTGTTGTGAGGATAAAATGGAGAGGAGGAGGAGGATTGTGTAAGCCACCTTGGGTTCCTTGAAGGAAAAAAGGCGGGGTATAAATATAATAAATAAATAAATAAATATATTATTATTTGTTTGTTTTGTTAATGTAAAATGTGCCGTTCAGTACAAGCGGCAGTAACAGGACTCTGAGGGTGGCATACAATTTAAGAACAAAAATGAAAGAATTACAGAAGCCACAGGAAATGCCACTAAAACACCACTAAATACCACTAAAATCCAGCAAAGCTATAAAAATGACACTAAAACTAGCTATAAAACAAGTTGGAATACTCGGGCAAATAAAAATGCCTTCGTCTGGTGCCAAATAGACATCAAAGTTGGTGCCAGACGAGCTTCTCTGAGGAGATCATTCCAATTCGATGGCACCACAACTGAGAAGGCAAATGGCTGGGTGTGGATGGACGAGGGCCTCAAAGGAAGAATGAAATGTTTGGACAGGCTCATGTTGAAGGAGATGGTGCTATCTGACATCAGTTGAAATCTCTAGAAGTTCCAAATAAAGATGTCTAAAAAGTCTTAGAACCTGTGCCTTCCCTGAGGCCTCTGGGCCTCTGCGGACCCCAAAGGTGTTCTTTGTTTGTTTGTTGATGTTCCAAATTCATATTGCACTGTTTGGGCCACAACAGGCCTTCACGGAATTTTAGCATGTCAATTTAAAACAAAATAAAAGACATTTAAAATACATCCACCAAACACTAAAATGGAAAAAAGTAACATAAATTAACAAGATGAAACAGCAGATAAAGCAAACAGATCAGCCTATCTAGGTAATGAGGTTCACCCCGGCCTAGAGCCTAGAGACCACCAAGTCTGGTTTACCCCTTCCTCCTTGAGGATGGACCATATCTCAGTGGTAGAATACATGATTTCAAGTGCAGAAGGTCCCAATTTCAGTTCTTGGCATCAGTATTAAAAAGGTGATGGGAAAGACCCCTTCTGGACACCCTGGAGAGCCCCTGCCAGCCAGAGTAGGCAATATTGTGAGTACATGGACAAATAGTCTGACCTGGAATAAGCCAGCTCCCTGTTCTCCAGCATGGATCCAGCCATCTCTGCCAACTTCGTACAGGCAGTGGTCGAACAAGGGAAGTCTAATATCGGTCAGGAGGGGTGTGGCAGAGAGCGACAAACTCAGCAGCCTCCAGGCCCTGGAGCATGGAACAGGAAGTATGGAAAAGGCAACTCCTCTGTGTTTCCTCTCTTGCTGCTTCTGAAGAGCATCTGACACTTATTCTAGCTGCTCCCTCTGAAGAATTCTGAGTTTTAATATTAAAATCTCAATTTGCTACCATGTACAATGTAAAGTACGGACAACTTTTTTTTTTTAAGTAGTCTGTTTCTTGTTCCTCTCCTACTGGAGGTTGGACATCATCATGGCTAGACTGTCGAGCCATGACAAGTATACTTGGCAAATATAATGCGGTGGGTTTTCCGTTGCCTTCTACATCACGGTGCTACGGCTGATTAGGACGGCAACTGTCTCGCCCGCAGCTTTCCACACGGAAGCTCTATTGTCTTCCCTTGCCTTGGTCTCCGATTGATACTGACACTGTTGCTGCCCAAGGTCAGGTGGAATTTAGAAGCAATTTAATTCCTCATGGTCTCACAAGCCTCCTGGTCAAGCTCCTCTGCCCGAAGCCATTGGCTTTCCCAGGGGTTGGGTTATTTACTGCCGCCCAATACTTGGTGTAGCTGAGGTACGTGGTGGCAACTCTCAACAAAGCCAGCCCACAGGCCAACCCCTCTGTGGTTTTTAAGTAGTATTGAAGAAATTATTGGGTATGCCATTCCACTGAATCCACCTCTAATCTTGTTGGGATATTTAAAGATAAGAGTGATATAAGGAATGGGTCGGAAATGTATTGCTTATGGCTAGAGTCCTACTGGACAAATAATTCACTTCCAAATCTAGACAAATGGTTGATGAAAGTTTGGCAGATAATGAAGATGAAGACAGACAAACTTATTTTAGACATTTACAGGATGGCAAAATCCATTCTATGGACGTTTTCCTTGAAATATGTCTGGCTTATATTGTTTATTGGAAAGGAATAAACCAGAGGATAATGTGAGACAGAAAGTGTTAGCCATACCGTATAATACTGAATCATTTCATGTGAATGGTTTAACATTGTGCTAGCAACTTGGTTTCACAGTTACATGTATTTTCTTTGCCATTTTTTTT
Source organism: Shinisaurus crocodilurus (assembly GCA_021292165.1). NCBI lineage: Eukaryota > Metazoa > Chordata > Lepidosauria > Squamata > Shinisauridae > Shinisaurus > Shinisaurus crocodilurus. The sequence continues at coordinate 125,022,456 of CM037880.1, read as the reverse complement.
CTGAGCAAATGGATGATTTTTTAAAAAACTTTTTTAACTGAAAGCATCTCTCTCTAAATGTAAAGGCAAGAAATCTGTACGGATTCTCCCCAACCCTAGACTGTTTCATACAAATAAGTTCTCAAATTTGCCAATGTTTGTTGGGGGGACGGACTGACTATATACCAGCAACGTGGCTATTTATCAGCCAAATAGGTACAGTAGAGGTACTGTCCCTATTCTTATGTACCAACCTGGTCCACAGCAGTCAGTGGGCACATAAACTGTGAAAATAAGTAGCGTCCTATTAAATAGGTAGAACTGAGAGCCAGTGTGGTGTAGCAGTTAGAGTGTTGGACTGGGACTTGGGAGGTCCAGGTTCTAGTCCACACTCAGCCATGAAGCTCACTGGGTGACTTTGGGCCAGTCACTGGCTCTTAGCCTAACCTACCTCACAGGGTTGTTGTGAGGATTAAATGGAGAGGAGGAGGATTGTGTAAGCCATCTTGGGTTCCTTGCAAGAGGAAGAAGGGTGAGATGTAAAGGTAATGTAATGTAACAACAACAGCTACTACAACTGAAAGGAATGGAATGAATGAAGGGCTACAAGGGGAGGGCAGCCTGGCTACACAATACACTACCAACATGCTCTGGGTTCATTCACCTCTCACCAGTTAACCTCCACTCTCCCATGAGATGGTCTTTGATACATTCCATTTAAATCCTTAGGACAGAGTTGTTATAAAAAAGAACAGTCAGCCTCACTGGATGTTTGAAACTTTCCTTTTCGCCATTAGGTCTCCCCCCTTTCTTCTCCTCCGTTTTAACTCGGCAGCATGCTTCGAGACCACAGAAAGAGTGTGGCTGCGGAGCATGAATTCCACAGGTGAGTTAATTAGTGCCGCAATCGTTTGCAGTCCTGGCGAGCTGCCAGCGAACAGTGTGTCTGTCATTATGTTTGCTTGGAGTGCAGATGTAAAGTGACTGATGATGGGTTAGTTCTCGCTCTGTGCGCCTGGCTCCTTCCTGTTGGGGAGGAAGGGTCTGTGGGTACAAGAGCAGAGCATACCAAGCAAGCTATTATTCTGTCATTAGTACAGGCTGGATGTATCACTGGGGCATGTGGGGGGCGGGTAATGGAAGTCACCCTGTCCCAGGCACCTCCATCGTTCCTTTTCTTTTCATTACCCCCGTGGATGAAACCTGTGGTGAGCCATTATTCCTGCGCTAGATTCCTTCAGTCATGCCAAGGGAGAGCCAAGTAAGATGGAGAGGCTGGCCATTTAAAGAAACAGCCCTCGAAATGTCAATTGCCAGGAAACAATTACTCCTGCGGGGGGACTATTCTGCACTTCACATTTGCTATTTCTCACCGCTTTGATGTCGCGGGAGAGGTTTTATAGCAGCTCTGGTTGAAATATGGCTTGCAAGGATGATATCACAGCGGTTAAATGCAGCTTTTTAATGTCTCCCCGGCTGTAATGTGCTACAGATAACCACAGCAGAGGATCCCATCCTGAAGGATGTTACCTAACTCGTCTTCCTGTGGCATCTACATCTTGTAGAAAGCCAGAAACGTCACACATCCGAGCGTTATTATGAATATTGGATTACATGTGGAGCACATGTTAGATCCAAATCCTTTCCCTTTGATCTCCCCTAGGTCAACATCATAAGAGTATATTTAGTTGGTTCTGGAGAGTACAATAATATTGAATGCTTTTGTAATTATGTAATTTCATTTCTATACCACCCCACAGCTGAAGTTCTCTGGGCGGTTCACAATTTATTATTGACCATTTTGCTATTCTGTGTCTCAAGGCAGAGAAGAAAAATGGCACATTGCAGGGTGACTCACAGAAAAGCAACAACTACCGTTACATATTTGGCATGTGTAGAATGTAATACAAAAGAGGACAGTGCACCTGTATCTTTAACAGATATGTAGAAGAGGAGCTTCTGATAGGTTCAGCTTTTTCTCAGTCCTGCATGACAAACTGTACTTGCAAAAATTCTTTCTTGTGGATAGTCAGGGTTGCCACTAAAATTTTATTTTTCATTTCCCTGACTTTCCCTGACTAACATTTGTCAATTTCCCTGACCACCATTCAAATATAACCACAAGTTAAAAAATGAATAGGTCGTGTTGCATTAATGCAAGGCTTAATGAAATGTTCCACTCTATAACCACACAAGTCTCAACTGCAAAAATATTTGTCAAAGTAAGGCCCTGTTGCCCTGGTTTCTACGGGAAAGCTGCAGTGCGGGGTCCCGGCGCGCTGGTGCAGGGTCCCATCGTGGCCGGCGTGGCCGGCTTGGCACAGACTGGCGAGCGGGGCCCGGGACCCGGTAAGGCCCGCTCGCTTCAGGCGTGCATCAGCGGGGCCGATTTCGGCCCGCTACGTCCACTTGAGGCGAGCGGTTACATCCCTAGTTCCATACACAAGCATGACCCAAAAACATGCTCATCTTTATATGTAAGTTAAATGCAGTACTAGCAGGTAGGGATGAAAACAGATGTTTAAAGTTTGTATATTGCTAAACGTTTAAACTAGCCTTGCTTTGCAAATGCTACAGGCAAACCTTGGAAATCATGCAGGGACAGAGCTCAACGAACACATTAAGCTGGTTGCTGGGGGTGGAGCTGAGAAAAAGGTGGAGCTGGGAAAGGGCATCATTAAGTTTTACTTGTATTCTGCTACTTCTCTATTCCAGTTGCCACAAGAACAGATCATGCTCTTGCAGCAGCAGGTCAAAAATCCACTGCTTGAATATATTTTAATCACAATTTCCCTGACTTTCCCTGACTTCAGACCAATTTCCCTGACTTTCCAGAAAGTGGCGGCCCTGATGGTGTCTATATTATATAGTTTAGTCACTAGGTGGCACTGGGCTTAGTTGTATCTGGGTGAAGTCAGGAGTTTCCTGTTGCTGCTCTGTTCTTGTTTCAGGAAGGCAATCAAGTTCTTGTCCAACTTCCTGGCTAGTGTGTCCTCTACGCTTTCCATGACACCTGCCTTCCTTTTCATCTACCTGCCTTATCTGGGGGTGGGGTGTGGATTCCAAAAGAGTTCAAATGTCTAGGAAGTTGACATCCACAGGGAGAACAGATTTTTTGCCAGGATCACTGCACAATTGATTCAAGTAGTAGCAAGGAGATGTAAATTGAGTATCGTAAAACACCGCTTTACTGCAAACAATTCTCCAAGAATGTCATGTTACCTCTATCTTTAGAGGTTTTAAAAAGGGACTGTGCAATTTTCTGCCAGGGATGGTTTCAATGGCTCAGTAGATCTGGAACCCATCTTTAGCCTAAACATGAATTATGGGACCTACTTCTTAATTTTTTACCAAGCATGTGCATAGTAGCAGTGCAGCTAGTGCAACCCACCTTAAGTCAGGCAGAGTTGTTCCATTTGTGGGCCCTGACATACCAGATGAAGACCAATGGACTAACTGACCGCTGATATGCCTTCAAACATTTTGCTGCTCTACATTTTGTAGACTTAAATCTCTAGCCTAAACATCTGCAGCAGTGTAGTCTGTCTTCCTGTAATGCAGTGGAATGCCATGAATTGTGATATTGTGTCAGTGCAGTGGTCAGTATGGTCCCCTCTATGCACTTTTTTTTCTTTTTCACAACAAGTTAAAGTTGAAATGATTTAGGAAAGTGAATGCATAAAGTTTAATTTGCTTAAAACTGTAGAAATTCCAATGTGAAGGTTAGTTCCCATAATGCTGGATGTAAGTGGATATCTGGTAACGGCCCATGTGCTGAGTTTGGGCACATTGACTGGATTCCGACAACACGATAACCTACACTCAAGGGTTGAGTGTGGGTTGTTATTGGACCATGGGTTGTTGCTGAAATGTGGGTTATCGTATTGTGTGAACCCAGCTGAGATAATAAGCCATAGCTTGTTAATCACAAACAACCCATGAAGACAACCCATGGTTTGTTGTTGGGTCATGAACTGTGGGTTGTTCACCATGGTTTGTCATCAGCCTTTGTTGATTTCCACTCACATTTTCCCACATGCTGTGCCACCCGTGTGCACACCGACACCAGTGAGCAGCGGCTGGCTTTTGACAACTGACTACAACTAGGTTGCAATCCATGTTGACAGCAGCACAGGACGATCAGCAGCTATATCTTTTATTATTGATTAAGGGTGCAATCCTAGGCATGTTTAGACAGGGGGGAAAAGGTCCTACAACTCCCAGCATTCACCAGCCAGCCATGGGGAATGCTGGGAGCTATAGGACCTTTTTTCTGCCTAAACATGCATAGGGTTACACCTTAAAATTGTTTCTCACCTTTCCACTATAAATAGTGTTCAAGGCAGCTAACAATCATTAACTGCAGGTAAATAACAACATTTTAATGAAAATATTTTTTAAAAACACAAATCAACAACAAAAAAAACACATTTAAAAACACACTACTAACAATAAAAAAATATCCAATATTGAAGAGAATTTAACAGGAAAAAGCCCCCCCCGCCGCCGCCGCCGCCACCACCATGCCAGGAAGAGATATCCACCTCCATCACTGCAACAGTTCCTAAGGCTGTTTCTGGATGGATACCTTGGTTCAACCTATAGACCAGTGTTCTCCAACCTTGGGTCCCCGGATGTTTTTGGCCTACAACTCCCAGCATGCCCCAGCCAACATAGCTGGGAGTTGTAGGCCAAAAACATCCGGGGACCCAAGGTTAGCGAACACTGTTATAGACAGTGAGGGCCAAAACAGCGCTACTTTAAATCTGTATCTAACAGCTACATCTATTTTTTTTCTTATTTAGAGTAGATGCAGTGGGAGGGGGTGATCTGAATCTTAAAAGCTCCCCTACCCCCCCCACTAGAGTTCCAATACAGGTTGGGGGCCTGGCGCCTACTCTAGAGTAAAAGCAAAAGAAAGAATAACTGCTGGATAAGGATTTAAAGTAATGTGTGTTTCGGCCGGGGGCAGCATTTGGGGTGAGCTATACAAAATGTACACACCTCATAACAGTTCTAGATGAGATGGCTGAATTTCCTGGGAGCAATGAATATAGTTAAAATAGAAAATGGAGAAGACATTACGGGGGTGAAGGGGATTCATGAAACAGCAGAAAGAAAATGAATGAGAAGTTTCCAAAGACTGTTTTCTTTAAGTATGAAGATATTGTGCTTTGGAGGACAGTCTGAGTAATTTTTATGTTTCTGTTACTGATGATAGATAGCACTGCAGAGCCATCCATAGCGAACTTGGTTTAAAATAGCAAATGAGCAGTTCTGAGGCGACTTTCAAATTATGTCTCTTACAAGCAGTTACACTGAAAGCCTTCCTCTATTTTCTGGATTGCGAATTAGAATTTCCATTACTATCTTTCCTCCCCTCCCACCCCCACCCCACGGAACACCCTTTTCTAAATAATAGCCACATATAAAGAAAACGCTATTTTTAAAAAGTAAGGAAGAAGGGCAATGTGATGTTCAATCATTTTTAATGTTAGGGTAGGGAAATAACTTCATTATATGCATCCCTCTGTTCTAATGTCAGTTTACTTGACTTTGTGAGAGTGAAATCACCCAGAAAGGGAAGTTATCTGTTTGAAAAAGGCAGGTGTATTATAAAAATGGAGTGTAATTACTTCCAAAAGGGTATTCCATATTACTTTCAAAAATGATTTCTGCACTCAGTAAGACTTCCCTCCTCTGCTTACTGATGGATTAATTTCAGACACAGTTTCTGATGCAGCAGGGGGAACTGGTTTTTTTTTCCCCCCGGGGGGAGGTTTGAATCCTAGACATGCACCCACAAGACTTTGTTTGCCCTAATGTCTTGTCCTAAGGCAGCTTCCCTCAACCTGGTGCCCTCCAGATGTTTTGGTTGGGCCTGATGGCTGCTGAAGTCTAAAACATCTGGAAGGCACCAGATTGAGGGGAGGCTGTCCTAAGGCAAGGTGCTGAAACAGAACACATAGGAAGAAGGGTAAGCAATTACTCCAACTTACTTTGAGTATGGGGACAGGGAACACTCTAGGTAGTATCATTTCCGAAATCTGGAAAACCGAGTCACGGAAAATGGGCATTCCAGGGTTCACTCAGTTCTTTCAGGCCCACTTTAAGTTTCTAACATAAATGGCCACATAATCAAAATGAGCTCTAGCACCAAAGCAGCTCAGCTGCTTCCAGAGGCCTTAGGCCAGGGGTGCAATACACCCAGCTTGTGGGCCTTATCTGGCCCACAGAGCCAACTTGGGTTCCTCCAGGGGGCGGGGCTTGTGCCTGAGGCCCTTCACACACCCAATATGATTATTGTGCACATGATTATGAATCCTTAATATGGGGAAAAATAATTGTTGAATGTCCTGAATGCCCTCTTCTAATTAGCCAGTTTCTTCAGATAAATTAATTGGATGAGGATTTTTAGATGAATTAATTGGATGTGGGGGAAGGTGTTGCCCATCAACTTTGGCCTTAATACATATACTCTTAGTCCCTTGAATTATATTTCTAACTATTCTAATTATTTAGATAACTGCATACCTAACTTAGAGGGGCCTTGCAATGAGCCGATAATTAGCATTTCTTTAACTCTTTGAAGGTATGCACGAAGCATTATTTAATGTGGGAAAAGTATGTATTCATTTTTCAAACTCATTAGAACAAACTTAACTTGGGAAAACTAGACATCTTTACCAATATTTATTTTAAATGTATTAACATGTAAAACTGCATCAAGTGGAGAAAAGTTAGAAGAGCATATCTGAAGCAAAATAATGGGCAATTTAAAGACTTGGCTTGTTAGCAAGTTCTCAAAAAGTCAACTTCTCCCTCTCATGCCATAGGACTCTGATGGAGAGTGGGAGTGGGGGAAAGGGGATATATATATATATATATATATATATATATATATATATATATATATATATATAAAATAGGGGTGATGCTTGAATTCAAGTTAACTAATTTGACATATTTTCCACTAGAGCCATCTTAGTCTTCGATATTATACTTCTAAACTGTTCTAATTTTTTATATAACTACCTATTTACCTTAAGAGGGGTCTTGCCATGAGTCTATAATTAGTTTTTATTCAGCTGTTTGATGGTATGCATGAAGCTTAATTCACTTTCTCAGGATTATATGAAGATTAATTGTCAGTACGTAGTTTCAGGATAGCAGAGATTCAAATAGTGTATGCTCTTAAAAATGTGTGTGTGCTTATATATATATACAGTATGTACAGTGCCTTGCAGAAATATTCACCTCCCCGCCTTCTGCCCCCCTTTGACTTTCCCACATTTTGTTATGTTACAACCTGGAATTGAAATGGATTCAATTGGCATTGTTACTACTTGATGTACATGAGATACTCAACACGGTGAAGGTGCAAAATATTGTGGCACAAAAGTTAAGTAAACTTAATTGTGGCACAAAAGTTAAGTAAGCAAAAGCAAACTGGCACTTGTTGGTTATATAAGTATTAATCCCCCTGAGTCAATACCTGGTAGAAGTTTTGGCAGCAATTACAGCTGCGAGTCTTCTTGGGTAAGTCTCTATCAGCTTTGCGCATCTAGATCCTGCAAAGTTGGCCCATCCTGGCAAAATTGCTCCAGCTCTGTCAGGTTGGATGGGGACCGTTGGTGAACAGCAGCTTTCAAGTCTTGCCACAGATTCTCAATCGGATTGAGGTCTGAGCTTTCACTGGGCCATTCTAAGACTTTCAGGTTCTAGTTTTTAACCACTCCAGTGTTACTTTGGTTGTGTGTTTAGGGTTCTTGTCCTGCTGCAAGGTGAACCTCCACCCCAGTCCCAGGTCCCTTGCAGACTGAAACAGGTTTTCCTCTAGCACTGGCCTGTATTTGGCTCCATCCATCTTGCCCTCAATCTGACCAGTTTTGCAGTCCCTGCTGAGGAATAGCATCCCCACAACATGATGCTGCCGCCACCATGCTTTACTGTGGGGATAGTATTCTCAGGGCAATGAGCACTGTTGGCTTTGTGCCGCACACATAGCGTTTTGTGGCAAGGCCAAAAAGTTCAATTTGGGTCTCATCAGACCAGAGAACCTTTTCCCACATGTTTGTTATGTCTCCCACATGCCTTTTTGCAAACTCCAAATGGGCTTTGATATGGGTTGGTTTAAGCAGTGGCTTTCTTCTCGCCACACTTCCATAAAACCCCAGCTTTGTGGAGCATCCTGGTGATAGTTGTCCCATGAACAGTTTCTCCCATCTCAGCTGCAGATATCTCCAGCTCCATCAGAGTTACCATTGTCCTCTTGGTTGCTTCTCTGACTAATGCCCTCCTAGCTGCAACATGTTGGATCAATTGAAGCTTTTGGACACTCGTCATGTGTAGTCCCACACAGAGTACATTCCAATAGTCTAACTGTGATGTAACCAAGGCATGGATAACTGTTGCCAGATGAGATGGACTTAGGAACAGCCACAGGTGTTACACTAGATTTAGTTGTGCAAATGTGCTTCTCACCACCTGAATATCCAGGGACAGCATAAGATCCAGCACTCCCAAGGTACAAACCTGATCTATCAGTGGAAGGGTGACCCCATCTAAAAAAGGGTTGAATCCCAGTTCCCAAGCAAGGCTTCCTAGTGACCAACAGCACCTCTATCTTTTCAGGATTGCTCAGCTTCTTCACCCTCCCGAGATCATAGCAGTGTCTATGGCCTCAGGAGGGCGGATCCACCATATCCCATGGTCCCTGGAACATAGGATTGCTGCCCATCAATTACTTCCTCTTTTGATCAAATCATAGCTTGCCATTATGTCCAAACCAGAAATTTTAATTTGAGTGAACCCTCCAAATCAGGATTGCAAACTACACTTTGATCTTAGTTTGCAATCCTGATTTGTTGGGCTCACTCAAAGCTGAGCCCATGGCTCTAAGAATTCAGCCATAGAAATCTAAGAGTCTTGTTGAATTGGGTGGTACAGGACAAGGTGTATATTAAATATGCATTATCTTACGAGTTGTAAGTGTGATTCAATGCAAAGGTGATTATATGTTCCCATCTTCTTTACAGATGGAGGTTCTGTACCTTTAATCGATCAACTTTTTATCCTGGTCTCAAGTTGCTTAAGTTTGCGTATATAAGCTTTTCCCATTTTACAACTCTGTTAGGCAAGTTACACTGAGACATAAACCCTCTTCCAGCATTATCAAATTCTATTTGTGCTCCATCCCTGGTCCCTGTATTGATAGGGAATGTCTGAAGAGGAACTGGTTGCAGTGCTCCATGGGATTGGGAATCCTGAGCAACAGGAATATCGATAAATACAGCAACATAATTCACCATTGCTTTTATAATGGATAGAGGTGGTGTCTGTACACATTTGCAAGGCACACTGGGTGGTAAAACATTGTACACTGCATATTTCTGCAATGAGTTCTGTGCAGGTCAATTATTTCATCTGTATGGATCCCAGTCAAATTCAGAACATTTCTGAGGTCTCATAAAGATGTCACTTCAGTGGAATCTGTTGCAAGAAGCATAGCCTAACTCTCATGAGCGATATACTTTTAAATTGCCCCTTCTGTCAGAACTCACACTGCACAGTTAATGTCCAGGAAATTCCACTTTACAAACCGTGTTTCTACCTGCTGTGCTGGTAATGGCTATTTTAGACTGTGCTTACACTCAGTTAAGAAAAGCAAACACCACCATTCAAAGTGTACACTGGTAGCTGTAGAAAGCAATAGGGAAGAAGAGTATAGTGAATTGTATTTTATTCTTGTTTTGTAACTCGTATTGAATGTAAAAAGGGGTAATGAGAAGGTGAACACTGTACTGCGGTTCCCCTGAGGGTTTAGAACACTGGGCCTGTTCAGTTGTTATGATCGGCGGGAGAACTCTCTACTGTGGCATCAGGACTGCACTCACTTGGGCTTGTGATTCTTTAGCTTACTACATTTTTAAAAACATCTCTCTGCAGCTGTAACAGCTAAGAGAGAGGGAGAGAGAAAATCATGATGCAAAGCACAGTGCTAACGGTCCCATGTACCCAACAGGAATCAGTTCATGAGATGTCTCATGGGGGTCTTCAAATGTGTTAGCCTTTAAGGTGCTACAAGAGTCTTTTTCAGTGTTAAAAAATATCTTATTGGCACATACAAGCCCTTGGACATGCCTCTTTGGATCAGCTCTTTGGATCCCAGCTTCTTTTTAAAAAATGGATGCTGAGGGCCGACCCTACCATTATACACATATACAGTATACAAAAATGGAATGCCCTGTTTTTCTGGTGTGTACACAGCACTCATTAGGTAGTGGCACAGTCGCCTCAGGCAGCAGATGCTGGGGGGCTGGAAGCAGCAACAAGGTGTTGGAGGACAGAGCTGTGTGTGCTAGAGCTAGCTTGTCCTCTGCCGCCCCCCCCCCCAGGTTAGCCTGCTGCTCTCAGAGATAGTGGAGGACACTGTCCTGTCACCACTGTTGAAGTAAGATTTAACTGCCTGTCCAGTCTGCTTCTGTACGTGGAAGGGAGTCACTCACCTCAGGCAGCAAAATATCTTGGGCCAGCCCTGTTATGATGGTAACAAGAACCTTCAGGGAACTTTCCACTCCTCTCTCACAATATTGCTGTGCTCTTAAAGAGAACATTCCAGAAGTCAAGTATCTATGGCATTAGTACTAAAACAGTACACATCCCCCCCCATACACCCTGAGTCTCTCTCTCTCTCTCTCTCTCTCTCTCTCTCTCTCTCTCTCTCTGTGTGTCTTTATTTCTCTAGTATGCTTTTCTAAGATGTGCCAGTTCATGCTAGAGAAATGATGAAGCTTATTTAATGCTGCTTTTTACTAGTCTACAATTTCAGGGACTTTAGGATTTACTGAATGAGCTAATGATAATAATGTGTGTGGGAGGGGGCAGGGGGGAACCCTCAGTAGCAGCTCAAGGGCTAAAGTAAGCTAGAGAGGTTGAGGCTAGCATCAAGTTTAAGAACTGCAAATCCACTTAAATATACTGATGTTACTATCAAATGTATAGAGATTTGCAACTGTTCCCAGAGTGTAATTTACGAGGGAAATCTTATTATGTAGTTTCGTTTGGTGAGTGGGATGAAAATGAGACAGATAACTGACGCATGCATTTTTTTGCAATAAAAGTGGGAGGCAAAAAATGGGGGGGGGGGAGGTAAAAAGGTCTGAAAGACAAGTTGTCAACCTGTTTATTGTTCCAGATTTCACCAGTCTTCTAATAATTATTTTTCTACAATACCCTTGCTCGAAATTCTCTTCTAAAAATGGTACCTGGCATTTTAAAAGAATGTGACTTTTGTTAAATGGAAGAATTACAAATTAGTCTTATATTTGTAGCCACGATGATCTGGAAAGGGTTCAGTAATGGAACTCTAAACTATAGAATAGGGACGCATGGATCTATCAGTCTTGCTGACATTGTTAGTTTCAGAGATCATGCTCATTCCGTCCCATTTCCACACAAGCGAGCTTGCCTGTTCGTTTGCTTTAAAAAAAAATCCTAATGGAAATTTGTATACATTTTTCATAATGTATGCGTTAATGTATACATTTTGTACATATTTTGAAATGTGAAATGTACGCATTTTGGTTGTATACTTTGCCCATTCTTCAAATGTGTGCATGCGGTCAAACACGTTTTGTTGTTTCGTTTTTGTGGAAAGCATTGCAAGTTCGGAAATGTATGGATTTCTGACTGCAAACGATGTTCGGGTCCACGTTTGAATCTGGGTGGTACAAACTGGGTAAATCCATTAAAAAAAAATTTGATGGAGCAAATTTCTTACACATCACTACTCTGGAATATGTGCAATCCATCCTATTCTCAACACTCTCGGAGGGAGAGAGACAGGAGTATACATGCACTGCCATGTGTCTTAACTCTTGCTAAAATATGGTCTAAGGCTGCAATCCAATACCCACTTTCTTGGGAGTAAGCCCCATTGAACTTTATGGGACTTACTTCTGAGTAGATGTGTACAGGATTGTGCTGTAAAATGGCAAAAGCACTGGAACACTTTCCTTAAAAGAAAGGATAGAGAGTTTTTGTTTTGATTTGTTTATAGTTAAGAAAGTAGGTGCCTAACGCAGTTATGAACAGTTAGAGACAGTGACTGGAGAGAAAACATTTTGTATTTCATACTTTTTACTACAGCTTGTGGCTATCCAGTAAAATGAATGGGCAGTAGATTCAAGATAAACAAAGAAAGTACTTTCCCTAAACACTGAAAAAGCAAAATTAACTTTCAATATTTGTTACTGCTGATGGCCATTAGCACAGTATTTTTTAAAGGTTCAAATTAATTGAAGTTAGGACTCTCAGTGTCTGTAAGTCAAATGGAACCTTTATGCTCAGAAGTATTATGCCTCCAATTACATAGTGATGATGTTCTAATCCCTTAATAACATGGAATGGCTATCAGCATCACAACCTATGGCTTCTGGGTTCAATGACCACATAAAGGGGTCATTTGCACATTAACTCTTAGCCTAATCTACCCTAAATTTGCATTAACTGTTACCCTGGAATCCATGGGTGAAGGGCAGGATAAACCAACAGACAAATAAAATTAGTTGTTCTAGGTGCTGGTTATTACCGATAAAGCAACAGCTTGGGTTTATGATATTTGAAAGACCAGCTCCCTTCTCCATGAACAGTCCATCAATTCCATTCAGCTTCAGAGAAGCCTGCTCTGTGTTCTGCCACCAAGAGAGATACCCGTGTCTGGGATATGAGACAGAAACTTCTTGATGGCAGCACCCCAATTGTGGAAGGGAAGTTAGATTGGGCCCTAATCTTTGATGATTTTAGGTGGACAGCTAAGACTTTTGTTGTTGTTGTTCTGCCAAGCTTTTAGCTTATTTTAACTCTTACCTGGTTTCAGATGCCTTTTATTGGTTTGTTTTAATGCTCTCTGGTTTTAATTGATATTGTTACTTTAAGTAAAATCAAGTACATTTTATTGTAATGTAGCAGCCAGCCATTATGCACCAAACATTGACACAACAGGGAACACATCTCAACCAGTAGCACTTGTAGAAGTAAAATTTGTCCAGGCTTTAGTTTAAACAGAAAGGCCTGGAAGTCAGACCTTTTCCTTGACCTTCTGTAGATTACAACCATGAGGGCAAATCACCCATCTATTGATTTGCCTAAGCCTCTTTCCTGCTTATGCTAAAAGTACTGTGAGCCAGTATCACCTTGGGATTATCACCTTGGGAAAGACTACTGATTAGCATGATGGCTGGAAGATGGGCAATACCTGTTCTTTTGTTTTGTTTAAATGTCTCCTTTTGAATTGTCTCTCTGTTTCCTGTACTGACTCAATTGTCACCTGACCTCTACATGATATTATTCAGTATAAATGGAAGTGTCTCCCTTGTGTTCTTGTTGGCATTCCTGACTGTGCTCAGATGCCATCCGTGAATTCACTAATAAACTTTCCTCTCTAAGAACCTCTTAAAAACACAACGCAGTAGATCAATTTTTCCACAACAATCTTGGTGCCGTGACTCGGATCGCTTCAAGGGACTGGACCTGCCTGAAACAGGGAAACACCACTGAACTCCCAGGCGCCAAACCCAGGTAAGAGACCTTTTGAAATCTCTTTTGGGTTTTTGGTGTGTGTCCTTCTGTTTCTAGCAGACCATCCTTTCCCTCCAACGCGATCTGAACTTTGAGTCCATGAGGTTTTAGAGACGAAAGAAATTTCCTATAGGATTGTATGCATGTCTGTGAAAGTATGATTGCTAGATTTATGAGCTGTTGACCAGGGCTGGGACTAGGCGAAAGCTGAACCTCGTGCCCCAACAGACAGACCCTTTTCCCTTTTCCCTTTTCCCAATTTGCCCAGTACCCATGGTTTTACTGTGTGGAAAAGGCACATCTTCCTAAAATTCTCACGGATGAGTGTGTATAAGTTGCTGACCAGGTCTGGGACTTAAACTGAGTCAAGACGCCCTGAACCTGTTCGTGAGGGGAAACCCAATGATCGGCAGTGTTTCAAAAGCAAGTGGGCTCAGTGGAACCTCGTGACCCAGTGACGTGTGACTGTTCATGAATCTGCTGATCAGGACCAGGACTTAAACCACATACTAAACCAGTATGTAGTGGAACCCTGTGTCCCAGTAGAGCAAGTAAATCCCTTTTCCTGTTTCCAAGACTCATGAGTCCCATTTGAAGTCATAAGACTGACTGAGCCGACAAAAAGGGATTGTGCCGCAGTTGAAAGACTGAGTGAGCCGATCAAGGTGTTGAGCCGCTGTCTGAGACTCAAATGAGGAACATCCCTCAATAAGTTTGCCCTGGATGAGTGTCCTGTATGAGTGTGAGGAATAGGGGGTGCAAGATCAAAGGAGATCCCCCCCAAGGGAATGCTAGCATGTTATAGGTACACACCTTATGGCCATAGGTAGGTGTGTAAATTTCTCGAGAAATGGAATGTCATGACAAAAGGATGATCCTAGTAAACAGTTCCCACTGGGAGGAAAGTTTGACTTGGACAGGATAGTGCACTTAAGGGGAGCGCTCGAGTCATGAGGAAGTAAGGTACCTCAGACTCAATGGGAAGTGTATTTTAATTGGTATGAAGAAGCTTCAAAATGCATGCATGAATCCCAAGCTTAAAAGCTTGAAAGATTCAAATATATATATTAAAAGATCAACTAAAATTTAAGCAGGCCTGCAGCCAACCACCACCATTGGCTCCTATATCCATTGCTAGCGAAGAAAAAAAATTTTTTTGGAAGAAAAAGCAAGATCCTGTAGATGATTATCCTTACCTACATGAAAAGACCCCAAAATGAAGATGAAAGTAGAAGCTTTTCGCATGATGATGCTGAAACTACCCCAGTGGCCACTCCTTCACCCTAACCCACCTCTGCCTAGCCAGAAAGAGCAGTTAACAGAAGGAACTAGATGCCCAGAAAAATTAAGAACCCAGAAGCAACCACCTTGCCTGGCTCTGTTCCTTCTCAAAGACTGTTAGTCACCCCAAATTATGGGTCAGTCACCCTGGCTCCACTAACTAAGAGGTACCTGCAAGAGATAAGACTCTATGGCTGTCCATGACCCATAGACACCAAGAGATTTAAGGAATATAGTAAAATAATTTCCTAACATGTGAGAAGAACCAGTCAAATTCAAGGAAGAATTTGAGACTGTTAAGACTTGTTCTGCCAACAGTAGTCTTAAGAAAGAAAAAAAAAAAGAAAAAAAAAAGAAAAAGAAATGGCCAGTAACTGATCCAAAGTTTAATGATCCTGTTAAATTGATAGAGATGCAAATAAAATTACTTGATGCACTTCTATGAGAAATCAGAGTCAAAGCAAAGAAGTTAAATGTTCTACAAATAGAAGGCTTCAGCAATGAAATATTCTAGAGATGCCCTTACTACAGTAGTGAAACCTAAAACTGACTAGATCAAGATTAATACCTGTAAATAAAAGAAGTATTTTTGAGAGAGTCTGAGTATTGAGAATGCAGGTTTTCTGAGCATAAACAAAGTGTTAGTGCCTTTTGAGAATTGAACTGTGTTAGCTTTAAAAGGTCAGAAAGAGTCTGCCCCTGATCAAGGCAGGCTTTTTCTCTGAGACTACAGCTGATGCAGGATAAGCTCAAAAAGAAATGGTTAACTATTTTTCACAGAAGATTCAAGAGCTTCACCAATGAGTGGAGCCAAAAGGTTTTTGAAAAAAAAAAAGAAAAGAGATGATTATTTAAAGGCATGTAGACTGTCCCCTCTGCCCCGAGGAGGGGGGGGGGGAAGAGGGCCATTTAGGAAAATGTGGAAAAGAAGAAAAAAAGATAAGGAAAAGAAAAACTAGGCCAAGAGAAAGGTTGGACAAGGGCAGATGCAAAAGAAACATTAGAATTGCAAACAGAAGGGCATAAAAAAAAAAAAAAAAAAAAAAGGAAATAAAACCCTCTCTGCCCAAGTTATGCAGGCAAAAGAAAGTTGTAAAAGATGTGATAAGAAGTAAAGATTTTGAAAAAAGCTATTTGAAAGAAAGTTGTGTTAAGCAGTGTCAAAAACATAAACAAAAAAAGAGAATGCGTATCTTTAAATATATATATATATTAAGAAGTACTCAAAGAACCCTGTGTTGTGTTAAAGAAAAACAACAACAAGAACAAAACGTTTGTGAGCTTTTTGTGCTAAGAGTTCCTGAGCATAAGCAAAGTTTTGGTGCCTTTTGGAGTCTCCACCAGTCCTGTGTTTAGTGAAGAGAGAGAGAGAGTGTGCTCCTAACCAAAGCACACACTTCCTCAGATCTGAACTAGAGGCGAGAAGTCCCAAAATGAGAAGAAAAAAATATTTGTTATAGCTGCTAGAAAAAATCAAACAAAATATTTAAAAAATGGCAGCAACACTCATGAGTGTTTGTGGCTACATTCAAGTTTTGCCTTTAAGTTTTAGTGCCCAGTTTTGTTAGAGTGGGCTTCCCTGAATTTTACCCCTCCCCTCTTTAACACAATCCATGCTTAGTTGGGTTTTTGCCAAAGGCAAACCAACAAGGCATGTTGGTTAATTTGGGCAGTTTAATTTCAGAATTCATGCTTGGCTAG
Organism: Shinisaurus crocodilurus; assembly: GCA_021292165.1. NCBI lineage: Eukaryota > Metazoa > Chordata > Lepidosauria > Squamata > Shinisauridae > Shinisaurus > Shinisaurus crocodilurus. Next base: position 125,005,914 of record CM037880.1, on the reverse strand, counting down.
TAGCTTTATGGCAAGCTAGCAGAAAACTTTTGTTAAAATAGTATTTGGGTGCAACATAGCACAGTAGCACCAAGATACTAAAAGAATTGCAATTCCTGTTTCACTTTATTGTTATTAGGCTGGTTTTCAAGAAAAGTGTTCTAGTTTAAGTTACACAAGTGCTCCCTTTGTGGCTCATCTGGCTCAGCTTGTCTGAGCGTGGGGGGGTTGGACTCAATGGCCTTGTAGGCCCCTTCCAACTCTATATAATCTATGAATCCCATCACAGTTGCCACTGCATTTTAAAATTGCAGCTTCTAATTGCTAATAGTTTTGGCATCCCAGTATTTTTAAACCTTTGGTTGCATAAGTGCCTTATTTTTTGGCTTTGTTGTGTTTTAAAAGGTAGCATTTGGTTAGTTTTCTAAAGCTTGGTTTGCCTTGCTAAAGATTTTTATTGTTAACCCCTCCCGACTTCTTGGCAAAAGACAGGCAAGCCTAAGTTCAAAAGGTCAATTCTTCCTGCATTTCTCCCCCTTGCCAGACTTTATAGCAATGTCACACCTGAATTGCAAAATCTTGCTGCTATCCAGAATTTGACCCCAGAAAATGGGGGGGGGGGGGGAGAGGGACATGGAAATTTGGCAAATTGCTTTCTCTCGAAAGACTCTATGGCATCATTCGGACGGCCGCCTAGTGATGCCCAGAGTTCTTTTCCCTAAATTACTCACATGCTCCATAGACTTGTCGCATGTGAGCAAAGGGGGGATCATTGAATTGTTTAACAAAGATTGGTTTGGATTAAATTTTACATCTGCAGCAACTCAGATGTGCCCAATGTGCGGTATGCCAGGCTCATAACAGTGGTAAGCCTGTAAAAATAAAAAAATAAAAAATAAAAAACCAAAATGAGCATGCACCCCACACCCTGGGGACCTTTTGTAAATATACAAATTGATTTTATTGAAATGCCCAGGTGTTGTTCCTATCAATATGTTCTTGTAGTTATTTGTATGTATTCTAAATGGGTTGAAGCATACCCTTGCGTGAAGGCTGACACCACAACAGTAAGCAAAAAATTGCTAAAATAATTGATCCCCAGATTCAGAATACCTTGCTCCATAAACAGTGACAGGAGATCACATTTTACTGGACAGGTGGTAAGAGAAGTGTGCAGGACATTACAAGTCCACCAACATTTCCATTGCCTGTATCATCCACAATCTCCGGGAGCTATAGAAAGACATAATAGAATACTGAAAAGCAAACTGGCTAGAATATGTGCAGAGACAAGACTAAAATGGCTAGATGCACTGCCCATAGCCCTCATGACTATGAGATCCACAGCAAATCAAGTAACAGGACTTGACCCCTCATGAGATATTAATGAGACACCAATCTAGACCTAGCCAGACATATACACCTGCTTGATGATACAATTCAAAATTACTGCAAGGCCCTAATGAGATGTGTGAAGACTTTTTATTCACAGATAGAGGTGGCTCAGTACCAGCCCAGCACTGAAGGACACTCTATTGAACCAAGTGACTGGATTCGTATTAAGATACTTCAAAGCTGTGAAGTGCCAAGGACTCCAAACGTGGATCCAAGCCTCCCAACATCTCCACCCGCGATGAGAATGAGGACACAATAACTCCTCCACCAATTCAGGGTGAAATGTGCTAGTTTTAACCTCTCCCCTGAAGCTGAAGAATTTGTGCCAGGACATCAATATCATCTCAGACCTCGGACGGGACGACCATCAAAGACCACACCCAGAGGATCGGACGAGAAGAACTGATGTCATCAATTTAGAAGAACACCACCTCAGCCTGAGCCAAGAGCCTTACTTATCAGCCCTCAGGTACATCAAAGTTAGAACAAGAGGAAACACCTGTGGTTGTGCTCTTGTTAGTGACTGGTGGTTCTTTTGCCTTAATTGATATATATATTAATATTTGAAACAATATGGCCAAATGGAGTATGGTTATATTCTTAGAGCTCATAGTCCTCATCCAATCTGCCTTCCAGGAAAATACTTACATTCAGCTTTCTTTAAAGTTTGCACAAAGATTTAATGCTACCAACTGCTAGGGGTATGTAGCCACATGCCAGTACATTCCCAGGGAGGAGTTCCCATGTGGCCAGTGCCCATTACACTAGTAAACTTGACCTTCACCAACAGACCCTTGTACTCTAAAGGGTCCAGTTGTTGCAAGTTGTTCCTACATTGGGAGAATGGTGTTTTACATGCAACAAAACACAAAATCAGCCCTCCACATTTGTAAGACAAAGACAAAGTCATTATTTTACCCCTCACAGAGATTGGAGAAATAACCATACTGCCAAACCCATATTCTGCACCAATTATAGAAATTAGTTCTCCCAAAGTAATCAAACTATGGGCAATTCTCTTAAATGTAGTACCTGGAAGAGTTTTAATGATAAACTGTGGGACTGTACCCTTACAGGGAAAGGGCAGTGTTTTCGCAATGCTACAATGCAAAATAGTACTGCCAAAGATGACATTAGACATGGTGTTTGCCTCAAAAGGTGGAATATGCGCCTTGATTGGTCAAGAGTGTTGTGTGTTTATTCCTGATAATTACAATCAGAAAAGATACTTAAATTGCTTTTGTTGCCCCTGACAAAAGCCTGGAAATATGGTCTTGGCTAACAAGCTGGATACCAAACCTAGGAAGTTGGGGTAGAGCAATTGTTCATGGATTAATAACCCTATTGCTTGAATTTGTTGGGTTTTATATATTATTGTTGTTAAGCAAGTGTTGTTTTACTACATGCAGCAGAAGCAAAAGCTCTGTATTGACTCAGAAAAAAAAAATTGATGCTTGAAAGGATTGATCAAGAGAGAGAAAAGGTAAAAGAAGCTTTAGATGCTGAATGTAACAGTTACAAGTGTTAGTTGTGCTATAAAAGCACAAAATGGGGGAATGTAGAAGTAAAATTTGTCCAGGCTTTAGTTTAAACAGAAAGGCCTGGAAGTCAGACCTTTTCCTTGACCTTCTGTAGATTACAACCATGAGGGCAAATCACCCATCTATTGATTTGCCTAAGCCTCTTTCCTGCTTATGCTAAAAGTACTGTGAGCCAGTATCACCTTGGGATTATCACCTTGGGAAAGACTACTGATTAGCATGATGGCTGGAAGATGGGCAATACCTGTTCTTTTGTTTTGTTTAAATGTCTCCTTTTGAATTGTCTCTCTGTTTCCTGTACTGACTCAATTGTCACCTGACCTCTACATGATATTATTCAGTATAAATGGAAGTGTCTCCCTTGTGTTCTTGTTGGCATTCCTGACTGTGCTCAGATGCCATCCGTGAATTCACTAATAAACTTTCCTCTCTAAGAACCTCTTAAAAACACAACGCAGTAGATCAATTTTTCCACAACACACTTCAGGAAGAAAAATATCTGAATGTTTGACATTTGTCCCTAAGGTTGCAAACCACCTTGAGGGTCCTTTAGAGATCCAAAAGGCAGTATATAAATGGTTTAATAAATAAACAAAATCTTGTGGAAGTGGGAAAGGCCTGCAGAAGGGCAAATGTGAATGCATGTGTGTTAGGCATGGGGGAACTTGTTTAATATGATTTTTAGGGGTTACCCAGAACTGGTAATAGCATTAATTCCTGAAGTAACTCTGGGTTTCAGCTATACTGAAAGAAGAGTTTACTTATTTATTTGATTTATATCCCACGTTTCTACCCAAAAATGGTGCTCAAAGTGGCTAACAAAAATAAAATCAAGATTAAAACAAATAGTCAACAAAGAGTTAAGATTCAACAACAGACATCTCCTTTCTTTACTACCTCTGTGTAGTCAGCCATAGTTTAGCATTGTTTACATTTCCCTTAGGATAATAAGTTATTGCACTCTAAGCTAATTTTATTTTAGTTTTATAGTTCCCTTTCCAAGGGAAGGTCAACAGTGGAATGGGAGGTGGATACCCTCCCACCTCTCACCAAAATAAATAAATAATTTGCAATGCAATATATCTCCTTTCCCTCTCTCTTAAGCTAGCTTTTAGACCTTTAATTTATAGGATTGATCTTTTGTTTCCTCCACCAAACCACATTAAAGTGTAATGAGAAAATCTTTAGGAGAAAGGTTGGAGCAAATATGCAGCTGCCAGCATATTACTCTTGGCAATTGCAATTCCTTCTTCCCTCCCCGACCCCCACCCTGGGCTTACTTTCAATGATAGTTGCTTTCTGGCATGGGATTGATTTTATATAAGTTGCCCTGTTTTTGTATTCCTGTAATTAGACTCATGCTATATATGCAAATTTGTCAAACCCAATGACATGTGAAATTCAACGCAGGAGAGCTGAAATGTGGGCTGGGGGGAAAAGGAGAAAGAAGAGAAGCGTCGTCATTGCTGTAGAACAAGTTGGTAAAAGAAAAGGTCACTAGCCAAGCCACCCTCTGCAAAGAGCCAGAAGGATTCTTTCAGGTCTGTTCTGAGCTGATCCAGGTCAAATCCAGGTGCCTCTATTTTTGACATAAAAACTGCCCTTCTCGAACCACCTGTGAGGTTGTGGCAGTAGCTCTCCAGATGGTCCCCTGTTCTTTGTCTTCTTTGCTTTAAGTGAGATTGCTTTTGCGGAGAAGAGCCATAGTTCAGTGGCACTGGCACAGCACATACTTTGCATGCAAAAGGTCTCCAGTTCAATCCCCAGCATCTCCAGGTAAGGGCTGGGAAAGCTTCCAGTCTGAAACCTTGGATTGCTGCCCCCAATCAGTATAGACACGATAGGTCAATGATCTGACTCAGCATAAGGCAGCTTCTGATGTTCCTAAGCTTCTACCAAATGCAAGACCTTGCTAGGGTTTGCTCAGTGACTAGAAGGGTAGGGGGAAACATACCCTTGACCTGGCCATTTGTTTTTGCTTTCAGTTTCAATGCCAGAAAACAAGGGTCAAAGCTGCATTGTTGTTTTCCTCCTCAGGGTGGGGAACCTTTTTCTTGTCAATGTCCACATTATCTTGCTCAAAACGAGTTGTGTGTGTATGTGTGTGTGTTCCAGAAGTGCGTGTGGCCAGAGTCAAAAGTGGTGTAGCAAGAGTCAAAAGTGTGTAGAGTTATGGGTGTGGTTGTTGCCTTTGTTCAGTATACGATGGGGGGTGGGAAGATATTTGCATCCAGGTATTCTCTTCCCCAATGTGTGCAAGGTTTGCTCTATCAGCTTTGTAGCTGGGAAACAGAGTGGGATGGAGTAAATAGTATCAATAACCTGGAGCAGGGTGAGCCAGGGGACGTGGCATGGGGAGAAGGGTCATGGCCTGTAGGTCCACATTTGGCCTGTGGAGCCAAACATTGTCCGCCACTACTGTTCACCTTAGGTAAATAGCCAGCTTTGCATCGTGTCCAACTTTCAGATCCATTAAAAAAAACCCCACTGGGTCTATCAATGGCTCCACCCCAATCCAGAGGGCACCACACCAAGCTTCCCTCCAGATACCAGAATATTTAATTAAAAGATGTGGCAACCCTGCTTCTTACTTAGTTGCACCTCCCATTGTGGAACACTCTCCCCTAAGAAGTTTGCTCTGAAGGCTGCATGATGGCTTCCCAGAAGTTGGGCAAAGCCTTTCTTCTTTCAACAAGCTTTTCCAGAGGCTGGGGTTTGTTGTTGTTTTGTGTGTGTTTTTTACCATTATGGAGGATTATTTAAAACTGTTTGCTATTGCCCTCATGTGATTTTTAATTGAGTGCTCTGCTTTTAGAGTTGTTAATATCAGTGTGTGTGTGTGTGTGTGTTTAATGAAACTGTTTAGAATCATCTTTTAAAAATTACTACTACTCAGAAAACAACAACAGGAGAGGACCTACTTGTCCACCTCCTTTGGCCCACCAACATCTATCCCAGCTTTCCCAAACCTGGTATCCTCCAGATGGTTTGGACAACAGCTCCCAGAATTCCTGACCACTGGCCATGCTGTTGGGGCTGCTGGGAGTTCTAGTCCTAAACATCTGAAGGGCACCAGGTTGCTGAAGGCCTATCTATGCTACCTTCACATCTCCCAGGCAAGAAACATCCGCTGCTGGCTGCTTAGGATCAGTGTGTGTGTGTGGGTGGTATTTCTCACTTTTAGGGTCCAATCCTATGGAGATGAGCATAAGCCCCCAAACTCAGTGGCTCACGCTCATCCAGTGAACAGCAGGAGCGGTGGCGGAGGCGATCTTTGCCTCCCTGCTTCTCCCACTCTATATTTTTGCTAGATGGCATTTCAAAAAGGGAGGGGGAAGAGGCTGGAGAGGGCACAGGGTACCTTGTATCCTGGCTTCCCCAGTCTCCTCCCCTACCCCTGAAATGCCCCCTTCTACCCCTCTCTGAGGTTGCTTTCCCAACCTTAGAGAACAGCCAGTGTGGACCTTGGAGAGCAGCTGGTGTGGTCCATGCTGGCTGCAAGGGGAGGGGGGCGGAGCCCCAACCCAGAGTTCCAAGGTCGGAGCGCAGTCTCTGACTCAAGCCTGGTTATTACTTGGATGGGAGACCCCTCCTCTAGTTTCCTGCATTCAGTAGGGGGTTGGACTCGATAGCCTTGTAGGCTCCTTCCAACTCTATGATCTATGAAATCTATGAAGAATCCGATGGCCCCCCAGACAATATCTAGGGGCCATAGGGTCGTTCCCTGAATATATTAAGTTTGGGAATCTTCTTGCAGGAAGTACAGTATTTTTCCATGTATAAGACTATACTTTTTCCTAAAATCGTTAGACTAAAAATTGAGGGTCGTCATACACGCAAGTAAGCCGAGGGGAGAACCGTGTGGTTGCGAAACTGCCCAGTGGGGGGCGTCTTATACACAGAAAAATATGGTATGTGTGTGGGGGCAGATAAATGCCTTCCGTAAAGGGCTAAAATAGGCTTGTATCCAGTGCCAATGGGAGTTTAGGGTTCTGAGGTCTACCTGGGGGTAACCAAAAAATTAATAAGAATTGGTGGGAGAAACCCTTCAGCATTTCCTCATGGTGATTTAAACCTGCCTATGGAAGAGATCTGTCCCTTTGCCCTTTTCAAAGTGAAACCTTGGAAGAAGGGTAGGTGAAATAAGTATTACACATCAATTATACAATGGAAGCTGTGCAATACACTATATATACGATAGATGTTAGTAATAATAACTGGCTCTGAGCCCTGGGGGGGGGGGGAGAGGCTATACATCTAAATAAAGACTCTTAACTTGTTTTTCCAGCCTACCCAAACACAACCCAATCTGATGAACCCGATTTTCTGAACGACACTTGTTTTATTCCTTGGAGGACAGGCCATAGTTCAGTGGCAGGGCACATGGTTTGCATGCAAAAGATCCCAGGTTTGATCGATCGCTGGCATCTTCCTGTTAAAAGGATCAGGTAGCAGGTGATGGGAAGGGCTTCTGCCTCAGACCCTGGAAAGCTGCGGCCTGTCAGAGGAAGCAATACTGGACTGGATGGACCAATGGCAGCTATGTTACTTACCATCTATCCCCAGTTTATGGTTTTCCAAACATTGTCACTTCTGCTGAAAGATATTCCCAAATATTGAGGTGGGGATAGGAATGATAAAGTGCTCTTACATTAGGTGGAATGGAATGAGGCAGAACTTGGAGCTTTAAATGGTTGAGGCCCAGCAGTTACTTTATTCCCAACTCAAGGATGGAAAGCGGAATATCGGTGGTCAATATAAGAGGTTTAAAGATGTCCTTAAGGCTAATCTAAAAAAATGCAATATATAAACACCGAAAACTGGGAAGCTCTGGCCCATGAATGATCTAACTGGAGGTTGACCTTTCACAAAGGTTCTATGGACTTTGAAGAAGCCCGAGTGCAAGGTGAAAGGGAGAAACGTGCTAAGCGGAAAGCATGTCAAATGAATCCTTTACAGGACCATCTTCCATCTGGTAACCTGTGTCCTCACTGTGGGAAGCTGTGTGGATCTAGAATTGGCCTCCACAGTCACTTACGGACCCATCGCTGGAGTCTACACAATTTTTCTTTAGAATTTCCTCCTTTTAAAATTTCCTTTTTGTAAATTTTTATCCTGGAAGACAATCTTACTTGGTCACGAGTGATCGCCTGATGATGATGACTTGAAAGACCATCTTCTCCTGTACCAGCCCGTTCACACTTTGGGGTAATCAGCAGAGGCCCTTCTCACCTGCCCACAGCCAAGCATGGTTAGGCTGATGAGTACAAGGGAGAGGGCCTTTTCAGTGATGGCCCCACACATCTGGAATCAGCTTCCATCAGGGATTCATCAGACCCCTTCTTTTCAGGCCTTCAGGAAGGCTTTGAACATCCACTTGTTTTCACTGGTCGTTTCATAATTTGTGGACTGCAGCTTTTAATGGTGTTCACTGTTTTTATAGTATTCATATAGTATTTGATTGAATAGGTATTTATTGTTTTTCTACCTGCTTTTGTATATTTTTGTATTTTCATCTTGTACACCGTCTTGAGAAGATCCTACCCTTAAAGGTGGCTTAAAATCATTTTAAATACCGTAAAATGAAACCTTATGAGGAACGTAGGATTGGCCACCAAAAAACCCAGCAGCCTTGTATCGAGTAGCCCCACCCCTTTGGAGTACAGCATACCTTGCATCCTAGCTTCATTATGATGTAGATTCATAGATTATAGAGTTGGAAGAAGCCTACAAGGCCATTGAGTCCAACCCCCTGCTCAATGCAGGAAACTAGAGGAGTGGTCTCCCATCCAAGTAATAACCAAGCCTGACCCTGCTTAGCTTTCCACGCTCAGACAAGCTGAGCCAGCGTGAGCCACAGGCCGGTATTACTCCCATTCCATCTTGTTGCGAGCCATTAATAAGGGTGGAGAAACACTTAGCATAAAGACAACAGGATGTGGCAAATTATATTACCTGTTACTGGGGCAACAGGGAAACTTGACTCAGGACTGCAGTTTTGGGTAGTAGCCCTATGTTTCTTAAAATCTGTAGTTCTGACCTTAGGTGCTGGTTTACGTACATGTCAACCAATGATGTAGTGGTACATTTTGAAGGGCAGGTACTCATCATCATAGTACAGTTCCCACAGCCACACCCCAAAGGAGAGTCCAAAACTGCAGGCAGTGGTGCTGATCCATATCAACAAAGCAGTTCTAGGAGTTTTCATCTGCACCAGAAGTAGGTCTTTTGTAAAGCTAATAGGTCTTCACTGCCCATTCAAGACCAAGCCACCCCCAAATATTTTGTATTACATCAAGGAACAATATATTGTTGCTGGATAAATTTACCCTCCTCCCCGCTACTGTGAGGTTAGCAACTGCGCTCAGCGGGAACAGGGAAGTCTGAAGGGGTGGCAGAGGACATCAGCATCCCTGCCAATAAAAAAGTGTCTATGAGCGCTGGCTCCACCACACCACTGATGTCAACCCTCCAGTTCAGAAATGGTAGAGCATATTGTCCCAGGTTCAATCCCTGGCATCACCAGATAGGGCTGGTAGGAAAGAATCCTGCCTGAAACTCTGGAGAGCGGCTGCCAGTCAGTGTCAACAGTACTGGGCTAGGTGGACCGACATAAGGCAGCTTCCTATGTTCAGGCTTTTCAGACCCAGACCCCTTAACTCTATCCCACAAAATGGAACCCACTTTTAAGATTTTCCATCCCACTTTCTCTCCACCTCTACACTCTTTAAAAATATAGCAGTGCCCTTTGACACGACCCATTTTGGGTCAGAACACAACCCAGTTTGGAGTCATGACTCACCCACTGAAGGTCAATGCACCACTAGTTCTATCGCGAACTAAGCGCTGGTTGCATGTACCTGCGTGCTGTGGACCTACGTGCGTGAGATTCCTAACAAGAATCCTGCCTGCATTAGATGCACACTCTGCTGTGGCTCTTGGTAACACTTGGAGAGATTGCTGCAGTGCAATCAATCTTAAAATTGCTGGAGAAAGAAATAAACTTTAAAAACGGTTGCGGAAGGCCACAGTGGAATGTGCTTTTAAAAGTGCCTGTATTTAGCTCAGAGCCAGCCGTACTGACAGCAAATAGACTGAAATTTCTTTAGGTGCCATATACTGGTTTATTTTAGAATAAGGACTGAAATATTTTTGGGTGGCATTTTGAAGGGGGCATCATGTCGTCTTAGAGCTTTCAGATCCATCACTTGTCATTTTATGTTGTTTTAGGGTGGTGGTGGTGGGGAAAAGCTTCCCAGAATTCAGTGTTTAAAGTCTAATTGAAGAGTCTAATTCCTAAACAGAAAGGTTCTGGGGCTTACACTTGAGGGTCAGAGCTTTCTACCTAGCAACTTTCCCACTAGCTGTCATTCCCCCACTAGAGGGAGCCAGTGTGGCGTAGTGGTGAGAGTGTTGGACTGGGACTCGGGAGATCCGGGTTATAGTCCCCGCTCAGCCATGAAACTCACTGGGTGACTTTGGGCCAGTCACTGACTCTCAGCCTAACCTACCTCACAAGGTTGTTGTGAGGATAAAATGGAGAGGAGGAGGAGGAGGATTATGTAAGCCGCCTTGGGTTCCTTGCAGGAAAAATGGTGGGGTATAAATATAATAAATAAATAAATAAATTCTCCTCCCGAGGAGCCAGAACTCCCTGAAAGAGATGAAGCCATGGAGCCACCTCTGTCAGGAGACACGGAGGGGAGCCTGGGCCCTCAGGGGAGAGGACCCTGTCAGAAGAGGGAAGTTCTGCTTCAGAGGCTGAGCGACCACCCAGTGCCAAAAAGCCAGGGATGTTGAAGAGTCCTTGGTCTCGAGTCACGAGTCGAGTCACGAGTCTTTGGACCCGAGTCTCGAGTCCGAGTCCGAGTCCTTGGTCCAAAATGGTGACTCACGAGTCACAAGTCACGAGTCACTCCCAAAGCTGACTCCACGAGTCCCTATTAAAATCAATGGGGGTTTTCCCCAACAAAATAAGGCTACTTCACACTCAGAGCAGCCACACAGAGTAATCTCAGGTCCTTCCTCTGCCTCTCCCAAGTACGCAACACATCAATCAAAATAAATCTTGACACACTGTTGGGGCTACACTCCTGGTAGCCATCCATAGTGGCCGAGCAGCGGCACACCTCGCTTCCATGCGCTCTTTGCCGGCAATCACGCTCCTCTCCCCTCCTTCTGGCACAGCCCAGGGATGTTGAAGAATCCTTGGTCTCGAGTCCCGAGTCGAGTCTCGAGTCCCATTAAAAATATTGGGACTCGAGTCCGAGTCGAGTCAGAGGGGGGACTCAGTCCGACTCACGAGTCGAGTCCTCGAGTCCGAGTCCCCATCCCTGCAAAAAGCACCATCACCTTAAGAGGCAGATCAATACGGCTCCTTTAAGACAAAGTACCCGACTGCAAGGAAGAACACCTCAGGAGTAAGGACTGTAATATCCTGAGCCGTGGGTGGGGTTCAGGAGGTCCTGGGAATATAAGCCTACATTTTCTGTCTGGACATTGCTGAAAATAACACTGGTTCTTAGCTCCAGCTTCTTGTATCATGACCTTAGCTCATATTTGGACCTCTGTATTATTGACCTTGGATTTCTGTGTGACAATGCCTCAGGATTCTGATTATATTTGCCTGCTATCCTGTGTGCTTGACCGTGGCAACATCCTTGACTTATCTCTGGAAAATCTTTCTTTGGTGGTAAAATCTCTGCTTCGTTCTTGGCCTGCTTAATTGACTCCTCCACTGCAATTAACTCTCTGTGTGTGTGCGTGTGCGTGCGCGTGCACGCGTGCACATGCAGGTGCTCATAGCAAGAAGCTGAACAGGGCACTAGTCTCACATATTTGAGGTTGGTTGTGGTTCCTCATTAGAAAAGGAAACCTCGATGCCCAAAGGCCCTTTTTCATAAGTTTTAAGTTAGAGGGCTGAACCCTGGCATTAAAATAAGCTATATGTCAAATATCCAGCTCCTACAAAGGTTATAGCATTCCATGATCCAAACAATTATTTTGATCTGCTTTTGCCCACCCACGTCTCCTTTAGGGGGAAGGCAGGCAATTAAATTACAACTATCATGCGGTCAGTTTGGCTGTTCAAATGGTTCTCATGGATGATCAACCACCATGAATAGAACTGCATCAATATCCAAGTGCAATATCTAGTCTTCGAGACAACCATACTTTTCAGCTGAAACTGGTTGTGTAAAATAGGTCTGGCAGTATTCTGAAACAAGAGGCAATAAGGTGTCTGATAGACACTAGCTCAGCAAGTATTTTTTTACAGGGGGCATCTTTTGAACTGAACAAGGGCCAAAAGTCCATTAACATTGGCTTCGCACACCAATTCACATCTGTGCAAACCAAGGCATAAGCAAATGGCGCTCTAACCATTTGGTTCCCGTAAGTACCTCACGTACTCCTGCTTACCTATTTCTTGGCTCACACAGAGGGGTGAGCAGCTGAGTGCATAAAGGAGAAGTCCAACAGAACCTCTGTTGCTTTTCACACTAGGGAGGGGGTTAAATGGAGTAAGCAGCTGAGGTGCTGAGCTTTGGGACTGGAAATGCCTGTGGACAAAATTAACTCTGGCCTGTTAGTTGCCTATCCCTATCCTAGACTGTAGTGACGTGTAGACTCAGTTGCATGGTGGCCATTAAGACTTCCAGTCTCAGAGTTGCTTACGTTCTGCCAACATAGATGCACTCTTACAAGTCAAATTTTCATATCTATTAACCAAAAGGAGAAGACAGCAGAGGGGGAGGCACGAAAAATCCGATAGGTTTTATTTATTTTTTTAAACAGCAACATTCTGTTTATTCATCCTTCCCCCAATACAAAAAATCCCTTGCATATCAAACATATGGTCACATCACATATACATACAAAACAGTGGTCAAATAAAACACCACCACTGAAAAAAATGAATAAAACCACTCACGGATAAATTAATAACAAATCAAATCATATAGCTAAAAGATTACATAAAACAGGGGTGGGGATCCTTTTTTGGCTCATAGGTCGAATTGGCTCTGGCCAAGTGTATTGGGGCAGTTTTCTAGCAGTTGGTGAAGCTACATCCCACCGCTGGCATGTGGGCCCTGAGGTGAAACTGGCACACCAGATCAGGATCCCTGAAGGCTGCATCTAGCCCGCAGACCGGAGGTTCCCAATTCATCTTGTGAAGGACGGACTTCTTCCCACAGTGCATAGTTAAACGATGGAATTTGCTTCCTTAAGATGTGGGTTAAAACTTAAGACACTTTTAAAAGGGGATTAGACAAAATCATAGAGGCTAAGGCTATCTATGGCTATTAGTCATGGCGGCTATTGTATGCTACATCCAGGATCAGAGGCAGCATGCCTCTGAATGCCAGTGCCTGGGGAACAATAGCAGGAAGGGGCTATTGCCCTCATCCTGCTTGTGGGCTTCCCAAGGCATCTGATTGGCCTTTCTGGGGGAAAAGGATGCCGGATGAGATAGACCTTTGGTCTGATCCAGCAGGGTTCTTCTTATGCTCGTATCAAACAAACTTGTAGACTATTATCCAAATATTAAAGTTGCAAAAACAAGCTATTATGTTTCAAAGGTTCTATTCTTCAACACACACAGCAGCTTTCAAGTCTGGGGTAATGTTCTCCTCCCCTGGGGTTATTGTAACAGATTAGACAAAAAAAAAATTGGAAAATTTGAAATGGGGGGGGGATCTAAACTCTGGAAGAAAATATGAGATCAGAATCTGCTCAAAATGCACACTATTGTATGCATAGATAAGTGTTACCCTGGGTTACATATAAATATATACTGGGGCTCAGACTTTTGAAAATCCTAGTGCATCCAACTGCATCCTATAGTTAGCATATCACTTCTCTGTTAGCTGCTATGATTATGCTTCACTTTAGGGACAACAGGAATGAGAGAAGGTGACTCATGTATTCCCTTTCAATTAATTGTATTTCATGTTGCTGGGTTAAAGATTGACATCCCAGCTTAGAATATATATTAACCTCAGTATCACTATTGTTATCCACTGCATTTGATTCAATTAAGGAATGCAGTGGGAGGCAGATATCAGGAATGGGGAGAGAATAAAGACTTTCTGTCGGCAAGAGGCTTCTAAACTTTACAAGTGCAAATACAAGATAACCGTTGATTAGAATTCAAACACAATGGATGGGTTCGCATGACACGACAACCCACCCTGCAAATAAGCTATGCAGTGTGGGTTGTTCGTGAAACAACCCATGGTGCGCCTGACAGACAATTGGGCTCACCATGCATTGTCCCTGCCTTCCTTTCCCCTCAGTCCTACCACGGGTATCCCAAGGGACTCCGTGGCAGGACACTGTCTTCTCTCTCTCCCCTTGCTGACCAGGAGCCCTTTTTTCTCTTACTGTGGCTTCCCCCCACCCCGAGATTGCTTTTGGCAATCTCTGAGTTGACACAGCCAGTGACAACCTCTCCAAAGTGCCCAAGCAGCAGATTGGAGGCACTGTCACTGGTTCACCACCTGTTTTTCTTTTCTTTTTGCGCTCCCAATGTGTGCAAATATTTCCATCATTTTTTTTAAAAAAAGAGTCAGACTTGTGCAAATGTGGAGGTCCGAAATGGGAAGCCTTGCATAGGCAATGTCCCCGGAGCTGTCTGCTGTCAAAGACCAGCAGGCACCAACCATGGACACTGACCCAGGGAGGCTGCAAATAGGGTTGTTTTTTCACTTTGCTTTCCCCTGACATCTGACAAAAGGTGAGCGGTCAAGAGAAAGCAAAGTTGTGAGTGATTTTTGCATGCAAAAGTGGGTGGCTAAGTAGATCACCCCATTTGCAGCGAGATCCTTTATTTTTCTGCCTGGACTTGCTGTTTCTCAGTGGCCTGCATCTTTTCCAGCCTTCCCCAAGACTCTAGGTACTTAGGAAGGGGGGGGGAAGTGTGAGCCACCCCTTTTATGGGAGACTGAGTTTTGGTGCTGCCATGTAGAGGAGGATCCCGGGGGGGGGGTTGTGGGGCGGCTTATGTGTCCCTGGATTATCCTCACTTGCAAAAGTGAGGGCAGCCCATGTACACATGAGCAGCACCCCAAAACACCGCCAAGGATTCTGCTGTGAAGGGTCCTTTTCAGCCCCCCCCCTTTAAAAAACAGTTTAAAATACGGTTTTGCAAAAGCGTCACAATGATGCTTTTTTGGCATATACAGTTGCTGGGAGACACATCGTGTACATGCCAGAAAGCAACATTGTAACACTTTTCAAAACCATGTTTTAAACCATTTAAGGGGGGGGGGCTGAAAAGGAACCTTCACAACAGAAAATCTTTGGGTATTTTTGGGGGGTGCTCATGTGTCCGTGGGCTGCCTGCACTTTTGCAAGTGCGGATAACCGAGGGACACATAAGCCCCGCCAAAAATAACCTGAGGATCATGCAGAAAAGGGTGTTTGGGGGCCACTCCCTCAATTCCCTGCCCTTTCCAACAGGATCCCCAGGTTTCTTTGGGTTTCACATGTCCCAAGGGTTCCTTCATTTTTGCAATTGACCCTGAGTTGATAGCACCTTGGGGAGCTGCAAAAATGGGGGGGGGGGATTCCCACTGATGGGAGTAAATGCAGTCTGACATTTTGCCCGACCTGTCAGACCTCAAAGCTCCATTTTTGAAGTGGAACTGGGAAGGGGTTAAAAATTTATGTTTTGGCAGGAAAGGGCACAGGTATATAGAGTCTATGTACCTGTACACGGTCTAGGCAAAAAAAGAAATTATATTAGCCCTTTTGAACCCCACTTCAAAAATGGAGCTCTGAGTTTGAGGCATTTCAAACTGAGAGCTCCCATCACGGGGGAATCTGGCATCAGGGGGACACTTTCAAAACTGAGGGGGCACTAGGGGCAATTGATCTCCCCCCTCAAAGCCTGAGGTTTGTGCTGTGAAAAGGGGGAACAAGCCCCCTTTTGCAAATAGCGATCTCTCTGGACTTTGCAAGCCTCTGGCAGTTTGGCATCTGTCAGACCTGTCATAGCCTTGCAAAGGGGGGAAATACTTAGCCTTGGCTAGGCACTGTACATGGTGGGTACCTGCTGGATTCATCCAGCAGGCACTCTCCTGGCCAGTACCCACCCCTGCACTACCCTGCCATGCTGGATTTGCGCAAATCCGGCAGGGTGGGTTAAAAAAAAATGAGCACAATTATTTGTGAACATTATCGGACTAAAGGTTTTTTTAAAAAAGGGGGGGAGACAGGCAGCCCCTCCAAGGCACCATGGGGGCTCCTTGGAAGGGCAGCAGCTCATGGATGCCCAAATGGGGGACATGAAAGCTGGCTTGACAGCTGGCTTTCACAGTCCCCCCCCCCAAAAAAAAGTTTTAAAAAGAAAAGTCAAGCCACTGTGAGCAGAAAATGACTTGCAGTGGGGAGGGGGGAAGCCTTGGTGCTCCCACAGTGTCCCCTGGGAAACCCATTGGAGGACTGAAGGGAGAAGAGGGGGAGGGAGGGGGCACCCTACCCACAATGCACTCGATCGTCTGTCCAGGTGCATTTTGGGTAGGGTGGCTTATAAACCACACTGCATGCATAGCTTGCTCTGCAGTGTGGCTTATGTCATCTGAACCCTCCCAGAAGGTTTAAAGTAGAATTAACACTACAGCTCCTATTTGCCCCCACCCCAAATTTCAATCTCTCCTATAACTCCTGCTCTCCTTCGATCCTGTCTTCCTGGTAACTATCCACACTCATTCCCAGGGACAGACCTTATAAACTGCCATAGGATAAAATGGGTCAAGCCACTGCATTTTAAATTTAAAAAACCCCTACAATCATGTGATGCTATTACTAGGGCACAGCATGTACTAGAATTTCCCCCTCACCTGATACAACAAACCATTTCCCAGCAAATCCCAGCAAAGTCTGTGAAAAAGAAAAACACCAACCTGACAAACTGCTGGAGGTCAATCATCAAACCTTAGACTCCTATGAATAAGCCACTTCTTACCCTATCTGCCTCAACCTTGCCTCGCCATGCTCAAATCAACCTTTCCTATATGACCACATTTCAGATCACTCACGGAACCTACTGCCCCCCTCCCATTTCTGTTTATGCTGGTGGAATGCAATTCATCTGACTCACCCTTAACACAGTTGTGGCCCTATATTAGAGATCTTTAGAGTAAAGGCCTATTCACACCTGCAGCAAACAGTACACACAAGCTCACCACACTACATGAAAGCATGTTCTCTTGCATTACACATTTAGTTTACAGTATACAGTTTGTTGAAGATGCAAGTCCTGAGATAATGTTTTCAAGAATATTTTTTTGGACAACTGATTTGTCTGTATAAATTAATTAAGGGTGCAACCCATAGGATGATCCTATGCCCCCAAAACTTGGAGGGTTATGATCATCCTATGCACGGTGGAAGAAGCAGCGGAGGTGATTTTCACCTCCCTGTTCTCCCGCCCTGCATTTTCAAGTAGATAGTTTTTTGCCTGTCTGGGGAAGGTGTTTTGGAAGTGGGGGGAAGTTGTCTGGAGAGGCCCCAGGATAGCTCATAGCCTGGCCTCTCCAGGCTCCTCCCCTCCCACCCATTAAAATGCACCCTTTCCCCCCTCTCGGAGGTCGAGTCCCAACCTTGGAAGCCAGCCGGTGTGGTTCTTTCCACGCTGGCTGCAAGGGGGAGGGGGATCCGATTGCTGTCTTCAACCTTGGATTGGGGAATCCAAACTATCCTTTGGCCCCTCAGATGCTGTTTAGGGGCCATAGGGTTGCTCCCTAAGAGTTTTACCTATATTAACCTCAACATATGCCATGCTGTAATACTTATTTTTCTCAGTTCACTATTTGATTAACCTATTTTTTAAAAGTCACGGGTAGTGCAATCTTATAGCCGCTAGAAAGCGCCTAGACGGCAGTAGGATTTTTCGGAGTCCCAGCTCCAACGTCGGAAACCCGCTCCGAGGTCAGAGCTGGGACTCCGAACTCAGAGCACCTGCCCCCTCCCTTGCAGCCAGTGTGGAAAGAACCATTCTGGCTGAGGTTCCAAGGCTGCAAATAAACACACACACACACACACACACACACTGTGCATGATGAACTGACAGTGTATGTAGGAGAGCATCTCATTTATGCATTACATGTGTTTAGTCAATTAAGGGCGCAATTCAATTCAGATGTCCGTAGGCCACCGATTATGGGCATCCTATGGAGGGTGAGAGGAGTGCAGAGGTGAAGGTTGCCTCTGCACTCCTGCCCTGCAAACACTTAGATGGCTGATTTTAGCCACAATAGCAAAAAAGAACCTAGAATCATAGAATCATAGAAAAGTAGAGTTGGAAGGGGCCTACAAGGCCATCGAGTCCAACCCCCTGCTCAATGCAGGAATCCAGGTCAAAGCATCCCTGACAGATGGCTATCCAGCTGCACCTTGAATGCCTCCAGAGTGGGAGAGCTCACCACCTCCCTAGGTAGTTGATTCCATTGTCTTATTGCTCTGACAGTCAGGAAATTTTTCCTGATGTTTAGGTGGAATCTGGGTTCCTGTAACTTGAGCCCATTGTTCCGTGTCCTGCAAACTGGGATGATCGAGAAGAGATCCTGGCCCTCCTCTGTGTGACAACCCTTCAAGTACTGGAAGAGTGCTATCATATCTCCCCTCAGTCTCCTCTTCTGAAGGGTAAACATGCTCAGTTCTTTCAGTCTCTCCTCATAGGGCCTTGTTTCCAGTCCCTTTATGGTCTACCTCCATGTTCACAGGTAGTATTCAGAACACCATATACTAGGGAGAAACAATAAGGGGTGTGTGTATGCTACCTTCGTTTCCTGCATACAAGCTTTCCAACCAGCTGACTGCTGTTAGAAAGAAATACTGGACTAGATAGATTGACTCTTGGCCTGAACCAGAACCCAATGGCTTTGACCCATTCATTAAATTAAAGTAGATTTCACCTCTTCAAAATCTTTTTTATTGAATTTTCTTTTAAAATAAAAAGGATAAACCATTTACAACATAACACAACATACGGTAAAAAGAATGCAGAAAAAGAGCCAGATTTCCAGATACATGAGCAGAGAATGTGCAACTCTGAGTTAAAAACAAAACACACACACACAACATCTTTATTCCTTTGAAGAGTTCAGGGAAGAGTATGGTTCTTCTGTCCTGTTTCTTTTTCAACAACAACCCTGTGGGGTAGGTTAGGCCAAGAGTCAGTGACTAGTCCAAGGCTACCCAGAGAGCTTCAGTGCGCAGTTGAAGACTTTGCAGTCCTAGCCTGACACCCTAACCTAGCCTTCCCCAACTTGGGTCCCTCCAGATGTTTTGGACTACAGCTCCCATCAGCCCCAGCCAGCATGCCCAATAGCCAGGGATAATGGAAGCTGTCGTTCAAAACATCTGGATGGACCCAGGTTGGGGAAAGCTGCTCTCTAACCACTACAGCACACTGGTTCACTTATTGATTTCTATGTATTTATTTACATTCCTATTCCACCCTTCATCCAATAGATTCCAGGGTGGTGAACAGCAAAAATAACACTAAAATGTACAACAAAACCATAAGAGTAATGATAAAATGAGGCAGCAACTAAAAACATACAACAGGCTGAGGCATTTCTCAAATTAAAATGTCTGGGGAAAATTAAAAAAAAGTCTTAAATTGACACCAAAAAAGAATGTAATCATGTAGACATCTCTTTAGAGAGGGCATTCCATAACCAGGGTGCCACCACCAAAAAAGCCCTCTCTTTGGGTTTCTTTTCTTTCTTTCTTTAATTTTATAGTGCACTTCTGATAAGGAAGTCACTTGGAAAAGAGCTTCAGCATAAGGTCTCAAAAGAAGAGAATGTATTAGTTCCCCCCATAAAACACGGATCCAGGGCTGACGTTAAGGGTAGGCATGGTTGGACACTTGTTGAGGGCCCACACCCCAGCAGACAGGAGCCCCGGAACTTGCTCCTCCACTTCACCTAGCAAACTGCTTGTTCACCTGCCTGTCATTCTGGCAGAGATAATGGTGGTGGTTAGAAGGAGGAGCAGTAGCTGCCACTGCCTGTTTGCTCACTGGATCTCTGCCTGTCAAGCAAGCAAGTGGCAGCAAGGACGAGAAAGAGGAGGAGGACGAGGAGGACGAGGAGGAATGGGACAGTGGTGAGAAGGCAGACTCACTGGGGCAGGGTGCCCATTGACGATGTCTTGCCCAAAGGCCCTCCAAAACCTGGGGTAAGCACTGCACAGATCTATATGAGTTCACCACACCATTCCATATATATATATCTGTGCCCTTCAACTGCAGTTGCATTTCATCAAACTATGAATGGTCTATTCTTTAAATCCAAAGAACCTGGCCAAAAACGAGGCCTGGAGGTGAAAAATCCTGAAACTGCAGGCAACGCTGAATAAGCCCGCTTCCAAGGCTGTGAATCACTTGCTTTGTGTGTTTCTATCACTGTCCAAAGTGAAGCTTCTGCGTTCCATGACTAGAGATTACATGTTAAGAGCCATTGAGTCTGCCATGGTTCTCTACATTGTACTATTAGAATAAAGCTGCCTGTTTCACTCAGGCACTTCTGTAATACTGTAGGAGAATGTCATTCAATAATGGAGTCAGTGACTCTGAAATTCACTCATCTACCTGCTCAATGCATTGACATAAAACCAAATCCATGGTTCTGTAGTAGAATATCGGCGGACACAAGATATTGCAGATATGCCTGCGATGCTTTTCCCTCTTCACATTTTTCTGTTTTCACAGGTGTCTTTATTCCCTGCACAGATTCATTCTGAAAGCTCATATAAAACACACAATGCAGAATTAATCTCCAAATCTGCCATTCTTCCAAATTGCTTCCAAATGTGTGGACTGCAATCCACAGTTGCTTGCTTGCAAGGAAATCAGTCAACACAAAACAGCACTGCACTGTACAAAAAAATTGCTTGTTGCTTCACCCTCACATTTATCACGAGCTTGCTCATTTTGCCAGATAAGGAGCCCTGAGAAACTCAAAAGCTTGGAGCACTTGCTCTTGTTTCAAGAGGAGATGGATCGATTAAAATTAAACATTCATTGCTTACTTCTCATTCTTATAAACTAGAACCTGCAAGGCAGCAAGTGTGGTGTAACAGTTTGTGTGTTGGACAGGGACTCAAGAGATCTGGGTTCTGGTCCCCACTCAGCCATGAAGCTCACTGGCTGACTTTGGGCCAGTCATTGACTCTCACCCTAACCTACCTCACAGGGTTGTTGAGAAAGAGTGGAGAGGAGGATCATGTACGCCACTTTGGGCTCTTTGGAGGAAAAGACAGGATATAAATGTAACAAATACATAAATATTTTCAAAATGCTTTTAAAATCCTTATTCCTGCTAGGTGGGCTTCTTTATATACCCAAATTCAAGACTGGATAACTTTTTCTTAAAGATTAGACGAATTCATGGAACATGAATCACAGTTAAATTACAGGGTTTTTTAATGATTGCAAACACCCTGAGGGCATTTGTCATTTTGGGTGATGTATATATATTTAATATAATAAATAAGGAAATAAATGGTATCTCTATGTCCAGAGGCAATATACCTATAATCATCTATACTGAGGACAAAAAAAACATGAGATGATTAGCACCATTATACCCTCCTTGGAAGCTTCCCAGAAGCTTCTGGTTGACCACTGCTAGAGACAGACTGTTTTTGTACGACATGACAACCCATCATGGGTGACAAGCCATGGTGGGTTACTGTGTCATGCGAACCTGAACCACTTCCCGCAGGGTGGCTTGTTTAAGGACAACAAGTCACACTGGCAACACATGGCTTGTACTAGAGGTTGTTGGACCTACGATGGGCTGTCATGTCATTCAAACCCCAACGGATGACCCCATCGTGGGTCCAGTGAAGCAGTGAACAAGCGAAAAACATCTCTTGGGGGTGGGAAGGGGGAAAGGGGGAAAAAGCTGCAGCGAGCAAAAAAGGGCTCACAGCTGGCAAGGAGAGAGGAAATAATACAGGTCCTGCCATGGAGTCCCCTGGGATTATTTCCAAAGAAGGACTGAGGGGGAAGGAGGGGAGGACAACACACGGTGAGCCCAATTGTCTGTCGGGTGCACCATGGGTTGTTTCACAAACAACCCACGCGGTGTAGCTTATTTGCAGGGTGCATTGCCGCGTCGTGCCAACTCTCCCACAGTTTGCAAGACCAGGAAGACTTTTTGTCAGATCCAGTAAAGCAATTCTTATGACTCTGGCGTAAAAACAATAAAATGCTGAGCAAAACAGCAGATGGGTATGGGAAGCAGGTGGATGCATACACTTTGGGAGGTGGGGAGAATGAACAAATGGGGTTCCCACTTGCAATAATGTATCATGTTTGTCAAGTGGTACACATCATTTTGTGCAAACATTGTGCAAGTACTTGGAAACGTCTCTGCAGTTTAGGCTTATTCTAGAAGGGGCAGCCCAGGACATTTTGCTGCCTGAGATGGACAAGATGGCACCCCCTCCCATTCCTCATACAGAAGCCAACTGGACTGGCAGTTGATTCTTTCTTCTATACTGACAGCAAGACAGTGTCCTTCACCAGGCCTGAGGGCAGCAAGCTAAGTTAGGGGAGCACGACAGGCCATGTGGCCTGCACAGCTGTCCTACAACAAAGGGGCACAGCCTTTTGCCTGCTGCTTGAGGCAACCTCCTCACCTGCTCTGGATTCCAGGTAAGCTATATGACATATTTTTTACAATACACCTGTGCAAATGAACCACTGCAGACTTCACAGCTCTTTTATGAAAAGGATATAATCCCACTCTTTTAGCCCTTTTCTTGCTGATTTTATTCAACCTTCAGGCTGTGAAAAACCCTACAGGAAAGCTACCAAGGGCAATGTTGTTTGCTAGATTGTAATGCCAGTTGCATCCTGGCTTCTTCTTTGATGCAGGTGTTTGGGCAGAAAACCTAAAATTAAAACCTGCTGTGTCTTCTTTAAAAAAAACAAAAAACAACCACACACACAATCTCATTCCACTGAAAGAAATAGGAAGGGTGGAAAAGTGGTCTGTGATAGTAATCTCTGAAATACGTCTACAAGCAGAGTTCTCCTTTCCCACTTCTGAAGTGCTCTGGCAGATTAAAAACAGTGGGACAGAGAGGGGAGAAGTTGCCGAGTACTTAATGGCGCTAGAACTAGGAGATCACATGCAGCGATGAACATTGCTACTGTGCATGACCTTGCCCAGCACACACAGCGCTGATTATACCAAAGAATCAGGCAGATGTGAAAGAAAATTGAGCTGCATCTCTTCACAACTCCTCTTTGGTAAATGGAGGATTATGATACTTCAGGATGGGAAAAAAACCCCTGTATATGTCTGTGTGAAGTTGCAATAATGACTGATTTTAGGGTGGGTTTTTTCCATATTTTTTTAAACTCCAACCGAAGAAAACATGACTGATTGCAGCTGGCTGCAACCTATAAAGAATACTTGGGTTAATTGGAGCCAAGGGGGCAGAAATACTTAAGAGGGTTATTTTGCAGTTGTGCGTGTGTGCTCACGTGCGTGGCACACTCATATTTTGCTGATAATTTCCCCATTTGTTCAAGTCTCAGAAACAGTTATTTTAAAAAAAAAAGAAAAGAAAAAGAAATAAATTAGGAAGCGAGCAATTATGCAGCTTGGGAGACAGAGACACACTTGGATGGAGAGAGGTTCTGTTGCTCAAGTGCATGAGAGCATTACGCCCCCTGCTTTTTAAAACAAAATGCTGGGTGTCAAACCACAGGAAATGTACTCTCAGTGGCATACGGTATATACGTAGCTTTGTAAAAGTACCTCTTTCCAAATGTTGAGGTTTATCGCACAATGTGCTGGGTTAAGAACATCAGAAGAGCACTGCTGGATCAGACCAAGGGGTCCACCTAGTCTGGCATTCTCTTTTCTAACCATGGCCAACCAGTTGTCTCTGGAAAGCCCACAAACACAGGCTCTGCCCTGCACGCAGCATCTGCTAAGAACATCTGGGACTTTATACATAACTTATTATCAATTATTAAGAAGGGCAGTCAAGCTGGTTCAGACCAAAAGCCCATGGATTCCAGGGCGTGCTGTGCCAAATTGTTTCTTCCAAATGTCTTTTGACCATTCTCATTCAATTTGATAGAAAAGAAATAGCTTTCAAAAAGAAATTCAAAGGAGAAGAAAAATTCAGATTAATTCTCATGGGTTTGGGTTTGGAGTTCTTGCACTTACCTTACTAATGAGGTGGCTGAGGAGGGTGTGTGAGTATCTTGTCTTTCACTGTACAATCATTTCTCTGGCAGCCTGAAGCCTCCTTGGCTTCCTGCACTTCAATTAAAGCCCACTGGAAGACACAATGAGGTGGTGTTTTTTTCCCCCAGAGGGCTTTTTCAGCTCAGGAAGGGCAGGCAGCCTAGGAGGCTGCAGAGCAATGGCGAGATGTACGGTATATGTTTTTCTCCCTTTCTATTGCACAGCACCCTTGGCCACTTTGCAATGATTAGATAAGCTCAGAAACACCACCAACAGAAATTCAAAATAAATTATAGAATGCCCTGAGAATAAGGCATAAAAATGGAATCCATTTTCATGGGAGAAGAAAACTTTCAAGAAATTTGGAGGACAGATTTTGGCACAGTACTAGCTCCAACTCTTCCCTGGAGCTGGACACAACACTGCCCCCTCTCTGTCACATTTCCTACGGGGTTTCGGGGAAGTATTATAAGCATCTGCATTAGAAGCAAGATGTATCCACAACCACCCCTCCGAAATGTAATGTTTGGAAGACCCTGGGGAAGGTGCTGAACCCTGAAGAATGGCACACTTGGATGAAGCCGATTACTTAGATCCATGCCAGTCGGGCTTCAGGCCTGGACAAGGGATGGAAACGGCCTTGGTCGCCTTGGTGGATGATATAAGGAGGGCTTTGGATAGGGGCGAATGCTCTTTTCTAGTCCTCCTCGATCTCTCAGCGGTTTTTGATACTGTTGACCACGGTATCCCCCTGGACCGCCTGGAGGGGTTGGGCATGGGAGGCACTGTATTGTAGTGGTTCCAATCCTTCCTCTCTGGAAGGTACCAGAGGCAGGAACGGTGCAGGGCTGTTTGGTGCCCTAGGCCAAATTATATTTAGTGCCCCCCCTCGTGCCGTGGGGGGGGCTCCGGAGCAAAGCAGCCCTGCTCTGCAACCCACCCCCCCGCGCCGCCGCCGCCGCCGCCGCCACCACCTACCTTCCCCCCGCTCCTGCTGCTGGCTGCTGGCTGTTGCTGCTGCTGCCGCCGCCTCCTCCTCCGATGCGATGGGAACCCTGCGCTTTACAAGGGGAAGGTAGGTAGGTGGTTGGCGGGTGGGCGCGCGTGCGCGCGCGTGGGGAGGGAGGTGCGGCGGCGGCGGCTAGCAAGCGGGCGGGGAGGCGCGGCGGAGGCGGCAGGCAGGGCAGTAGCACGCCGGAGGCGAGGAAGGGGCGCAGAAACTCTGCGCCCTCTTCCGCCACGCGCCCTAGGCAGCCGCCTGGGTCTGCCTAGCGGTAGCGCCGGCCCTGACCAGAGGGTAGTTCCTGGGGAGGAGGCTTCAGACTCTCGGCTGCTCACTTGTGGGGTGCCGCAAGGTTCCATCCTCTCTCCGATGTTATTTAACATCTACCTAAAGCCGCTGGGAGCTATCATCAGGAGGTTTTGGGTGCGCTGTCATCAATATGCGGATGACACACAGCTCTACCTCTCCTTCAAGTCCTCACCAAGGTTGGCTGTTGAAACCCTGTCCAAATGCCTGGAGGCAGTGGGTGGCTGGATGGGAAGGAACATGCTGAGGCTGAACCCCGACAAGACCAAGGTACTTCTGGTGGGGGACAAGGGGAGGTTAGGGGATGTTGACCTGGTGCTGAATGGGGTACATTTGCCCCTGAAGGACCAGGTCCGCAGCTTGGGAGTCATTCTAGACTCCCAGCTGTCCATGGAGGCTCAAGTGTCAGCTGTGAGCCAGGCGGTGCTGTATCAACTCCATCTGATACGGCAGCTGCGCCCCTACCTTCCTAATCATCTGGTCCCATCAGTGGCTCATGCCTTGGTCTCCTCTCGCCTAGACTACTGTAATGCGCTCTACATGGGGTTACCCTGGAAGACGGTTCGGAAGTTGCAGCTGGTACAGAATGCAGCAGCTCGCCTGGTTAAAGGCTGCCACCGGCGTGATCACATCACTCCAGTGCTTAAAGAGTTGCACTGGCTACCAGTTGTTTGCTGAGCTGAATTCAAGGTGCTGGCGTTGACCTTTAAAACCCTGTACGGCTCCGGTCCAGTATATCTCAAGGAGTGCCTCCAGCAACATCAAGTAGGCCGTTCAACAAGATCTGCCACAGACGGCCTTCTCCCTGTCCCATCAGCCAGAGAAACCAGGCTGGTGGGGACTAGGAAGAGGGCCTTCTCTGTGGCAGCCCCCAATTTATGGAACTCTCTCCCCAGTGACCTCCACCATGCCCCTTCTTTGATTAGCTTCCGCCATGCATTGAAAACGTGGTTTTTCAGGCAGGAATATGGGGTGGGTTAGGATTTTTGAATTTTGTAGTTTTTAATTGTGTATTATACTGTTTTGTCCTTGTATTTTATTGGACTGTACATCGCTCAGAGTGGCCGGATGACTGGCCAGATGGGCGATTCAAAATATAAAATACATACATACATACATAAATAGAGCTGAGCCAAAAATTCTCAAAACACATTTTTCTCAGAAAAGTTCTGAGATTTTTCTTTTCTTACCCCCGCCCCTAGAAATAAAAGGCCACTTTGCAGAATGTTCACCAAATTTTCTGCATCATTTTCTGCAGCTTCTAGATACTTTCATTTTCTTTTCCCATGAATGCCTGTGGGCCACACATGGGGTTCCGAGACATTTTTAGGAAATGAAGGTGGCAGGCAGCTGCAGGCCAATATTCTCCATCTGCAGCGCACCTATTTTGTGTTGGCGCCCAGGACAGTTTCTCAAAATGCCAAATGTACCCACAGGCCTAAAAAGGTTGCCCACCCCTGCACTAGGATAAGAAAGAAGCCTTAGGTTAGATGAAAGAAGGCTAAGCTGCTGCTTCTAACATGCAGGCGTTGGCCTTCCTAGAAACTCAGGCAACAGTGACTTGAACAGGAGCTGTAATAGAGGAAGGGAGCCCAAAAGAAGAGTGGAATAAGATATGGGATAGGCGAATATTGAAAAATATGTCAATAAGGATAAAAGAGATTTTTTATAAATTAATTTGGAGATGGTACCTGACTCTGGTGAGATTAAATAAAATAGATAATAAATGTTCTCCAATGTGTTGGAGAGGCTGCCAGGACCTGGGTACGTATGTTCATATGTGGTGGAGTTGTAAAAATGTATTGGATTTTTGGAAAATGATTTTTGAAGAAATCGCAGAAATTGTTGGTATTGATTTGGAAGTTTGTCCTAAATTAGCATTGTTATCAATAACCGAAAAGGTGGCTGGTCCTCAAAATGTTAAAGAATTAATTGTAAATTTGTTAATGGCGGGTAGATTAATGATAGCAAGAAAATGGAAAGTTCAGCAAGTTTTCTCTATCACTGACTGGTATAAAGAAGTGTGGGATATGGCTTTAAACGATATGTTAACTTGTAATATCAAATGTAAAAGGGGACAATTAAAGAAAAACAATTTTAAGGATATCTGGGGTTTATTTTTGGATTTTGTGTTAAATAAGGGGAAAGGGAGCATGCCGTGTCAAGATATGTTGTATTTTTGGAATAATGAATAACAATAGATTATATAGAGATAGAATGTATTCTTTGGTCCCGTGGTGATGGGAGCACTATATAAGTTGTATGTTTGTTATTTAGTTGTTTTGTATATTGTTTGAAAAAATTTAAATAAAAATTAAAAAGAAAAAAGAGGGAGCCCAAGGTCTGCCTGAAGCCCATCAGACGTCGGGTGGGGGTGTGAGAATGCAGCATCACTCTTGTCTGCATTGCTTCTCCTTTCCCTGGATTCAGAGGCACAGGGAGGAATTGGCAGTGGCTTGCAACGAGCTAGCCCCGCTGTGTCTGACGCTCCGTGACTTGGATTGTTGACCGAGTGAAAGTCTTGTGGGCTATTGCTGTCAATTTAAGTGAAGAAAGATAGAGATAAGGGGGAGGGGAACAAAGGCTGAAGGGAAAAAATGGGAACAGGGAAGTGGGGGTGCAGCAAGATGTATGGGGGCGGACTTGTTGGGAGATGTGTAGTGGTGCAGAGAGAAAAGCAGCAGCACTACAGGATGGAGGGGGGGAAAGGAACATAGGGACATAGGAAGCTGCCTTATACTGAGTCAGGCCCTTGGTCCATCTAGCCCAGTATTGTCGACACTGGCTGGCAGCAACGGCTCTCCAGGGTTTCAGGCAGGAATTATTTCCAAGCCTTACCTGGGGGCCGGGGATCGAACCTGGGACCTTCTGCATGCAAACGTTAACATGGGATGCAAAGAGATCTGCGGGTGGGTAAAGAGAGAAAAGAGGGGGTTGTTGAGAAACTGGGCTGCAGAGAAACCATGGGAAAGAGAGTGAAAAGATGACATGGGGGGGGCTGCAGTGAGATGCAGCGGAACGGGGAGAGAAGAAAAAGCATGCTGAGGAGCACAGACAGAACAAAAAGGGTGTAAAAGCAGCAGAGAGAGACCCACGGGTAGGGAAACAGAAAAGAGGAAGGAGGGGGGTAACAAAGAAGGGCTGCGGCCCGTTACAGCGCAGAGGGAGCCTGCTTGCCAAGCTTAGGGTGGGGAGAGGGAAAAGAGACAGGGCACTACAGGGTGGAGGGAGAAAAGGAGGGAGGGTTAGCAGAGAGAGTGATCTAGAAAGACTTGCAGAAAGGCAGAGAGAAAAGAGAGCAGATACAATGGGACACAGGGAGAAAGGGCTTCTCTGCATGAGTCGCTTACCCTGCCACTTTTCCGAGGCTGCTGGTTCCGTTTTCTTTGCGGGAGTAAGACTGCCTCAGTTACACATGCCTTTTTTCTGGGTTTTTTTTCTTTCTCTGCCTTTGTATATATTCTATTAACCAAGCACAGGGTGGTGCTGTGGTATAGCTGCAGTGTACTGGATTTGAGGCTGCACGTGAGGCTTTTGCTCCAGTTTAAAATTTAATTGCTGACTCTCCTCGCTCTAAAAAAAAGCGAAAATGGCTGGAAAGCATGGGACGGGCCCTGGAGGATGACGACATCGTGAAAAGGACCCGCAACCTTCTGTGAGTGACCACAAGCACACAATAAATGCCTCGTGCAGAGAAGCCCAAAGAGGAGGTTAATGGGGACTGGTTTCAAGAGAAAACCCTGAGAATGGTACCCATAAATGCTTTTCTGTGCTTAATACAGCTATGCGGCCCTCTTGAGTTAATAAAAGTGGTAAAGTGGTCCTCAAGAGTAATTTGAGTTGTACAACCTGATTTATAGTCAAAACTTCTATTTCCACAATGGTAAAGCAGCTTCACGTCTGCTGTCGAATTCCCATCACCTTTACTTATGCATCACTTCCAGGAACACAGACAAGGAGTTTTGTTAATGAGCAGGGGAGGTTTGACCTTTTGGCTTCAGATATGTATAAAAACATTTTCTTGTGCCATCAGGATGAGATTTGCACAGAAGTACATCTGCTCATGAAGCAATGAAAAGGCATAGGGACTAAATGCACCAGCTAGAATTACCACCATCTAAAAAGCACAGAAGCTATTCTCAGTTAAGGACTAAGATATCACTGGAGCAAGCTCTCTAATGCATTCCAGTTCTGGACTATGTTGCTGTAGACCAGTGTTCTCCAACCTTGGGTCCCCAGATGTTTTTGGCCTACAACTCCCAGCATGTCCCAGCCAGCGTAGCGTAGGGAGTTGTAGGCCAAAAACATCTGGGGACCCAAGGTTGGAGAACACTGCTCTAGACATACTGAAACCAAAGGATAAAACAAACCAATGCTCCTGTTCTGCTTCATTCTGACTATATATATATATATATATATATATACACACATATACATATACATATACATATATAAATAAATAAAGAGAACAAGGAAGTTTTGCTTTGCTCCCGGACTAATGAGTCCATCAGAACACAATTACCCTTTGGATTTTGCACTTCCCTGAATTTTGTGATACAGTTCTCAGCGCAAAAAATATACTAACATGTTACAAAAATCTATATTTCAGGATCATATACATTTAGAAATGCATATTCTGTGAGAAAAAGCATTCAAAAATAGTATTATTTAAATACTTTTAAAAAAATATATCACAGATTAATGCAGAAATGGACTTATCCATGAACACAGGAGAAACTGACATGAATCAGAAATAGGCCAATGCATCCATCCCTAGCTTGAGCTACTATGAAAGATGGAAGTTCTGTCTCTTCAAAAGCAATTGTGATTAGATGTTTTGTCCATTTTGATGTGTCACAAGCCCATGCAGATGTTCCCTGTGTGCAGAGATATATGTGAGTTTGGGACCATTCCACTAGCTGAGAACTCTTGATGTGCTCATCATGCATTCTGGGTCCCATCTGTACAGGAGCCCTACTCCAATGTGTAGGCTCTAAGCAAATGATCCACAAGCCAACATGATCCCTACTCACCATGTGTACATCTCTACAACACACATAATGTCTGTGCAGGACTACTGAAACCAAGTAAATAAACAAAAAGCAGAAACCTCACTCTTCAGGGGTAGTTGCCCACTTCAGAAAAAGCAGGACATAAAAGAAACATTGCAATACTTCATTTTCTGGAAACCATTTGCTTTAAAACAGTGCTAGCAGAGAACCACATCAAGGAATCAACAGCCTCTATTCCGTAGGCAGCCACCAGAGAATATCTTTTTTTTCTTAAATGAGGGGACCAGATCGCTTGCAGCAAAGCAAGGCTAGTGCCAACCAACATGGCCCTTGAGATTTCTTGTGGATGGTACATGTGTAAGGTTTCATATTTACCGGGAAGTTTCTTATGTCACAATCTTATGGGCTGTGCCCTTGCTGGATGGAAGCCTCTGATCTGGGAGGGTTCGAAGCATGGCCATTGTTAGGGATGGCCCACCTGGGCATGGGCCCCGGAACTTTTGAGCAGTGCCCCAGATCTTTAGAGCTGCCCCAATTGCCATCTGCCTTAATACAAGCTGCTTCTTCCCTCTGAACTCAGTCAGCTTTCAGTTACTAGGAGACCTTAGGATTCCCTCCCTTAGCAGACTAATAGGGAGTATAGCATAAAGGAAGTATACAGCCTTTTAAACTAGTGGGGAGACTACCACCTTTCCTTCCTCAGTGTGCTCATTATTTTCAAGTCCAAAGTCCAAAATTGCCTAGCAGCACCACTGTCAACCTGCTTTCTTGGAGTGTGCATGACTCTGCAGAGACCTCCCCAGCCAATTGCTACTGGGCAATTGCACTTGTGCCCTGGGCCATTGTAGGCAGCTAGGCCTTGACAAGAGGAAGAGCAAGAGCACTGGCTGCTCACATATCAAATGGAGTGCCAGAGGCCTTCTTCATCTGTTGCTTCCTCTAAACTGGCCCAGGCCCCTTATCTTGTGGGAAAAACAGAAGTGGGTTTGCTTGCAAAAAGGGTTGGAATAAGTAGCAATGTCTGAATTTGGGGCAAGGTAATGTATGAGTGTACGGCTTGTCCTGGCTTGCTGGCTTTCTTGAGTGTGTTTGGAGCTCTTTGACTCTACAGTCATCTTTCTGGAGTACACCTGCTTTTTGCAAGATCCATGTGGAAAGATTCTGGTGGGTGCATCCTCCTCCTTAGCATTAGGGATTTGCACTAGGCTAGAGAAAGGTGAACAGATGTGGGAGGAGGACAGGGGCTTCTTGCTCTTTTGTGTTCAATGCCCTGTGGCACCTTAAAGTCTCACAAATCTACCGTGACATAATAAGCTATCATGGACTGGAGTCCACTGTACAGAAAGTTTTGAAATATGTTGCTTTTCATGAAACTGGAGAAAAATGGCACTTGTTGAAATAAAGGTGGAGGAGCCTGGATTATCTCTGTTGCACCTGATCCCAGTGGACTAGCTGGCTTTTTGCCCACATGTGCTTCACCTCCTGCTGCCTCCCTTGAATCTTTTTCCCTGAGGGTTCTGCCCCCTGAAATCAAATGCCCTCCTCTCCCCTGTTCATCCATCCCTTTTTACAAATAGGGGTATCCTTAGGAGATGGGATCCTTTAAACACACACACACACACACACACACACACACTTTAAAGCCTGAGGCAGCTGCCTCAGACAGCTGATTTGGCACAGCATGAAAAAGCAGAAAATTATTCATTATTTAATTTATTAATTATTATTATTAGTCAGGGAATATTATTATTAACTTGTCAGGGAAGGGGAGAGATGCTTGTATGTTTTTCTGCTTCAGGGGCCAAAACAACTTGAGTGGCTTTGAGTAATATTATGCATCTTGACTGGTGGTGGGTGGACGACATTTGCTGCTCTGCCTCAGGCAGCAAAATGTCTTGGGGCCAGCCCTGGACATGGCTATAGAGCCAGGGAAAAGGTAGCTGAGATGGTACAGGAAATTATGTTGGGTAGGAAAACAACTGGGGGTACAGAGAGATCTGTGGATGGGGAAACATGTTCAGCAAATGATCCACAAGCCAACATGATCCCTACTCACCATGTGTACATCTCTACAGAATTACATCAAATTTACTGCGTAATCCGGTAAGTCATACTGAGTTCAATGGCATTTACTCCCAGGTAAATGGATGTAGGATTGGAGTCCTACTCCTTAGTAAATGTGCTCAGAGCTGCAACCTGCCTCATCTACCCTGAAGATAGCTCTAATATCTGGATCTAGAGAGAAATCTGGAGATTGATAACTTTGGTAATTTAAAAAATAAACAACCAAAAACAAAGGTAGCCATGCTGGTCCATGAGAAATAAAAACCCCAAATCCACAGTTGGGCAATATATTTATTATGAATTTTGGTTGGTCCTAGTTAAGGTATCCACCTATGCATTTTTGTACATTTGTTGTAGATTTTAGGATTTCAAGAAGTTAGAACCCAAAAACTGTATATTAAAAGAAATGTTCTAGAATCCCAAACTACCAAAATAAAATATTTGAAATAAAATGAGGAGCCTCCTTTGGTGACAACTTTCTCTGCCTCCTCACCTGGTCCCAGGACCAGGAGCAGCAAAACAACATCCTCCAGTCCTGAGGTCTCTTGTTGGTGATGGGAGGGAGGGGAAGAGTGAGTTAAATGGGGATTACTCCCTCGTAATTGTGTAAGTTCGCAGCCTAAGAGCATGAGTTATTATAGTCTACAGTACATTCCCACACTCTCCCTTGCCAGTGTGCCATGTTCAGTTTGCAATTAATCAGTAAATGTTTAAGGTGCCCAGGGCTCTTTGCTGGTCCCAGGCACTCCATCCTCCCCATCTGGATGTGGGCCCAAAATACCAAGGAAAAGTGTGCGCATCATGGGTGAGTTTTAAGCAAGCACAATTTTGGACATTGCACAGTTCTGTCCTGAAAGCAAGCAAGAGGTTAATTAGCTTGCCTTCTATAAAATTTAAATTATAGTAATTGATTCTAATTATGCACATATATTTGCATGTGTAAATTAGCATATATACATTTGTGAATTTTTTTCCTGTGGCCCTGAGCCCCAGATTTTTTTAGGTACCTAGCACCGCCTCTCCTGATTCTGAGTATCCAATGCCCCGCCGGGCTGCTGCTGGCAAGGTGGGAGGAGCAATGGAAGTGATGTTTGCCCCTCAGGCCTCTGAGCCTGTCTAGCAGAGGTGCACTGATGGAGGTGGGTGAGCCTGGAGCTAGAGAGGCCATAGGATTTCGTGTATTCTGGCCTCTCCTCTCTCCCCTCCCACCGCAGCATCCCCTTTCAGACCTCTCCAAGGCCTCTTTTGCAACCTCATAATGCAGCCGGTGCGGCTCTTTCCACGGCGGCTGCAAAGGGGCGGGGGGTGGGGGAGGGATTGGATTCTGGAGTCACCTTTCTGAGGTCATAACAGTATCTACAGTGTCACAGGGAGAACTCAGAAGAATCCTATGGTCCTTGGGATGCCCTCTAGAGACCATAGGATTGCTCTCTTAGACATGCTGCTCTTACAGCCAAAACAGACACTACTATAAATCTGTATCTAGCAGCTACAAGATTTTTATTTTTAATTTAGTGTAGGTGCAGGGGGGCGGGCTGCTGATCCAAATCTTAAAAGCCCCCTACCCCCCATGCTGCCTTCACCTACTCTAAGAGTAAAAAAAAAGAACAATCAGAATTGCTAGATATGGATTTAAAGCAACGTCTGTTTTGGCCCTTATACTGACTTACATAAGGTTCTATTGCTTCTGGACAACAGCCAGTGAGAAGGTCCTTGCCTCTTTAGCCACAGAGTAAGGGGTGTCTGACAAGTGAATTGTGCCCACAATGTCGAAAGAATTGCATCTGTCTGGGGTTCCAGCCGGGGTTTCGGTTTGAGGGAACCCAAGAGTGTACCCTACTGTTTACATGCAGGGATTCTACACAGTTTGGCTATCGCGATCAGTAAGATTAAGGACAGACAGTTTCCGAATAATCAGTAGAACTTAATCAAAGATATGAATTACAAAGATAGCAGGAATTTTATTAGGCTTCAAACACATGTACATAAAATCATGGTTTATGGAATATGGGAATGACACAACGTACAATTACCCAAAAAAATGGCTGCAGTTCTAGAACTTAACTACATCAGTTACTTATCCTCACTACAAAAAACCAATGAGGCTGCAGCCATATACCAGCTTATCTGGGGAATAACTCCCATTAAACTCAGTGGGGCTTACCTTTGAGTAGGCTTGGCTAGAATTGCACTGTAAAACAATATTATTACCTGTACAGTCCTTGAAATATCTTCTTAGCATCTTCAGAAACACACAGATTTAGGTATTGAAAGCAGTTGCTTAAAAGTCACAAATTCATTTACCTTTATGCCAGTTTACTGGATTCAACAAAAGAGGAGTGGGGTTGAGGTGTGTGTGTGTGTGTGTGTCTGTGTGTGTGTGTGTGTGTGAGCCTCATGTCCTTATGCTAGCACTTAATTTTAGAGGGGTTTTTAAAAAAATAAATTTAATCTACTTTTATCTAGCTGCAATCCTTACCTGCTTACTTGGGAGTAAACCCCAAATGAACTCCATAGGACTTTCTCCTGAGTAGGCGTGCACTGGTTTTCACTGTGAGAGAACTTATTTACCACCTATTCCTATGACCCTGGAATAAGGCAGGGGCTCTGACAGCATATAGGACCATTAGCGGTTGTCATGGTGACAAGTCATCCTTGGTGAATGTGCTCCATGATGACAAAAGTGCTCACCTGGTGAAGGTGACTATCTCTCCATCTGAGAGAGGGATTTTAGCCTCATTTCGAAGTTGGATAGGGGGGCTGCTGTCTGCTGCTTGGCCTGTTGCTTCCTCTGATATCCAGTCGGTGGTGCTAGCATGTCACAGACTACCATTGTATCACTGAGTGTACATGCTAACATCGACAGTGAAATCCAGCATCGTCTGAGCTCCGCAAGTGCCGCGTTTTCTCTAATGAAACATAGAGTGTTCGAGGATCGGGATATTTGTAAGAAGACCAAAACACTGGTTTATGAAGCCATTGTATTACCAACTTTATTGTATGCCTGCGAAACATGGACTATCTATAAACGTCACCTCCAACTCCTTGAAAGATTTCATCAACGTTGCCTCCGGAAAATCCTGCGAATTACTTGGGAAGATAGGCGAACAAATGTCAGTGTACTGGAAGAAGCAAAGACTATTAGCATTGAAAAAATGATCCTTCAACGCCAACTTCAGTGGACCGGTCATGTTGTTCGAATGCCTGACTGCCGTCTCCCAAAGCAGTTACTTTATTCCCAACTCAAGGATGGAAAGCGGAATATCGGTGGTCAATATAAGAGGTTTAAAGATGTTCTTAAGGCTAATCTAAAAAAATGCAATATAAACATCAAAAACTGGGAAGCTCTGGCCCATGAACGATCTAACTGGAGGTTGACCTTTCACAAAGGTTCTATGGACTTTGAAGAAGCTCGAGTGCAAGGTGAAAGGGAGAAACGTGCTAAGCGAAAAGCACGTCAAATGAATCCTTTACAAGACCATCTTCCATCTGGTAACCTGTGTCCTCACTGTGGGAAGCTGTGTGGATCTAGAATTGGGTCACTTACGGACCCATCACTAGAGTCTACACAATTTTCTTTAGAATTTTCCTCCTTTTAAAATCTCCTTTTTGTAAATTTTCTTTTTTTTATCCTGGAAGACAATCTTACTCGGTCACGAGTGATCGCCTGACTGACTGACAGTAAACCACCACTCTTTTAATCAACGACACACAATCTTGGTGCTCTGCGTCTGCTACATTTTGTATGATATGTGGTTGGTTTTATTTGAAAAGAAAAATGTAAGATACCCAGGGTAAGGGAAATATAAGATACCCAGGGTTGAACTTGGCCCCAGGTCAGGAAAGCTAGGACAGGGTTGGGGCAGAAGGTAGATATCCAGATATCCATCCCTGAGCTATGAGATTATTATTTAAAATTATTGTTACATTTATACCCAACCTTTTCTCCAAAGAGCTCAACTGTGGTGGCACACTTGGTTCTCCTTCCCACCCAATTTTATCCTCATAACAACCCTGTAGGGTAGGGTAGGCTGAGAGATAGTGACTGGCCCAAGGTCACCCAGTGAGTTTCATAGTTTTGTAAGGATTTGAACCCAGGTCTCTGTAGTCTTAAACCAACACAGTCTAACCACTACACCACACTTGGGTACCTTTCATTTGAGACAAAACATAAAGAGATTGCAATGCAATAGGAGAAAGGTATTTATTATTTCGTATGGAGGCTACTATGCTTACCTGACTGAAGAAAAATGCAAAGTGCCATCTTCTTTATCTGAGGAGTACAGAAACATTTCTGACACTGTTTTGTGCCTCTGGCTGTGTGGGCTTGCTTACTTGTATGCTTTTGTCCTCTCTCCTAAAACTTAAACTCGGGGTCACTGGGGGAAATTGACTGCTAGGCAATTCATGACAGACAAAAGAAAGTATTTCTTCACACAACACATACAGGTAATATGGAGTTCACCACCACAAGATGTGGAAATTGAGAGCGGCTTGGGGAAGTAGATTCGTGGAAAATTGATCTATCAGAGTGAAGACCTGTCCCTCCATGCATTTCTTGTTGGAAATTGTAATGTTGCCTGTTTAAAATCAACAAAGTGATGAAACCACTGATTAGAGTGGGAATGGGTTTACTAAAGAAACCTCTCCTCCCTACTTTTTGGCCTCTCTGGCCAGAGCTCTGCTGCTCTCTATCTACTTCCTGCTTCTTTGTGGAAGTTGGTGGCTCTCTGCTCTCCCTTTTCCCAACATGGAGGATGCAAATTAGAGCTGGCTTGGAGCCAGAGATCTTCTATAATGAAACTAATCTGCCTATATGTATCCTGCATATATGTGAGGGATCTGTAAGTAAGAACGTATAGATTTCATAGATTATAGAGTTTGAAGGGGCCTACAAGGCCATCGAGTCCAACCTCCTGCTCAATGCAGGAAACTAGGGGAGGGGTCTCCCATCCAAGTAATAACCAGGCCTGACCCTGCTTAGCTTTCCACACTCAGACAAGCTGAGCCAGCGTAAGCCTGATAAATGTCTTTAGTTTAAACCTTGTGTGGACATTCCATTCCTTTTAGTAGCCTTAAGAGACAAGAGTTTAGCAACTCATGTGGTGAAACCAGTTTCAATAAAGCAGGCTGTGCTTAAGGAGGAAATTCTGCTTTGTCCTAATCAGTTTAGGATTGACTCCTTTTAACCATATCCTCCAACATTTCAGCACTGATTAGTCATTGCTTCCCAGAACTTTGTTTAGGGAAGTAATGACTTTACTACATTCTCAGTATTAATGCTTACTCGTACAGATAGCGGTGCTGTTTCAAAGAGATGAATAAAACATATTTTCCTCTGGAGTTTTCCTCTTAGGAAAATGGCTGACTGCTTGCATTATTTTATTTTATTAATTTAAAATATTTGTTTACTAGCCTTGATCAAATCAGATTCCAGGGCGGTGGACAACAATGTAGATAATATGTTATTTAAAACCTAATACAATACAATAACAGAGTAATTCTATGGGAGTTGGTG
The DNA here is from genome assembly GCA_021292165.1 of Shinisaurus crocodilurus. Lineage (NCBI taxonomy): Eukaryota > Metazoa > Chordata > Lepidosauria > Squamata > Shinisauridae > Shinisaurus > Shinisaurus crocodilurus. Next base: position 124,967,866 of record CM037880.1, on the reverse strand, counting down.
GAGGAACCATCACTTACAAAGACATAAAGGGCTTGTGCTGCCAGGGCAAGAAGTGGCGTGATGGCTCCAGGGCTGGTGTATTTTCTTATCGGGCATGTCGGGGGGGGGGGGAGAAGAGGTCTTTGGAACCTACAGATCCAACGCTTCCCTCAATGAACCCCACCAATGGACACAGCCCCTCCCTCCCCTGCCTTTCCCTCCCACCACCACTGGAGCCCTCAGCAGGTGCCCAAACATGCCTACCCTTGACGCTGGCTCTGATGGGTGGTCAAGATGGAGATTGCATGATGCAATAGATAGGATAGACTTGGACTTTCACAAAGCTTTTAGTGATTAAATTTGACAAAGCAAATGTTATGGAACAGTAATTGGCTAAGGAACAGAAAACAGTAAGTGTGAAGGACCAGTGTGTGTGTGTGTGTGTGTGTGCATACTCGTGTCAGGCTTTCTCCACAGTAAGGATAAATGGTAAGGATAAATAAAGGGCCGGAACTCAGTAGCAGAGTACCTGTTCTGCATGCAAGATCCCAAGTTCAATCCCTAGCATCTCCAGGTAGGGCTGGGGTGGGGGAGGAACCCTGCCTGAAACCCTGGAGTGCCTCTACCAGTCAGTGTCGACAATACTGGCCTAGATGGACCAGTGCTCTGACTCAGTATAAGGCAGCTTCCTATGACAGTTTTCACAATGGAAGGAAGGCAACAGAAGGATTCCCACAAGAATTTGTAGATGCTAAGTTAGGCTTCTCTCTTACTGGCTTTGTTTCTATGTGCAAGGAGTTTTATGGGGAAGCATTCCACCCTGCAACCTCTACTTGCTGCAACCCAAAGCTCTGCAGTCCAGGAAAACCTGGATCAAATTATTTTGCTGCCTGTGTAGACTGACTGTAATGTATAGAAATCACCCACCCACCACAAATTGTGCTGATAATCCATTAGCACTTGAAAGCTTTACCTGTGCCCACCCAAAAGGATTATTCAAACTCAGGGAGGCTTCCTATGTTATCTATGACTGCTTTATGGAGATCTCCATGTTCAGAGGCAATATATCTCAGAGTACCAATCAATTAGTGGAAGCAATGGCTGATCATCATTCCTTGCTCATGAGCTGTTGGGAACTATCTGGCTGGCCACTGCAGGAGACAGAACCACAGAACCATGGGCTACTTATTTACAGACTCATTATCTTTATGGGGGGGGGGTCCTCCTGGTTTCTCCCACTCCAGTTTTGCTTCATTCATCCCCAAATAGTACGTGGGTATGAGAAAAGAAGAACAAAAGTGCACTGGGCAACACAACGTGCTTTATCGGATACCTTTTAAAGTAAAGTGGTAAAACAGGGTTTGGGGTTATATCCCATAGTTCTGCAACTCTTCTACAATTTTGGATTCATCTGCTCGGGTATACAAGAGAGTCTGCTTACTGAAAAGGGGGATAAATGTTGCTTTTCCACTAGCTGGAATAAGTATCCACTTGAGGGAGCTCCAGACTTTGCAAGCTGTTGTGCGTACTTAATATAAACCTCAGAGTTAACAGTGGCAATCTGTCTATTGGCTTTTCAAAATCCAGGAACTAACAGATACACTTTGGTTTCACAAATAATTTCAGGGTGGAAGTGAAATGAGTGCCAGCCTTAACAGTGAAGGATCCCATTTGATTGTTGCTGTTTTTGTTTTAAAAATGTGACACATAATGCAAATGGATAACACTTTGCAGCTTCTGATTATCTATTTAATGGTGTACAAAAGGGCCTCCTTTTCTTTCTTTTTTTTAAACTTCAGACAACTCAGCTGGAAGCATGAAAATTAGCATGGGATGAAATATTTATGGAGCTTCATTCTGCTTAAGACGCGTCATTTTCCTGCCATAGGACACCAAGGCCAATTAACCATTTCCAATTAAACAAGCTCAAATCCAATCTCACACATCTAGAAATAGCTGCTGAAACATCATGTCTACATCCTGAATGCAAAAAGGTTGACCTTTGGTAGAGAAGGAGGTAATTTCAAGAGGAAAACACAACTAATGTTACTATGCCATGAAAATACACATGCCATTCTAAACCGAGAGTGCAGAAATGATCCCTTTTAGTTATGAAGACACACAATGAATAAATAGCAACATAATTTAATTGCAAAATCTGTGGCAACCTAAAGTTCCTCATTTTTGTAACGTTTAAAAATGTTTACTGTGTGCAGTCTTAATACTGGATTAGCAAAGTCTCATATTCGCTTAGTCTTTTTGATCTTTTCAAAGGTGGGGAATATATTGAGAACACTTGATTTAGATTGAACTTTGAAGTTGATACTTTGTCATGATAATCAGATGAGGAGATGATACTTTACACCCCCTGCAGGAGAAAGGTGGACTAATTCAAATGCCCTTGAAAGAAAGATTATTGTTCCTTTCTTTGGATTTGAGTTTAGGGAGGATTTCATGTATGTATTTGTAAAATGGCAAAGAAGAGGAAGAAGAAGATTAAGACTGATGTCCCTAAAGGGCTCACAGTATAAATGGTGATTTCTCAGTCTGAAGGAAGAAGAGCTTTGCATAGTAATGGGGGACACCCCGTGCCCCCTTTAGAGAAATCCTTTAGTTTGATGAGCTCAGAATTACAAAGAAAATCCATCTGTCCCTCTGTATTCCCACTGGTTCCATTTGAACTGCTGCTAGTCAACATTTGTGCCAGTATACTTCCTGCATTTAATTTCCCTGGGTGTTTTTGCACTTGTGCACTTTATTCATAGTTCTACTGCACCATGGGTGTTTTAGTCCAGCTTTGTTGCATTTACAGTTAGTTTAGTCCTTGTCAATTCTTCTTTATCCCTATCTATGTTCAGTACTATTCTTTTTGCTCAGCCTCATTCAGCTGGGGCAGGGAGAAGGGCAATGATTTTGTTCTTGTCCACTAGGACCACAGTAGCAAATGACTCTTAGCCACTATTTAGTCTGGTACTCAAACTCTTAGCTCAATGTGGAGCTATGAGGATGTGAAGTTGCAAGAGGCACCAACTAAATTGTGTGATTTTATATTGCTTTGCATTTTATTTTATGTTCTTTTGTTTTTAAAATGACTGTTTTTATCTTGTTTCTCTTTGTAAACCGCCCAGGGACCCTTTTGGCTGATGGGCAGTGAACAAATATACTAAATAAATTAAATAAATAAAAAAACTTCCCTGGTAATTCTCAATGTGTTTTCAGTCATTGAACATATGAATCTGCCTTAGTCTGCGTCAGACCATCTAGGCTGGTGCCATCTACCCTGAATGGCAGCAGTTCTCCACAGTCCTAGGCAGCGTCCCCCACCCCCACTCCCACTTCTGTTACCTAGGATGCTTTAACTGGAGATACTGGAGATCTTCTGCATGTGCTTTGCCACTGAGCTATGGCTCCTGCCCAAACTGAAAGAGACCATAAAGGTTTCAGACAGTCCCCACCACTTGATCAATACAATGCAGCAGCAGCATCAGGCGATCACTCGTGACCGAGTAAGATTGTCTTCCAGGATAATAATTTACAAAAAGGAGATTTTAAAAGGAGGAAATTCTAAAGAAAACTTGTGTAGACTCTAGCAATGGGTCCGTAAGTGACTGTGGAGGCCAATTCTAGATCCACACAGCTTCCCACAGTGAGGACACAGGTTACCAGATGGAAGGTGGTCCTGTAAAGGATTCATTTGACGTGCTTTTCGCTTAGCACGTTTCTCCCTTTCACCTTGCACTCGGGCTTCTTCAAAGTCCATAGAACCTTTCTGAAAGGCCAACCTCCAGTTAGATACGGTAGTTCATGGGCCAGAGCTTCCCAGTTTTCGATGTTTATATTGCATTTTTTTAGATTAGCCTTATGAACATCTTTAAACCTCTTATATTGACCACCAATATTCCACTTTCCATCCTTGAGTTGGGAATAAAGTAACTGCTTTGGGAGACGGCAGTCAGGCATTCGAACAACATGACCGGTCCACTGAAGTTGGCGTTGAAGGATCATTTTTTCAACGCTAATAGTCTTTGCTTCTTCCAGTACACTGACATTTGTTTGCCTATCTTCCAAAGTAATTCGCAGGATTTTCCGGAGGCAACGTTGATGAAATCTTTCAAGGAGGTGGAAGTGACGTTTATAGATAGTCCATGTTTCGCAGGCATACAATAAAGTTGGTAATACAATGGCTTCATAAACCAGCAGACTATGTATGTCCACACTTTGAGTTGATTCTCAGTGCTAGGGAGGGTAAGATTATCATCATCATTCTCTGCTGTCCACTGCAGCCCTTGTTTCTCCACTCTGCCCCCTTTCCTTTGTACTTGTTTCTCTGAGTGATGGGTAAAAGAGAGTACAACCAAGCAAATGACTTTTGTTTAGCCTCAGAGTCTTTCTAGGTAATAACAATCAGGTGTCATCCATGCAATATTGTTTCTTCCTTGCAATGGAAGGATATCCATGCTGCATGGGGGAAGTGCTAAACTATTGTTGGCCATTTAACTGCTGTAAACTTCCCAGAGAGCAATGGCTGCTGGGCAGTATAGAAATTAATTAAATAAATTTTAAAAACACATATCCAAGAGAGATTGCTAGGGGTGGGGAAACACAGAAGCCTTCAAACATATATTTTTAAAAGCAACAGATCTTTGAAATGCTATTGGCAGACAAGAGGGATAGTCTTGTTAGCATTTACTATTTTATGCCACTTTTGTCAGGAGTCATAAAGCATGTTTTTCCTTTTACAAAACTATCTGAGCCTGTTAACACAGAGGTAGGGAAGCGGTGGCCCTCCACATGTTGCTGGGACTAAAATTCCCATTATCCCTGACCACTAGCCATGCTGGCTGAGACTGATTGGTGTTGGGAATCCCAACAATATATGAGGGCCCCACTTGTGCTGTAACAAATGTGTTACTTTCAGGGGAAATATCAAAGGGCTGCTTTGCATCATGGAGGCATCAAGACAGGAAAGAAGAGTTACTCACTTACTCACTTTCCAGACTTGACTGAAGGGGGGAGTGTGCATTTCACCTCTAGGGAGCTGCTTGTCCTGTTCCCACATCAAAAACCATATGCAGAGGATATATACCCCCCCCCTTATTTAGGGGAGTGGGAAGACAAGTGCAAGTCACTCACATTTCCTCTCTCACATCCTCTAAGGGAACATGCAAAAATAAACCCTGTATCTCCCAGAGTAAATGAATAACAACTGCACATTTATTGCATGGGGAAAAAAATCAATCATCCAGAAAAGCCCTTGGTTATATTTAGGCTTGAATAGTTTTGATCTTTGATCTTTTACTTGCAGAGGTTGCATACGACAGTTTGAGAACTTTGGGTTTAATTGGACATGCAGGTCAATAATAATGATATGGTTTAACAGCATCACTGACTCAAGAACTGCACTGAGGTTGTTCTGTTGTGTTCCTCTGTTATGAAATGTTGACCTGTAAACACTAACTGAAGCTGATTATATCTGCTGGAAATCCTATGAGCACAATCCCTTTATGTTGGGCTGCATCAGATACTTACAACACATGCTCCTCAGTTGTCCATTTTTTTTTCCTGTTTCAGATATAGCCCCAGGGAATAGCCATGGTTCAGTGGTAGACCATGCAAAAGGTCCTGGTTCAACCTGCAGTTAGAAGGGATTTCAGGTGGCAGGGCTAGAAAAAATTAATGCTGAAGACCCTGGGAAGCTGCTACCAGATGAGAAGGCAGTAGCGGACTACACAGTTCAGTGGTTACATATGTTCATTTTATGCTCTAGAAACGCATCTGTTTCCTGGACTCTCACAGCCTGATGAGACTTAAGGTGAAGTACAGCAAATCTGGATGACCCTGCATTAGCCAAACTGCATTTGCCTTCTCACCATTCACCAGGTGTGAAGATTTTATATCTTGTAGAAGAATAGCTATTCATTATGTGGAGGAGCACCAGTGGTGTAAATTAGCCTTTCCCAACCTGGTCCCTTCGAGATGTTTTGAACTACAGCTCCAGTCATCCATGAGCACTGCTGACTGAGGCAGATGCGAGTCCAGAACAACTGGAGAGCACCAGGTTGTGGCAGGCAGATGTAAATAATAAGCCATGTCCATAGGATGCAGTAGCTAATATAGGTTCCTGAAGAATTTCAGAAATCTCAACTTCAGCATCATGTTGTGTTTTTTTTTTCAGAGATCAAAAGTGGTACGTTCACTGAATGCCCATTTAAAGAATTTTTCTTTGACATCAACAGCAGGAAAAAAACATAACTGTCCACATAAATGTTGGAAACGGATTGTTCAAGAAAACTAGTTGAAACTTAAATAATTCAAGAAGAGGAGTGGCAACACAACTGAGCCACATCCATAAGCGCTTTAGGAGATGGTTTCTTTTGGCTTGTTATCCCATTCCAGTTCCAAATACATGAATCAATGACATCAGCAGGCTCAAAATGGTATGGTTTCTTTCCACATAAATAATCTGACATATGTAGTTTCTTCTTGACACATTATGATGAAGTGAGAAACACACACACACACACACACACACCACTTTCTAGGGTGTTATAGTACTCCTTCCTGTTTGCAGCAACTGTCTGGTAGCCACTTATTCCATGTCTTCTCATACTGTACAGTAACTGAGAGTTGGTGTGTGTGTGTGTGTGTGTGTGTACGTACACACACACACACACACAAATATATACAGGCAGTATCCAATGATGGCCATGTACCTCCTCTGTTTATGATATGCCAGTGGGCCCCACCTCTGGCACAACACTCATTTCTGGAACAGGACAGGTGAGTGGAGCTCCCTTCTGGGAGCTCCGCTGACTTGTTCCATTCCGGAAACAAATGTTTCAGCTCATTTCTGGGGTTGCTCCAGGAAGCACTAGCTTCCTGTTGTGTTGTGTGTGTGGTGGGTCCCTTTGGCACATGGGCAGTGTTGGATACTGCCATACGCATACACACACAGGAACTAAAGCAAGTTAACAAGTTGAGAAGTAAAGGACATCAGGAAGAATACACCCTTTTGCTGGGGTGCAAAACAAGAACCCAGGTATCCTCCAATGAAACAGTGTCCCATTTTATGCTCTTATACAAAGAGATCTGTGGGGGCTGGACCAGGGCCATATCCAATCAGGAGCTAGAGGCTGTATTCTCTGGCTCAAGGCCCCTGAGATAAGGGGCTTCAGCTGGAATTTGAAACGCCACTAGCAGAAGGCACTGAACAGGTGTTCAGGCCAAAGTGGAAGGCCAGGCTCCTAGTATTTATACCAGGTTTAGCCAATCCAGAGAACTCATACCGCCTGCCAACTGCAGGAGCTCTGTTCCCTTCTGTGCCCAAAGAAGGGCTCTGAGGCCCAATTTAATTGGGACCAAGGTGGACTAGAAGAACTGACCTGTGTAGTGTTGTCTGCATCCGGCTTCTTGTTTCACCCTGTCCCACAGTTGCTATACATGCAATATTAGCACCCCAGTGCAATGCCTGTCCGGGCTAATGATACCTGGCATGCTAGTGGTGCACAGGCACTGGCTGAGAGGAGGCCATTTAATTTTAAATGAAATGTCAGGCACAAGCAATACTATGCAGGTAAGTTCTTCCTGCCCACTCCCTGCATCACATTTACATGGAGCTTAAGGCCCACGTCCACACAATCTGCGGTCGCTCATTAAGCCAGCTTCCAGCCCTCTTGCTCCTAACAAAATCATGCCACTAAGCAGCCGACTAGCACAAAGAGAGGAATCCGAGACTAAAGGTGTAAGGCAATTGGAAAGGTCGGCAACAGAAGCCACACACACACACACATGTCCCATCTCCCTAACTGCCCACCCCCATTACACTGTCGGAACCTTTAACAGTTTGTCTGTTTGTTAAAAGACCAGTTTAAATATTGTGCTTGATTTGTTATATGTCCCAATTATAATAGTCACACTGCTGAATATATGTTTCCAGTGTTGTGAAGAAAAAACACGCCAATCCAATCTGTTCCTGACTTATTTCTAACTTGTCAGTGTTTTTCCGCTCATAATTATTTTGGTTCACAGCTCATGTTTTCTTTTCAGTGTGGGTTTCCAACCCCCCCCCCACCTTCCCTTACACTTGTTCTACTTGAAAATGTTCAGATTAGCATGCAGATGGTTTTTTGATCACAGATTTTTTTTTTCATCCTTCCCATGTTGAACAGCATATTTTGTTTTCCTTTTCCTTTATCTCTGGGTTTTCTATTTTGGATTCAGTGTATTACCACAGTACTGCACTGTGGACGTAAACACCTTCTGCTTTCCCCCTCATTTTTCCAGTACTGCAAAACGAGAGTGTGTGCGTGTGTGTGTGTGTGTGTGTGTGCTAGAAGGGAGGTCCTCAAACATTTTTCAGAGCAAGTCTCCCTAAGACAAGAAAAATAAAATCGCTGAAGCCTGCCCCACCCCAAGGTCAAAAAGACAAAGAAAACATAAAGAGGTTCAACTGATGAATCTCCAAGGCCATTTCTTGTCTTGCTTGGTAATTAATAATTACAAGTGGGAGCTGCCACCAAATGGTGCAGTGTGGAGATCTCCTATTCATAATACTGGCCATTCCATTCCACCTCCCACCTGGTTTCCACCCATCAGCATTGCACGGTCACCGAGCACGCTCAGTCCTCATTTGGGTTCCCTCCCTTAGATTTTTTGGTCCATGAAAGATTTTTGGTACTTCTGCAAACCTTGGGAGTTTCCCCTGAGCCTGTTGATGATACCACCCTGTTGTGTATGGGTGGTGCCATTTTGGCCACATAAGCAATGCCTGTTCGCTGCCTGAACATGAAGGGAATGAAACAAAAGAACAAGTGGGACCTTCAACGACATATTGCCCTGGGGAGTGCCTCTGTTCAGGGTCTCAGCCGCTGCATATCATTCCCCTTCCTGCCCCTTGGTTCTCCATTCTCCCCTTGGAGAACTGAGTTTACCATTAGTACAATGTCCCTTGGGCATGGTTAATGTGTGCGCATGCGCGTGTGTGCTTGGGCGGGGGGAGAAGTTTACCTGCTCAACTCGCTGTCCACGCCTCGGCCCTGCTCTCCAAGAAACGCACTTCCACTCCTGAGGAGCCACATACCAGACTACCTCAAGCACCAAGGCCTGCACTAAGAGGAGAAAAGAGAGACCCCCCAACCCAGACCTCCAGAAAAGAAAGAGAAAGTAAAACTTGTAGGCTTCTTAAAGATATATACACACATACATATCACAATTAGTATATATGATGATTAATGCATTTTATATGCTGCTTTTATTATCATATACACTAACAGCAATCCCAATTCTCCAACTGCCAGTTCTCATCCAAAATGGCACCATTCATGCACATGAGAGAGGTATCAGCAGACTTGGGTGGGGGGACCTCAAAGTTTGCAGAAGTACAAAAAAAAAAAAAAACTTTAGGAAAAGAAACCCAAAAAACAGCCTAATGAAGACTGAGCATGCTCAGTGGGCATGGGATGCTGCGTGACTGGGGGGGCGGGATAGAAAAGGGAAGGAGAGGGGATGAAATTCTGAAGAGAACTACTCCACTCTGCAAGAATTTGTTGCAGGCCCCTCTCCTCTCTCTCTGTAATGATTTGTATGGTGCCCATCAGTGGACATGGAGCTTTAAAGTGTAGAGCACACACATCACTGCTGTGCATCCAGGCCATTAACGGGGAAGGGAGGCCCTCCTGTGCCTTATTTGCTGCTCCCAATGGCCCCTGCTCTCCAGGTACCCATCTCACGGGGCTCCTGTTGTAAGTAGCCTAGACAGCTTGGGCCTGCTCAGGAGTGAACCACTGGATGTGGTAAGGTGAAACGTGGGAGGACCTCTGGGTACATTGCAACTCGCTTGGCGCTACAGCAAGGGCTGGCTCTCCCATGAAGTGGGATAAATCCCCTGCCTCAGGCTGCAGAGTGGTATGAGCAGCAAATTGTGCACTTCCCCTCTCCCCACCAAGAGGGCTTGCCACGGCCTTGCTCCAGCAAGGTGGCACTACAGTAGGTGCTCCAGAGAGCCCTGCCAGCCCTGCTCCCACTGCGACAAGTGCTGTAGTGAGAGCATGACTGGTGGGGCTCTCCAAACAGCCACCTGCCCTCTGTTTCACTTTGAAGACCCCCTCAGAGAGAGACAGGGGGCAAGCAGGTGGGCTCTTCAGAGGAGCCCCCTGCCTTGTTCTGTGATCCTCAGAGTGAAACAGAGACAGCTGCTCTCGACCACTCGGCACCTTACTCACGCTGAGAGTTCTCTGTAACGGGGGTGATCTCCTGGGACACCCCTCCCACAATGGGTGACTCTGAGGAAGGGTCCTTCAGAGCCAGGTATTTGGGCCTGGCCAGCTCTCAAGAGCAACGTCAGCCACTTTCTCTGGCCAACGAAGCTCTCCAGAAAGCCCACCCACCCTCTGGCTTGTGCTGAGATGATTCTCAACATGAGCCAGAGGGCAGGCGGCAGCAATGGGAGGGATGCAGCACCTGCGTTGACTACAGCAAACCATGAGCTGGCAGACTTGTCAGGGGAGCATTCTAATATACTGCAGTGGGGTGACCCACTAGCACTGCTCTCCAAACATGGATGGAGGAGGTCATGCCCTTAATAGTCCATCACTGGTTTAAATATTATGCAGAAAGCTCTTGCCTTTCTTCCTGCATTCTAACTGATGACTCTCACTGCAATGGGAATTCCTTAAAATGGGGCAAGAACTAAAAAGGCCCTGCTCCTGGCCCTGACAAAATGACCCCTCTCTGTAGCAGGTCTTCCTTGCTGATCTTAACAGATAGGATCATGTGGTATGTGTATATATTGTAACACTTTAGAAATAAAATAAATTTAAAAGAAAAGTTTATTTTAACATATAAGATTTTTATAGTATATGTATCACCTTGTGCACTTTTACAAGTTCAAAAGGCAGCCTACAAAAGTTAGAAATACATAAATATATCATAAGAAGGTCCTTTCACTGCAACACTACACTACATTGAAGTACAACAACAACAAAAGGCAATCTCACAGAACTTCCATTACCATTCTAATCCCAGGAATGACCCACTGGGGAAAAAAAGTGGAATTAATTAATGAAGAATGAAGTACTTGATCTGGCTCTCAGTATCTAGTAACGTTATCCTGCTTCTAATCTTCAGTGTACTCATCCATAGCTGAAGATGTTAATTACTGATATGTCATTTTGCTCTCTGAAAAGCTACATATATTTTACACAATATATAATGCAGTCTGATCCTCAAAGAGCCATCATTAATGTGAACAAGGGCTTTTGCCAGTGGACCAGACTGAACGTTAGAGCAGACTAATGAAGGACTGGGCCGTGAAGGTCTATTAAGTTATTTAAACAAGTAAATGCATTCTTGTTTATCAAGGTGCCCCTAACCTGTAATTGCCAGATACTGGCAGGGGATAATGGCACAGAATCACCAGATATACTGCCAAATTTCCTCTGGCTGTGTCCTGCCATCAGAGACTAGGCTGACTGAATATTGGTCTTATCTCCATTTTCTTCTTAGGGTATCAGATAGAATATTATGACTAGAGCCTATATATGAACTTATATACATGTAGAGCTATAAGCACTGCAATCTTATACATGTTTATTCAGAAGTAAGTCCCACTATGTCCAGTGTAAGTGTGCATAGGATTGCAGCCTTAGTGTGTCAAAGAGGAGTCACGTCCAATGGTGTGACACATTGGTGTGTCAAGTAAAACTGGCTCACCAAGAGCAAAAGTTTGCTCCTTACTGAGAATTTGGAATATAAATGAGCTGAAGACTGCCTAAACCTATTTATGGCTGGAAAACAACCTCAGTGCCATTAGCTACCGGTAACCTAACCACCCACCCCAATTAGAGATTTCAGTTGCAACCTCCTCAGATATTTATTGATGCCTCTTGATCAATTAGAACTCAAATAAAAGTCACCTATGATTTATGCTGTTTGTGGCTCATTCTGCTATGCCACTCCAACACAACTGACCCCTAAATGTTTGCCTGAAAAATTCTAAGCATATTGTCCTATTTTCACCTACTATATTTCTCAGCCAAAATTTTGGAGGCCATAAAAATATACACAAAATAACAATATGTTCATATTTCCTCAGGAAATTGATTTCTGTACTTGGTAGGAACACTCTCTACTACATCTTGCATTATATTTCTTAACACAATTTGAATTCTGATTTACTAGGAAGTATAAGTAGGATATCTGTTGATGTCATCCTGCTTTTATAGCACATTCATTCAATACCTCTTGGAATAGGAACATTTTTCAGAGACAAACAGTTTATACGCTTTACAAAATTCACAATTAAGATAGGATTTTCTTCTCATCAGATGTAAAAGTACCTTTTAACCTATATAAAGCATATAAAATGTTGCTATCTGAGAACTTTTGTTTTGAGAGGTAGTTTCCAAGTACATCAGGATCTCATTTGAGCTCAGAATTACGTTAACAAGTTGCGGTGTACTAAGAAAACAAGCATTTAGTTACTCTATAGATTTTCAGTAAGAAAAGTTTCATTCATTTTGTCATTCATTCACTGGTTTTTAATTTAACTGATTCAGAACTGGTTCATTCATTTTCAGTTCACATTGCTTTCAATGGCAGACCAACCAATCTTCTGCTGCCTATAACTTTGGTGCTTTCCACCCAAATGGCACAAAATCTTCAGGCATTCTACTACCCCTTTAAGGCATTGGATATGTCAATTTTCAGTTAGATAGAAAAAAGGGTCCCCAGCCTGAGGAAGTTGGGACGGTGGCGGTAGGAAGAGCTCTGTGGATTCTTTGTGTGCCAAGGTCATCTGGGATCTGCAATGAGGGTGAACCCCTCCCCCACTCTGTCCTTTCTTCAGAGTCTATGGCCTCCTCAGGAAATTGACTACCCTGTGGGTAGTCTGACTTAGGCATCATCCTCAAATTCTATGGACTCCACCCCACAAACCCAGTGGAGCCATGATTCCACCAGTGTCATCGAAGCCAGCACTTACAAGCCCGGGCAAGACCCCTTTAAATACAGAAGACTGTTGCTGAGGAGGCAGAGCTACCCACTAGACTGAATTGCCGCCTATTTAAAGTCTCACTGAAGTCAATTGCTGCTGCAGGCAGCCACATTTAAGCCCTGCTTGTGAGTTAGCACTTGGAGCTGTCCAAGGTCCTGATTGTGCCTGACTCCTGTTCGTGATGGACCTTCTGCTTGGACCCAAATGCTTGCTTGCACCTGAACTCCTGATTGAACCCTTGCCTGGGCTTGCACCCCAATGTCCACGGCCTGTTATCTTGTCAGAGTTCTTCCTCTTTTTGCTGAATGGAATCCATTCAATGTCAAAATGGTGTCTGTGTCTTCAGGTGCTCTAATAGACCAATGCTAAGAATAAATGCACATGAAGGAGAGTGCTGGACTTGCATTTGCTTCCTCCCACCCACAGACACTCCCCCTAATGCTAAGCTCTGCGCCCTTGTCCCACCACCAGACTCTCTCTGGAGGGCTCACCCCAGGCCCTACCCAAATCTGATCCATATGGCAAGCTCTTTCTGTGCAAGTGCTCAAGGGATTAACTTCATGCCACCACTGGTTTTGTTTTTTGTTTTAAACAACAACATCAGGCTGTTTGAGGCATGTGGAGAAAACTGCATATCTCTGTGTTGAGTTGCTGCCCAGGAAAAGCTTGCTTTGTAGGAGAGTCATTTGAGAAAGATGCTGAGTTTCTCTTTGTTTATCTCAGTTGTATCTTGCCCTTCAGAACTGTTTGACATATTGGCATTTTTGATGTCAAGTGTTGCTAACCCTACACATGACCTTTCTCAAAGAAGGGCAATAAAAGGGGTTGACTCCACCCAGTTTTGGCTGTAGCTCAGTCCACCACTAGCTTTGGCCTTGCCCACCTCTGTCATGCAGCCCTCAACAGATTAGTCTTGAGTGAATGTGGCCCTTGACAGAAAAAAAATATATTCCCCAAGCCATGTAATGGGAGAAGAGTACCCTGTATACCTAGTGAAGATTTCAGAGAAGTAGGGGATGCCCTGGGTAAAATCCAACATACAGCCTACTTAGAGTAAACTCATTGAAATGAATGGGACTTAAGTTAGACCAATATCTACACTCTTTTCTCTTTAACCATTCTAGTTGGGATATGTAGAATTCTCATGGTCTTCAGACTTGAACCCTGAGTGATGTCTTTTGCAGAAATAGGACTTTTACTAGTCTGTCAGGAACTAGGAACTTCACCCGGGCTCTGTGATTCAAGTGCTGAAGAAGCCATTGCTGGGATCAAATAAGCACACAACTTTGTTTCATTTCTGCTTGGAGCCCCCATATTATTAGGAAGCCTTCATTTCCCCATGGTAACTAAACAGTGCTGTGCCAAAATAGGAGAATATTTCGGTGCCACAGGAACCCAGTGGACTGTTTCTGTAAAACTCCCATAACAGTAACATTTTGAGAGGAGGCAGTGCTGGCGATGTCCAACTTGGATAGAACTACGGTACTTCCTTGATGTGCTGCGGCGGTCAACCCCTTTAGCTACCCAAGCCAATGCGGCATCAGTCTTTTGAATGTTGCAAAATGTCATCAGCCTGCTTAGCAGGTGTTTTTATAGTTGCAGAAGAGTACAAAAAAGTGTAGTAGGGAGAGAGTTCACTGGAGACTGGCAGGGTTGTATGTGTTTAAGACAGGAATGCTGGGAGGTAAGCATGCAAAAATACTATTTAAATGGCATTTCAAAAAAAATGCTGCTGTAATTTTTAACAAAGTAATAGTCCTCCCTCCTGCTCCCTCCCCAAGAGGCAGCTGTCGATTGACAGTGCTGTGGGGAATGCAGGAACCGCTCTCTAAAAACCCTTCAAAAGGAGACTTTTAGAGGCCATTAAAAAGAAATGTAACACATTCTTCATACACCATTTTAAGCAGCAGTTTATGTCTCAGCTAACCTCTATCTCTCTATGCTACACAGATGAAAAGAAAAGCATTTTTAGCTTATCGTGTTCGTATCCCACCCCACTTCCTCCAATGGATGCAGGATGACTCAGGGCAGCCTCCCTCAACATGGCACCCTCCAGACCAGTGTTCTCCAACCTTGGGTCCCCAGATGTTTTTGGCCTACAACTCCCAGCATGCCCCAGCCAGCATAGCTAGCTGGGGCATGCTGGGAATTGTAGGCCGAAAACATCTGGGGACCCAAGGTTGGAGAACACTGCTCCAGACACACGTTGGTCTACAACTCCCATCATTCCCAGCCAGTATGGCCAATAGGCAGGCTGGCTGGAATGATGGAAGTTGGGGGGCACCAGGGAGGGCATCACTGGCATAATGTTGGGCATTTGTCCAGTCAAAAAAGTTTGGTCAATTGACCAGCCAAATATTGGTCAAATAGTCCAGTATTTTAAAAGCATAATATTATTAGAAGAAAAAGGCATCTTACAGCACAAGCATACATGTTTACTCAAAAGCAGGTCCCACTAAGCTCAATGGGCCTTAAGTGGGTATAGGACTGTAGCTATGATCATCAACACGTTTGACTAATTAGAAAAAAAACAAATTAGTTAACTCTTGCTTTTGAAACGATGAAATTCACATTTTGAAATATGTAATGAATTATTTTAAT
Organism: Shinisaurus crocodilurus; assembly: GCA_021292165.1. NCBI lineage: Eukaryota > Metazoa > Chordata > Lepidosauria > Squamata > Shinisauridae > Shinisaurus > Shinisaurus crocodilurus. Next base: position 124,952,295 of record CM037880.1, on the reverse strand, counting down.
TTTTAACCATGGTAGGTACATCATACATGTGAATGATCCACTGACCAGTTCTTCTCTTTGGTTTTTTTCCTGACCTTCTTACCCTGGCTTTTATACCAGAATCAGTCAATAGTTATATATAAAAATAAATAATAATTTAAAATCAATAAAACAAAGTATAGCAGCAATTGTTTAAAAAACTAAGTTTCTTAAAGGCAGTTCTGCTAAGTGAGTGGCAGGCCAATTCTTCAAGCATCATCAGATTCATGGTTCCTAGAATATTCGTCTGTGGTCAAATCATAGGCAGTCAAACTTACAATATTTGATTAATCAATTGACCATTATGCCAACCCTAGAATGATGCACTTCCCATTTTTATCCTCACAACAACCCCATGAGGTAGGTTTGTCTGTAAGATGGTAATTATCCCAAGGCCTCTCAACTTGGCTGAGCAGGGACTGAAACCAAGATCTTCCTAGTCCAAACCAACACCTCGAGTATACTGCAATGCCATTTTAAGTCTCCACAACTGCTGGAAGACTTAGACCTGTGGGCACTATTATGTGGAATGGTACAATTGTGAACTGTATCCATTTAAATTCCACATTTTTTTGGGGGGGGTCTCCATAACTATCATGGACATGCATGCTTCATATATATATTTATTAATGGTTTTCTAGTGGGAACAGAGCAGCTTTTGCTGAAGAGTCAACAATATATCAATCAGATTTTAACCTCCTATAGTTCTGCTGCTTTCTCAAACTGCTTTGAGATGAGCTGGGGGACACTGCACTGCCAATTAACTTGGGGCTCTGGCAAAAGCTCTAAATTCTTCCCTATTGAGCAGTCCCACAGAGGAAGTAACATATGAGCCAGTTTGTGCTCACATGGATAGATGAAGCTTCCCAATGGCAATTCAAGTGAGTGGGGTGGTTGGGAAGAGGAATAGAGGAAGCTAGCTTTATATCAAGGAAGTGGATATAGGTCTCTCTAAAAAACTCAAAATACAAATTGTTTTGCCTCAAGGTAAAACAAAACAACCAACCAGTGAATTCTACCTGTAAAGTGAGAGTCCCAGGTTTTCATTTTCAGTGCCTCAAGTTGCTGTTGTTATTAATATCTCATATACAGTATATACAAAAAGAAAGAACTTACAATAAAGTAAATAAGGAATATGAGTGGACATTATCACTATATTTATCATTATCATTATTGCAATGCTGTGGAAGTTCAGTTCTTTATGAATTCATTACTTATCTGACTCTCTACTCTGCCTCAAATATAATTTTTTTTTAAATTTATTATCTTTTAAATCCACCCAATAACAAGAACTCTCCCAATGGATTACAAACAGTGAAAAGAATAAAATACAATACAAATATTTAAAAGAATACAATACAATATCATTTGTAAGCTCCAGTGGGCCTTGCAACAAACGTCCAGTGTGGGGCATTCCTGTTCACTGTTCTCGTCAGCCTGCCAGGCCTGTTCCATTTCCCCTTTCATCCAGTTTCCCATCCTCCCTGCCCCAACAGTCAGTCTGCATTCTGTGGCCACTGAGTATGATCAGTTCTCACTGGGCTCTTTTTGAGGTTCTCCTCCTTAGGATTCTTTTTTAATATAACTGTTTTGTTCTTCTGCAAACCTTGGGATTCCCACAAGTCTGCCGATACCTCCCTCTTCTGTGTGGGTGGTGCCATTCTGGCTACATAAGCATCCACAGTTGGAGAATCGAGTTTGCTCTTAGTTTCTGATACTCATTTCCAGGGTAGGCTGGTGACTGACTCCTATTTCGGTGGGGTTCCTTTTCCATTGCAGGTTTCTCAGGAGCTTTGTAGGAGCTATCCATGGTGCTGAACTCCACCCCCAAAATAGGTTCACCATCATGGAGCACCATGGATACCTCCTATAAAGCTCCAAATAAAATGCGTAAAACCTGCAATGGAAAAGGAGCCCCACCAAAATAGGAGTCACCAGCCTGCCCTACCCTGCTTATTTCTGTGTTCTGGTCAAATAATCTTTTGGGGCTGAAATGCATTTCCAGTTGGCTGCCACATTTACCCTGGCTAGACATTGCAATTCTAGTAGAGCAAATCTATTCCATATTTTCTGGACCTGCACCCAAATTGTAAGATTTTGGATGTCAGTGATACATGAGAGGACACTGAACTGGTGATTCATATTTTAGCAGCAGCCTGCATGGCAATTAAGATTCAAATGGGGGGGGGGGAAATAATCCACCAAAAATTGATGGTTAGAGTTTGGGATATGCACTTTATGATTAAACTGACCATTAAGGCATCATTGAATCAAGTTTCACTTGAAACTGGATTGATAATGTCATATACCTTGCTTATAAAATGATGGCTAATTGTGAGCTTTTCAGCGTACTGGTAACAGGTGCTGTCACAGCATATATTTCAAAACATGGAAGATCTGACAAAAGCAACATTCTTCTCATTTCTTAACCTAGCTGGTTTTGATTCTGCAGTGGGGGGAGAGAAGATGTGACTAAACTGAAAAACTCTGGTGCCAAATATAGCAACAACAACAAATGTCCCCAAATTGTCTCTAGCCTTGCTGCAGCAATCGACCGGGCCTTAGCTAGAGTGGTGGAAGGGAGCTGGATTTGTGCAGCTTACTGTCCAGTTCAGAATGTGCTGCAGTAAAAGAAGAATGTAACAGAGTTACGAACACTCTTGAGTACAAGGATATGAAGACAGCAACCCAGTTTCTGCCCTCAGATCCATCCATGCAATTCCAGGAAGAAAATGGGATTGTACATGTGCAGCTGAGGGCAGAATTTAGCCTGAAGACACCCGCAGGCACAATTTTTGACCTCCACACTCTTTCCTCAAGGCTGTTTTATATGTGCTGCTTCACTCTCTATTTTTGTTTAGTTTACTTTTCAAATTTGGGTTTCAGCTTTTATCTCCTGGACCAAACTCGGATGGATTTTTTCTAAGGCAGAAATGGTAGGGAGCTGTCTTTCTTCCTTGGACATCCAGCACACATATCTGAAAAACCTTGGGAAGAGACAAAAGAAAGTGGAGCATGCACAGCTGAGCTCTCACATGCAAAGCATGCACCTAGCCGCACACAAAAATATTCACTACACCACACAGGCCTAGAACAGATGCAGGACAGCCCTCTCTCGCACAATCTACCACCTATTCACACACACAAAAAGCATCACTACACAACACAGGCCTAGGACAGATGGTCAGCACCAACTACATGATCACCCAAAAGAACATGGTCAGGGCCGACTCTAGCCATGAGGGGGCCCTCAGCAAGTGCTGTCTGATGGGGGCATCATGTGTCATGCCCCTCCCTCAGGACACTGGCAGCAGCTAGAAAGCTGCCATTTTAAATTTCCCACAATTCCCCACAGTGACACTACATCAGGTGCTCCAGGGCATGTGGGGGAGTTTAAAATGGTGGCTTCCCAGATCTAACAGCTGGTGCAAGGCAAGCTTCAGCAGTGGTGGGCCCTACTAGGGCACTGGGCACTGATCCCAGGCTTGGGCATGGATTGCTAGCCAGCTCATGATCTGGCAAATATTATGCAGAGGTGCTGATTTGTATGAACTGACACTTAAAGGTAGAGCCCCCCAAAAGAATACCCTGGTCAGGTAAGGTGCAGCTCCATGTGGTCCCCACCAGGTTAGAAGCCCCTGAAGTTTCTCTTAAGGCACTCTTAAGCCCATGAACCACAATTAGAGAAAAAATTGGTTTGGAGTAAACATGAAAGATATAATATTGGAATTTAGCTTCATATCTGACATTGAAGGATGGATTTTCATGTGTGGGTGGTGGTTGTAGCCATCATTTCCTCCGCCACATGCATAGCTCAAGGGGGTCATTTCAAATAATGCCCAGAAATATCATGCTATCTTGGTCCACACTACACATGGCATCAAACACATAGTTGAACATTATGCGTATCTTTTTTTTTTTTTTTACTGTAAATAGCTGCCATGGATGGGAGGAGGGGTCAAGATCAATACTATGGCAGGCAGCATTTAACACTATCCTCCACCACAGTCTTGACAAAAAACACTCCCTGAAGCTGTTATTTGCATTGGGAGGGAAAGTTCCATTGGCCTCAGTTGGAGCTTCTGTCCCAATGCAAGGACAGGTAACAAGCCCGCTTTCTCTTTCTGTCTTTCCTCCTTTCTCATCCTTTATCTCATCAGCATTGTCTCTCCCCGATTCTCAATTTGCCACCTCTCCTTTTGGGATAGCCTTCAAATCCCAGCTTGTAACAAGGTGGGCATAACCTGTTCCTTCTTTTGCCTTTTCCTGGGAAGTCTCGGCTCAGTTTTCCTTCCTGCAAACCTTATGGGGACACTCCACTATCTAGATCAGCTTCTTAAGTTAAAGATGCCAGCTCCAGTACATTAATTTGGCTAATGTACTAGGTTTGAGCCAACTCTACCAGAAAGATAGCAGTCTGTTCTCTTGCAGGAATAGAGCCAGGGGATGCAAAGGGAGGTGATTCCCCTAGTACGGGGTGGGCAACTTGTGGCCCTCCAGATATTTTGGCCTACAACTTCCATCATTCCAGACCATTGGCTATGGTAGCTAGGGCTGATGGGAGTTGTAGTACAAAATACCTGGAGGGCCACAATTAACCAACCCTGCCCTAGTATCATTTTAATTTCCCCTATCACCCATCCTAAAGGAAGAACTCTCGGGATACAGAATCAAATTCAGACACATATCAGCCAGTGTGGTGTAGTGGCTAGTGTTGGACTGGGACTCAGGAGATCCGGGTTCTAGTCCCCGCTCAGCCATGAAACTCACTGGGTGACTTTGGGCCAGTCACTGACTCTCAGCCTAACCTACCTCACAGGGTTGTTGTGAGGATAAAATGGAGAGGAGAAGGAGGAGGATTATGTAAGCCGCCTTGGGTTCCTTGCAGGAAAAAAGGCGGGGTATAAATATAATAAATAAATAAATAAATAAATATCAGATACATGCGTCTCCAATAAAGCATGGGAAACCCCCTTCCTCCACAATACTCCATTGTGAGCCTCTTCACAGTGCAGTTTGTTGCTGCTGTGGTGCCATATTTTGCACCCAAATAGACCCTTTTATTCACGGTAATGGTGATATTGTCACATAGCCAGTGTGGCGTAGTGGTTAGAGTGTTGGACTGGGACACTCTAGGTTCTAGTCCCCGCTCAGCCATGAAAATCACTGGGTGACTTTGGGCCAGTCACTGACTCTCAGCCTAACCTACCTCACAGGGTTGTTGTGAGGATAAAATGGAGAGGAGGAGGAGGACTATGTAAGCCGCCTTGGGTTCCTTGCAGGAAAAAAGGTGGGGTATAAATATAATGAATAAATAAATAAAATAAATAGCCAACTTGATTGGTTGTGTAATACAGTTACTAAGAAGGATGGCCGTTTTTCAAACAAAAAAAATGGTGTTCAAGCCATAGTCAATTGGGACTGTTAGCAGCAATTAACTAGTACAGAAGATAATGCTTTGGGTGCTCTTTTTGGAAACATTTCAACCCTATTTTCCACACTGGAAATGTTTGCTCGAGAATATCTAGCTTAGGCCTATATCTGGTTTAGGCAACCTTTTTGGGCTATTGGCAGAAACTAAACAACTCTCTTGAACTCACAATTTTCAGCACCAACATAAACTTCTTTCACAGCCAAATGTGTTGTTTTCTTTTGTTTTAAAAAGCGGGATGGGTAGGGCACCTTTGTGGGAACCAAGCAAGGTGTCAAGGGGCACATAGATGCCCAAGGGCACCATGTTGCCTACCTCTGCCCTATACCATTCAGATTTTTCATCTCAGACACCACAATATTTTGGGGCTCCATCTACTCCTTGAACAGTCCTCTTGTAAACTGGTTATTGACCAGGGCCAGCAGGAGTCTTGCTAACCTCTTCAGGCAAGAGCCAAGACCAATCCCAAAGCAGGAGAGGGAACTGAAGTACATTTAAAGTAACGGAGCTAGAAAACCATTTGAAAAATAGTTTTTTTTTTCTCTGTGTGTGTTTTTTTCTTCATTTCTGCTTTGAAGACAGACTAGCCACTTCTACACCATGGATCTAGCATTTAAAATGTAAAGCCCCGGAGCTCATGACAACGCTAAGCTGTTGATTAAAAGGGAAACCACGGAGTGAAATCAAAAAGTTAAAGAGTTCAAGCAGGGCCACAGAAAAGAAATGCCAGTGTTTAAATACCAGCATCTCCTTTGAATTTTTTTTTTTTTGAATTTTTAGTGTTTTACTTTCTAAAGATAGTGAGACCCCAGAGGACCAAAAAAAAAAAAAGGTAATCTTTCTAACTGCAGACCAGATGAGTTACCAAGCTGCAGCTAGAAATCCTGTTCCCTTATCACTTTAGGGTATAGTTATCCATTTAACCTTTTTAGAATAAACACTGGATCCACTGAAGATTATAGTAAAAATGAGGGAAAGTATATACATGCATACTTTGAGTGATTTTTAACAAGGATTTACATATTTGGGGACATAACTGACAATTTGTGATCACTGCAAACCTGAAAATATCCTTTAATGTTTCTACTAGTTTCCCATGTTGAAATCAAATTACCATGATACACGCTTGGTAACCTCTAAACTGGACTACTGTATCATACTGGGGCTACCTTTGAAGACTGTTCGGAAAGTTCCATTCATTCAAAGTAAAGCAGCCTGCTTATTACTGAGTGAACTGATGGAAGCATATGGCAATGAGATGCAGTGCCTTCTCAGCAGTGGCAGCCTCTTTATGGAATTCTCTCCCTCTGGATGTCTGATGGATTAGCTTGCTCCTTGTTTTTACAAGAAAAGCAAAAACCTATTTGTTCCAGGAGGCATTTGAAGTCTGGGGACTGGGGAGCAAGGGGCAAAGTTAATGTTTCAGTTTAATTTTATGGTATTTGTCTCAGTCACAAGGCATAACAAAAGCAGGAAAGCATAATACTCACTGCCACAGCAAAAGACATCTACAAATCGGAACAGCAGAGCAAACCTCATAAAATACCAATAATAAAAATTCAGCCGTCCAATGTATTGTGTGGGCATTCAAGTACCTTAGTTGGCAATTAATGTTTAACTGCCATTGTTTGTGTTGTGGCATCCTGGCCTGAACTTGTTTTTAATGTTTTAAGACTGTGAGTTTTAACTTTTAAAAAGATTATGTTTTATTGTTTTAATTTGTGGCTGCTTTGACTTGTGATTAGTCACAATGAGTGTATATGTGGCAATTAAGTTTTTTTTAAAAAGGCCAAAAGAAATAACATTATTATTTTGGCTATGCTAGTTAGGAGCATTTCATTAACTTCACAGACACCTCCCCCCCTCTCTTTGTGTACTTCTTTCTTGCTGCTGGAGACAGAGACTCCCTACCTGACACTTGTGTGCTATTTTATGCTGCACAGCATTAAACTAGTGCTTCAAATGCACAGGAAATGACCAGGGCACTAGTTTAATTTCATTTTCAACATCAGTAATGTTAACTATCACACTATTATGCCTTACGTCAGTTAATCTGAACTAAGGTACTATCACACCCTCTAAAGAATCTTCACCATCATAGATTAGAAGATTAGATTAGAAGTCCCATATAAATCCAGAAGTTCAGGCAGAGACACTGGGCCAGGTCGCACATGCTGGTTGCATGCCGGCTGGATTTCCCTAATTGGATTTCCACATCTTGCTGGTCCGGCTTGGTGTGTCATGCGAACCTGGGCAGCATGGCTTGCTTGGGTGGGGCAACAACCCTCAAATAACCCAAGAATAGCCCATGGTTATTTGAGGGATGCTGCCCCCTCAAACAAGCCATGCCACCTGGGTTTGGCTGACACAGCAAGCTGTGCCAGCAGGGGTAATTAAGGAATGGCTTTTTAACCATTCCGAGATGGTGCAAACCGAGTCTCTCTCCAAGATACTTACCTAATGGATGCAGGCACCCCTGGACTTTTGGCACCCTGGGCAGCAGTGGTGTAGTGGTACATTTTGAACTGCAGGGCTCATCATCATAAGTCCCACAATCACACTGCCAGGAGATTCTCTCTCTCTCTCTCTCTCTATATATATATATATATATATATATCAGAGAGAGAGAGAGAGAGAGAGAGATCCTACCAGGGGACAGCAACTTATGGCCCTCTAGATGTTGTTGGATTTTAACTCTCATTATTCCTCACTGCTGGCTAGGAGTGATGTAAGTTGTAGTCCAACAACATCTGGAAGGCCACATGTTCCTTACCCTCAATTTATATTCAAATGGGCTAACACTCTGGTTAAAAACTCCACCATAAAAACGCAGACATCCCCAAACAGAGAAACAAACCACTAATAAAATCTTGCAATTGAGTTTATAGGGCATGACTGCAATCACCCAGGTCCAAACAGGTTGCCTACCCCTAATCTAGTCCATCTCGTCTAGAATTCTATTTCTGACCTCATCCATCCAGATTGCTCTGGGAAGCTTGCAGGCAGGGCATGCAAGGTGATCTCTATTTTCTGTTGATTGGCCTCAACACCTGATAATCCTAGATATACTGCCCCTGAACATGGAGGTTTCATGTAGCTGTCATGGCTTTGTTAAACCTATCCTTGAAATATTCATATGATCATTGTTCCAAAAAGCCACCCAAAAATAAATAACAATGATAAACTTGGATAGGGTTTCATTAAAAAAAGAAAGAAAAAAAAAGACCCCCTCCAAAATGCAAATTAAGATTTAAATATAAAAATGATAGGCTTCTGCTGATCCTTCTGATGGCGGCATAAATAGTTAAATTACATTCTATGCACTGGAGTTTAATACCAACTTTAATAAAATTGTTGCCTAAAGGCAAAAGACAGTTGGGATTCTGTCTCTTAAAAGTTTGGTTTCCCCATTCACATTTTCATAGCTGGCGGCTCTCAAACTGCCATTGATATCAGTCCCTTTGAAATATGCTCATTTTGAAGATATTTTAAATTATTAAACACCTTATTAGGGAAAAAATTAGCTGGGGGGGAAGAGTCATATTTAGACAAAGGAAAAATTAGATAGGAAAAGTAAGGGTGAGAATGGCGGGAATATTTTTTTATATGTAGTGATACAGCTGCTCTGTTGATATAAAAGTAGTAATCCATAATCCATAATTCATTTTAAGAAATGAACCCATCATATTACATCACAATGTGTGACAAATTGCTAGTGTCGAGCTATCCAGCAATAAATTACACAGAATTGTTCCTGTCAGAGTAGAAAACTTCTTTGTGCCTTGAAAAAAACAATGTCACTACAAGGTTATCCTCCTATTGTTCCAATGGGATTTTCCTATCACACAACCATCTTGCAGTTCCATCATATATTCCGGTGGAAACAAAAGAAAAGTTTCATCATGTGACAAAAATCTCTCTCTCTCTCTCTCTCTCTCTCTCTCTCTCTCTCTATATATATATATATGAAACTGTTCTGAATATTGAGAGAGAGACTGAGAGAGAAAAGGTGTCTCTTCTCTTTTATTCCTTAATAATACTTGTCAGTCAGGTGATCTTTGTAATTTTTTAAAAAAGCAAAACACACACACACACACCCTCATACCATTTCCCTCAAATATAATGTCAGACTTACTGTCTGCCTAGAGCTGCTTGTTACCATGCTAATTGTTCAGTTTAATATGTGAGACAAAGCCTGCCCATGGCTTTGAAGTACTTATTCATGATGTCACGGATATTAGCATATGTGTCTTAATTATAAAACAGAACAATCTCCTTTCCCCCCCCTCCCCCAACACTGCTTGTAGTGGCTTCTCAAACCAACCAAGATAAATCATTTTGCCACACAGAAGCAGATAAGCTTAAAAAAAAAGAAGAAAGGCAAGTGGTGTGGGAGAATAAACATATGTTTTTATAAAAGTTGGGTAGGGGTTTTCCCCCCATTCAATGACAAATGGGAGCTGCAGTTTGTGCTCAATTATGGGTGCAAGGCTCCTATCAGTGTGAAGCAAAGCTCCTTTGCTACCACTTAATTAATCAGTCGTGTTTCCCCTCTAAATGAAAGTTTTCTATCACTCCCTAATCTTTCCTAATATCTCAGCTGCAGGATCCATGTTCAGTTAATCTCGCATGTTTCAGAAACTTATTTCTGATAGGACTCTGCTGTGTGTTATAACTCATCTGGGCTTGGCACCGGAGCTGAGATGTGACTCATTCTGCCTTCCAGATGAGGGCATTTTTTGCACTTGGATGGCACAATCGTTGCTAAGTTATTATGAGGGGTCCAGACGGCAGTTTAAATAATAGTACTTTGGCTGCTGCAAAATTGTTATTTTCCGAGACGAAAAGAGAAGAAAAATACCCTGCAATACTGGGTTGCTTGGAAAAAGCTATTTTTCTCCCCACAGCTAGTACTTTTGTTTCAGAAAGTGTGCAGTATCAATTTGCACATTCTTCAGCAGCACCAAGGGCACCTATTGGCTAGTTCTTGCAATGTCACTAGTGATAATCTACATAAATACCGTAGATGGCTCCCGATGCCCTGAGTTTTGTCTTGTTTTCCTTTAAAAGGAAATGAAAATATGTACTGTTTTCTGCCTTGTTTCATCGCAACAATGCATGTACATGCTCTTTTTGGAATGGCGGGGAGAACAGACTTCCCTTCCAGCCACAATGTGCACTGCAAGCCAATCAGCCAATCAGCCAGCCAGCCAGCAGCTTCCTCAGAGACCCTTTGTTGTATGTATTGTTTTAGGGCAGGGGTGTTGAACATCTTTCAGTCCAAGGGCCAAATTCAATTTCAGAGAGGCTCTCGGGGGCCCACATTCCAGTGTTGGGCGGAGCCAAAGGCAAAAGGGGTGGGGTCAAAATACCAGCATGTTTTCGCTTAAATTTCTTACTGCCTTTGCTTGCCATCCCTGCTGTGGCCATGCAGTATCAATTCATAGCAGTAGCTGAGAGCGCCCAACCCTCAATTTTCTATTTTCTATCGATTTGTTGTATTTCTGTTCTGTAACTTTGACTCTGCTATCTGATTTGAGCATAGCATTGGAAAGGCAGGGTATATTTTTAAGACAGACAGACAAACAAGAGGGATAAGAGTATTACTACATGACAGGCAGAAATTCAACTGGTGAAATTTCCAGCATGGGCAAGGATTCCCCTGTAGAATTTCTACCAGCCATGCAGATGATGAAGACAAAAAGTGACAATCCTTCCTAACTTACTGTCTGACAGGACAAGAAAGACTAGCTTGTAACAATACCAGTTCAGTTTCACTTCCCCTGTTTGCCAAAACTGTTTTTCAGCAGCTTCACTGGGTTAATTGGACAAAATAATACATACCCACACCACATCCCCTGGGATAAAAGTAAATGTACCCAGCTTGCCAGGATCTAACCCTGACAGTAGTCCAGGAGCCAAAGTGCATTTTGCAACCTCTACAGACCTCTTCAAGGATAGTCACACTCCATAACATTGCACTTCCTAAGAGTAAGGACTTCACAGTGTTGGGAGTATACAGGCCAGTGCATAACATTGCATTTAAATATTCACATTTACATATTAGATGCATCTTACATACAAAATCAAAGAGAGAGGCAAAGCATCAAAGCATGGATTGTTTCTCACAACTTGAAAACATTTTCTCTCCTTAAAAGTAAAAGCATGGGCAAACTTTGTACAATTTCCTCATTAACAATTCAGTAGGGCCGCACGGGCCAGATAAATTTGTCAGTTGGCCACCCTTGATCTAAGCTAGACATTTTCCTGGGCCTTTCATACTCGCAACAGCAGAGAGATTTGTTAAGTGTGGCTTCTTCAGTCACAGAACAGGAGAGCGGTGAGAGGAGACGCTCTTCATGAATTTCTCTGTGCCAGCCTTAAAGCTACAACCCTATGTAACACACCTACCTGGGAGGAAGCCCCACTGAACTCAAAGGACCTTAGGGTGAATGGACATGTATAGCACGGCTTTGTAAAAGGCACAACAACTAGAGAGCCAGTGTGGCGTAGTGGTGAGAGTGTTGGACTGGGACTCGGGAGATCCGGGTTCTAGTCCCCGCTCGGCCATGAAACTCATTGGGTGACTTTGGGCCAGTCACTGACTCTCAGCCTAACCTACCTCACAGGGTTGTTGTGAGGATAAAATGGAGAGGAGGAGGAGGATTATGTAAGCTGCCTTGGGTTCCTTGCAGGAAAAAAGGCGGGGTATAAATATGATAAATAATTTTTTAAAAAAAAAAACCTAACACAAACACAACACACACACACAAAGAAAATATGCAGGAAGGGGAAGCTACCAAGAAAACAGATGATGGAGCACAGCCACTTGAAATATGCATCCTTAGTGAGTAGCCTGCATTCCTTTTTATCACACCCTAATTAGCTCAGGAGGAATCTCTGTGTTCCATTCAGAGATGCTGGAGCTATAAAAGTCCCATTAGGTCATCAATTCCAAATGATCAATTGAACCTCAGCGGCCAGGCTCCCAGCTAGGTGGTGTTTTCCGCTGCCCTTTCTGAAACCCCGGTTCATGACAGGGATGTACATTAAGCACTCCACATTTATGAGCTGAAACGCCAGGGAGGTGGTCTGTGAAAAAATAATCCAGTGGCATGAAAATCCCTTCCTGCAGCCTGCAAGCTGCTTTTGCTCCCTAGGTGGCACCATAGATTTAAGTAGCCCATTTATGTGGTGACTCAACAGGAGACCTCCAAAGCCTTCGCAGGTAGCTGGTGAGGGATGGGGAGGAAAAACAACAACCCCCATGTAGCTGAAATACTGAATGACCAAGGAAGGCACATGAAGTGCCCACCACTGGACAGTGCCTTGTTGTTACATCTGAATATTCCCAAGCTGTCCAGTTAAATTTAAATGCGCTACAACGTGCAACGCTTTCCCCGAATTGTCAACAATGAAGGAGCTGTCATGATAAATAATGCCCGTTGTGTATTAAGTGCCTTCGGTGAAAGTTCAGTGTAATAGATCACCAAGGAAATCAGGATGCAGGTTGTACTTTAACTCTACATACTTGTGACAAGCACCAGCACACAGACAGTGACCTCACGGTAACCAGCCTGATGAAATTACAACTTTGTCACTGGGAAGGGGGAGGAAGTGGGGAAAAGAAACTCCAATATCCATAAAGCGAATGCAGCAGGGAGAAGCTTAGAGCATATGGAACCTACTAGGCAGTGCCGGCTCCTGCTTTTGTGAAACACTTGGACAAACTGCCCTGAGAGGGCCCACTCCTCCTTGGTACTGCCCAATTCACTTCCCTCTCTTTCTGGGCCCAATCCACTTCACTGCCTAGAACAGTGGTGCTGACACTCTTTCAGCCGGAGGGCCAAATTACATTTCGGAGAAGCACTCGGTGGGCACATTCCAGTGGTGGGCAGTGCTGAAGGCAGACGGGGTGAGGCCTAAAAGCCAAAAATGCCAGCATATTTTAGCTTAAAGCTCTTATTGCCAGTAACTAAGCCATAGGTGAGACATTTCAACCTTTTAGAATGGGGGGGGGGGGAACTGCACGAAAGCTGGGGAACACCAAATGATCAGCCATCAGGGAAAAGGGGATGGAGCCAAGGGAAGGGGGCATGACCATCTGGGGAACCCCAGGAATTGGAACACCGGGCCTGAGGTTCTGCACCCCTGGCCTAGAAGGAGAAGGCAAGGTAAGTGGAGGCTGCTGTCCCTTTCTTTGCTCTTGTCAGTGCTCACAGGTTCGGGGAGGGGAGGCTCAGGTGAACATCAGGCTGATAGTAAGGAGAAGGCCAGGGAGCCCTTCCTCGGGCTGCTGCCTGACAATGCCAGCCTAAGACATCAGCCGTAAAGCTAAAACGAAGGTTGACGATCCACTTAAGTGTAAATTGCAACCCTCCCAAAGCAAGCAAGCAAGCAAACAAACAAACCATAACCCAAAAAAACACATTGACTGGGTTTAGACAACATGATAACCCACAGTCAAGGGTTGAGTATGCATTGAGTGTGGGTTGTCATTGAACCATGGGTCAATGTGTTCAGTCAACTGATATGTGACCTAGGCCATGAACAAAGTACTTAATGGTATAAATATTCTACACAGCCCTGTCACATTTAAATATGCTTACCACATGCACTGGCCTGTGCCTGTGCAGCATTAGCAAGCATACCAGAGGTGCACCAACCCAGACTGATGATTGTTGGTTTCCAAACGCTACACATATACAGGATAGTGACTGCAGCAAGTGCATGCAAAAGTGACGGGAGCCATGTGGAAGGCTTACCGATGCATACAAATTACCGTAGGTCTTGGTTGCCCTGGGACAGTGATGGCGAACCTTTTTGAGCCCGAGTGCCCAAACTGCAACACAAAACCAACTTATTTATTTCAAAGTGCCAACACTGCAATTAAACCTGAATACCGAGGTTTTAGTTTTAGAAAAACAACTCATACAGTTGTCCAAACTAATTAACATCTTTTGTCTTTAAAGAAAAACACAATAACAGAGCTTTCAATGATACAAACAGTTTTTTGTTGAAAAAAAGTCAACTCAAAAAATTATTATAGTACTACATTGTACACATAGCCTGAAGGGAATTTATACAAACTTTTTAAATAATTAGGCACATGTATTTTTGGATAAGGGATTCTCAACTTGTAATATGATTATATGCCAGACTGAAATTGTATTGGACAAGCTTTACCCCGGGTCCTTTCCCTGCTTCTACAGGTGTCGGATTAGTCAAAGTAAAAGTCAACCTGTACTAGGATGAGCAAGATAAACAAGAAAACTAAACGTGCTTAACACATTTTAAACACTTTATGTCTTGAACTGCAAACACTGCATAGGTAAAAGTTTGCATTGGGCATGCTTTTGCACAATTAATGTGATTTTTGCTATTGCATGCATGCTGATAATTTGTCAAACCTTGGCTCATACTCCGTTAGTTTGAGAGCAACACATGCAGCACTCAGGTCAACTGTTAGGGCTTTACATCCAAGCCATGCTCTGTGCATCATTCTTCAAAATCTTTTAAATGTGATGACAATGTAGAAAAGAATTCTGTAACAGGAATTCTAGAATAAAATCATTCTGTTCCACACTGTGAGAAAGAACAAGATCATTAGTGTTTTGCAGAAGGGTTCAGTCTTTTTGCGATCTGGTGACCAATGGCTCGAGTGCCCACAGAGAGGTCCCTGCGTGCCAGCTGTGGCACCCATGCCATAGGTTCGCCATCACTGCCCTGGGACTACAGAGGTGATGGGAAGCATGCTCTGGCCTCATCCATTGGCCAGGGGCCAAGGAAGGCTACACCCCCTGCTTCCTAGAAAGAAAATCACAGCAAGGGGAGACCAACCTGTCCACATCCATTGGCCAAAGAAGGGACAACTTCAGGGAGCTTGCTTGCCAAAAAGAAAACTTAGTTCCAACTGGATGTTAGCCTGGGATTGCAGAGGTATCCCGTAAGTGTATTATTGCAGCCTGTTGAACGCCACCCTGAGAATCATTCAGTCAAAAGACATGATATAAATATACTAAATAAATAATCCAAGTGCATATAATTGCATTTGCTCACATTTGTCCCTTGTTACCCTTACCCTTCCCTTTCCTTGTTGTCTCCCCCACTGCTGAAATGTAAGCCCTGTAAGCCAGGGATGTATCTTTTATATTCCTTATAAACCACAATTTCCCATAACAGCATCATCATCATCATCATCATCATCATCATCATCATCATGGTGTTCAGTTATGTGCCAGATGCTGAGTCAGGGTGTGGTGGTGGTGGGCACTCATGGTTGGTTTGGCATCAACAAGGTGGAACATCTGGGAGTCACAGAAAGGATCTCATCACGATCACCACTGATTGAAGTGAAGGCAACCCCTAAAGTGGCCTTTGACTTAAGAGGGAACCTTTCCAGAAACCAAAGCAAGTGTTTTCCTCTTCATCAGAGAACAGCACAGAGAAAAGCAGAGCAACAGATGACAATTATTTGTAAAATTGCACTCTTGCTTGTGAAGCATTAATCAAGCATGCACTGGAACCAAACTGTAACCTCAGACACCGGGTCCTATGCAAAGCTAGGCTCATTGATTCCAATGGGCTTAGGAGGCATGCTTAACTCTACATGGAACCAGGTTGTCACTCAAAAAATGTGAGGTGGGATATAGCAGACAAGGGCTTCTGAGCCTGCAGCTACCAGGCAAGGTTGAGCCTCAGCATTTCTCGTTGACAAATTAAGCACTAGAGAAAAGGAAGTGGTTTGCAATGACAAGCATTAGAGGAGAACAACACAACACAGCTGGAAATGTATTCCTTTGGGCAGAGGAAAGGGGAGAATGCCTTGATGCAAAATGAGAAAGGCCCAGAAAGAACAGGTAAAGGGATACCTTTCAAGGGATTGGCTAGAGTTGTCTGCCGTCTGCAACAATCTTTATTGTACCGGTATTTGGTTCCTATGCTTGTAGGCCTGGCGAGTCTTGACAACTTGCAATAAATATTCTACAGCTAGAGTAGATTAATGAATAATATTGTATTTATCGAGACAGTGCTCCTCATGTTGTGAAGCTAACATCTCAAAATGCTTCCTGTCAAGTGGGCAGGGCTGCGTCAGATTTTGGTAGAGTGGGGTGGGAGCAAAGAGATGTATAGGAAAGGTAGAGAGAGGCCTTCTTCAGGAAGATTTAAAGGCCTGCTTCTTGGATATACAGATCCTGGATAGACCTCTTTGGGGAGTAAAAGGTAAGATCTGGGGTGTCAAGAATGGTTGTATAACTTTAAGGGAACTGCTGCTAAAGTGCCCAGGTCTCATAGGCACAGACAGACTGCTCCTGCTATTTGTTACTTGATGGTAAGCCAGCTCAGAAGCTGTGGTATAGAAAACCAACTGATGTCCAAAAACCAGTAACCAATAACAGCCAAATTTCTAACTTTCTTTTTTCCTCACCAACAATAAACGTGTGCCTTCCTACATGGACTGCTGCCCTTTTAAGCCTCCCAGAATGCTTTTGTATATATTGCAGTTTCATCAAAAATGTGTCTAATTATTCCAAACTGAAAAGAAAGCATTTAAAAATTAATAATAATAATAATAATAATAATAATAATAATAATAATAATAAATGCATGACATTTTGAAGTCCATTTTGCACATGTGCTAAGGTTGTGCCTGAGGGAGGTGCTCCTTATAGTTCCATTCTAATTGCACTACTGGATTTATAATCCAGTCCTACATGTGAGTTCAATGGGACATGCTCACAGACAGGCGTGCATGGGATTATGGCCTCAAGTCATCCTGAATGTATCAATTCCCTCTTCCTCCTAAAAGCCTCTAAGGAAGAATATTTCACAAAGAAGGTTTTCCTGTGGGCAGTACAATAAGGGGTCACCAACCTTTTTGGGTCGTTTGGCACATTTGGGATTTTGAGAAAGTGTCATAGGTGCCCTCACCAGGGACCCTGGTGAGCACCAAGAGAAGTGTCTGTGGGCACATTGACACCCACAGTCACTATGTTGAAGACCCCAGACAATTTCAGTTCAAAAGTGCTGACTCCATTTAGTGATCAGCTTCCATCAATGGCTCCCTCTTCTTTCTCCGCTCTTTTTCCATGTTAAATGAATATGACTGTCGTGCCCCATCTCAACTTCCTTTCCTTAAACTTCTTTAAGAAGCAGCCTGCTGATGTAGTACGACCAATCTACATCCCTACCACTTGTTAACCATGATCTACAGCCATGTAGTTTGTCCTGACCCAATTAATAATCGGAAGCATTGCATGAAGTGTTATTTCTTCACTGGCACTTCTTCAGCAATGCTGTTGGCAGCAAGAGCAAAATAAACTTTGCAAGCTGAGCTATGGCATCAAAGCAGATCTCTTTGCAAGTTAATTGCAATCAGCTATGATTTGCAAGAGCTCAACTAGGATTAGAATTGATCAACGGCAAAAATTACCTTCCCCACTTCAGCATCCGTTCAAGTCAGGCAGTAAGCCTTGAGTGTCAAAATCTTTCCTACTCTGAGTTTCTGCATATTACAGATGCTACAGGGGTGGACAACATGTGGCCCTCCATATGTTTTGTCCTACAACCCCCAGCATCTTAAACCAGCCTATCCAATGGTGAGGGCTGCTGCGAGTTGCAGGCCAAAACATCTGGAGGGCCACAAGTTGCCCATCCTTGCTCTATGGGCTGAATCTACCAAAGAAGTGGATTGCAGGGATTTACAGTGCAATTCTATACATGTCTACTCAGAAGTAAGCCTCAATGAGTTGCATGAGATTTACCCCTAGGTAAGTGTGTATAGGATTTCTGCCTTAGCTGCTAATTCCAGGCTGAGATTTAGCTACTAACTCTAGTAACTAAGGCTGCAATTCTAGGCACACTAGCTTGAGTAAGCACGTATGGGACTGAACTATGGAAGAATTCTTCAAAGGAAGTGGAGATCTGAACACCACACACCCAATCATATATAGACAATTTCAATGAGTATATATGACTACAAGTCTATGTATGACTATCCTACCATTTATGAATTAAAAACACCCTCTCAAACAGAAGGGACTAGAAATGACATGATGAAGTTTAGCCTGAAAAACAGGGTCAACTGGAGCATATGTAATTCTTGCTACTGCTGGTTTTTAATCTGTCTTGTCTATTCATTTCAGCAATGGTTGCTCTCCAGACTAACAGCTATCTGCACAATCGTATACATGTCTACTCAGAAGTATGTCCCATTGAGTTCAATGGGACTTACTCCCAGGTAATTATTTTCATGAAGAACAAGGCTATAGTCATGCTGGCTATATCTGACCTCCAGTATCAGAGGAAGTATGATTCTGAAGACCAGTTGCTGGGGAACATAGCTGGGAGAGTGCTATTGCACTCATGTCCTTCTTGTGGGCCTCCCAGGGGCATCTGGCTGGCCACCGTGTGAACAGAATGCTGGAGTAGATAGGCCTTGGTCTGATCCAGCATAGCAATTCTTACGTTAAGTGGGTAGACAATTGCAGATTTAATCCTATATGTATCTACTCAAAAGTAGTTGCACTGAGTTCAGTGTGATTTCTTCCCTAGTAAAGGTGCTTAGAATTGCATGCTCAGTGGCACCTACTTCCAAGTAAACATGCTTTGGATAGAGCTGCAAATTGCCTTCTTCATCCCCTCAAAGAAGACATGGAAAGAAGAATGGAAAGCTGACTTGATTCTTTTGAAGATCTAAGCAAATGCAGAATATCTGTCTCCTTTGGATATTGCTGCTCTGCAGTGCAGGGCGATCATCTTTGAATCCCAGCTCACATCATCTTGATCAGAGCATGACTCGGGGAACTTAACCACCAACAACTTAGCTTTAATGCCAAACAGATTTCTATTCCAGGCTGTGATTGGAATCGCCAAGCGCAAGACCTTGCCTTTGTGTGCTTATGTGTCAAAGGAGATCTGTATCCTAGAGATCCCCTTCCTAACCCACCCTAGTCTGGTTTTACACTTTGTAATAAAACAGAAAGCCACCTATTAATGATTGTCTTCATACATGGCCAGCCCTACCATTAGGCAGAGTAGGTTGGTTGCATCAAGCAGCTGATTATGGGTGCTGTGAAAGAGTGGTAAATAGTTATTTACCGTATTTTTCGCTCCATACGACGCCCCGGGCCATAAGACACACTTAGTTTTAAGAGGAAGAAAACAAGGGGAAAAAATTCATGTGCAGATTATTGGAAAACTAATGACAAGAGAACAAAATAATATCTCCATACATTTATTTATTTATTAACTGCTTTTTTAACCCTGCATTTCTTAAAAACAATCCAAAACAGGTTATAAAGAAGAATAAAACACAAATTACAATATCGCTGCGGGGATGGGAGGGGCGATATTGTAATTTGAGTTTTATTCTTCTTTATTGTTTTTAAGAAATGCAGGGGTAAAAAAAGCAGTTAATAAATAAATAAATTTATGGAGATATTATTTTGTTCTATTGCTATTAGTTTTCCAATAATTTGCACATGAATCTTTTTTCCCTTGTTTTCTGATAACCATTACTGCTTTCACGCAGGCCTACCTGCCTCCTCGCCGGCTTGCGCTCTCCGCAGCGAGCCGGCCCCGCTGGTCCTGTCGCGTCAGTTCTGGCGCGGCGGAAGTGACGCGACGGGACCCTGCTTCGGCGCGCTGGACCCCGCGCTATGTTTTTGGCGGGGGGAAACCAGGGCAACAGGGCTGTTTAAGCCCTGTTGCCCTGGTTCCCCCGCCAAAATCATAGCGCGGGGGTCCAGCGCGCCGAAGCAGCCGTATGTGACGCGGCGGTGGCGGCGGCTTCAGCAGCTCTGGCATCGACTCCAGTGGCAGCGGCAGCGGCGGGCTTGAGCGGCGCGGAGAACGCTCCGCGCCGCTCAGAAGAGCGAAATCGGGCCGCCCCCGCCAACGGGATCAGGCCAGATGTGAGGCGGCGGCAAAGTTTTTTGGGGAGTGGGTGGCCTTGTCCCGCTCCACGCAGGAGCCCTCCTCTCTTCCGCCGCCTGCCCGCTCGCGTCCCTGCTGCCGGGGGTGGTGGTGCCGCCGCCGCACCGCCGCGGCAAAGTTTTTGGGAGCGTGCAGGAGCCCTCCTCTCTTCCACCGCCCGCCCACTCACGTCCCTGCTGCCGGGGTGGGGTGGGGTGCCGCTGCCAAGTTTTTTTCCCTGCAGGAGCCCTCCTCTCTTCCGCTGGACCGGTTGGAGGCACGCAGAGGAAGGTAGGGGGGGAAATCATTTGGTTTTTTTTCAGCATTCACTCAATAAGACGCACAGACATTTCCCCCTCCTTTTTGGGGGGAGAAAAGTGCGTCTTATGGTGCGAAAAATACGGTGTTTAATTTATTGTCATTACATTTCTGCTGCCAGGGAGGGGGAGAGGTGATAACGGGTTTTTCTGCCCCAGGTCCCAAAATAACATAGGAAACCCTGAGTACTATGTTCCTTCATTTTGGTGTGGGGTGCCATTTGCCCTTCTGCCTCAGGCAGCAAAGTATCTTGGGCCAGCCCTGATAGGACACTGTTCATGGTTCCAGATTTTGTTAACTGATCATTGGAGTATAAGCGCAGTTGAGAAGTTAGGCCTCTCTCAGTCTCTCACAAACAGGAAAAGACAAACAAACATGGGGTTATATCTAATGGTGGCTTTGCCTTAACAGAATGTGCTTCCAAAAGTTGGGGAAGCCCAATTTTCATAGACCCTCCCTTACCTACTACAGCTCTCCACACTATATCCTATTCTGTTCAGAGTATCCCCCAACACCGAGGAGCAGCTCTTATGGGAGCTGGGACTCAGGAGATCCAGGTTCTAGTCCCCACTTGGCAATGAAGATCACTGGGTGACTTTGGGCCAGTCACTGGCTCTCAACCTAACTGTGAAAAAGGACCAAAGCCAGTTCTTTGCACGGGTCCAGGTACCCAGGGTTAACCGGAGCAAGATTAGCCCTTTACACGCGGTCCGCAGCACTTAGACAAAAGCCACAGCCAATTTTAACGCTAGGACAGTGAAGGAAGCAGTTTTATGAATGGGAGCCACTACAATGTTTATAGGTAAACAGAGTTTAATTGAGCGTATCAAAACATACACAAAAGCAGCACGCAAAGCACGCGCCTGCAACTGACATGGGTATGGAGCAAGTCGTAGCAACAGTACACACAAGGTTTACCTGGAATGACCCTGATTCCTTGACAGCCGCATAGCTCAGCGACTAGGCGAATTCAGCTAGTTTCACCGGGAGCTGCCCGGGGCCGGATCCTGAGGTCAGACCGAAGCCCTGGACCTCTGCGCAGCTTGCTGCCCACGACCAACAACCTTTTCCCGCCACAAGCCCCTTTCTTTTATCCCTTCTTCTTGGTCCCTCCTCCCTCCTGCGCCCCCCTCCCCTCCTGACCGGTTGAATAGGTCAGGAGTACCTGTTTCTCCGGGTACTTTAGGGTGCTTAGGAGTACTTGCCACTTCTTTGCGGCCACTAGGCATCTTGGCGCCCCTCTCCTGTTTGGAATGTCTCACAGCTCATTTGGCTGCCCAGGGAGGGGAAGTGGCCTGGGGGTATGCATGTGTGTTCTATTGTGAGCAAGTGCGGTATCAGGTGAAAGGTGAGGGTCTGGGTGGTCGGTGTGTACCTGCCCTGGCTTTCTCTTCACACTAACCTACCTCACAGGGTTGCTGTGAGGATAAAATGGAGAGGAGGCTGCCTTGGGTTCCTTGCAAGAGGAGAAAAGGTGGGATATAAATATAATAATAAATAACAAATAAATTGGGCTGGTTGGACTTAAGTGGGCTGGGGGATATCAGCAAAAATCACGTGGCCTAGCTTGTGCAAATGGAATTGCTTTCTGTTAGGGTAAAGCCACCACTGGATACAACACATTCACCTGTAAAATCACATCTAGAATGTTCATTCCCCTAGTAATTTTCAGTCTCTTCCCTGCTGCACTGATCCTTCTCTGAGTTACTCCTAATTTGGCTCCGCAGTTGAGTCAACACAATTGGAAATGCTGGACAGATTCTCTACCTATTATCTCTCAGGCAGCTGTAGACATTGCAAGGAGATAAAGGAATCTGTGTAGCAGAGAGAAATTTAAGGTATCCAAACAGGTGCAATGGTAGCTCATTCATAAACTGTGCAGGCATGCACAAGCACGCCATACGGGAACACTTGGAAGAGATGCACTGCACATTTTATATTGTAAATGAAATCTAATAGGCACATTCTGACTATAATTAGATATTTCTTATATATATATGTCTGTGGAGAAAAAGCGTCAGAGTTTCCTTGAGCATACACACACACACACACCTCCTCACGTGTAAACAAGTATAATCCCAGTTGGGGAATGGGAAATGCAAAAGGTACATAGTTCTATGATGGCCCATAGAGGCTCCCCATCTTGATGGCTACAGTGCCACAGCCATTCGCAAGCCTTTCACATGCAAAGCCTTTCACATGCTAGCTTTGTTATTTCGTAGCTCTACTGTGTATACCAAAGTGTCTCCCCACCTTCTCTCCTTCCCTCATTTCCCACCCTTTTGTTGTAATCTGTTTACCTGAATAAACTTTCCTGGTTTTACCCCACATGGAGTGTGTGGTTCCTCTGTGGTTCAGTGCTAAATCCAGTGTATAGACCAAGGGCAAGGCCCTGAGAGAATCAAGTCAAGATGGCAGAGCTAAGGCTGGCAGTCTTGCACCTTTGATCTCTGGTCTTGAATAAAGGACCAGTTGGCAGTTCCCTCTTTCACAATATCTCTCTCATATATATATATATATATATATATCCTACACAGCCTAATTAATCCATAAAATGTCTCCCCACAATTCCAAGGCAAAGGCATTGTTAAATGGATTGTTTTGAAACGTAGCGAGGTTGGCATGGTTCAGAGCTTGAACAGATGGGAAGATGTATATACCATGAGTGTTTTTCAGATAGGGGGTGGCTGGGCTGTGCATATGATGCAGCCGATGCAGTGTTCTTGTTGTTGTTTTCCTGGATTTTTCACACTGGTCTTTAGGGTAGCATCTCAGTGAAGTTATCAACACCTGGAGTCAGACCGTAGCTTTAACAAAGGTCCTCTCATTTCCCATTGGGTACACATTCATTTCTCTTGATGTATTGTCTTAGGTGAATGCTGTTTGGCAGGGATTGGAAAGACTACCAGTTACGGGTGAAAATTCCCCACCTTGATCCAGAACTGGCTCAGTCTTTCTGAGCTTTCTTGGAGAAACTTTAGTAGAGAAAATTTAAAGAGTTTTGCCAAGTTCAGTAAGGCCAAGTCAGGGAAACTCTTCCACCATTGCCAGGCCTGCCTGGAACGCTGTTATTCTCCTTTCCCCTTCTTCTAACTTGGTAAGTTTGGGAACGTGTGGGAAGGAGTAGGAAAGAAAAAGGGAACTGGCAGCAGACAAAACTGGGGAAAGCTGAGGACTCATCCTAAGCTCCTGGGTTTCTTATCTGCAATGAAGGTTGTTCTTTCTGAGGTATCTTCCTGGGGATTTTGCCTAAAATAAAGCATTTATTTATTATTATATTTATATCCTGCCTTTTTTCCTCCAAGGAACCAAAGGTGATTTACAACCTTTTTGGACCCATGGGCACATCTGGGAATTTGAGAAACTGCTGTGGGCACCCCCACAAGATGCCTAATCAGTGGAGCACTGCTTTGGCATCTTCCTGTCGCGTCTATGGATCGTAGGCTGCATCTTATTTGGCAAAAACGTTTGTTTCCTGTCTATTGGACACTGTAATGTTTCTTTAATAAGGGATTGTCTAATTCAGCTAATTGCTGCTGGTGCAATACAGCTAATGCTCCTTTTAAACATATGTTTTGGCAATGTCCAGTAGTTGCTTCTTTTTGGGAGGAGGTTATTACACAGATATGTTTTGTACTGGAAAGGTCTTTGATATTCACTGATGTACACACTTTTAAAAATTATTTACCCTCTCCATGGAAATTAACAAATGGTCAGCGTAAATGGATTCTCCACACCCTTTTGACAGTGAAATGACTGATATTACAACGCTGTAAGGATAAACACTCACCTCCTATAATGCATTGGACTGAGGATCTTACAACACTTTCAGTATCTGAATGGGTGGTTTATAGATGCCACCTTCAAATAGATACTTATTTAGCCATTTGGTCTGCTTTTGTTGAGGCCTATGTGTACTTGTAAGAAATTTGTATATATTTCATATGTATACATTGCTAAGGATACAAATACAAATCCATGTACATATATTAAAAAACTTTTTTAAAATTAAAAGTTTCGTGGGTGCACATGGGCACCACATTGGGGATTCCTTCATGGGTGTCATTGATTGGAGGTGCCCCAAGGGAAAAAAATAAAGGGATCCCCAATGTGTTGAAGGGATCCCCAATGTGGTGCTCATGGGCACCCACAAAACTTTTTTTTAAATTCCCCATTTTTAAAATATACATACATGGATTTGTATGTATTCATAACACATTGGGGACGCCTCCTCTCCATTTTATCCTCACAACCACCCTGTGAGGTAGGTGAGGCTGTGTCAGTGATCAGGCCAAAGTCACCCAGTGAGCTTCATGGCCTAGTGGGGGCTAGAACCCAGATCTCCCGAGTCCCAGTCCAACACTAACCACTATACCACATTGGCATTGATAAGAGTGTGAAGAAAGAATTCCTTAGGAGGATTAAAAAACTACAGTTCCCAGAGTTCCCATTGGTGGCAGAGAGAAATGTAAGGCATTCGAACAGCTATCCAAACAGACAGATATTGTAGACAGGAACTACAGGAATGTAGGATGAACTCTGGGGTTTCAACCATAATCTGTTTCTTGTTCCTTCTTCTTTTCCTACCCTTTCACAAACATACCAATTTGTGAGGGGCTGGGGAGGAAAACTGTCAGCAGGTGGGGCTGGCACTGGGCCACTATGAGCTGAGCTGAAACTTGGAGGGGTGTGTGGCTCAGCTTGTAATGGCTTGGGGATTTCCAAACTGGGAAGCTCATATTCTGAACTTGTCATGTCCAATATTTACTGCAATCACTAAGTATTACAAAACCTGTGGAAAGGCAGAGGCAATAATGGGATGAGCATTGCACACCATGTACCACCATGCCTCTATCACAGTAGGGAACCTCAAGCTCAGAGGTCAAATCTAGCCCTCTGAGGTTCTCCAGATGACCATGCCCCCCTTCTCCTGGCCCCTCCCCTTTCCCAGAACCAATCTTTTGGTGGTTTCCCAGCTTTTGTGCAGTTAGAGCAATAAGACAATGGAATCAACTACCTAGGGAGGTGGTGGGCTCTCCCACTCTGGAGGCATTCAAGGTGCAGCTGGACAGCCATCTGTCAGGGATGCTTTGACCTGGATTCCTGCATTGAGCAGTAGGCCCCTTCTAACTCTACTTTTCTATGATTCCCCCCCCCCATTCTTAAAGATTGAAATGCCTCTCCTAAAGCTACAATATCCTGGTATTTTTTTTCTGTTTTTGGCCCCACCCCTTTTGGCTTCCACCCCACCACACCCACCACTGGCATGCGACCCCTAAGAGCTTCTCAGAAATGGAATTCAGCCCTCAGTGAAGTTCTTCACCCCTGATAGTATCTCATATCAGCCTTCAGCAATGGGGGCGGGGGGGGGGAGAGAACATCTGTCTTCAGCCAACTTTTCAGTAGAAAGAAGCAGCAGAGGACTTATTGTAATGAGCCACTGAGAACTCAGGGAGGCCCAGGTACTACACCACACAAGTATACATTTAAATGTATCCATCCGTATAGTAAGCCATGTTTCGTAAAGGGGAGCACAATTGGGAGAAAGGAGGAATTGGGGATTGGTTAAAACAAGGCAACAAGTGACAAGGGTGAGGGGGAAGCCAACCATGTCACAAAAATGTCTGGTGTGTTTTACGTTCAAAATGTATGGAGGATTCCAACCCCTGTGTGCTCGAGAAACAACAGAGAGAGGAGGGAAATATTTCTTCTTCAGGCAGAAGGAATTATTACAAAGGGAAACCTTCCTGAAAAGAAGAAAAATGGGTGGTGTAGGAAGTTCCCAGGGGCAAAAATGCATTTGGCTCATTATGGATGTACTAAAGGCCATCTGCATTAAACTATTTGCCATGAAGGAGTGATGCTACCTAAAATAAACTATCAGCGTCTTACACAGGACAAACCTTTTAATACCTCTGCTTAGAAAGGTCAATACAACAGGGCGTTCTTAAGGCTAATCTTAAAAAATGCAATATAAACATCAAAAACTGGGAAGCTCTGGCCCATGAACGATCTAACTGGAGGTTGGCCTTTCACAAAGGTTCTATGGACTTTGAAGCTTGAGTGCAAGGTGAAAGGTAGAAACGTGCTAAGCGAAAAGCACGTCAAATGAATCCTTTACAAGACCATCTTCCATCTGGTAACCTGTGTCCTTACTGTGGGAAGCTGTGTGGATCTAGAATTGGCCTCCACAGTCACTTACGGACCCATCGCTAGAGTCTACACAATTTTCTTTAGAATTTTCCTCCTTTTAAAATCTCTTTTTTGTAATTTTTTTTTTTTTTAAATCCTGGAAGACAATCTTACTCGGTCACAAGTGATCGCCTGACTGACTGACTATTCCTTCATAATTTATCTGGACTATGCACATCTCAGGAAGAGCAAGGCAGGTATTTTGAGTTTGCCCATAGATATATATGTGAAAATGAGATTGTGTCCCCAAATGAACACTTATCAGCCCTGCCTTTTCTTTAAAAATATGGCCACAACCAAACCAAAGCTAAGTATTTTCAGCTCCCAGTGATTTAATTGGGAGAGATGTACATATGTGCTTAATCCTCCCATTGAAATCCATGGGACCAAAACACCCTTAACTTAACTTTGGCTGAATTATGTCCAATATATTTGAAGGGCAACAAGGCATCTGGGGGCAGCAAAGAGCCATAGCATGTATGTTTTCTACTAAAACACACACAAAAATGGATGTCAGATTTAGTCAATTAATCAGACAGATTAATAAATTAAAAACATATTTGACTTAAAAGCTGCCCCTGATTCATTGGACAAGATTTTTTAAAAATACCCACCTTTAATAACAACACTTATAAATGTCACAGAAGGCAGCCACCAACTCATACATAAGGGCAGCTTTCCCCAACCTGGTGCCTTCCAGATGTTTTTAACTATAAGTCTCAGCATTCCTGACCACTGGCCAAACTGGCTGTGGCTGATGGGAGCTGTAGTCCAAAATGTATGGAGGATACAAGTTTGGGGAAGGCTACAAGAGCGCCTGCCTACCTCTTCTAAGATGGTAGCTGCCGCAACGCATGAGTACATTGTTTAAGAAACAAATCTTACTATGGTCTTCAAAATGATTTATTTCATTCCTAGGCAAATTCAATTGCTCGACTAAAGATTTCTTTAATCAGATGACAGTCCTCTCCTTCCACTACCACCCCGTCCAAAAGACCTAAAACCAAATAAGGACAAATCATTTTGTAGAAATGTAATGCATGTTGTCATACCTACTTCTGAAAACTGAAATTACGGTGTGGGAAAATAATTTCTGAAAGACTGATATTGTTGTATAGGAAAATAAAGAGCCACAGAGATCATTAGGCATTAGTGGCTAGTCTTCCAACTCCACATTAAACAACTAAAATGGGGTGACTCGCTAGCTACTGCGGTCATAACAAGTGTCCTCTTGGTGTCCTATTTGGTTGTGTCCCACTGATGCAGCGAGAGGCCAGGGTGTCCTTCATCTGCCAGGTTAAAAGGCAGTAATGCTATTTGTGGGGTGCTGAGGAGCTGCACTGCAGAGTTCTGAATTCAGGGATATTTTCATTACGTTTGGGAGTGGTGATACTATGGAATAAGGGGACCCCATTAAAATAAGGGGCATCTGGCCATCCTCATTCATAAGTTTAATTCCACTGACTGCTATGTGAATGTTGCTATGTCTGCAGCAAGGCACTATGCCTGAGGAGTCAGTGGCTCTCAAGAATGTGCCTGAGAAGCAGGTGGAATTAAAAAGCTGAATATGGAGGTTAATCAGTTTCCAGTATGACCTCAGTGCTGCACTATCCAAAATTGTCCATCTATGCACAGGAGTGCTGATTTCACTTTTTATTTTCTTTTTTAAATTAAAAAGAAAGAAAGAACCCCCTGACAATTAGAACTGATTTTAAATGGGCTTGTGGGTAGTCACAAGTTAATGCAGTCACAAGTTAATGGCTTTTTGCCATAAGCATGAGGACTAGTAACAGGGCACAATCCAGCTGAATTTAAATCACTGTTAAGTCCATCTGATTTTCACAATGAAAGCAATGGGGCTTAAATAGTCTTATGTTGGCCAGACAGTGCTCCCCTTTCTCTTAAAAATAATAATCAAAATGACTAATGTTCCCAATGTTAATATGAAATTTGCTGTCCTACAAGAAGAAGTATGACATCGCAACAATCAGCCACAAAAAAATTCTTTCTTTGCACAAGAATGCATTTGTGTGTGGGGGGGGGGCATTTCTAATGCTTTTGAGGGAAATTATACTAAATAATTTGCCCAAGTACACATAGGAAGTCTGTGTCAAGAGCAAATGACTGAGACCCAAGGGTCCAGCTCCAAATTTGCAGCCCAGCCTTTAGTTCCATTATGATTACAGGGAGGAGGGAATAATTAAAAAAAAAAAAATCAAACGTGATATCTTGATGAACTGCTATATTTTAAAAGCTTTTTTTAAAAAAAAATAATCACATATTTTCCATAGAGTACAGTAAGACTGATAAATTTTCCCCAGTCTCCTTATTCAAACTATGATTTGGATACCTTGCATGTATGGTTCATTATTCAAAGCAGGAAGGGCATTGAAAGGCACTGATAATCTGTTCTTGTACCATGAAAGAACCACAGATTTCAGACAAGGTCACTTCTCTGTCCTTCCAGAGTGGACCCCACTTCTTCCGAGAAGGATGCCAAGGCATCCAATGAAACATGCTTATGCTAGATTACACACACACACACACACACACACACGTACAAGTTGAGAACCAATGTTTATTGAGTACAAGTCAACTCCCGCACCAAGTCAACAGGAACTATTGATTTGCTTGCACGCAGAAAGCTCATTCAATGGGTTGGATTTAAATTTTTTACAAAATCTCCAAATGATGATTCAAACTAAAATCGATTAGACATCAGGGGGAGAACATCTTTAACTAACAGTAACCACAAGATGCTATGCAAAGGAAGTCTGCTTTATTTTCATATAATTGCATGAGTCAAGGAGTAAATAATCCATTTGAGGTGCAAACATACATTAAAAAACTGGACCCATAGCTTGGGTAAATTCATAGATGTATGCTTGCACCTTAGCTGCATGCCTTCTTGTGCCCATTGGCCACTTCCCTCTCATTGTGCTGTGTAGATCAATAAAAGAATCACAACAATAGGAAGGTGATCTATAGTTAGGCCCAATACCATTGCTGTATAGCAGCAAGGTGATTTATACCCCACACTTAAGAATTACTGGAAAATGGCAGGTAAGAGTTTGGGATGAAGCTATGCCAATGAGATGTCACAAGTCCTGATGTTAAGGTGGCTTTTGCAGTAGTGCTGCTAACATGATGCCATAGGCAGTCGGAATTGTTGAGTTTTGTTAATTGCTCACAATTTAATCTGAGATCCAGAAACAATATTGTCATCTTAATAAGCTTTAACACTGGGAGACGACATTAAAATAAAACCAAGACCCAATGTCAGACCGCCATCAAAATAGCAAACAAGAGAGAGAGAAATTCTGACAAGAGATGGATCACAATATTTAATTTAACAACCATACAGGTTCTGCATTGGTAAAAGCATCCCATTTATCATGTTGTACAGAGAATAGGACTTCATGATCCACGTGAGAACTTTTCAAATCCCAGATCATTTTAGATTCTACGTCAGCCTGGCGCAAAATATCTTTGCTGTAGTCTCCGCTCACAAAATATGAAAAAAAAATAATCATGTTGCAAAGAGGGAAGATTCGTGTTTCAAGAACAGATGACACTCTTTAGTGTACCGGTATCTATCCATTCACTTTATCATGAATCATGAGAATGAACAGCCTAGATAACAGAACTTGCCTATTCAAAAAACTTCCTTCAAGTTTTAAAAAGTAGGTGACTAACTGAGAGAGAGACTGAGAATTTTCCTCCTCAATATTGGTTCCCCAATATATAAAGCTTTAGTGTCAAGGGCTGGAAAATGTTAACCTTGCTTTTCATAGCGGGGCAGGGCGGAAAGGCAACCTATTTCACAGGCTATCTGACATACGGGTGAGAGGCAAATGTTGAGAGAGGCATATTTCTAATGGAGAACAATGTGATTTTAACCTCCCTTAAAAAAAAAATAAGGTTAGGTTATAGATGTAATCTTTGATGGCTAGCCTTGAGATATGCAATAACAGGAAACTGGTGTGAAAACTACTATAAAGAGGAACTAACAGGACCCTAGAGGGGACACCAGCTTCCCGAAAGCCCCAAATGGCTGCAGAGGATAACTGCAGGGAGCCACCGTCAGATTGAATCATTTCCACTTGCTTTTAAGATGTGTGCGTGTGTGCGTGTGTGTGTGTGTGTGTGCGCGCGTGCACGCCTCTGACTGTTATTTTGAGAAACCAGTTACTTTTGGTAAGAAATCACTTGAAATTTGGGGCAGAGTAACTCTCTGTGCAATCGCAAGCCAGGAAGCAGAGCCTGTCTGATCATATCGGAGTCCTGCCGTTATTAGCACATCAGATCTGCTTAAAGGAGCCTGTTTAATCAGGTCCCTCTCATGGTGGCAATCTGTGTTTATATATCATGACAGGGTGGTGAAGGGATCGCTTTGATCTCGTCCCACCAGATGCATTGGCTGATTCCCTACCCATCTCCCCCACGGAAAGTTATTGCCTAGGTCACTTCCTTTAGAAAGAGAGAGAGAACAAATTTTAATCATCTTAATCATTTTAATCTTGTAATTGTTTTTAATTCCGTTATTGTAACTGCTGCTGCTAGCTCTGCTGTTTGTTTTTAATCTGTGGTTTTAAATTTTATATTGTATTTTATGATTTTAACTGTTGTAAACCGCCCAGAGAGCTTCGGCTATTGGGCGGTATAAAAATGTATTAAATAAATAATAAAAAACACCCAGGGATACTGACCTTCACTATCACATCAATTGGCAGGGGCTGGTAATCAAATGTATAGAACACAGTAAAGTTCCCTGCAAACAGTTTCTAGCATCCCATGAAACAAGTCTTTGTCTTGACTGGAGGAAGAAGAATATGCATACATGTACATAAAGAGGGACATTCCAGCCAAATGCTCTCCTGGGAACACAGTGCCTGCTATGGCCCTCTGAAAAAGAGGGAAA
Source organism: Shinisaurus crocodilurus (assembly GCA_021292165.1). Lineage (NCBI taxonomy): Eukaryota > Metazoa > Chordata > Lepidosauria > Squamata > Shinisauridae > Shinisaurus > Shinisaurus crocodilurus. The sequence goes on along the minus strand of CM037880.1, from coordinate 124,920,499 downwards.
AGCAACAGCAAGCCTCTGCATGTGCATGCCATAAACCTTTCTGTGTACAACTGAGTATATGGAATATGGTTTTGCTCACAAGTTTCAAAGCAGTAAGTGAGAACTGCATACGACTGTTGTATTAGGGACCCATGCACACATTTCATCTATGGAGTGATTATTACACAATATCTGTCTGTCTATCTATATCTGTTTCTGTTAAGTATGTACTATTCACAAGAGAACTATATCAGCCTCATTTAAAGACTTTTGCTCCTCAAGGAAGAGCCCATCTCCCGTTTAGATCTTGTGAGAAGAAAACTTTAAATCATAGGTGCCGTAAAGAGGCATCTCCTGATCGCTTTCTGGCTCAAGGTAGCAGATGTGCTGCCAGGCGGAGTAGAATTTTAGCCATTAAACGTCTTGATCCTTGAATGTCATCATCAGGAGTTACCTTAAACGAACACCCAGTTGCACTTACAAAGTGCTGCATTTAACTCTCCATAAAATATGGATTTTATTGCAGCACTGTCAAGACCTCGTTCCAATCCACTGGCCTCTGTGCCATTTGCATATCTCCAGACTCCAACCTTTGAATTAAAACACTGTGTGTGTGTGTGTGTGTGTGAGAGAGAGAGAGAGAGAGAGAATGTTTGTGGGTGGGTATACACACACACACACACACACACACACACACACGATATGCATGCATACCATATGTTCCAGTACATATAGTTTTCCCAGAGACATGTTTCACCCTAAGATTGAATTTTCTATAACTGCTCAACTTCAATATCCAATTTATTCACTTTACACACCAGCCCTCCTTCAGTGTCCAAAGCATTACATGTTTTTCCTGCTTTAGTGCCATCATCCACAACTCCTTCTGCTCTCCATGACTTTTCCTCAAGGAAAGACCTAATTTCAACTGCGTACCTTCTCTAGATCAACACACACCCCCTCATGGCTTTCCTTCTGCCTAATAAGATCAATATCAGATCTAAAGAGAAAGGTGTTTAAAAAAAACACAAAACCCTCATTCTAATAAGCTTTCCAATAAGGGATGCATGCATATTAGGGAGGTGTTTCGGAATTTCTAAAGGGTTTGCTAGTGATCTAAATATAAGGTCTCTCTTTCTCTCTCTTTACTTTACTTAATGACAGCAAATATGCTGCTAACAAGCACATTGATTGCTAGCATCCAGTTGGCATCCCATCCATGCGCCAAAAAGGGGGGGGGGGAAGCACACCACCCATCTCTATCCTAAAAGAGCGCATAGCTGCCCATGTGCTGCCCACACACTACTATGGTGCCCCCCTAGTAACGGACCTGCCAACTTTGGCAAATAACAGGGCTTCATTAGCATTTACAGCAGACCAAACAAGAAGAGACGGAGGAGCGGGGCTCGCGGGGTGGAGGAGGGTGGTGGTGCTGCTAAGAAAGAGAGACAAACAAACCAAGCCAAGAAACCCAAGACAAATAAAAGGGAAGCGCTTGCTTGCTTGCTTGCCTGAACGGCAGCGTCCCAGCCCGCTGGAAAGAAGCGCAAAGCCTCGTTCCCTTACCGTTAAGAAGAGAAGGCAAAAACGATGAGTCAAGGCGCTCAGCCGCGCGGAGTCGCGGAGAAACAGTGGCCAGCGTTGGTAGCAACGGCGCCGCTACTCCGTCTGCCTTCTTCCTCTTCCTCCTCCTCCTCCTCTTCCTCCTCCTCCGCTGCTGCTGCTGCTGCTCCTGCTGCTGGAGCTACTTGCATTGAACTGGGGCTCCGTCTCTCTCTCGCCCAGCATCACTTTAAAACTCTGGCGATAGGTGGCAAGCAAAGCCGAAGGGGCTCTCGGGTTGATTTGGGCTCCATTCAGCGCTCTTCATTAACGGAGGGAAAGAAAAGGGGATATATCTGTATTTTTATATAGATAGATATTCCTCCTTCCTCTCTCTCTTTCAGTCCCTTCCTCTCTCACACACATATACACTGTATTGTTACCGTTATTACTGCTGCTGCTGCTGCTGCTCTTAGTGCTGTGCCTCTAGAGCCGCAGCTCAGTACGGAGAGAGGTTAAGGGCTGTGGAAAAGAAAAAGCGCCTCTTCCAGGCATCCAGCGATTTGCAAGTGAATGCGGTGGGAGGTACGAAGGGGAGGGCTTTGTGGAAGACCCCCCCCCCATCGCCCCGCCCGGCTCCTTTCCTCTCCGCCTCATTGTACGACGGAGAACGACTGGCTCTTCTTTTCTGAAGTCTCTCTCAAGCAAGCCCTCCCGCTTCTTCTAATCTGGTCGATTGCCACATAGTAAAACCCAAAGTGTGTGTATGTGCGTGTGTGCCTCTTACAACTTTGCACATGGAATATGGCTCTATGGCGGGGATTGTTCGCCTGGAATCAAATTTCGGTCCGCTCTTCATTCTTCAACCATCACCCACTGCGTCCCCCAATTTCTCGGTTTAAACTTTGGAAGAGACTTTTTTTCACAATAGGGGGCTGTTGTTATTACCCGTACTCTGACACACTACTCTGATTTTGTTCACTTCGTGCGAGCCTACAGTTCATTTCCATGGTGAATACAAGATGCTGGTTATTACCTATATAAAGTCCTAAATGGTTTGGGATCAGGATATTTGAAGGACTGCTTCCTCCCACATGAACCTGCCCATCCACTGCACTCATCATTTGAGGTCCTGCTTGACGTCCCATTGCCATTAGTGATACAACTGGCTGGGATGAGAGACAGGGCCTTTTCTGTTGTGACACCCAGGCTGTGGAAATCCATCCCTAGAGAGGTTCTGTTGGCCCCTTCTTTTGTAGCTGTTTGGGTAAAAATATTTATTTTGCCAGGCATCTGGTGTGGTTTGGAGGTCTCCCTGCTGTCTGAATAGTACTTCAGTGACTCAGATTCATTGCTTTCTGCTTTATTTCATTGTCAATTTTTATTTGTCTATTTTTATGGATATAAGCCACTGTGCAGGTTCCTTTGAGGGCCAAAGGTGGGAGTAGGAATCATTTTATAAATAAATATAATGTAGAGCATTATTTTATTTATTTATGATGTTCATATCACTTTTTATTTCCTTCCAAAGGGCTGAGGACAGCACCTTCTCATGTTATATTAATTAAGAGCCTTGTGAGTTAGGTTAAGTGAGATACTGACTACTCAGTGAGCTTCATGGCCAAGTGGAGATTTGAACCCAAGTCTCCCCAATCTTAGTCCAACACTCTAGCCACTACACCACACCTGCTCCTTTTCATATTACAAGAACTCGTTTTAGCATTGTTGTACTTTGACTAACAAGTGACGTGAAAACAAAGTATTGCTTTTCAGAGTTAGTGACGGTACTTAGCATTTATATGGTACTTTATAGTGCAATCCTATACATGCTTACTTGGAAATAAGTCCCACTGAATTCAATGGGGCTTACTTTCTAGTAAGTGTGTTTAGGATTGCACCCTTAAAGGGTTCAAAATGCTTTTCATGCATTATTGCAACTCCTTAATCCTTATGACAACTCTGTAAGGTAGGTAAGTATAATTAGTTCCATTTTGCACATGTGGCCTAAGGCAGAGATGAGATTTGAACTGGGGTGGGTTGCCCTGAATTCCCACTGAAATCAAGGGGTCTTAAGTCAGTAAGTTTTCACATTGATTTCAATGGGATCTAAGTGGAACTAGCTTAATCTGGATGCATTCCTATATTCTTAAACCCACAAAGATTTTGTTTTTGTAAACAAAATCTTCTGAGTGATGTCTTCATATGTTGTATGAAGACATCCCCCCCCACTTTAAGTTAAAACAGTAGGGCGAGGGAAGGAGGAATAAGTTAACAGGATTGTAATTTTAGATCAACAACAGGTAAAACCCATTTACTTCACAAGACCTTTACTTTCTAGTACACATTGCAAAAACTGATGAATTTCTCCATGAAGAACCGCTGATGGTAGATTCATACATACGGTACTTCACCCCTATGCATTCAGACAAACACATGTGGACTTAAAGTACAATGGTCCACTAAAGTAACATAGGGTTCTCAAAGGTAGAAAGACTTAGGGCATTCAGCCAAATGCCCTTATAAGCCCTCTTCTCCTTCCATCTGCAGCAACTTGAACCATAGCTGACAATGGTTCCCAAACCTCCAGGATCAGATGGGGGGGAGGTGCACGTAGCATGCTGCAGAGGGAAGGGGCAAGTGACAATGCTCCTTTCTGTGCATGCAAACTGTGTTCAATAAATCGAAGGAAAAGTAGGAAGCAAGCCAATATTTCTGAAGCAAAAGGAACATATTTTCTCTCTTTTTAGATGATGCACACATGTGTCATAGCAAGCATAGTCTCAGAAGAAGCATTTCACATGAGAGAATGCCTCTTTTAAGATAGTGTTGGCGTCTACAGTTTTTATATATACAGGTGTATATCCTGCCCAACTAATTGGGGCCCCCTTTTTTTGGTCAAATAAAAGTTTTAAGTCAATTAACCAATGTTGCAGCCCTGCTATTTTCTAAATTAAAATTGGGAGGCACCCTTACACCCCAAAAGGTTTACTTTTAGTGTGTGAGAAAGTAGAACTACTGACATTCAGAGAAGCCCTTCCTCTGTGTTTCTGTGTGAGTTACTGTTCTAGGCAAGCCGTCTGACAAATTCATGCAACAGCAGTGACTGAGTCACCAACATGCACCCAGTGCAGAGACATGGAGAAAAAAAAATACCTGTCCCCAGCAGGAGCTGGAATCATTCAGAGACACAATAGGCAACTGACTATGCAGGTGGGTGCTCTGGGCTTCCAGTTTGAGAGCCAGTGTTGTGAAGTGCCTAGACTGAGTGTCAAACTAATACCAGGAAGGACTGGATTCAAATCGCCGTCACTGGAGGATTTTGGGCCAGTCACCATCACTCAGCCTAATCTACCGCACAGGGTTGTTGTGAGGGCATAATGAGGGGGACGACAACCATGTGCGCTGCCTTGAGTTCCTTGAAAGAAATGTGGGTTAAACCTGTCATCATACTTGTGGCTCATGCTGGCTCAGCTTGTCTGAGTGTGGAAAGCGAAGCAAGGTCAGGCCTCGTTATTACTTGGATGGGAGACCCCTCCCCTAGTTTTCTGCACTGAGCAGGGGGTTGGACTCGATGGCCTTGTAGGCCCCTTCTAACTCTATGAATCTATGAATCTATGAAACTAATTTATTTCTCATGGCACACTAGCAGTATTCTCGCAACATGCCCCCGTTTGCTTGCCCAGTTTGGCAATTGCTGTGCTAACCTAACGACACAGCGCTCTAATGAAGAGACACTATAAATGCCTTTTGTTGATAGCTGGGAGAAGGAGAAACGGAAGGTGATAATGTAAAGACTGCAATGCTGTGCGCAATTGCTTGGGAATTGAACTCATTGAACTCTGTGGGACTTTCTTCCAAGTAAACAGGCATTTGGACTAGGCTGTAAAAGGTTCTTCTGGAGTAAAATACCACCAGTATGTCCATTTTCAACTGATCTGAAGTCATTCATCAGCCCCAGCCCCACGATGAGGAGTGGTTATTGCAGCCTTCCCCAAACTGCTGCCCTCCAGATGTACAACTCTCAGCATCCCCCAGCCAGCCATGTTGCCTGGGAGTTGTAGTCCAACACATCTGGAGGGCACCAGGCTGCGGAAGGCTGTTCTAATGGTAGAGCACATGGTTTGTATGCAAAAGAATCCAGACCCTGGCATCGTGAGTTGAAGGAATCCAGGCGCGGAGCTGGGAATTCTCTGACAACCTCAAGAGCCCCTGTCAGTCAAAGCATACAATATTGAGCAAGACAGATTCCATATAAGGCAGCTTCGTATGTTCACACAGAATAGTTAAAGCAATGATCCAGGCAAGCTGGCATAGGGTATGTGGTGAGCTCAGAAAATCCTTTTGCCTACAGGCAAATCAGGAGCGACAGAGCTATACATCATTGGTCTGGTTTTCTAAAGCAGCCTTGCCCAATCTGGTGCCCTCCAGATGTTTTGGACTTCCAGTCCCATCAGCCCCCTGCCAGCCTGGCCAATGGTCAGGAAAGCTGGGAGTTGTAGTCCAAAATATCCAGAGGGCACTAGGTTGGGGGAAGTTGCTCTAAACTTCCTTACAGTGCACAACAACACTTTTACATCCATCCATTGATCTTTCATTAGAACATATATATTTTTTGGAAAACATACAACCCTCATGCCTCCACGTTAGAAGTAAGTGAAGTCAGAATATGAATATTGCGGGACAGGAGCAGCATGTCCACCAACTGTGACTTGCCATCTGCCACATTTGTTAAAATTATATGCACATTTTCTGAGTCAATTGCAAGCCAGTTCTCAAGAGAGCGGTGGCTTGCAACACCTGGTGGAGTTTCAAAATGGCCACGGATGCACTACTACATGTTGCTCAATAACTCCCAAGAGCTTTTTATTTGAACTAAAAACAAACAAACTGGACTTCCTATTTCAGCCTTTCCCAACCTGGTGCCGTTCAGATGTTTTGGACTGCAACTCCCAGCATTCCTGAGCATTGGCCATGCTGGCTGGGGCTGATGGAAGCTGAAGACCAAAACATCTGAAGGGCACCTGGTTGCGAAAGGCTGCCCTATTTCTTTCCTAATTTGGGGACTGAATATATCTGCACATTTTGCATATAAGAGACTTTTCCTTGCTTATTGCATAATGAATGTCTACTGTTTGTTGATAGTAATTAGGGAACTGGACCATTCATGGAGGACCAATGGCGACAAATTATATTGGTTGTATGCTACCTCCAGTTAATAGTTACTGTGGGATACGGACAACAGAGGAGAGGGCTACTGCCCTTGTGTCCTGCTCATGAGCTGCGCAGAGGTGTCTGATTGGCCACCGTGTGAAATAAGATGTGGAATTGGATAGGCCTTTGGTCTGATCCCCAGGGTTCGTTTTATGATCTTACTTCCTTATATTCCTCTTTCCCAGTCTCGCTTATGTTAGCCTACACAACTCAGGAAAACTGAACTCTCTATGGAGCCTCATACAAAGTAAGAAATCTCATGCTGATAGATCTCTTATGGGCCTGTGGGCCCCATTGTTAGTCTGACCCTAACAACTTGTGACACCAGCCACAGTATAGTTTTAATTTTGTGATTATTGGATTTAATCTATATCTATATCTCTATCTATCTATCTATCTATCTATACACACACACACACACACACACACACACACAGAGTGTAAGCTTCCTATAAATAGTAATAGATATTTGTGTTCATATATACACCAATACATTATTGTACATTCAAGATTATGCAGGGATGGCTGTTTTGAAGAAGAAGAAGAAAAAAGCCATTATGCGTCTGATGTTCCCCGACCATCCAAATCCTTAAAAACAATACAAAAATAGCACAGAAACATACTCCGTGTATTCCTGACACAGGAAGACACTTTGACACTCTTCTTTGGACACCCGTAACAATTTATGAGTTCTCAGGTGGAACACCGCATTGGGTCACGGCACTGGCATCTGAAAGATGTCCCCCTGGGAAGTGAAAATCAATCAAACCCTTATTTTATGAACCTCAAAAGAATTTGGAAGCAAGCCATTCTCTCTCAGGATGTAAACACTAGGTAGTTATAATATATCCCTAACTGAAAGTACAGCAAGATTGATATTGTTTGAACCTCAGAACTTCCATATCTGAATTAACTATGTGCCTACTCTGTAGCTGAAGGGCAATATCATTCAAAGAGTACTCCCTTTTATCTGGAAATACAATCAGATTACTATTTTAGATGATCACTGGGATAAACAGAAATTAATTTGCCAGAGCCAGTCATGGGTGCTCATACCCCAATCAAGATCTAAAGTAGGCCCCCCCTGAGCTCAGTTGCCGAAGCTGCAGTCATGGCAGGCAGAAGGTACTATATTGTTGACCAAGCAAGGACCTAATGCTAGGCCAATCCAGAGGCTTCATATTGACTATGAATTGCAGGGGCCAATGTTGCACATCCCTATCCTGAGACCTGAGCAAATGTAGTTTACAGTAGCTTATGAGCCTAGGTCTGAGCTAGAGACTATGGGTTTCTTAATTCTAGACCTGGATTCCCAGGCAAGTTTACAACCCAGGTTAATATACCCTACTGTGCTCCATATTTAAAGAGGTTATGGGTTGGTCCTGACAATAATTTCTCTACCTATTCAGAGGAAGCAGCAAACATGGTGCCAGCTTGTGTACAATTCCATACAGAAGAGGGAAGAGATTCCCGGCCAACCTCTGTGAACGATCAAGTGACACCATGAATTATGAGGGTAGAATAATATTATCTTTGCCTGCATAGCTACTGATGTTATTGATGACCACAGCTCTCTCCAGATCTTTGAAAATCCAGATGCATTGTTTGACTCCTTGACCTTCTGCAGTAATGAGTTCCACAGGTGGGTTATATACAGCATAAATATTTCCCTTTTCTTTGCTCTACATGTACTGGCTTGTACATTCAAAGAGTGCCTTGTTCTTGCCTTGTGGGGTCAGGACCAACAGAGGGTCTTTCTCTACCATGGGACAGGCAGGCAGACAGAGTGCTTTGAGGATTGGCCTACTGGCTCTGTCAGGTTTCATAATCTTAGATTCTCAAATCAAATCCTTGGCTTCTTCTCCAAGTAAATGCCATGGCATCCTAAAACTGGATATTTTAACCGCAGTTGTCCCTGCATTCTTAAGAACTCACTTTAGATTGTACACAAAACACATTATTTGTACAATCATGATGTTGCTTATGATGAAATGCCCCCAGAAAACTCACAAATCCTCTTGTCCATCTCTAGTATTTTCCCTTCTCAAGAGTGTCTCTTGAGCTGAATGAGTCTGCACATGCATGTTTCTGACTGTAACATCAAGCAATGGCTTTCATGTCACCTCACATCATTTCCAACACAGTATCTTCCCAAAGAAGCAGTTCACAGATACAGCTGTGAGGTATTTTATTTTGTGGTAACCAGAGAGGCCTTGAATTCCATATTGCATTCCAGGCCCAGCTTCAGGTTTGAGGGAGCACTAGGTAAAGTGCCCTCTGGAGGGGACCCTCCTCTGTGCTGCGGTCTATCTGGCTTATCTGCAGTGGTGGCAGGAAGCAGCAGCAGCAGTGTTCCCAGCAGCAACAGGTGGCGGGGGGATGCCATTTTAATTTCCCCAGAGAAAGGCCCCAGAGTGACAGTAGTTCAGGAGCATGGTGTAAAATTAAAAGGCCAGTAGCTGCTAAGTGCTACTTGCAGTGCCAGGCCAGATTATTATTTTGTTTAAGAGGGCCCAAGACAGGCATCAGTGAGCAGCAGGGCACTGGGGCCTTGCTGCTGCTCAAGGGTGGCAGGTACTGAGGCCTGGTCTTTTGTATTGGCTCAGGCTTATTACCCTCACTCCAGTTGTGGCAATGATGGTGGACAACTTCACTATTTCAGTTGAAAGTTCTCCTGCTGAAAGGGGGGAAAGCAAAAAAAATGGAAAGAAATAGAGCTCGGCAAGGACACATTCCCATGACTGCTCCTCTCACCCAGCTGACCAATTTAAAAAGTAACATTTTGTGTAAACATTAAAAAAAACAGTGAGAGCACCTCACAAAGCAAAGCAAACTACAGTAATACCTTGGATTGCAAGTAACTTGGTTTGAGAGCGTTTTGCAAGACAAGCAAATTTTTAAATATTTATTTAATTTTTTTTTACTTGATATACAAGCGACGTTTTGCAATACAAGTACTGTAGTACGGCTTAAATTAAAAATCTCTGTACAAATTTTTTTGGGGGGGATTTCGTTTTGATATAAGAGTGTTTTGGATTACAAGCACGCTTCCGGAACGAATTATGCTCTCAATCCAAGGCATGACTGTACCTGACCTGACTCTGCTGGTTGCTGCTGGCTGCTGCTTCCCTCTAGGATCCTTCCAGATTCACAGTCTGAGAAACAAAGTAAAATTAAACTCCTGGTCTCGAACTCATTCTGTCTCTCTCAATCTCTTTCTCTCTCTGTTTCACCCCCCCTCTCACTCATACACACACACACTGCTGTCTAGCAGTGCTCAAAGAAAGAAGTGAATTAAGAAGGGGGGAAAGAGTTGGACTGTCCATTACGGCTCTCTGCGCAAGGGCATGGTAGTACATTTGAAAAGATAAAGCAGTGGTTCTAAGATTCTTTATCTTAAGAATGGACTCAGTGATGTCCACTGCACTGCTCTCTCCCATGTTCTCACCCTGGCCAAAGCAAGAAAGAGGGTATCCTGGGAGAAGATAAAAAGAGTAAAAAACTGGATCCTGTGCAGGCACTGGTAGCTGGATTAGGACCATGTTTGGGTGTAAGGCAGAGTGGTCCTCCTGGACAACCCGCCTCACTGCCTGTCTCTGAGTGCCTTCTTAGGCAACTCCATAGGAAAGCATTGGTGAATGCATCTGCATCCAGTGTGCAGACGCGGTAACTCAAACAGTGGACAAAACTTAGGAAGTAGCCGTGCATTCAAGGCAAGTAACATGCTGGGTCCCAGCGCAGGCAGGGTCTATTCTGGACTGGATGGCAGGCCAGACATGGGGGTGTGGCTGTCCTCTCTGCACAAAGTATAGGACTGCTGCTGAACACGGCTATAATTAATTGGCCCTCATTTCTTTCTTCCTAAAAGTACCTCTCTGACTTCCATTAAAAACACTAAGCCCACTAATCCTTTGATATTTGTGGTGTAGTGGTCCGAGTGTTGGACTGTGACTCGGGAGATCCGGGTTCTAGTCCCCACTCAGCCATGAAGCTCCCTGGGTGACTTTGGGGTAGTCACTGACTCTCAACCTAACCTACCTCACAGGGTTGTTGTGAGGATAACATAGAGAGGAGGAGAAGGAATATGTAAGCCGCCTTGAGTTCCTTGCAGGAAAAAAGGTGGGGTATAAATATAAAAAATAAATAATAATAAATCTAGAATTAATTGTACCCGTTACTTTAGCATCTACAACCCAATTTGTTTCTGTGATCACTTTCCCCCTGCCCCAATCATCACTATAATTTCTTATTCGCCCACATTTTACACCTTTCTTTGCAACCCTTGGAGACTTTTAAATGAACATGGAGAGTCTTAAGATCTTTTGATAATTTCTATTTAAATTATGTGGCAATGTCATTTGAATTTTCAGGTTTGAACAATACTTGACCAGTGCAGGCCAACTGGGGAGTTACAGGTAGGGATGTATGACCATTTAGTTTCTGCTTGAGCCTGCCATGTTCGCAACCCCAAATGTGAGAGTGAGAACGTATCAGCCAAAAATATTTGCAAATTACTGAACAGGTGTGCAACTTTCCCTATTCAATTTGCACAAAGTTTCAAATTTGCACAGATTTCTACATCAGCCCTGCTGTAATCTATGGTGGAAATTTGTGCAACTTTGGAAATTTGTGCAAAATGGGGTGGGTGGGGGTTGCGCAACTTTCATGTTTGATTGATGTTTGTTTTGCGCAATTTCCCCGTTCACGTAAAATGAGCGGCGAGCACAAACACGAATGTAAATCGGGCATGAGACAAGCAGCTAGCCAGTGTTCAGAGGATCTCGGTGAGAGCTCGAACATCGCTCATTAGCCTATCCCTAGTTTACAGGCTTGTAAAGATTCCTTTCTTCTGCAAAAATTAGCTGTCATATAATTGAAAAGGCTTCCAAGTACAAGTTGTCTTCCAGGTCATCACACTAAAGAGATATAGAGCATTATGGTGAATCAGATCATTTGCCTGTTTAACCCACTCCTGCTTGCTCTGACTGAAGGCGGCTCTCCGATGTTACAGGCGGAGATCTTTCCTAGCCTTGCTACATGAAATTATTTTAACCAGAGGCTGAACCTGGGATCAGCATGAACTTTGCCACTGAGCCATGGCATTTGATATATTTGTGGGCTTCACCCAGCTTTGATCCATCTGGTCTGAATCGTTTAATTAGAGCTTCTAGAGCCTAGCTTTCCCTGTTATTTTTATACCATATGAGAATGGTGATGTAAAAATCCACCTCCACAGTATAATATTACATTGGACAGAGTTCTCTCTATCACCCTATGTGAATGGGAGCATGGAAAACCACGGGTATGAGTAGCTGCAAAAGCATAGGATCTTTTACTGCTGAGCCATGCAGATCAATGAAGTAATAATGACTTTAATCAGGTTCCCACAAGGCTGTTAACATTTCCACCTGCCATGGAATAGCATTTTTTTTTTTTTAAATGCAAACCCTTTTGTTGCTTTTTAGGTGCTATTGCCCTGCCCCTGAAAGTCAATTTCTCCTACTTCATCTTCCTTATATTTGTGGCAAGCATGCCCACATTAACCCAGTTTTGCTGGGCATCTTGATCTCTCCCTTTCTCATTCTCATCTTTATTACTTAAAAAAAAAAAAAACACTAGCCCTGTTCATTGTAAGTCAGTTGCTTCTTCTGGTATCCTGGGAGAAGATAAAGCAGTGGTTCTAAGATTCTGGATGGCCAGGTTTCTATGGAATTCAGGAGATGGGTAGCCAACATAATTAAAGAAATGCAAATTGCTACAGATGTTGGCACTATTTAGGATATTTCTTTTTTATTTTGGTTGTTATTTTCAATTTTATTTTTATTTCATTTTTATACCTTAATGGTTCTGTAAGGTTTAACATAATAAATATTAGTTTGAATTTTCTTTTTGAAAGTTTTGGACTGAAATGTATCATATTAATGATTTATATGTTCTATCATTTAAAAGTAGGTAATTTCTGTGAAATTGGTAAGATCTGTATGTGTGGAGGGGTAAATATATTCTCTCTATGTTCAATGTGATTTCATGGAATGTCAAGGGGTTGTGGAATTTAAATAAGCAGAAGAGAGCGCTTTTTAAGTTAAAAGAGCTTAATGCCTTTTAACTTTTATTATTATTTATAATTCAGATATCCCGATATCCACGATCCACCAGATGTTTGGACCGGATTTTTGGAACCTCACTGCTCGGGTACAACCCAGTACCTAAGTCAGTGAGGTATCCTCTGATTATGCAGCTAGTACCTAGTAGTGCTACTTTTTGTAACTGTTCTATCATGATCTTATCAATACCAATTGCACTCAAGTGCTTTTTCAACCCTTTTGGGATTGCCCCTAATGTTCCTATATCACTACTGGAATCACTGTTGTTCTTTTCTCCCAGAGACGCTGTACTTCAATTTTCAAATCCTGATATTTTGTTATCTTTTCAATCTTTTTTTCTTCTACCTGGCTATCACCTGCTGCGATCGCCACCTCAATCAGCTTAACTAAGTTTTTCTCAACCACAGTGATGTCTTGGGTATTGTGCTCGAGCTTCTTATCAGTTTGGACTTTAAAGTCCCACAAGATCTTTATTATTATTATTATTATTATTATTATTATTATTAAAAACCATTTGATGGCTGTAGATGAATGTTTGTTGAGAACCGATTAAGTTGCTGAGGTCTATGTAACAGATACCATTACTTCAACACAGTTTAAAGGGGTTGTGACTTGTGATTTTAATTCATAAGGGACTTTTCAGTTCAACAGGTGATTAATTATTCTGATGGTTGCTTTTTTATTCTGGCTGGCAAATATATTGATACGGTAATTGCTATGATTAATGTGTATAAACCTAGTAATGATTCTCCGGTTATGGTTCATGAATGTTTTAGCAAATTGGTTGATATTGCTTATGATTATTTGATTGTGGGCAGGGACTTTAATGAGATTTTAGACCCTTTGCTAGATAGGAGTACGCCCACTCCTAAGAGGTAAACGGTACTGAGATTTACACTTCAGGCTGATATGGCTGAACTTGGTTTGACAGATGCTTGGAAATTTTGCATCCTGGCAAGAGAGGCTATACAGGCAGTCCCCAGGTTACGAACGAGTTCCATTCTTAAGTATGTCTTTAAGTCGAATTTGTATGTAAGTCAGAACAGCATAGCGTTCTATATGTTAAAATCAGCATTTATGCAAATTGCGTAGTGTACTATGCTATGTACTCTACGTAAACAATGTAGCACCAGGGGACCCAGAAGTCTGTTCTTAAGTTTGGGTTGTCTGTAAGTCAGACGTTCTTAACTCGGGGACTGTCTGTACTTTTATTTCACCTGTTGATCATAATTGCTTTCAATTAGATTATTTTTTAGTTTCTACATCTTTGCTACATCAAATAAATGTTTGTAAGATTGATACACCGGTAGTCTCAGACCATGCTTGGAGTTATAATTTTTAAGTCTGCCAAGGCCCCTGGTCTATGGCGCTTTAATGTTTCTCTTCTTAATTATAAGATGTTTAAAAATTAGATTTCTGCGGAGTTACTCAAGTATATTAAAATTAATAAGGGTACTGCTGATTCTTGTGACATTGAGTGGGAGGCCAGTAAAGCTTTTATACGGGGCCGAATTACCGCCTATGCTTCCTATAAGAATTGTGTTTTTTTTTTAAATGACAGATATCTCTAAATAAGAAGTTGAAATCTCTTATAATCTAGTTTGCCATTTGCTCAGCTGCACATCTTTATCAGGAGCTGCAGAATGTTAAATATGAGTTGAATAATATCCTTTCACAGCAGGCAGAATTTGCCTTAACCTGATTGCGACAGGTGTATTGGGAAAATGGTGAACATCCCGGCAAGATTTTGGGCACGTTGTCTTAAACAGCAAAAACATTGGAATGTTATTTCAGCTATTAAAGATGAGCGTTATATGACGTACACCTCTCCCATAGATATAACTGCACAATGTTTTTAATGTTTTATTCTGATATGTACAGAAAGGGTTGTGAAACATTGGAACAGGATATGGATGCTTTTTTTCTCATGTTAATCTTCCATGTTTAGATTCCTCACAACGGCTGTTTCTTTTGGCTTCTCTGCATATGGAGGAAATTATGAAAGCAATTACAAATATGAATATGGGGAAATCACCTGGTCCAAATGGGTTTCAAATTGAATGGTATGAAACATTTTCCAGCCTCTTAGTTCCAAAGCTGTATTGTCTTTATAATCATATTTTTGAAACTGGCTTTCTTTCTTCATCATTAAATGATGCTTATATTACAGTGATTCCTAAGCCTGGAAAGGATCACTCTTATTGTGCTGATTATCAACCTATTTTATTAATTAACATAGATATTAAAATATTAACTGCAATTCTGGCTTATAGATTGCAACAAGTTATTAAAACACTGGTTCTAACAGACCAGGTGGGATTTATTAAACATAGAAAGGGGCCCATTATGCTTAGATTAGTTGTTGATCTGATAGCTTTAAATACTGATAGAACAGACCAGGCTGCCATTGTTTCTTTGGATGCTAAAAAGGCCTTTGACATATTTCATTGGAAATTTATTTTTGCTATATTGAGTAATTTTTTCGGCTTTCCTGTAGAATTTTTGAAATGGGTCAAAACTTTATATTCTACCCCAAGAGCTAGAGTTATGACCAACAGTCTTCTCTCAGATTTCTTTCGGAGAGATACCAGAACAGGGATGTGCACTTTCTCCATTGATATTTGATTTATGTTTGGAACTCCTGCCATGTGCTGTTAGACAGAATAGTAATATTCATGGCTCTGCATGATTGTTTAGAATTTAAAATTACTCTTTATGCTGATGATCTCTTATTGTTTATCTTGAAACTTCAGTCATATGTTCCAGCGTTGATGTAGTTGATTAATACTTTTGATTATTTGTCTGGCTATTCAATTAACTGGTCAAAGTCTGAAATGATGCCAACTGGAGATACTACATTTCATAGTGTATTAGCTAATTGGCAATTTCAATGATGTCCAGATTTTATTACTTATTTGGGAATACTTATCCCCAGTGACATATCCAAAATGATCAAGCTAAATGTGAATAAGCTGATGAATGAAATCTCACAGGATATAGATAGATAGGCATCTTTAAAGTTGAATTTGTGGGGTAAGGTTAATATGCTTAAGATGAATATTATACCTCGGATTCTTGATGTTATACGTAAGATTTCTGTATTTATACCTGGCAAATATTTTCAAAAACTTATTGCTCTGTCTCATTATTATTTTTTTGAGGTTCCACCCCATCATGAATATTCTTGAAAAGGATGCAACTTCCAATTAAAGAAGGTGGGTTTGGCTTTCCAGATCTTGCTTTATATCATCGGGCCTATTTGTTGACCAGTACTAAATTTTGGTCTTTTCTGCTTAGATTAGATTTTCCACCTTGGTCAGCTTTGGAATTGTTCTGTCTGGATCCTCTCTCCAGATGGATGGCATTAGGTTCTTGGCACACTAAAACGGATAAGGTTCTTCCCACAGTTACAGCTGTAAGAGATGTGTGGCTTATAATATCACATCAATAATATTTCAATTATTTTCCCATGCTAAATTGACTCTATGGGGAAATTCAGATTTAAAAATTGGTAAGAAAATGTTTTTGTGGTGGACTTGGATGGATAAGTTGATTTTTACCTTGGATCAATTAGTGGGTGCTGATGATGAGTTTTTGGCATTTTAGGCTTTGCGTGCCAAGTACGATTTGCCCATTATAGCTGAATGGCAATACTTGCAATTGCAACATTTATTGGAATCCAGGTTTGTCCCTGCCACTTTTATAGCTTTAGAATCTCCTTCACTATTGGAATTACTTGTAGAGGCTGATCAGATTTATCGACTCATGATCCATGTTTATAAATACTTATTATTGGTGAATAAATATGATATAATATTATTGGTGAATAAATATGGTCTTAAGCAGGAATGGAATAGGGAACTGGACTGTCCTATTTTGCCTAACCAATGGATTGCTGCTTTAGTGTCTGTATCTGAAGCATCAGTGGATCTTGGGTTATTCAGCAAAAACTTTTGTTCCATGTTTAGTTTAGGCTACAAGGGAAGAGTACAGGCAGGTAGCACAGAACTGCAGGAATAATGTCAGGAAGGCTAAAGCTGAGAATGAGCTGAAGCTAGCCAGGGATGCTAAAAACAACAAGAAGGTTTTCTTCAGATACATGCATAGTAAAAGACAGAGGAAAGAAATGGTGGTTCCACTACGCAATGACGATGGCAAATTGATAACAGAAGACAAAGAAAAGGCAGAAGTGTTCAATTCCTACTTTGGCTCGGTCTTCTCCCAAAAGAGGGTCTATGACCCCCCGGGCAAACCTGAAGTGCAGACTGAAGAGGCAGGATCGCAGCTTGAGGTTGATAGGCAAATGGTCAAGGAGCACCTGATTACTCTGAATGAGTTTAAATCTCCAGGGCCTGACAAGCTACATCCTAGAGTGATAAAGGAACTGGCAGAAGAACTCTCAGAACCACTGTCTATTATCTTTGAGAAATCATGGAGGACAGGTGAAGTGCCAGATGACTGGAGGAGGGCAAAAGTTGTTCCCATCTTCAAAAAAGGCAAGAAGGAGGAACCTGGGAACTATAGACCAGTCAGTCTAACATCAATCCCTGGGAAAATTTTGGAGCAGATTATAAAGAAGTCAGTCTGCAAGCACCTTGAAAGCAATGCAGTGATTACTAGAAGCCAGCATGGATTTGTCAAGAACAAATCCTGCCAGACTAATCTGATCTCATTTTTTGATCAGGTAACCTCCCTTGTGGACTGTGGGATTGCTGTGGACATAATATATCTGGACTTCAGCAAAGCTTTCGACAAAGTGCCTCATGATATCCTGATTAGCAAGCTAGCTAAAAGTGGGCTGGATGGAACAACTATCAGGTGGATCCACAATTGGCTACAGAATCGGACTCAAAGGGTGCTTATCAATGGTACCTTCTCAAACTGGGGAGAGGTAACGAGTGGGGTACCACAGGGCTCGGTCCTGGGCAGGGCCGGCGCTACCGCTAGGCAGACCCAGGCGGCTGCCTAGGGCGCGTGGCGGAAGAGGGCGCAGAGTTTCTGCGCCCCTTCCTCGCCTCCGGCGCGCTCCTGCCCTGCCTGCCGCCTCCGCCGCGCCTCCCCGCCCGCTTGCCGGCTGCTGCCGCCGCCACACCTCCCCCCCGCGCCCGCGCACCCGCCCGCCCGCCCGCCAACCTACATACCTTCCCGTCGTAAAGCGCGGGGGTCCCATCGCGTCGGAGGAGGAGGTGGCGGCAGCAGCAGCAGCAGCCAGCAGCCAGCAGCGGGGGCGGGGGGAAGGTAGGTGGTGGTGGCGGCAGCGGCGGCGGCGGCGCGGGCAGGGGGGTTGCAGAGCAGGGCTGCTTTGCTCCGGAGCCCCCCCCACGGCACGAGGGGGGGCGCTAAATATAATTTGGCCTAGGGCGCCAAACAGCCCTGCACCGTTCCTGGTCCTGGGCCCAGTGCTCTTCAACATTTTTATTAATGGCTTGGATGAGGAGGTACAGGAGGGAATGCTTATCAAATTTGCAGATGACACAATGCTGGGTGGAACAGCTAATACTCTGGAAGACAGAAACAAAATTCAAAGTGATCTCGATAGGCTGGAGCGCTGGGCTGAAAACAACAGAATGAAATTTAATAGGGATAAATGCCAAGTGCTGTACCTAGGGAAAGGAAACCAAATGCACAGTTACAGAATGGGGGACACTTGGCTCAACAATACTACAAGGAATCTTGGAATTGTGATAGATCACAAACTGAATATAAGCCAGCAATGTGATGTGGCTGCAAAGAAGGCAAATGCTATTTTGGGCTGCATTAATAGAAGTATAGCTTCTCTTTCTGTCTTATACATGTTTTTTATATATAATTTTTTAAAAAATACTTCTGGAAATTTTTATATTACCGGTACATTATAAAATTTAGTCTATTTTACTATATTTTCATGGTTATATTTTATATATACATTTTTCTTGACTTTTAAGTTTCTATGCTTTGTTTCTGTCAGGATTTTAAACATAGTCCCTTGTATGTATATAGAAGTATAGCTTCCAAATCGTGTGAAGTGATAATTCCCCTTTACTCAGCACTGGTTAGGCCTCATCTTGAATACTGCGTCCAGTTCTGGGCACCACACTTTAAAAAGGATGTAGACAAACTGGAGAGGGTTCAGAGGAGGGCAACAAAGATGATAAAGGGACTGGAAACAAGGCCCTATGAGGAGAGACTGAAAGAACTGGGCATGTTTAGCCTTCAAAAGAGGAGGCTGAGGGGAGATATGATAGCACTCTTCCAGGTCTAATTGTTTCTGTCTTACACATGTTTTATATATATAATTTTAAAAAAAATATTTCTGGAAATTTTTATATTACATTATAAAATTTAGTCTATTTTACTATATTTTCATGGTTATATTTTATATATACATTTTTCTTGACTTTTAAGTTTCTATGCCATGTTTATTGGATGCCACAACGTCTCTTTGATGAGGAGTAATCTAAGTCAGCTCAGCTAACTGCTGGAGATGTAACACAATTAATGCTTCTTTCAATCATATGTTTTTGTGATGTCCAGTAGTTGCCTCTTTTTGAGAAGAGGTTATAATACAGATAAACTTTGTACTGGAAAGCTTTTTAATATTTACTGATGTAGATGCCTTCTTAAATTATATACCTGCTTCCAGGGAGTTAACACATGGTCAGTGTAAATGGAATCTCCATGCCCTTTTGAGAGATAAAAGACTGATATTACAACACTGGAAAGATATACACTCACCTCCCATAATGCAATGGATTGAAGACCTAACAACACTCTCAACATTTGAATGTGTGGTATATAGACACCACTTGGGAATGGATGCATATATGGATATTTGGTCTGCCTTTGTTGAAGTTTATGCATCAATCCATTGCATTATGGGAGGTGAGTGTATATCTTTCCAGTGTTGTAATATCAGTCTTTTATCTCTCAACTATATATATATAGTTGTATGTTCATACACACACACACACACACACACAGAGCACATGTATCAACTGAAATTGATATATCCAGATTCATGTAGTTACATTTTTTTTCTTTTTTTACGGTTTTGTTTTGTTGAAATTTACTATTAAAAAATTGCTACAGATTAAGTGACAGTTTCCCACACCCATTTCACTTTCAGATCAGTTCAGATGTATCTATTTGTATATAGTCATCAGACCATCACAAAACAAACATTTAACAGAAGGTATCGATACAAAGATAACATATCTACATAAAATACAATCCCAAATGATAGAAAATAAACTTAAAATTCTGGATCTTTAGCTAAAATAAATAAAATTACATGAACCTGTATAAGGGTGCAATCCTATCACCTCCCAACATTGCCTGGGGGGCCATAGGCTTATTCGGAGCCCCAGCTCTGAGGTCCAGCGAGCTCGGAGCTGGGTCTCTGAACGCTGAGCCCCCGCCCCGCTCCCCTCGCAGCCAGTGCGGAAAGAACAGTGTCCCTCACAGGTCAAGGAAAGCTTGTGTGAATAGATGTGTTTTCAAGGGGCATTTAAACTTGCCACCATTTCTGCCTCTTGAATCACACATGGGAAAGTGTTCCAAAGGGTGGGTGCCACCACTCAGAAGGCCTGCTTACACACTACTACCAGATGACATTCCATTGGCTGTGCTGTACAGTTTACAGTAAAGCTGTAAACTCTACAGCTCAGTTTCCTAAAATGCTTTAAAAATTAGCAACCAAGATTTATATTCCCTATACATCTGTGCCTTCCTTTCCTTCAGTATTAGAGAAAATAAAAGATGGTGACACAATGCGACTCAGTTTGGTCCTAAGGGAGAGGCAGCCTTCCACAACCATCAGTTCACACTGGATATGAAAGCAGAGACAGTGGTGAAGGTTGTTTTGTTGTTTTAAATCTGGAGCGGCGGTGGAATTAGTGCCATAAGACCTCTGCTTTTATTTTAAAAATAGTTTCCACAGGGGGGAAAACTGGACAGCAACAGAGGCTATTAGAAGCCCTTTTAATTTATTTTTTACAATTAATAGCAACCTGTGTGAAGATAACTCCTTGGAGAATTAGCACTCGTGTTTTTGCCATTTCACTGCCTTCCCTCCCTGTGCCTATTTTAAGAACTGCAAGAAGGTGGATTAAACCTAGCTCACACAGAGACTGGGTGAACACAAGAGTACTGCTTGTAATTTTTGTTTCCTTGTTTTCACTTGGACCTGAACCCTCTGAAATGTGAGTTTGAAATTTTATTTGAAGTTTCCTTGTCTGTGCAAATCTTTACTAATAGCCAGTTTGAAAGCTACCTACAAGACCATTAGCTGTCATCATCTGTCTTTCCTGGAATCCATTCTCCAGCACTTCATTCATTGATTGCCCTGAAACATCTTGGTGGCCTCCTGTCTGCTGGTTCATAAGGGTGCTTCTGTTGGTAGCGGCTACACTGGGGTTTTCCCTGTGCAGTGGAGGATGTTGTCCCATCATCAGTGTTGAAGGCAGGTTAATCTGCCAGTGTAGTTGGCTTTTATATGTGGAATGGGAAGGTGCACCATCTTGTTCTTCACCTCAAGCAGCAAAATGTCTTGGGCCATCCCTGCTCTGGCAGAAATCTTGGATGGCAAAAGTCTCCTTCCTTATAATTTTAATTAGGAGGAGGAGGAGAAGAAGTGGTGTCCACACAGTGCTAATATCATGGATCAGTTTGGTGTTCCTGGTTTCTGCAATCCAGAGGAATAAGTGTTTCAGCCCTGCATTGTTGACAGGGACCAATGTAGGATGAGTGAGGTTTAGACAGTGTGCATGGTTTGCTTACAATGAAGAGCAAGACAGTGTCCCTGCGGGAAAGGTACTTACATTTCCCTGGAACATACTACAAAAAAACATCAGTCTAGACAAGTCTTAACTCACACATCATTGCAGCAGTAGATCACTCATTAGGACTCCAGAGGAAGCTGGTACAAATAACAAAAACACATAGTTTTAAGCTGCAGGTCATGTAAGCAGAACATGTTTCAGGGAGTAGAAGGGGAAAGAGTGGTGATGAATGCAAAGCTTGTTTATTTAAATAGTCTGTGCTGCTCATTGTGAGAAGCTGATGCCCTTCTTCAACCCAATCCTCCTCTGCCAATTTTGCCAGTAATTAAAAAAAAATGTCCTGAATATTCTTATAGTCAGCATCATTATTTGACATCTGCTGTTTGATTTCAGTTCCCAAAGCTGACAATGTTGACAACTGTATATGTATTTGATAGCAGATATGCAATGGCATTTTGTATTCAACTTATTTGACAGCTGACATACAACAACAGTCAATATTTGAGAGCACTTGATCTGCAGTAGCAGTCAGTCTTTGGTCAACCTAAACACACACACACACACACACACACACACACATACGGAAGAAAGAAGATAATCCAAACCAATGAGAGATGAAAACACACCTATAGATCTGTTGTATATGTATTGTATCCGTGTACAAAAATGTAAAAGCATAGAATTATTATGGCCATAGAAAGAAGCTGCCAGTCACCATGGATCAATAAAATGAATTCACTGAACACAGAAGTGGGTGGTGAGGTGGTATGGCTGGTATGGTGGCTACTAAGTGACCAAATAAGAGAGGGGCCACACTCTTAGCAGCAGAATCATGGGATGGCATTGGTGGCACAGAGTAGCTAGTTCCACACCATGTGTTTGTACAGCTGCTGATTGGCCAGCAATCCCCATGTGGCCCACTGATGTCATTGGCCTGTGCCCATGTAGGGCACTGATAGCCAGTCAGCAGCCATGTCTTTGCACAGTGCTGATCTAGCCTCTCTGTGCCTGCAGTGCCACGGCTGAATCCCAACAATAAGAATGTCACCACCACCGCCACCACCACCTCTGGTCATGAATCAGTGGAGGCACCAGCATACCACCTTGCCAAGCCACCACTGCTACTGCTGATAAAACCTCATCTACTGGATATTCACATGAACAGCTTTCCTGTGTATCTCAGCATTTTAGCTATCAAATGTCTTGGACCTCTTCTGGGAAAGGTGGAGATCATATAGCAGATGCCCAGCCCATTGGCTGGTCCCAACTCTTACATGATGTTTCATGATTCATTAATGTCTGGCCCTCTAAGGATTGTGTCAGGTTTGGCCAAGGATTAGTTGCACTCCATTTCCATTGACATGAATGGGACCTAAGTCATCACTAACTTGTCCTATGGATTCCAATAGTGCCAAAGTTCAACTAACTAAATCTGGATCCAATTCCATGTTACTTTGCTTGCTATCCTAATGCCAAAGACGTTTTCGCGTACTGTTTTGACTTCGACTTTTATGAACCTATTTTGGGAGGCTGCATTTCTTTACTATCGTCATAAACACTCCCTCTTCTAAATTTCTCCGCCTGCTTGTTCAGTCTCTGATAAACCGCATACCACAGAAAACATTCAGTGACTATTCTCAGACATCTGCTGATATGGACCCTGGAAAAATCCAAAATCCACTCCCCAGTACTTGTGTATGGGCACTACTAAAAAAAAGTATCAAAAGATTCTATGTTGCTCTTTTTAAAAAAAGAATCATCCACTGTTTGTAATGCCGAGAGAGAGAGAGAGAGAGAGAGAGAGAGAGAGATTCAAAGTTCAAAGAGGACTTCAAAATGTGAACTAGTCAGAGCTCTGGTGTTCCATCAGCTTTGGATGTCTCATTAGCATCTCCAATGCAGCATCTTAAATTATTTTGACGAACAGTGGTTCTTGTACTGCATGGGAGATGAGGTTAAAAATTAAAGTTCCATATTAGTAAGCATGTGACTGAAGAAAAGTAATTGTATCTCTTTCTTGAAGGGCTGCAAAAATACAGCTGCTGAAGCTTCTGATGAGAGTAAACTCGAAGTACAGGGCTCCAAGGCAAACAGAGGCCAAGCGGTTGAAAAGTTCATCCCCCCATCTTCATTTCCCCCTCCGCTCTTGCCCAGCCCATGATCTCCCAGCTATAGTCTGACACTGGAAAAAACTGGGGCATTTGTGCCTCCCCCCATCACAACCATTCCCCCGCCCCACTTTTAGGAGAACAGTAATGACATCAAGTGGGCTACTTATATGAATCACTGATGGATATTCCTCAGGGATATCCTAGAAAATACATCCCAGCCAGGACTTATTTCCTAAGTCACAACATGAAATCTGAGAAACACATCTTTTGCCAGCAGTAATCAGCTCCTTCTACTGGTCAGCTTCCCCCCTCCTTTTTTTGTGCTTTCTGTCAGCATATTTCCACACACACACGCATATGCCCCATCAGCAATTAATTATGACAATTAATCCTTTATTTTATATGGGTATCAAGGGTAGGGCTGAGCTAAAATGCCCCCTCAGCTGAAAGAGCTGGTTTTCAGTTTCAAGTTGGGTGGCTGTGAACAGACTTTATTTATTATATTTTATTTATTATATTTATATCCTGCCTTTTTTCCTGCAAGGAACCCAAGGCCAGCTTACATAATCCTCCTTCTCTCTATTTTATCCTCACAACAACCCTGTGAGGTAGGCTAGGCTGAGAGCCAGTGACTGGCCCAAAGTCACCCAGTGAGCTTCATGGCCGGATCTCCCGAGTCTCAGTCCAACACTCTAACCACTACACCAAAAAACCAAAGTGCTTCATCAGCAAGTGCAAGCTAACCCTTTGGTGATGCCATCTATCCAGCTTGGCGGGACAATACTGGAAAATGTCAATCATTTTCTCTATCTTGGCAGCTATCTTTCTGTTACAGCTAACATTGACAGTGAAATCCAGCATCGTTTGAGCTCCTCAAGTGCCGCATTTTCTCGAATGAAACATAGAGTATTTGAGGATCAGGATATTTGTAAGAAGACCAAAACACTGGTTTATGAAGCCATTGTATTACCAACTTTATTGTATGCCTGCGAAACATGGACTATCTATAAACGTCACTTCCACCTCCTTGAAAGATTTCATCAACGTTGCTTCCGGAAAATCCTACGAATTACTTGGGAAGATAGGCGAACAAATGTCAGTGTACTGGAAGGAGCAAAGACTACTAGCGTTGAAAAAATGATCCTTCAATGCCAACTTCAGTGGACCGGTCATGTTGTTCGAATGCCTGACTGCTGTCTCCCAAAGCAGTTACTTTATTCCCAACTCAAGGATGGAAAGCAGAATATCGGTGGTCAGTACAAGAGGTTTAAAGATGTTCATAAGGCTAATCTAAAAAAATGCAATATAAACATCGAAAACTGGGAAGCTCTGGCCCATGAACGATCTAACTGGAGGTTGGCCTTTCACAAAGGTTCCATGGACTTTGAAGAAGCCCGAGTGCAAGGTGAAAGGGAGAAACGTGCTAAGCAAAAAGCACGTCAAATGAATCCTTTACAGGACCATCTTCCATCTGGTAACCTGTGTCCTCACTGTGGGAAGCTGTGTGGATCTAGAATTGGCCTCCACAGTCACTTACGGACCCATCGCTAGAGTCTACACAATCTTCTTTAGAATTTCCTCCTTTTATCCTGGAAGACAATCTTACTCGGTCACGAGTGATCGCCTGATGATGATGATGACACCACACCGGCTCTAACACACTCTTAACCTCTACGCCACACTTCACGTGTTCATTCTACTTCCTGCTTGTGATGACCACGCTCCCTGCTCCTGCTTGGTGCAATTTTCTCTCTATTTTTCCTTACACACACGAGGCCAGATTGTGGACAAGAAGTGTTGCCCCCAGCCTGATTTGGCTTCATGGCAAGGCAACATAGCCCATGAGATCTGGCTATGTGATAACATCTGAAGCCAGATCAACGGGTGAGCAATGCTTCTTGCCCTCACTCTGATTTGGCTTCAGGTGCAATCACTCAAAAACAGAGGAAAATGGCTCCCAGCAGGAGAGTGGTTGGTTGGTTGCCACTACTACTGTCATGACCATGAAAAGGTGACAAATGGCCAAAAAGGTGAGTGTGTGTGTGTGTGTGTGGGGGGGGCTTTTGTGAAACTTGCCCCTCCAAGCTGTTCTTTAGAGCTGTAAAATTCATTAGTGCATTTTCACCCCAGCCCCAATAAAGTTTATAAACTTTCATGCATGCGGTTTTATTCTGGAAATGTCTATACATCTTTAATTAATATACACTTCTTTTCTTTTTTAATATTTATTACATTTATATCTTCCACCAAAGAGATCAGAGCAGTTTAAAAATGCTTCTGAGATGGTCTCTCATCCAGGCACTCTGTAGGATCAGACCCCTGTAACAGTTACAAGTGCTATAGAATTACAAGCAACCTTTGCTTCATGCATGCTTGGAATTTCAGGCCCACATTCACACCTGCAGATACATCACTTGGTTTTTCTGCACACACATGTACACACATGATGACGCCTGGCAGCCAAATGCAAGAAGTGACTCCACTGAAAAGCACGCAATGTGAGAAGACATCAAAGTGCTCTCTGTGGTGTTATCTGTGACAGACCATTCACACACGCAGAACATCACTTGACATAGCTTCATCAAGTGATGAATGTGTTATGTATGAACTGGTCCAAAGGTACTGTATTAAGAAAGTTTGCCCTTCTCCCACAAACTGTATGATACAAAGTAATAGAGAACATGTACTGTATCTGAGGCAGTTCCATAGTAGCAATACACATCTGTACGTGCCAGATTTCTAACAGCCACCCATCTAAATCGAGTGCATTTTCAGGCAGACCCCCTGCAATCAAAATAATCTGGCTTTTCTTCCTAGGGGAGAAACAGTGAGGATGGCATTACATTACCCCCTGCTGTGGATTATCTCTCTCTTGCTCTCTCTCATGCCTCTTGCTCGGGGATAGACAGTTTGTGAATCAGATGCTCAGAGCTGAAATACGTTAGCTGCAAGTACGAACAAAGTACAGCAGTCTCTATTTATTCTGATCACCACCATTGTTGATTATCCTTTGAACAAGGGAACTGCTTGCCTTTTTTCTTCTTCCACAAGCTAACACCAAGGGCAGATCCAGGTGTGTGTGTGTGTGTGTGTGTGTGTATACACACACACACACACACACACACACACTTACAGCCAAAAGACAGAGCAGAAGAAAGAAGTTTACACTGAATTCATTTACAAAATATAAAATATTGTTGTGTTGCTTGCACATCACTTTGGATGCCATTGCACTAGGGGTGTGGATAAAGTATGGTGTAAGGTATGCAGCATGCCAAGGCCACCTATAACTGTACAATCGAAGACAAAAAAGTATCCACAGTAAAAGAAGACACTTACTATATAGAACAGGGATGGGGAACCTGTGGCCCTACAGATGTTACTGGACCTCCTCTCCCATCATCCCTTACCATGATGGCTGGGGCTGATGGAAGATGGAGTCCAACAACATTTGGAGGGTCCCAGGTGCTCCACTTCTTATATAGACCAGCAAGTATAGTATCAGCCATACACATTGGTCCATATTGCCCATAGGGCAAATCAACATAAACAATGCATCCATGTGCAGCAATATTTTGTTATCACTATGTGATATGATCCACACAGAAGCAGGTATTAGTCCATCATAAGGGGATACGCCTGCAATTATATTTTACAGTGAATCCTGCCTTCTAAAAGGAACGTTTCCATTCAGATTCCAGCCAACCATTCATCCAGAGCATGAATTTCCACTTCCCCACCCGCTTCTGCTTTTCTTTTCCAGCTGTTACTCTACATCCCATGACTACTGAGCATACTTAGTCCTCACTGGGCTGTTTTGGGGAGAGTTGCCCCCTTAGGTTTTTTTTGGGCGAAATCCTACTGTGATGTTCATAAGCCTCCAAACTTGGAGGCTTACGATCATCCTATGCAGAGCAGGAGGAGCAGTGGAGTGATCTTTGCCTCCACATCCTCTCACCGTGCATTTTTGCTAGATGGGCTTTTTTGCCCATCTAGTGACAGTGTTTCAGTGGGAGAGGGAAGGAGGCTGGAGAGGTATCAGGATAACTTGTATCCTGGCCTCTCCACTCTCCTCCCCTCCCACCAAAACGCACCCTTTCCCCCATCTCTGAGGTTGTGTTCCTGACCTCGGAGAACTGTCGACACAGTTCTTTCCGCATCCACTGCAAGTGGGAAGGTGGTTGGAGCTCTGATTTCCAGCTCTGAGGTCAGCGGCAGCGCTGTCTCTGACCTTGGATCTGGGAATCTGAAATATCCTATCACCCCTCAGATGCTGTCTAGGGGCCATAGGATTGATCCTTCTGAAAGGGTTTTTTTTTTTTTTTTTTTTTTGGTACTTCTGTAAACCTCAGGGTTTCCCCATGTTGGTTTCGCTCTCTTATTTCTTAGTGGTCCTGTTTTGGTCACAGTCCTACAGGCACTCAGCAGCTGAATTAGCAGTTAGGAGTGCTGCCCCTCTCTCTCCAACTTAAAAAACACCTCAGTAAGTCTTCATGCATTTTGGTTCGGGAACTGAAGTCATAGCAAATCTGTTTGGACAGCCAAATTCCACTCGCCATATAAGGAACAGAAATCAAGAGTTCTGCTTGTTGTGGATGCAACGTAGTAATTTTGAGATGGTAATTGGTGAGCTAGTCAAAGAAAAAAAGCCTCCATTGGCTCCAATGGAGACTTCCCCCCCTCTTGTTAATTCCCTGTGGGTGGTGGAAATGGTGGGGCAATAAGGTTTAATCCTCCCATCTCAGTGTGGGGTGGTTCTGATCTACCTTCAGCAACATGCTGCCGTGTAGTTTGGCTCCATGCGCCATATACATGAGCGGGCTCACCACAATTACCGGGAAGCAGGGCTGCTCTGCTGGCCCATTATGCTTGTTGCTAGCCATGCCCTTCAACATCTGCATATTGAGTGGGGACATCTGTAAAGCAGCATTACACATGCATAGGCGCTCTGCGCGATCGGGGACCCCCAAGAGTGCATTGGTCCTGACCACACAAGGAACTTAGGCATGTTCATTTACTTATGCATAAATGATCCATCATTGAATCCATGCTTCTTCTTTTTTAAAAAATGCAATTATACTAGAAACAGGGGGGAACAACAAACAAAAAGGGAAAAAAGAACATAGCAAAAAAAAAAATGTATCTATTCACAACATCCATTAATAAAAAGGAAAGAAACAAAAACATTCAACTCTTCTATTTCAAATATATGCATTAATATAAGCAGTCCATATATCTAAAGAAGCATTCAGATGAAGTAGATGACTGCTGGACATGGGTGGGCAACCTTTTTGGGTCTGCAAGCACATTTTACATTTTGAAATGTGTCTGTGGGCACCACTAAAACTTGCTGTCAGGGTAGTCCCCCTCCTCCCCTCCCCCCCCTCC
This sequence comes from Shinisaurus crocodilurus, assembly GCA_021292165.1. Lineage (NCBI taxonomy): Eukaryota > Metazoa > Chordata > Lepidosauria > Squamata > Shinisauridae > Shinisaurus > Shinisaurus crocodilurus. The sequence goes on along the minus strand of CM037880.1, from coordinate 124,891,405 downwards.
CCTCCTCCCCTCCCCCTCCTCCCCCCATCACTAATTCCTTTCTCCCCTTACCATCTGCTTGTGACCCCATTTTCTTCTTCCTCTTCCTCCGCCACACCTGCTATTTCCTTCTCTCCTTGCTATTTCCTCCTCCTCCTCCTCCTCTTCCCTCCCTCACTATTTCTTTCCTCCTTTCCACGCCCTTCTACCCCCCCCCCCCCACAACTCCTGCTACACTCACCTCATCACTCGATCTGTGGTAGCATGGCAGGAGGGAAGGAAGGAGCCCAGTGAGGATGCATGCGGCCGCGGCAGCACCAACAGCAGCAACAGGGGGAGGCCATAGTGGCTGCGTGGGGTGGGGTGGGGTGGGGTGGGGGAGAGGAAGGAAAGACCACGACAGCAGTGGTGTGCATGGCAGCAGCACCAGCAGGGAGGGGAGGAAAGGTGAGGCAAGGTAGCTGGGGAAGGAAGTAAGACCACCATGGCTGCAGCACCAGCAGTGGAGTGGGGAAGAAAGGATGCAGTGGAGAAAGAGAAGGCCATGGTGACTGTGCCAGGGAAGGGGAGGAAGGGTCTGGGGGCAGAAGCAGGGGAGGAAAGGTGAGGCAGCCTGCGTGGTGGTGACAGAGAGAGAGGAAGGAAAGGCTGTGGGAGTCCAGTGGGATCTGGTGAGGTCTTGGAGGGCATCAGTGTACCCGTGGGCACCACATTGCCAACCTCTGCTGTAGGATATATTATGTTCAGATGCGGCAAGAGCAGTAAGATCTTGAGACCATTGAATAATAGGTGGTGGATTTTTTAATCTTTCCAAGCTTGAAGTACAAATCTTTCTGCAACTGTAAGTACCCACTTTTGCTGTCCATCTGTTAATCCCCACATCACAGGAATATAATTTAAAAGCACATGAATTCCCACAATTATCACAGATTTTTCAAGAACACAATTTGTACGAGCAATGACAGTCAACCAGGAAGATGGGCACACCCACATCATATGCCTCCTCAAGGCATTGTTTGCATTGCGTTGCCAGCATCTAGCCGAGCTAGCCAGCTTCTTCTTAACAAGCCACTGCAGTGTCCAACATACACAAAAAATCATGTTTTGTTGAATCAGCTTCCGTTTTAAATCTACAGAAATATGGAAGCTAGGGCAACCCTCCACTGATTGGGTTGTATAGAGCGTTTGAATTCCCTATTCCATGCTCCATGTGTGGGACACTGGGCAATGGAGCCAGCAATGCAACTCTGCTTCCTGGTAATTGTGTGGTGCCCCTTCACGTGTCATACAGTGTGAAGGGGGCTTCTGTCTTTCTGCTTTCCTAGCCCTCCCAATCCCCCTCCTCGCTATACCTGCCCTGCTTATCTCTCTGTTTCCATTCTGCTGGAATTTGTAGCCTCATCCACCTGCATGTTGGGCTATGTGCGTACCTCTGTGCTAACACTGGCTTTTGGTGGCAGGGGATACGCTACTCCTGGGGTTAGAGGTTAAATTATGTTGAGCGTTGATGTTTTTTTAAAAATGATTTCAGTTCTCAACAGTGCCACATAATCTGTCCTTGTCTTTTCTGATGCCAGACAGATGTTCTTACAAATACTTGTAATATTGCTCATAAGATATATGAAGGGTGTGGAGTACTTCATAAATAATCTTCTCTCTGCCTTTTAATCTCTTGAAACTTGTTGCACTGGGTAAGAAGATCCAGACCAGACTGAGAGAAGTCACGGAGTGGTGTTACGGTGATCTCATAATATTTGCATCTTAACCATTTGTTATAGATCCCAATAGACTGGTATCATTGCCAGCATATTTGAGTCATCAAGATTCTATGTTTTTTCTTGACTTTCTAACAGACCAAAAAGAGCGGGCCAAATAACTGACTGGGCCAAATAACCCCACAATTATCTATTTTCTCTAATGGGAAATGCAGCTTTGCCAATTCACCAAGAATCATCTGTTTTCGAAACAAGCAGGCAAGCAGTTTTCCCCCTTCTTTGACTCAGTTTGTAACTATAGAGGCTATTGGAAATGCTGCTCTAACCCTCATTATGTTGTGAAACCAGTTAACAAGCCAGTACTAATTCTCATCCAAAGATGGGCAAGTTTAGTAGCTGAGTCAGACCATTGTTCTTTCCAGCTCAGTAGAGTCGCCAACTAGCAGCAGCTGCTCTCCAGGGTTTCAAGCAGGGTCTTTCCCAGCACTACCCGGAGATACCAGTGACCTTCGGCATGAAAGGATGTGCTCTACCAGTGATCTATGACTCCTTTCCCATAAGGCAGGGGTAGGAAATAGGGTGGCCACTTATGAATCACCAAAAAGGAGGACATGCACAGCCAAAAATGAGGAAGGATGACACTGATTTGCATAAAATTTAATTATGCTAGTTTACAGGTATAGAAGCCAGTTTAGAAATGTTTCTTATGTTTTAAATAGAAACACAGTACATCTCACCATAGTGTGGAAGACTGCAAACAGGTGACCTGTGTGCCTTGCTCAGCCTGCTGCCCAGGTGTTGTTGATGGGCAACTTCAAGGCTTGGCTCTTCCTTTTGATGGTTCTTTATCTTTAAACAAGACTTGGACTAGACAGCCCTTCAAATAGAGGATGGCTTCAAAATAGAGGGCAGTCCTTCAAATAGAGGCCTGTCCTCTATAAAAGGGGGCACATGGCCACCCTAGGAAACCTGTGGCCCATCAGTCCCATCCAGCATGGCCAATGGTCAGAGATGTTGGGAGTTGCAGTCCAACAACATCTGGAGGGTCCTATGCTGGTGGAGCATAGGATAGGTAGTGTTTTTCCCTTGAAAACATAAAAATATGCTGGACAAATCTAGAGATGCACTATCCCTGTTGGTTGTGATCTGGAAATAACTCACCTGCTGGGTTATTTTTCTGGATGTCCACTAGATGCCTACTTGGTTATTCCAGAGATCGAACTGTCTGAACATATTGTTAGACCCAGGCCTGTGGCACTATTGTAAAGTTATGGGATTATCAACCCCAATGGTGTGCTGGGCTTTAGTGTCAGCCTGGTGTGCCCAGGTTGGAAGGTGAGTTTCCCAGGCTGAGTCCAGGCCTAAAACAGAGTCCAGCATGTTCCTCCGGAGGCCCTCCCCCATATCCACAAGGGCAGACCTCCGAATTCACTGCCAAATTCCACATATTTTTAGAAATCTTCAGCAACTCTCCAGACAAGCTTGCACTGAGTCTCCTTTAGCAGATATACTTCAAGTTGCTGATCTTTCTCAAGGCATTTCTACTTTTGCTTTGCTCACCTTGTTAATATTTCGGGCCTGAAACAAACCTTGGGCACCTTTTTGCATATCTGCTATGCGACTCACATTCCCTTTATAATGGATTCATGAACATCTGATCTGAATGCGGTTCTTTTATGGATGCCTGTATTTTCTGGAAAAAAGAACCCTGTTGGCAATTGGGGTGGGGGCGGGGAATGCAGTAGCCCAGAGACTCTAGAAGATGTTGCAGTAAAGTGTGTGTACAAATGGCTTGACAGTTAATGTTGTAGGAAAGCCAACTGACTCTTAGAGGTGTCTGAAAAGTCAAACCTGCTAGAGCTATTCTAACATGGCTGTCTGAGCTGTAATAGTCAAAGTGCCTCTGGGACTAAGTTGTATATTATATCAAATAAGCACCATTTCTGTTCTTTCATACCTACCTGATATATTTTCTGAGATGTTGGAGATCATCCTTAAAAGCACATTACAAAAGATGTTTGGGTGGCTTGAAGTAAAAGGGAGAGTTTGATGCTATTTGTCCCACATTAAAGTAGCTGTAACAACGATGAGAAGAAAGATTGTTCCATGTATTAATTTTTTTCACTGTAGAATATAAAGGCCCAAACATTACTTCGGTGTTTGAGCATCTAAGAGAGCAATCCTATGGTCCTTAGATGGCGTCTGGGGCACCATAGGAGGCTGCGGATCACCTCCTCTGCACCTGTAGACAGAGCTACGAGCATGGAAGAAGAGATCCAATCATGGATCCTCCCTACCCTACCCCACCCCTTCTTCTCCCCACTTCCATCCACCACAGAAAGCTTCTCTTACAAGTGGCCTCATAAGAAAAGTTGGGGAAGGAGAAAAGGGGGTGGGTGTGCTGGTGGGCGGGGAGGGGAGGGAAGAGGAGAGGCTGCAATATGCAATATCTTATGGGCTCTCCAGTTCCCTTCCCACCCACCAAAAGGTAAGTCAGCTAGATGGGCTGAAAGGCCTGTCTACCACTTTTTGCATTTTAAATGGAGGAATGGAGGCAAAATTGCCTCCATCCTCCTGTCACCCTGCCTGGCTCTTGCTGGTGGAGCATAGGATAGGCGGAAGGCTCTGAACTTCAGGCCCTCTATCGGGAGTGCAACCCATCAGACTGCGCCTTAGGGGCACATCAAAATGGTTATCACTGCAGGGCTATTAGGAAAGAGGCTATCATCGAGTGTTTGAGCACATTGTTTGTGTGCATAAGGTCCCAGGTTCAACTTCAAACCCTATTAGAAGGATTTCTGGTAGCCAGCCTAGGTAGGACCTTGGATTCCTGCTGGCTATAGTCTGACAATAGTGTTGAACTGGGACTCGGGAGATCTGGGTTCTAGTCCCCGCTCAGCCATGAAACTCATTGGGTGACTTTGGGCCAGTCACTGACTCTCAGCCTCACGTACCTCACAGGGTTGTTGTGAGGATAAAATGGAGAGGAGGAGGATTATGTAAGCCATCTTGGGTGGAAAACAGGCAGGGTATAAATCTAATAAATAAAGAAAATAAAGAAAAACATTCATACGGCAGTTTTGAATGAGACTAATACCCAACACAACCGTCCTCAAGTTATCAGGCTCTTCAACCTGTGCTGATCCCATCCATTCCATAGATGAGTGATTGCTGGAGAGACAGTGTGGTGTAGTGCGGACTTCCCCAAGTGGGTGCCTTCTAGATGTTTTGCGCCACAGGTCCAAGTATTCCTGATCATTGTGCTGATGGGGAGTTGAAGTCTAACACATCTGGAAGGCACGAGGTTGGGGAAGGCTGGTGTAGTGGGCAGAATGTCTGACTTGTAGGGAAATCGTCACTGGATGAGCAATTACTATCTCTCAACCTAATCTACATCACCATTTTGAGAATAAAACAGGAAAACATCCACTCAACATAGGAACATAGGAAGTTGCCTTATACTGAGTCAAACCACTGGTCCATCTAGCCCAGTATTGTCCTCACTGACTGGCAGCAACTCCCCAGGGTTTCAGGCAGGAATTTATCTAGCCTTCGCTGGAGATATTAGGGATCGAACCTGGGACCTTCTGCATGCAAAGCATGTGCTCTACCACTGAGCCAAGGACCCTCCCTTAAAGTACACTCTGAGGTCCTTGAAGGAAAGGCGATGTACAAATATGATATGCGGTCTGCATAACAAGATTCATGTTTTTAGCTTGAGGTGAGGGGTGTGTGTGTGTGTGTGTGTGTGTGTGTGTGTGTAGAACCCTCCTTTCTCCAGTTACCTGCTTCTTTTTCTCTACTTCCACTTTTTGAGTTAGTGTAGTCCAGGGATGTTGAAGAGTCCTTGGTTTCGAGTCATGAGTCGAGTCACTAGTCTTTGGACCCGAGTCTCGAGTCCGAGTCCTTGGTCCAAAATGGTGACTCACGAGTCACAAGTCACTCCCAAAACTGACTCCACTAGTCCCTATTAAAATCAATGGGGGATTTTCCCAACAAAATAAGGCTATTTCAGATGTGTGGCTTAAATAAATTCTAGGCACAAGTGTGCCTTTTTATTTCAAAACTCTGCAACTGATTTTGGCAAGAACAGACCAGGCAGACAAACCCAAAATAACCAGACAGGCAGAGGAGGCAGGGAACCCCAAAACAGGCAGGCAGAGGCCTTTGTCTTGGACAATTCAAACTGTGGAACTGGTTAAGAAGAGACCAGGCAGGCAGAGGAGGCTGGGAACCCCAAACAGGCAGGCAGAGGCAGCCAAACCCAAAATGTCTGAAAGGTTGCATTTTAGGAAAATGATTTTAAGAAATAAACTTGCTGTACTTCCTGAAACCTAGCCATGTTGCATTTGAGGAACACGATTTTGGAACACGAGTCCTTGGTCTTGAGTCCCGAGTCGAGTCTCGAGTCCCATTAAAAATATTGGGACTCAAGTCTGACTCAAGTCAGAGGGGGGACTCAGTCCGACTCACGAGTCGAGTCCTGGAGTCCGAGTCCCCATCCCTGGTGTAGTCCCTACACTAGTAGAGATAGTATAGCCAGCAGCCATGGAGGAATTTTGTCCTAGAAGATGTTGGCCCTGATATAGTCAAAATTAATTGTGACTAAGTACCATTTAAAGCAACTAATTCATAAGTAAAATTGTTCCTTTGTTTTCAGGGCCCACCCAGTCTCAGTGAATTAGTGGTACCACCATGCCATGACAAAAGCAAGCCTCCTAACACAAACATTTCTGACATTTCCTGATCATCTTAAAATCTTACTAGTAAATGTCAACATTCACCAACTTTCTAGCATGTAGGGTGCAATTCTATACCCACTTTCCTGGGAGGAAGCCCCATTGAACTCAGTGGGAGTTACTTCTGAGCAGACATGCATAGGATTGCACTAGATACCCAATCTCATTGGAGTATTGCTGTTTAGCTTGTTCTGGGTATCTGTCCTCAAACACCTTTCTTATAGTAAGTAGTTTTTCACCAAAGTCAATGCCCCCAAAGTCAATGAGGATAGCCGCTCCCTTGTTAACAATTTACTTGCTGTAGCTTTAGAGTCATGCCTTGGATTGAGAGCATAATTTGTTCTGGAAAGGTGCTTGTAATCCAAAACACTCTTATATCAAAACGAAATCCCCCCAAAAAAATTTGTACAGAGATTTTTAATTTAAGCCGTACTACAGTACTTGTATTGCAAGACGACGCTTGTATATCAAGTAAAAAAATATATTAAATAAATATTAAAAATTTTGCTTGTCTTGCAAAACACTCTCAAACCAAGTTACTTGTAATCCAAGGTATTACTGTATTGTTTTGAAAAGGAAAAGATTAGCATTCATAAAGTTTGTGCATGCATAGTGCTCAAGAGTCTTTGGGACCCATTGTGCTGCCAATTTTTGACAGCAATTGATCCAGTGCCAAAAGGGTTCCTGGTAGGTGCATTCATAACCTGACACCTCATTCCAAGAACTTGTGCTAGTTTCAGGTCAACACGCTGTTTTTCTAGAAGGTGATCCTTGAGTGCAGATCCACATTGAAAAGTGCAAGAAGCATGAGCAATATTACATGACTTCAGTGAAATGTTGGCAGATATTCCATACCTCTCAACATTTATGAACATGATTCTATTAATTGACTTTCCAGTTTGTGTTACACTTCAGTTCAGAATGAATTTCACCTTAAACTAAAAACCTGCATGGTGACAGAAACAGAAACCAAAAATGAAAAGAGCTTTTGAAGATATATATGTACGTATATGGTAGTGAGAAAATTGAATAAAGAACAAGGTGAGAGCTTGATCAAGTTACATATAAATGTAAGATACTCACCCAAGTGCTGGTTGTACAACTCCAGGGTCACTTGAATGAAACTAATTTTCTAGACCCATTTCAATTGGTTTTCAGGCCCATTTTCACCCTGATGGAGAGAGATGTGGTAGTGTGACCCTGTTGATTCTCCTAGACCTCTCAGTAGCTTTTGATATCATTGACCAGGGTATCCTCCTGAACTGGCTATGTGAATTGGGAGTGGGGAAATTCTGCTCCTACCTTCATGGCTGATTCCGAGGGATCATTTTGAGGGACAATTGTTCAGATTGTGGGTCTTGTGCTATAGAGTCCCGTAGGGTTCTCTCTTTCTCCCCATGTTATTTAATATCTATATCAGGGCTGGGCAACACATGGCCCTGGTCGTCTTTTTTGAACTCCCTACTTGCCCTGCTGCCACCATGCCACTGAAATTCTGTGGTGCAACAGAAGGGGGGGAAGCCCCTTTTAAAAGGAAAATTGGTTCGCTGCCAAGTTTCAGCAGTGCAGCAGTGGTGGGGCAAGTGTGGGCAGGGGTGCATCCCCCCGCTGTAGGCCAGAGGGAATATGCTCCACAACCCATGGAAGTCACCCACCTCATATCTATATGGAGCTGCAGGGAGAGGTCATCTGGATAGATGGAGTAAAGTGTCAGCAACATGCAGATTACATGCAACTCTATTTCTCCATGTTATCAAATGCAGATGAGGTGGTGGAAGAGCTGAATCATTGCCTGAGCTTGGGCTGGATGAGGGCTGGTAAACTGAATCTGAATCCCTCCTGACAAGACAGAGGCATTGTGAATAAATGATTCTTGGGTCCCGGAAGTGGGGATTTGACCTGTTTTGGATGGGGTTGCACTCTCCCTGGAAGTTCAGGTTCGCAGCTTGGAAGCATCCTTGATCGAACTCAGTCACTTGAGGAGTGTCCTCGGTGGTGTGGAGCATTTCCCCCCAGTTTAGGCTGATATTCCAGGACCAACTCCAGTCCATAGCATGAAGCTAGCTAGCCCTCTACTTTTACTTACAAGTACGGTAGGTGCACAGGTTTCTGATACAGGTTGGAACCACCAAGCATGGAGGGAATGAGGAGCCAATTCATTCCTAATATCCCTCCCTCTGCATGGGGATTTTTTTTAAAGTGGGGGGGGACCATTGGTACCAATGGAGGCTTCCCCCGCCCCCATTTTTCCTTCAACTCCTGCACAGAGGGTGAATATTAGGAGGGAAGCTCCTGGGAGGGGGAGTTTTAAACTTCCCCTCCCAACTCATGGTGGTTCTGATCCAGACCAGGGACCCATGTGCTTACTTGTGAACAAGTAAAAAGTGAAGGCAACTGCATGCTGCACATTCAATGTAATATGGAATTTGGCCCCCAGCTGTGAGCTCTCCTGGACAGGAATAGTCTTGCAACAGTGATTCATGCTTTGGTAACATCCTGCTTAGGGCAAGTTCTTCATATCCGGGAAAGAAAGAATTTGAGATGTTTTTTTTTTAAAAAAATTGAATACAGGAGAAAGCAAAATTGACAGATTTGCCCATCCCTAATTTTTAAACACTGCAGTTGGGTCATCTGTTCTGCTGTCTGAATTGGTTTTTACAGTGTAGTGCATGGGGTGGGTGGGGTTGAACTACGTTAATTATGTAAGGGCACAGTCCTATGCATGTTTAGACAGAAAAAAAGTTCTACAACTCCCAGCATGGCTGGCTGGGATGCGCTGTGAGTTGTAGGACTTCCCCCCGCCCCCGTCTAAACATGTTAGGATTGTGCCCTAATTGCATTTTCTTGTGAACAGCTCTTATAGTTGTATGAAGGGCAGTATACAAATACCTTAAATTATGGATGGGGAACATGTGGCCCTCTAGATGTTTTTGAAATGCAACTCCCGAGTTGTTTAGGGCTTTCAATACCAACAACAAAACCTTGTACATGGCTTGGTAGCTAATAGGCAGCCAGTGCAGTTCTTTTAACATATGTGTAATATGTGTCTAGCTGGGTGATCTTAGCTGCTGCCTTCTGCACTAGCTACAGCTTCTGAACCAGGTGCAAGGGCAGCCACACATAGAGCGCATTACAGTAGTCTAATTGTGAGGTTGCCAATGCATGCATGGATCACAGTGGCTGGGCTACCCCTATCCAGGAACAGGTGTAGTTGGCAATGGGTGCTGCGGGCCACTGAGGTCACTTGAGCCTCCACTGACAAAGATGGATCTAGGAGCACCCCCAAGTTACGTACCTGCTCCTTCAGAGGGAATGCAACTGTATCATAGATGCTATGAATCTAGGTTGTTTGTATTTCATGTTTGCATCACCCTGATCCACCAAAACCGAAATATGTTTTGAATTAAAACTGAGATTTGCCACACATTATTTTCTTTTTCTTGTGCCTAGTGTGGTTCGCACATTCCCACACAGCTGCCACCTCCACCTGTTGATCCATGTTGATCTACTCTGTTCGTAACACGTGATAACTGCCAATCAGAGAGGGATACATTGTGACAGGTGGTGTTGTGACACACAGGGGTGGTAAAAGAACATTGCCCTAAGCAGGCCATGATCCCAAGATGCATTTGGGGAACGTGCATGTGCCAAAATTTGGCCATGATTCAAAAAGTTGGACTATAGGAGAGCTTTCATCCACGTTCATACAGCTGGGCCCATAAATCTGCCACCCAATTCTGAATCGCAATGGGGTCAGTTTGCTCGTCATTAATGCTATTATGCAAGTGGACCAGAATGTTTGGTAAGAGCACGTTAACATATCCAGATGCATGTGCATGCAAGGCATTTCTGTTAGCCCATGTCCTGTATAAATCAGGGAAGGTGAGTTGCTCACTTGAAATCTTTCTTGTTACTGTGAAAAGAAAAAGTAAGCAAGCAAGCACTGCACCTCCCCTGGAGGCTTTGTGGGTTGTAAACACTTCTCGCTCCCTTCAAAAGGGGTGATCTTGGAACAGTCTGCTCATAGCTCACGTTCCTGAGGGAGAGAGTGCATGGAAGCTTTACGTTTTACAAATGTTTTAAGTGGTGTCACTCATGTCATAATACACTTCTCTGGCGTGTGCTTCAGAGCTGCGCCACTGTGTCTTCTGTCAAACAATTCCCCCAAATGTCGTACATCTGTGCATTTGAATTCAAGGAAAGCAGTGTTACAGAGTGAAATTAAGTAATAATTGAAAGTGGATACTTGCTGCTTCAGCACAAAAAGCTTATTTGGGTATATTTTTAGAAGCTGGTAGGCCACATTGATATACCATACTAAGAAATCACCAACGGAATGAAAGGCAACCATATAGCAAGGGATGTTGGAGTGGGAAGGGAAAGAAAAAGAACAAAAAAGGAACAAAGGGGACTTTTTTCCCAATCGCAAGCAAATGGAAATGACCCTGAAGATTGGAGGAACGCTGCCTTTCACCTGACAATGAACATTTTCATGCAGTGAAATCCATTTTTGAGACTCATTAGCAAATGCTGTGATCTTGCTTATTTTCTGCAGCAGTGCCTGGTTTATTTCAAATTGATTAGGAAGCCTCTGATGTGAGAGAAGTGAATCGCAGAGCTTCTCCAGGTATTTCTGTAATTGGTTATCATGCTTAATTACAAATGTTTCAGCACAGCCAATTTATTCTGAACTAGATTTTTCACAGCCTCTCTTGGTTGTTACTTTCAGGGTGTACTTACCGATGCTGTTTTGGGTTGTTGGTGGTTTTTGTTTTTGTTTAAGCTCAGCAAAGAGAAATTTGCCTTTTAGAGATACAAGCTTTTCGCTCTGAAGGAGCTGAGGATTTACAGACGGATGGATTAATTTCAGATGTACTGCCAATAACAATTTAAAAAACAGACAAACAAAAGGAGCAGAGTGATCATCTATCTGTTGATCATCTATCTGTTTGAAGGCAATTCGCAACTGATGCTACCACTCTATTTTGGGTCTAATTAAGGCTGTGATCCTAATTCCACTTACATGGAGGAATTCTGTTCATTAAACCAAAGAAGCAATCATTGGTTTTGGCTACAACTGGTGGGTTACTTCACAGTCCCTTCTGAGTTTTCCTTGCTTCCCTCTGTATCTCTCCAGGTGATCTCTATACTGCCAATACTGCCATTTCGAAACAAGTATCAAACCAGTTTAACTGCCACCGCCTCCTGCAAGCAAACTACATAGCTATAGTTGTGAGGGTGCAGAGAATGTCCTAGCCCAGTTACAGCCAGCTGAAACCCCTATATGTAAGTCATCCCATAAGCCCCTTGCTTCCACCACAGCCTTCAGAAACTAGGGGTCAAACTACACATTATGTTAATTGTGTAGCAAGTATCTCTCTCTCTCGTTTTTGTGTGTGTTTGTGTGTGTGTGACTGTGGGCCCAATTTGGATCTGGACCACCACACACCAGGAGGGGAGGATGAAACCTCACCCCTACCATTTACTTCCTGAAATCCCCCACAATAGAAAACAACAAAAGCAGAAAAGCTTCCATTGATCCCAATGGAGATCCTTTAAAAAAAACAACACCTCACACATGTGGGGCTGGGGCTGGGGTTTGGGGAAGGAAATGTTTTTTGTTGTGGCGAAGGTTTAATCCTCACCTTCTGGAGCATGGTGGTCCTGATCCAAATTGGACCCATGAACACTTACTCCAGAGTAAAAGAGAGAGAGAGAGAAGCCTCAGTTACACACTATGCAATTAACTTAACTTGACCCCAGGCTTGTGGCTATGACCAGCAGAGCTTTCTTGACTTGGCACCCATCCTGTTGAACTCCTTTTTGAGGGAGATCCACTGAATTCAATCTTTGTTAAGTTTTAGGCAGAAGCTATAGAGGCTTTTTTAAATTATTATTTTAAGAAGTCTTTTGGTGATTAAAAAAAATAAATCATTTATTGTATTCCATCTGACTTCATGGCACTTTTATCATGGGTTTTCTCCTGGTGTTATTTTGCTGTTTTATAGTTTTAAAGCTTGGGGGGGGGATGGATTATGTAAATATGGTTTTTATAGCGCAGCTAGCCACCTTGGTGGCCTAGGTTTAGTCTGAGAGGCAGGAGTAAGCATACTAAAAATACATCGTAGTCTTTGAACTGGATCCAGCCACCAAGGCAATTTTCATAGGGGTAAACCAGCCTTAACAAATTTTAATCACAATATGGTAAAAGGTTTGCTCAGTTTCACTAGTGAAGAAAAGCACTTTCAAGTTGTAACAAATAGCATAATTCAACCCTTTAACGTTAAACCACTCTTTTGAATATTGGATGTATCTGCATGTAATTCTTCAGAGTGGCTTTCTTTTTTCTAGGGGGGTAAGAAAAAGAAAAATCTCAGAAATTTTCTCAGAAAAATGTCTTCTGAGAAATTTCACCTCAGCTCTAATACAAATACATACATCGAGATGAGCCAAAATGTCTCAGAAGACATTTTTTTCTGAGAAGATTTCTAAGATTTTTCTTTTTCTCCCCACCCCCCTAGAAACAGGGAGCCACTGTGCAAATTTTCTCTAAATGTTCGCAACACTTTTTTGTGGTGGCTGCCATTCTCACCTCCCTCCACAATGCCTCAGAACAATGGCAGGTCCAGGGCATTATGGAGGATGCAGAAGTGTGTGCAGGCTGCTAGCACATTTGCTTGCAGCAGCAAAAATCAAATTGAAACAAACAAAATTCAGGGTGGGGGGGGGAGAAAGAAGTTGTGCTACTGCCACTGCTGGTGGTGAGCTCCATCCCCGAGAAACTGTTGGGAGAATTTCTCCATCCCCTGGAGAAATTTGGTGAAATGCTCCCCCAATTTCTCTGCCCTCAACTAGGGTGGAGAATTTTGAGAGCCCAGTTGCACACGGCTCTATATGGAATGCTATCCTTTAGTATATGCACGTCATGTGTCAAGTCTTTACTACTCAATGGCCCCAATTTATCACAGGACTTGACCAGCTGTAACGGGGGCAGGTTGTTTGGCAAAAATGCATTCCCAGCTCCTGCGAATATTCTAGTAGAATATTCTAGTAGAGAAGGGTTCTCCAACCTTGGGTCTCCAGATGTTGCTGGCCTACAGCTCCCAGCATACCCTGCCAGCATGGCTAATGGCAAGGGATTCTGGGAGCTGTAGTCCAGCAACATCTGGCGACCCAAGGTTGGAGAGCCCTGTAGAGTATTACCATGAGGCTAGCCCTATTCAGGTGTTCAGAAAGAGGTAAAAGTTAATGCATGAGGAGAGGGAGCACTCTAGCCCCCACCCATATGTTTTCATCACCATCTACTCGTGGAAGGAGACTTTCTGAAGAGGAGAGCCTCCTGTACCTGTGGCAGCTCTCCACGCAATTGAAAATCCTGATTTTCCACGGCTCTTGATCCTATGGAGAGCCTCAATCATGTGGAGGCACTCCTCTGAAGTGGTGTAGGCACAAGAGGGGTAAACATTTTTACGTACTCTCCGCTGCACAAAACCCTCCCCACTTTTGTAAAGAAAATGTTTGCTTATGGACATTTGGTACAGTTGCTTGCTGCAGCAAGAGCTGGTAGTGATGTCTACTAGCTTAGATAGCTTTAAAAGGGGATCATTTCATTTCAGTAGCCAAAGCTCTCTGGGCAGTTCACAATTCTCAAAAGAGAATACAATAAAAAATAGTATAAAAACAGCATAAAAACATTTTTTCAATATTCAAAATTTAGAAAAACAATCTGTGGCGGACCGAACCTGGTCGATTGCACGGCGGGTTCGGCACCTTAACAGCTAACCGGCACTGAAGTCGTGCCCTGTACACGGCTGTCAAAACCTTTACTTTCAGCCATGAGTGAAATTGACAAGGAATCTCCTTAGAAACACAGGGAAGCCACAAGCTAGTCAGTTACAAAAGAGTTTAATGGAGCTGAACTAATAGACTACAGGAATTTCACAGTATAAACAGAACAGTCAATTCAGATAGGAAACAGAAGTATTCAATTTGCTTTCTGGGTAGGCTTTGCTCAAATGCAGAATTTTACCTGGCACCAGAGACTCTGACTCTAGGTTCTAAAGTAGCGGTTTTGCTTTGCCGATCGCAGGGCGTCCTGCCCGGGCTTGGAAGTTGCTTGACAATAGCCGGAGCTAGCGACCTGACCTGTGCAAGCCTTGGTTCTTTGGCACGTATCTTTTCTACCCTCCTCCGCCCCTCCCCGCCCTTTTGTGACCAGGTGGGCTGGTCCCGCCCCATGGGGTGGGGGTGCCTTTCGGGTGCTGGCATCTCCATGGGTACTTTGCAGCTCTTTGAGACTGCACCCCCCCTCCGGAATCTCATGCACTTCCTTGAGGGAAGTGTAAATGTGTCCCATTGAATGTATGCAGATGTGGCAGATGTGTAACTGGTCTGCCCAGAATTGTGTCTCCTGTGCCCTGGGTGGGGATTATGCAGACAGAGGGGTGACAGCGGAAAAGGGGAAAACATGTCAGGGTTCAGTATGTCAGGGTTCAGCAGTGTACTCAGGCTTTCTCTCCACATAATCCAACAGCCAAAACAATTCCAATAGAAACAGACCTGTCAAAAGCAGCTGGCACAAATGCCCATCAGACACTCTTAAGTGCCATTAAGTGCCACTGCACTTAACAGAATGCTGGACTAGACTGACCCTTGGTCTGATCCAGCATGGCTTGTCTTATCTTCTTAAATGCCATTAAATGAGACAAATTCATGGAGGGTAAAAGTCTATCAATGGCTGTTATCCAGATAATCCCAGTTCAGAGGCAGTATACCACTGGATACCAGTTGCTGGGAGAGGGCTATTGCCTTCATGCTCTACTTGTGGGCTTCCAGAGGTATCTTTCTGGTACTGTGGGAAATGGGATTCGGCGGAAGATGGACCTTTGGTTAGCTACAGCACTGGTAGGCAGATGTCAGATGTGTGCGACATCTACGTTGGTTTTTACTAAAAAAAAAAACCAAGAGCTACTAACTGGAGCCTGGTGCAAAAGTCATGCACTCAGAATTACTTTCAAAATCCACATCATGTGACACCTTTATTTGGACCAACTGAATATGCACATCTGAGGCCCTCCTCCAAGAGCCTCCTCTGAGGGTGGTTCGTAGGGTGGCGACAAGGCAGAGGGCCTTCTCAGTGGTGGCCCCCCAATTATGGAACACTTTCCCCAGTGAGATATACCTGGCACCAACATTGTCATCTTTCCGGCACAAGATTAAGGCTTTTCTTCTATTCCTGGGCATTTGACAGCATATATGATAAGATTTTTAATGGTTCCGAGGACTTTTATTGTTGACTATGCTAAACTGTTTTGTATGCAAATGATTTTATATTATGTTATTATATTGTATTTTTAGGGTTTTAATATTTGTAAACCACCCTGAAAGGCTATTTGGCTATTGGGTGGTAAAGAAATGTAATAAATGAAATGAAAATTGTGGGCAAGCTTTTGATATCTCCAGGATTAAAGAATTCTGAGCCCTGGAATTCGTTTTGAGTGTCAGAACTAAACAGAGGTCACAGTCCTTCCACACAAACACCTATATCTGGTTCCTCACAAAAACTCATGCCTGGTTTCCCCAAGCTTTCTTCTTCACTTTCAGAAGTATAATTGAGGGTTGTGTGTGTTGGGGGAGTCCTTTTGTTGCTAATATTGTTTAACAGTTGGGAGTCAGGAATCCTTGATGACCTACTGCAAATCACCCAGAGAGCTACCAGTAGATCCCAATCTAACTTCTACTCACCCCTGTGATACAGCAAAGCTCTTCTTGCATTCTTATTTTGAAAGTGCACTGGTTTTTCCCATTCTCAAAGGGTTCAACCCTATCAGTATTTGCTCATGCAGATTGTTCTGCTTTGGTGTGGGTAAGAGACAGCATATCACTGTAAAGAGCATTCACAACTTTCCAGGCTCCAGAGAGCCCCATATCTTTAAAAATGAATCAAAACAATGTACCTCAGCCTAATGAAGGCTTTGAAGAATAAAGGCAAGCTCAGAAGTCCTTTCCCCTTTAGCATGGATATCTGTTCCTGTTGTCTGCGAATACCCCCTATAAGGACTTTCAATTTAAGTCTCTGAGTGGAATTTAAGTTTGCAGAGAGTTACAACCGCCTACCAACAGCACGTGTGTGTGTGTGTGTGTGTGTGTGTGCGCGCGCGTGTAGGGAAACATGCAGGCCCAAGATAAGTTTTGGTCCAGACTCCCAACTGGTCTAATTTGGATCAAATTCAATTATTATTATTATTATTAAAGAGAAAAAAAATCAATGGAGAGTAGTGGAAGATTACGCTGACACTTATTTTGGCTCGGTTGCAATTATTTGCTCAAAACAGACCTTTATATTCATGGGAAATTAAAGATAAATCCTGTTCTTTAAAAGAAAATGTGGTTTTCAAACTTTCTGCTTTCAAGGAATCTTTTCCATATCAATTTGCCTCTCAAGGAACCCCAACACAGTTGCCAACTGCAGAGGATTCTGGGAACATTCTAGGGTTCACACACAGCTCATATATGGGTTGTGGCCAGGCTCTCAGCACTGCCCCAAATGAATTGAGAGTGTATCCAAGAAGACACCCAACACTCTCCTCTAGTTAGCTATCCAGCCTCTGCTTAAATATCTTCAGCAAAAGAGAACCCACCATCTCCAGAGGCAGCCGATTCTATCATCGAACAGCTCATACTATGGAGGTCTCTCCTAAGGTTTAGCAAAAATCTGCTTCCCTGTGATTTCAACCCATTGGCTCTCGTCCTGCCATCTGCAGCAACAGAGAACTAGTCTGCTCCATTTTCTGCATGGCAGCCTTTCAAGTCTGCAATCATATCTCCCATTAAAATAGTCTTTTAATCTTACTGAGGAATCCCTAATAAGTGTTGAAAGTACCCCAGGGTTCCCCAGAACAAAGTTTGAAAACCCACTGCTTTAAAAGGAAGCCCTTTTAATCACAATGGGCATAATGCAACATCACTTGCCCAGACCTTTTATTTCAGCTGTGAGTATCTGTCTGTGAGAGGATCCGAGAGAGAGAGAGAGAGAGAGAGAGAGAGAGAGAGAGAGAAACACTTGCTGTAACCAGAATAGATCTGTGTTAGTCTGTTGTTCTCTCTACTGGGCGTATTCTGTGCTTCAATACGCGTAACTCCCATAAATGTTAATGGACATTCAGAGAACAGCAGTGGACCCTGACATATGTGACTACAATTCGTGCTAATCAAAGAGCCGGACATAGGTTGAATAGGGCCTGTGTAAAACAGACAGTTAAGAGGCCCAGACAGACACTGGCGACATTTCTAGTCTGCTTGATTAGAGTGGAAAATGAAGGACTGAATTGGGTGGGTGTCTTGGTGGTGACAGTGTTGCTGAGTGATGGAATGGGAATGGCTGTTAATGTGTAACCAACAAGGGAGAGGCCAGTGTGTATCATATAGGTATTCAAGGAGCCATGACTGGCTTTAGCTCCCTGTTGAACCAGGATTTGCCCCTTTGCGATGTGTGAAGTAGTTTGCAGCAGACTTGTTGCGTTTCCCTTTTGTGAAGTGCTGACAAAATAGCTAAATTTATTTATGCATCCATTGCATTTTTATCCCATCCTTCCTCTTTCCCTCCACATTTATCCTCACGAAGACCATGCGAGGTAGGTAGGTTAGACTGAGGGTTAGCAAATGACCTAAGGTCACCCAGTCAGCTTCATGGCTAAGCAGGGATGTGAACTCAGGTCTTTCCAGTCCTAGTCTGGCACTGTAAACACTATATAGCACTGGATCTCAATTTCGGGAGTTTCCAAAATGATAATAGCTTTGGGCTGTATATATATTGATGCTTGGATAGGATCTGCCTGACTTAAGGCACAATCCTATGCAAGTTTAGTCAGAAAAAAGGCCTACAACTCCCAGCATGCCCCAACCAGCTATGCCGGCTGGGGCATGCTGGGAGCTGTAGGTCTTTTCCCTTCTAAACTTACATAGGATTGCGCCCTTAGAGAAGAATCCAGAATGGGTACTATCAAGGGCGAAAACAGACATTACTTTAAATGTACTTTCATTCCATTTTTACTATAGAATAAATGCAGGAGCTGTAATCCAGATTGGGACCCTAGTGTGGGGGATAGGGGGCTTTTAAGATATGGATCAGGGGCCCTGCACCTACTCTAGAGTGAAAATGAAAAGATGATGTAGCTGCTGGACACACATTTAGAGTAATATCTCTTTTGGCCCGGAAGAGGGAAGGGCATTGTTCCCCTTTCCCAGTGATTTAAAAAAAAACTTTTAAAAATCCCTATGCCACCCTATCCCCAAAACATTTCAGCTATTTCCACACCACCCCAGAAAAACAGGGCAGCAAAACAAGCTAATGGCAAAACACACACACTTTGTAAGTTTCTTTGGAGTCCTTTGGACTGAACAACAGCATAGAAATATTAATAACACGTTGCCATTAGTTTGGTTGGAACAATGAAAATCAATTATGCTTAATGTTGTGTTGGATTGGGGCCATTGTGGGTTTTGGTGTGTGTGTTTAAAAAAACTCTTTTTTCAGTGTCCTGTTTTAGATAATATTACAAATGTTGGCAAGCAAAGCAGAATATGGGGAGGCAAATGTAATTAATAATATGTGCAATATTCTCCTGGTTACCAAATTATCAGCAGCATACATTTTTAATTAATAGGAGCATGAGCAGCAATTTGGCTGTCAACAACCATCAGTATTGATGTGTGCGAGTGAAGCACTGCAACATGGGGAAGATCAAAGGGGTAGAACGACTGAAACACAACAAACAGCCAGAGATGGCGAGTCAGCATTTTGCGAACAAATTTTTTGAAAGCATAAAAGTCCTTTGCTCTAGGCAGCAGAAATGAGAAAGAAGGCGAAGATGGGGAAAAGAAAGAGAAATTTTTAAAAGTGGAGAGCAATAAATTTTGTATAGGATAGTGAGCTCCCCCCTCATTTTTTTATTCTTATTTACATCAAAACGTTTGAGAGAGGTACAGGAAGCAAAGGAGTCATATGGTTTATTTTACCTCTCAGTGAAATTGTCTCATAAAATAAGGAAATGCATCTTTTCATATTTGCTTTTGTTTCTAAAGCTAACAAAACAAAACAAAACAAAACAGATTCTAAACCCGTCCTCCAAAAATGGATTCAAAACTGATACCAACCACACACACAAAAAGCAAATTATAAAAAGTGGAGCTCTAAGTCAACTGAAGTTTGGTTTTTTTTGTTGATTTCCTTTTTACCAATCAGCTGTTCTTCCCTTTAACCAAAAAAGTGTATAGTATCTTACTTCACATCTAAATGGAAACAGCTTGTCTTAATTCAATTACGCAAACCCATCCTTTGCTGTTTAGAGTTGCATCGTATGAATTAAGAGACCTCTAAAATTGTGTTTGTTTCAAATCCTCTTCATGTGTTAAGCGGGTCTGCATTGTTGGCCCTGCCAGGTATCATGCAGCCAGGCTAGCCCCACCCCCTAGGTCTGCACACTGAGCACAGACATCTGAAGAGGACCCCCACCCTGAACACATTACTGCGATGCTTTGAATGCACTGATGTAGCAGTCCCTGATGCTTTCCAGAACGTTATTGTGTTATGTCAAGTAAGGAGATTATGATCGTTTGCATATCCCGATAACATGCTAATGGTCACTGACTATCAGTTGATGTTTCTAATCTAGAGCTAAGAATATAGGCCACACCTATCTGTAGGCAGGGCCGGTGCAAGGCAATTTGGTGCCCTAGGCAAGATCAGATATTTAGCGCCCCCCCTTCCCACTTGAGAGCACTGTATTTTTTTTTCAAGGTTTCTGGCGCCCCCTTTAGCCCTGCGCCCTAGTTGGCCTAATGGTAGCACCGGCCCTGTCTGTAGGTTGGAGGCTGAGACTCTGAGAGCTGTGTTCTGCTAGTGTGTATATATGTGAAGGAAAAGATATGTTTGGATAGTTGGAATGCAGCCTGTGAAGGAGCTAGGAAGCTGAGTTTTGAAGCTGCTTGTGGGGCTTAAAGTGTATACTGTTTGCTTTTGGGGGGACTGATGCTGCTTTAGGGACTAGCACTGTCTGTAGTTTGCCTGTTCCCTCCATGCTCAATAATAAACATGTATTATAAAAGTGCCTGAAGTCTCCAATATTCTCTCCTCAGAAGGAAACTGACCCTCTCTAAAAGGCTGCTGCTAGAATTTTGGAGTTGGCCCATAGCACAGTTGTGGAGTGCATGCTTTGCTTGCTGAAGGTGTCCAATTCAATCCAGCTTTATTCTATAAAGAATAAAGATCAGGTAGCAGCAGGTGATGGGAAAGACCTCTGCCTCAGACCCTGCCAAGAACCATTGCCAGTTAGAGCAAACAATAGTGGCCTAGATGGACCAATGGTCTTTCCTGATAGAAGACAACTTCCACTTGGGAAAGTGGAGGAGTCACAAAACCTTGCACTTGCTGTCACAGGTGCCCTGCTGAAACATATGCATCTCTGCTTAATAAACCAAGATATGCACAAGCCTTTTACCCATAATCATGACAACACCCCCTTTCTTAGCACACCACAATTAATTCAGGAAGTCTTAAATTAACTATAGTTTCCCTTTACATCTCAACTAAGAAAGCATGGTCACCAGGACTAGAACAAGCCAGGATTTAAAACCAACTTTAAACTTTTGTTTAAACAGGGAAACTGTGTTTTGTGCTTGCCTGCAAACCAGAATCACAAACCATGGTTTGGCATTTCATTCGAATACACAGCCAGTGGCTCACAGAATCACAAATATCTATTCAATTCAGATTACAGAGGTGCCCAATTGTGTTCTAATTTTCCCTTTCCCATTTTGATCTTCACTCAGCCCTTTTCATTTTTTAAAGTAACACTCAATGAAAGATACACTGTCATAATCCTTGTTGCTATTTATAACAAAAGCACCGGAATCTCGTCTACCGTATTTCTATTTATAAATAATGCTAATGAGTTTGTTTTCTTTGCAGCTTCCATGACAGGGCAATCAGGATATTCAAAAGCCCATTAAAATGCAATTACTAAAACAAATAATCAACAATAATTAAAAGATCATAAAATAAAGCAAAAGCAAATAAGAATTTTAAAAAGTGACACCATTAATAATAGATCTAAGTGAATAGTTTATAACAAATAAGCTTCCCTCATTTTCTTTAGATTTTCACGTTATTTGTGGAATTTATTTGCCATTTGAAGGGTAGCAGTTTGTGGCTAAGGATCAATGCTGGTGCTATATACTTTTTTGAGGGGGGGATACAATTTAGAGCTAGGGCACAATCCAGCCTTAGCTAGGCACTTTTAAGAGCCATTGATTTCAGTGGGCAAGTTTAGTATATGCTTACATCTCTCTCATTGAGGAAAAAATGAGATTGAAAAGTACTTAAAAGTGCAATCCTATGCATGTTTAGACAGAGAAAAGGCTGGGGCATGTTTTCTCTGTCTAAACATGCATAGGATTGCACCCTAATTTTCTTTTGAATGTTCTTTTACAGGCAGCATAAGATGACTTTTTCAGTGAGTCGTAGTGATCTCACATGTCACTCTTCAGGGTGATATAAGATATCTTTTGACAATCTATTTTCATGTTGCTAACGTGTGGCGATAGCCTTGCTTGGAATGCAGCTACACAAACAGAAGAATTGCTAGGCAGAGACCACTGGTGTGGAACAGGGTTCTCTCTACCTCTTCCCACAGTGTCCCCACTTAACTTATCCCCATCTGGGGGAGACACTGGGTGGCTACATATGGCCATTTTGTCACCCATTTTATTACACATCAGTACCTGATGAGTGGCAACGTTCTTCCTTGGCAGGATCAGGGGCGGTGCCAGATACCAAAAAGATCCAGGGCTCAGGCCCACAGGATGAAAAATAAAATAAAAAGGCACAAACTTGCATATGCTAATTTACATATGCTCTAAAGTCTCTCTCTCTCTCTCTCTCTCTCTCTCTCTCTCTCTCTCTCTCTCTCCCTCTGTGTGTGTGTGTGTTTAAAGGACCCTGTCTCCTAAGGATACCCCTATTTGTAAAATGGGATGTATGGACAGGGGCAGGAACGGTGCAGGGCTGTTTGGCGCCCTAGGCCAAATTATATTTAGCGCCCCCCCTCGTGCCGTGGGGGGGCCTCCGGAGCAAAGCAGCCCTGCTCTGCAACCCCCCCCGCGCCGCCGCCGCCACCAGCCGCCACCACCTACCTTCCCCCCGCCCCTGCTGCTGGCTGCTGCTGCTGCCGCCGCCTCCTCCTCCTCCGACGCGATGGGACCCCCGCGCTTTATGACGGGAAGGTAGGTAGGTGGTTGGCGGGCGGGCGCGCGCGCGCGGGGGGGAGGTGCAGTGGCGGCGGCGGCAGCAGTGGCCGGCAAGCGGGCGGGGAGGCGCGGCGGAGGCGGCAGGCAGGGCAGGAGCGCGCCGGAGGCGAGGAAGGGGCGCAGAAACTCTGCGCCCTCTTCCGCCACGCGCCCTAGGCAGCCGCCTGGGTCTGCCTAGCGGTAGCGCCGGCCCTGGACATTCAAAAGCCTATTAAAATGCAATTACTAAAACAAATAATCAACAATAATTAAAAGATCATAAAATAAAGCAAAAGCAAATAAGAATTTTAAAAAGTGACACCATTAATAATAGATCTAAGTGAATAGTTTATAACAAATAAGCTTCCCTCATTTTCTTTAGATTTTCTCCCTGGACAGGGGAGAGGAGGGAATTTGATTTCAGAAAAAAACTTCATGCAGAAAGATTCAAGGGTGGGGGGCCCAGCAGGAGGTGGAGCGCATGTGGGCAAAAAGCCAGCTAATCCTGGGGGATCAGATGCCACAGAGACCATCAGGGCCCCTGTAGCTTTATTTCAGCAAGAGCCCAAGGACAGCAGGGTGGTGGGGCAGATGGCCTCCCAGAGATTTCGGGCTTCAAATGAAAGATTCAGGGTACTAGCCCTAGTGGGCCACCTCCTAGCACCACCTCTGGGCAAGATGATACAGATAACTGGCTAAGAGATTACATGCAACCATGGGTTCATTATTTTCCAGTGAACAGGCTGTGGAAACTATCGGGGCATTTCTCTCTTAGCTACCGCAGGTAAAATATTTGCCAGGATTCTCGCAAACCGTCTTCTATCTATTTCAGAAGATATCCTCCCTGAAACTCAATATGGTTTCTGCCCCTCTAGAGGGACAGTAGACATGATTTTTACTGCACGTCAGCTCCAAGAAAAATGCTGGGAGCAAAATCAACCCCTTTATATGGCATTTATTGATCTTGCTAAGGCCTTTGATACTGTAGACCAAATAGCTCTCTGGACTATCCTTATGAAAATTGGATGCCCCAATAAATTTGTGAATATCTTGCGACTTCTCCATGACAACATGACGGCTACGGTCTTGGACAACAACGGCTCTCATGGTGCTCCATTTAAAGTGGGATCAGGTGTTAAACAGGGATGTGTTACTGCCCCAACATTATTTGCTATTTTCATCGCCATGATTTTACATCTTGTCGAGGGGAAACTTCCCACTGGTGTGGGAATTATATATCGAACAGATGGAAAGCTTTTTAATCTCAGCAGGCTGAAAGCAAAAAGTAAGGTAATTACAACCTCCATTGTGGAACTTCAGTATGCTGATGATAATGTGGTCTCCGCACATTCAGAGGATGATCTCCAAACTATCCTAAATGCTTTTGCAGAAGCATACGAAAAACTTGGTCTCTCACTTAACATCAAAAAAACCAAAGTGCTTCATCAGCAAGTGCAAGCTAACCCTTTGGTGATGCCATCTATCCAGCTTGGCGGGACAACACTGGAAAATGTCGATCATTTTCTCTATCTTGGCAGCTATCTTTCTGTTACAGCTAACATAGACAGTGAAATCCAGCATCGTCTGAGCTCCGCTAGTGCCACGTTTTCTCGAATGAAACATAGAGTGTTCGAGGATCGGGATATTTGTAAGAAGACCAAAACACTGGTTTATGAAGCCATTGTATTACCAACTTTATTGTATGCCTGTGAAACATGGACTATCTATAAATGTCACCTCCAACTCCTTGAAAGATTTCATCAACGTTGCCTCCGGAAAATCCTGCAAATTACTTGGGAAGATAGGCGAACAAATGTCAGTGTACTGGAAGAAGCAAAGACTACTAGCATTGAAAAAATGATCCTTCAACGCCAACTTCAGTGGACCGGTCATGTTGTTCGAATGCCTGACTGCCGTCTCCCAAAGTAGTTACTTTATTCCCAACTCAAGGATGGAAAGCGGAATATCGGTGGTCAGTATAAGAGGTTTAAAGATGTTCTTAAGGCTAATCTAAAAAAATGCAATATAAACATCAAAAACTGGGAAGCTCTGGCCCATGAATGATCTAATTTGAGGTTGGCCTTTCACAAAGGTTCTGTGGACTTTGAAGAAGCCCGAGTGCAAGGTGAAAGGGAGAAATGTGCTAAGCGAAAAGCACGTCAAATGAATCCTTTACAGGACCATCTTCCATCTGGTAACCTGTGTCCTCACTGTGGGAAGCTGTGTGGATCTAGAATTGGCCTCCACAGTCACTTACGGACCCATCGCTAGAGTCTACACAATTTTCTTTAGAATTTTCCTCCTTTTAAAATCTCATTTTTGTAAATTTTTATCCTGGAAGACAATCTTACTCGGTCACGAGTGATCGCCTGACTGACTGACTGACTGATTTTCCAGTAAATGGTAAACTTCACAGTAAGGATGGTTATTTCCAGTATCTGGAGTGAGGTGATGCATAAGCCCTGTCCACCCGAAACCCACCAAATGCTGTGGCAGCAGCTTTCCCTTGGTGCAATTCCAAAAACAGTGTGTGTGTGTGTGTGTGTGTGTGTGTGAATATCACAGTCATGTAGGCAGAAGCAATCACATGGGGGGTGGGTACCAGTTGGGTAGTGTAGTGGGATGTTTTGAAGGGCAGGCGCTCATCATGGCAGTCCCTGGACAGTCCAAAAAATTCAGGCCACTGTGTTGATCCATATCAACAAACCCATGCTAGTACTTTTCATCTTCACCAGGAGCAAGTCTTTGGTAAAGCTAATGGGTCTTAATTGCCCATTCAGGACCACCCACCCCAAAATATTTGCATTAGAATAGGAATATACTGTTGTTGGGAACATTCATTTCCCCCCAGCTCCTGTGAGGATTGCAACTAAGCTTGGAGGGAACAGGAAATTATGAGGAGGTGGTGGCTGTATGATGATGTTGCTAATAAAAAAGTGCTGGCACCACTGGGAAAAACCCATATGATTATGCCTACCAACATGGTTGGAATAGCCACACACACTCCCTAGTGATGTGAGATTCCTCACAGGGAAGTGGATCCTATGCTTGTGTGTGTGTTTGTAGGGGACCCATCATTACTGATGAATCTGTACCATAGGTCAGTAATTGGCCATCTCCTTTCAAACCAGGAGCTGTTTGGGTATGATATACCAGTCAGCCATCTTTTGGATTCCATTTACCTCCCAATTTCTTACTGGCCTTCATCCATTTTACTTCATTTGGATCCTTTCTTTCTTTCTTTCTTTCTTTCTGTGAAGGACCAGCACCCGGGTCCTATGCGTGAGTTCGGCGCTTAACGGGTTAACCGGCACTGAGTTACAGCCCGTACAAGCAAGTGAAACCGACTAGGAGGTTTGCATACACAAGAGGAAACTAGAGCCCTTTAAATGACCAAATAAGGCTTTATTTATTTACACAAGATACGGAGCGGAACTAACAGCTTTCTAGGAATACTATAATGTCAACACAACCTGAGGTGACCTCTACGTTTATCAATGAAACAGGCTCCCAGGCTAGCACATTGGGATTAGTCAGTTACCTTAGACTAAAGACTTTACGCTAGTCAATTTCAGCCTAGCTCCGGGGCCGATCCGGGGATGAGAACAGCTTACTCCAGCCGCTGCTTGGAGGATGAACCTTGTTCCAAAGCACCCTGTGTTCCCAACAACCCCTCACAGGAAGGGAGAGGGGTTTTCTGCCCCCGAGTTTGCTTGCTGAAGGTGTCCAATTCCCGCTCTCCCCACCCTCCAGGTCAGGTGGGGGCTTATGCCTGCCCCTTCGTATCAGGTGGGCTTATTCCTACCCGGGAAGAAGGTGACGTACTGGGTACTTTACAGCTCTTTGAGACTGCCCTGATAGTTTGATGGTCTTGATGGTCCTTTCTTGGGTTTTGTGGAATTCAACCGAGACTCTCCATTGTTGGGGATGCCGGTCTGTCTGGCTGCTTCCCTGTAACTCAATCCCCCCTCCTCGCCCCCCTCCCCTGGACGGAGACTGTGTGTGTGTGTGTGTGTGTGTGTGTGTGTGCGTGCGTGTGCATGCATACTCGTGTCAGGCTTTCTCCACACTTTCTTTCTTCATAAATGATTGCATCCAGTCTGGCGAAGGTAAAAGCCTTTCAGCAGGCACAACAGAATGCTTTTAGCATCCCAACTATCTCGTGTCATTTCCTTAACTCCCCCCTGCTCCAACATCCCTGTAACATCTAGCAAGAAACCCAAAGGATTTGCTTCACGGCAGCTTGAGAATGATGCACACTCTTCTATTTGTCCCAGTTTCAAATAGGAAATAGGGGTGAAAAACCTAACAACACCTCCCCCCCCTTCTATGATCCATGCACCCTTTAACCTCCAATCTATGTCACATTCTTACATTAATTTACTTTTACTTTTTTGTATTTTAATACAAATATAAGACTGGGCTTTTTTTTTTTTTTTTTTTTTAATCCCTTCCAAGAAGCAACAGAGGAAAGCTCTTCTATTTGATCCTGAGGATGTTCACTTCCTGACACCTGCCAACAGCACTGCTTGGACACATCCCTTTTATTTACTATTCCCTTTTAAGCGTCTAGCCGTCTTTGATATATTTCTGTCTCTCTTCCTGTAATGGCAATGGGGTAGGGTGTTATGCTCAACCTAGGCCTGGTGTGATGTGCCTTTTATTCCACTGAAGTCGCATTACCCTGGAAATGTTAGCCTTCCTTAGAACTGTGCTGTTTGGATTCACGGATATGTTAGACCAGGCTGGTGGATTAATTTAAGGTTGAAATCCTAAACACATTTAGTATTGAATTCAGGTGAGAGTTACTTTTGAATAAACATGTTTGGAATCATGCACATTAAAGGGTTTATTTGTAGTTTCTATGGCTGTACCAAAACCATCCACTGTTTGTGTTGGAGGATATGGGGAGGCGTCGGTCCTATACTGGTTAGGCCGAAGCAGAGTTTTCCCCCTTATGTGCAGCCTGGTTATTGAAACTGGTTATCACCACATGGGTTGCTAAACCCTTGCTAAAAGGCTCTTAAAAGGAAACGGATTGTCTATACAAGGTTTAAAACAAATAAAGACATTTATTAGTTTTACTTACAGGTCGTTTATTCATATATGCAGGATGCATATAGGCAGATTAGAGTCTTCATTGGAGATCACTGGCTGGAAGCCAGCTCAGACTGTGTGTCCATCAGGTTAGAAAGGGAGAGACAGAGGGAGAGATGGCCAGAGAGAGGCCAGAAGTAGGGAGGAGGGGTTACAAAACATGCACCCTGGGGATTGTTCAATTAACCCTTTCCTCCCACTGTAACTGTGGTTACATTACCTTGTTGATTTAAGCAGGCAATACTACAATTTCCATCAGTTGGGGGGGGGCATCTTCAGCAGTGTTGAAAATTGGCTCCCTTTACGGGATCTTTTTTTTTTTTTTACTGATTGCAAAAATGCTCATCTAGTCATTTATATTGTGCATGCTCTCTCTTTCTGTCTCGAAAACTTGAGACTAAATACTGCTTACATGGAAACCAAGAGCTGAAACATGAGAATCAGTTTTTCTTGGACTGCAGCATTCAGGCTGAAAGGTGTGTGTCTGTGAAATCTCTGTATGGTCCCTGACTATAAAAAAAAAATCCTGGACATAGAAAACTAGCATGCACGAGGGGAGAACTCTAGGTTAGAACCCCTCTGCCTGAGCTGCTACCTTTGCATAAGTAGGGCACCTTTTTTTTAGATGGGTGGAACATTTAAACAAGCCCTCCTTGCAGTCCCACCACAATCTGAAAAATACCTGTAGGTATTTCATAGGAGCATAGTTGGATGGGGCCTATAAGGCCATTGAGTCCAACCCCCTGCAGGAAACTAGAGGAGGGGTCTCCCATCCAAGTAATAACCAGGCCTGACCCTGCTTAGCTTTCCACGCTCGGACAAGCTGAGCCAGCGTGAGCCGCTTCACACGTTTCCCCTGATTATGTGTTTCAGCCCTGAGATTCTGAGGAATCTTGTACCAGGGCCCAGAGATGCTCTCTGGAGTATTAAGTAGAATATTTATTTATTTTACAGTATTTGTATACTGCTCCATATTTAAGTAGATTCCGGAGCGGTGAACAATAAAAAGATAAAAACAGATAAAAGAAACAAAAACAATACATTGAAAACAAGGTAACATTACAATCATGGTTGGGCAGCAGAGAAGGCTTCCCAGAACAAAGAGGTCTTCAGCAGGGGCCGAAAGCGGCACAGTGTCGGAGCCTGCCTGACCTCCAGAGGCAGGGAGTTCCACAGAAATGGAGACACCACACTGAAGGCTCTTCTCCTGGTGGACTCCAATTGGGCCAAAGGTCCATGAGGCCTGTGGCTTATGCTAGCTCAGCTTGTCTGAGTGTGGAAAGCTAAGCAGTGTCAGGCCTCATTATTACTTGGATGGGAGACCCCTCCTCTAGTTTCATAGATTCATAGATCATAGAGTTGGAAGGAGCCTACAAGGCTATCGAGTCCAACCCCCTGTTTCCTGCATTGAGCAGGGGGTTGGACTCGATAGCCTAGTAGGCTCCTTCCAACTCTATGATCTATGAAATCTATGAACCACCAGGAGCCAGTGACTGGGCAGGTTGGTATGGGAAGAGACGCTCTCTCAGGTAACCTGGTCCCAAATTGTTTCAGGCTTAGGAACCTTAAACCTGGCCCGGTAGCTAATAATAATAATAATAATAATAATAATAATAATAATAATAATAATTTATTTCTTACCTGCCTCTCCGTTTGGATCGAGGCGGGGAACAACAATAAACATAAATATATATAAACTAATTAAAAAACATAGTATACATTATTAAAACATCTTTAAAACATCTTAAAAGCATCCTAAAATTCCACCGGATAGGCCTGCCGGAAGAGATCGGAGATCGGAAATCGGTAGCCAGTGCAGTGCCTTCAGCAAAGGAGTTGCATGCCGAAAAGGGGCAGCTCCCGACAACAGGCAAGCTGCTGCGTTCTGCACTAGCTCCAGCTTCCAGAGCAGCCTTAAGGGCAGCCCCACATAGAGAGCAGATGTCCTTCAGTCTCTAATTTTGTATTTTATGTATTTATTACACATGTATACCCATGTTTCCTCTAAACAGCTCAGTACTTTCCTCTTCCATTTTATCATCACAGGAACTCTATGAGATTAGTTAAGGTGAGGGAAAGGGATTTGCCCAAAGTCTCCCAGTGAGCTTTATGGCTGAGAATGGATTTGAACTTGGGTTTCCCAGTTCCTAGTGCAGCACTATAACCACTTCATCACACTGGCTCTCTTATATATAGTAATTTAAATGGAAGGCAGTGAAGAGGCATTGGATAGATTATTGCAGGGGTGGGCAACCTGCGCCCCTCAGCCTAATTTCAAAAGCCCTCTCTCAGGGATGTTGAAGAGTCCTTGGTCTCGAGTCACGAGTCGCATTACGAGTCTTTGGACCCGAGTCTTTGGACTCGAGTCCGAGTCCTTGGTCCAAAATGGTGACTCACGAGTCACGAGTCACTCCCAAAGCTGACTCCATGAGTCCCTATTAAAATCAATGGGGGTTTTTCCCAACAAAATAAGGCTACTTCAGATGTGTGGCTTAAATAAATTCTAGGCACAAGTGTGCCTTTTTATTTCAAAACTCTGATTTTGGCAAGAACAGACCAGGCAGACAAACCCAAAATAACCAGACAGGCAGAGGAGGCAGGGAACCCCAAAGCAGGCAGGCAGAGGCCTTTGTCTTGGACAATTCAAACTGTGGAACTGGTTAAGAAGAGACCAGGCAGGCAGAGGAGGCTGGGAACCCCAAACAGGCAGGCAGAGGCAGCCAAACCCAAAATGTCTGAAAGGTTGCATTTTAGGAAAATGATTTTTAAAAATAAAATCTTCACCGGCGATTGCACTTCTCTCCACTCCTTCTGGCACAGCCCAGGGATGTTGAAGAGTCTTTGGTCTCGAGTCACGAGTCGCATTACGAGTCTTTGGACCCGAGTCTTTGGACTCGAGTCCGAGTCCTTGGTCCAAAATGGTGACTCACGAGTCACGAGTCACTTCCAAAGCTGACTCCACGAGTCCCTATTAAAATCAATGGGGGTTTTTCCCAACAAAATAAGGCTACTTCAGATGTGTGGCTTAAATAAATTCTAGGCACAAGTGTGCCTTTTTATTTCAAAACTCTGATTTTGGCAAGAACAGACCAGGCAGACAAACCCAAAATAACCAGACAGGCAGAGGAGGCAGGGAACCCCAAAACAGGCAGGCAGAGGCCTTTGTCTTGGACAATTCAAACTGTGGAACTGGTTAAGAAGAGACCAGGCAGGCAGAGGAGGCTGGGAACCCCAAACAGGCAGGCAGAGGCAGCCAAACCCAAAATGTCTGAAAGGTTGCATTTTAGGAAAATGATTTTTAAAAATAAAATCTTCACCGGCGATTGCACTTCTCTCCACTCCTTCTGGCACAGCCCAGGGATGTTGAAGAGTCCTTGGTCTCGAGTCCCGAGTCGAGTCTCGAGTCCCATTAAAAATATTGGGACTCGAGTGGGACTCGAGTCAGAGGGGGGACTTAGTCCGACTCACGAGTCGAGTCCTAGAGTCCGAGTCCCCATCCCTGCCCTCTCTACGGGATCAGGTCAGATCTTTGACAAGAGCAACCGGTCCCTTCCCTGGCAACCTGCTGTGTGGGAAGGAAGAGGGAGAGAGGGGGAAAGGGTGGCAGAAAGAGAGAGAAAAGAGAGTGGCAGAATGAGAAAGAGAAAAGGGCTGACCCCACTTTGGCCCCGCTCATCACCAACCTGCAGCCCCCGATAGATTACCCATGAGGAAATGCAGCCCTCTCAAAAAAGCTTGCCCACCCCTGCCCTGTGTGTAATATAGAAAATACACACACCACCCAAAGTATTTAAAGAGGGAAATTTCAGCAAATGTATTTTCTGAATCATTGTTCCTGTGCAAATATTGGGTGGTGTTTTTTTTTTTTAAAACTCACTACCATCCCCCTTTAAAACACATAATTCCACAAGGCCTGACAGAGTTAGATATCTCTCTTCTGGAGGCGGCGTGGAAAATGTGTTGATAATTTGAGCACTGGGAGTGAGCCTGTTCCCCAGTGAATTTCTCAGCAGTCACACAGCTTGCCATTGTATTAACACTATTCAACAGAACAAGAGAGCTGAGATGTGCATTGCATGTTTGCAGTTCTCTTTAGAATATAACAATGCTTTTCTAGTACCACTCCTATACCCCCAAGAAAACACTACAGGACAGCAAGGTCAGGTCTGGATGGCACATTCCTTGATAGCCAACCTTTTCTTCTTCTTCATGCTCACAGCAGGAGATCAGCCTTATCTATGAAAGAGCCCATGCTGGACCAATCAATGCAAGCCTGAAAACAGCAATGGAAAATGCTGAGGGACTAGCACCGGACAACCTACCCGGGATAACATCTAGACTGCAGTGGCAAGGTGGGACATGCAAATTAGAACTGCCTGGGTGTTCCCCCTGGGTGAGAGTGGTTTTCGATGTCACCGCAAGTGGCAGCAGACGGATGCACAAAGGATGCACAATTCTGTTCTGACATTCAAAGGGAAACTCTCTTGGGGGCTAATGCATGCCTGTGGGTCTCCAACATGGCACCTGTGGGCACCAATGTGCCCATGAACACCTCTCTTGGTGTTTGCCAGGTTCCCTGACCCTCCTGATTTTATTTTTTTTATTTCTTCAGGTTTAAATTTGTTCTCCAAAATTAACTGGGAGGCTGGCATGCTAGAAAGTGACTGGGCTGTCCTCCAGCACTATCTTTATTTGGTTTCAAATGCATGGGTTGTTGTTTTGGCGCTCAGACTCCACCTGTACTTAGGTTGGGAAAGTTACTTTTCCTACAGTCTCACCTGTTTAAAATACACATTTATTCTGACAAAGAAATATTGTGATGCATGCATTATAATACACCTGATTATTATTTCAGGAAATTTAGCAGTCAGTAATACCTTGGATTGCAAGTAACTTGGTTTGAGAGCGTTTTGCAAGACAAGCAAATTTTTAAATATTTATTTATTTATTTTTTACTTGATATACAAGCGACTGTTGGATTATGAATCAACATGAGCTTGCTTAAAGGTTTTTCTTTCAGTAAAGCTTAGCAGTTGGCACTTCAGCATTGCAATACTGAAGGTCTTTGGAACAGGTGTTCCTCGTTCCCATATCTAGATGTCCTTGGACATCTAGTAGGAGAAAGTGGGTGTCACGTAATATGACAGTTGCTATACTGTTATATGCCTGTCCTGATTCCCATTGGCGCTCAAGCACAGCTGGGTGTGTATGCTTGCTGTGCTTGCTTCTTTGCTCTTCTCTTCTTCTAATTTGGATGTCTATGTTATGTTATGTTCTCTGAACTGACTCTGTATTAGTTTGTAGTGTGTAATTGTTTTATGAACATAATAAAACAATTAGAATAGAAAGCCTTCTGTTTCCTGATTGCTGCAACAGAGCAGGAGAACTAAAAGTCGGACTGTGGGAGGAATTTACTCTATGTTTGCTGGAAGCTAAAGGAAAGTAGCAGGTAGCAGGCACACAGGTAAAACCACAGGACTTTAAGCAAGCATCTAAAATCCAACAGCAACGTCTTGCAATACAAGTACTGTAGTACGGCTTAAATTAAAAATCTCTGTACAAATTTTTTTTGGGGGATTTCGTTTTGATATAAGAGTGTTTTGGATTACAAGCACGTTTCCGGAATGAATTATGCTCTCAATCTAAGGCATGACTATACTCTAAAAATGCCCAGAAATCTGAAAGACTTTTTTTTAAAATCTCAAAACTGCACTGGCATACTTTTCTGATAGGTTTAAAAACTTGTTAATTAAGGATAGCTTATTTACTCCCATATCTTGTTGAGCCTGTACATTTCGGACCAGGAATTGTTATCACACACACACACACACACACACACACACACAATTCTTACTGGAATCAATATATCCACTTGCTATTGTTAGTTCCCTCTCCTGCAGCCAACTGGCCACTGTTCATTTCTTCAAGGGCACAGAAAATGCCAGCATGAAGTTAAGGAACTCTTAAGGAACGTGTAGTTCCTTAGGGAACTCTGGCACGCGTAGTTCTTAGGAGACTATATCTTGTAATTAGGCACACACTACTGCCTCTCAAACAAGAAGTCGTAGAGTTTCAGTAAAGAAATATCGTTCCATATAGTCTTAGAGAGTGGCTGTGTCAGGAAAAACTCTGGGAAAGCCAGATTTCAGAATGTGTTAACTTTTAACTTATACTTTTTTTAAAAAAAATTCCACAGTTTGAGAAACACTGCTCTGAACCAAAAGAGCTACTAAACAAAGCTAGGCCTGCCATCTCCCTCCCGGAGGCCCTGCAACTGAAGTACAGGCAAAATATCCACAGCAGCTGCGTCCATGCACCTGGTAAGAGTACTGGGCCCTCTGTCCCTTACAACTCAGCAGCCATAGAAGCTACTGCTACCCTAATTTCTGGTTATAATACTGGAATGTGATTCATCCGACTCACCCTTAACAAAGGGCCACAACTGTGACCCTATATAATATATATTCAGGCTGCAATTCTGTGCACCCAGGAGTTAGCCAAATTTACTATAGTGGGTCTTCATTCTGAGTAAACATGCATATGATTGTACTACCAGTAATTAATTGGAAGTACTAAAAATGAATATCCAGTAAGTTAAAATAACAACAACCAAGTAGCATTGCTAAACTGGCTCAATTCTAGGTTCTCCAAGAAGAACTCCAGCTTGGATCTCTTATTTCTGGAAAAACGTTACTTGGAAAATTCATTACAGTACATACATTTAGGGGCTTCTGACTGGGGATGGGCAAACATGCGATGTTTGACCTTGTTCTGGTTCTCCAAATTCCCCATCAAAGTGTGATTTCACTAGTTTGCATTCCCGAATGTGAACATTTTATTTTTGGGTGGTGGTGGTGGGGAAATACGCATTTCCTATTGGAAAAACGCACATTTTTAAAAATATGCACTCAAAATATGCACTTTCCCCCCATAGGCTAAAGTGTGAAAATCCGGATGGGGGGAATGCACATTTTCAGAAGTGTGCATTAGCATCCAGGTTCTAGTCCCTGCTCGGCCATGAAGCTCACTGGGTGACTTTGGGCCAGTCACTGACTCTCAGCCTAACCTACCTCACAGGGTTGTTGTGAGGATAAAATGGAGAGGAGGAGGATGATTATGTGAGCCACCTTGGGTTCCTTGCAGGAAAAAAGGTGGGGTATAAATATAATAAATAGATAGATAAATAAATAAATAAATAAATAAATAAATAAAAATTTGAACAGGAACATAAGTTCAGAAAATTGTGAACCTGTCCTGAGAGTTGTGTTCCAGCTCATGTTCGTGTTCTGAACAGGCCATGTTTGCATGATTTGTGAAAAGTAAACATTCCTTTATGTGCCTAGCTCCTTCACATGTTACCGCAGAGTAGTGGTGGGGCCGAGCCTGGAGTCTGCTGGAGGCTCGCTCCGGGCTTGGCCCCCCGCGAGCGGCGGCGGCCCGATCTCGCTCTTCAGAGCGGCACGGAGCATTCTCCGCGCCGCTCGCGCCGCCGCCGCCTCTGCCGGACCCCCCGTGCACTGCCCCCCACCGCTGCTGCCGGACCCCCCCACTGCTGCCGCCAGGACCCCCCCGCCGCCTACCTGGTCCTGCGCGCCGCCTCCACCGGAGCCACTGCTCTGGCACGCTGGACCCCCGCCCGCGCTCTGTTTTGGTGGGAGGAACCAGGGCAACAGGGCTTAAACAGCCCTGTTGCCCTGGTTTCTCACGCCAAAAACAGAGCGTGGGGGTCCAGCGCGACGGAGCAGGGTCCCGTCGCGTCACTTCCTCCGTGACGGAAGTGACGCGACGGGACCAGCGGACGGGGAGGCAGGCTCTCCACAGAGCCTGCAGGTAAGACCGCGCGGGTGGCTGAGTAGCCCGACGGACACGAGCAGGCCCAGTTCGGGCCTTGCTCCTGTCTGCAGGGCTACTCGGGTACATCCCTACCACAGAGGCATAGGGGCTGCTGCTTTCCCATGGCTTCTTCCCTTGCAGCCTAGAACTACATGGGCAGGGCCAGTCACACAGGTTACTTCACACTTGGTTGTCAACCTGTCAGGAAGGAGGTCAATAACTGAGCAGGAATGGCCTGCGTAATTCACCCCATCCTCCTTGTTCCAGGCTTCTAGAAACAGGCAAGCAACTCCAGTTATTCTGTTGGCAATGCATTACGGGCCTGTCAAGGTTCCATCTGTACCAGGACACCTTGATCAGCTCCTTAAGGATATTCTGCCTCTTTAAGAGCTCCTCCTGTATCAGGATGCCATTTCTCTGCCTTTTACTTCCCCTTCCCAGTAACATGGGATTAGGCTTTAGGCGTGGTGCAAAAGACACTCCAGACAACTGAATGGTAACAATAACTGTTTACTTTAGTAAATTTTGGTATAGTAGATTCACAATAACTTAAGGTAATTACACAAATAGAGCTGTATACTTTCAAAAAGCAGGTATAATAGAAATAAAATAATAACACAGTTCTCTCTAACCTAGCTACTCTTTCACCTGTAACCTTAATAGAGATTCCTTCTCAGCCTAGCCCTGGCTGTTCTGCATTCTTCAGTGATATTCAGAGACTCTGCTTCTCTGTCTGCTCTCTGCTTCTTGGTGCCTGCAGAACCTCTCCTCCACAGCTTCTCTCTTGCCGATTTCACTCTCTCTCTCTCTGCAGCTTCTCTCCCCTTTATATACACTCTCACCAGGACTAGAAGACTACAAACCTGTGACCTCAAACTGGGGAAATGAAACTTAACTTCATTAGGGGGAAAAGGAGAGTTCTCTCACTGAAAAGGAAACTTTAACTCCATGAGGGGAAAATTAAACTCACAAATGCCCCCATCCCATCAGGCCTACAGGCTTCAAACTAACTCAAGCCTGTGTAGGCCTCAATCCTTCACAGGGCCCCATATACTTTGCTTGCTCACATATTACAGTTCAGTTCTCTGAACTTGAACAGTTCATGGTAGCCCTATGCATGTTGGGAGTGGACGATTAGTTCCTACGGATTCTCCTCTGTATCTCTTACCTTGGCTACCGTGTTATATTGATGGTGGGTGAGGAGGAAATGGCCATAGTTTACGACGTTATCCACAGGGTATTGTGCCCCTCTCAGTAAAGTGTGAACATATGTGCAATGTGCATATCTATTTGCCTTTCAGCTTTCATTTCCTCCCTCGCAGGTTGCGAACTAAATAGCGGCTGAGTGTCTTTCCTCCAGCTGAGAAGAGATGTAGCATATGGTCAACACACGAAGTGCTGGAAATATATCTTTCTGGCTCCGACCCAGAATGATCTTGACTCTGCGTAAGTGGCTCCCAATTCTCTGGAGATTAAGAGACAGATGCTGCCCTTTGGAATGACTAAGGCTGCAAAAAGTGACTTAGTTAAAACACAGCCTAATGTACCTCCATTACAGCAGAAGTAGAACTTGGGATTCCACTCTGCCCCTTAACAAATGTGTGACTCTGAATGTGGCAATTGTACAAACACATGATGTCATACAGACCAGAGGTTTATAGTTCTGCTCAATCAATATTTGAGGGTCTGCCAATCCTCTAGAGCAAATTTTTGGGAACATAGAAGGATGCAGGGGGAGGGGGAATCAGCAAAAATCACCTTCCCCCTTCCACACATGGGATCTTCCACTCCATGAAACTCTGGATCCAACCCAATATATTTAGGGTGCAATCCTATGCATGTTTAGACAGAAAATTCCTACAACTCCCAGCATGCCCCAGCCATTGTGGCTGCTGGCTGGCTGGGACTTGTAGGACTTTTTTCTGTCTTAACATGCATAGGATTGCATCTTTAATTCCTTTCCCCCCCTAGGGCAGTCAGTCAGCTATAGAATTGATAGTTGTTTCATTAACTGAAGCTGGCTTCTAGACCAGTAAACTGACTAATTAACCAGTTACATTTAGATCAATGCACATATAATTATAACCTCAATACAGACCCCATTTTAAATCGAACTTACGATTTAATAGACAATTTAATAAAGTTACATTATTGCAATTCATGGCCCCTACTGCTTTTGTGTCTTCAGTGCTTCCTAGTTCCTTCCTATGTAGAAGATAGCAGAGGACGGGAAGTGTCATTTCCTGGTTCTGTCTTCACCCTGAGCATTCATGACAACACCACACCGCACAGAACACGATAACAAAAACAGTTTCAAAAATAAACAAGTATTGCATTAACTCTCAGTGGCCCTGATTAAAATTTGCCCTCATCTATTAAAATTGGCTGCCGCTGATTAGTCAACGAAAGCTTTCTTTGATTAATCTACCAATTAAAGCTTGTAGCCCTACTTGTTTCTTTTCTGAGGGCTCATTCTAATGCTCTTCTGAATCAATAGAAAGAGACTGATGAACCAGTTGGACTAGGGTGGACTTTAAAGCAGGATCTTAATGTGTGAGTTTGGGGTACATTTGCTGTTATTTGGATAGCTCACAATAATGTGCTTTCAAATTCAAAATAAGTGCATTGCCCAGAAAGTCTCAATGATCTTTGCAGAGGAAAATAAAATTTAGTAGAAAATGTAAAGACATTACTGCATTTGTGAGAATGTTTACTTGTTTGCAAGGCTGACAGTAGTTGTTGATTCTGGATTGCAAACCATCAGAGGTGCTGCTAGGGGGTGGCCCACTAGGGCTGGAGCCCCAAATGTTTAATTTGGAGCTCTGAATCTCTGGGAGGCTATCTGCCCCACAACTTTGCTCTCCACGGGCACTTGCTGAAATAAAGGTACAGGGACTCTGATGATCTCTGTTGCATCTGATCCCCCTGGATTAGCTGGCTTTTTGCCCAACATGTGCTTCACCTCCTGCTGCCCCCTGCCCTTGAAGCTTTCTGCCTGAGGCTTTTGAATCAAATGCCTTCCCCTCTCCTGTCCATACATCCCTTTTTACAAATAGGGGTGTCCTTAGGAGACAAGGTCCTTTACAGACTTTAAAGCATATGCAAATTAGCATATGCAAATTTGTGCATTTTTTTGTCCTGTGGACCTGAGCCCCAGATCTTTTCGGTACCTAGCACCGCCCATGCAAACCATTAAGGACTATCATGAAAACCCAGTGAAACAAACAGATGATGTACTGGAATAGTGCTTGATGAATCCTCTTGTTTAGGCATCCCTTTCCACAGCTTCCTTGAAAAAAAATATCCATGCAAACTTCAGCCTTCTCCAATTCGGCGCCTCCCAGGTGGTTTGGTCTTCAGCTCCCATCAGCCCCAGCCAGCATGGGTAAGGGTCAGGAATTCTGGGAGTTGTAGTCCAAAACATCTGGAGGGTACCAGCTTGGGAAAGGCTGTTATCTTTGTTAAGCATTTTTATTTTATTTTATTTATTATATTTATACCCCACCTTTTTTCCTGCAAGGAACCCAAGGCGGCTTACATTGATTGATTGCATTTATACCCCGCTCTTCAGCCAGAAAAGCCTCTCAGAGTGGCTTACAAATATTAATAATAAGACAGGCCCTGCCCTCAGGCTCACAATCTAAAAGACATGACACAAAAGGAAAAGGGATTGAGAGGGAGGAAGAGGAAGAATGCAAAACTCAGGCACTAGTTCTTAGTTAAAAAGCTTCTTATAGGTTTTCTTTCTTTTTTCTTCTTTTGGGGGGGGGGGGCAGGGAAGGGCAAAACTAGATCCCTGCAGCTCTTCCTTATTTGGCTGATGTATGGGGCCAGCCAGGCTGGTCTCCCCCTTGCCATTATGTTAATCCTGGGAGGCATGGGGTGGAGGCCTCCCAGTGGCCCTTGGTTCTCTGGCCGATCGATGAGGCCAGAGTCTGCCACCCCAGGGAACTGTCAGTTGGAGCCATGTGTTCCTTCCGGCAGGGATGAGTGACGTGAGCTCCCTGCAACTGCTCCCTCTCCAGCTGATGTATGGGGCCAGGTTGGTCTCCTCCTTGCTATGAAGTTACTCCTGGGAGGCATGTGGTGCAGCCTCCCAGTGGCCCTTGGCTCTCTGGCCGATGGATGATAATAAGCCTGCTCCTCCTCTCCATTTTATCCTCACAACAACAACCCTGTGAGGTAGGTTAGGCTGCGAGTCAGTGACTGGCCCAAAGTCACCCAGTGAGTTTCATGGCCGAGCGGGGACTAGAACCCGGATCTCCCGAGTCCCAGCCCAACATAGACACACAGCCCCAGAAACACTGTTATGTGACAAGCTTCCGGAGAAGAGGGCGAACCACCGCACAACAACAAATGGCGGATACCTCTCTTCCCCACCAGACGCACGTGACGCCACATTCCCCCTGCCCCTCGAAAACTATTGGCTAACTCCAGTGATGACACTTTTGTGGCCACATCTCAGACGGGCAACTGCAATGCTATGCAAGTTTTAGAGGTGTGCTCCCTACCTTTGGCGGGGGCTCGCCGTAGCGAGCAGCCCCCCCGAAGCCCTGATTCTCCGTGGTGCGGAGCGATTCTCCACGCCGCTCAAGCCGCCGCACCGACAGCGCAGGGTCCTGTTGCGTCATTTCCGGCTGGCCGGAAGTGACGCAACGGAACCCTGCGCCGACGTGACGGAACCCTGTGCCGCGTTTTTGGCATAGAAACCAGGGCAACATGGCTTAAAATGGCCAACGCAGCCGTTTTAAGCCATGTTGCCCTGGTTTCTACACCAAAAATGTGGTGCGGGGTTCTGTTGCGTTAGCGCAGGCTCCCGGAAATGATGCGACGGGACCCCGCACTGCTGGCACGGCGGCTCAAGTGGTGGGATGAACGGGTGGCAAGGTCTCGGGGGGGAGCGGGGCCAATTTCGGTGTCATTTCAGCCCCCCGAGATTTGCGGTTACATCCCTAGGCCAAGTTTAGCACACACTAGCTGTGTAATGCAACAATAAACCACAATAACTGAAAATAATTGTGATAAATCTAGTATGGGAAATTTAAGAAGAAACAAAGAACGATTATGCAGGACACACTGAAAAGTGTGGGTAGGGATGTCCACAAACCTGGGGGGGGGGGGCGCCCTGCCCTGCCTCTCCGTGGCACAGTGCGGAGCGATTCTCTGTGCTGCTTGAGCCGGTCGCGTCGCCCGCACCGATTCCCAATTCTACGTATTTTATGTAGAAACCAGGGCAACAGGGCATTTTAGCGAGATGGCTTTTTCCGGCCATCTGGCGCAGGCGGCTCGCCGCGGAGAGGCGAGTGGCCACTGGATCCCGGTAAGGCCCACTCACCTCTTGCGGGTGTGAGCGGGGCCGATTTTGGCTTCGCTACGCCCACTCGAGGCGAGCGGATACATCCCTATCGTGTTGTGTGCCCCGCAAGTCACGGCAGTAATACAGTACTATTATAAACCTTAGGTGTGGATCCAGCCTGGGACTGCAGACTCTGACCTCATCCATTGGCCAAAGGGCCACTGGGAGGCTGCATCCCCTGCCTCCCAGGAAGAACGTCATGGCAAGGGGGAGACCAGCTTAACCCCATACATTGGCCAGAGAGGGAACAGCTGCATGGAGCTTGTTTCACCATTTCCCTGCCAGACTGAACACCTATAAGAACTTCAAAACTAAGAACTGGTGCCTGAGTTTTGCTTTTTTCCTTCTTCCTCCCATTCC
Source organism: Shinisaurus crocodilurus (assembly GCA_021292165.1). Classification (NCBI taxonomy): domain Eukaryota; kingdom Metazoa; phylum Chordata; class Lepidosauria; order Squamata; family Shinisauridae; genus Shinisaurus; species Shinisaurus crocodilurus. The sequence goes on along the minus strand of CM037880.1, from coordinate 124,850,042 downwards.
CTTTTCCTTTTGTCTTGTTTCTTTTAAATTGTAAGGGACTGTCTCCTTATTAACCTTCATGAACAGCTCTCAGAGCCATTTTTGCCTGAAGAGCAGGACTGTAAATAAATAAATAAAATGAGGGCACAGTCCTATCAGTTGCACCCTTGATGCCCATAAGCCTCTGAACTCAGAGGCTTATGAGCATCCAGTGTAGAGTGGGAGGAGCAGCGGAGGCGACTTTGCCTCCCCACATCTCCCGCTCTGCATTTTAGCGAGATGGCTTTTTCCGGCCATCTGGCTGAAACACTACCGAGGGGGAGGGAAAGAGGCTGTAGCACCGTCAGGATACATCATACGTCTCCTCCCCTCCCTGCCTCCCGGAATGCCCCTTTGAGGTCGATTTCCCTTGGGGGGGGAGATGGGGGATTGGGGCACGGATTCCCAGCTCTGAGGTCGGAGCTCTGTTTTTGACCTTGGAGCTGGGAATCTGAAGTATCCTATGGTCCTGCAGATGAAAAAAAATTCCTGACTGTTAGAGCAATAAGACAACGGAATCAACTACCTATGGAGGTGGTAGGCTCTCCCAGTCTGGAGGCATTCAAGGTGCAACTGGACAGCCATCTGTCAGGGATGCTTTGACCTGGCTTCCTGCACTGAGCAGGGGGTTGGACTCGATGGCCTTGTAGGCCCCTTCCAACTCTACTTTTCTATGATTCTATGATGTCTAGGGGCCATTGGATCGCTCCTCTCTTAAGTACTTTTCAGTTCCATTGACTTCTACAGAAGAGAGCATGTTTCTCATGTGCGGCCTCTTTCCCACAGCAGGTTGCACCTTTTCTAAAAGAACTGCACTGGCCACCAATATAAGCTACCCGGCCAATTTTTTTTTTTTTTTTTTTTTTAAGGTTTAAGGTGTTGTTGTTAACATATAAAGCCCTAAATGACTTAGGGCCAGGTTACCTTAAGGACCTTCTCACTCCTGCCCAAGCTCTGCAATCATCAGAAGAAGCACTCCTCGTGGTGCCGCCAATTCCTGATGCTTGCCTCCTCAGGAGCACTTGCAGTAGAGAGTTTCGTGTCGCAGCACCCACCCTCTGGAATGCATTACCAACTGTCATTAGACAGGCCCCCACAGTTCTGATGTTCAGGTGTCGTCTCAAGACCCCTGTGGAAAGTGTGACTCAGCCAACTATGGTCTATAGTAGAGTGCAGAGTATTACTGTTGATCAGCTTTTATTTATTATCCTGTCATTTTATTGCTGTTTTGATAGTCATGACCTTGCATGTTCACTGCTTCGATAGCTCTGTGGAAAGTGGAATATAAATTTGAGTAATAAATAAATATTAGATAAATGTAAAGAAGTGGGACTCTGGTTACCATCCTATGCACACTTACAGGGGAGAAAGACCCACTGTGCTCAGTGGAACATTTCGAAGCAAAGATATTCTGAGCACATTAACTTTGGCTGGATAGGTTTCAATTAGCCCTCAGTGTTGAGCTAATCACCTGCCCCTGCCATGAAATGCTTATTCATACCATTTCTTCTTCTTCTTCTTCTTCTTCTTCTTCTTCTTCTTCTTCTTCTTCTTCTTCTTCTTCTTCTTCTTCTTCTTCTTCTTCTTCTTCTTCTTCTTCTTCTTCTTCTTCTTCTTCTTCTTCTTCTTTCTTTTACCATGGAATATGATAGAATTTTCCTTTTAGAAATGCTGCTAGTTTCATAGAAAGGAACCATTACTGGTCAAAATGCTCCATTTCCCCAAAAGAGAAAAACAATTATTTCCCACCCACACTGCCTTTTTCTAAGCACCTGAGCAGAAAGGCAATTGTTGATCTTCTTTGTTCCTTTTGAAAAGGAAAGGGCTGCATAAAACGGTGGTTGTTCCTCCTTCCTCTCCCGCCACGCCAAAGGAACTAAATTAATTATACAAGCATTACTGCAGAGGAACTGTGTGATGGTGCTTCCTTGAAGGTGCTGCTTCTCGCTTGCTCTTTTCTTCTTCTTCCCTTCGAAACAGTCCCCCATTAGCCGAAGAATATTTATCAAACTTCCAGAATCTCACATTGTTTGTAGCTGTGATCTTGACTGTGATGCAGTAAATTAAGAGCCTTACTATTAAGGAGGGCCTATACTATATATTTGAGTGCTTGAGAGGGCCGATTGATATGTTATATATGCAGGTAGGGAAGTGCTGTAGGAGACTAATATTTCACTCTTTTCGAAGGCCAATGCTAGCTCCTACTCCGGTTGTATTTGTGTGGGGTGTACAACCTCATAGATACTGCACTGGAGTGTGAATTGGAACAAATGACTTTGAACAATAGGTTTCTGAACTGCAGTAGCTTAGAATGAAAGTTCTATTTTCATACCAGCTACTGTAGCAACCTTCAATATGAAAAGTCTCTAGCAGGTGAAGAGTGAAGGTTTAGCATGCACCCACCCTCATGCTAAGGACTTTAATGAAATATAATTAATGTCCTGGCAGAGGAATTAGGCTGTGAGAGGCAAATTGTTTGACCGAGAACACAGAACAGGCCTTAAATTCTCCTTAATCCGCCCAATTCCTTATAATCCCGGTGCTAATGATCTTCAAAGCAAGGGCAAATTAAAGCAATAGAAAGTGAATGCACCTGGGTGTTAACTCTTGATGGTGCCAACCTGGAAGTGTATTTGCGACAGGCCATTTACTGTAAACTGTATTGCTTTTATTTCTCTTCAAAGTCTATGGCATACTTTGACTCTGCATTATTTAGTTTCAGGCTGTATGCCTTTGTTTGGATTGTGCTTTCCCAGTGTGTTTATTAACATACAGTTAAGCTATATGCCCAGCATGAGCCACCGGTCTTTTCTATCCATGGAGTGAGAGGATTGGGTTCTGGGCATGCTCATTCAGCAGAGATAATTACTGGAACCAAACTGACTTCTCACAGAGAATTTGACTCCACTCACAGCAAGGGAGCAAATAGGAAATGACTTGGGGCAAGTCTTGCTAAGCTGGGAAAATGAATTAGACACACTCCTAAGCAGAATGTGAAAACATTACATTCATTCAGCAAGGAAGGAGAAAAGGTTAGAGCAAGAGGTTCTTTACCATTCCTGGCTGGGGAAGGGAAAAACACATTTGCAAATGCATTACTCCTTCTTATGGTTTGAAGTTTGTCTTTCAGCTAAATTATCCTGAATGTTACCTCGCAAAGTTTACTCAGAACAGAAGTAGGTTCCACTGTATTCAGTGGGCTTTATTCCCAGGAAGAGCTGTCATAGGCTTGTAGCCTAGGAGCCCAATCTTTGACATGTTTACTGGGAAGTACATCCTACTGTGTTTAATGAATCCTATTTCCCAAATAAATTAGCATGTGATTATGTTCTCTCTTCTCTCTCTAGATATAGATATCTGTACAGTTCAGAACATACAAAGAGCTGGTTGTCTTTGATGCAAGTCTCAATTATTCACTCTGAAGAAAAAATAAATATGTGATAATGTTCATTGGTTGTAAAATGCAACAGCAGAAATTAGTTGCTATACCCATTAAAGTGCAATTTTATGTACTAAAGCAGGGGTCCTCAAACTTTTTAAACAGGGGGGCAGTTCATTGTCCCTCAGACTGTTGTGGGGCCGGACAATAGTTTGAAAAAATATGAACGAATGGATCAAGTAAAAAAAAAGGACCCAGGCGGGTCCTTTTTTTTTACTTGATAGGGGTGAAATTTTTTTTTCTTAAATGGAAAGTTATTATAAATTAATGATTATAATCATTTAATTATATATTAATGATTTAATCATTTAATAAGTGATTAAATGGAGGATGGAATTTTAGGCTGACTACGGGCTTGCACCCGCCTACCTATCTCGGTTGCTGGCCCGTTCTGCATTGCAACTGGACGTGGATACAATTCCAGAGGTACCGTATCTTCTAGCATGCACATGTGCAGAGAGAAACATCTATCTCACATACACATGGTCGCCCCTTTTGAATTCCATACTAATCTGGACAAACATCTTCGTGTCCTAAACTCTCAAGCTTTAGCGCAGGGTTGGGTTTGGCAACTTCTGGCCCTCCGGGTGTTGAACTGCAACTCTGATCAGCCCTGCCAGCCTAGTCAATGGTGAAGAATGCCGGGAGTTGCAGTCCAGCAACACCAAGGAGGCCACAAGTTGCCCACCCCTGAGTATAACGCAAGCCGTGCATGCAAAAGTATGCAGGTAAGGGGGGGGAGATGGAGAAAAGTCCACACGGCGAGAATGAGGAGCGTGTCAAGAGATCATGGGGTTTAAGAGATTTTGCCTATGCACTATTCCCATATTTATTCCTGCTTGGGCGATGAATCCCGACATACGTATCTGGAGGAACCCCTTTCGCAATCACCATCGTGATGCTTTGAAAGAACCTTAGCAGCTCCCAAGCGCCTCCCTGCTGCCGCCGCCGCCGCTGCTAGTCCAGCCTCTGAGCCGCGCCTTCCTCCTCCATTCCTTTCACTTGCTCTTTGCTTTCCACTGTCACCAGGGCCTGGCAGGGCGAGAGACAAGGAGGAGGAGGAGGAGGAGGAGGAGGAGGAGGAGGAGGAGGAGGAAGCGGGCATGGAGGGGAGCGCAGCCGAGGGAGAAGAAGCAGAATCAAAACAAGTGAGACACGCCTTTCCCCTGGCTTGCACTTCTTCCTGTGTCCAGGCGGCTGTGGTGTGTGTGCGTGTGCGCGATGAGCCCGTTGTGCGTGAGGGGGAGGGCGAGCTGGCTCCTCCGCCTGACAATGGAGCTGCAGTAAGCCGGGGTTGGTGGCGGTGGTAGCACCAGTGGCAGCAGCAGCAAGCAAGAGGTGGCAGCGGCGGTGGCGGCGGCGGCAGCAGCAGCAGCAGCAGCAGCATCAAGCGCCTTCTCCGCCATCGCATCCTCCTCCTCAAGCTTCCCACTGCCGCCACCACTGCAACCCGCTCGTCCTCCTCCTCCTCCCTTGGCGATGCCGAACCAGAAGAATAACAAAGGCAAGAAGAACAAGCGCACTAACAGCAGTGGGGACGAGCAGGAAAATGGAGCCCTGGCCATTGCAGCCGTCAGAGGAGAAAAGCGTGCAGGATGACGTCAGCGTTATAATCCCGTGAGCTTTCCTCCTCCAATGGCTGTGGAAGAGTTGCGCGAGAAGGAGATTCTCCTTCTTGCACAAGCAACCACTATACCACCAACAATCGGCTGCCGGGCCGGATAAAAAGACAAGGTGGGCCGGATGTGGCCCGTGGGCCGTAGTTTGAGGACCCCTGTACTAAAGTGAAAAGTGAGGGGAAAGAGATCCTGGGCACTGTACAATTATTATTATTATTGATGATGATGATGATGATGATTAATGATGATTAAAAGATGTGTGCTCACTGGAAGACATATATTGTGTTGGCCAAGAATCTTCCCGAACCTGGTACCCTTCAGATGTGTTGGAATGGAAATGGACTACAACACCCATCATCCCCAGCCAACATGGCCCATGTAGTCCAACACATCTGGCGGACACTAGGTTGGGGAAAGCTGGTCTAGATATATAGTGACAGTTGAAGTAAAAGATTTCATTGGTTACTTCACAAGATGTGCTGAAATCAGTTTGTACTTTTGAATGCTCACACCTCCCCCCCATTTGGCCTAGTTTTCAACCGGTAGCATTTTCCATCTGATGTATTTCTGTAAGTCAGGTTGCTTCTTCTACTGCTGGCCATTTGTATGAGGATTGTTGTTGTTGTTGTTGTTGTTATTATTATTATTATTATTTCTTCAAAGTGTACAAAGCCTATTTCCCGAATCAAATGAGCCAGCCTTCCTAATGCAGAGCATTTCCTTTCTGAATAAGTTTCTGCACAGCTATTAAGAGCCTCCGGGGCGGGGGGTGCGGATACCACAGTGCCAACGTCCTTTTAAAGCATAAAGCAGGTTCTTGGTGTCAGAAAGATCCTGCCAAGATTACACAAAGACAAAACTACGGTAAGTCCCATAAACTTTAGTCATCGTTTTGTAGTGAAGGGTGTTACAAAATGGCAAGATCAAGATGGATTAACAGTATATTTGTCTTATGCCTCACCCAAATGGATTCGGAGCAGAGTTGTTGCTAAACTAGATGTTACTTTTCAGATGTTTGCTAATAGGGACAAATTTAGGTTGCTGTAGTCATTAACATCCACTGACACACACAGACACACACACACACACACACACGCCGCTGCCGCTTTGTAATTTTAACAATAGTTACTGCACGGAAAAGCAACACAATACAACATGATGTGTCTGGAAGTTATCTTTCTATGCAGAGGATGAGTAATTAGTCTGAGGGGAGGAAAGTGTCAAGCCATATTTGAAAACTGTAATTTACCCTCTTGTGGCTGGTATGTTGACAAACTCAAATGCTACTAAATAAAGTCCTTTCCATTTGTGGTTTCTATGGGGGCCTTGCTTGGAAGGGCAATTCTTGACTCTTCATTCCTCGCTCTTTTCTTTCTTATGTCCAGAATTGGAAAAAAATGCTTCAGAGTTTTGTTTATGGCTTATTTGAACCATTTTGTTCAATTTCTTCAGCTTGTGTAGTGATGAATAATGTCATGTCTCTCAGAAAAGACATCAGGAAGGATCCACCATGAGGCTCTGCTTCCATGGTGTCAAATGGGAATGAGTGAGAGTTTTATTTCAGTTTGGGTTTGATAAGAATTTACCAAAAGTCATACATTTCTCCATATTCGGGATAGAAAAAACTTGAGGGGAAAAAGTTGAATGTGGGAGACACCAAGACTGACAGATTCCTCCATCCAGGCCCAGAGCTTTGGGTGCTTAGAACATCTGGATTTGCATCCCTCTGTATTCAACCATGTTAGTGCTAGATTAGAGTCAGGACTTGAACCTCTTTTTTCTGACAAGCTCCTCATCAATAATGGCCCTTTCCATGCTGGGCATAGCCATATCTACTGAATTTGGCTGGAGGAGATGGTGAGAATTTCATTTCAGTCAGTTGGTTTTTGAGAAGAATTTACCAAAATTTGCAAATGTCTTTATATTTGGGATACAAAGAACTTGAGATTTAAAAAACAATTGAATGCAGGAGAAAGCAAAACTTTCAGATTTGTCCATTCGTACCTATTAAGCCATTTGTCATGTGAACACCAATGTGGCTACAGCAAAGCCTCTAGTTGTGTTGCATCTCCAGTGTGCCCCACACAACCTGTCACTTATCAGTCCCTTGCCTCTTGCTTCCCTTCCCCAGCTGTCGCTTGTTTTCTGGCTCCCTCCTCACTTCCATTTTTCTTTCCATTCCTCACCTCTCTCCATCTTTCTTCCACCTCCATCCAACCCTGATGTCACCCTGCCCTTCTCTTGGCTCCTCATTTGCCACCCCCATCTCTAGCTCTCGTCCTTCTTACTTCTGTCAGATCTCTCTGCCTCTCTGTGTCAGTGTGGGGTATTGGCCTTTAATTACATTGATTTGATTCGATTCACCCTTAAATTATGTTTAGAGGGCCTTTGCATGCCTGCTTCACCTCACAGTTTTTGCTGTGAGGTCAGGCCTAGCTTGGAAAGAAGGCCTAGCCAGGAAGAACTTGAACAGCTTACGTTGAGGTTTCTACTTTTCATTTCACTTCCTACCTTTATTTCTTGCCACACTGCTTTGAGGAATGGGAAATAATTGTACTTCTATGGCTTCATCATGGAATACATGGACGGAGAGTTCCTTGGAACAGTGACTACAGGACACCCTTTTTACTAATACTGAAGGTGCAGAAATACTTGAGTATTGGGAGTTTTGCAAATTTTTAGGTCAAACAATACTTTGTTATTCTGTTATCCCCATTGTGTACCTCGATATTAGGCCATCTATCAAACTGCCATATTGATGATAATATAAATCTGCTTATTTGGTTTAATTATTTGGCCTCTGAGTCTGCATCCATACTGGTACTTCTAGTCTGAATCCTGAGGAAAGTAAGAGAAGATTACACTTGCACACAGAGCTATGGCCCAGCACACTGGCTTTTGAAAGGCTCTTGTGCAAGTCCTGACTGGAACAGAAATCAATGGTAACTAGGCAGGGTGAAATGCATGAGGATACACGATAGCCATTCAAACCTTTTTTCCCTTCTGGAGGTGGGGAAGTCTAGTGTTTGTTTGTTTTTTTAAATTAACCTCTGCATACCTCAGCGCACGCCCCCCAGCATGCTGGTATGTCCATTTTGTTTGAGGGTGGTGCCATTTTGGCTGCAGTCTGACTGACACAGGCCACTCAAGCTGAGTATTAGAGGAAGTGACAGATCTGAGAAACCTAGGTTTAGCTATGAAGCTGAGGGTTAGCCAATACATTGCGGGAGACATGGGACTTCCACCCCGCACCACACACACACACACACACACACACACAGAGAGAGAAAGAACCTGGAGCCAGTCCTGGTAGGAAGGAATGGCTTTGTGTGTTGCTGGGAATCCTCCATAGGGAAAATGGAAGCAGAAGAGAAGGGGAGGGGTTGTGGCCCAGGTGTGGGTGGGTGTGCTTTGTGTGAATTGAACATTTGCATGCAAAACAATTTTGTTTGATACCAAGCTACATTTTTGAAAATGAAATATTTAACAGCCATGCATCTCATTACCCTTGTGACCCTATTCAATATGTTCTGCATTCAAATTGGCCCTTGGCCATTTCCTGCTGAAGTAACGCCCTGAAGCTGTCCTCCTTACATCAAGAAGAAGAGTGGAAGGGCTGCCCCACAACATTTAGCAAGGAGTCTAGCTGATGTTGGGGGGGGGGGGGAGAGAAACAAGCAAATGCAGTATATCCGTTCTGGGCTGACCCTACTCTCTGAGGTTAAGGGAAGTTTAAAAATTGAAATTGCATTCATCACACAATCAACTCACACAATCACAAAAAGATCAGAACTGTTTAGCAACGTAGATAGTCTCATTTAAAATGACAGATTTTGGACACATTTACTTTGGTTGTATTTTATTTGAGTAAGTCCCGAGATTAGGTCAGTTCAAACATTCAGCTTGGACCTGTCAAGTTAAGAATGTATTTATTTAAATACCAATGCTGGCCTTCAGTGCAAATAACCTCAGGCTAGCTTACAAAACAACACATCTAAATATAATAACAAAAGTAAAACATATTAAAAACAGATAAACAAATCATGAAGTCCTATAATCAACCTGGGCAGAAAGGGCTATTTATTGGCTGTTGGTGTTAAGAGGCGGGAAAGCCCAGAGAAAGGAACAGATATGGTTCCCAGATGGGGAACTGAACTCTAAAATAATTTTGGAGTCAAGTACTTTAAAGTTTTTTTTTAAAAAAATAATTAATTAATTATATTTATTTATTAACATATTTTTAAACTGCCATTCATCCTTTTGCATACCAGGGTGGTGTACGACTAAAATTAAAATAATGCATAATGCAATTAAAACACCAGGAACACATCAGCATTAAAAAAAAAAAGTTTTTTTCCCAATGTCATAGAGGATTTCAACATTTACATGAATGCAATCTGACTCTATGCATGTTTGTTTGAGTGTAAATCCCACTGAGTTCAGTTGAACTTCCTGCAAAGTGAGCATGGAAGCTTTGTAGATTGGTAGATTCAGATTTTTGTAAATGACAACAACAAAAACTAGACTAGAGTATTATTCTTATTGAGAATAGGCCTCTTTTTGCACAGGCAAAATTCCCATTGATGCCTAGTTCGCTGCAGGAGACCTCTGTATCTCTGAATGCACATCGACTTCCCTGCAATTCTCTTTCTTTTCTAAAAAAAACCCACACGGAAATTATCTGAATCCCAGAACTGACTGAAAAGCCTAAGAAGTTGCAAAACACCATGTCAGCAGATCTAATGCCTCCAACCCAAAGTAATTAAGGTGTTTCGCAGCCCTAGAACTCTCCTTATATCTCAGTGGTTTTGAACAGAGATATAAACTCTCTCAACCTGATTGCAGAAGACTCGCTGGCAGCAAAGGAACAAAGCGATCAGGCCGACGTGTAGTTTTTGATGGGCATGAAAAGGCAGTGTCCTTTCTCTCACTTCTGATATTAGAAAACAGCATCAAACCTTTCATCTCTTTAAAAGAGATGCTGATCTTTTGTTACTCTTGGCGGTGGAGGAAGACAGATGTAACATTTCAGGAGTGGTGGAGGTGCATTCCTGAACACACATTTCTTTATCCTGGGATGTGTTCTGGGTGGGGGTGGAAGAAGAGAACATAGGGAAGGGGCCAAGTGATAGAGCACTTGCTTTGCATTCAGAAAGTTCCAGGTCCTGGTATCTCCAGTTTAAAAAGAATCAGGTAGACCTCTGCTTCAGACCCTGGGCAGCTGCTGCCAGTCGCAACAGAATACTGGGTTAGATAGACATACAGTATGACCTGGGATAAGGCAGCCTCTTGTGTTCCTAGAAAAAGATAAAAAATGGTTCTGAGTTTTCAGCATGGTTCAGTGTAAACTAGGGGAAAACTGACTATGTCTGTCACCAAATAGCTGGTGTTCATGACATCATTGGCACAATTCCCCCCATCTTCAAATATGTTTTGTGACTATTCCACAGGCTCATCTCTTTGTGTGCATGGAGCTGCATATTCTTTTCAGGTGCACGGCTTGCAAATGGCAGGATGGGCATTTGTGGGCACTTGGGACCCCCCACCCCACTCCCTCAGACAATACAATGGCTTTTTCAAAGTAACATTTGTATTGGGCAATAGGATTGTGTTTGCTATATTACTCTGTCATAGTTTTTTGTTTGTTGTTTTAGTAGGGCTTTTCTACATGAGGCATTTATCCTGTTCTCATCATTTCCTACTCACAGTTGTTTATGGGTTCTTTAGGCGATGACATGACCCTCCAGTTTCATTCTGTGCCTAACCAGCACTTCCAGCGAGTTTTTTTAGAATAGGGAAAATTTAATTCTGAAAGTGAAAGAAAGTGAGATTTCCTCTTGTGTATTTGTGCTATTCCGCTATACCACAGTGCCATCTACAGGTTACATAGCAGAAAAGCAGGAAAAGAAATGCTGCTCATGTAGTGCTTGGATCTCAATTATGCGATGAAGCCGAAAGTAGATATAACAGATTAACAGCCTCGTGGAGAAAAGCTTGTAAAGATATATGGGTGATTTGTACCACCTGTGGTGAAGTTCATCCCACACATACTCCCATCACCCCAGAATTTGAACGGTCTTTTTATCCTGTAGCAGGAAAAAAATTTGTTTAGGTGGCAATGTTAGTGTACAAGACACTATACAATTGGTATCTCATGTATTCTTCTAACAGGCCTGTAAGACAGGTTACTATTATACCTATTTTACAGATGAGGCATTAAGGCTGAGTCTTGGCCAAGGTCACCCAATGAATCCATGATTAAAGTGGGATTTGAATAGGAGATCAGCCAGTTTCCCCTTCTGATGATTTCACCCCAGCCTAAGAGCTCCTCACAGAACCACAGTGCTCTTCATAGCTCAGAACCCTGTCCTTTCCCTCCAACTCAGCTAGAAAGCAGAAAAGGTACCCAGTAACAAGCCTACAATGCCAGGTTACCTGTTTATTTATAGGAGAGGGGGTACTTCTACAGGGCTCATCATCATAGCAGCTAGATAATGTTCAGTGACTGTTCAGGTGGAGGATGTAAATGAACACTTGTTTGTAGCTGCTTTTAGGTCAGGTACAGGAATGCTCTACAAGGCAGACACTGAGTAGATGTGGAGCGACAAGCTGATGCCTTCAGAAAGAGTTTAACCAGCACATTTCAAATTCAGGAGTGAGGCGGTGGCACCAGCTGAAGGGAAAGAGCAACCATGTAGCAGCGGGGTTCATTTAGGGAGGGGGCAATTGCTTCCCCATTTTTTAAATTCATATCCTGCCTTTCCACTAAAGAATAGTACTCAAGGCAGCTAAAAATCAAATACTGATAGTTACAATTAAAACATTCAACTCAAGTAAAAGCTTCCAATAATAATAATAATAATAAAACCACAGCATTAACAAAGGAATAACAGCACCCACCAGAGTAAAACCTACTTCAGCAGCAAATCAGCCTGCAGTGCAATCCTATTCATGCCTACTCACAAGTAAATTCTGCTGAATTCAATGGCACTTACTCTAAAATAAGTGTGTATGGGATTGCAATCTTTGATGCCAAGAGCCTGTCTGAATAAAAATGTATGTTCCTGCTGGCAGAAGGACAACAAAACCTGGCCTGCCTCAGCCAGGACGAGTTCCAGAACCTGGGAGCAGCCACCAAGAAAGCCTTCTCTCATGTTCTTGCTAAAAAGCGGCCTCTGATAGGAGCAGAACAGAAAGAAGGACCTCTCCTGAAGATCTTAAAATCCAGGCAGGCTCACATGGAAGAATGTGGACTTTCAAATAGCCTGGCCCTGAGTTGTGTCTGGCTTTATAGGGCATAAAAAAGCACTTTGAACTAGGGCCAGAAGTAGAACGGTAGCCAGTGTAGCTGTTGTAACAAGGGAGTCACATGCTCCCTATAATTGACCTCTGTCAATAGTTTGGCCACACCATTCTGGACCAGCTGAAATGTTGACTTACATCTTAACACATTTACAAAGTCATACATTACATGGATGTTCTGCTGCAGTGTAAGCATATTATTAGTGTTTATGCTTGGAACTGGCTCCCAAAGGTTCTCCATAGCTTGAGGTGGCACACATGCTTTGCGTGCAAAGGATCCCCAGTATCTTCAATTTTAAAGTGGACAGAAACACCTTCCCGAGACCATGGAGAATTGCTGCCAGTCCATATGAGTAGACCATATGAGACTAAGGACCAACGGTCTGACAACAAAAAGCATCTTCGTACGCTTTTATGGAACACTGTTTTGCGCTGATACATTATCGGGGGCAAATTGCAATTGATTTCCATGGAACTAGTGTATGAATGTTGTTAGGACTCACAGATCCAACATCCATTCTCAGTAAAGTGGGGGTGGGCAACCTGTATCCTTAGTGTTGTGACATGTAACAAAACAACAGCTGTGAACACATTGTTGATATTTGGAAAGGAACAGAAGGCTGAATAACAAGTCATGTTTTGTCTGCTACTTCCTGTCCTGTTCTCATGGGAAAAGTAGGTGTGAAAGAAATACGAGCTGGTCACATGGTTTGTATGTTCTGGTGACGTAGAATTGATTTGTTAGCTTTCATTTCTGTAGCCATTTTAGTAGAGAGATGGATTGCTTCTTTTTCTCTCTGTTGCTCTGACAATTGCTTGCTGACTTATTGCAATCATGTAATGTCTGTGCTGAGTGGAGTGAAGCTCAACTTGCTCCACTGGACTAATGCTTGTTATGCATTGTAATCTGCACATGTAGATGAAGGATTGTATACTCTGTAGGATATACTTGATGTAGTAATAAACAGGTAGAAGAGAAACCTGTTGTAGTCTACAGAGTTATTTCCTCATTACTGGAAGCTGCAGAGGAGGAGGCTGGGCTGGCTGTAATCCGAGACGCTTGGAATGCTGCTGATGGCAGATACAGGTCTGCAGTTCTGTGTGTAGCTTCATGGGCCGTTGCACACAGGAACAGGATCTTAAATCTTCCATCTCACACAAGTGAATCGCTCTGCTTTTCCACGAGGCCGGCGGACCTACTGGGTGGATTGGTTGAAAAAACCTTCAGGGCTGTGTCATCGCCCTTTCACTTAGGGCCACATGTGCCTCTCAGCATAAATTCATTTGCTCCTCAGCCTAATTTCATTTGCTTCTCAACCTAATTTCATGTGGTTCTCTGCCTGCAGTAAGTTCAGACCTCTGGAAAGAGTGCTCTGTCCCCTTTATGGAAACCTACTGGACAGGAAAGAAGAGGGGGAGAGACAAAGGGGTGACCCACCCACTTTTGGTTCTGGCCCTGCCCACCACTGGCTTTGGCCTCGCCCACCTTCAACATGTGTGGCCCCAAACAGATTACCTGCAAGGGAATGTGGCCCTAGACAGAAAACAGGTTGTAAAGCAAAATAGAGAATAATTTTCTTATTTGTTTACTTAAATTTATTTATATATTTGTTACAGTTATATCCCACATTTCCTCCAAGGAACCCAAGGCGGCTTACATAATCCTCCTCCTCCATTTGATCCTCACAACAACCCTGTGAGGTAGGTGAGGCTGAGAGTCAGTGACCGGCCCAAAGTCACCCAGTGAGCTTCATGGTCAAGTGGGGACTAGAACCCGGATCTCCCAAGTCCCAGTCCAACACTCATCACTACACCACGCTGGCTTATTTGTATGTGTATTTATGACAACATATCTTGTTTGTTACAAATGAAGGGAGGGGGAAACCACATTTTATTGCAGGAGATGGTGGTGCTGCAGCTCATTTTGTGAAATACACAGGGCTAATGCACAGAGATGTTATATTGCTAATAGAAGCTCCTCACCTACCCTTTCCTGTTGAATAGCTTTCCCACTAACTTCAAAGGTGCCTGTTCAGAATGAAACTTGAATACAGTCACAAAGAACAAATTACTCTGTCTTTGGTTAAATTAGTGATGAAACTATTAAAACTGAAGGCAGTGTGACCTGATCAGCCAGAAGGAATAATACAAAGAATAATGAGGCGGTGGGGGGGGGAAACTAATACCTCTAATTTCAACAGTCAGAGAGTGTTTTTCTTATACTGTACATGTGGGTATGGACAGCGGCTTATGTTGCAAAGACCAAAACAAGTCAACCCTGATAACTCTTTATTACAAAGTGCAAACCTGCCCAGCTCAGTTGCAGTACTACTGATGAAAGAATAAGGACAGGGATATTTGTTTATTCTGTGCATACAAGATACACAGCCATCTTAAGCACCATTTAGCCTCCTTGAACGCCATTTTTGAGGAGGGGTCATGGCTCTGTCGTAGAGTATGTGCTTTGCATGCAGAATTTCCCAGGTTCAATCCCCGGCATCTCCAGGTAGGTCTGGGAAAACTCTTGCCTGAAACACTGGAGAGCCACTGCCAGTCAGTGTTGACAATAATGAGCTAAATAGATCAATGGATTGACTCAGTAAAAGGCAGATATCTAAGTTAATTTAAAAAATAATAAATAATGATCAGACCAGACTAGCATGAATTTTGGTATCTATCTATATGGTATGCAGCATACTGAGAATCTCAGTATTATTTATTTTTAAATTTAGTTATTTTTCTTATTTATTTATTTTTTTAAAAGAAAATTTCTAGTCCTTATGATCATGGAGGCAGGGCCGGTGCTTCCATTAGGCGGACTAGGCGGCTGCCTAGGGTGCGTGGGCTAAAGGGGGCACGGCCAGCCCACCGGCAGCCGGGCGGGATCCGCCGCCGCTTCCCGCGGTGGCTTCTCTCCAGCTCCCTGGGTGCGCGCCGCCAAACACCAGCACCGGTGGCGGATGGATCCGGACTTCTTAGTCCTCCCCAGGGGCGGGGACGCTCCTCTTCCTCCTGGGGGGAGAGCCGAGCCACCGCCCCGGAACTACCATGGGTTGAGCAGGAGGAGGAGGAGGCTGGGCTGGCAACAGCGAGGCTCGGAAGAAGACGTCGGTGGGCGCAGCGAGCTCCTGGATCTTGCCCTCCAAGAAGGGCAGCCGCTTGCGGAGGCGTGCGCATCTCGATCTGCAGCAGGAGCCAGGCTGGGACTCCTCCTGCTGGTGCACTGAGCGCTTCCTCCCCGCGAGGGCTGCTGGCTTTCTTGGGCATAAGGCTGGAGGGAGGGAGGACTCAAGTGGGAGGGGGGCGCTAAATACCTGAGCTTGCCTAGGGCGCCAAACTGTCTTGCACTGGTCCTGCATGGAGGCAAGGCTGAAAAGGGCAAAGCTGAAAAGGGCAAGGTTTTAGTGTCTTAAGACACAATCCTATGGCCACTAGACGCTGTCAAGATGGCCATAGGATAGTTGGAGTCCAAGCTCTGACCTTGGAAACTTCTGTGCCGAGGTCGGAACTGGGTCTCCAACTGCAGAGTGCCCTCCCTCCGCCCTCACAGCTGGTGCAGTTCTTTCCATGCCGGCTGCAGCTCTGAAGATGCAAGTGTGACTTCAGAGCCGGCCCTGGGGGATGGGTGGGAGGGGAGGAGTGAGGCTGCGCTGGGATACGACATATCCCAGCAGGGCCTCAGCCCCTCCTCCTCGCAAGCAGGGAAAAAAGACAAATATGGTTGAAATCGGCCATCTATGTCTTTTGCAGGGTGAGGAAAGCGCAGAGGCAATCCTTGCCTCTGCACTCCTCCTGCACTCAATTGGATGCCCATAATCCTCCATGTCTGGAAGGTTATGGGCACCCGGGGAGGAAGTTTCAGTGTACTGCTCCTTGTCAGGCTAACAGAAACAGAATAAACTGGTGCAGAGTAAGAGCATAAGTATGTGAATGTGACAAAAGTTGTATAATAATTGGACTGCTCACAGAATTTGAGTACTTTGGATTTGAATTTGGGGCAGGGCAGAGAGTATATTCTGCTGTTCTGCGAAGTTTGTCATTTAATAATCTAGTCACTATTGACAGCCTGAGACCCATGGGGGCACTGGGGCAGGGTATATTGGTGTCATGGGATGGGACCTCACAATGTCATAAGACTGCCAACTTTTAAAAGACAAAAAATTCTGATACCTCAACAGGACCCAGTGATGTGGCCCGGTGGTATAAGGACAGAACTATAGGTGTGAAAGCCCAGGAAAATGTAACATTTCAGGGGATTCTTGTACATGGAGTGGGGAGGAGGAATATTCAGATCAGAAAGATCATACACAGTAATTGTTACAATAGACTGCTGTAATGTGCTCTACGTGGGGTTACCCTGGAAGACGGTTTGGAAGCTTCAGCTGGTACAGAACGCGGCTCCCCTGATTGAGGGCAGCCGCCGGCATGATCACATCACACCAGTGCTTAAGGAGTTGCACTCGCTACCAGTTGCTTGCCGAGCCGAATTCAAGGTGTTGGTTTTGACCTTTAAAACCCTACACGGCTCCGGCCCAGTTTATCTCAAGGAGCACCTCCAGCAACATCAAGTAGGCCGCTCAACAAGATCTGCCACAGACGGCCTTCTCTTTATCCCATCAGCCAAAGCAGCCAGGCTGGTGGAGACTAGGAAGAGGGCCTTCTCTGTGGCGGCCCCCACATTATGGAACTCCCTCCCTAGTGATCTTCGCCATCCCCCTTCCGTGATGAGCTTCTGCTGTGCATTAAAAACATGGCTGTTCAGGCGGGAATATGGGGTGGGTTAGGATTTTAAAAGAAATTTTTATACTGTTTTAATTATTATATTTTATTGTATTGTTTTACTGTGTTATTTTGGTTGTACATCGCCCAGGGTGGCCGGGTGACTGGCCAGATGGGCGATTAATAAATATAATAAATAAATAAATAAATAAATAAATAAAAATTGTTTCACACGATCAAGCCATCATGTGATATGACGTCAGATGTCATAAGCATGTTGTGTGAATATGCCTTCAGATTCTCTTTATGTCCAGCTCTTTGACCAGGCCACTGCCTATAAAGTAAAAAAACCCCAAAAACCCAACAATAAGTTTGCCACAGATTTGGCTCCCGGTACAGCTACAGATTCAGCAGCAGACATCCTGCTAGTGTGCATCAGGACACCATCCTACTGTCATCTTATGCCAAAATTCAACACTCCGATGTCACCCACAGGGTTGCATCCATCTCCAACCATGAGAGGGTTGGAGCTTCACATTTTGATTAGCACTTCCCAAATCCATATGTGAACTGAAACACTGTCTACCTTCGGTATTCACAATTTTTAGAATGTTGCGATGCAGTTCCTGTTGGAAATTGTAATGTTGCCTACTTAAATCAATGAGGTAAGGTAAGGTAACCCCTAGTTACAGTGGGAGGAAAGGGTTAATTGAACAATCCCCAGGATGCATGTTTTGTAACCCCTCCTCCCTACTTCTGGCCTCTCTCTGGCCACCTCTCCCTCTGTCTCTCCCTCTCCAACCTGATGGACACACAGTCTGAGCTGGCTTCCAGCCAGTGATCTCCAACGAAGACTCTAATCTGCCTATATGCATCCTGCATATATGAATAAACGGACTGTAAGTAAAACTAATAAATTTCTTTATTTGTTTTAAACCTTGTATGGACAATCCGATTCCTTTTAAGAGCCTTTTAGCAGGGTTTAGCAACCCACGTGGTGACAACCAGTTTCAATAACCAGGCTGTGCATAAGGGGAAGAACTCTGCTTCGGCCTAACCAGTATAGGTCCGACTCCTTTCCATATCCTCCAACAGTTCCCTGACATGAAATGCATGCAAAAATGTATATATTTGGGGGAGTGCACCCGAAAATGTATATATTTTGGGGAATGTACACAAAAATGTATATACGTATTTGTAATAAAACTGCATTTTGTTGAGGCAAACTGCTTGCAAAAATTGCATATGTTAGGCAAAAACCTTTGTACAAAAATGCATATATTAGGGAAAATGCACACAAAGATGCATATGAATTTTTGTGCTGACTTTAAAAAAAAGTCACAAGCCAATGTGGAACTGGGACAGAGTGAACATAAGAAGGGAAAAATAAGAAACTGAGAGAAACTGAAATTCACAGATTTGTCCATCCCTACGGCTGAAAGCAGCACTGCTTTGGGGCTTCCATTCCAGGCCCACAACATCAGGCCTGAGCACTGTCAATGCTCACTAGTGCTGGTGGGAGTTGTAGTTCAAAATATCTGGAGGGCAACCAGGTTGGGAAAGGCTGGTGTATATTCCACACACAACAGCCAATCGAGGAAGAAGAAAAGGAGAAATCCTCAAAGGTCTTGTTATTTCCATGGGTTGACACTTCTCCACTCACATTAGTCAATGACTTTTTTGGCCAGCCACCCGACACTGTGCCTCGATTGATGTAATCAAATCATAACCTTCTTTCAGGTCAGAGCCAGCTATCAGATCCAGAAGAATGAGTTCCAATTTAAAAGCAACAAGTCTATGCTCCAATGGACCCTGTGGTCAGATCCAGCTGAATGCTGAGCCCAGCACTGCACTCCCATGTACCTCTCTGTGTACACAAAAGTACATTTTATTTCTGAAGACTGCATCCAAGAATAGAGGAACATACCCCCCTAGTTAGCTCTGTAGGACTGGATTGGCAAATTTAACATGATGAGCATACGCAGTAAGACTGCTGGGGATAACCTATGGCATTTTAAGACCACATTTCATAGTACTGAAATAGTACAGGCATGGCTGATGTAGGAGTAAATGTGCAAACTTAATACCATTACACAGTGTTTCTTGGAGAATCAGCTGGAGCAAAAAAAAGGGGATGTGGTGACCAAATCTGTGGAAATGTTAGGAATATCATCAGATGATACAGCTCCATTTGGCTTATGCACAGCCCTATGAAATAAAGGTTGCTGGGTGATCCATAGACATTGCTTCACACACACGTAAAAGAACACGGGGGGGGGGGAGAAATCTAAATTAAAGCAGCCAGTAAGAAAGCTGAAAATTGACCAGAGGGGATTTAAATAATCAAGATATTGATCAGAATAATAACTGTACAAAAATTAGAAAGGGTGGAGAGGCATGATTCTAGCAGCAGTATTATGAAATTGCTTTCTGAAGTGGATTTATTTGTATTGATTTATTTATATATAAACTTATTAGTTGCCTTTCTACAAAGGTATTCAAAACGACTTACACAACAGACAACCAGGTTGGCTGTTGAACGTGCTTGTCTGAAGGCTGTTTTGGACTGGATCCTGGGCATACGAGCCACACATGATGAAATGGGGCCTGAGATAGAGAGCATCAAACGCCCAGTGCCGACATTTGCTAATGTATAGCTCTTCAAATAAGTCTGGGCTGGGATATTTTAAAATCTTCCCTGCTTCCATAGATTTCATAGATCATAGAGTTGGAAGGAGCCTACAAGGCTATCGAGTCCAACCCCCTGCTCAATACAGGAAACTAGAGGAGGGGTCTCCCATCCAAGTAACAACCAGGCTTGACCCTGCTTAACTTTCCACACTCAGAGAAGCTGAGCCAGCGTAAGTCACGGTCCTGTATACCCTTTCAGTCTATTTTGGTCCTGTTCATCTTCATCCAAAGTACTATGAACGGCACAATCCTACACATGTCTCCTTGGAAATGAGTGTTCACTTCAGTGGGACTTTCTCCAAGGTAAGTATGCTTAGGGTTCCAGCCAAAGTGTTCATTTCCAAGCAGAGCAGATCCCTTTCCAACAGTGGCTGCTGCAGGTAGCGGGAACTGGAAGAGTCTGTGAATGACTGCCAGATATTTTCAGAGATTCATTTGATGAATTTTGTTTGGGAAGCAGGGTAAAAAAACCCCAGTTGGTTAGTCATTAAACTGAGAAAGCAGACAGTGTGATTCATGGAGGTTCCCTATCTGGCTCATGAAGGCCATATGTGGGCCCTTCTCTAAGCCCCTCCCCTCCTCAAGCCCCACCCCATGGCCTGGAGGCTACCAGGGGCTTGAAGAGGACGCAGGGAGAGGAATCTCGTTGTTATCTCTGATCACGAGCTCCTGCAAGTGCTGGCCATGTCAGGCGCCTCATTCATGTGCCACTTGCCCTGCCCGATTGAATTGGGGAGCAGCGTGCAAAGGGAAAATACTCATCCGGTGCTTGAATAAGATCCTGCAAGCACCATCCAAGTCCCTTCCCTTCACTGTGGGGCCACCGAAGCCAGGTCTGGGATGACACACCAGGTGGATCATCTACCTGTGCATCAGCCAGGGACATTCAAATCACACTAGGAGGTGTGACCCCACACCTGACATCATTCACCCCATTAAGGCCTTGTAGGGGGGGTAATCCAGCCTCCCACCCAAAACAGGTCCCCCTTCCTTGTGTAAATGATATGAAAAATAAGTCAAATGATTGGAAATTCTTATGTGGGCACAGCTGATCAGAAAAGCAAACAATCCTCCTTCATACTGCCAACAAAGTAATGCGTGAAGAGCCGCCATTTTGTGAAATGGTAATTTATGATTACCAGAGTCTAGCATTCATCTCATAGCTAAATGTTAGGATATACTTGAACAGAGGGATATATTTGAATCATCAGACTTTGGGATAATCAGGAGTGCTAATATATGTGTGCCTGATCCAGGTTTCCACATGTGCATAGCTGAAGGAGGAACCCCACATAAGGGTGCTGTTTGCATGCTTCCTCTCCCTGTCTAGCTGCTGGGGCTGTGTGCACATAGTCCTCTGAGTGAACTGGCAATAATGGCCCAGGAGTAGTTTGGGGCTAGATTTAATAACACCTCCCCGCCCCCATACACAAACACTGACTGGGTTCAGACAACACAATAACCCACACTCAAGGGTTGAGTATGGGTTGAGTATGGCTTGTCATTGAATTGTGGGTTGTTGTTGAAACGTGGGTTAGCATGTTGTCTGAACCCAGCCAAGATAATAAACCATGGTGAACAACCCACAGTTCACAACCCAACAACAAACCATGGGTTCTCTTCATGGGTTGTTCATAGTTAATAAGCCATGGCTGGTTAGCACAGCTGGGTTCAGATAACACAATTGTAACTCACTTTTCAACAACCCACACTCAACCATACTCAACCCTGAGTGTGGGTTATCATGTTGTTTGAACCCAGTCATCCCCTCTTCCCTGCCAAGCATCTGCTTGGCAAGATTGCAGTTTATTTGAATGGGGTCGTTTGGGTTGCTTTGCATGTTCGGATCAGGGTCAAAGAATGGGATTTGCATGGACATCTTGAAGGACAGACAATAGCCCCATTCCCCTGCAGTCATGACAGTGGCATGGGAGCCACTTCTTGCAACTTCTACTCTCTCTGTAACATGCAGAAAGGCATGAGTAACCATGTTTACATCCCATTCATTTCTATGGGAGAGTTAAGCACATGCTTATACCCCAGTTATTTATATATAGCACCATCAATGTGCATAAAACTTTATAGAGTAAAAACAAAAATACAGAACTCTGCCCTGAAGAGCTTATTATCTAAAATTTGCCACAGGGAAGTTGGTTGAGGGAGTGGAGGGAAAAGGAGACAAAGATAACTGGGAGAAGAATATGTGTAAAGTTAGGAATATAGGACACTGCCTTATACTGAGCCAGACCTTTGGTCCATCTAGCCCAGTACTGTTGGTGCTGACTGGCAACAGCTCTCCATGGTTTCAGGCAAGAGTTTTCCCAGCCCTACTTGGAGATGCTGGGGATTGAACCTAGGAAATTCTGCATACAAAGCATGCATTCCTTCCCTTGAGCAATCTCATGGATTGCTCATCTGCCAAACAATTTAGGTGTTTAAACAGACACTGTCTAGTATATTTGGGGGACACACACACACACAATTGGTCATTGTTTGATCATGTGCATGTGGAGACTGCATCCATCTTCCTCAGTATTGCTTTCAGGGGTAGGAAGAAAGTGGATTTCCAGATGTTCCAGAAGCCTCTGCCAGTATGGGTAATAGTCAGGAATTCTGGGAGTTGAAGTTCTAAACATCTGGAGATCTACCTTCTGCCCATCCCTGTTCTACATTGACTGGCAGCAGCTCTCCTGGGTAGTGAGTTTTCCTGCCCTAACTGGAGATACCAGGGATTGAACCAGGGGCCTTCTGCATGCAAAGCATGTGCTAGGTTGCACACACTGAGGCTTAGTTTCTGTAGGAGATGCGGACTAAGGGATTGTGCCACAGAGTGAAATCAGTGGGAAGGAGGAGAAGTATTTCATTTGGGCTGAATCATGCCCAAGTGTATCCTCAGTAGATAGAAGGTGGAAAGAGACACAACCCCCTCAACAGGATGAAGATCAGGAATGAGGGCTGTATGCTCCACAACCTATTTTATTCCATCCCTTTGAAGTAGAGGAGGAAGAGAAAGATGAATGGAGCGCTATTTTAGGGAGGCATCTTGGTTGAAGTTCTGGTACTATTGAAGCCAGTGGGAGTTTTAGCCACTATCTTCCTTGAGGAGGGGAGGGGCTTAGAGAAGGGCCCACATATGGCCTTCATGAGCCAGATAGGGAACCTCCATGAATCACACTGTCTGCTTTCTCAGTTTAATGACTAACCAACTGGGTTTTTTTTACCCTGCTTCCCAAACAAAATTCATCAAATGAATCTCTGAAAATATCTGGCAGTCATTCACAGACTCTTCCATGCTTTCCACTCACAGCAAAGCACTTTGAACAGAAGGCTCTTGCTGTTGCAGATAATGGACTGAGATCCCCAGCAGCTGGGTTTTAAGTACAAGGGAGTTTCTTTTCCTTGTCCTCTAAACTTTGTCGAGAGGAAAAGAAAAACTGGGATCCAAAGTGATACAACCTTGCTAATCACCAGAAGCCATGCCATTCCCCGCACCCCCTATATGATTTTTTTTTGGCTCCAGCTAAGGCAGATGTAAATCAGCCTGATTTTCATGTAAACAGTCACAGTCTGGTGCCCCTTTTAATCTGAAAGAATTACCACCGGCAAACAAAGGATTAAGAAGAAACACCATACCCAAAATTAGAACCATAGGGCCAGAAACTAACAAGGTATCATTAAATATTATAGGTATATTTATTTCCTTTCCTGCCTGCAATTTTTGTCATTGCTTTAATTCAGTGCTGAAGGTTTTCTGTAACAAAAGGAACATGTCTCAAATCCCCTTTGCTTTCACATGCCATAATGCAGGCTGGATGCTGACTAATCCCCAGATGCTTTGGGTTTTGTGAAACCTTTGCATCCAAACGTTGCCAAATCTGGCTGGCATCAGAGCAGGGCAGCAGAGCACAAAACCATTCTTAAAGGAGAATGTGACATCTATTATTGTCCATTTACCGGCACATCCCAGCGCTGGGGTACATGCAGGAAGCATTGGGAATAAGAATCTAAATGAGGGATTTATTTATTTATTTATTTATTTTAGCAAAGAAAGAAATCCAGGGCCAGAATTTCAAATACTGAATTGTACATTTCTGTATAAACGACACTTGACCAGCCTGAAGAAGTGAGAGATTCACTTCAGTGACTAGACCACGAATTCCCAAAAGTGGTGCTGGGAGAGAATGGTTAGTGTGCCACATGAGAGAAATTGGTTAACAGTGCAATCAACTCAGAGGTAAACCCCTTTGAGTTCAATGGGACTTATTCCCAGGGAAGTGAATACAGGATTCATTTAATTTCATTTATTTCATTTCTATACCGCCCAACAGCCGAAGCTCTCTGGGCGGTTCACAATAGTTTGTACATAAAAACAACAATAAAAGCATACAAAATAGTTAAAAAGATTAAAAACCAAATTTAAAAGCACAGTTTAAAATAACAATCCAAAAGTTAATAAAACTAAGCCTACAGGTGACAATCCCCCCCCCCCCAGTGCTATTTTGAGCTCTTAACTATTAAATGCCTTGGCATAGAAGGAAGTCTTAACCTGGTGCCGAAAAGATAGTAAGGTTGGCGCCAGGCGGGTCTCAGTGGGGTGGGCAACCTGTAGGCCTTTGGCCTAATTTGAGAAGCTCGCTGCAAGCGATTCGGACCTCTGGCAAGAGTGATCTGCTCCTTTTTTAACGGCCCACTGGGTGGTGAGGAAGACGGAGAGAGGGAGGAAGGGGTGTCCGAAAGAGAGTGAGTGAGTGACAGGGATGGAGGGAGTGGGGAGGGAGAGAGAGAGAAAAGCTTGGCAGAAAGACAGAGAAGTTTGTTTATTTATTTATTTAAAATTATTTTTTAGGCCACCTTTAAGGAATGGTCCTGCCCACTTTGAGTTCTGGCCCCACCCATCACTGGCATTCAGCCCCCAGGCAGATTACCCTCATGGGAATGTAGTCCGCAACAGGAAAAAGGTTCCCCGACTCTAATATGCACCCACGTACCTGGGAGTAAGCCCCACTGAAACTCACTGATACTTCTGAGTAGACATGAATAGGATTGTACTGTAAATCATTAAAGGCTCCTGTGAGTCCAAAGTATGGGTATACACAGAAGAAGCTGACTTCCATGTCTCTGAATGATTCCCTGTTCTGGTCTTGCCTCCTCCTGATCAGCCTCCTTCCAGGACAGGTAATTCTGAGGCATCTTTTTTCATGGTGTGATTGAATGATCCAGTTGCACCCAATGGCAAAGCACAGCAGAAGTTTCCTGCCCTCAGAGGAGGCTGTCCGTTGCTCCTGTAGTTGAGACATTGCTCTGGGCTTGCCTCCTTCGAATAATCCTCCACTGGAAATGGGTAATTCTGATCCAGACATGCATGAGATGTGATTGCAGCATTCAGTCAATCCCACTCTCAGAGGGGGCTTTGTCTTGTGTCTCTCTGTATGGGACACTGTTCTGGGTTTGCTTACTTCCAATCAAGAAGCCATGCCCCGAACAGATTCATGTAGGAACAGGGAAGGGCTGTGCATTCTCAGCTGAAGGTGAGTAATTCTTACTCCTAGTCCTACACAGTCTAAGACTGAAGCGTGCCTCCGTTTTAATTCAGAAAAAACCAACAATATCGTGCCTTGCCTATCAGAGGGTTGGGAAATGTGCTGTACAAAAACCACACAGCTTTGCAGAGAATATGGGGCTTAGTTAACATGTTTGTTTCGTTCCCCTGCCCTTTGTGTTTTTGTTTGCACTTTTACAAGCGGAACGCCATGGATCCTGTAGATCCATCAGGACAACTGAGTCATTCGATCTGACAAGTGCACGTCGAAAGGAGCAGGCTAGCAACATGAATCAGAATCCTCAAAGTTTTGCCTGGTTTCCCTGGCACTGAAAGAGTGCCACTCTCTCACCATCTTGGTGCCTGATCTCCGGAGACTCAGCTCTGGAATTCCGAGCCCGCTTCCTCATGGATGCTAAATGCAGGCAGCCTTAGAAATCTGTGGCATGGGAGAGCAATGCCAGTATTTATTTAATCCTTGAGAAAGCAGTTAAATGTAGAGCTCCTGTTTGGCATTTTCAGTCAGGTGTAATGGACAGAGTAGCCTTCCCCAACCTGGCGCCTACAGCTTCCATCATCCCCGACCATACTGGTTGAGGGTGATGGGAGCTGTAGTCCAACACATCTGGAAGGCGCCAGGCTGGGGAGGCTGGAATAGAGTACTGGACTTGTACTGGGGAGACTTGAGTTCAAATTTCTCCACAGCCATGAGGATGACTGGGCTACTTGGGCCACTCACTTTCTCATAGCCATCTCACAGGGTTCTTGTGAGGATATATATATATATATATATATATATATAAATGAAATAACTGCACATAAGCTCTTAATATAGTTTGTTTATTTATTTATTTATATCCCGCCTTTTTTCCTGCAAGGAACCCAAGGCGGCTTACATAATCTTCCTCCTCCTCTCCACTTTATCCTCACAACAACCACCCTGTGAGGTAGGTTAGGCTGAGAGTCAGTGACTGGCCCAAAGTCACCCAGTGAGTTTCATGGCTGAGCAGGGACTAGAACCCGGATCTCCAGAGTCCCAGTCCAACACACTCACCACTATGCCACACTGGCCCTAGTTATCCAGTCCTTAAAATTAGCAGCCTGGGCAAAAATTTCCTGAGTGGGTGTGTAAATCATTTAATTGCTTGACTCATTCAGTGTTTGCCATCCTCTCTTCCAGTTTTCAAAACACAGTATCAAAGGTAGAATTCGAACCACAGCCTTAAAGGCTAAATTCCCCCTGGCACTGAAGGCAGATACTTTAATTAATTCTTTCGAAAGCCCTCAGAGCCTAACAAACAAACTACATGCTGGGATATGCAAACGGGGGTGGGGGGGTGGGGATCGAATGTGATGAAGGAATCCCTTAAAGCCAAGAGAAGCACCAACTCTACAGAAATGACTTTACTCTGCCTCTTGAGTTTCTACGGGAAGTCTAATTTTTAACCAGGCTTGAGACGATTTGGAGACAAGGATTTTAGTCATGCTTGGCTTGATATTCTCAGGAGTCTTGGCTTTAATTTAAGTTGATTGAGCTGCGTTCTGTGTGCTTGAGATACGGCTCTTGCCTGTATCTGAAAGAATTGTGCTGCAACTATGTTGCTGAGGGGGAGCTGCAGAAGCCTGTCCCCACACCCTCCTCCGCGATATACCAAGCTCTTTCCTTGTATTTTCAGCTTTCACTAATAAAACGTGGTCTCTTACACCCTATTATTTCTTTCATTTATTTATTGGACCTAGTCCATCCCATCCCAAGAGACCATGGCAGATA
The DNA here is from genome assembly GCA_021292165.1 of Shinisaurus crocodilurus. Taxonomy (NCBI): domain Eukaryota; kingdom Metazoa; phylum Chordata; class Lepidosauria; order Squamata; family Shinisauridae; genus Shinisaurus; species Shinisaurus crocodilurus. The sequence continues at coordinate 124,822,944 of CM037880.1, read as the reverse complement.
ACAATACATAATTCCCTCCAGCCCCAACCCTGCCCCTTCTTATTCCTGGCTACCAAGGGCTAGTTTGAATAAAAAGCATTGGTTTCAGAAGACTGGACATTGAATGTCCAGGGAAAGAGAATTCTGAAGCAGAGGTGTAGCCATTGAAAACACCACTAGACATGCCCTTGCACTCCTGCCTCGGCACGCACACAATGTACTTTAGGGAGCATTTCCAGTCAACATTTAAAGGTTGTGGCGCAACACAGGGGAGGATGCAGTCCCTTAGTTATGCTTGGCCAGGACTGCTTACACATGTTTTAATAACAGAAGATGTAAGGATGCCAGTGCTCAGTTTCTCAAACTTAATTATGTAAAAACACTATTAGCATTATTTATGCAATATTTTTTACACATGGCTGTGTTGCAAGGGGGACTGATTTTCATAAACATTTTTTTGCCACTGTAAAAGGTCCTGTCCCCAGCTTTTAGCGACTGGGGATTGTTGCAAAAAAGGGAGAGAAGTGCCTGCCTGCTCAGTAAGCTTTGGCGTGTCATCACTTTCCCTACAACAAGGATGGAGAACTGCCGGCCTGCAGGCCAGATGAGACATGCAGGACCTAGCCATCCTGCAGGCCCCCTCCCTCCAGGCCCACCACCCTCTCCTTGGCCCCACTGCCACTGTGGCTTCCCCCCTTGCCTACCTCCTCTGCTCCACCACAATAATCCAGCTGCCATTGCGATAGTGATAATGACAGAGGAGGGAGAGCGGGAGGCAGGCAGGGCACAGGAGCTTGGAGGCCTGGCTAGAGCCGCTTTCCAGATGATGCTGTGCCACTCTAGCCACCACACTCTGTGGTTGGGGGGGGCTCTGAGCGCATGCTGCCCGCCTCCTGCTCTCTCTCTCTCTCTCTCTCTCTCTCTCTCTCTCTCTCTCGGTGTCCTCTCTTCCTCTCTTGTTCTCACTGTGGCAGGGGTAGAGGAGGCTGAGAAGGTGGGCAGACAGAGAGGGAGAGAGAGGCAGGCAGGCACAGAGGCCCAACCACTAGCCGTGCAGCCAGGACCAGTGCAAGGCAGTTTGGTGCCCTAGGCAAGATCAGATATTTAGCGCCCCCCCTTCCCACTTGAGAGCGCTGTCTTTTTTTCCCAAGGCGTTTCTAGCGCCCCCTTTAGCCCTGCACCCTAGGCAGCTGCCTAGTTGGCCTATTGGTAGCACCGGCCCTGCGTGCAGCAGCTAGACCATTTGTTAAAAGGACAGTGTACTGTTCTAAGCAGGACCGGTGCAGGGCAGTTTGGCGCCCTAGGCTAAATTATATTTAGCGCCCCCCTCTCGTGCCGTGGGGGGGGGGCTCCGGAAAGCAGCCCTGCTCTGCAACCTCCCGCCGCCGCCGCCGCCGCCGCCATCAGACCTCCCCCCGCACGCTGCTGCTGCTGCCCCCCACCTACCTTCCCACGCCTCCTCCGAAAAGGGACCCCCGCGCTCTGTTTTTGGCCGGGGGAAACCAGAGCAACAGGGCTGTTTAAGCCCTGTTGCCCTGGTTCTTCCCGCCAAAACAGAGCGCGGGCGGGGCTCCAGAAACAGTGCGGAGAAGGTAGGTGTCGGGGGGGGAGGCGGCGCGGAGGCGAAGTGAGGCGAGGTGGGGGGGAGGCGGTGCAGAGGTGAGGCGAGGCGAGGTGGGAGGCGGCGCGGAGGCGAGGCAAGGTGGGGGGGAGGCTCGGCCCCACCACTACTCCGGGCGCACTGACCTGGCTTTCTCGGTGAGGCGGGCGGGCAGGGCAGGAGCGCGCCGGCAGCGAAGAGGAGCGCAGCGTTCTGCGCCCTCTTCCGCTACGCGCCCTAGGCAACAGCCTAGTTGGCCTAGCGGTAGCGCCGGCCCTGGTTCTAAGCACCACTGTTTGCACTGCGTGTGTACGTGCGAAGCCTGGAGAAGAGAGTGTTTGAATGGGTGGGTGGGGTGTGAAAAGATGTGTGTGTGTGTGTGTGTGTGTGAATGTATGTATGTATGTGTGTGAATGTATGAATGGGTGTGCGCATGACAGAGAGCATGAGTGTGAGAAAAATAATGAAAAATAAAGTGGCCCTGCCCACCATCGGTCCCACCCAACATTGGTCCCAGCCCCACCCACTGACAGCATGCAGCCCTCAATGGATTATCCCCAAGGGAATGTGCCTCTCCAGGGAAATAAATGTTCCCTGTCCCCGCCCTATATGATCCCTGATTTTCTAGGATCCCCTATGTGGCCAATTCAGGAAGCATTGCCCTTGCTCAAAATCACTTTTGTTTGCCCTCAATGGCACCAGCAGGTACTTTTGTTTGCCCTCAGTGGCACCACCCTTTGAGAAAAGGGTGAACACTGCACATTTTCAGTGCAATCCTATCCATGATTAGTCGGAAGTAAGCCCACCATGTTCAGTGGACCTTACACTCTGGTAAACATGCATACGGTTGCAGCCTTAAAGGTTCCCCCCCCCCCGGGAAATATTTCTTTCCCCTTTCTGAAAGCAATACTTTTGTCCTGAAGCTCAAACAAGGTGAACATTTGTTGTAGTCCTATATCTTAGTTTTCTCTTTTGAATGAAATCCCAAAGTGATTAACGCGAGAGGCCTGAATACAATTGTTCTCAGCAAGCTAAGAGAGTGACCTCACTGTAGCTCCCTTTCCTTCTGCCAGGTAGAGGGTGTGCTGCCTACCAGGAACGGTGCAGGGCTGTTTGGCGACCTAGGCCAAATTATATTTAGCGCCCCCCCTCGTGCCGTGGGGGGGGCCTCCGGAGCAAAGCAGCCCTGCTCTGCAACGCCCCCCCCGCGCTGCCGCCGCCGCCGCCACCACCACCTACCTTCCCCCCGCCCCCGCTGCTGGCTGCTGGCTGCTGCTGCTGCTGCCGCCGCCTCCTCCTCCGACGCGACGGGACCCCCGCGCTTTAGGACGGGAAGGTAGGTAGGTGGTTGGCGGGCGGGCGAAGGTCTCTCACCTCCTGCAGAAGGTCGTCCACCTGAGGCTGCAGCACGGCGAGCAAAGGCTCGGCGCGGAGCTGGTCTCCCGGGCTCCAAGCGTGGCTGGCCAACTCCTCTGCAAGGGCCACCAGCCGGCCCTGCAGCTTGGAGGTCTTGGCGCTGAGCAAAAAGCAGGCGCCCACCGAGAGGAGCGAGAAGAGCAGCGAGAGGATGACGGGGGCCCTGCCCATGCCTCCGGCGCACTGGCAGCCGCCTTGGGGCAAAGCCGCAGGCTTCTTCTCCCGAGGCTCGCTCATTGCGCGCGCGCGCTCTCTGCGGGGGGAAGACGCCGCCGCCTGCCGCAAGCGCTCAGGTTCGCCCCTAGGGAGTGAGGGGGTGGGTGGCGGCTCCTGCAGCGCTCCCTCCGTCCCTCTGGCTCCGGAGGGAGGTGCAGCGGTGGCGGCAGCGGCAGGCAGGGCAGGAGCACGCCGTAGGCGAGGAAGGGGCGCAGAAACTCTGCGCCCTCTTCCGCCACGCGCCCTAGGCAGTCGCCTGAGTCTGCCTAGCGGTAGCGCCGGCCCTGCTGCCTACTAATGGACACTGGACCAAGAGTGGGAAGACAGCGGTTGAGTGGCAGTTGGTCCCAGCCTGCAGCTGTCATTCTCTCCTTTTATCTGCCATCTGTCAATGGAGGAGTGGACTCTGGCCTGGGGAAAGAACTGAGATGATTCTGTCTAGCAGATAATTGTATCCCATCAGTCCTCCAAGGAATGCAGACAAGCATACATGGTCCCCCTTTTAATTCTTGCAACAGCTCTGTGAGACAGGTTAGGCCAACACCTCCCGAGTCCAAATCCAACATTATCCATGTGACATCACTTGACTCTCACTGGCACCACTAGAAAACAGAAGAATGAGAAAATAGAAGAGTGAAATGAACTGGGCAAAGTAGGCAAGACAACCAATATCCTAATATTGACCAAAATGTTATTTTTTCAGAAGACATATATGGTAATATATCGTAAAAGCTACAGCATATGATAGATGAGATATATAGATATAGATATATATTATTCTTGGTAGGATTCTTTTTTAAAAATACACACACACACCTATGGCAAAAGCAATTTGTAATGCCTAACATTTGCTTTCTCTGCTCAAACAGTATTTCTTGAAGGGCTGGACATTTGATGGACATTTAAGGAAGCTGCTGGAATACGAATGAATGACATTAATGAGTTAGCCGGAGATGCTATCAATGGCTAATCAGGTTTAGTATGTGTGGAACCTCTGCATGTACTGGAGGGTGGGAAATTGGCATGAAGAAGACAGGTTACATTTGCTACCTCCTGTAATTGGGCTAGTGGAAACTGAAAAATCTTAATAAAAAGACCGCACCAATTTATCTCTGTATTCAGAGCCTGGTGAACTGCAGACAGACATTTGAGAGCAGAATTGGAATTTCCTATGGGGATTTTTAGGGCTTCTCGACACAAGGCATTTATTGCGTGCTCATCATTCCCCACTCACGGTAGTTTGTGGGTGATTTACATGAGGTTGTCATCCTCCAGGGCCTCTCCCATGCTTTGTAAGCATTTCCATGGGGTTTTTTTAGAACGAGGAAAATGTAGTATTATCTGAAAATGGCAGAATGAACTGCATTGAGAAGCTTGTGTATTTTCGCTATTCCCCTATACTGCAGCATCACCAGGGCCGGTGCTACCATTAGGCCAACTAGGCAGCTGCCTAGGGCGCAGGGCTAAAGGGGGCACCAGAAATAGGGAGGGAGGGCTCAAGTAGGAAGGGGGCGCGCTAAATATCTGATCTGCCTAGGGCACCAAACACTAAATATCTGCCTAGGGCACCAAACTGCATTGCACCGGCCCTGACATCACCTTGTGGTTGTATAATGGAACATACGGAAAGGCAGAGAAAGAAAGAAAAAATGGTTAAAAAAAAACACATGCCAAGGAGCCGATCTTAATCCTGCAAAGAATCCGGAAGCAGAAGCCCTGGTAAAGTGCCAGGTGAAAAGCATCATGTAGAGAAGCCCTTAATTATGAATAGATTTCCTCTGATTTATCTCTTTCAATGTCATCCATCCCCTACTCTTGTCCAGTCGTAGTCTGATGGAGAGCAAAATTATTCCTATAGAAACCACAACAAACCACAACATTGAATTTTGAAGGATAGGAACATAGGAAGCTGCCTTATACTGAGCCAGGCCATGGGTCCATCTAGTCCAGTATTGTCGGTAATGATTGGCAGCTGCTCTCCAGGGTTTCTGGCAGGATTTTCCTTTTCCTCAGCCCTGCCTGGAGATGCCAGGGATTGAAACTGGGACTTTCTGCATGCAAAGCATGTGCTGTACCACTGAGTTACAGCCCCCTCCCTGATAAGACTGGGCGTGTGTGCGTGTGTTTACATGCACACAAAATTAACAGCATCTAGAGTTAATTTGAACCCAAACAAAATTAATTCGCTGAAACAAACTTGTTAGGGCTTGATTCATTTTTATGACAATTGGTGCTGGCTTAATTCCAATAGCACTTTCCATCTGTTGGCCGACTTCAAAGCAAAACAAGGGGATAAATCCCCATATCAAAAGAATTTAACAAACTGCTGACCCCTGAGATAATGAATTTATTACCATAAGCCTTGGGGGCAGTGGGATTCCCCCATTGTTACAAGGTTACTGAGAAATTCTTTTGCACAAATCAAAATCATGAGATCATTACTATGATTTCCAATATAAGGCTGCAATTAAAGGGCCTGTTTGGAGTACAGACATATTATTATTGCACAATAACTGCACATTGTTTTCTCATTTGCAGCACACAATTGTCCATATATCTTCTCTGAAGGTTTAACTTTTGTGGTAATATCACATTTTCTCAGCGCTCTAAGCAGCAAATTTTTTTGTCCTTGGCAAAAATGCAGTTGTCCCACCCTTACCCTGACAATACAGTTGTTGCTATTAGGATTGCTATGTGGAATGTGGCTTTTATTGTGTCATGGCCCCCAACTGGATAGTTAAAATTCACCGCTTCGGTATAATAGTAGCTTCATTGGGACTAATCTGCAAGCTTTTGAGTCTCACATAACATTTTCTCAGGCTGGATCTTCAAGTGGTTGTGGGAAGGGAAATATATGATTATGAGCATAGGCATTGTATTCATGTATGTATGTAAGTAATTTAAGGATTTATGGCCAGCCTTCTCCACACACACACACACACACACACACACACACAAAGAACTCTCAATTGTATACCATTGGGAGGCAGTGATTTGTTTGTTTATGATTTCTCAATAAGGTCTAGAACTTCATCTCCTGTCACCATTAGTTGCCACTATCTACAAGGCTAACTAGATGGGATGTGATATCTGCAAACTTTGCACCAGGCAGGCAATTCACCATTCAGTGAGTCTACACACCTGTCACAACCCAGCTGTCTATATGATTGAATCTCCCACTATCATCATCCCCGCATCCCTGGAGGCATATCCTCGGTGTGAGAGGATATCTTTTCATCCCCCAAAGAATGGCTCTCTTTTAAGGGATTTTTCCCCCTTTTCTCAGTGATGCCCTCCTTTACTGTCACTATAGAAGAGTTGTCACACTGGGGGGGGGGGATTGGGATGCCACTAAACTAGGGATGTGCTAACACTGGGAAGACCAGCTCATTTGAGCTCGATGGCCTTCCTGCGGGCTGAGTTGGGGGTTTTTCTCGCAGACTTGCTTCTCTAAAACAGGCTGTGGTTTGCACATTTTTTAAAAATGCTAAGGCAATTTGCTCAAATTGCACTATTTGTGTAAATTTACGCAATCTGCCCAAATGTACACACATTGCGCAATTCACATGATTTGCAGCATTTGCGCCAATTAGAAGCCGAAAACTACATTGTTCTAGTGCAATTTGCGCAAATTGCGCTAGAACTGCATAGTTTTCGGCTTCCAATTTGTGCAAATAGTGCAAATCACATGATTTGCGCAAATTTCCTTAGTGTGTGCTTCCCCCCCCATTTTAACCGCAAATCATGACCTGTCTTAGAGATAGAAGTCTGTGAGCTGGCTTGACTTGCACAATAGTGAGTCGGTGTCAGCATGGGGCTAACCAGAATCCGTGGGGCTGAATCATGAAATTCCATTGGATTCTCACCCTCCTATTGGATTCCTCACCCATCCCTACTAAACTTCCCCAAAAGTCTCTTTCACAAACCTCTCTTACTCTCTCAGATTTTCCAGGTGAGCAAAGTTGGCTTCAAGGGAACAAACTTGTTCCCTGAGGACCAGGAGCTCATTGCACCGAGCACACACCCCACGACCTCTGTCGAGCAGGCACACAGTCATACATGTAACATTAAGTGCAGTAAATTGGATAGCCCCCACACCTCTGCTGGCTTTTTAGGTTCATACTAGATGGTGGGGAGGGGTTGACTGTTGCTAAACTTGCCTGGGTGCTTAACTCACATGTGTGCTAACAGTTCTTTTTACCTTGACACTTTGTCACTGGGGCTCCTCCCCATGCTCAGTGCGCTCACTGCTTCAGCATTTTCCACACCATATATGTCTGCATTTACCCACAGTTGTCTGAGCTGTTGTACTGCAGTCAATCATGTTAGATGCTACCTATACCCAGTGTGGCGTAGTGGTGAGAGTGTTGGACTGGGACTTGGGAGATCCGGGTTCTAGTCCCCGCTCGGCCATGAAACTCACTGGGTGACTTTGGGCCAGTCACTGCCTCTCAGCCTAACCTACCTCACAGGGTTGTTGTGAGGATAAAATGGAGAGGAGGAGGAGGAGGATTATGTAAGCCGCCTTGGGTTCCTGGCCGGAAAAAAGGCGGGGTATAAATATAATAAATAAATAAGTAAATAATATGAACTTCTATACATTATTCTTTTAAGAAGGCAAGCATTGGCAACCCCTAGTGCTCAGTAGTCCATTCATCCTTTAGTGAAATAGAATGTTCAACTAGTTGTTCTGGATCAGATTTTTCTCAGCTTGAAATGGAACGGATAAGCAGTGAAGAGAGAGAGTGAAGCTGAAGGTGCTCCAGTTACCTCAGCAAAAGAAAGTCAAACTGTTGATATAAGATTTATCAGGAACAGCTCTTTTGGGGTATGTATCCTAAAAATAGTGTGTTCTTTCAGGTGTAGTCATTTTTTGGTTAAATATAAACAAACATTATAAGGGAAATATATGCTATTGTCTTTACATTTTTTCAAACATTCCAAAAATATAATGTCCACATAAAGTTTTGAATGTGTTTGAATAAAATGCTTAAACTATATTGTGCGGTTAATTTAATTTCCCCCAAAGAAAATATTTTAGTTCAAATATTTTGTAGCTATTGGGAAAACTTTTGATAAATTTATACTGCACATAAAATTGACATAAATTAACATTTTTGGTTCTGTTTACTAAATATGAGATATTTTGTGTGCTTACTGGGGGGGGGGGATATGGGCTGGGGAGTAAAAATAAGCCAAACAAACATGCTAAATCAGATAACATTATTTAGAACATTGGGGAAAATTTTTTCCAGCATTTTATTTTCCAGTTCTACTTTCTCCAGAAGACCCACATCACTGATCTGGACACTCCCTATGCATGTACAAACTACATATGTAGGCTTTGTATGTATGGTTGGGGACCTTGTTTCTGATCTTGTGCTTATTGGAAGGATCTCGCTTTGGTTCAATTGATCCCCAAGCCTCATTCTCAAATACAAAAATATAAGAAGAAGCCAGAATTCATCTAGTCCAGCACAATCTGTTTATAACCGTGGTCAGCCAGATGCTTCTGGGATGCTTACAAAAATGTGAAAGCCATCTGGTGTTGCTTGCCTTTGCATCTAGTATTGAGGGGCGCACTGCCTGGAAACATCAAGGTTCCATTCAGTGACCATTGCTGATAGCCACTGATAGCCCTATCCTCCATGAATTTATCTAATGCTGTTTTAAAGATGTGTGGTGAGCTAGAAGTCACCATCACGTCTTGTGGCAGTGAATTCCACAAGTTAATTATGTACCGGGTGAGGAAGCACTTCCTTTTGTCAGCCCCGGACCACCTACTGCCGATTATGAGAGAGGGGGAATTTCCTCCCCACCGTGTCGAACTGTTCTCTCCACACCCACCATTCATGATTTCCTAAATTTCTATCATGTGCCCAGTAGCACGGTGGTAAATTTTGAACCGCAGGTGCTCCCCATGACAGTCCCCCCCAGGCACCCCCCTAAGGAGAGTCCAAAAATGCAGGCAGCTGTGTTGACCCAGATCAACAAACCAGTTCTAGCTGTTCTCCAGGAGCAGGTCTTTTGTAAAGTGAATGGGTCTTAATTGCCCATTCAAGACCCAAGCCGCTGCAAAATATTTTGTATTACAACAGGGAACAAACAATATGTTGTTGTTGGGAAAATTAATTTCCCCCCTCCCCAGCTATTGTGAAGATTGAAGCTGAGTTCAGAGGGAACAGGGAAGCCTGAACGGGGTGGCAGATGATGTAAGTGTCCCTGATAATTAAAAAAAATGCCTGTGCGGTGTGTCCCTACAAGCCCAGGTTCCACTACAACACTGCATGTCCACCTCCTATGTCATCTTATAAGAAAATTACCACTCTCCAAGCTCTCTTGTCTATGCTGATCCTTCCTTGGACACAAACTGACCACAGTATTGACAATCTGACCACAAGAATTAAAAAAAATAATCCAGAAAACCTTACTAACTAAAGACAGATCATGGCCCTAATTCAGCCTTGGACCTGCTCCTGAACGTAATCCTATTGATGGATTCCATACAGTGCATCGTTAACTGATGGGAATTGTTGCCAACCAGATGTGAGATGATGGCCACTGGCTTAGATGGCTATGGCTTTAAAGAGGGATTAGACAAATTCATGGAGGATAAGTCTGTCAACGGCTATTAGCTACACTATCCCAAATGGAACTTTCATGTGCAGAAGCAGTGTACCTTAAAACGCCAGCTGCTGTGGGGAGGGCTGCTACTTTCCCTGTTGGCTCAAGCCTGGCCCCACATATCTTGGCGCCTCAAGTGCCCCTCTCATGCCCACCTACCCACTCATTCAGCTTGGCTGCCCACTCCCTCACTTGCTTGGCCAGTTGGCCACTTGCTCCTGCCTGCCTGGTCATTCTCGCCTTGTGCTCCAGCCATGGGGCTCCTGTGGGAGGGCGGCCAACCTCTTGAGATAGTTCGGCTGACCTCTCGTAGAAGCCCTGCAGCTGGGGCACAAGGCGGGAGTAGCCGGGCAGGCAGAAGCAAGAGGCCAGCTGGGCCAGCTGAATGAGCAAGTGTGGGAGTGGCTGGCCAGCCAGCTAGCCAAGCAGGTAGGGTGGACGGACAGCAGTGGCCGCCCGTGGTAAGAAGAAATGACAGTTGGTGGTGCACCCAGGCTGGCAGGTTGCTCTGGAGCAGTGTTCTCCAACCTTGGGTCCCCAGATGGTTTTATCCTACAACTTCCAGCATGCTGGAAACTGTAGGCCAAAAACATCTGGGGACCCAAGGTTGGAGAACACTGTTCTAGAGAGCCCTGCCGGTTGTTCTCTTGCTGCAGCAAATGGCACAGCATAAGAGTGGCTGGTGGGGTTCTCCACACCACCTGCTGCAGGTGGCAGGGGGGCAATGGCGGACCCTCCTGGCAGGGGCAGGGTGGGGAGAGTGGCACAATTCGCTGCTCTTCGCACTCTGCTGCCTGATGTGGGCACATCAGCCTGCATAATGGTAGGGCTGGCCCTGTGTAGGCTTCCTGGAACTAGATTGAGCTTTGGTCTGATCCAGTAGGTCGATTCTTGTTATGGTCTTATATTTCTGATGTGTCCTGTGAATTGAACTGGGGGGGGGGGGAGTTAGCTTTTTTTTTTTTTTTTTTAATTAAAAGGTCTTCCTGAAATTGCTTGCTTCTCTCCCCAAATCTTCCCCCTATTTTCATTCTGTTTCCATGATCTTGCAAAGAAAATTGAGATATAGAATATAGTTACTTAAAAAAAAAAAATCCCCTTCAAGGCTTCTAAACTGCAGCTTTTTCTTACTGTGTGCTTCAAAGTGCAGTGCCTGTACCAGCTCATGTTTCAACTTCAAGCTGTGCTTTTCTGATGGTTTCACCCAGCGAGGGAGCTTTCTATGTTGGGAGAGAATGATGTGTTTTTTTGGAGGGGAATTACAAAAACCAGGAGCAATTAGCATCACCCTTTGTTCCAGATACCATGGGAATTAAGTAACACAGGCCTGGTAGAAACATGCTCCATTCATGTTGCTTGCCTGAACTTTTAAAAAGCCTGAACTGTGGGCAGACATCCCTCAATCTGTAAAAGATCGGCACAAAATGTGGAATCCTAAAAGCAAAAAGAAAGAAAGGATGTCACATTGATATGGATCCATTGGGTTGGATCCTTAGTTGTACAGACTTTTCACTGAAACTAATGGGACTTAAGTCAAAGGGTGGCTGGGTGGCCGGCCAGATGGGAGATTAAAAAATGTAATAAATAAATAAAGGTAAGTTAAGTCATTGATTTCAAAGAAACTTAGATTCAACTAACATGTGGAACAAGCCTGTACTTCTCTAATCAATGGGGTTTACTCCCAGGTAAGTGGGTATAGGATTGCAGCCTTAGTCAGGATCCAACTCATTGCCTCTCATTCGTTTTGTTTGTCAATGGCTAGCTCTTTCCTACTCCATTATAAAACCTGCATTATAAAACCCAGTCACAAAACTGCTTGCCAGTGGCTACCTTGCTTGATTTCCCATCACTTGAGTATGCTGAGTATACTTGAAGGATCACCCTATTTTACATAAGGCTGCCCAAACCCATCATTCTTCACCTGACATCGTTCTCTCGGTCCCCCTTCTGCTGCATCCAAGGTTAGGAAGGTGATTTACTGGAGAGACAGGGCCTTTTTGGTTGTGGTGCCCCATCTATGGAATGCTCTCCTCAGGGAAGCCTGCCTGGTGTCAACCTTGCCATCTTTTCAGTGCCATTGAAGACTGATTAGATTTTATTTTATCTTTTAAATTGCCCAGGCATTTCCACATATCTTATAGCTGATTTTAGTTTGGTATAGCACTGCTGGGTTTTATTGGTTTCATGGCTGCTGTTTCTGTGCTTTTATATTTGTTTGTTTTTTGCTTTTACCATTTTTATTTCCACCCTGGAAGTTTTATAGTGAAGGGCAGACTAGAAAGTATACATACATAAATAAGTTATATTTGTGCCCCCCCCTTTAGTGTGGTATGGGGATTGCAGCATCACACACACACACACACACACACGGAACTAGAGCAATGCTGGCATGAAACATCGCTGTGGTGTGAGCGAGCGCCTCCCACTTGACATCTGATGTTACCAAGCCTTGTAGGAAAGAGCCGCACTGCAACAGTTCCCATGCCTCTAAAGTTAATGTCATGTCTCCTTCACATGTGATGTTTGAATTGTGTTGTCTCGTTTGCGTATTTTTATAATGGGGTAGGAAGTAGGGTAGCCACTTATGAATGGCCCAAAAAGAAGAAATACATCAGCAAAAAAGAGGAGAAAAGAGGGTGCCCATTTGCATAACATTATCGTATGCTAATGTATATGTACAGAAGCAGATTTAAAAATAATGACTATATCTTAAATAGGAATACAGTACATCTCACCATAGTCCAGGTGACCTGTGTGCCTCCCTGTTCAGTCTGCCACCCGGGTTCTAACTTTTGATGGGCAGCAGTTCTTACGGTTCTTTATCTTTAAACCAGAATTGGACGGGACAACCCTTCAAATAGAGGACAGTCCTCTGTAAAACAGGGCACACGGTCACCCGAGGACAGGTACACTCCGGTGAGAAGAATCAGGAAACTGCTTGACTGGATATATGTGATATATCCTGAGCATTACATTCTCCACTCCAGTGTAGTATAGTGGATACATTGCCAGGGGGAGCAGGAGAGGCCCCACAGTTTTAAAAGTGGGAGGCCGCAGTACATGGGTGATGAGTTGCGCTTAGCTTAGTGGGTTACGAGCTATGCAGACTGGATGTGAACATTTGCAGGATTGTCTATGAAGATGTTCTGCCAGGTTAGCAGTCTCAAATTAAACATCATCTGAAACAATTTTATCTCAGTCTCTGACATGCAAACAGGTTTGTTGGATGAGGCATACCGGCTCTATAATGGAAGAAGAGCTGAGAAATTAAACTTGTGGGAGTTGAGAGATGAGGAAGGAAGTGTGTGTTATTATTAGCCTTTCTGGGACTGTAATTAAAAAGAGCTAAGATACTCAATGTAGATAAAGCAATCGTCCCAAGCAATCAATATGCTGACTTGGGTGAGCAGATTTCATTGAAACCCACTGAAATTTTTACCTTCTCTTTTGTTCTTTTCATCGACATTTTGCCACAGAAATATTAGGACTCGTTTCTGCTTTATGGGCGCAGTTGGATCTAGCACCCGCTTTGTTTTACCTTTTAGTTTTTTCTTTTGCTGTATCCATCTTGCCTGTACTGGGTTTTCTGCCCCAGTCTCACAATTAGGATTCTAACTAGCTACATGTTGAATGCAATCCTATGCATGTTTAAGCAGAAGAAAGTCCTCCAACTCCCAGCATTCCTGGCTGGGGAATGCTGGGAGTTGGAGGGCGTTTTTCCTGTTCAAATAGGCATAGGGATTGTGCCCTTAGTTTGTTTCCAGATTCATACTGGCTGGGGAATGCTGGGAGATGTAGGACCTTTTTCTGTTTAAACATGAATAGGATTGTGCCCTTAAAGAAGCATTCTGTAAACTTTGCACAAACCCAGGGCAACAAACCCAGGCCGTTGGGCATCTGAAAGAATACCACATCTAGCCTCATATATACAGTTACCAGTTTTCTTCTTTATTTTTCTGATAATGCTTCTATATATTTTTCCATCATAGGAAATATATAACATTTAAATCACTAGAAAGTGAATACTACCAATGACAAGTTTACATTACAGTGAAACAGACACTAATGCAAAGGGGTATTAGTTTAAGTCTCAGCAATACAACTGATTCGTAATTGATCTGTTAAGAAAGGGATTAATTTCAGACGTCCCAAGGATGTCCTCTTAATTAATCCATTTTTAACAGGCTAATTATGAGTTGGACTCTGGGGAAGCTGCCCGTCACTTGAAATATTGGCCACTCGGTGGCCATGCGTGCCTACCCTTCCTTTATTAGCCCTCCTCCCACTACAGACAGCCATCATTTCATAACCATTTCATCCTATAGTATAAGGCAAGCTTATTCACATATCTCTCCTCCTTTACATCTCGTCCTTGATTGAGCTACAGTACAGTAAGCAAATCAGTATGGTTGTGGTTAGCACAGTGCAAGGACATGTTTATTCCTGTGTTCATTTAAGCCTATTGAGGCTTGTATTAAAAGAGCTTTGAAAAATAATTGAGGATCTCAACCTTTTTTTTTGTTTACACAAGCGCTTGAAAATCTCTTCTGCTTTTGACTTTAATCTGGTAAACCTTTGATGTTCCCTGTTAACCTGCTTGTATTTATCAGCAGCCCACAATCCACATTACTACAGGGATGCGGTAAGTCCCTATTCAGTGCTTCTTGGCTTCAGAAAGAGTGGAGGGGGGGGAGGCTTCATTGAGCCAATTTTCACGAACCAAATCCATTACAGTTGAAGTGTGTGTTTCCTGTCACTGCAGGTTATTTGGGCAAGTTACTGCCTTGGAGGACTGTGTTGTAAATTCGAAGGTGTTTATAGACTGGGAAATATTTCGTTCCCAATACCAGCCTTAATGAAGTGCCACAGTTGTTAGGAAAACAGATTTGTTACTGGAATGTTATCCTTTAGATTGTCCCCTCCAGGGCCGGTGCTACCATTAGGCCAACTAGGCAGCTGCCTAGGGCGCAGGGCTAAAGGGGGCGCCAGAAATAGGGAGGGAGGGCTCAAGTGGGAAGGGGGCGCGCTAAATATCTGATCTTGCCTAGGGCACCAAACTGCACCAAACTGCCTTGCACCGGCCCTGGTCCCCTCTAATTGGGTGCATGCCACCCTGTTTACTATATGCACTCTACACATTCTAATAGTGTATCCCATGCTAACATTGTGGACTTCCATAAACAGTCCACCGTCATGGGCAGCATGGAGAGAGACAGCTAGAAAAGAACCCCCCCCCCTCTATTACAATACTAGACATCAGGAGCCTATTTCAGGCATTCGGTACTGAATGTGCAAAGGGGCCAGCAGGAACGGTTCACCCACTTCCTCCCCGCCACACCTACAGTGACGTGTGTGCCAGGAGTGTCTCCCAGCCGATGTAAATCACCTCTGTCTGAAGGGAGCTGCTTCGACATGCATTGGCTTTCCTGTGTCGTCTGGGGGGGCATTGCCGGTGCGCATGTCATCAAGGTGTGTGGGGTGGTAGTCCCCCACCCCAGTTTCCACTGGTCCCTTTGCACATTTAGTAATAAACATCTGAATAGGGCTAGGGTCACCCAATGAAGTTAATGTTTGTAATAAGATCAGAACAGAGAAAATAAAATATCCTTTCACGTAGTGCATAGCTGACACAACTGTGAGTGGGTGGGAATCTGCCCAAAGCATCATTACATCTTGTAGAGAGCTGAATACTGAAAGTTCATTATGTGTTACTGTTGGCCACGTGAAGGGACGGCACATCTGAGCACAACCCAGCACTTCCCTGTGGTCATGTTATGGAGTATAGCGGTGGCATATAAGCAGTCTTTCAGGGAAACGTGGCTGCCATAACCGTTATTCTCAAGGCCAAACTACACATTATATTAATTATGTAGCAGAGGAACCTCTTAGGTTTCGTTGTTGTTGTTGTTTTTAATGTGAAAGCAAGCATGGCCCCCCCAGTCAAGATCAGATCCACCACAGCAGTGAGAGGCTTAAACCTTCTCCCCAGCTGCTTCCTCCCTTTCCTGAAATCCCCCCATTGGTGCCAATGCAGGCTCCCCACTCCCACTTTTTTTTTTAGAAACTTCCATGAATGTAGTTTGGCCCTCAATGGGGAACCTGTGAAAAGCTACCAAAGAATGGTATATACTAGTGCGTTGACCCTCAGGTCCATGGGCCAAATCTGGCCCACCTGGGGTCCCAATCCAACCCTCTGAGATTCCTCAGATGGCAATGCCCCCTTCCCCTGGACTTGCCCCCTTCCCCCCATCCACTGATGGTTTGTTGGTTTACCAGCTTTTGATGGAAATTGTAGTATTGCCTGCTTAAATCAACGAGGTAATGTAACCACTAGTTACAGTGGGAGGAAAGGGTTAATTGAACAATTCCCCAGGGTGCATGTTTTCTAACCCCTCCTCCCTACTTCTTGCCTCTCTGTGGACCGCTCTCTCTCTCTCTCTCTCTCTCTCTCTCTCTGTCTCTGCCTCTCCAACATGATGGACATACGCATATGAATAAACGGACGGTAAGTAAAACTAATAAATCTCTTGATTAGTTTTAAACCTTGTTTGGACAATCTGTTTCCTTTTAAGAGCCTTTTAGCAAGTGTTTAGCAACCCCCGTGGTGACAACCAGTTTCAATAACCAGGCTGTGCATAAGGGGGAAAACTGCTTCGGCCTAACCAGTATAGGACCGACTCCTTCCCATATCCTCCAATAGCTTTTGCGCAGGTTCCGCCCCCCCCCTTCTAAAACGCCTCTGTCTGTCCTAAGGCTTAGTTACTGGCAGTGAAAACTTTAAGCAAAAATCTGCTGGTATTTTTGCCCCTGCCCCTTTTGCCTTTGGACCCGCCCACCAGTAGAATGCACCCCCCCCAGAGCTTCTCTGAATTGGAATTGACAGAGGTTCAACAACCTTGAACATTACCCAGAATCCACTGCAGTCGTGCTGAGATCAAAAGAGTTCCCTGATGGTAAAATGTTGAAAATCATGATCTTGGGGAAGCTGCTTCAACGCACATAGGAATAGGAGCAATCTGAACATTTTGTTATTTTCCCCCTCAGCAGATTCTCTTTCCTCTGTTTCCACATGGGTTGGGCAGCTGAAATTCACTCAGCCTCTGATAGAGGCATCCCAGCACTCAGCACTTGGCTGAGTGCTGGGATGAAAACTAAAAAGTTCATTTTTGATGATGATGATGATGATGATGATGATGATGATACCTCAGGGCTGTGTACTTTTTTGAAACTTTTAATAAAGAACAGATATTTATTTATTTATTTATTTATTATATTTATGAATCGCCCATCTGGCCAGACATCCGGCCACTCTGAGTGATAGTCTAATAAAACACAAGGGGACACACACACACACACACACACAGTATAAAACACAATTAAAAACAGTACAAAACTTAAAAATCCTAACCCACCCCATATTCCCACCTGAAAAGCCACGTTTTTAATGCCTGGCGGAAGCTAATCAAGGAAGGGGCATGGTGGAGGTCACTGGGGAGAGAGTCCCATAAATATGTTGAACAAGATGGGCTGCTCCCTCCCCATATATGCCTCCAAAGATCACACTTATGACCCACTCCAATAGGATTCCCATAGTTTCCTCCTCCTTCCTTTAAAGGAACTCTGTGACTGAATCAGCTACATAAGAGGCAGAAATTCAACAAGCAGAGAGCACAGGGGGCTTAATTTCAAACATGGACAACCAGTGGCTCAAACCTGTCTAGATTTCACATTTCACATTTATTCAGAAAGGGATAATTAGGGGTGGAGGAAGGGAGGTGGAAAGTATGCATTTGTTTTAACAACAGTGGCAGTGAAGACTGCAGGGTCTCTAAGGTGGTGGGACAAAAGCACTTAGAGCAGTGGTCCCCAACCTTTTTCGAGTCGCGACCCCCTTTTGTAATGGCAAAGTAACCGGGGACCCCTCACCACATTTGCATAAATTTGCATTTTGGTGGGGTAAAGAAAGCACATGAAAAATAGATTTTTCAGAATATAATTTAATTTAACCTAATATTCATTAAAGGTGGTAAAGCCAAATTTAAGGTAATCTTCTGAATATTTCCGTTTTTTCTCCATGGATACAGATTTTCGAAAATATAAATAAAAAATCTTTTTTGAGGAAAAACAATTTCTTTTTGTATTTCTATTGTTGTACTTGCTCACCTGCCCTTCCTCTCTTTGGACTCTGGATGTTAGTGGAAATAGGGCCCAACAGGGAGCAGGCAAGTGAGCGGATTTATTTGACTAGCAGCCAGCTTTGTATCAGAAAGGAGAAGACATGTTTATTTGTTTATTTATTTATTTTATTTGTTATATTTATACCCCACCTTTTTTCCTGCAAGGAACCCAAGGGGGCTTACATAATCCTCCTCCTCCTCTCCACTTTATCCTCACAACAACCCTGTGAGGTAGGTTAGGCTGAGAGTAAATGACTGGATCAAAGTAACCCAGTGAGTTTCATGGCCAAGTGGGGACTAGAACCCGGATATCCCAAGTCCCAGTCCAACACTCTCACAATTACGCCACACTGGCTCTCTGTTCTGCTGGAGACAGCTAAAAATAGTTCTGCAATAGCCACAGAAGCAAGTGAAATGAAATTCATTCACACAGTCTCTCTCACTCTCTCTCTCACACACACACACACTTCATTTTCACTCAGAAGAAGCCATAGTTCAGTGAAACTCTTCTCAATTAATGTGTCAAAAAATACCATAACCTGAGCTCTCCAAGTGGTGTTAAGTACCTTCTCCCAACAGAATTATAGCCAGCAGCACGCCTCACTGCTTTGCATTGGGGCTGCCAAAATCTCGAAGGGCTAAGGAGGAAGTAAGCACACTTGCCTTTGTGCAAATAATCAAGTCGCCCAGGTCGTCCTCGTGCTGCCGCTCTCCCTCCCCCAGCCGGCTGCGTCTGAGAAGGAAGGGCTGGGTGGAATGCCCCCCACCCTCCCCTCACCCCTGGACGCTGCCGCGACCACCTCCCCTTTCCAGCCCAACAACAGCTCAATCTGCCCCCTCCTCCAACTCATTCTTACAGAGATCTTCAACAGCAGCAGCAGCAGCAGCAGGAGGAAGAAGCGCGTGTTGGCGGCAACTGCAGGCAGCGTCGTCTCTCTCTCTCTCTCTCTCTCTCTCTCTCTCTCTCTCTCACTCTCACACACACACACACACACACCAGCATGAGGAGGAGGAGGCGAGATGTTGGCGGCAACTGCAGGCAGCGACTCACTCACTCACTCACTCACTCACTCACTCACTCGAGCACAAGGAGGAGAAGCACGAGGCGAAGGAGGTGCTTGGCAGCAACTGCAGGCAGCGGCTCCTTCTCAAGGCTCACGTGCCTGTTACCCATAAAGCACCAGTGTAGGCGCGCGCGCGCGCTCTCCTTCTCCAGCAATTGGATTGCAAGCGCCTGGTGCTGTAGGAAAATACCTCCCCCTCCCTCCTTCCAGTATAGCTGGCGACCCCCCAGAAAGCATGTCGCGACCCCCTTGGGGGTCCCGACCCCCAGGTTGGAGAACGTTGACTTAGAGCATGCTGAAAGGCACCTCTCCAACATTACTTCATATTATGTTCCAGAAACTGTATCCATTGTGCCCAGGGTGTGCCATGGTGTTTGGGATGTGAAAACTAAGTTCCTTTTCTCCTTCCTTTTCTGGGGTGGGGTGGGGTGGGGTGGGGCAGGATTGGAAGCCATCTTCTTACCCCTCTCCCCTTTGATCCAGACAGCTGTCTTAATCCACAACTGTATCTAGAATCTGAGATGTGCCCCAGAAGATAGGTGTGCCCTCCTCCTGGCTGAGGAATGCTGGGAGTTGTAGGACTTTTATCTATCTGAATATGCAAAGGATTGTGCCCTAAACAGATCCCCTCCCTCCCTAAACAGAGGTGGTGTTAGGGGGCAACCCACTAGGGCTGGAGTCCCAAATCTTTCATTTGGAGCCCCGAATCTCTGGGAGGCCATCTGCCCCGTCACCCTGCTGTCCATGGGCACTTGCTGAAATAAAGGTACAGGGGCCCTGATGATCTCTGTTGCATCTGATCCCCCTGGATGAGCTGGCTTTTTGCCCACATGTGCTTCACCTCCTGCTGTCCCCCCAATCTTTCTGCCTGAGTTTTTTTTTTTTCTGAAATCAAATGCCCTCTTCTCCCCTATGCATATGTGAAGAAAGGACTTGCCAACCGGTCCTTTACTCAAGACCAGAGATCCAAGGTGCAAAACTGCCAGCCTTAACTCTGCAGTCTTGACCTGCGTCTCTTAGGGCCTTGCCCTTGTCTATACTCTGGATTTAGCGCTGAACCACAGAGGAACCACACACGCCGTGTGGGGTAAAACCAGGAAGGTTTATTCAAGGTAAACAGATTACAACAAAAGGTGGGAAATGAGGGAAGGAGATAAGGTAGGGAGACACTTTGGTATGCACAGTAGAGCTACAAAATAACAAAGCTAGTTCCTCTACCACAGTGGTCCCCAACCTTTTTCGAGTCGCGACCCCCTTTTGTAATGGCAAAGTAACCGGGGACCCCTCACCACATTTGCATAAATTTGCATTTTGGTGGGGTAAAGAAAGCACATGAAAAATAGATTTTTCAGAATATAATTTAATTTAACCTAATATTCATTAAAGGTGGTAAAGCCAAATTTAAGGTAATCTTCTGAATATTTCCGTTTTTTCTCCATGGATACAGATTTTCGAAAATATAAATAAAAAATCTTTTTTGAGGAAAAACAATTTCTTTTTGTATTTCTATTGTTGTACTTGCTCACCTGCCCTTCCTCTCTTTGGACTCTGGATGTTAGTGGAAATAGGGCCCAACAGGGAGCAGGCAAGTGAGCGGATTTATTTGACTAGCAGCCAGCTTTGTATCAGAAAGGAGAAGACATGTTTATTTGTTTATTTATTTATTTTATTTGTTATATTTATACCCCACCTTTTTTCCTGCAAGGAACCCAAGGGGGCTTACATAATCCTCCTCCTCCTCTCCACTTTATCCTCACAACAACCCTGTGAGGTAGGTTAGGCTGAGAGTAAATGACTGGATCAAAGTAACCCAGTGAGTTTCATGGCCAAGTGGGAACTAGAACCCGGATATCCCAAGTCCCAGTCCAACACTCTCACAATTACGCCACACTGGCTCTCTGTTCTGCTGGAGACAGCTAAAAATAGTTCTGCAATAGCCACAGAAGCAAGTGAAATGAAATTCATTCACACAGTCTCTCTCACTCTCTCTCTCACACACACACACTTCATTTTCACTCAGAAGAAGCCATAGTTCAGTGAAACTCTTCTCAATTAATGTGTCAAAAAATACCATAACCTGAGCTCTCCAAGTGGTGTTAAGTACCTTCTCCCAACAGAATTATAGCCAGCAGCACGCCTCACTGCTTTGCATTGGGGCTGCCAAAATCTCGAAGGGCTAAGGAGGAAGTAAGCACACTTGCCTTTGTGCAAATAATCAAGTCGCCCAGGTCGTCCTCGTGCTGCCGCTCTCCCTCCCCCAGCCGGCTGCGTCTGAGAAGGAAGGGCTGGGTGGAATGCCCCCCACCCTCCCCTCACCCCTGGACGCTGCCGCGACCACCTCCCCTTTCCAGCCCAACAACAGCTCAATCTGCCCCCTCCTCCAACTCATTCTTACAGAGATCTTCAACAGCAGCAGCAGCAGCAGCAGGAGGAAGAAGCGCGTGTTGGCGGCAACTGCAGGCAGCGTCGTCTCTCTCTCTCTCTCTCTCTCTCTCTCTCTCTCTCTCTCACTCTCACACACACACACACACACACCAGCATGAGGAGGAGGAGGCGAGATGTTGGCGGCAACTGCAGGCAGCGACTCACTCACTCACTCACTCACTCACTCACTCGAGCACAAGGAGGAGAAGCACGAGGCGAAGGAGGTGCTTGGCAGCAACTGCAGGCAGCGGCTCCTTCTCAAGGCTCACGTGCCTGTTACCCATAAAGCACCAGTGTAGGCGCGCGTGCGCGCTCTCCTTCTCCAGCAATTGGATTGCAAGCGCCTGGTGCTGTAGGAAAATACCTCCCCCTCCCTCCTTCCAGTATAGCTGGCGACCCCCCAGAAAGCATGTCGCGACCCCCTTGGGGGTCCCGACCCCCAGGTTGGAGAACGTTGCTCTACCATATCACTACCCAGGCCTCACTCTTTACCTGGGGGTTGGTTGGTCCTCTCCAGGGCTTGCCTCAGCCAAAGCCCTACCCCGTGCTTCTTGATGTGCAGACCCCAACAACAACGAAAGCCAAAATGCCAGGGCAGGCAGCATAGACTCTTCCCCCCCTCCTTTCAGCAGCCCAGGTGTCTTCAGCCAATCAGGACGAACTTCACCTGGCCAGGCAGGGGTGGTGGCTCATGACTACAGGGCCTGGACCACATTTGCATGCCAAAGGGCCTGGCAGACATTGAGGTGTCAGGGCCATCATAGAACTATGTACCTTTTGCATTTCCAGGCCTCCAGCTGGGATCATACCTGCCCACAGGTGAGGAGGTGTGTGTGTGTGTGTGTGTGCTCAAGGAAACTCTGACGCTTTTCCTCCACAGCATACATCCCTTTTTACAAATAGGGGTGTCCTTAGGAGACAGGATCCTGTAAAGAGAGAGAGAGAGAGACTTTAGAGCATATGTAAATTAGCATATGCAAATTTGTTGTTGTTGTCCTGTGCACCTGCTGGTATGCTTTCGGTACCAAGTACCACACCTGCTGAAAAAGAATGCTTGCGGGGGAAACAGGAATCAATTTTTGTGTGAAGGACTTGTGAGCTTTGTTCTGTGTTCATCACAAATTTCTAGGCTAAGCATGTGTTCAGACGCAGACTGCTCCTTAATTCTTAGTGCCTATATTATCCACCTGCCTAAACCACTGTTTTTGTACTTGGCTCCAGTTGGTGGACCTCAGGATTCTAATAAAAAAGAAGAAGTAGATCTTCTTGCAAGCCTGAAGTCTGTCCATCTCTGTGCTAGGGTTATGGAGTCTGTGGGTAGGAGGCTATACAAGTGTACAAACAGCATTAGCTCAGGCCCATTGAGCTGTTATGGGTTTGGGCTGAAGTTTGCACATTATCCCACTAGCAACCACTCCACCAGCATACCTTAGGGCTGGGGGGAGGCAATGGGGAGGCGAATTGCTCCAGGCCTCACACATGGAGGGGCCACATTAACACTGATACTCAACAATGATCATCAGTCAGTGTGGCATAGTGCAGTGCTTCTCAATTATTTTCTGTCATGCCCCCCCTAGGAAGAAGAAAACATTTCGCGCCCCCCGCGCGACTGTAAATAGTATCATTTGTCTATAAAATTGTTATAAGTACACCTCTGCATAACACTGTATCCTTATTAACGTATAAGAGAATAAAAAAAGAAAGAAATGTGGATCAATTTACAACAAAGAATAGCTTTATTAACTGTAGCAGAAAAGATTTAAAGGAGCACAGGATTTAAAGGAACACAATATTAAAAAAAACTTTTAACTGAGGTCAAACGAGCCCCCCTTTACGGAGCCTCGCGCCCCCCCTGGGGGGCCCGCCCCACTATTTGAGAAGCACTGGCATAGTGGTTAGAGTGTTGGATTGGGATTTAGGAGATCTGGGTTCTAATCCCCACTAGGCCATGAAGCTCACTGGATGACTTTGGGCCACTCACTGACTCTCAGCCTAACCTACCTCACAGGGTTGTTGTGAGGATAAAATGGAGAGGAGGATGAGGATTATGTAAGCCATCTTGTCTCCTTGGAGGAAGAAAGACAGGGTAGAAATGTAACAATAAGTAAGTAAACACTGATAGATAGGCGCTGCCTCGTTGTGATCTCTCTCTCTCTCCCTCCCCCCCCTCAGAATCCCACTTACTTGAGCTCCAGCAAAGGGTAAAAATCACAAAACAAACTACTATAGGCTGGTAATACCCTTTTGCTAAGCCAGGGTAAAAATATACCTTAGATAAACTTCAAATGGAACTGGAAAATCACTCCTATTCTTACATGGAAGTTGTGAATTTATTTGGATTTCTGGCAAGACTACTCTTTCCCAAACCATGGAAAGAGATGCAGAAGCTTTAGTGAGAGCTTACCCAAAAGATCTTCAAAATTCTCTGTCCCCTGAACTGAAACATTGCATTCACTTCTCAGATAGTACAGACGAATGTGATGGATCTGAGACTGCTACATACAGTATTTTGAAGATAATTTACTCTAAGGAACTGGTTGAAGCTTTTCCGAAAGGTACCACAGCTTTCCACTTTTATTTAACTCTGCCCATTTCAAACAGCTGAAGGAGAAAGAGCATTCTCCAAATTATCCTTTATTAAAAATAAACGGCAATCAATGCTTTGCCATGGTTTTTTCTCCATTTAACACTTCCCAATCCAAACCATTTGCCAAAGTTATTTCTGCATTTAGCACTTGTGTTTTCTGCTTGAATGTTTCAACCTTCTTATTAATCTGCTCCACCTCTCCAGATAATTGCTTTATAGAACTGTCCAAATTCTTATCATCATCTATTATCCAAATTCTCATCATCATATTATCTCCAGTTTTGTTATTAGAAACTTCTCCTCAATTCTTTTCGAAGAAAGCTCCATTTTATTTTCAAACACTTCAGTTTCTGAAACAGATCAAGTGTAACCATTTCTTTAGTCATATTTCAGTACAATCCAAAAACTAAAAGTCACTTTGCAACTCCAACACTCCCCAGTATTTCCATCAACAAAAGAACAGATGAGGGAGTCTGATTACCTTATCTTTTGTTATGTATAGTCTTCCAATCCCTGGCAGTCTAGTAGCATAAGCAGCAGACAATCCAGGACAGTCTAATCTCTTTTCCAGCAGTTTACCCCCATTTACACATTGGTCAAAAATAAAGAAAATTTCTTTCTTAAAAAATAAAATAATTAGAAAACCTCTTTTCTGTGTCAAAACTTTCTATGGATCTTCCCTTTATAAAAACTTTTAAGCCAATTTTTTTTTTTTACTCTCTAAAGTCTTCCGATAACTTTCATAGCTCCAAGAAAAAAGGTTTCTCTCCATAATAAGAAGCCTCACCTTCGCTGTAAAAGAAAATCCCTCTTTGTTCCAAATCAGTTGTAATCCATCTATCAAGGAATGGGGTGTGTGTGACAGACTTCAGTGTTCTTAATGAACTTCAGACGTGGCTGCGAGATAGCTGTGAAATTCCATGTCCTTTTCGCAGCAAACTCACAACAAAGCAACCTATAAAGTACACGTGGATTATCTCTTATCCAAAGAGATTAAGTGGCTATAAATAGCTGATTTCCAAGCCACGCTGCCTCTCCGCTGAACACGGAGCATCAGCCCGCCATTACACCCCCACCGGAAGTCCGCAGTGTGGCTTAGCATGTTGTGCGAACCCACCCAATGAAGGAAGACTGGTGAATCTGAAAACAAACTGAGGGCACAATCCTACGCATGGTTAGACAGAAAAAAGTCCTTCAACTCCCAGCGGTGCAATGCAGCTAATTCTTCTTTTAAATGTATGTTCTGGAAATGTTCAGTGCTTGCTTCTTTTGGGGAGATTATTATGTGGATAAATTTTGTACTGGGACAGTCTTTGATATTCACTGATATATGCACTCTTTTATTGGTCAGTGTAAATGGATTCTCTGCATGCTTTTGACAGCTAAAAAACTGATATTGCAACATTGGAAGGATAAACACTCACCTCCTATAATGCAGTGGATTGAGGACCTTACAATGCTTTCAATATTGGAATGGGTGGTGTATAGATACCACCTTTGAATGGATAAGCATTTGGATATCTGGTCTGCCTTTGTTGAAGCTTATGTATAAATGCTAATAAGTTGTATTTTCTTATATATATATATATATATATATATGCATTTCATATCCTTCATTGCTATGGATATATATAAAACCATGTATGTATATGAAAAAAGAACTGAAAAAAAGAAAAAGAAACAAATTCGAGTCCACTTCCTGCAGGATCTATAATGCAACTGCAGTATCCCTGACGGATGGCTGCCCTCTGCTTAAATACCTCCAGCAAATGTCCACCATTTCCTGAGGCAGTCTGTTACCTTTGCTTCAACACTCTGTTTCTTGGGTCTCCCAATATGCCATGTTTCTTTACTCTGAAGTATATGTTACTGAGTGAAATGGCATTTATTCCTAGGTAAGTATGCATAGGATTACAGCTATAACCTCCTGTCATTCCATAGTGTGGGGAGGTAGATTCTAAGTGTTTAAGGCTGCTGTCCTACACATAGCTGGGAGTACATCCCGTTGAACTCAGAGGGGCTTACTTCTGAGAAGACATGTATAGGATTGCACTGTAGTGTATGACTGCTATACAGAGCATGCGTACATGGGAGTGAATGCCATTTAAACAAATGGGATTTTTCTTCTGAGTAGGTCTGTTTAGGATTGAGCTCAAAGGTTGCAGTCCTATGTTATTGTAAGTCCGATTGAAGCAAATTAAACGGTTGAAATCAATGGGATTTGCTCAGATTGCTCTGATTGAAGTGTGCATAAGATTGCAGTCTAGCAGTACAGACAGTTCTACTGAGTTCATTGGCTTTTCTCCTTAGTATGTGGGCGCAGAACTGCAGCCTACATCTTACTTCCACGGACTACTGTTGTCCACATCAACATTTCATGTAATTGCCTTCAAACCAATCCTAAAATTTACAAGGTTTTTTTAAAGTACATAACTCTGGGGGTCAAAACCTGGGAGATAAGCAAGGATCTCCCATGCCCCCAATATTGAAACTGAAGCTGAATCCAGACAAAACGGAGGTGCTTGCTGTCAAATGCCACAACCTGGGTTTGGAGGTGTGTCAACCAGTTCTGGATGGGGGTTACACTCCCCCTGAAAGACTGTGTTCGCAGCCTGGGGGTGCTTCTGGACCCGTCGCTTCAAATGACAGCTCAGATAAATGCGACGGCTAGGAGTGCCTACTATCAGCTTCGGCTGATACGCCAGCTGCGCCCCTTCCTAGAGTTCTGCAATGCGCTGTACATAGGGCTACCTTTGTACCTAGTTCGGAAACTTCAATTGGTGCAAAATATGGCAGCCAGATTGGTCACCGGTACATCTAGAAGTGCCCATATTACACCAGCTTTAAAAGCATTACACTGGCTGCCAATCAATTTCCGGGCGAAGTATAAAGTGTTGGTTATTGCCTTTAAAGCCCTACATGGTTTGGGTATGGGTTACCTGCAGGATCACCTTCTCCCGTATAATCCGCCCTGCACACTTAGGTCCTCTGGGAGGAATTTACTCCAGTCAGCCAAGACTAGGCTGGCGAGTACTACCCAGAGGACCTTCTCTTCTGCTGCTCCCAGACTGTGGAATGGCCTGTCGGAGGAGACTCGTCAACTAGACAGTCTTTTGGCCTTTAAAAAGGCCATAAAGACTGACCTCTTCCGACAGGCCTACCCAGTGGAATTTTAAGAGTTTTTAGGATACTTTCAAAGGTTTTTAAGAATATTTTAATAATATTTATTATGTTTTTTAACTACTTATGTATTTTATGTTTCTGGTTGTTCCCCGCCTCGATCTGAGTGGAGAGGCGGGTAAGAAATATTATTATTATTATTATTATTATTATTATTATTATTATTATTATTATTATTATTATTATTTGGAACTTATACTTTCACTTTAACAGAAGAGCAAATGCAGAGCCACCACGTACCGCTGGAGCAATAGAAGCAGGGACAGTAAGACAGTGTAGCTTGTCACATCTCTTCTCAACATGCTTTGCTGTGCTCACGGAAGAAAGACAGGACAGATGAAAGACCCACTGTGTCCTGGCGTGAGCTTGCTCCTTCTCAAGCTCTTTTGTGACACTCGCTAGCAGAAGAGGCAGAGCAGGAATGCGCAAATGACTGTGTTCGATTTACATAATAAAAAAATAACCAACTGACACAATATGCAAATTATTGTGCAAATTTGCATACTATGCAAATAGGCAGCCTACATTTGAACAACTGGGACATGGAGACGCTGCCATTTATGTTCCTTGAGGGCTTTCCTCCCTTAGGATTGTATCCCTCAGGCTTGACACTGAATCATGGTGATTCCAGACGGAGGGGTCATAGCGCTATCAATTAGAAGTAGGAGTGGGCGAACGGGTAATGTTCAAGCTTGTCAAGGAGGCTCTCCTTTTCCCACCTCAATGCTCTTTTCACTTTGTTCTTGTTCCTGAGTGTGAGCATGGTTGGTCCCCCCCCCCTCCTGAATAGGAAAAATGCACATTTTTGAAAAGCAAACACACACCCAAATGCACACTTTCCCCCACTTGACTGAAACGTGAAAATGCACTCCACATTTTCCATAAAGGATGCATTTTGTGAACACGATCAAAAGCTTGAGAATGTGTGAGCAGCTCCTGAAAAATGTGATCGCGTTTGCTCTCACATTCAGGGTTGCGAGTGGGGAATTTCATCAACTTTTCACACATAAACAAAATTTTCAGGCATCCCTAAAATTTGGAAGGCCTTGTGCAACAATTCTGTCTTTTTTTCTTAACAGGTTCCCCATGGTTAGAAAAAAGATGGGTGAAGTTGTGGGAAAACATGGGGGGGGGGGCTACAAGTAGAAGACAACGACATCTGGAGCCCCTTTAAATTTCTGTGAAGGAGGCAGGACAATGGTGCGATAAAGGCCTCATCTGGAAGCACCTCATGGTTGGGAGCAAACAGGCACTGTTAACTGTCAGGCAGTGCAAGTTTGTGCATGATTACTTGGGAGTCAATCCCACTATTTTCAGTAGGTCTTACTTACTCCAGGAAAGTGTGCATAGGATTGAAGCGCTAGGCTTGGATCCAGAGACATCTTGGGCATGCAGAAAGCCAGTTCTGCTGGAGTGCCCTTTGTCCCTTGCCATTCCAGAGGGTGCATTGACTTTGGGAAATGCAGGGGGCTGTACGGGGAGCCAGGAGCCAGGAACGCTCTCTGTATGTTCTGTGCATATGAGTTTTTGCGCATGTGCAATATCAAAGTGCATCTTGGGACCTGTAGTTTGAAATCATGTCATGCATCATGCGTGACCACGTTCTGTACCCCTTCCTGACTTGTTGTTTCCACGTGTCCTTTCTACATAATGTTTATGTAATCGCGGATTGGTATATGGAGGAGAGATGGATGGATTGGTATATGGAGGTGTATGCAACCTACGTGGCTGTCCTTCAAACATGACTGGTTTGTGGGAAAAGTTCAAATGCCAACCTTTCCCTAAAGGGTTAAAGTGACATCATCACATTTCCTCCTGTAAGAAAAAGGTTAACCAACCAACTCGGCGCATGCACAGAAATGAAGACTGCGCAAGCTCCTAAATTTGCAGTCTATTCCAAAATTAATAATGAAATCATAAGATAGCGATCCAAGCTTGCTAGAAAGGTAAGCATTATGAATGTACATGTTTTGACCAAGAAGCCAACTATTATGAAATTTGGCAGCACCACTATTAATGGCAGATAAACTTCTCTTAAAGCTGGCTTTCCTACCACCATTGATCCTACCCCACCATATGGAGTGTTGGGTATGTTCTTGTAGGGTGCTCAGTTCACATTGTATGACAGTGGCCTGATTCGCATGGAATGATAAATTGTGGTTTAGGGTTATGTTCACAAACCTCAGGGTGTGCATATTTCCCCTCCCTCTTTCTCCTCTAACATGGATAGGAGGAGGAGATTGGAAACTTTTTCTTCTGTTATCAACTAACTGTGGTAATTTTATTTTCAGACCTGGACAAATGATGGTCTTCACTAATGTTTAGGGCAGCCTTCCCCAACCTGGTGCCCTCCAGATGTCTTGGACTACAATTCCCATCACCACCAGCCAGCATGGCACTCATCAGGGATTATGGGAGATGCAGTCCAAAACATCTGGAAGGCACCAGAGGTTGGGAAAGGCTGGTTTAGGGAAACAAGCCAACATTGAACCATGGCTTACAATTCTGTCTCATTTCCCTAGAACCTTTTTCAGCCCAAGGGATGAATTCTATTTTGGAGAAGGTGTTGGGGACCACATTCCAGTGGTGGGCAGGGCCGAAAGCCAAAGGGAGGACAAAATACCCCAAACACCAGCATAGTTTAGCTTAAAGTTCTTACTGCCAGTGACTATGCCTTAGAAGAGGCATTTCAACTTTTTAGAATGGGGAAAAAACTGTCCAATAGCATGGAAGTCATCAAACGACTGGTGGTCAGGGGAAAAGAGGTGTGGCCAGGGGAAGGGGGTGTGGTGATCTGGGGATCCCTGGAGAACCAGGCTGGGACCCAGGAGGGATGGATTTGGCCCCTGGAACTGAGGTTCGGCAC
The DNA here is from genome assembly GCA_021292165.1 of Shinisaurus crocodilurus. NCBI lineage: Eukaryota > Metazoa > Chordata > Lepidosauria > Squamata > Shinisauridae > Shinisaurus > Shinisaurus crocodilurus. Next base: position 124,792,811 of record CM037880.1, on the reverse strand, counting down.
CCTTGGCCTAGATCATAGTTAACACAATCACTTTTCTTGATTGGGACAAAACACATAATTCCATTTAGTTGAAAATGGAAGTGAAAGCAATCTTCTCACAGCCATGCTCAGGACTGCACTGTCTAATGGCTTGAACAGATATAAGGACATCTTTTACTCTAGAAGAACGAGATGGGAGAAGTTTTTCTGTGAAGAAACACAGAAGAATTTGCCTATCACAGAAGAGTGGCTCCTTCAAGAATATTCCTCAGACATCTGTCTTTTTTATGTATGGGTAATTGCAGAGCAACCACATGATGGACATTTTGGGGAGAATGTCAGCCGGAATGAAAAATATTCATGCTAGCTGGAAATGAATCCTACTCAGTAGACAAAAAGCCATGCTTTATAGTCTTTCCTTCAGACCAAAGAAGCTACTACATCATGCCTATTCATTAGGTGTTATAAAATTATGCGTAGAAAACAGGTCCCCCCCCCCTAAAAACCATCAAATTCAGCAGTGATGAATGCTTAAAGCAGGTAGCTTGCGAAAGCAGTGTTAGGGGCATGCTGGAGGGATTCAGCCCCAGAGTCATGGACCAGAGTTAGTTAGTCCTAGAGAAAGAGTCCAATGCACCTGGGAATAAGGTGCATCATTTAGGAGGGTGGAGGGATATTTGCATTATTTCTCAGGAGCACCTATATTTCTGATTATGGGTTATTGTTTTTCTTATATTTATGCATCACCATAATAGATAGAATCATATAATTATAGGACCCTGGAAATAATCTAGTCCAACCCCTTGCTCAATCCAGGATCATGGTACATTACAGAGTTTTGTAAACAAAAGGGCAGATCTCTGTGCTAGAGGCAGTTGCAATGTAAAATCAACAGGGGGGAATGACAACAGCTGGAAACATAGGGAGAAGCAATGCTAGTAACCAGTGCTTTTTTTTCTGGAGAAAAAGATACCGGAACTCTTGGATTACATTTCCTCAGGAGTAGATGGCGATTAAATTGTAATGCAATTAATAGAAGAAAAGGTGCTGGAACTCAGTTCCAGTGAGTTCCACCAGAAAAAAAGCCCTGCTAGTAACTGATACAAAATTTAAAACAGCTAAAATGATTTCCACTAAAATGCAACCATACTGAAACCACCTAACAGATGACAGACACATACATACATACATACATAAGAGAGAGAGAGAGAGAGAGAGAGAGAGAGTGCACCTCTCCCCCCCGCCCACTTCTCTAGCCCCCCCGGGGCACTCCCCACCACCCCGAGCTTACCTTTTTCCTTTATTTCTGGGTGGCTTGGCATGCTTCAAAATGAAGCGCTGGGCTGCACCCACCCACCATTTCTATTCTCTCAGAATGTCTCTGGGGCTCAAGTGGGGCCCAGGAGCATTCTGGGAAATGAAGGTGGCCCTGAGGGTAGTGCTTCACTTTGCATTATGATAGCCACGGGCACTATGATGGGCTTAGAAATCCTGGTTTGGCTCTTTCTGCAGATTTGATGAGCATCCTTCATCCAAGGCATTTATAAAGATGTTGAACGACACTGGGCCAAGGGCAGCACCCGGCAGCACCCCAATTGTCACATCTCTCCAGGTTGATGAGCAGGCACTGATGAGCCCTCTTTGGGTACAGTCCATCAACCAGCCACAAATGCAGCTAACAGCAGCTTTGTCTAGCCCAGATTTTACCAGCTTGCCAACAAGACAATCATCCACTTACACAGATTCACATGGGGATACCATCAAGACGGGAACTACACTTGCTCCACGCCCCAGGGCCGGCCCTACCATTAGGCAGAGTGAGGCAGTCGCCTCAGGTGGCAGATGCAGAGAGGTGGGGAGTGGCAGCGAGGTACTGGAGGGCAGAGCTCTGTGTGCCACACAGCTTGCCCTGCATCCCCTAAGCAAGCCTGCTGCCCTCAGGTGCAATGAAGGATGCTGTCCCATCACCAGTTTCAGCAGCCAGGCCAGCAGTCAGCTTCAGTACATGGAAGGCTGTGTGCCAGCCCTATAGCCAGCCTTCCTTGTTAGGTGGGGCAGCCACATTTCTAGGTGAGGCATTTTGGGGGGAGCAGGGCGGGAGGTGCATAGTGCCAGCCAATCCACACACGCCCCCAACTCACTGGAGGCGAGTGTTCTTTGGGTATGAATGAAGTTTAATCTGTAAGAAGTATCTCACCCTTTTTTGAGAGATCCCCAAGAATACCAAAAGCTTGACTTTGCCTATAGCTACAGTCCCCCCTTCATCCGTGGTCGGTCCCCGTGTTCTGATTCTTCATGAACTGAACTACTTTGGTAATGAGAGTGAGCTCCTGGGCTTTGCTTTGCTGCTGGATTAGGTATCTCAGGTTTAAATTCCACCTGAAAAACAAATTTGTCCATACTACAAGTTTAGGGAAGGGCAGAGAGAAAATAAGTACTTTAGGGTGCAATCCTATGCATGTTTAGACAGAAAAAAGTCTGCATGGCTGGCTGGAGGAATGCTGAGACTTGTAGGACTTCCCCCCCCCCCCCGTCTAAACATGCATAGGATTGCACCCCTTGGGGTGTGTTTGTTAACAACTCCATGAGGGTTCCTCCTTCTAGTCTTGCTCCTGACCTTTATATTTTCCTTCCTGTTGGACAATCAAGTCAAAATGTTTAACTGGTTGCTATATAAAGGACTACGTAACTAAGCCGTTGGAAACTAATTGTGGAAAGCAATTGGATTATTTTTTTTTAAAACTGATTGCTGGGTTGATTTTTCTGTCCAGAAACCCTGAAAAGGCCTCATGCTGAGCTGCACACATTGGGAAAATCAGAAATTAGGCCTGAGTTACAGCCTAGGTGGCAAGCCAGACAACTAACTGTAGTGTGCACAGCGGTGTTTCTATTCCTCTAGGGCTGTTTCCATCCTTTGCCATCAAGTACTCAAGAAAAAGAAGAAAAAATAGCCACTCTGATTGTGAGTATAGTGAGTGCTTAAAAGAGTAAAGGGTAACTTAGGGTAGATACTTTTTCAGATCTCACCCTTTAGCAATAAGCACCCAATCCTGCTCTACTCATCATATAAGTGCAGAATAAACAAACTTTTACTTCTTACTGCAGGCAAAAAAATATACTTCTTTACTGCTGGCTGGGTAGAGAACACAACTGAAACTGAAAAGCAGAGCAAAGGAAAGTCCAAGGGGTGGAGTCTTATCCCATAATAATCCCATAAAGGCTTTTGTTGTGCACTCACCCTGCCTTATTCACTGAATTTTTCAGCAGGCCCTATTCTGAAATTGCTCCTATTCTTAAAACAAGCTGTCGGGTTTTTTTTTAAAATGGAGGCTGTCATTGTCTGTCATGTCACAAATTAAAAAGACAATTTCCCCCCAAAATCACACGGGATGGCGGGTGGTGGTGGTGGTGAACCCATTTGTCCCACCTTGACAGCAGAGCTGGTGTATGTCCGATCCTGTCCTTTTCCTCAGGCAGCAAAATGTCTTGGGCCAGCCCTGCCAACAAGCCCCTAGTGATTCCAGCCTTTCCAAATCAAGTCTGCTTCTAGCTGCATAGATGCATCCTTCATCTACCCCTGCCCCCCAAACAGGGATGGGGAATGTGTGGCCCTGCAGATGTTGTTGGACTGCAACTCCCATCATTCTTCACTACCATGGCTATGCTGGCTAGAGCTGATGGGAGTGCAGTTCATCAACATCTGGAGAGCTACATGTTCCCCCACATTTGCTCTAGAGCAGCAGGGCTCTCCAACCTTGGGTCCCCAGATGTTGCTGGACTACAGCTCCCAGAATCCCTTGCCATTAGCCATGTTGGCTGGGTATGCTGGGAGCTGTAGGCCAGCAACATCTGGGGACCCAAGGTTGGAAAGCCCTGCTCTAGCGTGTAATGGAATCTTGAGAAATTATAACGGGGAGCTGCAACAAAATGTTACAGCATTGGACTGCTGCTGTTCAGGATTACAGCAGCTCCATTCCCCTCCCCCTCCCATTCCCTGTTTTTGTCAATATTTCTGTAGCCGCTGGACATGCTCAGTCCTCAATGGGCTGTTTGAGTGTGGTCCCACCTTTTAGAATTTCCCCCTTAAAGTTTTGTTGTACTTCTGCAAACCTTGGGGACCCTCAAGCCTGCTGATACCTTCCTCTTATACAGGGGTGGTGCCGTTTTGGCTAATGACAGCAATGGCATTCACAGCCTGAACATTGGAAACAGAGGGAATTATATTAATTTTGCAGGAATGCAAGTACTCAGTCGCTGACTAAAGCCGAAGTAACATGTCCTGGTTGTCTTAGAGCTCCCGGTGTATATTTAGCAGCAGGCCAGCAGCATGCAGCCAGTTCTTGTGTTGTCCTAGCATAGTTTCCATTCTAGTAGCAGGGTTAATGCCCCTGCTGTAAACCCCAAAGACCTGAAAGCAGGAACCTTGGCTTCCCTTACATCTTTAAAAATCCAGAGAGAAGTCCAGACTTGCAAATCACGATCATAGGACATGAACGGAGCTGCCAGCTAGGCCAGACTTGTTAGGAAGTCACAGCCTCAGTGCATCTATTAGCATCACTTCTTTATAGCAGAAGGGGTGACTTCTTTTCTGCCATGAGACAGAAAATCAATAACCCCATGACCAATCTCCACCTAAGTGGGCCATGGCGAGGCATATGCATTTACAGCCAGGCACATGCAGAAGATGAGAAAGGGGGCATTTTCCAGCCCTAACCGACAAGTGTGAAGGTGAGGCATTTTACAACGGAAAGCTAATTGCTGCTGGTGGACTGCATGCACGTGTGTGTGTGTGTGTGTGTGTGTGTGTGACATCTGACCCTGTGAGCAGGTACGGAGACTGCTGGGCAAGGATTAAGTGGATTATGGTGATTCAAGGGCTGAGGGAGACTGGTAGCAGAAAAAAGTGAACTGTCTGTGACTATCTTTTGCATACAGAGAGCAGGTCTTTGGAAAACACAGGCCCTGTAATAATGAAAGAACAAACAAGGACAAGATTAAATAATTTTGGGTGCAATCCTATGCATGCTTAGACAGAAAAAAGTCCTACAATTCCCAGCATGGCTGGCTGGAGTTCTAGGACTTTCTTCTTCCTCTATCTAGACATGCATAGGATTGCACCTTTTATTTTGTTGCAAATTGTATGTGACTGCACTCAGTACTGAATATGATAGATTGTACTTACGTACTCTTTGTTGCTGGCTTTGTTGTTTGGTGTTGTACTTGAGATTTTTTTTGGGGGGAGGAGATAGATAGATAGATAGATAGATAGGCAGATCGAAATGTTGAGCGAGACTGTTATCTTGGCAGAAGATGTGGATTGTTTTCCATCCTAATTTCAAGGATGATTTCTCAGGGGGAAAATGGTTTCTGTTTCTAGTATATGTCGGCACTAAAAAGGGGATGTGTACAAGGCCTGCTAAATGTAATGGTGAGATATCGTAGGTTTTGTGTTATCATTCCAATGGATTTGAACTCATAGAATCATAGAATAGTAGAGTTGGAAGGGGCCTAAAAGGCCATCAAGTCCAACCCCTGGAGAACAGATGTGGGCAGCGCAGGCAGTCACCCATTCAAGAACTGACCCGGCTCATACCTGCTTAGCTTCAGCATGTGGCCTGCATTCTGTAAAGAGAATATAAGTGAACATTGGTGGTTAAGTTTGAAAAGAGTCTTTTAATGTAATGTTGGTTAATGTATTGCTCATTTGTAATGTTGCATTTTTGTCTTGGTTACCAAAAGGTATCAATTATCTCTGACATTACTTCATACTGGGTTGAGGGGATTGGGCTTCCAGCAGTGGCATTAGAGCAAGGGAGGTCCACACATGGGTCACAATTCCTGTCCTGTCTGCCAAGGGTTCTTCAAACTGTGACCTTCCAGATGCAGTCTTCCAGCAAACCAACATTCCTTAGGAGACACATCGAGAAGGTTTCAGAGGGGTGTTGTATTTCTACAACTTGCATTCTGATTAGACTTTTCTGTCCCCTGCAGAGGATCTTACACTTGAAACTCCTGGCAATTGATCTTGTCTTGTTTTTAACAGTTAATTAATGTGGTATTTATTTATTTATTTATTTATTTAATAATTATTTAATCATCATTATGGATTATTTGTTTCTTTATTTAGTTAATTAAAAACAAGACAAAACACTAATGGACATCCATTGGAATATGTTGCCAGCTTGTTGATTGTGGATTGTCTTGCTGCTGTATGTGAAAGTTAGAGATCACCTAGCTTACCTCATAAAATTAGCTGGCACTTGAATTTGTGTGCAGTTCTATCTCTCAATGCACCCCCATCGCAGGACATGGCAGAACACGACAGGACCAAATTTAGTGCTGATATAAGTGGTTTATGAATTCAGCATAAAGTGGCTGCTGAAGTCAGTGGATTTTGATCATAAGAGAGCTGAATGCTCCAAGAATCCGGGATCAAAGTCATAGCAAAATCCTAATACGGATATATATTATAGTGCTAGCTTTGTAAGATTGATAGTAAGGCTTCTTAAAAGCCAACTAAAACCTTTTATAAGCTGGACTGGTAAAGTTATCTGCTTTAACAGGCTGTACATTCCCCCCCCCCCCAGTTCTGCTTCCCCCCTTTCTTAAAAAAAAATATAAATTAAATCATTAATCATATTTGAAACTGTAAAAAACCAAACATCATACAGAAAACCCACGGCTGAAATATTTGCACTTGTTAGGATCACTTGATGCCATTATCAGAAAATGCCACACCATCAATCTCATCCTGATAAAATTCAAAGATGATCTTGGATGCTGATCAAACAGCCATGCCGGGGCCACATGCCTTTTGACTTTCTCAAATGATGGAAGTTCTGTGGTCTCTAAAGTTTGAAGTTATCTCACAGTGCATGGGAATTACAAGGATTTAAATGAGGCAAATAAGCACAAGGCCTACTTTGGAGTGCTAAGTCCCTTCATCTCTCAGGGACTTCACCCAGAGGGCTGGCTTTTGAGATGCTCCATTCATGTTCCTGTTACAAAGTCTGTGTTGTCAAAAGGGAAAAAGCCTTAAAAGGCCAGGTAATCCATTTTTCCTCCCCTCCACCACATACCAATTATGCTCACCGCTATGGCGGCACCTCCTGATCTGTGCCTGTATCTCTCCTTGTGCCGGCCAGGGCCGGTGCTACCATTAGGCCAACTAGGCGGCTGCCTAGGGGCGCCGGGCTAAAGGAGGCGCCAGAAATGCCTTGGGGAAAAAAAAATACATCACGTATTTTACCAAGTTTGTTTTACCAATCATGTCCTGTGGCGGGGAAGGGAAGGCGAAAGAAGCGCACCCCTCCCTCTCTCTCCTCCAGCTCCTTACCAGGAACAGCAGCAGGCAGGCTCCTCCTCACAACCAGCATCAAAAGAGGCAGAGAAGGCTACAGACTGGAGGAGGGGAGGCGGGCAGGGGCCAATGATGGGAGGCTGGTAGGCGGCTGGAAGGATGCACCTGCAAACACCTCCTTCGCCTTCCCTATCAAGGATGCACCTGCAAACACCTCCTTCGCCTTCCCTCTCAAGGATGCACCTGCAAACACCTCCTTCGCCTTCCCTCCCTCGCGTGAGCCTCAGGTTCCTCAGCTCAAGGTCCCTGAAAGCAGTTATTTCCAGCAACCAGGGAGGGAGGGAAAGGTATTTTAAGCTAGCTGGGGCTCCAATGTTTTAATTATTTACCATGCTGTTTCTGTGTTTTGGTTTTAAATGGTTTTAGGATGCAATCCTATGCGTGTTTGGAGGGGGGGGGAAATCCTACAACTCCCAGCATTCCCCAGCCAGCCATGCGCAATCCTATGCACGTTGAGGTAGAAAAAAGCCCCACAACTCCCAGCGTTCCAACAGCCAGCCATGCTGGCTGGTGAATGCTGGGAGTTGCGGGGCTTTTTTCTGCCTCAACGTGTTTAGGATTGTGCCCTGAGCTGTTGATGTTTTCTTTACTGTACTTTGAATATTGTTGTCTGCCTTGAGCACTAGGCTGGTAAAGGGAAAGACAGGATAATATACATTATTCTGATAAAGAAATATTGCAACAAAGTGATAGAGGAGGGGAAGTAGCAAGTTTCGTAAATCCCCTCCTAAATTTGAACCAGATGATCCACGGGCTCTCTCTTTGCTATGTTTCTACTACATGCATCCCCCCCCTGCAACCCAGAAGGTGTACGAGTCAAACCGGTGTCTCTGCACCTCCACCCTGCGAGGTAGGACAGGCTGCAAGATGCCCTTTTGTCTCTATTCCTCACAGGTAGCGCCACCACACCTCTCTCACATCCTTTTTTCATATCCCTTGTGCTGCCTGCAGGAGGAGACAGGCTTTTACATATATATGGAGTAGGAGAAGGCCCTTGGGAGTTCCTGGCATAGCTGGGCTGATGTTGCCTCTTTGCTTTCCTCGTGAACACAAAGGAAAAGTCTCAAAGTCCACAAAGTTTTTCTATGGGGCTCGGCAGTTCCCAGGGAGGGAAATTTATTTCATAATGGGCATAGGGCTGGAGGGAGGGAGGGCTCAAGTGGGAAGGGGGCGCGCTAAATATCTGATCTTGCCTAGGGCACCAAATTGCCTTGCACCGGGCCTGGTGCCGGATTTAGTTTTTTGAGGGCCCTTGGGGAAGACACCCTCAGTAGGCCCCCTCCCTCAGTGAGTCTACCTTCTCACCACCATTGTTACCAGCTGCTCTTGCTTCTTCTCCTCTTTCTCATCATTGCTACCACTTGCTTGCTTGACAGGCACAGAGCCAGTGAGCAAGTAGGCAGCGGCATCTGCTCCTCCTCCTTCTCACCCCCTCCATTGTCTGGGCCAGGACAAGAGGCAGGTGAACAAGCAGGTTGCAATGGTGAAGAGGAGGAGCAACACCAGGGGGTTCCTGTCAGCGGGCCCCTGCTGGCATGTGGGCCCTTGGCAGGTGCCTGACCGTGCCTTCCCTTGCCACCAGGCCTGATCTCTTCTCTTTATATGCAGGGTTGATTACTTGGTTGTGTTTAGTTCCAGCCATGCAGTCATGGATTGGAAGATGGGAGAAAGAATTATTCTGTGATTGCTGTTAAAAGCCACTTCCTTCCTCTCTGGCCCTAGAAAAATGGCCAACCCTGGGCAGTGCAGCCCAGCTAGCACTTCCGATTTTCTGATTGAACTTAGTCATTGGTGGGGTGAGCAATTCCAGGCAAATTATAGGGGCTTGCCTCACAGAAACGCAGGGGTAGAGTGCCCCCAGTTGGCATTATGGCTCTACCACCCATAAGAGTGCTATTGACCAAATGCCAGAAGGAGTAGGCAGGAATGCATGGGGCTAGCACTATCCCTTGGACAACAGTCTGTGCGCCATTCCCTGCTGATGCATGATTGGAGCACTCTGGAAAGGGCTGCCTTCTACACACATCGGGTTTCCAACACAGGTTTGGGAACCCTGGCTAGTTAGGATTCCCTCCTCCTGGAGAAAATCTTATGCACTTAGAAGATCACACGTTGGTCAGGGACATGTCCTGCATGTGTGTTATCAAGGGGGTGGGGCTAGCCCCACATGTTCCTCCTTCACAGTGAACACCTGAAGAGTGCTAAGGTGACTTTCATATGGGAACTGGAGGTGGGGACTGTGTGTTACTCTTAGAATTTATTAGCTCTGTGGGCCAGCCAACTCTGACTGAAGCATGGCAGTGATCCAGACAAATGAAGGGACTACCCCATCTGTTTTGCCACTTTGCAAACGTGATGTCAGGGACAGATGTCTCATCTGTCTAATGCTTGGATTGGCCTTGATTATTTGCACTGATTGCTTGGAATTGCTCAGTCATCTGTAAAGAAAGCAGGCCTGTGCTGTGATGAGAGTTGTTTTTCACAGCGTAATAGCTTTGAGCAAAGAGGTTTCCCCACCCCTGTTTAAAACCTGGTGTTGAGACATTTATCTTTTCGCAGGGGAACAGAGGGAATATCTTTTTAATGTACCAATGTTTCCTGACCCGGATGAAAGCTCCTTAAGTCAGTTTTCTTCAATCCTGTTACTGCACATTAAGTGTGAACAGGATTATCTTCTAACCTGTCAGTCAAACTGCTCAGAGAAAGCGCTGTAATAATGACTAGAAAAAAAATATATTTAAAAGAGAAAAACAGCTTAGCCTTTGTTGCCAACTTGCCATGGGGACCAGCAAGAGAACTTCCCTTTCCAGGCCACAATATATTTGAACTATATTCTGCTGCCCATTTTCTTCCAGGTATAGTTTGCTAGCATTTTATTGAAAGATACTTACTGGCCATGTATGTATGTGTGTATGTATATATATGTATATATATCCATCCAGTTAACACAGCCAATAGCAACTTATCCTAACCTTCCCTTCACTGCCCAGATTACACACATCAAACTAATCTGGAAAGGCCATTTTGATGGAGAGGTATTTATAGAGCCTATTCTCCTTCTCTAACCTTTACATTTTCCCCTTGATATTTATGATGAAATGGATGTTAAGGACACACATAATGATGCGATGAGAGAATTGAATATTGAGGACTATGCTTCAACCACTAGACAGTTTGCTGGAGTGAGAGATAGCCCTCAGAATCAGAAATATCGAAGCTTTCATGTCCATTCCATCCCTCATGCCCCAGTTTTCTGTTTTCCTTTCCAAATGACACTGGCCACCGAGCATGCTTAGTCCTCATTGGGCTGGTTTTGTGTGTGTGTGTGTGTGTGTGTGTGTGTGTGCGTGGTGCCCCTTTAGGTTTTTTTTTTTTTAAAAAAATGTACTTCTAAAAACTGTGGGTTCCCTTGAGCATGCCAATATCCCATTCTTGTTTCTCAGTGGCCCTGGTTTGGCTCAATTTTTGTTGGCACTCACTACCTGAGTTTGCTGCTATAGATGCCAGTGCACTGGTCTTCCAGTGGCAAGATTCTATTGCAATGCCACAGTGCCTCGCAAAGATCTCTCTTAGTGAACACGGCTGAAATGAACATTTGCAGGTTTGACAAACAATTCTCCCAAATCAGAGCATATTAAATCAGGATGGAGATGTTCTTCAGTATGTCCAAAGATTATGTGGGACTTTGAAACTCCAGGCAGTGAAACTTCAGGTTTGGACACTTGAAACCCACTATAGGAACTCAAGTTTCACATCAAAGGTTCAGTTAGGTCATGTGACATTAAATCTGCAGCTGCACAGAAAATGGCCACCGGTGGAAGCAGAAGCTTGACTGTGGAGACCTGACCCTGTGGGGGGAAATGTGTCACCCTTTCTGGAGCCATTGCAGGGCCCTAATTTGGTAGACACGTTGCCTGCAGCCACAACATTAACCAGGAACTGAGAGTTGAGTATGATGCTTTCAGGCACAGGCTGGAATGCATTCCTCAGTTAAGGATGCCTCAAAGACACCTGTAGAGAGACTGGGGCCAAGGTGACCAGGCCAGAAATACCTCTTCTTAAAAGGGCAGAAGCAGCTACAAGCACCAGACAGACATCCCCAAGGCCATGATGAGATGAGTCCTTTCATACATTTCACAATTTAGGAATGGACACAAGATAGGTGATGAGAGTCCCCATAGGCCAAAAGCATCATCTCCTGAGGCCCACCTTAAACAAGAGGCTGACAGTGGGATTACAGAAGAAATTACAGAGCACCAGCACCCACCCACTAAAGGAGGGTGAAGAAGAGACCACCTGCCCAAGTAGATTCTGAGTGTGCTGTTCCATCCTGCTGCCTGCCGGCTACCTGTGGCTGCTCCAGAGGGACTCCTGGGCCAGAGAGCACTGCCTCCTTGTAGGATCAGACCCCTGGCCTGACACTTTCCCCCAGGGACTTCCACCTTGTACCAGCTTGCATCAGCTTCCTGGGGGCAGGGCCGGATTAAGAGCATTATGGGCCTGGTGCTGAGGAGGGCGTGCGGCTGATGAAGGGGTGGAGCAACAAGCCCCAGCCCAACAGTACCTGCAAGATACTTTCTTCTTCTTTTTGGTCCCCCTTTCCTCTGCTTACAGTAGAGGAAAGCAGGTGGAATATTCTTCCTCTTTGCTGAAGGCTTTCCCCTACTTGTTGCAAAGCTCACTCCACACTTCAGGGGCGGGAGGCGCAAAGTCGATTCCCGTCCCTTCCCGTCAAAAAGCACAAGGCGCCGTTCTCCGGAGGAGGGAGGCCGTTTGCCACCGGGCGGAGCCACGGGAAGATGGAGAGACGCGAGCAGGGGAGGGCGGTGTCCCCTCCCCGGGTGAGCTCGTGGGCGCTGCCTCTCTCCTCTACCTGACAGAATCGGGCGGAGAGCGAGAAGAGTCAGGCAAGCGAAGGAGCGAGCGGGGCTCTCGCTTTTCTACAGTCCAAGCGCGTTTCCCAATCCAAGCTCCTCCCGCGTTCCCTTCTCTCCTCCGCTCCGCTCCACAATCTTTCCTTCTATCCCTTCCTCCCTCTCTCCCTCCGCCACCAGCACTTCGTTCCGTCCTTGCTGAAGATTCCGACCTGACCTGTATCATAGAGACTTGGTTGGATGAGACTGGGTGTGTGTGTAAATCTCTCTTAGCTTTGCCCACCTGAGTTTTCCTTCTTTCAGCAGGCAAGACCTGGATGGGAAAAGGCAGAGTTACAGTGGTCTATTGTGATTCTAGCCTCATACCAGGTGTTCCATCCTGCAGTCATCCGGTTTTGAGCGTGTGACCTTGAATGTGAGTGTTCGGGGTAGAATAGGGATTCTCTTGGTCTACCGCCCACCCTGCTGCCCAACAGTTCCCCTTCCTGAGCTAGCTGGGGTGTTTTGGGGTGGGGTGGGGTGGGGTGGGATGGAATCTCCCCATCTTGTTGTGCTTGGGATCTTCAACATACATGCTGAGGCCACCTCACTGGGAGTGGCTGAGGACGTCATGGTCTCCATGGCAACCATGAGTCTGCCCCAGTTAGTATCTGGCTCCACTCATTTGGAAGGGCACACTTTGGATCTGGTTTTCTGTGTTGGGTGGGATGATGGTGATCTGGGGGTGGAGGAACTTTCTACAGTTCTGTTGCTATGGGCAGATCACACCTGGTGGGGTTTAGACTAACTAGGACTCAGAGCCTCTACAAGGGGGACTGATTAAGATGGGTTGCCCCAGGAGGCTGATGGATCTGGATTGTTTCCTGACAGCTCTTGGCAGGTGTTGCTGTCGAAGACCTGGTTGATCTCTGGAATGGGGAAATGACCCAGGCAGTTGACGAGATCACTCCTGAACATCCAATTCTGTGGAGAAGAGCCAAATAATCTCCCAGTTTTTCCAGGAAACTGGGGGCAATGAAATGAATGGGAGGGTGACAAGATCGACATTGGCAGAAAACTCAGAAAGAGTCTGACCGAACATGGGCTAGAAGTCATTTAAAAGCCTACTCCATGGCAGTGACAGTGGCAAAGGAAGTGCTCTTCTCAGCACACAGTCGCCCAATGGAGCTTTTTTGGGTGGTCAAAGGCCTATTGCTCTCTGACCCATAAGAAGAAAATGTGGACCACTCGATAGCCCATTGTGACCAATTTCTGCAGCATTTTGTAGTTAAATTGATTATATCTGTTCCGACTTGGATGCCATAGCTCATACAGGTCCAGTGGATGTAACTTTGGCCTCTGCTTGTCCAGGTATAATGGATACTTTGCCATTTGTGCAGCTCAAGGATGTGGACAGGATTCTTGGAGAGGTGAGACCTAGTACGTGTGTGCTGGACCCTTGCCTTTCTTGGCTTATAAAAGCGGTCAGTGTGAGACTGGCTAAATGGGTAAGAGTAGTGGTAAATGCCTCTCTGTGGAAAGGTGTGATTCCATCTTGTCTAAAGAAGGCAGTGCTAAGACCTCTGCTAAAAAATACCCCCTCTCTGTACCACATTATATGGAATAATTTCCAGCTGGTCTCCAGTATTCCATTCCTGGACAAGGTGCTGGACTGTGTGGTGACTTCTCAGCTCCAAGGGTTTGTGGATGAGGTAGATAAATTAGATTCATTTCAATCTGGCTTCAAGCCTGGTTATGGGACTGAGACTTCTTTGGTCCCATCTACGCTGGGAACTGGACAGGAGGTGTGGTCCCTGTTGGTTCTGTTGGACCTCTCGGTGGTCTTTGATATCATTCACCATGGTATCCCTCTGAGGCATATGTCTGGAATGGGAGTTGAAGGCACTGTTCTATGATGGCTCCAGTTTCAGAAGGTGGTCCTAGGGGATACCTGTCGGATGCCATGACCATTGGCCGATGGTGTCCCCCAGGGTTCCATCTTGTCCTCCATGCTATTTAATATATTACATGAAACCAGGAGAGTTTGTCTGGAATTTTGGGATTCAGTGCCACTAGTATGCAGATGACACCCAGCTCTATCTCCCCATTCCATCTAAATCCAAGGAAGCTGTTCCAGTTCTAAATCATTGTCTAATGTCAGTAATGGACTGGATGAAGGTGAACAAATTGAAGCTTAATCCAGAGAAGACAGAGATTAGGTGAAAGGCAGATCAGGCAGGGCCGGTGCTACCATTAGGCCAACTAGGCAGCTGCCTAGGGCGCAGGGCTAAAGGGGGCGCCAGAAATAGGGAAGGAGGGCTCAAGTGGGAGGGGGGGCACTAAATATCTGATCTTGCCTAGGGCACCAAACTGCCTTGCACCGGCCCTGAGATCAGGATATATGGATTCAACCTGTGTTGGATGGGGTTATACTTATATCCCCCACAAAACCCTTCATGCTCACAGTTTGGGTGTACCCCTGGGTTCAGCCCTGAACATGGATGCCCAGATTTTGGAAGTAGCCAGGAATGTCTTTGCACAGCTTAGTGTGCCAGGCCAGCTGCACCTGTTCCTGGAGATATCTGATCTGGCTACAGTCATGCATGCCTTAGTTACATCCCATTTCAACTACAGTAATACCTTGGATTACAAGTAACTTGGTTTGAGAGCGTTTTGCAAGACAAGCAAAATTTTTAATATTTATTTAATTTTTTTTGACTTGATATACAAGCGTCGTCTTGCAATACAAGTACTGTAGTACGGCTTAAATTAAAAATCTCTGTACAAATTTTTTTGGGGGGATTTCGTTTTGATATAAGAGTGTTTTGGATTACAAGCACCTTTCTGGAACGAATTATGCTCTCAATCCAAGGCATGACCGTACTGTAATATGCTGTACACAGGGCTGTCTTCGAAAAGTTTTCAGAAACTTCCACTGCTCTAGAATACTGCAGCCAAACTGTTGACTGGGGCTGGTTACAGGGAGCACGTGACTCCCTTGTTACAATAACAGCTTCAATGGCAACTAGTCTGTTTCCAGGCACAATTCAAAGTGCTGGGTAGCCCTATATGACATGATGGGACCATGCTACCTGAAATAATAATAATAATAATAATAATAATAATAATAATAATTATTATTATTATTATTATTATTATTATTATTATTATTATTATTATTTCTTACTCGCCTCTCCGTCTAGATCGAGGCGGGGAACAGCAAAAAATATAAAATACATAGACTAAACAAAACACAATACATACTATTAAAACATGTTAAAAACATCATTAAAAACATCATTAAAACATCATTAAAAGAGCACCATACAAACCTCCCCCGTTTTTAAGATCTTCGTGGGGCTTCTCTTGGTTTCACCACAGTTGGAGGCACATTTGGTGGTGACACAAGAGGGGCCGCTCCCAGGCTCCGGAATACTGGGACCAGGGAAGCTAGCTTGGTTCCTTCTCTGTTGTCCTTCCGCCAGCAAGCAAATATGTTTTTATTCTTGTAAGCTGGTCTGTTGCTGAAGGGGGTTTTAACTGGGTGGGCTCTGTTTATTTTCTATATTGTGGTGTTTTTAAGTTGTTGTTTTTTGTTATGTTTTGATTAAGATTTAGTTTTTAATTTGCTTTTTTTTTTTTTAATTGGTAGCCACCCGGAGCACCATTTTTGGCAGAAAGGCAGGATAAATAAATACAGAGGGATTATTTATTTATTTATTTTTATTACATTTATACCCCGCCTTTTTTCCTACAAGGAACTCAAGGCGGCTTACCTAATCCTCCTCCTCCTCTCCATTTTATCCTCACAACAACCCTGTGAGGTAGGTTAGGCTGAGAGTCAGTGACTGGCCCAAAGTCACCCAGTGAGTTTCATGGCTGAGCGGGGACTAGAACCCGGATCTCCCGAGTCCCAGTCCAACACTCTAACCATTACGCCACACTGGCTCTCACAATTGTTATCCCCATATCAGATGGTTTATAAAAGGTGGAATATAGGAAGCTTTCTTATATTAAGTCAGGTCAACTTGTTGACTGGAACAGAGTGACCGAAAAAGTATAACAGCTGCCTGAACCTAAGCATTACTGAAGCATACATGTACAGTAATACCTTGGATTGCAAGTAACTTGGTTTGAGAGCATTTTGCAAGACAAGCAAATTTTTAAATATTTATTATTATTATTTTTGACTTGATATACAAGTGACGTCTTGCAATACAAGTACTGTAGTACAGCTTAAATTAAAAATCTCTGTACAAATTTTCTTGGGGGGATTTCGTTTTGATATAAGAGTGTTTTGGATTACAAGCATGTTTATGCTCTCAATCCAAGGCATGACTGTAATTAGCTACCCAGCTTGTGAATATATGGGGCAAGTCAATAACACCACCTATCAAGAGGGTGATTCTCTGAAAAATCAAACTGTCCAAAAACGCCATGCAATTTTTGGTTCTTCTCACTTGGAGATACATTTCAGTGCTACTGGACATATGAAAAGACTTTCCA
This sequence comes from Shinisaurus crocodilurus, assembly GCA_021292165.1. NCBI lineage: Eukaryota > Metazoa > Chordata > Lepidosauria > Squamata > Shinisauridae > Shinisaurus > Shinisaurus crocodilurus. Next base: position 124,776,113 of record CM037880.1, on the reverse strand, counting down.
TTTTTGGAAAAGACTTTTCCTTCATTCATAAATCACTAATATTGTAAACATCAGATAGCGTATGAGTTACAGGACATGTGCTTAGGTTACTGTATAAGCAAACAATACAGTGGTGGTTAAATATTTAATGTTCAAGGGATCGGGTTGAATATGCATTAAAAATAATGATCTACTTTGATTTGAAATGAACGCTACCAAGGTTGGCAGGCACAGGTGAAGTTGATGAACATTAACCTTGAAAAGGTTAAATCTCCAATGGTAAATAATTTCCATCCACAACAATAAAAAGTGTTCAGAGAGGCAGATGAAATGTGGCAAGAAGCCCATCGCGTTCTAAAATTGAATAAGGAATAAAATTGTTGTAACTGACCATGTAAAGCAGGGGTGCACACCCTTTTCAGCCCTGAGGGCTGCATCGGGTGTCTGCTGGGGTGGTGGCGGCAGCACGTACACACGCATGCACGCGCACTTGCACATGCACATTCACATGCAGTTCTCTCTCACTCACAACTCTCTCTCTCACACACACACATCTGACTCCTGCGCAAGGGTGTTTCAGAAGCCCAGCACCTGCTTTGAGCGGATCTAACCGACCCTCCTTCCAGAAACCTCAGTTCCCAAACCACCCATCCATGCAGGAATCCTGGCTCCTAGCTCTTTCCCCCTCCACTCTTGCTGAAGGATCCTGACATCCTACACTTGGCTGCCTGGAACTTTTTCAGAAAAAAGAAAAATGCTCCGGGAGGAACATGCTCCATGGTTCCTGCCACTGAAGCCCCATTCCTAGAGCAGCTTACGAAGCAGGCAGGAGCATTTGAGCACTGTTTCCTAGGATGCTGTGGTGATGCTTTAGGAATGAGGCTTCTATGGCAAGAACCATAGAGCCTGTTCTTAGAGTGGTTTTTTTCCTTGTTTGTTTGTTTGTTTTTGTCTGGGGCCCCACCAAACACCCAATGTCTTTCTGTCAGAGAGGCAGGACTGGCTGGAACTACCTGCTGAGTGTGTATGTGCTGGCAACTAAGGCTTTTTTCTTCAGTGGCATGTAAAATGGCTCCAAGATCCTGAATTCAGGCTGCTCCTTTCCTGGGCAAGGTCCTTGAGTGGGTGGTGGCCAACCAGCTCCAGGCACTCTTGGATGAGACTGATTATCTGGATCCATTTCAGCTGGGTTCAGACCAGGTTTTGTCACAGAAACAACTTTGGCCACCCTGTATGATGACCTATGTCAGGAGAGGGACAGGGGGAGTGTGACCTCGTTGATATTCCTGGATTTCTCAGTGGCTTTCGATACCATCAACCATGGTATCCTTCTGGGCAACTGTCTGAGTTGGAAGTGGGAGGGTACTGCATTGCAGTGGTTTTGCTCCTACTTGGCTGGCTGGCTCCAGAAGGTGGTGACTGGGGAATATTGCTCAGCCCCGTGGATTTTCTAGCATGGAGTTCCCCAAGGGTTGGTTTTGTCTCCCATGTTATTCAACATCTACATGAAACTGCTGAGTGGGGTCATCTGGCGTTTTGAAGTGTATTGCCATCAGTATGCTGATGTCACACAGCTCTATTTCTCCTTTTCATCTTCATCAGGTGAGGCTGTGAATGTGCTAACTCAGTGCCTGGCTGTGACAATGGACTGGATGAGGGCTAACATACTGAAGCTCAATCCAGACAAGACTGAGATGCTGCTGATGGGTGGTTCTTCTAACCAGATAGAGAGTGCTCAACCTGTTCTGGATGGGGTTGCACTCCTCTTGAAGGAGAAGGTTCATAGCTTGTGGTTCCTCCTGGAGCCATCTTTGTCACTTGAGTCTCAGGTGGCCTCAGTGGCATGGAGTGCTTTCTACCAGCTTTGGCTGGTGGCCCAGCTATCTGGGCAGGGATAGCCTGATTTCAGTAATCTATGCTCTGGAAATCTCCAAGTTAGATTACTGCAAAGTACTCTATGTGGGGCTGCCCTTGAAGACTGTTCAGAGGCTGCAGCTTGTGCAAAATGCGGCAGCCAGATTAATAACTGGGACCAGAAGGTCTGAGCATATAACACCAATTCTGGCCCACTTGCATTGGCTGCCAGTATGCTTCTGAGCCCGATTCAAGATGCTGGTTTTAACCTATAAAGCCTTATATGGCTTGGGACAGCAATACCTGTCAGACAGAGCAGCTCTCCCAACCTAAATCTACCCAGACACTATGCTCAACATCTGAGGCCTTCCTCTGAGTGCTACTTCCAAGGGAGTCTTGGATGGTGGCAACAAGGAAGAGGGCCTTCTCAGTGGCAGCCCCCAATTATGGAACGATCTCCACATGGAGGCCTGCTTGGTGCCAACTCTGCTATCCTTTTGGCACCAGATTAAGACTGCCCTCTATGATGAGGCATTTACTGGCATTTAATGGCTTTAAATGGCATGGCATATGGAGGGACTTATGTCACCGGTTTGTTTTTTTGTTTTTGTTTTAAAACAGGTCTAGTTGTGTTGAACTTGTTTTAGTTGTTCAAATTGTTTTAAATTTTGTATTGACTTTTTATGTTGTTTTTATTGTATTTGTATTTTCTATTTTATTTTATTGTATTAATTGTTGTTAATCGCCCAGACAACCTTGGCTATTGTGTGGTATAGAAATAGAATAAGTAGTAGTAATAGTAGTAGTAGTAGTAGTAGTAAGAAGAAGAAGAGGAGGAGGAGGAGGAGGAAGAGGAAGCAGCAGCAGCAGCAGCAGCGGCGGCGGCGGCGGCTCTATGTGTGCAGTGAGCCATGTTGGATCCCATCTTCTCATGCAGCCTCTAAATGGTGATTGGGGTTGTCAACTTTGGCAGTGCTGATCATTTGCTTGAAGAGGCAAGACTCTTAAATCAAGGTCAGTCAGCAGTCACATGGGGATGATGCATGGTGATGACCTAACTTCCCCTTACCTCTAACACATCACAAAACTGGCCTGTAAGGGACTGGGGGCCCCTCTCCCTCGGTTGCTACTTGCCAGCAGTGGCACCCTCTTGTTTCTCCAGCTGCTACTTCTTGTGAGTAATCCCTGTTGAGCTTGAATGGATTTACTTCCCAGGCTGTTAGTTTTTAAGGAGTTTTGCCATCAGAAGGCCAGATCTATCTGTCTGTCTATCTATCTAAAAGCAAATAAAGGGCATAAAGCAAGAATCAATGGCAACTGCAGGGAAACAACAAAACTTAAGAAAATGAACATTGAGAAATACACAAAATCGGAGAAGCAAGAGTCTTTAGGAGGCATGATATATGCATTATTAGTCCAAAGCACCAGACATATTTACTAGGGCTCTGAATATGTCAAGACATATCTCATGTTTATTCCACTGCTGAACAGCTATAATTTCAAAGCTCCTAATACCCAGCAGGGTTCTGGTTTCCTTCAGGGTCCTGTCCTATTGAGCGCTAAAGGCTTCCTGCCACATCTGAATGGAACCTGAAGCACAATTGGTGGAGTCCGCGAACAACAAAATATGTGTTTATGCTGCGGTATTCAAGGGAATAATAATCTGAGCCTTCGAGCAGCTGCTAAAGGGTTTGTATTTGGAAACATCTGATTTCCCAGGACTTGTGAGACATCCCTCTGTGAGAGTTGGACTGACCCGGGTTCAAAAGCTCCCCTAGCCAATGACCCTCAGTCCCAGTCACGCAAGCGGAAGGAGGAGATAACAGCAGTTAATAAAGATTAAAGAGTTTATTTGTAAGACCCAATTACATGGGATTAAGGCAATCAATGCATTTCTACTCACTACATCATTGCAGACTCAAACCCACTACCCCAGTGGTAAGGCTAGATGAAGTGAAGTCCAGAACAATCCACATGTCGTGCTGAGACGAACAAGCAGCAGAGAGAGATGGAGAGGAATGACGGAAGCAAGCAAGTGTGCTAGCTTATATACCCCAGACCCTGCATCTATGAATAGGATATTACTCACCCAGTTGCACAACCTACTCATCAACATGTTTACCCCAAATCTGTTCAAGGCTGCTGAGTCATGTCACCTCGAGACTATGTCTCCTGACCAAAGGCCTTGTATACTTGAACTCAAGTAACACCCACCAGGTCAGGTGATAATCCCGATGTCAGGTGGTAATCTCGTTCTGCCTATGCAAAACCCAACATCCCCCTGCTTTTGCATTTGTCCAGAACGTGGTTATTTACCTCATATAACAGCAACAGCTTTGTTGACATCTGATGCTGTTCTTTCATCTATGCACTTTGATAAAAAAAAACTTCTGCAGGAATGACTTTACCTGCCAGAAATTTGAACCACCATCAAATCACTTCTGATGTATCCCTCCTTATGACACAGTTTTATTTGCAAACCCAAAACGTTGTGTATTGCTATCTGCCTGCAGCATAGCAATCCTGCCTTGGTTTCCTGAAAAAACTGTAATAGGTTTTTCACATCAATCTCAGCATCATTTAAACATTTTTACAATTTAAACCATTTAAACAAATGCATTAACTATTCAAGCTTTACAATAGCATAATAGCACAATACATAATACAATGTATTCAGTTCAATTTCAGTTGAACTCTAACTTCTAGATGATTGTTTCTACAAAATCAATCAAACAAAGTATGATTATAAAAATAACAAACTTCAGGTGTGTTCTTGTTGTTCTTACTATCACAACCACAACTGGCATTTCTGTGAATCTGTAAGCCACCTGTGCTCTGACTTGTAAATCTTAGTCTGAAGTGTGATGTTCCTTTCCAGATAACACTCAACTCCTTTTCAGAGCTCTCCAAGCATGTCCTGTTGGTCTAACAGTCTGCCCACTACACTGACAGCAATACCTGGCCTTGTTGCTTGTACAGTAAAGCTCAACAGCCCAATGCTCCTGTGTAGCATTCAAACTGCTTTTCCATCAGCATGTGCTTGAAAATCCTCAATTATTTGGAGTCTCGCACTGAGTTAACTATCTCCAAAATTCTCAATCACATCCATGATATTTCTCTGGTTTGTTGCAGTAAGATACTGCCCTCTTGGTTCTCCTTCAACTTCTATTTACAAATAAACAGTTGATCCACCACCAAGCAGTTTCAATTCAATGAAATTCCAAACCCTGGATCAATTATATCATATTGCTTTTATCTGTCCAGAAAAAACAATAGATCACCCATCTAAACAAAGTACATACAGTCTATGTCCCTGTTCTCCTGTTTAACAAACAAACATTGATCTGCCTCTCTGTGCAAATCTCACTTCAACAATGTTTGAGTTCAAACCAGAATTCCAGCCTCCAGCTGATTTCTAGCTTTTCTACAGAAAATCTCACAGACAGTTTTCCAAAGACTTCCTCTCATTTAAAATGCTTATGTTCCAATATTTCCTTGTGAAATATCCATACATCTTTACATTCTTAAACATCAGTCTAACTGTTTCCAAAGCAAATTGTTGTTGCACTCATCCATGATTATCCAGCCCCTTTTAACTTGAGCAAAAATCACAAGCAACCAATCTTGCTATTTGTCACACATATAACCTTTTACCAATCTGGTTAGTTTTCACTTAAAAATCTATCTGGTAACAATGAGTTCCATGGACTGCTGTTTGTTTCACCCAGCTTCCATGTTTTGTTCTTTATCCAAAGAATTCAACTCAGCTTGCATAGCCTGAAGCTATGGTTCAGCTTCCTTAACAGACAATTTTTCACCTCTTTGAAATTTTGAAGTTTCAAATGGCTTTTCCTGCAAATTCATCCTGATATCTCACAGGTTGTTTGACTCACCTGTTCCTTACCTCATTAGTTATCAGGTTCCTGTTTCAATAAATTTGCACCAATGATGAACAATCATTTGTTTAGTCTCTACTAAACCAAATGTGTATCAGTTTGTCAAATTTACCTGACTGTCTTTCAGCAAATGCTTTTCTATTCTGACTCTGCCCTGATGCTTCCCCTGCATTAACAGAATTAATTTTGAAAAAATGATCTCACCTTTTTCATTTAGCATTATACTTAACACTTCTAGATAATGTCACTATCTAAGTGTTGTTCATGTAAAACACAATATTCTCATTTCTAGAAAAATCTCATGTAAGCTCCCTTACAGATTTCTTCTAACTTTGAGGTGTATGTACCTACATATCAGATCTAAGATCCTGAAATGTTTCTCCAGAAGATTCTAACTTCTACACTACTTTCTATAAGGTGTACAGTTCAATCACACAGAACTAAAACTTCTATCATGTACATAATCAAAACATTTAAGAGCTTCTACCCAAACCTCATTATCCAAATTAGTATCACCTCTTCTGAGTGTTTGTTTACTCTTCCACACAATCCATGTGTTCAATATCACATCCTGTTAGAAAGTCATCAAAACATGCACTGAATTGAACTTCCCCATATCTGAAAAGAAATAGGTAACATGGGTAATATGCTTGTTCTCACCCAAGCACAAAACACTTTGACTTGGTTCAATACTTCAGCTTTCTATCTAACATGTACACAACCTGTACCTCGTGTATTGATCAATTGACATCATGAAATAACGTGCTTTTCCTCTAAAGACCATCAGAGTACCCACAAGATTACCAAGAACAAATTGAAATGAATGAACTGGTTTTTCAGCTTGCCTTCCAGTTTACCTGTTGAAGCTAGCATCCCTTGTTTATGTGCACAAAATTACTTTCATGTGAAAATTACAGTTTCCAAATGCTTTCCCCACAACACAGTTTGCATTTTCTTTCACAAGCCTGTGAATCTAAATGATCAAACATTCATGTGATATGCATGCATGTACATGTCATACATATAAGCATTTAACCTTTTTATAGTTGCATCAGTACAACTTTCCATTTCTTTATTACACCATTACAGTATAAAAGAAATAATCCATCTCTTAGCTTTGCCATATAAACATACCTACTTATTCAGTAGTTTACATTTTGCTACAGAAAAATCCACAATATACTCATGCCATATATACATTCAGTACATTTCCTGACATTTCAGAGCATATATTACACTTTCTTGATTCCAAGTTATTAAACTTTCAAGAAATACAGTTTCAAATACATGACTGTTAAACCTCTGACTATTTGCATAGTCCTCTTCCTGTTTATTCATGTCCAACACAGAAAGCTTCGTTTAAACAATCCACTGTTTTCTGCTCACAACAAAATAATGTGTCCATTTTGTTATGTCCTGGGTTAAAACATTAAGTTTTTCCCTTCAGCAGCACCCCTGCTGATTTCAAGCTCCTTCTTCTGTGATCCCACATGAAGAAAATGAAGAACAGCTTCCCATTTTAAGCACAGCTTTCTCTGTTCAAAACTGCCGCGCTGTTCCCCTGCTGTTTTGATACAGCCTCCCGTGTAGTATCAAGTTTCCCAAGATACACACGTGACCTTGCTTTGCTGCGACATGACGCTCCAGACGCTTTACCCACGTCAGACGTAATCCACGCATTTGTAATCCAAGCCACTTGTTGATACAATGCAAAAGATAGCTGATCCGCTGCTGTGTGAAGAAGCAAACTGCAAATGAAATATGATCCTCCTGCCTGTAGCCTTGACTCAAATGAGTTGACACAGAACCTCCTGAAGATTATTTCCTTGCCCGATACAGCTCCTTTACAATCACTCCAGCAAGCTGTGGAAAACAAATCCTTGTGTCCAGCGTTGTTCACCTTTCAGCCTAGTAGCTGCCCGAACCGGCACCCACGTTCACAGTCTGTAGCCTTGGATTTTGCCAAGCCTGGCATCTCCGTTTCAGCTGCTTTCAAAACGAAAAATCCTCCAGCTCTCTGTCCTGCATTCCAAGCCGCTGTTATCAGCATCCAGCTTTAGCAACACTGCCTTCGCCTTTCCCGGTTTGTTTACAAACCGTTCTTACAAATAGTAAACAAATTCCTTTAACTCTATAACTGCTGAATTTTTCCGAACTGCGTCTCTGTGGCTTATCTTCCCATCTAAGATAACCATCAGATCGTAATCTGATCCTTATCTGGGCCCATAACCGATGTGAGAGTTGGACTGACCCGGGTTCAAAAGCTCCCCTAGCCAATGACCCTCAGTCCCAGTCACGCAAGCGGAAGGAGGAGATAACAGCAGTTAATAAAGATTAAAGAGTTTATTTGTAAGACCCAATTACATGGGATTAAGGCAATCAATGCATTTCTACTCACTACATCATTGCAGACTCAAACCACTACCCCAGTGGTAAGGCTAGATGAAGTGAAGTCCAGAACAATCCACATGTCGTGCTGAGACGAACAAGCAGCAGAGAGAGATGGAGAGGAATGACGGAAGCAAGCAAGTGTGCTAGCTTATATACCCCAGACCAGTGATGGCGAACCTATGGCACGCGTGCCACAGGTGGCACGTGTGGACCGCTCTGCTGACACGCGAGCCATAGGAGAGTCACCATGCTGGGCGCCCGGGCTCAGGCCGTGACGCGGCGGGTGGGCCGGGCCGACGGGCCTACCTGCTGCCCCCTTGCCGCCCGCGCTGGACCCGTCGCCGCCTGTCGCGTCATGTCCGGCGCGCTGGATCCCCGCGCTCTGTTTTTGGTGGGGGGGAAACAGGGCAACAGGGCTTAAACAGCCCTGTTGCCCTGGTCCCCCCCCACCAAAAACAGAGCGCGGGGATCCAGCGCGCCGGACATGACGCGACGGGTGGCGACGGCGGGTCCAGAGGCGGCGGTGGCGGTGGCTTGAGCGGCGTGGAGGATGTTCCGCGCTGCTCAGAAGAGCGATGGGTGGTGGCGGCGGCAGCAGTAGTTCAGGTTCCGCTTCGGGGCGGCGACGGAGGCCAGGCTGGAGCCAGTGGCGCTGGGCGAGCCCGAGCAAATCCGCTGTGTGAGGGCGAGCTGGAGCTTCGTCGCGATCGTGCCCACCGGTGAGCGAGCCCGCCCAGCCATCCCCGTCCCAGCGGGCTTCATTTGGACCTTTTGCCCAGCGAGGCGGCAGCCGGTCGTCAGTCCTGGGAGACACCGGCCTCTCTTTGAGCTGCCAGCCGTGACTACAGTGGCAGCGTTTGGTGCCTGAACGGGGCGGGGGCTCGGGCTGGTTTCCCGCAGTTTGCCCCACCGAAGGCTGCGTTTGGGACCGGGGGCTCTCCCGCCCGCTCACCCGCCCCTGCTCTCCTCTCCCTCCACAGGCTGTTTGTCTCATTGAAACCCCTGTTTCAATGAAAAAAACTGTTTGTATCATTGTATCATTGAAAGCCCTGTTTATTTATTTCATTTATTATATTTATACCCCGCCTTTTTCCTGCCTTTTTTCCTGCACTATATGCAGGAATATAGTGGGGTTGCACTGGGCTTAGTGTTGATTCTACATGGGTATTCTACATGGCAGGAATATAGTGGTGGTGTCCCCTTTGTGGAATCCTTTCCGCATATAGGTCCACCAGTTGCCAAATATGATTATCCTTTCGGTGCCAGGCAAATGCATTTTTATTCTCCTACTAGGCTTTTAAATGTACTTTAATATATTTTTCTCATGCTGTTTATTTATTTTATTTATACCCTGCCTTTTTTCCTTCAAGGAACCCAAGGCAGCTTACATAATCCTCCTCTCCATTTTACCCTCACAACAACCCTGTGAGGTAGGTTAGGCTGTGAGGTAGGTTAGGTTAGGTAGGTTAGGCTGAGAGTCAGTGACTGACCCAAAGTTATTGTGTTTTTCTTTTAAGACAAAATATGTTAATTAGTTCAGACAACTGTATGAGTTGTTTTTACTAAACTAAAACCCCAGTATTCAGGTTTAATTGCAGTGTTGGCACTTTGAAATAAATAAGTTGGTTTTGTGTTGCAGTTTGGGCACTCGGGCTCAAAAAGGTTTGCCATCACTGCCCCAGACCCTGCATCTATGAATAGGATATTACTCACCCAGTTGCACAACCTACTCATCAACATGTTTACCCCAAATCTGTTCAAGGCTGCTGAGTCATGTCACCTCGAGACTATGTCTCCTGACCAAAGGCCTTGTATACTTGAACTCAAGTAACACCCACCAGGTCAGGTGATAATCCCGATGTCAGGTGGTAATCTCGTTCTGCCTATGCAAAACCCAACATCCTCTTCATCAAGTTGTAGAGTGCCAGCAACGGCAGAGCTAAGTATCTCAGACAGGAACCATTCAACGGGCACCTACAAGCCATTTTGCTCTCTCTGTAAAAGCAGGAGCAATTTTAACATCATTGTCCATTAAGCCGTATTCAAGAGGGAATAAAATAAAAAAGGAATTTATGATCGGGAGATAAAAGGCATTATTTAGGACAAGCAGCCACTACAAAATATTGTTTGATTGTAAAACCATCTAGTTTAGACCTCAAGATTTGGTTAGAGGTAATGGCTCTTTATTTCAGTCCTAAGCATGTTTATTTGAAAGAGAGTCCCACTGATTTTCAGGCAAAAGGACAGTACACATAATTGCATTTCCTCAAGTTGCATCTAATCAATCAATATGTACCTGTGCATAGGATCACAGCCAATGACCTTCACACATTATGGGTTTTCTCAGTGTACATAAGTTTTGTAAATTTCCTGTCTACAAATGTGAGGTGTGAATGTGAAAAATGGGTCCATTTCCCTGACTGGGTTCCAATAAAAACAGACCACACACATAAAGGGATCCAGAAGAGGGAGGTAGAGAGACACCCCTCCCCTCCAAGGATGTAAAATGCTGGATTCCTCAAAAGCCATCCCACACGGTTAGTGGATGGTGAAGAGAGCCAAAAGGGTTCTCTCAGCTGATTCAAGATCAGGCCATCCTTCCTTCCTTTCCAGGTCTTTTCTCATATGCCAGTTCTGAAAGTTTCATCACACTCTAGCACAGTGTTCTCCAACCTTGAGTCCCCAGATGTTTTTGGCCTACAACTCCCAGCATGCCCCAGCCAGCATGGCTGGGGCATGCAGGGAGTTATAGGCCAAAAACATCTGGGGACCCAAGGTTGGAGAGCACTGCTCTAGCATGACCAAGAAACACAGAACTCAAGAAAGGTCTCTGCAGATGATGAGGAAGGGCAAAGCAGACAAAGGATTCTCAGTGGCTGGGAACATCAAGAGCAGGGAAGCAGTTTAGTGTGAGCTCCAATAGGGATGTGTGAGGAATCCGACAGGGGGGTGAACATCTGATGGATTCTCTTCAACTCGGCCCCGTGGTTTCCATTCCGTCAGCCCTGAGCTGGCGCCGATTCAATCTGACGCGAGTCGAGCCAGCACGCCGACTTCCATTTTAAATCAGGCCACGATTTGCATAATATATTTTTAAAAGCTGGGGAAATTTGTGCAAAATTTGGGCCTCCACTCCACAAATTTGTGCAAGTTGAGGAGTGGAGGGCCGAATTTTGCACAAAGCTGGAATTAACTGTCAGAAAATTCAAAGTGACCATGGTGGAATGTGTGCATATGCAGTGAGACAGTGAGAAGAGGATGCTTCCATACTTCTCATGTTAAATGCTACAACAAGAACAACATCAATAACTCGAATCTAATGAGTCAGCCCCAAATTGCGCAAATTGTGATTTGTGCAAATCATGCTAGAGATACGGAGTTCTTGGCTTCAAATTTGTACAAATATTTTGATCAATTTTGTGGAAGCTGAACCCCTCCCCCCCGCCCTGACTTTGCCTGCTTTTGGCCGTCGGGTTGGAAATGTGTCAAAAGTCCATTGAGCAAAAAAGGAAGGGATTTTCCGGTGTCGCACATCCGTAAGTGTCACTGAATGCAAGCCTCTTTCTCCCATGGGAAAAGAGAGGTGACGCCCACTCCTATTGGGCAAAGCGAAGTGAAGCCCTTGGGGACACTGTTGCAGTGAGGGCAATACCACTTGGGAACCCAGCGGGAAGGGAAGCAATGTGTTGTTGTGCACAAACAACTCAGAGATGCACTTTAACACACACACACACACACACACACACACACGTCCTTGTAATATACAGTCATGCCTTGGATTGAGAGCATAATTCGTTCCGGAAACGTGCTTGTAATCCAAAACACTCTTATATCAAAACGAAATTCCCCCAAAAAAATTTGTACAGAGATTTTTAATTTAAGCCAGACGTCGCTTGTATATCAAGTCAATTTTTAAAAAATAAATATTTAAAAATGTGCTTGTCTTGCAAAACGCTCTCAAACCAAGTTACTTGCAATCCAAGGTATTACTGTACTAGTTGTCACAGTGTGGGTAATTTTGCTAGCAGTTTATAAGATATGGGTATACACAAACAAGTTATTTATTTGTCATGTTTGTATCTTGCCCTTCCTCCTGGGAACTTGTAGATGAGAGTGGGTAGAGTGTCAAGGACTCAGCAAGCCTCCTTTAGAGTCAGGGAGTCTTGCTGAGGATCAGGGACCTGTGGCCACAATCCTACTTACTCTCCATGTTCCATCTCCATTGGTAATAATGTGTTACCCTCTTGCACAGGCATTTTCCCGGACTTAGTTCATTAATGTTATAAACCAAATGGCCCAAGAGCCTTTATTAATGAGTATGCTATCTATGATGTTGTGCATAATTCACTGGGCATTAGGAGGATTAGGAGGAGTGCCACATGGCACAAAAGTCTCCATTGATTTCTGTGGGATGATTCCAGTGATAACCATCTAGTTATTTTTGCAATCTCACCTTGGGAACAGTGTTGTTCACCGATATCTATTCTAAAGTAGGAAACATGCAGATTTCATTAATTAGATCTGAGACCCTGGGACAGGGATTTCCTGACACAGAAGGGGAGAAATCCTGAAAACACAGAAAGGGGAATTCAATTGCAAAGCTCCCACTGACTTTAACAAGCGGGTCACACAAACACACCGCTAACCATCTCCTGGAATGCTTTGAAATTCTAACAATGAGTGATCACAATGTTAAAAGTAAATCCATTTGAATAGGACTCTGCTTCCCCTTCGTCCTACGAGGGCAATCACCATATTGAGTTTCTTGCTTTATGCCTCTGGTGCCCCAGTGAATCAAGAGCAAACAGTTTTGTATTGCAGAGTGGTTGGGGCGCAGATGGGGGTTGGGAGGATGAGCAAGAAGTCAGTTCCTTCTAGAATATATGATGCAAGTCACAGCTATTCGGACAAGTCATTACTGTCAGTGGTTATTGAGCAGTATGCAAGTAATCTCCGTTTTCTTATGCTCCAGAGAGAGGATGCCTGGAAGGAATTTGTAGAATATCCCTTGAGAAAAAAAGACTGGGTATCCCAGGATTGCTAGTTATGTGTCTATAATTGAAAAGAGGAATTTAACAACCTGAATAAACAAAGAGCTTTGGCTGCAAAACAGAGAGGGATGTTACGTTGATAGAATAGGCAAATGAGAAAATATGGAACAAATGCATCTTCTCTTGTAAACAGAAAAGATAGATCCCTGTTATTGTTGGCTGTGAAATTAGTGCTGTCAGTATTTCTGTACTTCTAATTAACTATGCTGCACGGTTTCCACAGCTTCCTTAAATTATTGACCTATAAGTGGCATAGCAAAATGGGTGGCACAAGGGTGTCTCTGAGGAACTTAAGTTTTAGGAACTACTTTAATCTTGCAGTTCATAGCCCCAGCTTGTGAGGTTGATGGCTTTCCAGTCATGTGGCATTAACATTTAGGAGCTGAAAAATGGCACTATGAAGAAGATGATGATGATGATGATGATGATGATGATGATGATGATAAGCAAGTTTGTGACACCGCAGCATGCTTTATGCATTGCATTTTTCAGTTATACCGCTAAATGTGATGTATAGTGGGCGGGATCCAGAGAGATGGACTGCTGGCAAGGGATGGGTTGCACCTCACAAGGACTGGGAAGTATGTGTTTGGCCACAGCATGAGGAACTTCATCAGGAGGGCTTTAAACTGAATCCAAAGGGTGAGGGAGACATAAACTCGGAGGGGAACAGTGGATGAAGGCCTATGCACCGCAATGGAGAGAATAGCTCCAACAGTGCCCAATAGTAGTCTACCACGAACTGTAGGAAGAAAGCCAGATTATAAAGCACATGGTCTTCGATTTCTTGTGTATATACTAATGCCCAGAGTATGGGCAACAAACAGTATGAACTTGAACTTTTAATACATGAGGACAGATACGACTTGATAGGTGTAACTGAAACTTGGTGGGATGACTCCCATGACTGGAATACAGCAATTGAAGGATATAACTTGTTCAAAAAGAACAGAAGCAACAGAAAGGGAGGTGGAATTGTGCTGCATGTTAAAAATACAAATCTCTGCACAAAAATACAGGAGGATGAGCTTGGTAGCCCCATCGAGAGTATCTGGATTAAAATAAATGGGGCAAAGAATAAAATGAACACGGTAGTTGGAGTCTACTACTGACCACATAATCAAGAAGAAGATGAAGATGAAACTTTTGTAAAACAAATTGCCAATGTTTCAAGGAGGCATGATGTAGTAGTGATGGGGGACTTCAATTTCTCCGATATCTGTTGGGAGACAAATTCTGCCAAACATGACCCCTCCAAGAAATTCCTGACTTGTGTTGCTGTTGCTGATAACTTCCTCCTACAGAAAGTGGAGGAAGGAACTAGAGGATCGGCTATCCTTGACCTGATTCTAACCAACAGAGACGAGTTAGTGGATAAAGTGGCAGTTTCGGGAACTCTGGGGGAAAGTGACCATGTTATACTTGAGTTCTTGATTCTAAAGGAAGCAAAAGCTGTGTGTAGCAAAACACGTACCCTGGATTTTAGGAAAGCCAATTTTAATAAACTCAGAACAATGATAAGTAAGGTCCCATGGCAAGCGACTGTAATGAGAAAAGGAGTCCAAGATGGTTGGGAGCTTTAAAAAAAGGAAATTCTAAAGGCACAATGGCAAACAATTCCCACAAGGAAAAAAGGCAGAGGGCAACAGAAGAAGCCAATGTGGCTTCACAAAAAGCTCAGAGATAACCTGAACACAAAAAAGGGACAGATTATAGATTCATAGATTATAGAGTTGGAAGGGGCCTACAAGGCCATCGAGTCCAACCCCCTGCTCAATGCAGGAAACTAGAGGAGGGGTCTCCCATCCAAGTAATAACCAGGCCTGACCCTGCTTAGCTTTCCACACTCAGAGAAGCTGAGCCAGCATGAGCCACAGGCCTGTATCATAAAGAAGTCAATCTGCAAGCACCTTGAAAACAATGCAATGATTACTAGAAGCCAACATGGATTCATCAAGAACAAATCCTGCCAGACCAATCTGAGCTCATTTTTTGATCAGGTAAAAAATGGACTGTGGACTGTGGGAATGCTGTGGACATAATATATCTTGATGTCAGCAAAGCTTTTGACAAAGTGCCTCATGATATCCTGATTAGCAAGCTAGGTAAAAGTGGGCTAGATGGAACAACTATCAGGTGGGTCCACAGTTGGTTACAGAATCAGACTCAAAGAGTGCTTATCAGTGGTACCTTCTCAAACTGGAGAGAGGTAATGAGCGGGGTACCGTAGGGCTCAGTCCTGGGCCCAGTGCTCTTCAACATTTTTATTAATTACTTGGATGAGGAAGTGCAGGGAAAGCTTATCAAATTTGCAGATGACACAAGATTGGCTGGAACAGCTAATACTCTGGACAGAAACAAAATTCAAGGTGATCTCAATAGGCTGGAGCGCTGGGCTGAAAACAACAGAATGAAATTTAATAGGGATAAATGCCAAGTGCCGCACCTAGGAAAAAGAAACCAAATGCACAGTTCCAGGATGCGGGATACTTGGCTCAACAATACTACGAGTGAGAAGGATCTTGGAATTGTTGTAGATCACAAGCTGAACAGGAGCCAGCAATGTGATGTGGCTGCCAAAAAGGCAAATACTATTTTGGGCTGCATTAATAGAAGTATAGCTTCCAAATCACATGATGTACTAGTTCACCTCTACTCAGCACTGGTTAGGCCTCATCTTGAGTACTGTGTCCAGTTCTGGGCACCACACTTTAAGAAGGATGTAGACAAACTGGAAAGGGTTCAAAGGAGGGCAACAAAGATGATAAAGGGACTGGAAACAAGGCCCTCTGGGGAGAGACTGAAAGAACTGGGGATATTTAGCCTTCAGAAGATGAGGCTGAGGGGAGATATGATCGCACTCTTCAAGTACTTGAAAGGTTGTCACACAGAGGAGGGCCAGGATCTCTTCTCGACCATCCCAGATTGCAGGACAGGGAATAATGGGCTCAAGTTACAGGAACCCAGATTCTGCCTGAACATCAGGAAAAAAATCCTGACTGTTAGAGCGATACGACAATGGAACCAACTACCTAGGGAGGTAGTGGGCTCTCCCACTCTGGAGGCATTCAAGGTGTAGCTGGACAGCCATCTGCCACTGATGCTTTAACTTGGATTCCTGCGTTGAGCAGGGGGTTGGAGTTGATGGCTTTATAGGCCCCTTCCAACTCTACTATTCTATGATTCTTTGAGCCGCTTATGCCAGTGGAAACCGTTTCTGCCCTTTTGTGGGTGGGATCTCTGCTTTCTGTGGACTCCCCCCTACAGCTGCAGACCACCATGCCACACCTTATGCTATACCAGAGGATCTCCTGACTCTCTGGGATGGCTTTTCAGGGAGCGTGAGAAGTGGGAAGGAGGCGGGAAAGCTTAATTGTGCAAGCAGAACTCTGTTTTCTGGATCCCTCTAGAGCTGGGAGCTAGTGCTGCACAGCTGATCTTAAACCATGGGTGGGCAACTTGTGGCTCTCCATATGTTTAGGCCTACAACTCCCATGATCCTTCACTATTGGCTATGCTGGCTAGCACTGACAGGAGTTGTAGGTCAAAATATCTGAAGGACCACAAGTTGCCCAACCTAACTAAAACTATTGAGACCTTAATCCAAACCACTGGTGAGGCCTGAATCTCTTCAGGTAGCCTTAGAAGTCACCAGCCAATGTATACACTCATCTAAATTAGTCGCTCCATATGCATGAACTTTGTGCACTCCTGCAATATAAAGAATGTCAGTCCTTCAATTTTAACTGTTTTATATATATTTTTATTGTAAACCACTACAAATATAAATATTTTAGATATGGTAACGAGTCTATAAATTAATTTAATAAATAATAACGTGACAGTGATGTTTTGTGTGATCTTCCTCCCCCCTGCCACACACACATTTGTGAGGAGAACTCACATCATGTTACATTGTCTGAGTGGTGGAAACACACAAGCGTTCATGATTCCCTACTGTAGTGATAGATCATAATCTGGAATCATTTCCTTACTTAGAACACTAGTCAACCCTTTGCTAGAATTTGTGGATATGCCCTAAAGTCACTTTGGTGGGTTTGAAGCTGATGAAGGCCTGAGGCTGGTGTACGAAGTGGTGGCTCCAGGTTTGAGGAAGTTCTGGGTAAAGTGCCCTCGGGTGGCCCCCCTCCTCTGTTGGTGGGTTTTGGGAGGTTACCTGGCAATGCCAGCAGGCAGCAGCAGTGCTCTGAGCTGCACCAACTGGCTGGGGGCTGCCAATTCAGTTTCCCAAAATGGCCCAGAGTGATGCTAAGTTGGATGTATGGTGGGAAATTTAAAAAGCAGTTAGATCCAGCTGCTAGATGCAGCTTGGTGTGCCAGGATATTTGCTATCTATCATCTATCTATCTATCTATCTAGTATCTCATGACTAAAATCATTATATATCTACCATGCTGATAAGGGGTGGGGGCTGTCACTTTAGGTGAGCTTATCTGTGAACCAGGCCTGTGTCTCTCAACCTAAGCTATCTCACAGGTTTGTTGTGAGAATAAAATGAAACCACCCCATGTATGCTTTTCTGAGCTTCCCGGAGGAAGGATGAGATCGAACTGTGATAATAAGATAAAATAAAATATTTCTTGTGAGGATTCTTGTGAATTATAAGAGACAGTACAAAGCCTTTGGAATACTGGGGGGGGGGGGGGAGTGGTTTAGATAGAGTTAAATAATAAAGCCCTAGAACTGATAAATAATAAAACCGCCACCCATGCTGTGGATTTAGGGGCCAGGAGGGGGCCAGACTTCTTTCTTTCCATGAAAACTTTTTCTATGCTAAGATTTATATATGGAGGACAGGCACTTATCCTCAAGCTGTTGGTGTTATGTGCTGCGTTGGAAAGAGCATTATTATGACCTTTTAAATCATAAATCTAAGGTGGATAATGAGATTTTTTCGCAAATCCCGCAAAAACAAATTAGAGAGGAACTTGCAATACTCCCCACTTTGGATGAAGTAAAAAAAGCCATTAATCAAATGAAGAATAACAAAGCTAGTGGACCAGATGGGATTCCTGCTGAAATCTTTAAAGAAGGGGCCCGTGAACTTGTACAACATCTTCATAAACTCATCGAAAAAAACTGGATAAGAGAAGAGATCCCAGAAGACTTCAGGGATGCCATAATCATCACCCTCTTTAAGAAAGCTGATAGAACAGACTGTGGAAACTATCGGGACATTTCTCTCTTAGCTACCGCAGGTAAAATATTTGCTAGGATTCTCGCAAACCGTCTTCTATCTATTTCAGAAGGGATCCTCCCTGAAACTCAATATGGTTTCCGCCCCTCTAGAGGGGCAGTAGACATGATTTTTACTGCACGTCAGCTCCAAGAAAAATGCCGGGAGCAAAATCAACCCCTTTATATGGCATTTATTGATCTTGCTAAGGCCTTTGATACTGTAGACCGAACAACTCTCTGGACTATCCTTATGAAAATTGGATGCCCCAATAAATTTGTGAATATCTTGCGACTTCTCCATGACAACATGACGGCTACGGTCTTGGACAACAACGGCTCTCATGGTGCTCCATTTAAAGTGGGATCAGGTGTTAAACAGGGATGTGTTATTGCCCCAACATTATTTGCTATTTTCATCGCCATGATTTTACATCTTGTTTAGGGGAAACTTCCCACTGGTGTGGAAATTATATATCGAACAGATGGAAAGCTTTTTAATCTCAGCAGGCTGAAAGCAAAAAGTGAGGTAATTACAACCTCTGTTGTGGAACTTCAGTATGCTGATGATAATGTGGTCTCCGCACATTCAGAGGATGATCTCCAAACTATCCTAAATGCTTTTGCAGAAGCATACGAAAAACTTGGTCTCTCACTTAACATCAAAAAAACCAAAGTGCTTCATCAGCAAGTGCAAGCTAACCCTTTGGTGATGCCATCTATCCAGCTTGGCAGGACAATACTGGAAAATGTCAATCATTTTCTCTATCTTGGCAGCTATCTTTCTGTTACAGCTAACATCGACAGTGAAATCCAGCATCGTCTGAGCTCCACAAGTGCCGCGTTTTCTCGAATGAAACATAGAGTGTTCGAGGATCGAGATATTTGTAAGAAGACCAAAACACTGGTTTATGAAGCCATTGTATTACCAACTTTATTGTATGCCTGCGAAACATGGACTATCTATAAACGTCACCTCCAACTCCTTGAAAGATTTCATCAACGTTGCCTCCGGAAAATCCTGCGAATTACTTGGGAAGATAGGCGAACAAATGTCAGTGTACTGGAAGAAGCAAAGACTACTAGCATTGAAAAAATGATCCTTCAACGCCAACTTCAGTGGTCCGGTCATATTGTTCGAATGCCTGACTGCCGTCTCCCAAAGCAGTTACTTTATTCCCAACTCAAGGATGGGAAGCGGAATATCGGTGGTCAATATAAGAGGTTTAAAGATGTTCTTAAGGCTAATCTAAAAAAATGCAATATAAACATCGAAAACTGGGAAGCTCTGGCCCATGAACGATCTAACTGGAGGTTGGCCTTTCACAAAGCTTCTATGGACTTTGAAGAAGCCCGAGTGCAAGGTGAAAGGGAGAAACGAAACGTGCTAAGTGAAAAGCACGTCAAACGAATCCTTTACAGGACCATCTACCATCTGGTAACCTGTGTCCTCACTGTGGGAAGCTGTGTGGATCTAGAATTGGCCTCCACAGTCACTTACGGACCCATCGCTAGAGTCTACACAATCTTCTTTAGAATTTCCTCCTTTTAAAATCTCCTTTTTGTAAAAAAAATAATAATAATAATCCTGGAAGACAATTTTACTCGGTCACGAGTGATCGCCTTGACTGACTGACTGGTGTTATGTATGTTATAGAGCATGTGAGCAGAAGCAGCAGAATCCAGCCCTGTTTTTCAGGAGCAGAAAGAAAGAATTTATTTTCCAACAATAGTACAAAGAGCCCCTGCGCTTTGGTAGGGGCAGCATCAGTTTAATACAAACACACGCTGGAACAATAGGTACGTCTTCAGAGGGTTAAGGATTTGGGAGAGAATAAATTCTATTTCTCTCAGGAGCAGGCTGGCAATGATTTGTGCCTGTCATCAAAATTCCCTGTTTATCTGACCTATTAATAGAGGGCAACATTCCAAAGAAATGTTTAATTAACATTTGTAATTAGTGTTACGAAACCTCCCCCCTTGCTTTAAAGAAGAGGCAGCCCAGAGAGAAAGTCCAGGAAAAGACAAGCTCTTCACCCTGTAATTATTACTGCTCCCAGTGGGACTCTCATTCATCTCATTAACATCACAGTAGGATGGTGCCACTGTAGGCAACCTGTGGGTGTCTAAATGGTTCACTCCTGGGCAGAGCTTCTTCCATATTAAAACAAAAAACAGGTTGGTGACTGAGCTTCAGATAGGTTTGAATATTTGCCAGCAGCACACCTCATTCAAGCTGTGTGGCACCTCAGCAATGCCTGAAAGGATATCTATGGGGGGGGGGGAGAACACAGTGAGACACGGATCCTTTTTGTCTGAGTTTGAATTGGAGGAGAACTCACAGGCTTTCAGACTTCGAGGGGGAGATTGCACAGCACAGACTGAAACGGGTTTAAGAGTGAGCCAACACAAATGACCGGATTACCATGGGAAGTGTTCACACCAGGGTAATTTGGTAATCCGTTTCATCTTCCTTCCAAGAAGTAAGGAGGTTTTTTTGTTTTTTTTTGTTTTTTACCACAGAAACGTGATAAAATGTGTAGCAAAATGGTTGTCCATAGCCATCTAGTTATTCCTTCTCCTCAGGGAAATGTAGTTTAGGGCGGTAGTTAGGAATCTCTCACAGAAGATTCTCAGGACATCACCAAATTGCAATTCCACGTTTTTACATTTATACATTCAGGGACAAACTACACATTGCGATGAACGCACCTTTAAAAAGGGTGTTTAAACTAGAGCTGTGCACAAATGCCCTCTCGAAATTCTCCACCCTATTTGTGGGCTGGAGAAATTGGCAAGGAGGGGACGATGTCACCAAATTTCTCTAGGGGGACAATAAATTCCCCAACAATTTGTCACAGGTAGATCTCACCATTGGCAGGGGATGTAGCACAGCTTCTTTCTTTTTACCTAAGAGTTTTGTTTTGTTTGTTTTTTTGCACCGCCACTGCAAGTGGCAACAGCATCAACTGTGTTGGCAGCCTGTCCCCCCCCATGTTGCATCCTCCACAGTGCCCCATACCTAACATTGTTCTTGGGCAAGGGTGGGGGAATGGAAGGCAGCCACCCCATCCACCCCAAAAGGTGAAGAAAATTTGTTGACAATTCTGCAAAGTGGCCTTTCATTTCAAGGGAGGTAAGAAAAGAAAATCTCAGAACCTCTCTGAGAAAAATGTCTTCTAAGAAATGTTGGCTCAGCTCTAGTTGTCATTCTTCAGGGTTCAGCATGTTCCTCAGGGTCTTCCAAATGTCAACTTTCTGTGGGATGATTGTGGATGCATCTTGTCTCTAATGCCGATGCTTATAATACCACTACTTACCTGAAAGCCCTGTAGGATGCGTGAGGAGTCGGTGTTGTGTCCAGATCCAGGGAAGAGGTGGAGCTAGTGCTGTGCCAAAATCTGTTATCCGATTTCCTGAAAGTTTTCTCCACCATGAAAGAGGCTTCCATTTGTCTGCCTTATTCCCAGGGTACTTTATAATTTATTTTGAATTTCTTTGTGAACTTACCTAGTCTCTGTGAGGTGGCCAAAGATGCTCTGTTTTTCTTTCCTTCTATCACACATCTCTCCATTGCCCTGCAGCCTCCCAGGCTGCCTGCCCTTCCTGATCTGGAAAAAGTCCTATGGGAGGGATTACAACATGATGTCTTCCCCTGGACTTTAATTGAAGTGCAGGAAGCCAAGGAGGCTACAGGCTGCCGGAGAGATTATTGTACAATGAAAGACAGGACACTTGTGAACACTCCTCAGCCACCTCATGAGTAAGGTAAGCTCAAGCACCCAGAATCCAACCCATGAGAATTCCTCTTCTCCTTTGTGTTTCTTTTTGAAAGCAATTTCTTTTCTATAAAATTGAAGGAGAATGGCCCAAAAATGTGGAAGAAATTTCTGGCACAGCACTTGTTTAAACTAGTCATTTTTATTTTGAAGACAAAGGAGCTGATACAGAACATGCTCCTGATCCAGGTTGGGGCCCCATGCAGGTTTCCTTCTGCAAATCTCTGCCCCCTTTTTTATTTTCTCCCCAAGGTTGCTGTTCACAGTAAACAGTACCTGCAGGGGCAAACAGAAGCTGGAGTGGGGGATTTTTGGCAGGAAACTGGTGTGGGATAGGGCGGCCATGTGTCCTTTTTTTAAAACAAAACAAAACAGAGGAGAGTCCTCCATTTGAAGGAACGTCCAGTCCAAAGGTAAGGAATGATAAGAACCGTTGCCCATCATCATCATCAGCAGCAGACTGAACAGGCACACAGGTCACCTGATCACAGTCTTCCACTCTATGCTGACATGTACTATATTTCTGTTTAAATTAGAATAATTATTTCAATTTGCAACTATACATATATATTAGCATATGCAAATTTTATGCAAATTTGTATCCTCTTTTGTCCTCTTGTTTTGAGGCTACCTTAATCATATTCTAGATTGGGGCCCCATGGCTGTTCATTCTACAAAATAAAACCGGCCAGTTTAAACACGATTTTTAAAAGGTGTGTGTCATGCCTTTTATCATAATGTTTATCATAATGTATCGTTTGGCCCCAAAACCGTATGGGAACTCAGTAGCCTCACTTCTGGACAGATACACGTAGGATTGCTTTGTGAGGCTGAAATCCTTTCATATTTCCTTGGAAGTAAGCCCTGCTGTGTTCAGTGGGACTTTCTCTCAGGAAAGTGTTTGGCCTAATATGCCTAACATGGACAGTTAAAGGGCAAATTAGTAACAAATCTGTAGCATTTATATAGAACTTTCACATGCACATTTTACAGCCCTGTGAAGTAGATCAGTAGTGTTATTGTTCCCAGATTGCTACAGTACCAATTGGATATAATCCCTGGTGGCTATTTGATTTTGTGGAGAAAGCCTGACACGAGTATGCATGCACACACACACACACACACACACACACACACAGTCTCCGTCCAGGGGAGGGGGGCGAGGAGGGGGGATTGAGTTACAGGGAAGCAGCCAGACAGACCGGCATCCCCAACAATGGAGAGTCTCGGTTGAATTCCACAAAACCCAAGAAAGGACCATCAAGACCATCAAACTATCAGGGCAGTCTCAAAGAGCTGTAAAGTACCCAGTACGTCACCTTCTTCCCGGGCAGGAATAAGCCCACCTGATACGAAGGGGCAGGCATAAGCCCCCACCTGACCTGGAGGGTGGGGAGAGTGGGAAACTCAGGGGGAGAAAACCCCTCTCCCTTCCTGTGAGGGGTTGTTGGGAACACAGGGTGCTTTGGAACAAGGTTCATCCTCCAAGCAGCGGCTGGAGTAAGCTGTTCTCATCCCCGGATCGGCCCCGGAGCTAGGCTGAAATTGACTAGTGTAAAGTCTTTAGTCTAAGGTAACTGACTAATCCCAATGTGCTAGCCTGGGAGCCTGTTTCATTGATAAACGTAGAGGTCACCTCAGGTTGTGTTGACATTATAGTATTCCTAGAAAGCTGTTAGTTCCGCTCCGTATCTTGTGTAAATAAATAAAGCCTTATTTGGTCATTTAAAGGGCTCTAGTTTCCTCTTGTGTACGCAAACCTCCTAGTCAGTTTCACTTGCTTGTACGGGGTGTAACTCAGTGCCGGTTAACCCGTTAAGCGCCGAACTCACGCATAGGACCCGGGTGATGGTCCTTCACAGATTTAAAAAGAAAAAGCAGGAGATTTGATCTTCCACACCATATATTTCCAATGAAAAATACCCTCCTTCCCAAGCTGCTATTTGCCCCAAGGTGGAAAGCATACAAGGAACAGTGGCTTCCTATGAGGCCAGTGTCTGCTGAAGTGAGATTTGGATCAGCAACTTTCTGTCTCACAACCCACTTCTTTAGCCACTGGAGTGCACCATCTGGCTCTTATAATTTGCTTGGGCTGATGTTGTTATGGATGGAGCCTGCATTGGCTACCCTTGCATTGCTGTATCCCCTTCATTTCCTTCCCATCCTTGTGCATTTTCAAATAAATAGGGGTTGTGTATGTGTGTTTTTAAAGGACACAACAGATCTGCAGGGCTGTCTTTCCCTCCAAATATACTTTCCACTGTAAGGAGAAAGTGGAGTGAAAGAGTATAAAAATAATCTCCCCAGCTAGCTGTGTCCTGTAATGATTCTTAACGGAGCTTCTGCAAGCAGGCAGTGATTTTATGTGTGGAATGAGGTTTGTCAAAAATGTGCGCGCTAGCTAAAAATAACAAGGCATAATGGGTCAAGCCTTAAGTCTCTGGTGGCATATGTTTGTGCTTTGTAGATGAGAGGAAACGCTATTTCTTCCCAAATGAATCAAGTGAGAAGTAGATGTCTTCTTTCATTTAGACAGGCAAAAAGAATTAGGCAAATGAAAAAGTCTCATATGGGAAATGCAGGACAAGAACTCTAAGGGCTGATTCACAGACATGATGGGAATAAAAATTCAGAACTCAGTTATGTGGACTATCCACAGGTCTGTTGTAGGGACTGGTTGACACCATTAGTTTCCTGACATGTGAGTAAGCTGAGGCCGTTCCTTGGGCACGTTCATGCCCAAGATTGCATGGACAAATGTTAGTGTGACCTTCAATGTACAAAGATCCAGATGCCTCTAATCCTGTGTCATGGCAGATGAAAAATGTTAAAGCATGATGATTGTGGAAATGGCGGTCATTTGACCCTTGGCAACTTCACACAGATGTATACATCTCATGAGCAGCTCCATGACTTATAGCTCAGTGTGGGAAATGCCTCCACTGAAAAGCACTAAGAATAGGGTGATGCGAAGTGATATGAAAATTCTGTCTGTGATGTTAGATTCATAATGGACCATTCACACATACCACTCATCCCTTGATTTTTCAAGTGACCAACATGTTTTATTCTTGTGAACCAACCCAATTTTTGTTAACATTTCCTCATAAGAGCAGGACACCATTGTTGCTTGCTTGTAGGGGAATTTGCAGACTGGCTCTAAAGCTAGCAAGGAAGGGTATGTGCTGTTCTTCCCCTAAAATCACTTTTTACATAGCCTTACAGGGAAAAAAAGGTGGGGAGACAAGGGGGAGCACTCATTTCCTTCAGATTCACAAGCCATACCTTTAAGTAGCTGGAAATTCTTAAGTTGCTTAACTGTACATGTCCACAATTAATCTTCAGTAATAACAGTTAATGGAAAATCTCTTTACAGACCAATGAACTGTTGATAATAGTGTAGATATTACATTTGCTACAGAATGCTACCCCTATAACTGATTTAGCTGTTTCATAGAATCGTTAGAGTGGAAACCAACCATTTCAGCCCCCTTCATCAAGAGAAGATACAATATGCCCAAAACATTTTCAACAGATGTCTCTCAGGTCTCAACCCTTTTCTTGAACACAATTCTTCTCCATGGCATCCCAGCTGACAGTGTGCTAAGTTGCAAAAATGCTCTCACCATTTCACCCGATCTGTACGATCCATGATTGCATCTGGACCGTATTTATTTGACCACATCCATGTCAAATGGTCAAAAGGAGTTTGTCTTGTCTTACTGGACAAAATAGTGTATTCATTCAGAATGATATTATTTACAATCTTAATTACATCGTTGACAACAGGTAACCGAAAAATACTAAAAAAAATGACAAATGTGGGAAACACACTTTAAAAATTACTCTTCAATTTCATACATATGTAGCCTACCATGGCTCTCAGCTCTGAACAAGTCAAACAAGAGCCCAACTCGCAAAACCTATGTCAGGCCACCGGAGGTGGAACAGCCACTGTGGATCAAACCAATGGTGCATTTAAATCAGCTTTCAGTTTACTGACACTACCCAGTTCATTCTTCCCCTGGAATCAGATGGGAATCAGATGGATGCAAACCTCTGTGTGCATGATGCCCCACAGAGCTTTGGACCGCAGCCCGGATGGCTATTTCCCATTTCAGTAACTATGCAATTTGCCTCTTCATATTACTCTTTTCCTAATTTTTATGCTACCATAGCAAATATTCCCAGTGGATATTATATTAAATGGACAATCCATCATTTGGTAAGAATCTTGATTTTCTTCAGTTGATCAGAGAAGCTAATCAGTCACCCTATGGCTAAGCTATTTGTTTTGTATTTTATCAAACTGGGGACAATTGCAAAATCTGGGCATAATCCTCTGGTTCTTCTCCTACACAATTTTTTTTTTGAAATGAATGAGACAAAGTTGGTTTTATTCTTGGATCTGTTCCTCTGCTTTAAGCTCTTGCTTTTTTTAACAAATGCTTTAAGCTCTTGCTTTTTTAATAGGTAACTTTGAGCACTCCAAGATGTGACTCATACATTTTATAAATAAATAAATAAGTCCCTTTCTTTCAATTGGAGAGTCAAATCACTATTTTACGCCCTACCTCTCTGGTCTCCCCTGAGTCTGATCGCATGTGATCAGCTTTACATAACTTCCATCCACTTAAATGACAGATAGAACAGCCATTCTGAGCCACTGTCGCTTGCATGGTGAACTAAAGTCAGCCTCCGAACACAACTTCACATGAGCAAACCTCCTCTAGTTCTCCCTAGGGATTGGAACTTTTCTAAAAACCTGATTTTACCTGGCAGATGAAGGAGATGGCTTTTAAGACTCTTGTCTGTAGAATTATTAGAGCAAATAATTCTTTAAAAAAGAAGAAGACATTAGCTTCCATTGGAGGTGGTTTTCCTCTGTCACATTGTGGGCTTCTGTCACATGGTGGAGGGAAAACTGTTTCGCACCCATTTGAAAAAGCATATGTCGGAAAAATGGACCATAATAGTGCAATCTGATGCATTACTTTAACGGTTGGAAGTGCAGGATACTCTCCTACATACCCAAGTATATTCTGGAAACCCTAAGCTATCACTGCTTACAGGCTCCACAGGTTTTTTTTTTTCTAATTTGGATGGACAGGTCCTCATTGCTACTTATTTGACTGATGTTGAAATGAAAAGGTGAATTGATATTAGATGCACTGAAGTTGAAAACCTTGCACATTTCTATTGGCAGGAGGTTATCCATTAAAATGACTCATCTTTAGTGGCCTTAGCCATTATTTATTTATTATTATTTACATTTATTTATCGCCCATCTAGCCTGCAAACCGGCTACCCTGGGCGATGTACACAAGATAAAAACAGTATAAAATACATTTAAAACAGTATAAAATTTTAAAATCTTAACCCAGCCCATATTCCCGCCTGAACAGCCAAGTTTTTAGTGAGCGTCGGAAGCTCAGCAGAGAGGGGGCATGGCGGAGGTCATTCGGGAGAGAGTTCCACAGTACGGGGGCCATCACAGAAAAGGCCCTCTTCCTAGTCCCCACCAGTCTAGCTGCTCTGGCTGAAGGGACAAGGAGAAGGCCATCTGTGGCAGATCTTGTTGAGCAGCCTACTTGGTGTTGCTGGAGACACTCCTTGAGATAGACTGGACCGGAGCCGTATAGGGTTTTAAAGGTCAAAACCAACACCTTGAATTCGGCTCGACAAGCAACTGATAGCCAGTGCAGCTCCTTGAGCACTGGAGTGATGTGATCCCGCCAGCGGCTACCTTTCACCAGGTGAGCCGCCGCATTCTGTACCAGCTGTAGCTTCCGAACCATCTTCAAGGGTAACCCCACATAGAGCGCATTACAGTAGTCTAGGCGAGAGGAGACCAAGGCATGAACCACTGATGGGAGCAGGTGATTAGGAAGCCGTAGGGGTGTAGCTGCCGTATCAGATGGAGTTGATACAGCGCCGCCTAGCTCACAGCTGCCACCTGAGCCTCCATGGACAGCTGGGAGTCTAGAATGACCCCCAAGCTGCGGACCTGGTCCTTCAGGGGTAGATGTACCCCATTCAGCACCAGGTCAACATCCCCTAACCTTCCCTTGTCCCCCACCAGAAATACCTCGGTCTTGTCGGGGTTCAGCTTCAGCATGTTATTATATTTATACTCCACCTTTTTTCCTGCAAGGAACCCAAGGCGGCTTACATAACCCTCCTCCTCCTCTCCGTTTTATCCTCACAACAACCCTGTGAGGTAGGTTAGGCTGAGAGTCAGTGACTGGCCCAAAGTCACCCAGTGAGTTTCATGGCCGAGTGGGGAATAGAACCCGGATCTCCCGAGCCCCAGTCCAACACTCTCACCACTGCGCCACACTAAGATGAAGTGCAGTGTGGCGCAGTGGTGAGAGTGTTGGACTGGGGCTCGGGAGATCCGGGTTCTATTCCCCACTCGGCCATGAAACTCACTGGGTGACTTTGGGCCAGTCACTGACTCTCAGCCTAACCTACCTCACAGGGTTGTTGTGAGGATAAAACGGAGAGGAGGAGGAGGGTTATGTAAGCCGCCTTGGGTTCCTTGCAGGAAAAAAGGTGGAGTATAAATATAATAAATAAATAAATAAATACAATTTATTATGTTCAATGTCAGTAAATTGGCAAATGTTGACACTTACTGGTAATTCTTAAGATTTGGGGGGTCCAGTGGGGAAAATTCTGACTTTTATGGTAAATCACAACATTTCTCCCTCTTTCCATCATTTACCAGAAAAGAGTGACAATTATCATGGCTGGTTTGTAAATCTCCATAACAAACCTCCTGATATAAACATGTTGATATGGTAAAGCTCAAAGGCAACCAAATGTTCCAGCAAAATAACTGAATGTCAGTGAAATGTCACGTTCATTTGTCAGTAAAAGGCAATTTAACTGAAAGAAATTTCTAAGTGTAAGAATAATAGATGTTCTATTCTCTTGCACAAGAAATAATTTCAAACTAGAAACCCATATTTTTTACAGGCCTACCTATATATTTTGACAAGATGTAGGGTATTTTTTTTTTTAACAAACTAGATGAGAGGATTTAAAATAAAGTATCGGTGGGGAATTCCATTTTAGACTTTTTTTGTCTGAAGAATGACTTGATTATAGTCAAGACAATGGATGAGGCCATAAACTTTATGAAATATTGAATGATTCAGCTGCAGATCCATCTACAGGGGCACCTTAAGGATTGAGAGAGCTTTTTATTTATTTATTATTATTTTTAACTGGTGGAGATATTTTTGCAAAAAGTAAGTCAGCAGTAAGGTCAAGTTGTAGCAATGGATGATGCATTATTGTCATTTTTATTGTGATTTTATTTTTTTTAACAATGTTTTAAATGTATGTGTACACTGTCCAGAGAATTTTGGTTATTGGGCAGTCTGAAAGCACAATTAATTATGGATACATTGTTGTATCTGTAAACGTTAAAGGCTTGGACAATGCAATAAAATAAGGTGGGGGAGGGAAAGAACTTGTGTGGTTTGTTTGTCTGTTTAGAAGAATGTTTAGAATAAATGTACATCAGCTTTATGAATATAAAAACTATTGTGTTTCTCTTCATGTTTGCTCTCTGCCTACTATGGAACCTGTGTGTTTCTGCTAAGGCTGGAGACAAACCCAAGTAACTACTGGATTTTATATTTTCAAAAATAGGGGAAACCAGCCTTTCTTTAGGATATTTTTGGATTGCCCCTCTGCTCAGTGGTTGCCCCTCCACTCCATTATGTATTTGTTTGTCCCAACAGTCCTTGTGTAACCTGAAACCTGCACATGACCTAGTGGAGCCCCCTGCTAGGATCCCTCCCCCTCCTGATTTTTAAATATATATTTTAGATTTTTTTTCTGAATTTTAAAAAATGGCTTAACTGGACAGGAGGCATGCTGCAAGTCAAAGTGCCAGCTCCAGCGCCATCTTTATTTCCAAGAATGCCTCTGGGCCCCGCATGAGCCCCAGCGGCATTCCTAAAAATAAAAAAAAGGACAAGTGTCTGCAGGCCAGTGCTTTGTTTTGAAGTGTGCCCAGCCACTCAGGGGGAAAAAAAGGGAAAAGGTAAGCTGACGGATGGTAGTGAGCATCCTGCAGGGCTAGACAGGTTGGCAGGGAGTGACACAATTTGTTTTGCCTGTGCTGTGTCTGTTTGGGTTGGGGGTTTCTTTTGTGTGGGGGTGCCTTTGTGGCACGTGTTGGCTTGTATGTTTTGGTGTAATGTGTGCTTCGCCTGGGTTTTGTGTGTGTGTGTGCAGTGTGTGTGTTTTACCTGGAGTCCCCCCCCCATGTGGTATGTGTGTATTTTTCCCTGGGACTTTTTAGGGTGGCTGTGTGATGTGGGGTAGGTGTCTACCCACACCGCTCAGGCCCCACTTTTGCCTTGTTACTTAGGTTCTTGAGCAAGTTACTTTTCTTTTAACCTCAGCAGTTTGCCTTCTGGGAAGTGGGTGTTCGGTAACTGGCCACACCCAGCATGGGAGCCATTTTGTGAAAGTGCCCACAACACTCTCTCAACATTCCAAATATACCACTGGTCAAAAAAGCTGATTGTATATGTTTGCTATAAAATGAGATTTAATAGCTAATGGAACAAGGCATAGGGATGGATCCAGAGCAGCACATCTGTGGAAGCAGCTCTGATCTAGCAGAAGTTCTGTTCATGGAATACTGGGGAGAAGTGATTTTAGCTTATTTCCTTCCCACCTGCAGCCTCCCATGCCACTTCCCACACTATTCCAGAGATCCTCACACTCTCCAGAGCAGATTTTCAGGGGGTGCAAGACGCTGCAGGGGGAGGGTAGAATCAGCAAATAAGTAAATAAAAAATCACCCCCTCTGCCATTCATGGATCTCTGGATTATTCATGAATCTCAAATTATTGTTAAAACTAAAATGTGACCCAGAACAGATTGCACTATATATGATACAATGCCCCAAGATTTAAAGACTCTTTAATACTGGGGGGATATCTCACCAATCTTGTTTATGTATAAATGTAAAGCAGCCGGGTTACTGGCTAGATGGGTGATCTAGAAATACAATAAATAAATAAATGAACGTGAGAGATAATTGTTATAAATTAATGCCATATTAAGTAGCATATTACTGTCACATTCTCCAGCCTTGACCCCTCCCCCTCTGGCTCAAAGCAGGACTCAGAGGGGGAGGGGGCTTCATCCCATCCCATCCCATCCCATCCCATCATGGGATGTGGCTTTACCAGGCTCCTCAGATTCATCCAAGGACTGATCTTGATCTTGTAAATGTAAACATAATAAGCAAAGTGGATTTTGTACAACTAAAGGTGAATCCTGGGTCTGCAGTTTTTCTGCAGCTGTCTTGGTTTTGCTTTTATATGATAATGATAACATGCCCTGAGCCATCTAGTGGTAAAGTCAGTTCTGGTAGAGCACTGTAGGACTAATTTAAGTAAGATGAATGTGGACTGCATTGATGGAAAGGGAATCAATCCTTCTATAGTGTAAGATAATCTTTTACTTCAAGGCTAAAAGAAGATGAGCTAATCATTGCAAATTGCCCTAAGACTACTGTAGAATTGGTGTAAATTGCAGTATATCAGAACAGGAAGAAAACAAAACCCTGTGATGGCAGGGGAATTTCTGATTAAGTGTTAAGCAAGAAAAGAAAAGAAAAGAAAGAAAGGGGGGGAAAGTCCCTTCTTTAAGTTAACTTTGTTTAAATTATTACAGGGCTGTGCACCAGATCTGAACTTTTCATTCCACAGTGCTCAAAACAAAAGAAGAAATGCAGACCCTTTGACAGCATTTGATGCTTGGAGTTGGCTTTTCCTCTCTGGATTGCGTTTTCCTCTTCAAAGATGCACATTATAAACCTTTTGCTGCTGGGGATGAAGAGAGAAAACAGCAGTGGGGGAAGAAAAACCATAGATCCATCTTTAAGCATGTGGACAAAGTAGGGGAATACTTAGCCTTGTAGTAAAAGGCAGAAGAGGAAATTATTTTGACAGATGAGAAGGCAAATTTGAGGAGCACTAGAAAGGTTATGTGGACTGGTATATTGTGACATTGGGCTTTGGGTGTGTGTTTACGAGGGATGCTTGGGGAATTCTGCTATGAACTGACCTGATCTGCATTTCCTGGACTATTGTGGTAGGAAGTTATCCATCGGCTTTCACACTTCCACAATGCTCCAACACAGTTCTTGGCTTCAAACAAACAAAGCCATATCACCATACATTTAAGAATGCTTATTTTGTGAGAAGATACATTTTAAAATATGTACTCAAATGTGAATGTTCATGTGATCCCCCCCCCCCATTAAATTGCATTTTAATGTGCAAATGGGAGGGACAGAATGGAATTATGGGTGGAAACATGCGAAAGGGACATGGAAATAGACTGCTTCTCGCATCTGTGATGTTTAGCCATCCCTACACTTTGGGAATTACAAAGCTACTGCATTATCTTCTGTCTCCCTTGCCCCGTTTCCTGCTTTATAGTACACATGTAACTCACCTGCTTCTTGGATCTATTAATTACTCCATCTGCCCCACCATATTTTATTTTCTTTCTTATGAAGCCCGAGTTCCTTCATGCAAATCACCAGGGAGATGGTGGAGCAGCCAAGCCACCAGACGCTAGTGTTGTAAAAGTGGACCTGGTAATTGATCCCGACAGAAAGGACCTAGGGAGTGCGAGAGTTCAGAGACAAACAACATGCAGGGTCTTGGTAACACCCTAGAGATAAAAGCTGACCTGGAAAACACCAAGGCACAAGGTATCAATATAACAGCTTCGCTGCAGCTTAACAGCTTGGAATCACTTATCCATCAGGGCAGAGAAGAAATGTACAGTCAGATTAATAACAGGGGAAAGCGACTGGGGAAAATAAAAGGTCTGAGAAACGTGAACTGGTGGATATGAAACAACACCCTGCTTTAACAGATGTATTTTGAACTGAACACTGGTAATCATAGAAAACAGATCACCTGGAACAATTAGGGAAAGAGTTATATAAGTACAAACTATAACAAAGTTGAAATAGTATTGTATTGTATACAGCTTTTCTCAGCATACACCGGATCTTGATCTGATACCCTTGAGATAAATTTCTCAAACAGTAATGATGTTGCTTTCTTTTTATTTTATATGATTTGGTCATCAGAGGTATTCAAAACACTTCCCAATAAAGCAAAGCACAGCTTTTTTGTAGTCAGGCAAAAAGAAAAAAAATTAGACAGGAAGGATTTTTTCTTAATATTTATACATTACTCCAGTAGCAGACAGAATAATAGGACCTAAATTTAGGCTGCCAAGTTTTCATGTTCTTTAACCCTTTGTTGATAGGAAAAAGTGACTTTACCAATACAGTATCGGAGTTAACTGTGCTGTGCCCCAAGAAAGCCATACAAATAAAATATCTGGTGGAAGTCAATAAGTATGACACCATTTAAAAAAAAACAACAACACCCATGCCTTTCTTGAGACCTTCCCTTTTCCAGTAAAATAATATTACTTATTCCCTCTTCCCTCTCTTATGTCGCTCAGCCGTTGTTGTACATAAGCAATCAGGTTCAATAATACCCCACAAGATAAAGTACAAAAACCTTCACAAATGGTATGTGGAATTTACCACCCCTCAGTTTTTTAAACCTAAAAAATAATTATGTGCCATTAACATAAAGATTATATAATTCTAAAAGTTGTGTGAGTAAAACTGTGCAATAACCATGGACTGTGAATTACCAGTAATAACAATAACAAATCTCACAGTCTGTGCAACTTTAGCAGCCTTTGCACAATCATCACATTTCACAACTGCATGAGTAGGACACACAAAGACCCGGTTCACATGTAACGGTGGCAAATCATGGGTTAAGTAACCCACGACTTGCCACAGTGCATGCCAGATCCGTGCTGCCACCATTTTGAATATGCAGTCTCCAGTTGGGCCTGTCGGACGTTGCTCTGTGACATCCAAACCCTGACACTATGGGTGGGCTTGCACGACACGGCGACCCACACGGCAGCACAAGCCTTCTAGAGGGCCCACAATGTGCCCGACAGACAGTCGGGCACATTGTGGGTCCTTGCCGCTCTACTACCCCCTCAGTCTTCCTGCTGGTATCTCAGGGGACCCCGGGGGAGCACCGAGGTTTTCCCCGCCCCTGCTGTGACTGTCATGATCGGAGATCGCTTGGGCTGGCTCTCAAGCTGGCCAAAGCGATCTCCGCCCCTGAAAGGGTGCACAACAGTGGCGAGGAGTGAGGTAATGGGGAGCAGGGGGAACAATTGCTACTTCCCCTCTGCCAGCCATTTCAGGCCAGCAGGGGTGGAGGAGAAGCAGAAGCTGCTTCAGCCAACTTTGCATAGGTGGATTTGCAAGCGGCCTCCTCTTCCCTTCCAGTGCTGCTGACTCGAAACAGGTGGCGGGGATGGCGGAGAAGTGGGGGCCCTCTCAGCCACATATGCATAGCTGACTGAAGCAGCCTCCTCTTCCCCACCAGCACCGCTAGCCTGAAATGTGCTGCCACTGTGAGCCTTGTGGCGATGGCACAGAGCAGAGGAGCCAAGATGGTTTGGGCGGGCTGGCTAGCCAACTAGCCCAGACAATCTCCCTTCCCCACCAGCACTGGCAGTGCTTTCGTTCTGGTGGAGGCCACGGGAAGGGGAGGAGTAGAGACTGCTGCAGCTGACGGGGTCCGCTGCAGTGGCCTGTGCTGCCCACCACCATGCCAAGCCCATTTTGGGGCTCAGCACAGTGGTGGGGAGGGGAGAATCCTCTGACAGTTGCCCCCAAGCACTGCTTGAGCACTTTGGGGGCAGCTGTCAGTGGCACACGACCGCTAGCCACTTGGCAAGAGCAGCAAAGGTTTCTTGCCACTCTTGCCAAGCGGCTCTCTTGTAGTTGTGCGTAACTCATTATGGGTTGTGTTGTCCAGGTTCAGAGGACAGGATAACCCATCATGGGTTAAACAAACCCAACTATAAGCCATGGGTTGTCAGGGTGGCTTAAAAGCCAAAAATAAGCTATCCTGACAAACTCGTCCCAGGTTGGCATGAAACGACATAAGCCATGGTGGGTTGTCATGTCGTGCGAACCCAGTCTCTGGGTTAATCATGGGTTAAATAACCCATGGTTAAGCTGCAAACCACTCTTGAAAGATCACCACAAACCTCTCTATTCTTTCTGCTTCTCTTCCCAGTAGCATTAGGGTCCACCATTTGCCTAGTCCTGGCCTCCACAACTCTCCTTAGAGCCGTACGTCCGACCCAATCCAACCCAGAGAATCCATGCATGTCCGCGGCCTAGTCTTTGCGTCAAAACCCTCAGTTTAGCCACCAAATAATTAGTGAGCTAATTTCCCTTTCATTCAAACCCAATGAACTTGCATGTCATCCATTCCTTGATTGTACCTTTTGGTTTGCTCTGCATATTTTGCTAATTTTGGAAGTTCTGTCAAGAATGATCTACCAGCTGGTTTTCCCAGGTAATGATTGTACATTATTAAATTCTTCCCTCTCTTATGTCGCTCAGACGTTGTGTGCAATTACAAGTGTTGGCCAGTGCAGTGCACCCTGGGGGCAACTCTGCAATGTCAATGATGCTATGCATGCCAGATCACCTTCCAGTGGGCAGGAGGGGCACAGCCAGTAGAGCCATGGTGCCCCTGCCCAATCTCTTCACTCCTCCCCTGACAGGGGTGGGATCCACCAGTTGTGCGCATGATTCATAACAATGATTCAGATTTGCATTCTACTGCTTAATGAATGGGAACATTATGAATGATTAAGTAAGCCTTGACCCCCAGGGTGTGGTCTGAGGACACATGATGCAACAACCTTGCTGAAGCTAAGTAGGTCTGGTGCTGGGATGGGAGAATGCCTGCAAACCCCATGCTGGAATCCCAAGGTAGAAACGAGGTGGGATAACAACACACTCAGTAAGTAAGTTGCATCTTATTTGTACGTCTGCTTTTACAGAGAAGTGTTACAAACATGTGGGACGGTGGAAGTAAAGGGAAAGGCTTCCCATGATCATTCCCTACTTTTAAAGACTTCGTTAGATTTGCAAAGATTGCTAATAAATATGCCCTGGCCGGTATATTTTCTATTCGTAATAAATAATCTTACAGGAATAATGATGATGATTGCCAGCACCCAGCAAACCTTACTTACCAGTTTGATTGCATTCACTTTTCACTATGAACATTAAGATCGGGAGTTAATTTAACTTGCATGTATTATTCAAGGCATGTCTTTTTAAACTTCTGATGGTATCATTAATATACACATATGAGGCAATTTTCAGAGATGTGTGTTCAGTACGGAAGGATTTCGGGGTGTGTAACTGAGTAATGATGATTTCTTTTGTGATGTTGTAATTAAGTTATTAAATATTCATCCATAAAAACATGAAAGAGCATTTTTCTTATGCTTCAGTACATGTTAAATATGCTGTGTGTCTTACAAGTTTGCACAGCAATACCATGGCCACCTATAGATGTTGCCAAGAATATGCTATTGAGTATTTTTTTATTATATGCCCACGAACTTTGCAAATTTAAGGCTGCCAGCCTAGGCATACTTACTAAGAAGCAAGCACTATCAAAATCAGTGGAACTTAGTTGCAAGCAAACATATTCAGGATCAGGCTATACATTTTGTTCAAGTCGCATCAGAATACTTGATGCTGAGGCCCTGTCTTGCTCAGTGTATAACTTTACGTCTGTAGTTCATAACAAAGTAATCAAGTAGCCATAGCAAGTTAAAAAACAAACATTCCATTTAGATCAGCCTTCCACAGCTTGGCACCCTCTAGATGTGTTGGACTACAACATCCATAATCTCCAGCCAGCACAGGCAATATTGGCTGTGGATGATGGGAACTGTAGTCCAACATATTTGGAGGGTGCCAGCTTGGGGAAGCCTGATCTAGTTATTCACGTATTTAGGAATACTGGAGAGATCTGCAATGGATTAAAATGAGTTCGGATTTCTATGAATCTGACCCATGGATTCCGCAGTGGACCGGCTTTTCTTGAGTCACACGGATTCTGTGGACTTGTGGAATGGTTTTTCACTTTCTGGAATTTTACGCAAATTTAGTCATGGGGGGGGAAACCACTGCCTGAAAATTCACATTTCCCCCCATAGGCTAAAGCATGAAAATATGCATTGGGGGGGGGGATTTGTACATTTGGAGTGGAATTTGCATTTTCACAAGTGCGAATGAACACAAGTTTGGGAAATGGAAAAAATCTGATTCCGTCAATGAGTGGACAACAGAACAAAAGGTACCTGACAATCCATGAAATGCAGACGGGAACATATTTAACAAAGTCCATACAACATATTCAGGGCCCCACATATCTGCTATTTTAACAATTTTCCAGAGGGATAGTTGTGTTAGTCTGTTCCTGCAAAGGCAATAAAGTGTGTTGTGACACCTTAAAGAATTAACACATTTATTATGGCATAAGAACTGTATCTGATGAAGTGGGCTCTGGTCCATGAAAGCTTAGGTCAGCATAAATTAGTGTTTAGGTGCCACAAGACTCTGTTGTTTCCCTCAGTTTTTTAAAAAATCATTTCTGCACCATGAACCTCCCACTGAAAGGGGGAGGTGTGCACCCCACCTTTCATAGATCATAGAGTTGGAAAGGAGCCTACAAGGCCATCGAGTCCAACCCCCTGCTCAATGCAGGAAACTAGAGGAGGGGTTTCCCATCCAAGTAATAGCTAGGCCTGACCCTGCTTAGCTTTCCACGCTCAGACAAGCTGAGCCAGCGTGAGCCACAGTTTTCATTGTTCTACTGATGCATCTAGTCCCGCCGCAGCTTACTTCTTTCCCTGTATGAGTTTAAGAGAATGTATAGTTACATTCCTGCTGTCTACCTCTTAACCCCCATTCACCAAGTTACATTCTTCCTTCGCTTCTTAACACAACAAATGAGGACTTTCTTTGCATCATGTTTGCTTCCAGATAATCAGAATGATCTTACCTGAGTAGAGAATGTTATTATCTGGGTTTTCCCCCCTGCACTTCTTGAGCTTGAATCTTAACCCCTTGCATTTTGTGCAGTCACCTGCTTTCAAAGCTGTGACAACAACTGCAGAAAATGTGAGCAAAGGGAGAATTGCTCAGAATTGTTGCTGCCAGATTGTGAGCAGTGGTGCCGCCAGCTCCCACCCCACCGTGTAGGTCCCTGTTGCTGTTCATATGAACATTCTGTTTTGACGTTGGGAGAAATTTGCATATCTACTGCTGAATGGCCCCTGCGAACATTCCAAGTGACGCCATTGGCTATCATCTATTTTGGGCCGTATAGGTGCAGCGATGGCTTTTTCGGAGATTTAAACCCACCAGTCTTTGTCGTTGGTTGATGGAGAGTATGCATGCCAAGTTTGGGGCGTATCCGTCTAACCATGTAGGAGCCTACACGACGCATGCAAACCGTACACACACAGACAAACTTTCACATTTATATAGTAGATGAATTGCTTGTGCTTTGAATTATTAAATGAATTATTCTGTGCTTGAATAATTACTAGAACTGTCACCCAACTGACAACATCCAACTAATCTTATGAGTTTTAGGCTGAAATCCCATACCCACTTTCCTGGGTGTGAGCCCCATTGAACTCAGTGAGACCCAACTTTGTTAGTTTGCAAAGATTTTACTGAATACTGATATATGAGGTGGGTTGCAGAACATGTCCACTATGAAAGCATGTTTGATTGGTTTCACATATGTCACCTTTTTCCCCAGAAGGATTTTATCCAATGTTTCAGTGTTTGGTTGGTCTTTTTTCTTTTCCCTTTGCACCTCTACACGTTTCAATTGCACACAGTTATTTGTATAGCCCTCCTGTTTCATAGTTTTGAAATTGTAACACCAAGGACATTTTAAAAACAGCTTCCAGGAAACAGATGGTAAATCATTGCAAATGGTGTCAGAATATTGCCTCGTGAAAGAAAATCCATACTGTGGTTCTAGAACAAGATTTGTGCTTCAATCTATTTTATAAATTCTCTTCTTTCCTCCACAATAGTTTCCTGCTGCACATGCATTGCAAGTCCATCTATATTCTCCCCTTTTGCGCTCATGCAGTTATGTGAAAGCCTTTGGTCCACCTGCATGAACATTCAGAAATGGCATGCAATTCTGAAAGAGCTAGGCATGGTGTGATATGATGTGCAGTCTGATTGTATGCATGCTTACTTGGAATAAAGTCCAATGGAGTTAAGAACATAAGAAAAGTCTTGTTGGATCAGAACAAGTGTCCATGTAGCCCAGTATCCTGTTTCCAGCAGTGGCCAGCTGGATGCCTCTGGGAAGCGCACAAAGCAGGACAAGAAGGCAATATAGACAAGAAGGCCATTGTTTGGTCCAAGCAATCTGGTTCGCATATGTATTCAGCCTCTGAACATACAAGGTAGTATCCAATGGGGCTATTGTGCAAGTGGACTCTCTGGCTGATTCCATGCAATTGGGATCCATCGCTTGCACAAGAGAGATTTAACACTTCCTATAGGAAGCCCCAAAATGAGCAGAAACACTTGTTTCTGGATTGGGAGAGGTCAGTGGAGCTCCCTTATGCGAGCTCCACTGACCTGCCCCATTCCAGAAATGAGCATTTCCACTTATTTCTGGTTGCTCACAAAAGCACTAAATCTTCATTGCACAAGTGGTGGATCTTGCTTGCGAAATAAGAATGTTAGAAGAGCCATGCTGGATCAGACCAAGGGTCCATCTAGTCCAGCATTCTGTTCACACAATCACAGGGTTGTTGTGAGGATAAAATTGAGAGGAGGAGGAGGATTATGTAAGCCGCCTTGGGTTTCTTTCAGGAAAAAAGGTGGGGTATAAATATAATAAATAAATAAACCAACCAACCAACCAGCTGCCCACAAGACACCACAAGTTGGACATGAATGCAACAGCACCCTCCCACCCATGTTCCCCCACAATTGGTGTATATAGCCATATCGCCTCTGATACTGGAGGCAGCACATAGCCATCAGGACTAGTAGCCATTGATAGCCTTTTCCTCCAGGAATTTGTCCAATCCCCTTTTAAAGTTGTCCAAACTGGTGGCCATCACTACATCTTGTGGAAGTGAATTCCATAGTTTAACTATGCGCTGGGTGAAGAAGTACTTCCTTTTGACTGACCTGAATCTCCCACCAACTAGAACCCACCACTGGGTTCTAGTATTATGAGAGAGGGAGCAAAATGTCTCTCTACGCACCTTCTCCAAACTATGCATAATTTTGTACACCTCTATCATGTCACCCCTTACTGTTTTTCTAAGCTAAACAATCCCAGTGAACTTGGTGGGGGCGTGATGGAATTGGCAGGGGTGCAACACCCCATTGAATACTGCCCACAGGTTCCATTTAGCTATCCTGGACAATAACTGTTAAAAATAAACTTATCCCTGTGAAATCCGTTTTCAAAGCCATCAGTAGTATGGCATCGACAGTGCAATTCTCTATTTGCTTATTCAGAGTTAGGTCCCGCTATATTTAATGGGGCTTATTCCCAGGCAAAGTGTATGTAGGATTTCAGCCTCGGACATAGTCGAAGCATCCCTGTATTTGACCTGGTTCACACATTACTGTGTGAGTACATTACTTTTTGTACTGTACTTTTGTTTAATGTACAAAAAGTACATTACTTTTTGACACTTAGTTAACATCTCATCATCTTTTTATTTGTATGCTGCTTTCCCACATAATTGTGCCCCAAGCAGCTCATAACATAAGAAATGAATGGCAGTAAATATAACAGTATTTTTAAAAAAAATACAATAGAAACTATTACAAACAGCCATAATATTGGCAGATAAATATATAACAGAAATATCAATACATACAATGTCCAATAAAACAGTACAAATAAACTAATCTAATCCAACAGCTGAGCACTAAACAGGAGAGAGAATAAATCATAACACAGAAATATAAGCAAAATTCCCTACGAGGATAAAATACATCTCCATTCAGCATGGGTTCTCCACAATTAGCCTACAAACACTGGTTGGCAGCCACACCTCTCCCTTGTGGCAGTCTTCCTCCCAGCTCTCACCTGGGTCTCCTCTCAGTCTCAGTCTCTTCTCCATCTCTCTCCTGGAGAGATAAAGCTTGTCAGTCCTTCTTCAAGTCCCATATACTCTCAATGCTTTAACATTACTCTATCCCTCTCTACCAAACACTCCCTTCAGCGCTGGTCTTCAGGCAGCAGGCTTCATCAGGCTCCAAGGTGGTGGGTGGGTGGAGTGAGGCAGGTTAGAGTAAGGTTATCCTTACTTGATGACTGGCAACATCATGTATCAAAGAAAAGCATTGCCTTTGAGGTAATATGGAAGTTCTGACTGTGGTGTTCTATTTGTGATGGCCCTTTCACATAGGCAAATCATCACTTGACATGGCAATCATCAGGTGCTTAACCAGCTCATAGACACACATAAGTATGGATTCAGGAACAACTACCCAGATCTCCTTGAAGCTGAGAGGGCAGGAACATTCAGACCTCTTCCGAAACTAGCTCAAAGCGACTCCACGTTGAGCCTGGGGAACAGGTAAGCAGCTGAACTGCTCAGATGCAAAAGAACTCCAAAGGTTATGACCAAACAAACAGCCTTTTGAATTCTTGTAGGAAAATAGATCTCAACATGTGATGTGCAGAGTCAGCCTTTGTAATCTATATCTGCAAACTCCATTAAGCGGAGAGTGCTGGGGTGTCTGCAGTGTAAACATGTCCCCATGGCTCTTCTGCTTGGCCTTCTTTATTATTCCAGTCAAGGCAAAATAAAAGCCATGTTTAAAGAGAGGGAGAGAAAGAGAAGGAAGGAATCCAAGGCAAGGCTCGAAATGCTGACACTTCAAATGTCCAGTTCAGAAAATCTGATGCCCACGCTACTTTTCATTCCCCCAGCTCCTGAATACATTAAACATTTTCCTTAAAAGACAGTTTTTGTCATTGCGTACCATGCTTCTGCTGTCTGGATGTACTCGTGCCT
Source organism: Shinisaurus crocodilurus (assembly GCA_021292165.1). Lineage (NCBI taxonomy): Eukaryota > Metazoa > Chordata > Lepidosauria > Squamata > Shinisauridae > Shinisaurus > Shinisaurus crocodilurus. The sequence continues at coordinate 124,733,960 of CM037880.1, read as the reverse complement.
GCACTTTTGTGAGTTTTATTCACCGATGCTATATCTGAGCTCACTGCTTCCTTCTCCTGCTTATCACAGCTGTTTCCCCCTTCCCTAAGTATTACCAGTGAAAATATTCCAAACAATGTGTTGTGGTGGTGGTGGTGGCTCCTGTTGCTGCTACTGCTCTTCTAAATCCATACAGCGCATTTGGTAATGCAAAGAAAACCATCAATACATTATTTTAATCTCACTCAAGCTCACCCATTACTTTACTAGGTTTTAATTCAGTAGAGATTTGTTACTACTGAGTGGGTGACTATGTTCCATTGTCAGGTAGGCAAAAGGAAACATTGTCAATGAAATAAAGCAACACACCCGAATCAGTTGCTGCAGTAACTGCTCTGAAAAGGAGCTGTGAAAAGCGGGGGAGTTAATATCTCCCTTTTCTGGAGTAGCTGGAGAGGTGGGGAAGTGTTGAAAAGGTGGAGGAAACTGGGAAGTGTCACATCGACAAAGGGGGAGATATTGTCCACGTCCCGCTTTTGGTGTACTTACTCCTTTGGCTCCCCGCCCACCGCATCTCTGGTGCTTCTGACTTGCGCTACCAGATTCCTCCTTTCTCTTACTGTTATTTCTCCCTGGTCCTTTGCAACTGTGTGCAAATTAGCCTATATAGGCAACCTCGTCTTGTAAATTCCCTTGTATGTTACCTACTCCCCTTCCCTGCTCCCTTTGACAACTGAAACATACAAGCAAATTGACCAGGCAAAAACTACTCATATCGGACAGCCATATGTGGGCACTTCCACACTTGTGAAAGACCGACAAAATAACAACAACAACAATGACCCCAATTGTGAATTTTTCAGGCACAGAGTCAAAAACAAAACAAAACCAGGTTCTGTTGCAAAGTCCCCTGGGATACATGCTGGAGCCAACTGGAGGACTAAGTGGGAAGGAGGGGAGAACGAACCACAGCAAACCTGATCATCTGTTGGGCATACCGTGGGTTGTTCCATGAACAACCAACTCACTGGGACTTATTCTCACGGTGCTTAGCATGACTTGTGAACCCACCCTTACGCTTAAAGCTTGGACGGATAAGCACCCACCATTGATCATTCAGTGGACTGAAGACCTTACTGCTCTTGCTACATTTGAACATATCTCCTACAGCTTTCAATTTTATATGGATGCTTTTTTGTATATATTAACATATATATATTAACATCAAAAAAACCAAAGTGCTTCATCAGCAAGTGCAAGCTAACCCTTTGATGATGCCATCTATCCAGCTTGGCGGGGCAATACTGGAAAATGTCGATCATTTTCTCTATCTTGGCAGCTATCTTTCTGTTACAGCTAACATCGACAGTGAAATCCAGCATCGTTTGAGCTCCACAAGTGCCGCGTTTTCTCGAATGAAACATAGAGTGTTCGAGGATCGGGATATTTGTAAGAAGACCAAAACACTGGTTTATGAAGCCATTGTATTACCAACTTTATTGTATGCCTGCGAAACATGGACTATCTATAAACGTCACCTCCAACTCCTTGAAAGATTTCATCAACGTTGCCTCCGGAAAATCCTGTGAATTACTTGGGAAGATAGGCGAACAAATGTCAGTGTACTGGAAGAAGCAAAGACTACTAGCATTGAAAAAATGATCCTTCAACGCCAACTTCAGCGGACCGGTCATGTTGTTCGAATGCCTGACTGCCGTCTCCCAAAGCAGTTACTTTATTCCCAACTCAAGGATGGAAACTGGAATATTGGTGGTCAATATAAGAGGTTTAAAGATGTTCTTAAGGCTAATCTAAAAAAATGCAATATACCGGTAAACATCAAAAACTGGGAAGCTCTGGCCCATGAACGATCTAACTGGAGGTTGGCCTTTCACAAAGGTTCCATGGACTTTGAAGAAGCCCGAGTGCAAGGTGAAAGGGAGAAACGTACTAAGCGAAAAGCACGTCAAATGAATCCTTTACAGGACCATCTTCCATCTGGTAACCTGTGTCCTCACTGTGGGAAGCTGTGTGGATCTAGAATTGGCCTCCACAGTCACTTACGGACCCATCGCTAGAGTCTACACAATTTTTCTTTAGAATTTCCTCCTTTTAAAATTTCCTTTTTGTAAATTTTTATCCTGGAAGACAATCTTACTCGCCTGATGATGATGATTTGAAATGGAAGTGTTAAATCCTTCTTTTCCCCTCTTTTTCTTTTTATATTAAGGGTGTGGGGTAAATGATTATTGTGCATGGATATGTTTTATTATATGTTCTTTCTTTTTCTTCTTCTTTTCCTGTCTTCTGTGGTATCTCTCCTTCATGTTTTTTTTTTTGTGGCTTGTTATTGATATATTTGCTAATAATAATAATAGTAATAATAATAATAATGGAAAGGAGGATGGGACAGTCCTATGCTGATCCCTTTGTACATGGGCACTGTGTCCATGCTACGATGGATGGATCATAACTTTAGTCAGTTCTAATAAAGGTATTTGCTGACTGTGGATTTTGGATTTTTTCTTATGGGGCCAGCTCAGCTTACTGTTACATGTTTTAGTGTAATCCAATAGAGGTACAGTGGATCTTCTTTGAGGAGGCAGTGGAGATATCCTGATTAATTTCCCTGCAAATTAGAACTGCTTTTTTATCACATATTCCTGCAGAGATTAGATGACTTCTCTCATAGAGCTCTACGTATGAATTCATGAAGTCATCACTTGTCCATTTCAGTGAGGCTTGCTAGGGGTAGACTTCACTTAGTTCCCTACCTACTCTGATGGGAGATCCATCAAAGTAATGGAGGGATTGGATGAAATGATTAGAAGTTTATGTTAAGTACAGCCTATTTGCAATTTATGTCATAGAAATCTCTGTGTGCAATTTGTTATCTTCATTAACTATATGTATCATTATCAATGTATAAATGTGATGCAAGGAATTGTACTAGTGCCTGTTCCCCAAGATGCATATATGTATCATTTCACATTAGGCATGTAAGGATCTTGTATAATCCACTCTGTTTGAGTTTTGTGGATTGTCAGGTGTCGGTCACTCATGGACAGATGCAGATTTCCCCCCTCCTCTGGAAAAGTATGCTTTAAAAAAAAAAATCCATCAGAATTTATGGAACTTTGCTGATGCATAAGATGTTGTGCACTTTTCTTAGGTCAGCATGAAATCAATGAGCAGAGCACACAAAACAAAGATTGCTACACTGCAAAGGCTGAAGAGAAATCAGAGATGTGTAAAATGTAGTGTTTTTTTAAATTAAAAAATGGCTTATATATTACTGTATTTTTACACAACCTCTGTAGTTTTGTACGATCAAAGTTGTGTACAGTTACAGAAAGTTTAAAGAAATGGTCTGCAAGTCCATGCAACTCCGAAAAGCCAGTCCTCTGTGCATTCTGTGGGACAGATTCATAGAAATCCAGTGCCATTTTCTCCAACATCCCTACCACATCGTTACACACCCACCCACACACATACACACACCACTGAATATTGAAAATTTGGTGAATATTGGCATTCATATATATGAATTCTGGCAATTGCAGATGAATTTGTGGACTATTTCCTTAGGTTTCAGATATAACCCAATGGATGATGACACAGTCACATTCAATGACTGTCAACATTCATCTCTGTATCTCTGAATTTTTGGACAATCACTACAAATGTACGGAATTGTCAGTGTTCATTTTGGATATTCACTGTACCGTACCTATGCAATGTTCAGATCTGTACCCAATGTTCAAAATGAGGGTCCTTATTCAAAGCCAACTCTATCCAGAGCTTCTTCATTAAATCAAGTTGTGTTTTTTCTTTTCTTTCCCAGACACAGCTAATTAATCAACTCAGTCCTTTTTTTGGAAGAGGCCATCGATGGCTATGAAATGGTATGTATTTGTGTGGGGATGAAGAACATATACAAAAGGGGCCAGAAGGTTTGCCAACCTGAATTTTAAGTAGCACTTCTGAACGGTTCTTTCTCTTCCCCTCCCCCTCATTAAAAATAATGCATTAAAGGATTAGTGAGAGACATAATAACTGGTTTAATAAGCTGCTTTTCAGAAGCTCTTTCTTGTGAAAGTGTATTCCATTCTTAGTGCTTTGTGTTATGTGCTAGAATACATTTGGTGCAGATGGTGGAGAAACTCATTCTTTTGAAGTCATGTCCCTGGACAATATGGGATATAGCCTTGGACACAATGTTTGCATTGTATCTGTCAAACCGACATTCATTTTAATGGAAATTCTGCCCATCTTGCATTATTGTCGAAACGTTTTTATTTTTTTTAAAGGGTTAATCTAAGTGATTACCAAAATCTTATACAATTTGCATTTGGGGGTGGAGTGTGTTGGCTGCATTCCCTCCTCACCATCTTTTCTGTATATTTGTATGCATTTCTTATTTTGCCTGTGCTCATGCCAGCCCCCACTGCCAAATCACACTCTGTTCTAGTCTGATATATCCCCTGCCTGTGTCGTTTTACTTTAAAGATAATTTTGCAGGTTAATGAACTTAAACGCAATACTTTAAAATAATCAGTAGAGATAACAGGAGGAAAATCAAGCTAATCCCAAGCCTAGAAAAGAATGTTTGATTCCAGACTCGCAAGCTCATTTAAATTCACTACTGGTAAGTCCATCACTTTCAAGTATTGATCTATGATAAGCCATTTTTATTAATTTTTTCCTTAGAAAAATTCAGTGGCATTAGAGGAGATTCAACATGCGGGGAGAACAGGTCTTTCATTTGACTGATTAGGCCAATTTACAGTTTTTCCTATTACAAAATGGGACATCCTAGAAATCCTTGCTCTGAGGCTGTAATCGTATACACACTTACCTGGGAGTAAGTCCCGTTGAATTCAGTGGGGCTTACTTGTGAGTAGACATGTAGATTGCACTGTAAAAAGCAGAATCCTTACCTTGCCCTCGAACCTGGTGAGGACGATCATGAAATCTCCTTTGCAAGAATCAAACCCTCTCCGTCACTTCTTATCCTTATCCTTCCTTTTTCCTCCCGACTATTGAAATGTAAATTGCAAGATTCTTGGGGACAAGGAACTATCCTGTTGTACTTACCTTACTTTGCAAAGCAGCGGGTACAATAGAAAGGAGTCAGTGGGTGATTTTGCACGTCATGACAACCCACACTGCGGCACACGTGGCTGGGAACAGGAGGTTGCTTCAGCTGGCTATGCATAGCAAGCTGAACTGATCTCCTGTTCTCCGCTGCCAGTGGTGGCCCAAAATGGCTGGCGGGGAGAGGTGGGGAGAGGAGGTTGCTTCACCCAGCAATAGCTGATGCGACAGGTTGTCGTGGCCCGCGAACCCAGTCAGTGAAAAATATGCATTCAGATAATTGTGTGAGTAGTGAGCCCCCTAGGGAAAGCTCCCTCACTATGTTTTGCAAAGATGTACCACTACAAGTGGCCAAATGCAAAAGAGGACAGGGCTCCTGTAAACAGTTGTGTAGAAGAGGGAATTAGATAGGCAAACAAATGTCAGTGTACTGGAAGAAGCAAAGATTACTAGCGTTGAAAAAATGATCCTTCAACGCCAACTTCAGTGGACCGGTCATGTTGTTCGAATGACTGACTGCCGTCTCCCAAAGCAGTTAATAGTTTATTCCCAACTCAAGGATGGAAAGCGGAATATCGGTGGTCAATATAAGAGGTTTAAAGATGTTCATAAGGCTAATCTAAAACAATGCAATATAAACATCGAAAACTGGGAAGCTCTGGCCCATGAACGATCTAACTGGAGGTTGGCCTTTCACAAAGGTTCCATGGACTTTGAAGAAGCCCGAGTGCAAGGTGAAAGGGAGAAACGTGCTAAGCGAAAAGCACGTCAAATGAATTCTTTACAGGACCATCTCCCATCTGGTAACCTGTGTCCTCACTGTGGGAAGCTGTTTGGATCTAGAATTGGCCTCCACAGTCACTTACAGACCCATCGCTAGCCTACACAATTTTCTTTAGAATTTCTTCCTTTTAAAATCTCCTTTTTGTAAAATCTTTATCCTGGAAGACAATCTTACTCGGTCACGAGTGATCGCATGATGATGATGATGATGATGATGATGATGATGATGATGATGATGATGGCTCTTCTGATGTTCTGATGTCTTAGCAGGTGTAGTTTGCATGACAAGCGCTGGCTGAGTGCACAGCATTTAGTGTGCTACTCGTGCTCCAAATTGGGACAGGGAGCAGCATGCTAAGTAAAAAGTTGGGTGAGGTGGGTGGCTACTAAGAAGAGTGCCTTTTCTGTTGTGGCTGTAGAATGAGCTCCCCAGAGAGGCTCATGTGGCACCTACATTGTGCTCTTTCCGGTGCCAGTGAAGACCTTCCTATTTTCCCAGGCATTTTAGTGTTTCAGGTTCTGTTGTCTTAAATCTGTTTACTGTATTTTAAATCTTTGCACTGCTGCTAGGTTTTACTTTGGTTTTTGCTTCTATTTTATACTGTAGTTTAAAACTTTCATAGTGTAAACTTTTAAACTTTTCTAGTGTATCTTACATTGCATCTTATGGTTTTAATTGTTGTGAACTGCCCAGAAGCTTCAGCTACTGGGCGGTATAGAAATGCAATAATAAATAAACAAATAAAAGGAATCTGTGATCAGATATAACAAGGGGTTTCTTCTTTGCGCCACTTGCCCTCCCATGGGGGCTTTGCACCACGCACACTGCACCTCTCCTCCCTAAGTCCCTGGTAACTTCCAGGCCGGGCTGGGGCTTGTGCAGGGAGCATGGCTTGGGCAGGGGAGTGGGCAGGGCCCATGGGAGGAGGCGCCCAAACCTCCGCAAGCCAGATGGGGAGCCTCTGCAGGCCAAATTAGGCTCACAGGCAAGAAGTTTCCCCATCCCGGGGCTAGTCCCATTGATATGGCCCTCCTTCTACTTTTAAGATCATTTTCTCAACACGGCTGTGTTTCTTAAAGAAAACAGAGCACCGAATGAACATTCCAGTGAATGAACCTACATGCCACCTTAAAAAAGTCACACTATCCACCTGAAGCACGGGGAGGGGGAGGGGCAAGGCAGATATCCCTATTAGCGCTTTCATATTGTCTATCATTTGTATTGCAGAGGCATGTGTGCATGGAGGGTGGGGGAAGTTGGTTCACTCCACGGGGGGGGGATGTGCTGTTTCCTGAATTCTGGACCTTCCATGCGCACCCAATTTGCACCAGTTTGGAACCCTGTGATCCTCCCTCATATAAAAAAAATTAATATTACATATTAATATATTTTTTTTAAAAAAAACTATTTTGCAGATTAAAGGAGAAACAGGATGGAACGGTCTGATGGGGAAACACATGCAAAAGTGACCTGGAACAGAAATAGATTGATTTGCTCACACCTACTAATGAGTTCACCCAAGATCAGTTTGCAGAGAAAGAATAGCAGAGTGCTGAGAACAGGTCCTTGTGGGTCCTGAATGGAGAGTGGTAAAGCAGAAGAGAAGCTTTTCACTGTGGAAATGTGGAATGTGCAATTAGACAGGAAAAGAAGCAGCTGAGGACAAAGTCACTGTGGTAGGGTATTAGGCTAAGCAGGAGAGGACAGTATCAGGTGGCAGAGGACCAAGGAGGAAAAGGATAGAATGGAGACTGTTGGGATTTGTTAATGAGAATGACAGTGATTTGGGTGAGGACAATTTCAGTGAAGTACAGACAGAGAGCAGAAGCCAGAGTGTAGGGGATTGAGAGGAATTGGAGGAGAGAGTGTCGACAGCAGAAGTAGGAAGTCTGGCCTAGGAATTTGGAGGCAAGGGATAAAAGGGAAATCAGATTGTAGTTAGAGAAGAAGGATGAGTCAAAGGAAGGGTTTGTTGTGGGGCGGAGTTGGAGAAAGAGATAGATCATGTTTTAATATAGTAGAAAAAGAGTCAGAGGTGAGGGATAGATTTCTGAGGCACAGGAGAAGGGCAAGGAATGGGAATGTGATTGGGAGAAGGAGTTGGGGTTGATGGGTACCATGATGTGGTAGCAACCACCAGGACACCAAGAAAAATGCAGGGATGCATTGACTGGAAGTCCCAGAGAGCAAAAAATGGTTGTCAGAAAGAGAGGGAAATTGTCCTTGGCAGAGCAGCGGGTGTCATAAGGCGAAGTGAAGTCAGTCTCCTGGAGCACATGGGCCTCTTCAGGAATTGAGGAATCAAGTGATTTATCTAGCACTGTGGAGGAGTAGAGGCTGGGAATGACCTCCCACTTTTTTCATAATGCATTCTTACTGTAGAACTGCAGGCCCCAAATGACCACAAACTGGCAACACTCTTTGGCACCACCCTTTGGTGCAACTGTATGCGGAAAAATAATCTAGAAGAAAGGCTCTGAACTAGTAACGTTGGTGCAAGAAGAAAGGGTGGTGTTAGTCAACAAGTGTCCTCCAGGCGCTAGAGATATATGGTCACTCAGCAGAAAGTAGCAATTTTTAGAATGGGACATGCATTGTAGCCCAGAGAGGCAGAAAGAAGGTTATGGCCATAGAGGTTCCCTTCCCCGTAAACTGGTTGATTGGGAGGATGGGCACAGGATAGACCAGTGTGATATTTACATCTTACAGAAAAAATTTATCATTGGTCTTCCAAGGGGGCTATGAAAATGAACAGTCTTCTTGTAAGTGAGGAATTAGAGTAGGTATCTATTTATTTATTTATTTAATTATTTATTTATGGCTGGCCTAGTGGCCTTGAAAAAGGAATGGAACTGAAACACACCATTGGATTATTACAGTGAAGACCTGGAGTTTTTATATTCCTTTTGCTATTTTTGTATGATGAGTTAGTTACCACGTTATTTGTTTATTGGCTTCCTATGCCACCGATCTGAAGCCAACCAAAGCGGTTTATAAAAAGTTCAGAAAATAAAAATAAAAATCATAATAAAATAAAATCTAGCAAAACAGTGAAAAAACAACCCTAAAAACCATGGGGCAGTATCCAAAGTTAGTCCTATATACGGTCGACCCATTGAAATGAATAGGATTTAAGTGAGTCATGACTAACTTAAGTCCCATTCATTTCAATGGATCTATTCTATGTAGGACTAACATTGGATATTGCCCCTTGGTTTTTAATATTGTTTTTCCAGTTTACTAGATTTTATTTTATAAATAAATAAACTACCCCAGAACAAGAAGTTAATTAATTCATTAATTAATTTAATCTTGTACAGCTGAATGACCCTCTCTTTTCTTTGTATTTTAGCTATGCACAGCTAGCTGCCTTTTCAGTGTTGCTTTTTAATCCATTCAGTCACAGGATAAAGAAGGAAGGCAGCAATATGGGAAGATTTGTCTTCTTGAGTCCTCCTTGTTGCTTTCACACCTACAAACATACCTTTTAGCAGAAGTGAGCCATAAATATATTTATGGTTCCTTTTCAAACTAAGTTTTAATAGATTGCATAGTTTGCGCACCGTTCCTTTGAACTGGTGCCACTTCTGAAAGCAGCATATATCTGTTATGCAAAGATTGCTGTGCAAACACAGATTTTAATTAACAGAAGAATAAGCAGGTGCATTAAAAAAAACTTGAGAATATCTTTATCCGTTAGCAGCTATTGTTATGAGCAGATCAAAAACATACATACTCTCTTGAAAGTCTTGAACTTCTTTTTGTTAAAGTTCTTTTCCCCATTCATTAAGCAAACTTAATGCATTTGCTCTAGAGAGAATTGATCACCTTTTTATTCCTTTTTTGGGCATAATTCCTTGCATTGCATACCCAGGGGTACAGAGAGGCTATGCTATCAATTATCCACAGGACTGTTTTATGCGGAATCGTTACTTCTGCTAAACAAGCTCACATTTATACTAAAGTTGTTCCCAATTAATTATGAATATCTATCTATCTATCTATCTATCTATCTATCTATCTATTATCTATCTATCTATCTATCTATCTATCTATCTATCTATCTATCACACCTAATGTCCATTTGGCCTTCCTGGAGTGAGGTTTTCTTTCCCCCCCTCCCTTAATAAAAAAGATGGGCACTGGCTACAATCTTTGACAGAGATTTTTTAGCTTTTAAAAGTCAAAGATTTCCACCTCCACACTACTCTAATAAAAAGCATGGGCATTGGTTCTCTAACTTTTAAAATTTAATGATTGTGCACATATAACCTGGCATGTGGTATACCTACATGCACATTCCACATAATAATACAATATATCACATGATCAGTACAGTACATGTTGGGAGTTAGGGCAAAGCAAGATATTACCTTGGAGAATGTGTGTTCCCAACCATACTTTAGCTGAAATAATACAAGCCAAGGCCCAAGGGCAGAAGGGGCATTTGTAGGGGAGACTCTGTGGGCAAGAGGGAAGAGTGATTAAACAGTGTGTTTGCCAGTGCTTCCCTGCAAATCCTGCCCAAGCTGTTTCCCACTCATCCTGACTTACTTCTGGTTTCAGAGCCCAACTGGGGGAAATGCTTGTTGTTTTAAACGGAGAACATAGATATAGGCATAATGGAAACCTAGTGGAATGGAGGGAACCACTGGGATACTGTCATCTCAGAATATGAACTCTAGAGAGACACTGTACAGATGAGATGCTCTTGGATGGGACTGATTATCTGGATCCATTTCAGTCGGGGTTCAGGCCTGGTTTTGGCACGGAAACAGCTTTGGTCGCCCTGTATGATGACCTATGTCGGGAGAGAGGCAGGGGAAGTGTCTCTCGGCAGCTCTCAATACCATCGACCATGGTATCCTTCTGGGGCGGCTGTCTGAGTTGGGAGTGGGGGGCACTGCATTGCAGTGGTTCTGCTCCTACTTGGATGGCCGGCTCCAGAAGGTGGTGCTTGGGAGATATTGTTCAACCCCGTGGACTCTCCAGTATGGAGTTCCACAGGGGTCAGTCTTATCCCCCATGCTGAAACTGCTGACTGAGTGGGGTCATCCGGAGTTTTGGAGTGCGTTGGCATCAGTGTGTGATGACACGCAGCTCTATTTCTCCTTTTCATCTCCAGCAGGTGAGGCTGTGGGTGTGCTGAACCGGTGCCTGACTGTGACAATGGACTAGATGAGGGCTAACAAACTCAAGCTCAAACCAGACAAGACTGAGATGCTGTTAGTGGGTGGTTCCTCTGACCGGATGGAGGGTGTTCAACCTGTTCTGGATGGGGTTGCACTCCCCTTGAAGGAGCAGGTTCGTAGCTTGGGGGTCCTCCTTGAGCCATCTTTGTCACTTGAGGCTCAGGTGGCCTCAGTGGCATGGAGTGCCTTCTACGAACTCCGGCTGGTGCCCAGCTACGCTCCTATCAGGACAGGGATAACCTGGTTTCAGTAATCTACGCTCTGGTAATCTCTAAGTTTGACTACTGCAATGCACTCTACGTGGGGCTGCCCTTGAAGACTGTTCTGAAGCTGCAGCTTGTGCAAAATGCAGCAGTCAGATTAATAACTGGGACCAGGAGGTCTGAACAGATAACATCTGTTCTGGCCCGCTTGCATTGGCTGCCTATATGCTACCGAGCCTGATTCAAGGTGCTGGCCTTAACCTATAAAGCCCTACACGGCTTGGGAACGCAATACCTGACGGAATGCCTCTCCCAACCACAATCTACCCGGACACTACGCTCAACATCTGGGGCCTTCCTCTGACTGCCACCCCCGAGGGAGGCTTGGAAGGCGGCAACAAGGGGGAGGACCTTTTCTGTGGTAGCCCTTTTCTGCAATTCGGCACCTGAAAAGCATGTGATCCTCTCAGCCAATTTCACACAAAGTGCACTTGATCCATGTGTTTTTGGGGTATCCGCAAAATACTAAGATTTACAGAATTAGTGTAAATTTGTGCAATTAGTGTAAATTTGTGCAATTTGCGTAAATTTGCACAAATTTCCTTAGCATTTTAAAAAATGTGCAAACCGTGGACTGTCTTGGAGAGGGAAGTCTGCAGAAAAACTCCTGATTTGGCCCACTTGGAAGCAGGCAAGAAGTGCATTTAGCTCAAATGAGCCAGACTCCCCAGTGTCAGCACATCTCTAAGAGACTGATCTTAGAGCCATATGACATATTTTTGTTAGAAGAGCAGCAATTTTATAGATCTTTAAATATTTTAGGATGGATGCCATCTGGGCCCTGTCATTTATTAACTTTCAATTTGTCTATAAGGTTGGAAACTTCATCTTTTGTCACCACTATTTGCCTCAGTTCCTCAGATTCCCTTCCAGAAAACATCAGTTCAGGCACAGGTATTTTTTAGGAAGATACGAAGTGCTCATTTTCAACCTTGAAAACCTTATATGTCTTGTGACCTGCACAGCTGAAGGATTGCCTGTGCCCACATGAATTTGCCCCTGTGTTAAGTTCAACATAAGAAGATCTTCTCTGAGTAAACCCACCATCAGAGATCAAAGAGGTGGCAACTAGGGACAGGGCCTTTTCAGTAGCGGCACCCATCTATGGAATGCTCACCCTTGGATTGTTTGTGTGGTGCTTAGTTTTAGGCATCAGTGCCTTTAAAAAAAAGTCTATGCTTTCCATTGATTTTATTCTTTCCATTCCACTGGTCCCATTGTATTTATTCAGTTTTTTGAAACTGTTTTACTGTTGTCCTGTTTTATTGTTTTAGAGGCTGCTTTGGACCATCAGATTTAAAATGGAAATGATGAAAAATAAACAGCAAAGGTATCACAGGGCTTGATTGAAAGTTGTTGAGTCAATGAAGCCCTATAGATACCACCACAGCTTATTCTCAGTAGGTTAGGTTGACCCCAGAGAGTGGGGGGAGGAGATGGTTCGATGCTCTCTTTCCTTCCTCACTTTTCAGCGCTGTAGGTCCACTGACACCTTCAGAATATTGACTGTGTTGTAGCTCAAAAAAAGGAAGGCAGGGCTTGAACAGCAAAAAAGCAAAAGATTTTAGTCAGAGCATTAGGGTTACAACTGTTTTCCTGCCCCCACCGCATCTCGAGACTCGAGCTGCTAAAGCAGCAGCTACTGAAGCTTTCAGTGCAGACTATTCTCTTTTGTCTGAACAAGTCCATGCATCCATACCAAAGACTGAGAAACAGTAGCGCTCTGTGAACTTTTAAAAATAGAAAACCGTGTGCATAAGAAACAAACATATGGATTAATCTCATTAAGGAGAAAGCAGAGTACTTGAAGCCTCCTTCAGTCCGTCCCCCCCCCCATCCTTGTTTTTCTTCTTGTGCTGTTATTTCCTCTCTCTCCTGAGCTTTTGAGCTTTCTTCTGTTTTTAACAAAGTATGACTTCAAAAAAAGAAAAGAAAAGAAAAAGAAAAGAAATTCTAACACATCAGAGCTTTTTCCCTTGGAAGTCGCATGTAGCTCTATCTGCAATAATCTATGATAGATGATGTGATAATGGAGAATATGTCTCAGGCCTAGCAAAATGGGAGCAGTGAAAAATTTGAAAACTTAAAAATGATAGATTGTCTTCCCGGAATTACGCAAAAATAACTGGTTCATTGTTAATTTAAAACCTGCCGCCTGGTGCATAAAAATTTAAAGCATTTAAAGCCCATATGTTTTTAAGCAGTAGGAAGATTGCATTATCTCACTGGAAAATAATATTCAAGTAACTTTCAGATTTCTGTTATCTCAAGTAAAGTTTATTTTTGCAGGAAGCAACAATATTTTTTTGATTGTGTTATATCTCATTTGCTGCATAAGCAGACTTCTTCTTCTTCTTCTTCTTCTTCTTCTTCTTCTTCTTCTTCTTCTTCTTCTTCTTCTTCTTCTTCTTCTTCTTCTTTTACTTCAGAATGCTAGAATATTTTTTAAATTAAATTAAATATTTATATTACAGCTCTCAGCCCCTCACAGGGTCCCCAAAGTAGTCCACAACATCCATAAAAACAATGTAAAATAAAACAATAAAGGCTAAAGGGGGAAAAAATAAGCTGAACCAGAAGCTAAGTGTTAAAATAATAGAAGGGGGCAACACCACTGGAGGCTGGTGACTCCTGTATCAGTGGGGCTCCTTATCCAATGCATCTTTTTGTTTGAGCTTTATAAGAGCTATCCATGGTGCTGAACTCCACCCCCTCAATAGGTTCACCACCATGGAGCACCATGGATAGTTCCTGCAAAGCTCAAACTAGGAGTGGGCGAAATGCCCACCACCCGACTCTCTGGGCACTCGGCAAGCACCCTCGCTACGCGATCCATCTTGTGCCCCCCGCGAGCGCCAGCTGAGGCGATCGGCGAGGTGCTCGGCGGACTCCGGGTCCCCAGCACTGCATTTTTAATGTAAAAACCAAGACAAACTACCTTAAAACTGCCACAATGTGCAAATCGCTGCTGTTTTAAGGTGGTTTACCTTGGTTTTTATGTAAAAAACGCAGCGCCGGGCCCCCGGAAGTAAAGCACCGGGGACCTGGAAGTTCCTTTCCCCAGCTTCTCTCGCGGGGACTTGTGCCGAGCCGGGGAAAGGTAAGTCGTGCAAAGCTCAGGGGGGTCAAGCGGGGTGAGTTTGCCCCGCTTCCACCCCCCGATCGAGCTCCGCGCACATCCCTAGCTCAAACAAAAAGATGCAATGGATAAGGAGCCCCACTGACACAGGAGTCACCAGCCTCCACTGCTGGCAACCACTCAGTCAAACAAAAAGCACAGTGAAACAAAAAGGTTTGGGCAGCATGCTGAACCACCAATAAAGAGGGAGCCAATAGAGCCTCCTGGGCTAGGGAGTTATTTATTGAATAGAGCTATGTTTCTAGGCTTTCTCAATGAAAGGATGGGTTAGTTAGGACCTGAGCAGATGTTATACTAAGTATGCAGCTGACACCCAAAACACCCCAGCCCTTCTGTAATGTCCAGAAGATTTTAGCTTGTGTTATGATGTCAATGTTCTGTGTTTCTTTGTCTCTGTAGCTGTCATAGAAAAGCAGAACATTGTGATTCTAGGATAGTGGTGGGGAACCATAGGCCCAGGTGCCAAATCTGGCTCTCCTGGGCTGCCAGATAGCCATGTACTACACTTGATCTTAGCCAAAAGGCTGAGAAGCTCCCAGATAGCCATGCTCCCTTCCCACCCCATTTCCCTCAACCGCCAACGTTTTGGTGGTTTCCTTGTTTTTGTGCAGTTTTTCCCCCCATTTTAAAAACATCAAAATGCCTCTCCTAAGGCTTAGTTACGGAGTTTAAGCTACGATGTGCTGGTATTATTTTTTTTTGTACTTTTGGCCCCGCCCTTTCACTTCCGGCCCCACCCACCACTGGAATGCTTCTCCAGAATTGAATTCAGCCCTCAAGCTGAAAGAGGTTCCCCACCCCTGTTCTAGGACATGGTTGAAGTTCTACTAGATTTTATGGTCAGAGAGTCAGGAGCTAGACATGCACCTGCCAGTCTTGGCAGCAGCTGAGCATTTAGCATAATTTCTAGTTTTTGTTTCTTGATGGGATTAACTTCTAGAGACCTTGCCTAGACATTTTTCTATTGAAGGTAGCTCTGATCCCTAGGTTGCCACTTATGCATCACCAAAAGAGAGGACAAAGATTTGCAGAAAATTTGCACCTACTAATTTATATGTAAAGGTGCACATTTCAAAATAAGTAGAATAATTCGGCCTTCCCAAACCTGGTATCCCCCAGATATTTTGGACTACAACTCCCATCATCCCTGACCATTGGCCAGGGCTGGCTAGGGCTGATGGGAGTTGTCCCCCACACATTATTTGAATTCTCTGCTTGCTCTTTAATAACCAACAAATGTATCTGAATCCCAATAACTCCTCAAACTCAGTTGTCTTGGGGTTACAGCAGGTTCTAAAAAAAGTGGGTCAAATTCTGAATTGGTGTTTCACATGAGAATGTAGGAAGCCCCCTCCCAAAACAAGTTATGTTGTAATGGGACCAGTGGGATTCACCTATCTCAGTATCTTGCATCCAGCTGTAGTATAAAATCTACAGGGCTTGATATTTTCCCAGTAATGGGGACTGGTTTAAATAAATAAGTATAGGACAATAATAAAGTAATGATGGGATGGGCATGATCCAAAGACTCACCAATTTCAATGGGAGAGAGTTTAACACATGCTTATAGTGAAATGAATTAGATCTAACTTTGGCTGCATCGTGCACCTTGATCTCTTAATTTACTTTTTGCTTCCGATGTAGGATTCAGCCTAGTACCCCATACATATCTATTAATAATGTTTAAATGTTTAATTATCAAATTCTGAATTCCTACCCTGTGTTCTCTCTCCCCCACTCTCTCTCACACACACTCTTTCTGATCATGCATATAAAGACAGCATATCCAGCCACACATGAAACTACATTATACTGAGTCAGCCCTACCCTGCTCAGGTGTTATGTCTGAACAGGGTAGAACGATGTGTTAAAGAGGCATGGGGCCATGCATGCTGACCCTGCTCCCAATGTCTCCATCCCTGCCTGCTCAGTCCCTGACCTTCCTGCATTGAGCAGAGAGGTCTGAAGGGGGCTTCAACTCATGTTCGCTTGAATGCAAGTAGAAGCCTCCATGTGATCAGGAAAAGCAGAAGCCTCCATGTGATCGGGAAAAATAGAAGCTTCCAAATAAAATCTCCCTCATTCACAATTTAACTGTGGATGAGAGGGCCAACCTGCTATGCATTACTGAGACATGGGTGGGGGAACTGGGAGGGGTTAGTATTTTCCAGCTTTGCCCTCTTGGGTATTTAGTGCAGCACCAACACCAACTTGAGGGTTGGGGAGGGGAGGTTGCTGTGGTCTACAGAAATTCTATCTCCCTCATTAGGGTTCCACTCCATTCAAGTACCGATCTTGAGTGATTGTCTCTTATGTTGGGTACCCAGGATGGATTAGGGATTCTTCTGGTGTACCACCCACCCTACTACCCATCAGTCTCCCTGCTTAAGCTGATGGAGGCGGTCTTGGACTTGGTATTGAGGACCCCTAGGATGATGGTTCTGGGGGATCTCAACGGCCATGCTGAGACCACCGGATCTGGGGCGGCTCAGGACTTCATGGCCACCATGACAACCATGTGGCTATCCCAACATGTTGGCCTAACGCATGTAGGATAACACATGCTTGATCTGGTTTTCTCGACTGGGCAGGAGGATAGTGATCTGAAAGTGGGGGAATTAACATCTATGCCCTTGTTTTGGCTGGATCTCTTCCTATTGCGATTTAGACTCTTGGCAGCCTTTCCCCACTGCAAGGGTGGGGGACCCAATAAAATGGTCTGCCCTTGGCGGCTAATGGATTCTGATGGATTCTAGAGGGTTGTGGGGGATTTTCCTGCTAGTATGGCTGGCGGCCCTGTTCAAATCCTGGTTACTCTGTGGAATGCAGAGATTACTGGGGCAGTTAATGTGATTGCGCTCAAGAGCCTTCTTCCTCTAGCAAGGCCCGGGCAGGTCCTTGGTATACACCTGAGCTGAGGGCAATGAAGCAAGAGGGAAGATGGCTAGAACACTGGTGGAGGTTGAGTCTGACCAAACACAGGTTAGAGCTCATTATCAAGCCTACTCTGTGGCAGTGAGGGTGGCAAAAAGGGAGTTCTTTTCCACCAGCATTTTCTCAGTCTCGTCCAGCGGAGCTTTTCCAAGTGATTCATGGCATTTTGCAATCTGGGTCAGGGAGAGAGATGGTGGAAACCTAGGTAGCATGCTGTGACAAGTTTGCATGACACTTTGACGATAAAGTCGCTCACATTTGTCACGAGTTGGACACCACAGTTAATGCAGTTCCATTAGTAGAGATGTCCAGAGCAACATCTGGTTCAGTTTTATAGGATGTTTCAGTTGTTGAGGCCTGAGAATGTAGACAAGATGCTTGGCCAAGTCTGGTTGACCACCTGTGTACTAGACCCTTGCCTGTCATGACATATATTACATCTAATAGGGAGGGGATGTCCGGCTGGGTCCTGGAGTTGACCAACTCCACCTTGAGAGAGGGAGTAGTGACAGGCATTTTAAAGGAGGCGGTAATTAGGCCACTCCTGAAAAAGCCTAACATGGACCCAGAAGATGTTAACAACTACAAGCCGGTTGCTAATATCCCTTCCCTGGGCAAGGTGCTTGAGCGAGTGGTTGCCAATCAACTCCAGGCAGTCTGGAATGAAACAGATGATTTAGATGCATTTCAATCAGGCTTCAGCCCTAGTTTTAGAATGGCACCTGCCTTGGTTGCCTCACTTGGGTGTTCTGAACCTGTGCCTGGGTGGGGTAATGGACCGGATGACGGCCAATAAACTGAGACTCAATCCAGAAGAATAAGAGGTACTGTTAGTGGGTGGTTCATCTGTTCAGATAAGTGATGTCCAACCTGTTATAGAGAGGATTGCACTCCCCTTAAAGGATTAGATTTGTAGTTTGGGGATGCTCTTGGATCCAGCATTGTCACTAGACGCACAGATGCACTTGGTGGCATGGAGCACCTTTTATCAGCTTGAGCAGATATTCCAACTACGTCCTTATCTGGACAGAGATAGTCTAGCTACAGTTATCCATGCCCTGGATAACCAAATAGAACCTAGCAGATTGCAAAGGTTTAAAATACAGTACCAGATTTCAAACAGAAACTGAAAAATTAAAATGCCTCAGAAAATAAAAAGGTCTTCACCTGCTGCTGAAAAGAGCACAATGTAGGTGCCAAGAGAGCCTCTCTGGGCAGCTCATTTCACAACCTGGGTGCCATAATAGAAAATACCTTCTTCTTAATAGCCACCCACCTCACTAGCTTTGGCAGGGGCTCTCGGAGAAGTACCACTGAAGATAATCTTAGGGTTAATACCAGCACTTTGATGCTAATACCAGCACTTTTGAATCAGGCCTGGAAATGGACTGGCAGCCAGTCTATAATCTCATAGATTATTGCAATGTGTTAAATGTGTAGCTGCCTTTGAAAACGGTCTGGAAACTTCAGCTTGTTCAAAATAGGGCAGCAAGACTGTTAATGGGAACTGGCCAACATGATCATATTATGCCAGTATTTTTCCATCTGCACTGGCTGCCAGTCCATTTGTACTCTAGTTTTAAACTTTTAATTTTTTATATTGTATTTTACGGGTTTAATTGTTGTGAACTGCCCAGAGAGCTTCGGCTATTGGCAGTTAATAATAATGTAATAAACAAACAAACAAACAAACGTGATCAGGGAACCCTGCTTGGGTTCCATGTGATTGGGAACCTTGCTTTATTAGTGTGAAGGATCAGCAACCGGATCCTTTGCGTGAGTTCGGCAACTCTAGGGTTAACCGGCAAAGTAATACGGCCCGTATCGGCTTTCTAGTACAAGAGGAAAAACCACGACCCTTTGTATGCCCAAATAAGGCTTTTTATTAGTTTACACAATAATCAGGTCGGAACTAGCAGTCTTCTAAGAACACGTTTACAGTCAACACAACCTTAGCTGACCCGCGTCTTACCCAATGAGCGGGCTCCCTGGCTAGCAGATTGAATCAGGTCAATATCCTCACATCAGAGACAGTACTCTAGTCAGTGTCAGCCCAGCTCACGATCGGCGCTTCGTGGAAGAGAACGGTGCACCCGGACGGCTTGTTCTTAGGTGGATCTGGCCCCGTGGTTCCCAACAACCCACTACCGGAAGGGAGAGGGGTTTTCTACCCCGGATTTCCCGCTCTCCCCGCCCTCTGGGTCAGGTGGGGGCTTATGCCTGCCCCTTCGTTTAGGTGGGCTTATTCCTGCCCGGGAAGAAGGTGACGTAGTGGTACTTTGCAGCTCTTTGAGACTGCCCTGTTTGTTGATGGTCCTTGATGGTCCTTCCTGGACTTTTGTGGATCTCTGCCGAGGCCCTCCTTTGTTGGGGCTGATGACTTGTCTGGTTGCTTCCCCGGTGACCTCATCCCTCCTCCCTTGCCCCCTCCCTTGGGGAAATGTGTGTGCGTGTGTGTAACTGGGGTTTGGGCTTTCTCCACACCCTCCCATTTGGGGAAAGATGGCATTGGGGTCTACCACCCCAATCCCTATCTAACTGTCTCCTACTGAGAAAGCCCGGGACAACCCATCTGCCACGATGTTGTCCTTACCCTTGATGTGCTCTACTGAAAAATCGAAATCCTGTAGGGCCAAACTCCACCGTAACAGCTTCTGGTTGGACCCCTTCACCCTATCCAGCCAGCACAGGGGGGAATGGTCGGTCTGCAGTCGGAACCGGCGGCCCCACAGGTAGGGGCGAAGCTTGGTCACTGCCCACACTATTGCTAGGCACTCTTTCTCGACAGTGGCCAAGTTCCGCTCCCGAGGCAAAAGTTTTTTACTTAAAAAGGCGACCGGGCACAGCCCCTGCTCTGACCGTTCCTGCAGCAAGACGGCTCCCATCCCCGCTTCCGAGGCATCCGTCTGCAGAACAAAAGGGGCTTCAAAGTCTGGGGCTTGCAGCACAGGGGCTGCCATCAGGCAGGCTTTCAGTCCTTCAAACGCTGCCTGGCAAGCGGCTGACCATTGGACCTTAACGGGTTGCCGCTTCTTGCACAAGTCAGTCAGGGGGGCGGCTAGCTGGCTAAAATGGGGCACGAACTTACGATAATAGCCAGCCAGCCCTAAAAAAGCTTGGACCTGCTTTTTCGTCTGGGGTTGGGGCCAGGTGCGCACCGATTCTATCTTGGCTTCTAGGGGCTTGACACTACCTCCCCCTACCTTGTGTCCCAGATACTCCACCTCCCCCCTCCCAACCTGGCATTTCTTCGCCTTTACCGTCAGCCCTGCATCCTGAATCCTCTGAAACACCTGGCGGACATGTTGCAAATGCTGCTCCCAGGTGGAACTGAAAATGGCGATGTCGTCTAGATACGTGCAGGCGAACTCCCCCAGCCCATTTAGCATTCCGTTTACCAACCTCTGGAAGGTAGCCGGACCATTGCGGACCCCAAAAGGGAGGGTGGTGAATTGGAACAACCCCAGGTGGGTCACAAAAGCAGACTTCAGGGCAGCATCCGAATCGAGCGGGACCTGCCAATAACCCTTTGTCAGATCCAGGGTGGTGATGTACTTGGCCCCCCCAAGCCTCTCCAACAGCACATCCATGTTGGGAATGGGGTAGGGGTCAGGGACGGTCACTTTGTTTATTTTCCGGTAGTCTACGCAGAACCGGACACCCCCATCCTTTTTGGCTACTAACACGATCGGGGAGGACCAGGGGCTCGAGCTAGGAACAATGACTCCCAAGTCCAGCATGGCTTGGACCTCCTCGGCCACGACTTGGGCATGGGGCCCCACCGCTCAGTAGGGTAGGGATTGTATGGGGGGGCTATCCCCTGTGTCAATGGTGTGTTGTGTGAGTGTGGTGCATCCCGGACGGTCCGAGAACATGGGCTGAAAATCTTCTAAGACCTGGGTGATCTGTTGCCGCTGCTGTTCGGACAGAGAGGGGGACAGTTTGATCTCCTCCATTCCTCCCCCTTCCCCCCACTCGGCCAACAACCCTCCGTCAGGGTCTCCCGGTTCCACACACTCCTGCACTCCCCCCACCTTCGTTCCGCGTTCCACATACAATTTCAACATATTTACATGGAAAACCTTTTGCCTCCCCAGCTGTCCCAGGAAAGCCACTTGATAATTCACCTCCCTCGACCTTCCAATCACGGTCCCTGGGCCCTCCCACTTCAAGCACAATTTGTCCGTCTTTTGGGGGCGCAGTACCAACACCTGGTCCCCCACTTCAAAAGTCCGTGGCACAGCCGTCCTGTTGTACCACGCGCTCTGCCGCTGCTGTGCTGCTTCGAGATGCTGCTGCGCCGTCTCCCTCACCTCCCGAAGGACAGTCTGAAGGTGCTGCATGAAAGTATGCACAGGCATGGAGGCTTCTGCGGCGACCCCCTCCCATTCCGCCCGCAACAGAGCCAAAGGTCCCCTGAGCTCCCTTCCAAACATCAGTTCGTTGGGGGAGAATCCCAGGCTTTCTTGGGGGGAGTCCCGGTAGGCAAACAACAAGTAGGGGAGGGCTTGATCCCAAGTCCCAGGGTGCTTAGCTGCATATGCCCGGATCATTTTTTCAAGAGTCTGATTGAAACGCTCCACCAACCCATTGGTCTCGTGGTGATATGGCACCGAAGTCAGGTGCTCCACACACCCCAGTTCCCACATTTTTTAAAACAGTTTGGACACGAATCCCGTGCCGCAGTCCGAAACCACCGTGTGGGGCATTCAGAATTTGTCCTGGCTCCACCGCAGCTGCTCCGGTGAGGCAATGCGCATCAATGATGCCTGGGAGATGGCCCCTAGCAAATGCTGTCCTCCGCTCCTCAGGGACCGCGCTGTATCTTCCCCGTCTTCCTCGAGGGACAAGCTGGACTGCTGATCCTCCTCGTGTTCCTCCGGTTCGCGGGACTCTGGAGCCAGCATCCTCCCCACCTTGCCCGGCGATGTCTTGGCGTTACGGTTCTTCGCGAGGAGTTTGGGGCAGCTCCTCTTGAGGTGCCCCGGCTCTTTACAATAAAAACAGCCGCTGGCGCTGGGGCTTTCTTTGGGCTTGCCTAGGGCTCCCTCCCGAAGTTTGGGGTTGCCCTTTTCTGCGCTCCCCTTTGCCCCGCCACGATTGAGGTTGCCCCCCTTTGTTCCTTTGGGCTGCCGATACAGTCCCATTTGGTCGGCCAACTTGCCCATTTCCCTACAGTTTGGGGGGTCCCGATCCCTCACCACCGTAGCTAAGTCCTCAGGGATAGTGGCACAAAATTGCTCCTGGATCATGAGCTCCCGCACCTCCGCCAAAGTGGTCTTCCCGGTGGCCCCAATCCATGCGTCCCAAACCTGCCCCAGGTGCGCCATCCAGGAGGCATACGTGTCCCCTGGGGTAGGCTGTCCGTAACGAAATTTACGGCGACAATGCTCGGCGGTGAGGGCAAACCTCTCTCTCACCGCTTCCTTGAACGCCCCATAGTCCAAGGGGGCAGTTTGGGTGTGAATACCCAGGAGATCAGCCAGTTCCCCGCTGACCTGAGTCCTCAGGGCCGACATCCTTAAGTTGTCCGGCACCCTCTGCTCCAGGCAGGCAGCCTCGAACAGGGTGAAAAAGATCAGCACATCCTGTCCCGACTGGTAGGTGGGGAATTGCTTCCTGTCCCATTTAGGGGTCGTGGTACCCCCACCCTGGGGTGTAGGGGTTCCCCCTTGTCCGGTGCCCATGGTCAGCCTGGCCAACTCCAGCTGCATCTGTAGCGCTACTTGTTGCTGCTGACACATGTCTTGTTGATGCTGCATCAACTCCCTGGCTTGCTGCCAATTGAGTTGGAGAAAGAGGGCATCCAACCCTCCTCCCCCCATGGCTCCGCCAGCAACCCTTCTGTCGAGGTCTTCCTCTACCTCAGGGTCCCTTATCTCGCTTCTCTTGCCGCTACTGGTAAGGCTGGGGCTACCCCACTGCTTGGGTTCCTGCCCTCCTAACAACGATGAGGGGGCTCCCCCCCTTCTTGCCTTGCAGTCTTCGGCCGCACCACCCACTCCATTGTGGAGGTCTGGGTTGGGGTCCCTGGGCTGCTCACTAGCTCCGCTTGCTCTTGGCTCAGGTTATTCATTTTCTTTGCTCTGAGCGCTCCCCAGCAATCTACTAGCCTGCCCGAAGCCCTGTTAGTTCCGACTGTCAAATGTGTAAATGTGGTTTCCAATTGTCCCGTCGTCTGCCACCATGTGAAGGATCAGCAACCGGATCCTTTGCGTGAGTTCGGCAACTCTAGGGTTAACCGGCAAAGTAATACGGCCCGTATCGGCTTTCTAGTACAAGAGGAAAAACCACGACCCTTTGTATGCCCAAATAAGGCTTTTTATTAGTTTACACAATAATCAGGTCGGAACTAGCAGTCTTCTAAGAACACGTTTACAGTCAACACAACCTTAGCTGACCCGCGTCTTACCCAATGAGCGGGCTCCCTGGCTAGCAGATTGAATCAGGTCAATATCCTCACATCAGAGACAGTACTCTAGTCAGTGTCAGCCCAGCTCACGATCGGCGCTTCGTGGAAGAGAACGGTGCACCCGGACGGCTTGTTCTTAGGTGGATCTGGCCCCGTGGTTCCCAACAACCCACTACCGGAAGGGAGAGGGGTTTTCTACCCCGGATTTCCCGCTCTCCCCGCCCTCTGGGTCAGGTGGGGGCTTATGCCTGCCCCTTCGTTTAGGTGGGCTTATTCCTGCCCGGGAAGAAGGTGACGTAGTGGTACTTTGCAGCTCTTTGAGACTGCCCTGTTTGTTGATGGTCCTTGATGGTCCTTCCTGGACTTTTGTGGATCTCTGCCGAGGCCCTCCTTTGTTGGGGCTGATGACTTGTCTGGTTGCTTCCCCGGTGACCTCATCCCTCCTCCCTTGCCCCCTCCCTTGGGGAAATGTGTGTGCGTGTGTGTAACTGGGGTTTGGGCTTTCTCCACAATTAGAGTTCACAATTGTGTAGTAACGTCTACTCATGTTCAAGAGAACATAAGCAGATGCTTCCTTTGGATCGCCCTACTCAATGTGGGAAGATCAGGGACTGAGAGAGTGGAGATGGAACATGCAGGGGCACTGAGGGAGTGAGCAGCAGGTGTGACCCTGTGTCCTGTACATGCATTGCTCTACCTGGTTGAGACATAACAGTTGAACATCCTGTAACACCTACTCCTGTAACATCTACTCTGACTGGCATTGGTTTGCCCTGCTGCTGGAGATCTTTTTAACATCTGTCAGGGACTGAAGCTGGGATCTTTAGGATATGCTCTACAATGGAATTATGGCTCTTCCCTTAACTCACTGGGCAAGGAAGTATTGCTATGGTCATTATGCAATGGAATAATTAAAGAAGGGTCTTCCTCCTCCTCACAATGATAAGTAGCTCTTGTTGCTACATTGTGGAGAAAAAGCTAGCCCAGACAACCCCCCTCCCACCTCAATCAACAAAGACTCTGCCTAGGGCAGAGCCAGCCATCTGCATACATTCCCTTCCATGGGTCCTTCCCCCCCACACACACACACACATGTCCCAGTGGCTCAACAATCCTTGGGCTGAGTGCAGCCAAAGTACCCAGGACACAGGAGGGCGGCTGGAACAACTGGTTTTCCCCACAGGCAAGAAGGGAGGGGGCAAAAGTGGAGGGGGGAGCCGAACCAGAGGAAAAGGTGGGACTTCGGGTCCCAAGAGAGTTGTTGGTCGGTGGGCACAAAGCTGTGCGGACGTCTGGGACCTTGGTCCAGGCTCAGAGAAAAAAGCTGAACCACCGAGAACCAACAAGTTGCGGCTCTCGAGGAACTAAGGTCAACTCAGGTAAACCTTGTATGTACTGCTGCTACTCTCTCGCTCTAGCTGTTGTAATCGCTGGCGCGTGTGACTTATTACCGCTTCTGTATATGTTTTGATACGCTCAATTAAACTCTGTTTACCTATAAACAGTGTAGTAGCGTCCATTTATAAAATTGATTCATTCACTGTTTTAGCATTAAAAGTGGTTGTGGCTTTCTTCTAAGTGTCAGAGAGCTGCGTAGGAAGGGTTAGCTTCGCTCCACTTAACCCTTTAGTTCCTGAACCCACACAAAGGACCGGCTTTGGTCCTTTACATAAACCCTAACTGATTTTTGGTCTATAATGAATTGTTTTTCTTGTTACCCTTCCGCTGTTACATGCATAGAAGTTAAAATAAAGAGATGTTTTAATATTGTCAGTGGAATCCTATCTCCAAAGGAACTATGCCTTCTTTACTTCACTAACAGGACCATTAGACCTAGAAACTTAAGTTTCCTGGTTTTCTTGGTTGAACATTTAAAACATTCTAATTTCTAACACTGAAATGCTTACCCTGTTAAATATCTACACCAAAAGCCAAATGAAATGAACTTGCTTACAAAGCAATAAAACAGCATCTGACTTTGTGCAGCTCACAAATTATCTCTCTGTAATATTAACGATTGGGGTTTCAGAATTTCAGCATTACATAATTGCTTCATCCAAGCAGTTTTCAGTGAGTGGTTGCATTTCTCTTAATAAAATTAAACTAGTGACATTTAGAAAAGAAATATTGTCCCAAACTTCATCGTTTCAATCTATGAAGATGGAACAGCTACAAAAAAACCCATACCTTTTGTATTTCATTTCATGCCTGGTAGCCAGCACATTGCATCTGTTTAAAAATTATTCAACATCCTATCCAAAATAATGTGCAAGAGTTGGGTTGTCTTTATCCAGTTGGGTTGTCCTTAAATAATCCTTCCACTTACCTCAGGCTCTAATTTATTTCACAGTTAAGTGTTTAATCAGTGGCAAAGTGAATTGACATTACAGAGCCCCTAGATAGTGTGGGGCTCTTTATTCATCTATTTAGATTTTTGAGTAAGTCATCTTATAAATGTTAGGGATGCTAGAGGCTTTCATTCGGCCCACATTTTTAAGCAAACAAATCTGATCCTCATTTCCTGGACTAATCGGAATGCAGTTATTCTTTGACACTTTCCTGAATTTTGTGATACAGTTCTTGGTATTAAAAAAAGAACAAAAATACATTTAAAATGTATTTTAGGTAAAAAAAAATATGCATATTTTTAGCACTGTGTACAAAATTATGGATTTTTAGGTGGAAATGCATACAAAATACATATTCTGTGAAAAAGTTCATTAAAAATGTAGATTTCATGCTTTTTAAAAAATGTACAGATCGATGCAGACATGTGATGGAATGGACTCAAGAATGAACATGTCCAAAACTGTCAGGACTGGCTCCCTCACAACATCAGCAACTATACACATGTTAAAGAAATAGCGTACTCTTTTATTGCAGCAGAACACAAACACAAGGACCTAACCAGAGTCCATGGATTAGAGCCCTTAGTGTGTCCAAGTTCAATACATTCAGGTAATCCAAACAGGAGCCAAAGATGGGATCTTAAAGTCCAGCGGTATAATCCAAAGCAGGGTCCCAAACACACAGGATTCAAGGCATGTAGTCATTTGGGGTCCAAGCAACGGAGTGTCCGGTACCAGCAATGTTGTACTCACAAATCTGCTTTGCCTCGGCACTAGCTTTTATGCAGGGGTGGAGTGACTAGAGATCCTCGCTTCTCAATCTAGCTTTACAGGGAAACTTAGCTGGGAGATGAGAACTTTGTTTGGCTAGTTTCCTTTCCCCTCATCTCTTCAGCCGGCACCATTGTCAAGGAGAAAGCTTTGGGCATGCCCCTTGTTTGGCTGAACCTGCCTGCTGCCCACTTGACAAGGAATGTTCTTTAGGCTGGGCCCCCTCAAGTACTTTTCCCATGACTAGGTCTGATGGTATTTGAGGAGTAGCTTCCTATCCCGGCCTGCAGTCTGCTGTGAAACCAGGCAGAGATGACTTCCTAGCCTCCTGCCAGCCCACATCTTGACTAGACCCTAAATCATATTCTTCTATCTCTGAATCAGACTCTTCCCCTCAGACTGCAGCATCAGGGGCAGGAATGACAAAAACTGACATGGACTGGAAATAGAGTGCCCATGGGAGGGAAATGGACTTATGAAAGCTGACATCATGGACCGGAAATAGACTGATCCACCCATCCTTACAACATGACCATGAGCAAGATCAGAACTCACTGCAGACACTGCAACTTGTGAGTCAGGTCAGAATTAGATATTACATGACAAACACAGGATTCCCAATCACATGTTTGCTTCCTAAATTGAGTGCATGGGTGGGTGTTTGCCGGGGAGAAGTTGAAGGTGAGCGGTGGATTCTTAATCCTTTCCCAGATAAACACAGGTAGTGGCCCCCCAATACTAGTTACTTTTTGTTGTTGGAGCCTTGCTGGGGGGAAGTGGCTAGGTGGAGGGGTGTGTAGAAAAGCTCCTTTTGTTCTGCATATCCCTTTCCCCAAGGGATACTCACACTGAGCTCATTTACCCCACTTCCTCTTGACACCGTTTCCTCTTTATCCACATGGTGAAACCATGAAAATGACTTTTCCTATCTCTTCCTGCCCTTGTCTATCTTGCTGCGGGTATGAAAGTGTAAGCACTTCAGAAGAAGTTACTCCAAACATTTTGACATTTGGCTTAGTTCATCAGAAATTCCATTGCTTATTCAAAAATTGTCACCATTGTGTCTAATATACCTATATATCTATATGAGTTCCTCAGAAGAAATCAGAAACGTAAGAATATTTTGGACATTGCAATAGCAGTGTGGTGTTTGTTTGAAAAGGGAACTGTGTGGGCACCATTCTGTTTGGGAAGCCATTTGCACGAAGCAATTTCCCCCACATGGCTGTGATGATTTCAGCCACACCAGTGCAACCCCGGGGAGGCTGCTACTAGGATTGAAATTGCTATAATGGTGTGAGAAGCTTCTTCACACACATGGCTCCCCACGTAGAATGATATCTGCCCAGTTCCCTTGTCAATCTGCTGTTATAATGTGTGTATTACTGAGCTTTAGGCAGAAGAGTAGGAGAGATCACATCAAAAAACCCTTTTCTGGTGTCATTCGTTTTCTCCTCATGGAACTGGATAAGCTGGGGCATATTCAGAGAGAATCATCGTCATCGTCATCATCTACAGTATTTGTATACCGCTTATCTAAGTAGATTCTGAAGCGGTGAATGGTAAAAAGACAAAAACAGATAAAAGAAAAAAACAGCAACAATACATTGAGAACAAAGTAACAATTACAGTGGTGGCTGGAGAGTAGAGAAGGCTTCCCAGAACAAGGAGGTCTTTAGCAGGTGCCGAAAGCAGCACAATGTTGGAGCCTGCCTGACTTCCAGAGGCAGGGAGTCCCACAGAAATGGAGCCACTGTGGTGTAACCCCACAATTCAGTTCCCTGGTGTATGTCTGCTTTTGTATATTTAGTGAGTATAGAATGTTGAACTGAGTGGGTGTGGTTTGTGATGTCTTAGAAAGGGTGGGAGCAGGAGTATATAAGGAGTGAGTTAGTGTGTTAGGTTAGAGTATGTTGGGAGTATTAGAGAGTTTGGGAGTTAGGTTACTTGGGTTATTCGTGTCTTGTCAGGAGTTTTAAGAGAAATCAGTGCTTGTATGAGGAGTGAAAGTATTTAGAATTACGTATAGGGACTTAGGTTAATTATCAAGTGTTTGGTGTAGGCAGGTTTAAAGTTATTTCCTGGAACTAAGATTTTGAGAATTAAAATAAATGTACTTTTATTTTGTTTGCTACCCAAATCCTATGTGTCAGCTTGGCGTTATTAACCTGCATTACTTTTAAATCTGCACACACACCTTTGTACCCACAATATAATAAATTTAAGCTAGATCCTTAATAACCAGTAATCTTTTCCCTCATTAGTAGGGGAAAGGTTTCATTTGACCCTCCACTCAGGTTTTTAAGTGTTGATGCTTAGCCTGAAAAGGGTTTATGCGCGTGGTCCTAAAGAGTAAGGGACCGTGTCGTCGCAGCCACCACACTGAAGGTCCTTCTGGTGGACTCCAATTGGGCCAAAGGTCCATGAGGAACCACAAGGAGCATGCCAACTGATGACCTCAGTGACTGAGTAGGTTGGTATGGGAGGATGCACTCTCTCAGGTAACTGGTCCCAAGTTGTTTCAGGCTTTGTACACAAGTACCAGAACCTTAAACCTGACCTGGTAGTGAATAAGTAGCCAGTGCAGTTCCCTCAGCAAAGGAGTTGCATGCTGAAAAGTGGCAGCTCTTGACAACAGCCGAGCTGCTGCATTCTGCACTAGCTCCAGCTTCCAGAGCAGCCTTAAGGGCAGCCCCACATAGAGCGCATTGCAGTAATCCGGTCTTGAGGTTACTAGTGCCTGTATCACTGTGGCCAAGCTGTCCAGGAGAGGTCATAGCTGGTGAACCAATCGAAGATGGTAAAAGGCACTCTGAGCTCAAGCAGAAAGATTCAAGGTGGTGAGGCAGCAGGAGGTGAAGCACATGTGGGCAAAAAGCCAGCTAATTCAGGGGGATCAGATGCAACAGAGATCATCAGGGCCCCTGTAACTTTATTTCAGCAAGTGCCCATGGACAGCAGGGTGATGGGGCAGATGGCCTCCCAGAGATTCCGGGCTCCAAATGAAAGATTTGGGATTCCAGCCCTGGTGGGCCTCTGGTCCAGATCAGTTTGATATGACCTAAGATTGTTTCTCAAGGTTGTATCTCAAAATGCCCTTAGTGTTGTGTTAACTGAAGATGATAACTGAACATATTTTTAGTTGATTAGTATAAGCTGCCAGTTTCATGTGTGTGTGTGTGTGTGTTTTGAACTCCCAGCAGTCAGACTCCAGTGCTTTACAAGTCCAGCAGACTGAGCTCAATTTTTCGAAAGCACCATTCAACTGGTTTTAACTAGTGAAGCTGCTGAAACTCAACATTAGTTGGCTCGTAAGTCAAATCTAATAGGTTCATAATTTTCAAATGCATATCTAGGAATGTGCGAGGATTTCATTTGAGGGGTGGAAATCTGGTGAACTGGCCGGGCTCGACCCCCCCGAACTCTGTCCCACTTATCTTTTTCCCCCGGCTCGACTCGCATTCTCCTGAATCAAGCCAGGGAAGCAACTTCCGGGTTCCCAGCGGACCACTGTTTACGTAGAGAATACCTTAAGATATGCCAAAAGCAGCTGCAACTTGCATAACTTACGCAAATTGCTGCTGCGGTTTGCACAAGTTACGCAAATTGCGGCTGCTTTGGACATATCTTATGGCATTTCCTACGTAAAAAGCGGCCCACCGAGAACCAGGAAGTCTGACGAGTGGTGAGGCATGCGTCTCCTTTCGGCCTGACTCTGTAGGCGCAGCAGCAGCATCTGCCGAGCTGGAGGTGGGTCGGGTCTCAGCAGATTGCCCACCCCTATGCATAACAGGCTCTGACTTTGTCCAAGGAATTTTAATATTTCCTTAATTCAAACTGAAATTGATTACAAGTTAATTTATATTTTCCCCACCTGTGCATTCTGCATGCCTAAGCAGCCATATTCCTCCGTCTTGCACATGATCAGATGTTGATTGCTGCAACCCTTTACTTTCCAAAGGAAATGAAAAAGTCCAGTTTGAAATGCACAGACATACACATAATGATTTTAGGGAGCAATCCTATGGTCCCTAGACAGTGTCTGTGGGTCCATAGAATATTTCGGATTCCCAGCTCCGAGGTCGGAGACAGCGCTCCAACCTCGGAGCTGGGAATCCGCGCTATGACCCCTCCCCCCCCGCCACAGCCAGCATGGACAGAACTGCACTGGCTGCCTCTCTGAGACTGGGAACTTGACCTCAAAAAGGGGATAAATGAGGCATTCTGGTGGGCAGGGAGGGGAGGAAACTACAGAGGCCAGGGTATGACGTATCCTGTGTCCTCTGCAGCCCCCTCCCCCCCTCCAAAGTACCCCAGCTAGACGGCTGAAAATGCCCATCTAGTGAAAATGCAAAGCGGGAGGAGTGAGGAGGCCAAGATGAACTCTGCTGCTCCTCCCACTCTGCATTGGATGATTGTCAGCCTCCGAGTTCAGAGGCTGACGATCATCACCATAGGATGGCACCCTTAGTCACTCTTTGCCAATAGTACCAGTTTAAAAGTTTGGATTTGAAACCATTCAACAACCAATCACATTTGAAGAAACAGCCATGCAGATTTGTATCCATCCCCTGTTCAACATTACTTTCTCACTTCGGGTTTGGCCTTTATTTCTGTTCTGACTAAGCCTTATTCAGCCAAAATGCACAAGGGCACAAAGTGTGTAAGGAGCAGGGGTAACATGTGCCAGCACCCCCCCCCAATGTCTCTACATCTGCTGCTCCCATCCACTCCACTTCTAACCGTTGCACACTTAGATGCCTATCTGTGATTGTTAACCCTGCATTTTCAGGTGGGGTGTGTGGACATCAGCAGGGCAACACTTTCACCCCCTCTACCTGTACATTTTGTACTCTCACATATTCAGGCTGAAGATCTAAGTAGCATTTCTAGTTACTTGTGGCTGACATTTCTCTCAGAGATCAGACAGAACCCCCCCCCCCCCTACTTTTCAGATGTGATAACAGCCAATCTGTGAAGGTTGACTCATGACGCATGATGTTGTTGTGATGCACAGGATGGAAAAGAGCACCATGTACCTATGGTTTACATTCCCATGATGCACTTTGGTGACACACATGCACAAAACGTCAAAGGTAGCTCAAAAACGTGTAATAGCAGAGGACTTCTGTCAAAACTATAATGTTGGATTTGTAAGCTGGTAACAGTGCAATCCAATGTGGCTGCCCATAACCCTCTGAACTCAGGGGATTATGGGCATCCTATGGAGGGTGGAAGGAGCATGGAGGCGAAGGTCACCCTTGTGCTTCTCCCACCCTGCAAAAGACTTAGACAGCTGATTTAGGCCGTCTATAAGTCTTTTGCCCCGGAGCACAAGGAGGAGAGGCTGAGGTGGTGCCAGGATACTACATATGCTAGTGGAGCCTGACTCCTCCCCTCCCTGCCCCCCAGAACACTCTCAGAACTTCAGCTCCACGGTCGGACTTCTGACATCAGCGCTGCCGCAGCCTGTGCAGTACTTTCCGTGCTGGCTGTGAGGGCAGAGGGAGGGTGCTCTGAGTCCCACCCCCAACCTTGGAATGCATTTCTGAGGTCAGAGCTGGGACTCTGACTTCTCCTATGGCCCTCTTGACCAGTGTTCTCCAACCTTGGGTCCCCAGATGTTTTTGACCTACAACTCCCAACATCTGGGGACCCAAGGTTGGAGAACACTGCTCTAGACTCTGTCTAGCAGCCATAGCATTGTGCACTAAACAAATTACAAATTAGGATGGGATCAGTTAGTTTGCCCATCAATGTTTTTGACTATGCACCTGTGTCCAGCTTGTCTGCTTCTCCCTCACTTAGACTGAAATCTAGCCTCTTGCCCGGGCCCTGATACTCAGCGCCCTTCCACCTGACATTTGATGTGGCCTGATAATCAGTAATTTCCCCATTACTGGATAAGTCAATGATTTATTAATTTTAAATAGATTTTTATATTACCTAAACTTCAAGCTGGGTGCCTTTTTGAGAGGCTGAAGAAAGTGTTACTTTTTCATTCACACTTTGAAAAGCAAGAGCTGCCACGGATTCATAAAGCAATCTTTAATATATCTATTTTTCATTCCCTGTTACCACTCCGAACCAAAATATGTATTAAAATAATAATAATAACTGTGGGCAATTAGCTCTCAGTGCCAACCATTAATACTGCCCCTCGCTGATTAAATTGCCCCCCCACCATGTAATCAACTGAAGCTTTTGTTGATTAATTGACCAATTCCACTGATTAAAGACTGAAGCCCGAAGCATTTGCCATTCTGCTCATGCCACTCTCTATTCACGGAGCAGGCGAGCAGAGGCCATCTCTTAATGCAGACATTATAAATGCGGCAATTTACAATGATCTGGTAGATACTGTGCCGGAGAAATGACTCCATTTAATGAAAACAAACAGGAAACATTACCCGATTTTAACAGGCAAAATGAGAATCTAATTAAGTAGCAGAAATGACTGGCCTAAGTGTCGCAGTGTTGTGTCTCAGTGGCATTTTGTTGCTGCAGCAATCCTTGCCAAGAACAATAAAGAAATGTGGCATTTTACAGGCCTGACAGCTCCCCAGCCCCCACCGAACATGGAATAACTTTTATATTAGTAAAGGAATGTTTCCTGCTGGCAAAAGGGATAAATATACAAATGACAGCGAGGCAAGATTTTTCTCCCCTCCTCTGCTTCTGTCAAGCTCTAATATAATTTGGTTATGTCTGATGTCTGTTCATATTATCATGCAGAGACTGTGTTGTCTGAAAGACATAGTCTTTATGTCTGGCTGGCATCAACCACCGAGATAATCCACAATGGTACTGTTCAGCATACGGCAAAGGGCTCTGTCGAGAAACTAATGTGTAGGCAAGGGAACAAGTCCGTAGCGATGATACTTTTGTGTTCTGTCTTTGAATAAAGACGAAAATGGGAAGCAACGGAAACGTGTGGCAAGAATATTTGGAATGAGCAAATGCCATCCGTGGAGAGATCCGGCAAAAATATTCCTTGCACACACTCATTCCAGTTAAGCTCAATGTTGAATGTTTAAGTGGATCTTAAGTGGGGCATGGCCTTGTGCACATGATTTAAGGAGTGGGGGAAATGGGTTATTTTTCATACTGAGATTCACTGTGGGGGAAAAGGAACATCAGAATCCATTAGGGGCACAGGAAGCTGCCTTATACTGAGTTAGCCCTATATTGTTAGCACCGACTGCTAGCAGCACTCCAGGGTTTCAGGCAGGATTCCTTCTGAGCCCAACCTGGAGCTGCTGGGGTTGAACCTGGAACCTACCTGGGACTTACAGTATGCAAACCATGTGCTCTACCACTGAGCAACAGGGATGGGGACTCGGACTCGAATCCCCCCTCTGACTCGACTCGGACTCGAGTCCCAATATTTTTAATGGGACTCGAGACTCGACTCGGGACTCGAGACCAAGGACTCTTCAACATCCCTGGGCTGTGCCAGAAGGAGTGGAGAGGAGCGTGATTGCTGGCGAAGAGCGCATGGAAGCGAGGTGTGCCGCTGCTCGGCCACTATGGACGGCTACCAGGAGTGCAGCCCCAACAGTGTGTCAAGATTTATTTTGATTGATGTGTTGCGTACTTGGGAGAGGCAGAAGAAGGACCTGAGATTACTCTGTGTGGCTGCTCTGTGTGTTTCTGGTTCCAGCAAGTTCATCACCAGTGGAGCGGGTGTTCAGTGAGGGTGGAATTGTGATGAGATCTCACCGTTCCAGAATGGGGGCCAAACATTTAGAAAAAATCATATTCCTCAAATGCAACATGGATAAGTTTTAGGAAGTACAGCAAGTTTATTTTTTTAAGTCATTTTTCTAAAATGCAACCTTTCAGACATTTTGGGTTTGGCTGCCTCTGCCTGACTGTCTGGGGTTCCCAGCCTCCTCTGCCTGCCTGGTCTCTTCTTGACCAGTTCAACAGTTGAATTGTCCAAGACAAAGGCCTCTGCCTGCCTGCTTTGGGGTTCCCTGCCTCCTCTGCCTCCTTATTTTGGGTTTTTCTGCCTGGTCTGTTCTTGCCAAAATCAGTTGCAGAGTTTTGAAATAAAAAGGCATACTTGTGCCTTGAATTTATTTAAGCCACACATCTGAAGTAGCCTTATTTTGCTGGGAAAACCCCCCATTGATTTTAATAGGGACTCGTGGAGTCAGCTTTGGGAGTGACTCGTGACTCGTGAGTCACCATTTTGGACCAAGGACTCGGACTCGAGACTCAGGTCCAAAGACTCGTGACTCGACTCGTGACTCGAGACCAAGGACTCTTCAACATCCCTGCTGAGCAATGGTCCCTCACTACACAACAGCAATATAATGCCCCATCTACAAGCACAACTCTGGAGCTCTTGCCGTGAAATGGGACTTGTTTACCGATCTGGTACAGCAAAAACCCTTGGCAAAGCTTGCACTGGTTTCACAGTTATTCTTTCTCTCCCAAGTGACCCTGGAAATTCTGCTGCAGGACTGAGCCAAGGAATCTCTGATGGAACTCTCTATATCCCCATCAAATTACAACTCCCAGGTGAAAGTCATGACAGTTTAACCATTTGTAATGCAGATGTACCCATCTCTCCCCCCCCCCCCCGCACTGCTGGAACAGCAATATTTTGATGGTGGGAAAGGGTGTTTTTCTTTCAGCTAGCACTGAGTGCTGTGTCAAATATGGCCACGTAAGAGTCACTGAGCCTTGCGTTACAGTGCAACTCTATAGTCAGAAGTTGCATGCTGAAAAATAGCAGAAAAATGCAGGAGGAATTGCCTCTGCTTTGGGCCTTTGCACCATAAGAACTAGAAACTTGATTTAAAAGACCCAGAAAGCTGACATTCTGAGGGTGCTGAATTCCATTCCAGTGACCTGCAGAACCACAGTGTACATACAGCCTGCATCGTCAACACAAAGGCTGCAATCCTATGTACATTTACCTGGGAGTAAGTCCAATTGAGCTTAATGGGACTTACTTCTGAGTATTTATGTATAGTAGCCTTGGTGCCCTCCAGACTTGGTGCCCTCCAGATGTTTTGGACTACAACTTTCAGCAT
This sequence comes from Shinisaurus crocodilurus, assembly GCA_021292165.1. Lineage (NCBI taxonomy): Eukaryota > Metazoa > Chordata > Lepidosauria > Squamata > Shinisauridae > Shinisaurus > Shinisaurus crocodilurus. Next base: position 124,697,994 of record CM037880.1, on the reverse strand, counting down.
TCCTGACCATTGGCCTTGCTGGCTAGGCCTGGTGGGTGTTGAAGCACAAAACATCTGGAGGGCACCAAGTTGGAGAAGGCTGATGTCTTGTGCTGAAATTAATGTAAGGTGCCAAGGTTCTGAAACAGAGAACCTGAGCAGGAGGTCCCAAGAACCTTAGAAAAGCTCGAGCGTCAGGCAACTACTGATATGCAAATCAGCAAAAGTTGAGTTCATCGAAGTTCCCTGAATTCCACTTCGAACTCCTTCTGACTCATGTATAAGGTTGCAATCTTTTTTTTTTCCTTTTCGAATGAACATTTGTGTATATTTTCATGCATATATTTTTCAAATGTACACATCAATGGTGTGCATTTTTGCAGCTTTGTGCACATTTTTATTTAGTATGCACATTTTTCAAATGTATGCGTGTTGTCAAACTCTTCTTTTTTTTTTTGTGGTGGGGTGTGTGTTTACAAATCACATCGTAAGCTTGGAAATGCACGGAGGTCGATCACAGGTTGCATTCGAGTCTGCGTTCAGGTCTGGGGCAGTGCCCATTGGGTAAATTCTGGTCAAAAACAAACTGAAACAAATTTCTCATATGTCCCTATAGGCAACATAAAGAGCTCTATGCTTCCTGAGCAGTCATCTGGGATTCATTCATATCCTCCCAAGCATGGTAAGAGGCACTTGTTCTAGTTGCTGAGGGATCATGAACAGTGAATGAAGACAGAAAGGGAGTCAAGGCAGAAAGGAAGAGAACAGTCAAGTGTGTGCGAAAAAAATAGGTTAAGCACTACCTGAGTTACACATACATTGCAAACATAAGAATCGGTGCTGCCAGTTGAAAGAAAGGAAGGAACCACAGTCTTCTTCTTCATGTCTATGTGGAACAGTGCTTCTAACTTTAGCATAACTGTGAGGTGCTGTGGCACTGGGGGCTTGCCTGCATTTGTTAGACATGATCTCCTATCCTGGAAATAGCTGCTTCCAGGCAAGAGCTCATGTAAGAAGTGGCTTTTAAAGGCAGCCACAGTAGGCCATGCCTCTAACTCAGGGCAGAACCTCAGACCTGGCAGCACAATCTGCTCTCTGGGAACCCTTGTATGAGAATTTAATTTTTGCTCACAAAACATGCAAGCATGCCCCATTCAAAGCTCTGAATGTGAGCATGAGCATGTGTTTGCCATAGATATTTGCAATTTGTTGGACATGTACTTACGTTCATCCCAGTTGGATTTGCGCAAATTTCCTAATGTGTGCAGATTCCCTCAGTAGACTGAATCAGCCCCACTTTGGCTTATAGAAGAAATCTGCATAAGTTTCATGTTCAGTCACTGCTCCATTTGCGCAGGTTTACCATTCATGCAAAGTGAGAAGTGATCGCAAATGGGAATCGGGAATGAGACTAGTGGCGAGATGATGTTTGGAGGATCCTGGCAATCTCGAACATTGCTCATTTGCCCATCGCTAGTGGCCATGCCCCTTCTCCTGGCTCCACCCCCTTTTGCCCAATCACTAATCATTTGGTGGTTTCTCAAATGTAGTCGTCCCCCCCCTCCCTGGGGCATTCTAAAAGTTTGAAATGCCTCTCTTAAGGCTTAGTTACTGGCAGTAAGAAATTTAAGCTAAAAATATGCTGGCATTTTTTGGTATTTTTAACATTTTTGGCCCTGTCGATTTTGACTTCAGCCTCTCCCATCACTAAGAGCTTCTCTGAAATGGAATTCAGCCCTTGGGCCTCAAGAGGTTCTGCACCTCTGCTCTGTCCCATGGATAAAAGAAGAAGGCGGGGGGGGGTGTTGGCTGGTGGTGGCTGAGAAGGAGAAGGAGAAGGAGAAGACTTCCAGATGGGAGAAATACAATTCTCTTTTCTGAAAGACCTATGTCTCTGTCTCCCTCTTGAGAAGCTTAGAGCTTTCCCCTCTCCTTTCATGGATCCCACTCACCTGGAACTGGGGAGATCCATCCACAGTTCATATTTAGAGGTACTTCCCATGTTCCTTTCTATAGACTTTTGTGCCAATGATGGGGGGACTAGCAGTGGCTGGCCAGGCTTGGCTTCTGCTGGGGATTCTTGAGCCAGCCCAGCAAGACTCCATCCTGTGAGTCACTGAATTTTATCAGGACAAGACTTATAAGAACATAAAAAGAGCTGTGCTAGATCAGACCAAGGTGAATCTAGTCCAGCCTTCTGTTCCAACAGTGGCCTCCAGCTGTCTGTTGGAAGCCCCCAAGTAGGACATGAATGCAATAACACCAGACATGGGTGAGAATTTTATTTCAGTTAGGTTTTGATAAGAATTTACCAAAATTTGCAAAGTTTTCCATATTTGGGACAAAAAGAACTGGAGATTTATTTATTTTTTAAACAAATGTGGGAGAATCTGAAACTGACAGATTTGTCCATCCAGGTGCAGGGTTTTTTGAGTGCTTGGCTCTGCAAAGTCTGGGATTGAATTCTTGTCTATTTAGTCATGTTATGCTTAATTAGGGTCACCACCTCTTTTTTCTGACAGGCTCCTCATCTTTAACAGCTACGTATATGGGAGGCAGGTACACCATGGCCCTCCCCATGCTGGGAATAGCTGTACCTAGCAAATTTGGCAAGTGCAGATGGATGGGAATTTTGTTGCAGTTTGTTTCTGATAAGAATTTACAAAAATTCACAAGGTTCTTTGTATTTGGAGGAGAAAGAAATTGAGATATTTTTTTTAAAAAAAAATCTGATGAGGGAGAAAGCAAAACGGACAGATTCACCAGTCCCTAAATAGCACCCTCTTGCTCATGTTCTCTACGACTGATATGAGAGACAATATATAGCCATCCTGGCTAGTAGCCATAGATAGCCTTACCCTCCATGAATTTATCTAATCCCTTTTAAAGCTATTCCAGTTAGTAACCACCACCACTATAACATGACAGTATCCCCAGTCACAAACATTATGGATTTCAGAGGGGGGGGGGGAGAAAAGAAACCACTTGTCCTCTAGAGGAAGATGTCGAATATACAACAACAGTGTTAGAGATGTTTATATCAATGTGTAACTGGCAGGGTGGGGCGGGGGAGGTGAGGAATAAGGGGCGATGTTAATTATGAGCAAGATCAAAGGGATTTTGAAAAGTGATCTATAAAAGCTTTCCCTTTTTAGTGCATGTGCTTTGCCATCTCCATTAATTATATTCTGAGATCTGAAAACCTGGTTGCAAGCATTCACAATAACAAGGCAAATTATTTGGTGGCACTGGAGAGGATATTTCAGGCTCAAAATAAAAATAAAAATGAATCAGACAAATAACAAAAGAGGGTCAGGAAAAAATGAGCTTTGGGGATTTTTGGTAGTACCTATAATGTAGGGGTTGGGAATGTGTGGCCTGTGGGCTGCATGTGCTCCCCCCACTGCCCTCCAAACATTAAAGAATTTTTTAAAACAAACAACAAACATTCTTACAAAAACCCTGTCATCTGTAGCAGCTCTAGAGCATCAAAGCGACAAAATTTAGTTTCTTTGCAAGCTAAATTAGGCCCTTTGGATGCTCCATAGCTGCTGCAGAGCACCAAAAGGATTGAATTTTACTTGGAAATGAGCTATATTTAACCACTGTAGCACCATGGAGTGGTTTCCTGCCAGATTTTGGTGGCAAACTGGCAATTTCAGCTGTGTGTGTGTGTGTGTGTAGGCACCCCATGGACTGTGTAGTGCACCATGGACTGTGGCCCTCGGTGGGGATGTGTTGGGTGAAAATGGCTCCCAGACTTCTGGAGGTTGCCTACCCCTATAATGGGTCATGTGGGCGGCTATGATTGTATGGGTATGAATGTCTACTTATTTGAGCTGGCTCAGCTTGTCTGAGTGTGGAAAGCTAAGCAGGGTCAGGCCTGGTTATTACTTGGATGGGAGACCCCTCCGCTAGTTTCCTGCATTGAGCAGGGGGTTGGACTCGATAGCCTTATACGCTCCTTCCAACTATGACCTATGAAATCTATGAAATAAGAAATGGTTGCTGAAATGCAGAGTACATATTGGTTACAGCTAGGGATGTGCGAGGAATGCATTTGGGGAGGTGAAAATCTGACGGATTTTCCCAGCTCAGATTCCATTCCACTTCCCCCATGCTGGTGCCAACTCAAACAGATGTGAGTCAAATCAGCACGCAGATTTCCGCTTTTAAAATGGGCCATGATTTGCACAAGTTTACTATTTTTGTTTTTTAAAAAAAGCTCTGGAAATTTGTGCAATGGGTGGAGCCTGAAATGTGCACATATCTCAAAGTTGCGCAGATTCAAGGCTTTCACTGGGTCAATCTCACTCAAGCTGGCTGCCTTGCCACCAGGACCAACCTTGATGCTAATCCCCCCCAACCCCCAACCCCACCAGCAGTATTATCATAAACAAGTGAACACAATAAACAGTGTTTGTTGGAATAAATACATTACTGAAAGAAATCAGATATTGTACGCATACTATTGGTGGGAAGTATGGGGGCAGGGGGAAGAGACTAAAAAACACACAACCCTGTTTGCACAAATCATGGGAGATGAAAAACAATAATTGAAAATAATAATTTAAAACGTGTCTATCTGATGTGTGCAAATCATGTAACCGTAGTGGAAAACCGTAGAGCCGATGCCAAACTAGATTAAATTGTCAGTCACAAGTTCTTTGTGAAGTAAGGAATATGGCAAGCTAACAATGAAAGTAGTGAGAGGTTGAAGCCTCCAAGCAGTGAGGTCACAATCGATAGGATTACCTATACTTACCTGGCAGGGGAGACACCATGATCATGAAGGTGGTTTTCCCAGGGTGAGGCTCATCCATTGCCCTTATGTATAATGTTCCTTGTGCATCCACTGGCACTAGCAGTGGCACATTAGGCTACCCTACAGTTCAGTAGTAGATGATTCCTCTTATTAACGGTGTTTTCAGCAGCTAGGGATAGTAGGGGAGTTCACAGTTTGCGATCCACTCCTCTGAAATCAACTCACCAATGATGTATGGTTGCTCACTATGACTGGACAACCATCTTGTTTTTACAGTGCTAGGCAAGCAGAACAACTGAAGGATGATGAGACTCCTGTGGGCCACCATCCCTGGCTGGCAAACTGTATTCATCTTGGTAGGACACAACTTGGGCCTGTAGGCCTGGTTTAGGTAAAGCAGTTTCCAATTTCTGTGTATGAGGAAATGTATCACCAAAAAGGGGGACAAAAGAGGATGCCAATTTGCATGAGATCTGCATATGCTAATTTATATGTATAGATACAAATTTAGAATTAATTGTTGTAATTTAAATAGAAATGTAGTACATCTCACCCTAATGTGAAAGACTGTGACCAGGTGACCTGAGTGCCATGCTCCGTCTGCTGTCCAAGTGCTGCTGATGGATGGGCAACTTCAAGGCCCAGCATTTCCTTCAGAGGGTTCTTGGTATCTTTACACTGGACTTGGACCCAATCACCCTTCAAATAAAGGATGCCTTCAAAATAGAGCACTCTTCTGGCAACCCTTCAAATAGAGGACTCTCCTCTGTAAAAGAAGATAAATGGCCACCCCATGTATGGAGTTGACTCAAGGACTAAAAGTGCCTTCTGGTCCCAGACAATATTCGATGGCACTAATGTTAGAAATTAAATACCTGTCAATGAGTAGAGTTTCAGTTTGTAAAGAAGAAAGCTGCTGAGGTGTAAGTATTCAAAGTAATTATCTACGTAATTCCAGCTGATTATACGTTCAACAAAAGGAAAAATCAGATTTGTTTGACAAACCATGTATTGGATAAGAATCATTTTGAATGGCCTCTAATTATATTTCTAGATTCTAAAACATCATTGATTAGGTTGTTTTTTATCCCCTTTACTGATGTCAGGTTAATCAGCTAGTAATGATGTTGTGTCATCCACCTTTCTGAACTAAAGGTTTACCGTAATTTTATTCAGGATTCAGCTGCCATTTTCTCCATTATTAGGGTTTTGTTTTTTGTTTTGTTTTTATCAGATAGGAAACAAATTTGGGTTTATAAGATCATAAGCTTGGATGCTAGGAGCTACCTTAGGTCTGACTAAGGTCTTGACCATGCTCAGTTGAATGCCTTTTATTTATTTCCAGCCACAGACCCCAATGCCATATCACAATGGGCTTTTGAAATGAAAGTTCCCTCCATTTTTGCCAAGCTGTACAGGGAGCATGGACACATCGACATTCTCCTTTGGTGCATGGAAAGTTGGAAACTGTTTGAGTGGGGTTTTTTGGATCCTGACTGGTACATATATTCAAGCCCAGAGTGGCTAATTTGTATTCTCAATTGAATCTCCATTTCAGTTGAAGCCTTAGTCTGGTCCCATTGTTGATCGAGATGTACAAGGATTTTATTTCTGTTTGCAAATCATCTGAGCTTGCCACATTCACAACCACAAATGCAACTGGGAGCACATTTTTTGGAAAAAAATGTTCATACATTTCTGAACTTGAGATTGTGTTAACAAAAATGCATTTTTTAAAAAATGCATGCTTTAAAATGTGCATGTTAAAAAAACCCCACGAATTTTTACAGTTTAGTTGATTGGGGGAAAGTGCACACTTTTGAAAAACGTACACAGAAATGCACACTTTTCCCGTTCGAGATGAGCACTTTTCCTGTTTTAACAAACCAAAAAACATGTTGCAAATGAAAACAGGAATGAGCCGAACAGAGCTTTGAAGTGAAGTTCAGAGAATTTCAGCTAGCTCAAACATCTCTGGTTCTCTCATCCCTAATTATTGTAGACACCAAATGTAGATTTCCACACCAAATTCCTTCTGTAGTTTCCTTTTATAAAGTGCTAGGTACTTGAGGCAGGGAAAAGTAAGAAGGTATATCATCTGAGCTTAATCCCCCCCCACACACAATGCCCAGTACTGGGTCCAGAAATTTGGGGGCCTTCAGATAATGAAACTCACCTTTAGTGGATCCCTTAAACTGGAAGAGGCAAGATGTGCAAACCAAGGATTCTCTCATGCACCCTATGACCTGTTCGGGTACATCTGGGCCAGCCAAAGACATTTGGCTGCCTGAGACAAAAGATATGTATTCCATGTACAGCAGCCAACTGTACTTACGGTCAAATTTTACTTCAACATTGGCAATGGGGCAGCTTCCTACCTACGCTGCAGGCAAAGGCTAGCAGACTAGCTTAGTGGACACATACACACACACGCCTGTCCTCCAGTGCCTCACTTCCACTTGCTCACCACTGCAGGTGGTGCCTGTTAACTGCTCACACAAACAAATGCTGTGATGCAACCAGGGATGGGGACTCGGACTCGAGGACTCGACTCGTGAGTCAGACTGAGTCCCCCCTCTGACTCGACTCGGACTCGAGTCCCAATATTTTTAATGGGTCTCGAGACTCGACTCGGGACTCGAGACCAAGGACTCGTCAACATCCCTGGGCTGTTGATGAGTCTTCTGGCTGTGCCAGAAGGAGCGCGATCACCGGTGAAGAGCGCATGGAAGCGAGGCGCGCTGCTGCTCAGCCACTATGGACAGCTACCAGGAGCGCAGCCCCAACTATGTGTTGAGATTTATTTTGATTGATGTGTTGTTGTGGGGGGTTTGGGTTAGGGTCAGACATTTTGGGTTTGGCTGCCTCTGCCTGCCTGTTTGGGGTTCCCAGCCTCCTCTGCCTGCCTGGTCTCTTCTTGACCTGTTCAGCAGTTGAATTGTCCAAGACAAAGGCCTCTGCCTGCCTGCTTTGGGGTTCCCTGCCTCCTCTGCCTGCCTGGTTATTTTGGGTTTGTCTGCCTGGTCTGTTCTTGCCAAAATCAGTTGCAGAGTTTTGAAATAAAAAGGCACACTTGTGCCTAGAATTTATTTAAGCCACACATCTGAAGTAGCCTTATTTTGTTGGGAGGAAACCCCATTGATTTTAATAGGGACTCGTGGAGTCAGTTTTGGGAGTGACTCAGGACTCGTGACTCGTGAGTCACCATTTTGGACCAAGGACTCGGACTCGGACTCGAGACTCGGGTCCAAAGACTCGTGATTCGACTCGTGACTCGAGACCAAGAACTCTTCAACATCCCTGGATGCAACACATCAGAGTGCACTAGGTGAGCAGAGCAACAGATGCACATTTGGAATGCCTGCTAGGCGTGGCTGGGGCTCCCTGCTGCCTGTGTGCTCGTTCAGTCAGGGGTCTTTCCGAATGCTGTTGCCTGTGACACATTGGGATAAGGCAACTAGGTGACACAGCCACTCAGCCAGACCAGTAACAAGCAAACATTTCTGCTACTGGGGCTTCAGCTCGGAAGGATGGGAATGATCAGGGGTTCAGGAAGAATGCCCGGGTGTGTATGCTGTGACTGCCTCTCTGCAACATCCACTATGCCTCGCTCTCTGCTTAAAGTTAGGGCTGGCCCTGGGATGCTTTGTGAAAAGTGTGGGTGTTGTGTTGTTGGGGCAATGGTCATCTTCAAGAGGTTATATGTACAGCACATCCAAACCCAGCATCTATATTCCTTCACTAAGAAGCACTTCTAAATGTTAGATCAACTCCATAAGTGTGTCTACTCATTAGATCATCAGTACCATCAACTGGAGCAACAAAGTTTCCCTGGCTCTGGTGCCCATGGCCAGACTCCTATCTAGGCCATATCCATGTCTTCATTCTATAGGAAAACCCCCAGATCTGGACAGGTTGTACCTGGCAGCTCCTCTGATACCAATTGTGTATACCAGACTCTGCTTCACGGATATCATCAGGTATGTACAATGAGCTGAGGCTGAACCTATCAACTTCCCCTCCACTTGTGAGTCCTCTCGTTGTCCTTCAAGCCATTGACTTGTGATTCCTTTCAGTTGCCATCTGTTCCTCTAAGCCTTAATGTAGCTATGCTAAGGACCCAACATGTTCTCCTTCAAGGCTCCAGGATAGACTTCCTTTGAGGTCCGTCCTTCGGGAAAACTTAGGTCCTATTTTGAACAAGGGAGCCAGCTTCAGTACTCAGGACACTGTGATGCATGGTGGCAAAGCCTTCTTGGAGATACTGTGGTAGCCGCTGCTGCTGGTAGGTTGGACCCAGATTTAAGGTAGATCAAAGGTGGGGTAGGAAGGAAACCAGCATATGAGGGACTAGTGCTGGGCCATTATGAGCTGAGCTGAAATTCAGATGGGGTTTAGACTTTAGGCTTGACTTGTAATTGCTTAGAGATTTCCAGACTGGGAGAGTAAATTTCTGATCTGCTGATTTCCAAAAACATTCCCCATCGCTACTTACTTTTGGCAGCAGCCACACCTCTCCAGCCTGAATGCTTCTCCCTGTTGAACTAATTTTTGACATGCAGGGAAGGCTTTAAAAAAAAAAAAAAAGATGCTGCTGCACTATTTGATTCTATTTTTGTGTTGCTAGGGTAGGTCTGCAGAGGAAATGTAACTGCATTCAAGTAAACATGATTACAAAACTCTGCACGATCAGGATTTCTTGGAACTTTGTAATCAGGTTCTACTCCCAGGCATTTGATGGCATACAATAGGGCAGGGGTTCTCAACCAAGGGGGAATCCCCCCCAGGGGGGGAATTTTAGGGTTTCAGGGCGGAACTGGGACCACAGACTCAAACTGTTGGAATACTGATCTTTCCACAAATTACAATTCTACAGGTTGTACATAATCTACAGGACATCACTCCTTATTGTATGGCACAGATTAAGTCAGACAATCTTGGAAAGGGGGGAATGACATTCTGACATATGGTGAAAAGGGTGCATGGGGCAAAAAAGGTTGAGAACCACTGCGATAGGGCATTTATGTTAGGTTTTTTGTTTTGTTTTTTTAAATCAGGTCTAGTATCTTACTGTAACTGTAACTGTTCAGCAGTGCTGGCTACACGATCTTAAAATGGAACACCTGAATAGGCCTACTGTAACCAATAAACTCTCATGAATTTGCTCTGAGGTGTGGAGCCTTAAGGTGTATGCCGTTCACTGGCCAAACATTAAAAATAAATAAATAAATAAGTAAAGCCACCCAAGTGCACTTTCTTGGCGGCCAAAGAAATTACAATTCCATGCAGGTGATAATTATCTACCACACTTGGCTAATGAAGAGATGGTATTTATGGCATGTGTATTTTATAGGTGTCAGCACATATACTCCTCAAGTGCTGCATGCTTAAGAACTTTGCATTGGTACATATATTGATTGTCTCTATGAGGAAGGAAAGCAAATGTTAGCTTACCCTTACAATTAATCCTCAAATGTCTTGGGTCGGTGGGTGGGTGGAATTGAGAGGAGATGCTGCAGAATGATACCAGGGCTCTGCATAACAATAAGCAACCAAATATTCTCTCTCTCTCTCTCTCTTTGTGTGTGTGTGTGAGAGAGAGGGAGGGAGAGAAATATATCTCAGAATGAAACATGACTCTTACTGCCTGGAGTTCTGCAAGTTAGGAAATGTGATTAAAAACATAAAAGCAAAAGGGGAAAAAGATAAGAGCAAAAGAAGCTCAGAGTTTACAGTGATTGTGGTGTGTAAAAATTAACCAGAGATAGCTACCATACTTCAGAAGAGCTGGTTCATGTCTTTGAGATTCTGAAGACTTCAAAAGAAATGGAGGCCTACCTAATAGGGACCTTGCTGCTGATGCCAAGTGATGTGTCAGAGCTGAATTCACACTGGGATTGACAGCTGATTATGGCTGATGAATCATCTGCATAGATGGACTGTTAGGAAGAGTGAGGCAGCCCCCTCAGATAGCTGGTTTTGGCTGTCATGAAAGGGCAACAAATGGCACTCTTTTATTTGCTTATTGTCGTATTTTTACTGCCAGGCCCTATCAAAAGGCTATCTATAGGAGCCAAAAGAAGAGCAAGTTATAATAAATAAAAGCTACCAATCACTGTTAGAAGGAAAAATACATCTCTTTAATATATATATTTCATTCCCTGTGTCACAGCAGAAACTAGGGGCAGTATAAGAGCCAAGCTACACATTATGTTAATTGTATAGCATGTAGCTCAGGGTTATCTTTTTATTTACTCTGAAAGTGTCTGTGGCCCCCATTCAAATTGGGACCACCGTTCTCTGGTAGAGGGATATTAAACCTTCCCCCCACCATTTGCTTCCCAAAATGCCCCCCCCCAGGGGGGAAGGAAGGTTAACAAAAGAGAAAAGGCCTCAGTTGATGGCAATGGAGACTTTTTGTTTCCTTTGTAGGAGAGGCCCTTTTGAGGGCGCAGTGACCAGTAGAGGCTCCCTCAAGAATTGCGATTGGCCCCCACTCTGTTGGCCTTTAGAAAAGGTGTGAGGATGCATCTTTTCAATGTAGCCTTTTAAAATGTGTAGTTTTAATGTTTTTACTGTTTTTAATGTCCATGTTTTCCCGCGTTTTAAGTTTTTATTGTTTTAAATTGTTGTACACCACCTCGATGTGGTACCATCATCATCATCATCATCATCATCATCATCATCATCATCATCATGGGAATCAAATAGTGTGTGAGAGGGAAGATTCAATCCCCTTCTCCTGAAGCGCACTGGTCCCAGTCCAAATCAAGGCTGCACAGGCTTCCACTAGATTAAACAAAAAGATAACCCTGAGCTACAAGCTATGTGATTAGCGTAATGTGTAGTTTGACTGTTAGGGAAGAATGTCTGTTGCCATTTGCACCGGAGGAGGAGAGAATAGCCCCCTTCCCATGTTATTGACAGGAAGGGGCAAACCATGTTGAAAGGCGCTGCAGAGTCACACCTTAAACCCCCCCCCACACACACACACATAGTGTGGCTCCTCCCAGACCCACCATCACTGTCCATGAGTTAGTGCGGGCATCTGAGGTGGGGAAGCCTTTGCGCATAGGCCTCCACATGTACAGATCTATGTTCAAAAGCTTCACTGCCTCAGGCATCCACACGAACACGTGAAAACAAAATAGAAGAAGATATGACATTCACTATAGCAGTGGACTCCTGTGTCTCACAAATTAGCCAGCTCTACTAGAACCGCATAAATTACCGTAGTTATGCTAAACTTTTGGAATGTTGCAACTTGCAATATAGAACTAGTACAGACAGGAGCTCAAAGTGCTTTCAAACACTTGTTCAAAAGCCTCAGTTTCAAAAATCTAGAAAGAACGCAGGTATATTTCCTTGAGGGAAAATGAGAATAACATACATAAAAAGCAGAGAAACATGCTGGGATTTAAATAGCAGGTGTCTCCTTGTTTATTTATTATTCTCTGTCCAACAAGCATTCTAGCTACCTGTTTCCCAGAAAAACCTTTTCATAAATTACTGTTAGTGTTTTTAAGGGCCCGGCTGGGGGAGTTTGGGGTTATAATGCCGACATACAAACAAGAAGGTAAGGGACACTTATGTCTCTTAGATGTTTCATTTATAAAGAGCCCGAACATTAATTAAATCCCTTGCTTGTTTCAACTAAAGCTCTCTCAGGACATTGTTCAGAGAGCTGTTGCCATCTTGGTCCTACCGAAGGAGACACAGAAAAGTACTTTAATTTGATCCTTATAATTGGAACCAACATCTGTTGGTGGAAGCTAAACAAGCTTTTGGGCTCACAGCTTCTCTTGGGAGAGATGACAGCGATACAAATTGGGGCAGGCAACATCCTACTCATCTCACAAGAAAGTTATGTTGTACGGTGCTAATAACAGGACCAGTTTGTGTGATGCAGCAATGATTCACATTTATAATAGCAGCACTGGTTCAAATACCCCAAATAAACTGACACAGAGCCAAATGTTTTCTAGTGAAAAACTTTAGGCTTGCAATTTGGGGGTAGGCAGGGAGCAAACATTGCTCTGAAACTGCCACCAGCTCATCATTTTTCAACGCTGCTGCCAGTTTCTCAGTGGTACTCCTTCTGCTGGTGGCAGCCATAGCAATGGCACTCCTCTGGACAGAAGAACCAGAGTTCTTCTTCCCAGACTGACCCTGGGCAGATGGCGCCCCTCCTACAACTATTATCTCTTCATTCACTACAGTCTGATTTCATGCACTTTACCAAAGATTTTAAGGCAGGAATCCTTCACCAGCTCTGGTTCTAATCCAAGCAAAAGAAAAATTTAGGGCCCCCATAATGCTCAGTTCTTCTTTGTGGTGAGCATTACAAACCCCCAAAGCTTGTATCCAAGCCTGAGCTTTTCTGTCATCTCTAATGAGCGGATCTCAACTTTGCTATCTACCTGATTTTGTACTTCTCCAGATGTTGTGACCCACTTCTCAGGTGTTTGAACACAGGGATGTCGGAGAAATCTGCAATGGATTTTAATGTGCATTTGTGCAAGTGTGCATTTGCACACAGTACTGAAATTCTCATAGATCCTTTAAAAAAAACACAGAACCTGATTCCGCCAATGAATGGACAAAGGAACAAAAGGCACCTGACAATCCGCAAATCAGAGATGGAACAGATTTAACCAAATCTGTACACCCCTGAATTCAAAATACATATGAAAATAACATTTTGTGAGAGAAAAGACACATTTAAACATGCTGGGCTGGATCTAGACTCAGACATGCTTAGAGTATTGAAATCACTGGAATGTAGGTCAGCCATGACTAACTTTTCCCCTTGATTTCAATGGGTCTGCACTAAGCACAATCAAGTCTGGATCCAACCTATAGGACAATATGGTATTAAAGTATGTATTTTGTGAAGGTTATTTTTCTAAAAACAACAATATGCAGATTAATGTGAAGCAGCACACGCAGAAGTAATTCCAGAGCAGGATTAGCCCTGTTTGTCAAGCCCTACAACATAATAGACATTAAAGAACCGCCTTCCATTTTGTGCTCATTAGGCCATGTGAGACACATGAGATATATGTGAGATACAGGAGATGGCAGCTCTATTTCCCTTCTGCTTTTCTACAAATTGGTGTGTGTGTGTGTGTGTGTGTGTGTGAGAGAGAGAGAGAGAGAGAGAGAGTGTGTGTGATGGGAGAAAGGTCACCTTGGCTCCAAGTAGAATTCTCTTAGAAAAAGCGATTAGGTGGTGGTGATATGTGTGCGTGGTAGTGGAAGATGGATTCCTGTGCTTGGTGAAAATCTTCATCCAATCAAAAGCAACAGATCATAATATCCTTTAAAGAAATGTCCTTAAAAAAAAAAAAAGCAGCAGCGTTGGCTAGTGCCCGATGGGAAATTATGTAACCCTCTCACATATTATGACCACTGCTTAAGTGTGACAGGTGGAAGCTCAAACTTCCAACATCTGCCACACTCCCAGCTTTGAGCTGCTGCTGCTGCTGCCACCTGTCAACGAGGTCCCCAAAGCAATTCATCAGGAAGCAATAGCCAGCCTCAGGAGACATACGCAAGCCGCTCTGGGTCCAGTTCTGACCAAGTGTCACATAACCAAGGTTTGACTGCATATATATATATATATATAGAGAGAGAGAGAGAGAGAGAGAGGGAGAGAGAGAGAGAGGTCCTATCAATACTCTCTATGTGTCACTGCAATATTTCTGTATTGTTTTTTCCATCAAGACTATTCCAAACTCGTTGTGAGCCAGCCATCTGCAAACGAACACATGGATTAGAGACAAAGGTTGTGCTCTCGCTTTGCACTGTAGTGGCATAAACATGCACTTGGAAATGGTCACAGGTGAGCAGCGACTCACTCAGGTATTTATATATGTATTATACACAGAGAGGAAAGGCTCAGTTATAGTGACACAAAGATGAGGAAGTGTGCCTTAGGAGAAGAGGTTGAATAACTCACTTTTAGGGTTGTTTCTTTTTATTACTAAAAAATCTGGATGTCTGAGAATACAGATTTTTATTACTTAAAAAAAAAAAAAATCCTTAAAAGAAAGCTTGTTAAGGCTGAAAAATCAAATGGCAAAATGACAGAAGTACATTTGCCGGTGCAGTGCTCTATTCTACCCAAGCCAGCAGCTCAAAGTAAAAGCAGAATATATTTTAAATTTCCACCACGTCTTCTCTCAGTGGTCTCTGGGGAGGAGAAAGAGATAGAGGAGATCGCAGCTCTGTTTTCCTCCTGCTCTTCTACGAATTAGTGTGTGTGTGTGTGTGTGTGTGTGTGATGGGAGAAAGATCACCTTGGCTCCAAGTAGACTTCTCTTAGAAAAAGGAATCAGGTGGTGGTGGGAGTGTGTGTGTGTGAGAGGGGTTAACTCCTTTGATTGGTGAAACTCTTTATCCAATGAAAATGCCCTCTGATTATGGAATTTTCTGCTTTCCTTTAACCTTCCTGGAGAAATGCAGAAAATCACTTATTTCTTTCTTTCTTTTTTAGTAGGCAAGTCTGAAAGAGGAAAGCACTTGGCAGAACTGGAGTTGCTATACATACGGATCTCTCTCAGTAATTTTCAAACTTTGTGTCATGGAAATAGAAGCTAAAGCACCCATCCACGGGTGAGGTTTCTTGCTGTGTTTGGCCTTACACCACTCTGACCAATCAGCCTCTGTAAGTGGTGGGTAATTCTGTAGCATGAGGTTAGATCCTTTAATCACAGTGCACAGGTGCAGCAGAATTATCCACCCTCTGAAGAAGCTGCCCATTGATATCTGCATGAGTCACTGCTCTGAGCCTGCGACCTTCCAATATGGAGGGATGCCCAGATCAGTGAATCTTGTACAACACCAGGGAATGGACTCCTCTGAGGATGAGAAAATTCTTACCCTTACACGTTCTAAAAGCATACCTTTTCAGGTATATGAATGAACTGTGCCTCCAATTTCAGGGGAGAAAATGAACCTTACCTATCACAAGTTTGAGGATCACTGAGCTATATTATTGCCACCATTTTTAATAACATAGACTGTTTCTCCTCCCCCCCCCGCCATAAGACACTGTCACTAGCACCACCACCACTGCCACCAGAAGAATCTACTTCAAAAAATATGTAGAACGGAGGTATCTAGTTTTCAATAGTTCCATTTTCTTCACATAATTATCAGTTCTTATTGGCTGCATTCAGACAGTTTGCCAAACCATTGTTCCTTTTTTTAAATGTCTGAAACTATGCCAGCTCACAAACCATGGTTTGTGAGAGGCTTCCTGGCCAGGAAATCAAGCCACAGTTGGAAGCTGATTTGTAAACACAATTTGCACAAACTGTGGTTTTCTGTTACATCTCACTTCACAAACCATGGACAAACCACAGTTAATAGTGGGTGCTCTGTCTAGAGATGTATGAATCAACAAAACTCAAGCTCACTGAAGTTCTTTGAATTCCATCTCGAAGCTCGTTCTGACCGTATCAGATTGCAAGTTTTGTTTTTTCTTTTCACGTGAAAATCTGTGTGTATTTTTATGCGTATTTTTCCAAATGCACGCATCAGTTGTGTGTATCCTTGAAATATACACATTCTACTCCCATCAATTAAAGTGTGTTTGTGCACATTTTTCAAAACTATGCATTTTTTCATGCACATTTTTCAAATGTACGCATGCTGTCGAATGCATTTTTTTTG
This sequence comes from Shinisaurus crocodilurus, assembly GCA_021292165.1. Lineage (NCBI taxonomy): Eukaryota > Metazoa > Chordata > Lepidosauria > Squamata > Shinisauridae > Shinisaurus > Shinisaurus crocodilurus. The sequence goes on along the minus strand of CM037880.1, from coordinate 124,681,571 downwards.
GGGGGGGTGTCTGCATATCACCTTGCAAGCTTGGAAATGTATGGACTTTGACCACAGATTGTGTCCGAGTCCATGTTCATTTTGAAAGGTGCAAACTGGGTAAATCCTGATCAAAAATGATCTGAAACAAATTTCTAGCTCTGTCTCAAGGGGGAGCTGCACCGTGAAGATGGGAGTAAAGTCATGAAGCTGAGTGCTCCACAGTTGGAAAACTAAAGCATGTAGGCAGCTCTAAACCATGCTTTGCCAGTTGTATGTTTGGAAGCTCAAACTATGGTGTGGTTAACCATGGTTACCACAAACCATGTTTTGGCATTAGCGTTTTGCACTCTTCGGTTTCCTGAGCAGTAAGCTATATCTGGAGTACCTTTTTAGATGGTGAATTTCCATACAGTTACAGAGGTTGCATGAGAGCACACAGAGATTTCTGATGCCTTGTAATATTGGTCCATTTACAAATGCACAGGCTGAATTGGCAGGAAGGAAGCAGACAGACACATAGGGCCGGTTCACACGACCCAAGCAGCCGGCGGGGGAGGAACCACGGGGCCGTCTGCGGGGTCTGGCGGGGCGCCCCACACGACCGGCGCCCCACGCGCGTGGGCAGACCCCGCAGTCCCCGCACCGCAATGCGGGCCTCCTGGCACTAGGGGGCGGGAGCCCGGGATGCCCAGAGGGGCCGTTTGCCCCTACAAGCTGGAGCGGCAGCTGCTCCGGCCACTCTGGGCTGCCGTCTCTGTGGGGATCCCGCGGGATGGCCGCCCACTGTTCGGACGGCACGGTGACCACACGCGGTAGGGGCTTACTTCTCTACCGACCATGGTCACTTTGGGTGCATCCCGCCCGCGGCTATCCCGCAGGGGCGCCCCCGGTCGGCATGCACACGACACGGGAACCGCGGGGGACTTGCGGTTCCCGTGTCGTGTGAACCGGCCCATAGTCTTCCTTCCATTGGGCTGGGAATTATGGGAGTTGCACCCAAATGGAGGGCACCAGGTTGGGGAAGGCTGTGTAGACATTGACAATACCAGATCCCTACCAAAGCACTTAAAACAATGGTGGGGAACCTCCAGCCTGCAGGCCACATCTGGCCCACCAGGCCTCCCCAACCAGTGCACCAAGGACCCTCCCCTCCCCAAAGCCCAGCAGTGGCTGATGTCTCCTTAAAAGTTCAGACTAAAGCCTGGAGTGGATACACTGCCCCACTGACCTTGGAGCCACCAGCCTCCCCTGCCAAAGCCCCACTCCTGGGGAAAGGGGAGGGGCAAGGGAAATGGCTCCATTTTCACCACTGCACAGATGTTTCCTGAGTAGCAGGGGAGACGCTTGCCAGAAATCTTTTAATAACTTTTGCCAGCCAGATAGCTTGTGCTTAGGGGATCCATACTTTCCCCATGCTTTAAACCCCATGCACTAACAACAGAAACCAGTGGTAACCAGGATAACATTTACCCTTCTGGAAATTTTATGCCACAGGCCAGTACAGCTTAGCTCCTGTATAGCTTGACTTGAAAATTTAGTTCCGTTAGAAGTAGGGATGCACCAATTTTGTTTAAACTGTTCCATCTATGTTTTGCAGATTGTGAAGCATTTTTTTGTTCCATCTGCTCATCGGCAGGGATGTATGAGAATTTTGTTCCTGTTTGCAAATGTGTATCAGTGATGACGTTTGCTAATCAACAAGAACAACAGAACAGAACTGTGCAAAAAATGCATACATCTGAAACAGTGCACACCAAACTAGGAATATTAAAAAAAATGCTGTATACAAAAATGCTTTATTCAAATTGTTTGAAAAAAAATTGAGTACATTAGAAAAAGTGCACATGAAAATGCTTATATTTGAGAAAAAAATATGTACAAAAAGTGTACAAAAATGTGTATGCATTTTCATGCAGACTAAAAAATAAATTGCAATTTGATGCAGAATCGAGACAGAATGAAGTCAGGGAACGTTAATTGCGGAGCATGTAGCTGAGGATAATCTTCTTTTACTCTAGAGTAAGTGTGTGCAGCCCTAATTCAGATTGGGACCATGGCACATCGGGAGGGGAGGATTAAACCTCCCCCCACATTTCCCCTCAAATCCCCCCCACACACCTTAAAAAGTTTTTTAAAAGCACACCTCCATTGACACACCGATAGAGATGTTTTTATTTGCTTTAACCCCCCCAACCCCATCATGTGCATGGGAGGATTTGGGGGAGAAATGGTGATGGGGGAAGTTTTATCCTCCCCTATTGGTGCACAGTCAGACCAGTATGAATTGGGGCCAAACTCACTTACTCTAGAGTAAAAAAATAAACTTCTCAGCCACATACTACACAATTAGTGGAACGTAGTTTGACCATTAGTATTGGTAAAATGAGAACCTAAGTGAAACTGAGTTTGACAGAACCACCTATTGCCAGTGTCTTTATTTGGTACTCATGTCAGCTTGGTCCGGAGCTAGACTGCTGACTGATTTTCTGTGAGGTAGAACATAGGGGCCACATGCATCCCTTAAAGCATTCTGACCCTAGGAAATCAAAGAGGGCTCTACACAGAGAATGGTGGGATGAATATATACCCAAGATTATTTGGGTGCATTTAAAAGCAGGCTCCGTGCTGACCGTTTTAGCCTCCCTCTCGGAAGATGATAGATGTTTTTAAGTAAGACTTGAGGAGGAGGTTGAAGGACCTGCTCTATCAGGATTCCCTAGAAGAAAAGCTGCCTTAACATTATCCACATCATTTGGAAAACAAAGGTCCAGCTCTAGAAAGTGGCATGCTCAGAACAGTTCCGAGTGAAAGAATTTGTAACATCACCTCCTCCTTGTTGTTGTTTTCTTTGCAGACAAACATATGCCAGTGTTTTTGTAGGATGGTGATGATGATGGTGATGATGATGATGATGATGATGATGATGATGAACTGCTAAAGCAGTGCTGTTAAAAACAACATACCCAGTCACATTCACCCCTCCCCCTGGATTTTTCAGAAGTGGAATTGATGCACACATCACAGCAATGAACAAAGGTTTCACATGTTTTTATTAAAAAAACAGGGACATATTTCTTCTTCCTCCCCTCCTTCCCTTGCTCTCAATCCTCTCCCGTTTTGTAAATTAAATCCTCTACAGAATTAGGGAATTGTTTTTTTACATTGCCTCACAGAGTCACTCTACCAGTGATATGTGGTCCAATTGCCTCCATGTACCGCTGACTGTCTGTGTCTTCTTGTCCCTATTTTGGCTGCCCCGAATGTTAATTGTGTGTGCACCCATGCACTACTCAGGTTCTACTGGTGTGTGGCCTCTCTTTGTGGTCTCTGGAAGTGAAACTGAGCAGATGATTCTTGATTCTTGTGCCCATGCATTTATGTAAATGTCCATGCATGGAACTCTAAGGGCTTAACTGCACATGACATTAGACGTGTCAACTGCATCATCATGTGAAGTAAGGATGAGTGAATCTCCCAAGCTCGATTTCAATCAGGTTCTCATCTTCTACCTCGAAGTTCATTCTATCCCATTTCCTCATCATATTGCATTTTTTTGTTTGTTTTTTTAAAGTCCACATGAAACATGATACGTATTTTCGTACAAATGCTTTAAAATATGTACATTTATGAGCACACTCTTTCAAATGTATGCATTTTTGTGTGTGCACTTTTTCAAATGTATGCATTTTTGTTTTGTTTTCCCCCTCCCCAATAGTAAACTTTGGGAAAGTATGGAGTACATTGTCTAACTGCGTTTCAGTTTGTATTTAGGCTTGGGAAGTGTGACTTTGGTAATTTCGCATTAATGTGTGAATCAGTTTCTCACCCAACACTTATTGTAAGTTGGGTGCAGCGGGTGGCATTTATTTATTTATATTCAATTTATAGCCCACATTTCCAGCCCAAATGGAAAGCTCCCATTTACTTAATTTCTAGTCTCACGCAGTCTGCCCATCTTTCAGTTCCTTTAGACCAGCCTTCCCCAACCTGGCGTCCTCCAGATGTGATGGACTATTCCCCATCCAGGTTAGGGAATTCTGCTTTAGATCCCTTTTCCCTCCACCAGGGCAGAAGTGAGAGTTGGCTATAGAAAACAATGTTGCAGTCCAGGATTTCCGTGTAGCTGTGACTGGGCAGCAACGAGTTCTCTGCATCTCCAAACAAAGGTAGAAACAAAGAAAGGGGTTCCTGTCTTTGGCATTCAGTCTGAACCCAGAAGTTCCCTCTCCAGACTCTCAGATGAGTTACTTTAAGAATGTGTGGCAATTATTTCTTTAGACCATCTTTCCAGTTCTTCTCTTCATTGATGTCACAGTGCCTGCAGTGCAACATGGGACAGAATCCCAGCATGGATTCACAATAATAAATAGCTCCTCAGAAATCATTCATAGGAAGCCGATAAATGCTCTCCTGTGCTATTAAGTGTGCGGTGCCCCAAAGCTTTAGAGGTAAGTCCTCATGGGAAATCTAATGGATTGAAAAAATATATACCATTCTCTCCATGTGAGCTTATTTGATGTTTGCACAAGCGTTTCACAAAGGAGACATTCCCCATTAATAGGAATCTGCGGAGGCAATCTCATGTGGCAATCTCTGCACTGCCACTTTTAGACAGGAATTTAAATGAGGGTCAGTTTATGCAATCAGCAGAATCAAGTTAAGAGCTTTTGCTGGACTGTAGCTCTACAGACACCAGGTGATGGGTTGCATGTTTGAATGCTACCCACTTGTGTGGGAGGAGGGGTAGAATTCCTTGTGAATCTCAGCACTTTGCAACAGCCTAGGCTTTTCCCTGACATTCTATTTTTCTACTTGCGGGGACAAAATGCTTAACTTTGGCTAGATTGTGCCATGGTTTCTTAGAGCTGCAATTTTTCCATTCACAAAATGTGAAGGCTAGAATAGAATGGAACGCTTTATTCTGTTTTCAAGTTGTAAAACCACATCCATAAAAGTCAGTGGCACCAATGTTCTTATACTGTATGTGTTCAGGGCTTCTATTACAGGCTCAGTTATATATCCCCATCAGCCCATTAATCTATCTACCACATCTGTTTGTTTTAAGACCACTGTGAGATCAGAAAAAAAGAACCCATTATACAAGAAGCTATGTTTTATTAAACTTTTTTCTCTTTCTTTGTACATGTCATCAAAGGGTATTTGTCTTTTGGACCTTAAGCATAATCTCACATTACTTGAAGGGATGATGTCTGCTTCTATATTTTAACTTCGTAGACTAAGATCACCAGGAGAGATCCTTCTTCAGGTGTCTTCTACCATTTGTAATTAAGCATGTGGCAACAAAGTACAGGGCCTTCTCAGTGCTGGCACCTCTCTTCTGGAACTCCTTACTAAGCAGGGCAGCCCCACATAAAGCACATTACAGTTATCAAATCAAGGCATGGATAATTGTGGCAAGATCACATTTTCAGCTGGCATGCCTTTCATAAAATATATTTTGGATGGTGGATATGCAAGGCTCGATCTAAACGCACAACCAAAACAGCAAACCTTATGCTTAAAGGGGAGTCAACCCCATCCAGAAGAAGCAGACCTACCCACAGTACCTCCATCTTATCTGGAGCAGGGATGGGTGATAATCTCATTTAGTTCATTTTGTAAAAGAAGAACTTACCAAACATTGCAAATTCCTTCATAAATGAGAAGGAAAGAACATGAGATTTTAAAAAAATTAAATGTGGGAGAAAGCAAAGCTGTCAGATTTGTCCATCCAGGCCCAAGGTTTTGAGTGATTAGCTCTTAAAAGTCTGGGTTGGAATCTGTGTGTATTCAACCATGTTTGTGGTGCTGAATTAGGGTTGCTACTTCTTTTTTGTGACAGGCTCCTCATCTTTAACAGCTGCAACATGTCCATTTCCATGCAGGGAATAGCTGTATTTATTGAATTTAGCTGGTGCAGATGGGTGACAATTTAGTTTCAGTTTATTTTTGATAGGAATTTCCAAATTCACAACTTTCTTCATATATGGAACAGAAAAAACTTGAGAGTTTAAAAAAAAAAATGAATGTAGGAGGAAGTACAACTGACAGATTTGTCCATCCCTACTAAGCAGCAGTGTATTAGTAGTCATCCATGCCATTCCAGAGCCCAGGCACTGTGGCTCATGCTGGCTCAGCTTGTCTGAGCGTGGAAAGCTAAGCAGGGTCAAGCCTGGTTATTACTTGGATGGGAGACCCCTCCTCTAGTTTCCTGCATTGAGCAGGGGGTTGGACTCGATAGCCTTGTAGGCTCCTTCCAACTCTATGATCTATGAAATCTATGGAATTCACCACCACATATGGAGCAGATGAAAAGGAGTGTCATCCGTATATGGGGGAAGCTGAACTTCAAGCCACGATACAACCTCTGGGAGTGTTGCATAAATTTGAAGGGGGGGGAAGCACTAACAAATCTGGAGGAGCATCTACTGTGCTGGTGCCATTGAAAAGTTAGTGAGAAGGAAAAATGAGCAGGCAAAGGTCCTGGTGAATTGTTTCCCATGAATTTCTTAGAGGGACCATAGTCAAGTCAAGCGGTAGAGCACGTGCGTTGCATGCACAAGATCCCAGGTTCAGTCTCCAGCACCACCAGGTAAAAGGATCTCAGGTAGCATGCCTCTAATTATGACCCCTTGGACTAGGGTGGCCATGTGTCCTCTTTTACAGAGGACAGTCCTCTCTTTGAAGGGCTGCCACTGTCCTCTGTTTTGAAGGTGTCCTCTATTTGAAGGGCTGTCCAGTCCATGTCCACTTTAAAGATAAAGAACCATCAGAAGGAAGAGCTGGGCCTTGAAGCCGCCCATCAACAGCACCTGGACAGCAGACTGAGCAAGGCACTCAGGTCACCTGGTCGCAGTCTTCCACACTATGGTGAGATGTACTGTATTTCTGTTTAAGGTATAACAATTATTTCTAAATTTGCATCTACACACATAAGTTAGCATATGCAAATGTTATGCAAATTAGTATTGTGGTCTTGTGTGTGTGTGTGTGTGTGTGTGTGTGTGTGTGATGCATTTCTTCTTTTTTGCTGATTCATACATGGCCAGCCTATTCAGGACAGTCACTGCTACAGCACACAGGCCCAGTGTTCTGATTCCGTATAAGGCAGCTTCATCTGGGGGTGAGAGACACAATATAAATAGGTATTTCTGAAAATCTGTTGCACTGCATATGTTTCTATTATCTCAAGGGAAACTGTTCCTTCCTTTCTGGACTAGAACAACCTCCTCCATTCTGTTCTTTTGCATTGTTTTGCTCAGCCTGCTACTTTTTTCTGTGACAGGTACCACTTTAACACAGTAGGCTTCTAAAAAATAATAATAAATTAGCTGAACGGTTTCCACTTTGCTCATGAACTTACTCTAAGACACTTTCCTCACCTTGACTATCTAATTACAATCTAATTATTACATCTGGGTAAGATTACACTGCTCAAACTCTATAGAGCGATGCAGTGTTCATTTACACAGTTCCTTAACAGTACGTTACATTATCTTATTCCACTGTTTTGTTTCAGATGTGGGACTCAATATTGCTCTAATAAATTATTTTGCGGCATTTGCAGTCTTGAGATTTGCAGTTTGAGTATTGGGAGGGGGGAAATATTGCAATCATGGAAAGGAAGGGTCCAATATATCAAACCTGTTCTCCTCATTATCAGAATATGGTGAGAAGGGAAAGGAGAACTTCACCCAGGAGAAATCACTTTGACCTATATCTTTACATGGAAGTAAGCAATAAGGAATGAGTAGATGTATATAGTATTTGATTTCCGGATAGATGGCCAGGTATATTTGTTTCTCTCATCTATCTATACATGAAATGCTCTACAAAAATAAAATAAAAAACACCCCTCTCCAAAAAAGAAAAACTTTTGTGCTTTTTCAATACAGCTTGTTAGCACAATACCTTAATCATACAAATGAAAGCTCATTTTTATTACTTTTTCTGAAAGGTTTTCAAGTTTTTTTTACAGCAGAAGAATCCACTCCATTCCCAATTATACATGGAACTCACTGCTTTTTGAGCATTTTTGTACTTTTACTTTTTTTTTCTTTTCCCAACAAGGGAGTTGCTTCCTTTCTGTAGGAGATTCCCCCCCCCCCCCGACTGGGTGTATGCCAAGAACACTGCTGCCAAGACAACTCAGGGCCCACAGTAATCCCTCAAAGCCTTTAGTGAAACTTTGAAGGGGAGATGAAGAGGTAAGTGTAGTAGACCTACAAACATTTTCATGGTTTTCATAAAGGATGAGTATCCAAATGCACATTTCACTGCAAACGATCAACTTTGGGATGTATGAGAATTTTGTGTGGGTTTGTTTTTACTTTGACTTTGCCCCGTTTGCAACCGTAAACACATAGGCATACAATTTTCCAGAAAAGCTCGCAAGTTCCTGAACATATTTCTAAAAATATGCACTTTCATGCTTTAGTCTATGGGGGGAAAGTGTATTTTGGATGCACACTTTAAAAATGTGCTCCCAAATGCACACTTCTTCGATGTGAAGAAAGAAGAAGAAGAAAAAGCTCCTGTTTGGGAGCAAGAACGAGACTAACTGAGTTCAGGTGTGAAAATAGGAGAATCTCAATGAGGTCAAACTCAAACCTTGCTGCTTCTACCATCCTTAGTTCAATCTGCACTTCTTTTAATGTAATGCACACTTGCACATTCTAGCAGTGCAGTGTTAGTAGCCAGTATCCACTTTGCATGCAGGAGGATCCAGGGGGACATGAGAATAAGCCAGGTGTCTTTCACTTAGCCCTCTCAAACACATTCCCCCTTCAGCTGTGCTGAAATCTGCCCTCCAATTTCCTGAATGTTTTCTTCCCCTGCAAAAGAGGCTCCTGTTTCTTGGGATGCTTTAGATTTTTTTCGTTTTTCTTTTAAAAGAAGGAAGACAACAGCATGTTTAACCGTCAAATTATACCACCGTGTCCTCTTCTTTTAACAACAAAAATGGACTACCAATCATTATAATTTTTTGACTTCCAAAATTGTTTAAACCACTTCCACTGTTTCTCAGACTTTGCACAAGACCTCAGTCTTTGGTAGCTGTAATAATCCAAGTTAATTTATTTAGAACTGCAAACTCCCGTAACTTAATGTACCACTCTGTCATTCTTGGGATATGGTTAGATTTCCAGTACTTTGCATATACATGCTACTTTAGTGGCAACTATCATATGAAAAAGAGTCTTCCTTCCTTCCTTCTGTTACAACAGATAATCTGGGTGTTAGATTCCTTCCAAAGAGAGAGGCTAACCCCACCCTATTGCAAAAGGTTTGGGATCTTTGGCTAGAGTAAAAATGCACACATTTGGGTGAAGTATGTGCTTTGACCTTTAATTTAACACTAAACATAGACTTGACAAACTAACACTGAACTTGAGACACAACATGTTTAGAAAGAAAGAAAGAAGAGCTGTTTATTTAAGAAGAAATATAGAGCAGGTACAGTGTCTTAGTTCCTGGTCTTACAATGTTTTTCACCATAATTCAGGCAGCAAAATATACCCACTGCATCTTCAATCATACTATTTAATTCTGGAGAAGACAGATCCCTGTGCTCTAGTAGCATATAGACTGCAAGGGGCGGGGAGAAGCCCCACACACACTGGCAGGGAAAGGAAAGAATAAGGAAAGAATCCATAGCTACCTGTCTTACTGTTGGTCCCACATTGGAAGGGGTCCTGTATGGCAGAGGGGAGCAAGAGGTGTGCGCGCTCCTGCTTGCTGACTTCTATGGGCTAAGTTTCTTAAACCTTTTCTGCTACACCTCTGGTTACATGGGAGGGGCAAGGGCTATCCTTGTCTCCCTGATGTTCTTTAATCACTGTTCCTTTCTGTGCTAATGGTTGCCTTTGTGTGAGACTGGGGCCCTTGATGGGTATCTTAGGAAAACCTTTTTTGGGTTCTCCTACCTTGATGGGTTTAAGATTCTGGTTGAGTCTTAAACCCTGGGGAGGCCACCCTCTTGCAAGGCTTATTCTAAGGTTCTTTTCAGGAAAGTTTCTCCTGTACCTTTAGGCCATGTGTGTGTTAATCCAATCAGTGCAAGGTTTGCATCTGCTGCCCATTCATGCTTCATAGATCTCAATCACTCTCTATGCATGCCTTCATTTGCAGTCCTGACAGCTCTGGTCGAGGGCTGCTCTTTTCTCCCGAATCCTGCTTACCCAACGCTCCTATAGGGGCCTGTTGTGAACTTCTTTGTGCTTGACATAACTATAACTAAATTGTTATTAATTATATCTACCCATCTTCCTTCCTTCCTTCCTTTAGAATTTGTTTCAGTTAAAATATGCTGGTATTTTCGGTATCTAAAATACCCCTATTGCCTTTGGCTGCACCCTCTTTTGCCCATGGCCCTGCCCAGCACTGCAATGCTAGAGCTTCTCAGAAAATGCATCCAGCCCTCAGGGCAGAAGATGTTCCACACCCCTGCTCTAATCATTTTCTGGAAGTCAAGCAAAACAGGCAGCTTGGAAAAGGACTGATCTCAGGACAGAAATGTGGATCAGCCCCCAGAATCCAGGAAAGTACTGCAGATATCAGGGATATGATTCACTTCTCAGTTTTAGAAGGTTGACTCTGATGATTCACAGAAGTATGAAGTCTCTGAGCCATAAGATATCCCGGATCCCAGATATGCCAGAGGCCAGCTCGGTGTGATGGGAATGGTGGTGGAGAGGTTGCACTGATGTTCTGCATGCAAGCTGTGCTTAAGTCAGACCACTGATATAGACAGGATTCTTTCAGTTTCCAGTGTCTATCCAAGGGCCAATTCATCACATGACCTTTTTCTCTTTGTTGATCCAAGAGTATTTATATGGGCACTTCAGCAGGCAATATGAGAGTATGATGATATCACATTATGTGACTTATTTTACTAGGCATTATTGTGGGGGAGGAGAAAAAGGTGCAGGGTTGTTGTTTTCAGAAGATGCTGCACATCTCCATTAATGTCAGGTGAGTTCAGAGTTTAGAAATATAATATAGTACTGGCACATTCACCAGAGTGGTGGATTGGCCACAGCTCCCTGTCAGAGGCAAACCTGAGCTTGCTGTTGTATAATGTTTGCAATGGCCCTAAAAGTAAGACACAGAAAGAGTGTTCATGACTTTAACAATGTAAAACAGAATGCTTCCATTTCTCTCATTTTCAGATTGTACCTCTTGGGTTAGCTAGTTCCAACATTCACAGGAAATAGGGAAACACTCCCCTGCACCCAACACACACACACATACACACTGAATCAAACATGCATTTTCTGTGGGACTGGCTATGTTCAATATGAGTGGGTGCATTCAGCTACTTATGAACGTTTCCTTGTTAGCAGCTTTTGGGGAATGTGTCTGTCTGCTTCTTTCAATGGTACTTTGAAAGCCTTTCCTCAAAGACTGATTATTTTTGACCAAAGAGAAAATGAATCACAATGCCTGCTAACTTCCATTATTGAAAATTATTGAAATTCCTTCAATGTGGCCATTCCAAACTGGAAGAAACTCCATATATATATATATATATATATATATGAATCTTATCTTGTTAATCTTTGTTATGGGGAAAATAGATTAAATGCATTTAACTGTCCACTTCATTAACTTCTTGGTAGAATTTATTAGACCAACAAAATCATGCCATTAGGAAATGTAATTGCTGAAATGGGCACAACCTGTTGCCTTCGCAGACACCCTTATGGAAGCACATTACAATTGCAGAAGATAATTGTTGCATTTTAATTAGAGTTTCATGAGAAGTGCTTTGCACTTCAGAAACAATTACATTATCAAATGAGATCTTACTGTTTTTTACTGATGAAGTTTTGATATCAAGAATACTGAATGTTTTCTTGGGTGTGGGTCTGAATGCTACATCATTGAAAAAAGTAATGGAGTGTATTTCCACCTGACTGGATCCCACACTTTTGTGGTAATATCTGTAAAGAGAGATTATGTTTGATCTGTTGAATGATATTGTTCCTTCCCATACCACCATTGCCCCTTTCCATGGGCTGGTGAATGCTGACTCCAGAAACAAATCCAATGGGTTGGATCTAGATTGGCTATTCTAAAAAAGAAAAAGAGAGAGAAAGGCTCCTCCCATTCATAGAAGGTAGCAGGATCTAGCGGAGGCTTCCCACTATATTAAGGGAGAGAGGATGCAAATTTTGCCCCTGACCTGACTCTGGAGGGTCTCCCAATTCTCCAGAAGAGCTTTTCATAAGGCATTGGGGGCTGCTGCAGGGGGAAGGAGGAATCAGCCTTCCAGCTGTGTTGGAGTACAACTGCAATCATCTCCAGCCAGTATGCCCATTGGTCATGCTGGCTGAGGATGATGGGAGCTGTAGTTCAACATATCTGGAAGGCACCAGGTTGGGGAAGGCTGGATAGCAGTAAGAAAGCAGGAGTACAATTGCATTTCCCAATAAACTATAGCTGGGGTGTCCAACATGGTGCCCATGGACACCTTTTTTTGGCAACCACAAGGCTCCCTGCCCCTCTTGATTTTAACTTTATTTCTTAAGATATATATATATTTTTAAAAATCTCTTTTTTTTTTTGTAATGGGAAGGCCAATAATGCTGCAAAGCAAAGTGCTCCCTTCCAGTACCATCTTTATTTGGGTTCAAAAGAGCAGTTTTATGTTTTGGAGGCCAGATTCCACCTCTGCCTTGTACTTATAGGTTCTTGGACAAGTTACTTTTCTTTTAATCTCACCAATTTGCCTTCTGGGAGAGGAGTGTTTTGCAACCGGCCATGCCCACCATAGCAGTCATCTATTTCAGAAGAGATCCTCCCTGAAACTCAATATGGTTTCTGCCCCTCTAGAGGGGCGGAAACCCCCTCTAGAGGTAGAGGTAGACATGATTTTTACTGCATGTCAGCTCCAAGAAAAATGCCGGGAGCAAAATCAACCCCTTTATATGGCATTTATTGATCTGGCTAAGGCCTTTGATACTGTAGACAGAACAGCTCTCTGGACTATCCTTATGAAAATTGGATGCCCCAATAAATTTGTGAATATCTTGCAACTTCTCCATGACAACATGACGGCAACGGTTTTGGACAACAACGGCTCTCATGGTGCTCCATTTAAAGTGGGATCAGGTATTAAACAGGGATGTGTTATCGCCCCAGCATTATTTGCTATTTTCATCACCATGATTTTACATCTTGTCGAGGGGAAACTTCCCACTGGTGTGGGAATCATATATCGAACAGATGGAAAGCTTTTTAATCTCAGCAGGCTGAAAGCAAAAAGTAAGGTAATTACAACCTCCGTTGTGGAACTTCAGTATGCTGATGATAATGTGGTCTCTGCACATTCAGAGGATGATCTCCAAACTATCCTAAATGCTTTTGCAGAAGCATACGAAAAACTTGGTCTCTCACTTAACATCAAAAAAACCAAAGTGCTTCATCAGCAAGTGCAAGCTAACCCTTTGGTGATGCCATCTATCCAGCTTGGCGAGACAATACTGGAAAATGTCGATCATTTTCTCTATCTTGGCAGCTATCTTTCTGTTACAGCTAACATCGACAGTGAAATCCAGCATCGTTTGAGCTCCGCAAGTGCCACGTTTTCTCAAATGAAACATAGAGTGTTCGAGGATCAGGATATTTGTAAGAAGACCAAAACACTGGTTTATGAAGCCATTGTATTACCAACTTTATTGTATGCCTGCGAAACATGGACTATCTATAAACGTCACTTCCACCTCCTTGAAAGATTTCATCAACGTTGCCTCCGGAACATCCTGCGAATTACTTGGGAAGATAGATGAACAAATGTCAGTGTACTGGAAGAAGCAAAGACTACTAGCGTTGAAAAAATGATCCTTCAACGCCAACTTCAGTGGACCGGTCATGTTGTTCGAATGCCTGACTGCCGTCTCCCAAAGCAGTTACTTTATTTCCAACTCAAGGATGGAAAGCGGAATATCGGTGGTCAATATAAGAGGTTTAAAGATGTTCATAAGGCTAATTTTAAAAAATGCAATATAAACATCGAAAACTGGGAAGCTCTGGCCCTTGAACGATCTAACTGGAAGTTGGCCTTTCACAAAGGTTCTATGGACTTTGAAGAAGCCTGAGTGCAAGGTGAAAGGGAAAAACGTACTAAGCGAAAAGTACGTCAAATGAATCCTTTACAGGACCATCTTCCATCTGGTAACCTGTGTCCTCACTGTGGGAAGCTGTGTGGATCTAGAATTAGCCTCCACAGTCACTTACGGACCCATCGCTAGAGTCTACACAATTTTCTTTAGAATTTCCTCCTTTTAAAATCTCCTTTTTGTAAATTTTTATCCTGGAAGACAATATTACTCGGTCACGAGTGATCGCCTGAGCAGTCATTTTAAGAATGGGCAAGCCCCACCCTCATGCCAGCCACGTTGTGAAGGTGCCCATAGCACGTTCTCAAAATTCCAAATGTTCCCACCAACCGCAAAACCTTGGGGACCCCTGAACTAGAGAAATGAAGGGTAAAGCCAAGATGTAGCTTCAGACTATCTAATATCTAAAAATGCCTAAAAATAAGCTAGCCAAGTTCTATCATGCTACTGCAGAAAAGGCTCTTTTAGAGATATGTCAGAGACATCTGTGGTCTGGTGAGAGTCTTTCATGGGAAATTTAACAGCTATTGGATAACACATGGGGAACGATCTGAAGGCATATGGTAGAGCAGGGCTCTCCAACCTTGGGTCCCCAGATGTTGCTGGACTACAGCTCCCAGAATCCCTTGCCATTAGCCATGCTGGTTGGGTATGCTGGGAGCTGTAGGCCAGCAACATCTGAGGACCCAAGGTTGGAGAGCCCTGTGGTAGAGACTTCTTCTTTTGCCTTGCCTCTTTGACATTGTAGGCCACTTAGAGCTTTGTGTCTCTCTGTCCAAATAAACTTCATAGATTTCATAGATTTCATAGATCATAGAGTTGGAAGGAGCCTACAAGGCTATCGAGTCCAACCCCCTGCTCAATGCAGGAAACTAGAGACGGGGTCTCCTATCCAAGTAATAACCAGGCTTGACCCTTTCCACGCTCAGACAAGCTGAGCCAGCGTAACTGCGTAAGCCAACTTGAGAGGGAATGGAACACTGCATTCTCAGTGTGCAAAATAGTGTGTTTGGGTTCAGCTGAACAACTTGGCTCCTTAGGGTGCAATCCTATGGGTTGCGCCCCTGTTAGATGGAAGCCTCCATTAGTGGGTATCCATGTAGACCACACAATTTAATTGTGTGTATTAGGTAAAAATGAGATGGTTTACATTTGTACCAAAGGTTTGGGTAACCAGCACAAATTCTGTTTTTTACATGGCAAGATCTGGTAACCGGCCCAAAGACCAGGAACATCAGTAGGGGTGCAGTGGTTTGTATTTTTGCCAGTAAAACTCTCTCAAGCACCTTTCATAAGGGGGGACAACTTATGTTAGGCAACGCATCTTCTAGTCATTTGAGAAGAAGACACATTTGAGATATATGAGCTGGCAGGACTTTGAAAAGCCCGCTGGGTAGCTTTCTTTTTTTTTTCTTTTAATGAAAATAAATGTGGGGTGTCTGTCACAATGAGGAATGCTTGATAAGCATGCTTATCAGTGCTTTGTAGACAGCCTCCTGGAACAGATATAATCAATAAAACAAATAGCTGTGTGTCTTAATAGTGAATTGTGTGTGGATCCAAGGAGATTCCAGTAATCTGAGATGCAACATTTATCTCTATTCTGTCCTTTCTGCCTCAGTGTATGTGCCGCCTTCCAGGCCTCATCATTTCCACCGATGCCATAGTGGATTGTTTTGACAGAGTTGTCAAAGATAATGAGATAGTGACTGGGTCACCCAACACGCAAAGCCATGGTGGCTTATAAGCCATGTTTGTTTCAGAGTAGCTTGTTGTGTTGTCTTAACCTGGCCAGAGTGGCTTGTGTGTGGTTAACAAACCACGCTTCTGGGTTCAGTCAACACAACAAGCTACTCTGAAACAAACATGGGTTATAAGCCATCATGGCTTAGCATGTTGTGTGAATCTAGTCGCTGACAGATTTCTTGGGGGTGGTACTTTATACCTTGTGAGACTCCACCAAAGACCCATATTTCGATGCCCCACTCTCTTACAACATGTCAGCTGTTTTATAAAAACCACTGTGTCATTTAATTTTTTTTTTCATATGTTATATAAAATGAATGTTTTGAATACAGTTTTAGAAAACATCCATAGGTAAAGATTCTAGGAGGCAGACTACACATTACACTAATTGCGTAGCATGTAGCTGAGATTTGTCTTTTTGAAACTCTAGTCTAACTACATGCAGCCCCAATTCAGATTGAGACCACCACACATTTTCCCCTTAAATTTCCATTCCTTCCTGCTGCTGGTGGTGTTGGGGTAAGAAAAGAAAAGAAAAGTCTTTTCTACTTGGATACTTTCTTCTTCTTTTTAACCGCTACGTGGGGGATTTCAGGAAAATGGTGATGGTGGGAGTCTTACCCATCCCCTCCTGGAGAGTGGTGGTCCTATTTCAAATTGGGGCCACACATGCTTAAACTAGAGTTTTAAAAAAAAGGAGAGAGAGAAGCCTCATTGACACGTTATGTGATTAGTGTAACATGCAGTTTGGTTCTTGAACTGGGATGTAAGAGGAATTCTTTTTACTTTTATAAGCAGGTGAACCTGAAGAGAAAAACAAGTAGAAAAGGTTAGCTCCACTGAACAACATGACCCGCCCCGCCCACAAATAAATAAAATAAAACCACAACCTGTTCTACAGTGGTGGCCATTGTACTCATGTAAATTGGGAATGTGTACTCTTTAGGATAAAAATCTTCTCTCTCATTATAATTAGAATATCTCATTGGCCAGTCTCCTAGAAGCTTGAGTTTCTTCTCAGCCAGGAAGACATAGCTGTTACATGCACAGCTTCTTTATCTGTCATGAATGTGGAAAACTTGAGAGCTATGTTTGTTGGTGGTGCTGTTGATTGTCATTGCCCCAGAGCAATCCTACTGGGGCAGGGAAGGGAGAATCCATGGTGGAAAGGACACCACTTGCTAAACCCTGCTGGGCTCACACCAAGGGCAGAAGGAGAACAGGAGCAGCTTCCCTTCCTCTTCTTTTCCTGGTTTGTTGAGAATTCACCTCCCATTTCTTCCAATGGGAGGAAAATTCACTACACCGGCTTCAGGACTTGTGTAGTTTCTCCCACATTCTGGAATAAGGGGGCTTTGGATCCAACAGATCCCTTGACATGACCCCAGAGTGCCCCCTTCTTGCTCTTATCAAGTTGGATCTGGAACAATGAGGTAACCATGGTGGTGGAAAGCTCCACCGCCAGGCAGGGAGGATCTTCCCAGATGGACTTCCATCTCCACAAGCAGGCCTCCTTCTTCACTCAAGGCTGGGGAGACCTCTTCCACACAATACTATGGCCCCTGGGATGCCTTCCCAGGGAGCATGGGACTGAACTGCTATTAGGGCAATTTTAGACAGCTTTATTAATGTATTTTATGCTTTCGTTTTCACTAGGGCTGTCACCTAATTAAAGAAATTTTAACTCTAGTTAAAAGAATTTTGTCTTTTAACTAACTTATTGACGACAAATCAGTTAATTTAAATGTGTTCATTGCCAAACCCTCCAATATGGTGTGTTTTTAAAATATGAAGGCGGTGTGAGATGGCTTACAGTTTAATCAACAAAAGCTACAATTCATTGCTAGAAAGAAATGCCACCTTTCTCCACCTCCATTCATTTTATCTAACAGTAACATAACAAATCCCAAATAATCTTAACAACAGCATTTTTTATTTATTTATTTATTTCATTTATTATACCCCGCTCTTCAGCCAGAAAAGGCTCTCAGAGCGGCTTACACAAATTAATAATAAGACAGTCCCTGCCCTCAGGCTCACAATCTAAAAGACATGAACACAAAACATCAAGGAACACTGAATATAGTATTAAAAAAAATAATCTACAGAATATAAGAACAGCAATACAAGTTAAAAAATATTAAAAAAAACACTAAATATTCAAAAAAATACAACAGAAATAATTACAGATACCAACAAACAAAAAAAGGCAGGAGCAGCAGCAGCTTTTGTGACTGGAGTCAGTCAGGCCCCACCCTCCCTAGCCAGGTGTTATGAGCCAGGGAAGCAGGGACCAGGTCTTGCAGGACTCACAGCTAGATGGTCTCTAGGCACCTTGAGCAGGAGCAGGAGCAGGAGCAGCTTTTGTAGCTGGAGTCAGTCAGGCACCACTCTCCCTGGCCAGGTGTAATGAAGCAGGGACCAGGTCTTGCAGGACTCACAGCTAGATGGTCTCCAGGCACCTTCAGCAGGAGCAGCAGCAGCCTTTGTAGCTGGAGTCAGTCAGGCACCACCCTCCCTGGCCAGGTGTAATGAAGCAGGGACCAGGTCTTGCAGGACTCACAGCTAGATGGTCTCCAGGCACCTTCAGCAGGAGCAGCAGCAGCCTTTGTAGCTGGAGTCAGTCAGGCACCACCCTCCCTGGCCAGGTGTGATGAGCCAGGGAAGCAGGGACCAGGTCTTGCAGGACTCACAGCATCTTTAGCTCACAGCTGTACTTTTTAAAATTAATCCTCAGTGTTGATTCAACTCAAGTATTTGTTGATTAATCTACCAGTTAAAGCTAGGAGTCTAGTTTTACTTTTAACAAATATTTTGTATGGTGCATTTTCTGTCTCTTGTTACAGATCATGGCAGATGATGATGATGATGATGATGATGATGATGATGATGATATGCTTGATTCATTAATTGAATATTGTGGTCATTGTTCTTATTAAACAGAGATTAGACAAATTCATGGAAGAGAAGCCTATCATCATGTACTAGCCATGGCAGCTAAACTGAACTTTGATGTTCATTCAGAGGCTGTATACCTCTGAAAACCAGATGCTGGGTAAAAACAAAGGAAAGCCATCTACTATAGTGTAATCTTATACATGTCCTATGTAGATGGCTCTAATGCGCTCTACATGGGTCTGCCCTCGAAGAGTTTTCTGAAACTGCAGTCTCATGTAGGGACACCACCACAACCTCAACCCTTTTATTTTAACCGCTGCCACCACCTTACACTGTGACACACCCGTCTCTGCCCCCACTCTCGTGGAAGCCCTCAGTAATGTGCTTGCTTGGTGTTTTAGCCACCTTACTCTTTAGTTTTATATAGCTCTCTTGTTCGAGTTAAGGGCCCCCACACTCAGGCCCCACACCAGGTCACTATATCCACCTCAGGTATCCTGCCTGCCTCACACCCGGGATTCACCGAAGACACTCAGCCTCTTTCACTCAGGCTCCCCTTCCCAATCCCTCAGACACACCAGCAGTTGCCTGGGGCATTCTCCTCTCACCGCAAAACTTTGGCCCCAACAGCCTTGGGCTAACTAGGGTAATGACCTGAATTCAGTTATTTCCCCTGCTGCCAGTGTTCTGGCATTACTCTTTCAGATGTGTGTGTTCCTTCCCTTAGTCACTCACTCCCACACCAAGGGTTAACAGTAAAACAAAACAGGTTTATTTTTCTACAGATGGAAACATAAGATACATTCAGGTGCTGGCTTAGCTTATAAACAGTTACAATCTTTCCCCTCCAGGCTGAGGTAACTCCTCTAGCCTCCACTATTGATTCTGAGTTGGCCTCTCAGGGCTCTCCAACCTCGGGTCCCCAGATGTTGCTGGCCTACAGCTCCCAGAATACCCAGCCAGCAAGTAGTCCAGCAACATCTGGGGACCCAAGGTTGGAGAGCCCTGATGTTTTCCCTTTTCCACCCTCAATCCAGAATGACCGTTCCACAGCCTGTCACAGCTCTCTGCCCCTCACCAACATCCCGAGAGCTATGATTGGCCCTGCATTCTCAGGGAGGGAGAGGCAGAACTCCAGCTGTCCGTCACATGCAGCTGTTACAAAATTCAGCCGCTCAAGTGCTTTCTGGTGTGTGCTTTGTAGATCATATAACACCAGCCTTGTACATTGGCTTCCAATTTGTTTCCAGGCCCAAATGGAGGTACTGGTTCTTACTTATGAAGCCCTAAATAAAAGCTTTGGAAAATATTTCTCTCTTCCCCTCCCACCCACCCCCAGGAATTCATGGGGAGGTATTGGCAAAATGAAGATGTCTTTGAAAGAGATTGGGGAGGGAGAGAATTTAGATTTTAAAGAAAAAGATTGGGGGGCAGAAGTGTACTCACCTTCTAAAGTGTATGAGGTGGTCAAGTGGTCCTTTCTCTCTCTTTCTGTGTGTCTATCTCATTCTCTCTGTGTTTTACTTTTAAAATGCTCCGTGAACTCTTCTCACAAGGCTACCATTCGGGAAGTCCTTCCTGCAATGCCCATGTGACCACACGATGTCACATGTCTATCTATTCCATCTGATCACACACCTGGGCTATGAACAAGGGTCTGACTGGGCTTCTACTTGCCAGATAGATTTGCCCCCAAAGACCACTGATCACCACAGAAATCTTCAAATGATTTTGTGAATCGGGGCCTGTAACTGTAGATGACATTCTAGCTGCTTCACTGTGTAAAAATTCTATTAATTCTATTATGATGTACTTTTGCAGCCTGTGATACTTGATAATTGTGTTAGAACACAAATGTCCTACTTGCTCCTATTTTGCTTTGAAGTAAAAGGGTCCTCATGTGGTTGCCTGAGACACTACAGTACTTTCTGATGGATTATATTCATGTAGAAATATAGAACAGCTGTTATGAAATGTGTTTGCAAATGGAAGGCCAGGTTGTCTAGAGCTTAATTAGCTGTGTATGCCCCTACTTGTCTAATAAAATTAGACTAGTAGCCAAGCTTTTCAAAGGGAATACAGCTATTAATATTGTGCCGACATTATTGCATATGCAAAGAAAAGCTACTTAGACTTGGTCTATACATGCATTGTTGAAAATCTGGGGGTTTGGATAAGGCAGTCACTTATGAATCACCAAAAAGGGGGAACTGCATTGCCAGAAAAAGAGGCCAAAGGAGGACACTGTTTTGCATGTATAATTTATACGTATAGATGCAAATTTAGAAATAGTTATTATACTTTAACTAGAAATACAGTACATCTCACCATAGCGTGGAAGACTGTGACCAGGTGACCTGTGTGCCTTGCTCAGTCTGCTGCCCAGGTGCTGTTGGTGGGCACCTTGAAGACCCAGCTCTTCCTTCTGTTGGTTCTTCATCTTTATACTAGACTTGGACTGGACAGCCCTTCAAATATAGGATGCTGTCAAAATAGTGGACAGTCCTCTGGCAACCCTTCAAATAGAGGACTGTCCTTTGTAAAGTAGGACACGTGGCCACCCTAGGTTTAGAGAGGAGACAGTTAATGGGGCTAGAAAGACTGCTTAATTAAACTTGTTAACAGGCAGTGTCCAGGCATGCCAGCCACATCTATTACTATGAAAATTACAGGTCAAGGGCCCAAAACGGCTAGGAAATAACTTCTGGAAGATGACAGCCATTTTGGAAAAGGTGACTCATTCTCCCCCTCCAACTGGAGGGAGGAGGAAATCTCTCTCTCACTTTGTGTGTATAAAATAATAGAAGATGCAGTTTTGACATGAGATGGAGAGAGAGACTCAGGGAAAGCTGGGAGTTGTAAGCTAAAAGCATCAGGGGATTCAGGGGTGCCCCCCTCTGTCAATCTGACATGGGAGCCATGGATTTGCTGTCTGTACGAATGCTAAGCTGTGTGCCTTTACTTAAGTTCAACTTGTATATTTGTAAATAAACACATATACTTCAAATTCCCATGTCTCCAGTGATCCCTTCTTCAAAGAGGACCAACCCTATGTAAGCACTTGCGCCTGAAACCTCTCACTCGCTTTTCACCCCACAGTGGGGTGGGTGGAACTGTGCACTGGAGCACTAGTAAATCACATTGTTTAAGAGGCCTTGCTTCCAGAACCCCCGCAATATAATGTTCACTGTGGACAACTCCTACCCCCCATCCAGCCCCATACCCTGCTTGCCTGATCCATTGTTACTGGGGAAAAGAAAAGGAGGCAACACAGAGCAGCTAGTTTGGGTTGCAGCCCCACAACTGTTGTAATGTCTAGTTCTAGCATTAGAGATTTTGCTGGTGTTAGACACCCAACTTTTCCCACGTCAAAGAGATTTTTGTAATTTTCTGTGAATAGATAGCACGGACCGTGTTACTAAATATAGAGTCAGCTTTATGAATGGAGCCACAAGTCTCTCAATACGTGCCTTCTTTCCTGCTTCAGCATATTTAGTATGCAGTCTTGCCTGCCCCCTTCTATTCAAGCTGAGGAATAAATCTGCAGAAACTACACTTAGGCATTCCACAAATCTTGCCATGTTCCACAGGCTCTGTAGACACCATGTTGCAAAGCTGGAATTTTGAAAAGGTCACCGTTCTAGGAAAGAGAAAACATGTCACACAAAAACTCAGCTGGAAGCTGAGCAAACACTCCCCACAGAAGACAGGTTGAAGGCGCTGATGCCCCACCCTCAGCCTCTTTTGACTTAACCAAGAAAACTTAATTAATTATCCGAAGGCTGTAAAAAGTGTGATTTCTCTTACTTCTGTGCATAATAGGATTTCGTTTCATGTAGTTTTGCTTTATTTTCTGTTGTGATCATTTATGGCTTTACTGATGAGAACATGGAAAAGTGCTGAATGTTAGCATGAATAGTGGAGAAAAGCTAGCTGAGCTGGGCTCTCCTCTGACCCTGCCCGGCATGCAATTCCATTGCACTGAATAAGATTTTATGAGGCTTCAGGCTGGGTAAGATGATTGCTGTTAGCATTATAAAGCAACTCCTACCCACTCTGGTCTTTCCAAAATCATTTTGAGAAATTAGGAAAGCCATTTCACTTCTTCCTTTATTCTTGGAGTGGCTGCAGGCACTTTTTAGTAAGAGGGGGGAGAGAGAGAGAGAGAGAGAGAGAGAGAGAGAGAGAGAGAGAGAGTGCTTTGTTGCCTGAGAACACTATCCTGCCGCCATTTTTTTGTGTCCCTGCATGAGCAGAAATGGCTACATTTTTTTCTGGGAAAGTGAACTAGTAAGGATATAGCAAACTAGGGCTAAGTATGTCTGAAAAGTTTTCCTCTGAAACCGTCTATTGCAGCCTTTCCCAACTTTTCATGAATGATGTAAAATTATTTTTCAGCAAGGCTCTTTGCTTCAACATTTTACCTGCTGGCAAGAAAGTTGTGGGTGTGTGAGATTAGAAACAAACTGCTTCTGGATTTTGGAAAAGAAGTGTTTCCTTAAAGCGATGTGGCTGGCCTGAGGAAGAGACCTAGTTAGTGACCACCAATCTAGACTTCATCCAGTTTCTTTCATAAATGATGTAATATTATTTCTCAACAAAGCTCTTTCCTTTTGAAATGTTAATATTCTTCCCTCCACTTAAAATCCAGCCCCCTGTCTTGTTAAGCAGGTTAGAGCACAGTTATCCTGCACATTTCACACAAACCAAATTTTGTGACACAGTCTCTGCTCAAAAAACATACTGGGATGTGTATAAAAATGTGTATTTTTCAATAAAATACATTTAGAAATGCGTACCTTGAGAGAAAATACATTTAGAATGTGTCATTTGTGAGGAAAAATATGTTCAAAAACACATATTTAAATTGAATTTTTGCAGGGATTATTATTATTATTATTATTATTATTATTATTATTATTATTATTATTTGCAGATTAATGTGGAAATGGGATGGAAGGGATTTATGAAGGAACACATGCAAAATAACAGACTATAAACATGCTTATCTGTCCATCCCTAGCTGCCCTTGTGTGTGTACTTAATCAGTTTGCTGGCAGACATTAGAAAGAATGCGTTCTTGCTTCTACTTTTTGTGTGTATGATGTGCAGAAGACACGCTGCTGCCCATTCACAGCAGCTATGCTAAAATCCATTGCTTTCTAAGTATGGGCAGCTGACACTTTTACCTGGAAGGTTGGGGTAAAAATGATATCAAATGTAACCAGGAAGTTCTGTCACCAAACAGCAAAATTATCCATCTAGAATTCCTTAGTCTGTGCTTGAGACTTCATTTTTGCTGTTTGCCTTGGAGTGCAAAAACAAAAGTGTTGTCACCTGACAGGACACAAACATTGCATGTGTAGAGGGTGGAAATAACGAGACACAAATTATGGTACAAACTTGGGCCACATTTAATAAATAATCAAGATCTGTGAAGGGAAAGAAGTGTGGGTCCCTGGCTATACCGGCCCCTTGCCGGTAGTTGCTTTAGGGAGAGGCATCCATCCTCTGAGGGGCGGTGCCTGTGAAATTGCCGCCCCTCAGTTTTATACCAATGCTGGTGTTGGGAGGCCTTCTCCTGTCACCTCCTGCTGGAGCCACAAAATTCTGAGCGGGTGAGGTGAGTCAGCCTCAGAGGCGATCTGTTTCTCCCCACTGGGCTGCAAAGCCCTGAGCGGAGAGCCTTGGGAATCACCAGTCACCTAAAAGGTGTCACCTGATGCTCACCAACGCTAACCCCACTGAATGTTCCCACACTTACCTGCCAAATGTGACCGAATTAAACCAAACCAAACAAAAAACAACCCCATCCACTGCACCACAGTGTAGAGTAGGTGAAACACGCACAACACCCCATACAGCCAGTTGAGGCAATGAGCCAAAATTCCTACCCGGCCCCCTAACAAGAGACCAGAAAAGCCCACACTGCTTACAGGGGGAAGGAGCTAATGAAAGAGGTCAAGGGTGGGGCTGCAGGGATCAATATCATTCCTGATGCCACCCCATGGCCTGCTGGGAAGTGTGGTATGCATGCACCAGGCCCTTCGAGCTGCCTTCCCCCCAGCATGAAAAGTTCTCCCTGCTCCGGGACTCGGGAGATCCAGGTTCTAGTCCCCGCTCAGCCATGAAACTCACTGGGTGACTTTGGGCCAGTCACTGACTCTCAGCCTAACCTACCTCACAGGGTGGTTGTTGTGAGGATAAAGTGGAGAGGAGGAGGAAGATTATGTAAGCCGCCTTGGGTCCCTTGCAGGAAAAAAGGTGGGGTATAAATATAATAAATAAATAAATAAACAAATAAATGCAGGAGCAGGGGAAGGGAAATACATGGCAGTTGGGCCTCTTTGTGTGTGTGTGTGTGTGTGTGTGTGTGTGTGTGTGTGTGTGTCACTAGTTGTGCAGTCTTGACCTATATGCTGAGTCATATAGAGGTGACAACACTGGCTGGTGATCCTGATCATCTACCTTGGCAGTGCACAAACAACTGTGTCTATGATGATTACAGAGTCTAAGGATGTGTGAATTAGCAAAACCTGAGCATGCTGAGGTCCTCTGAAGTCCATCTCAAAGCCTGTTCTGACTTGTGTTCATATTAGACTGTGAGATTTATTTTTGTTCTCTTTGCATGAACATTTGTGTGATTTTTGTGTACATTTCCCCAAATGTACCGATCAGTTGTGCACATTTTTTGAATGTGCACATTTTTCTCCCTTTGATTTAAACACATTTGTGTGTATTTTTCAAAAGTGCATTTTTTTCATGCACATTTTTGAAATGTAGGCATTGTTTGAACACTTTTTTTTTGTTCCATGAATTGCATTGCAAGCTCAGAAATATATGGAGTTGGAATGCAGATTGTGTGTGGGTCCAAATTTGGTTCTGGGAGATGGATAAATTATGGTAAAAAATGAATTCAAACAAGTTTCTCCTACATCCCTATGACAGATTCAAATAAATGCAGTCACAGTGAAATCCTATATATGTCTACTCCAAATGGTTAGAGCCAGTGTGATGTAGTGGTGGACTGGGACTCGGGAGATCCAGGTTCTAGTCTCACCTTGGCCATGAAGCTCACTGGGTGACTTTGGGCCAGTCACTGACTCTCAGACTAACCTACCTCACAGGGTTGTTGTGAGGATAAGATGGAGAGGATGATGATTATCTAAGCCGCCTTGGGTTCCTTGCAAGAGAAAAAAAGGCGGGATATAAATATAATGAATGAATGAATAAATAAAATAAATAAAGAATAAAATTATGTAAATGGGTATAGGATTGCAGCCTTAGAGCTTCCAATCATATACCATAAACCATTTGCTTGAAGGTAGGAAGTATTAAAACAATGGCATTATAGGGGGGAAAGTGAATGCATTTTAGAACTGTAGCCATTTTATATCCGGTTTCTGTTGGCCATTCTTAGGACACAGGAGAATCTTAGCAAAGAATCTCTGCTCCACTTAAAGCGCAGTCCTATGCAAGTTGAGACAGAAAAAAATTCTGACAACTCCCAGCATTCCCCAGCCAGCCATGCTGGCTGGGGAATGCTGAGAGTTGTGGGACTTTTTTCTGTCTCAACACGCTGCATAGGATTGCACCCTTAGTGATCTTGTGCTGCTGCATGTCATTCCCAAGAAATACCCTCCCCTCAGATGGAAATAAAAGATTTGATTTTTCAAGGTTCCACACGCATGGCGAATTATAAAATGGACAGTGCCTGAGAGCAACTTAATGGGGGGGGGGGAAGGACTCTTTCCCCCTATACTAGTAAACTGCAGCTCCTGACTGTTTTCAAGCAACACATCCTGGCATTGAACTGCTGAGGTCCACATAAATTCAGGTTATCCATACAGCCGTGCGGAAAATCTTTGAGATGAGTTCTTTATTAATAGCAAGACTGAGTGAGTCAGTCAGCTAGCTTAATGATCTGGCCCATAATTTGAATCCATTGAAAGTTGCCCATAAGCACCTCGGGGAGCAGAGATCAACCGTGACCTTGACTTATGGTTGCTCGAATTAAATCTTCCTCTAATATATTTTTGATACTTTGTTGCTCTACAAAAGAGTGCAAAGCAGCAAACAGCACAATTGTCAGCATCTGTTGTTCATTTGCCAGTCCCCCTGCCCCCACCAATGCCTTTTGAAGGCTCTGGGTATTTTCTTTTGCTTCCTTTAATTTTGCAGAACAGGAAAGCTCAAGGAGATGGATGTGTGTGATTCACAAGCAGCATTTTCTCTACTGGCCACTCAATATTTATTTTACCGTACTTATATACTTTAAGGCAGAGAGGATACTAGGCTAGAGGTAGGTAAGGTAGCTTTATTTCCTCTGGGGAAGGCACTGGTGAGCAGACCTTCACTGCCTCCGTGCCCTTTCTGCCTCTGTATTTTAGCCCCTGAATGGCTGATTTGCCAGTTGAGGGGGGAGGGGAGAAAGAGTTGTTTGGTTACGGTGGCATTTGTCAGCAACTGGCAGGCCTTGGGCCAAATCTGCCACCTGAATGATGCCACTTGGGCCTCTAATTGCCAACCCCAGGGGGGAAAGAGGCATATGGAGAGACAGTGTAGTGTATTGGTTAGTGTGTCAGACAAGGACGGGGGAAACCCAGGTTCAAATGGCCGCTCAACCATGAAGCTCACTGAGTAACCATAGGCCAGTCACTATGTCTTAGACCAGGGGTGGGCAGAAGGTACATCTCCAGATGTTTTGTGCAACTCCCAGAAGCACCTGCCAGCATGGCCAATGATCAGGAATGCTGAGAGTTGAAGTCCAAAACATCTGGAGATCTACTTTCTTCACATCCCGTCTTAGACTAATCTACTTCACAGGGTTATTGTGGGGTTAAAAATGGGTGGGTGGAAATTGTATATGCCACCATGAGCTCCATAGGGGAATGGAGGGATATAAATATAAGAGATATAGAGGAGAATAATAATGGGATTTGACAGCAGGCAGTTTTGGGGGGTCTATGACCCCGCCAGCGCACTTGTCAGTGGCCCTACTGTAAAACAAGCTGCTGACTAGAGCCGTCTGTTTTTTCTTTATGAACTCTCCCCTACTTACACTGATTGAAAAGTTCAGTATTCCTCCTGAGTCGCCTCATAAGTTTCCACTTCCTAGCTTTCAATTTATGCTGCATTCTATTAATCAAACAAGTGTTATAATTTGAATTTGCTTTGGTACCACATGTTCATCTTCACTGTTACATTGATACACCTAACCTGCGATAAAGTGAGGGTGTGAAAAGCATTAACCACAACAAAATACAAAGCCTGCCCACTGCCTCTCACAACAAAAATAGGGGTTGAAAACAGGCAATTTATAAATACTAAGAACATCCCACCTTTAATCCTATCTATCTATCTATCTATCTATATGTTTGTTTGCCATCTTACTCATTCCAAGAGGAGTCCTTTGAGCTCAACGGATGTTTTGTTCTTTTCTAAAAGTGGCACATAACAGCAGGTTATGTGCTGGATCACATCAAAAAGCCAACATAAAATAATGAGTCACAATTAAAGAGATGTTAGTAAGGAGAGGGGAGGAAGTGGGACGTCTGCCGTTTTGATGGGCAGCTCGGCATATATTGTAAGAATAGGTCATTTCAATTAGCTGTGATTCCTGTCAATCCAAAAGTATTTCATAATGCTTCAGAAAGCATTAGCCGGCTCCACACTGGGCACACTGATTTCATTTTATTTTATTTGAGTGTTTCACTTGCTTTATATATATATAAAGCTGCCTCATATTGGGAGTTATATGAGTTTGGGGGGTTGTATGCTGCAGATTGATTTAAAATCATTTGCCCATTTCTTAACTTTTAGGAGTTCTTCAATCATCCAAATTGAAAATCCTAATCCTCCTGGAGATTGTGAGAGGGTTTCTTTTTCTTTTTAATGTATCTCTCCTCAGAACCAAAGGTCAGAAACTAGGGCTTATATTTGTCTCAATTTCTTTAAAAAAAAACACCCTCAAATTTTATAAAGTATGACTGGCCCAGTTCAGATTCAGTTCCTGGCTTTCTAAACCATGGTTTGGAAGCCAGGAATGAGCGATGGTACTGCATGTTCCCTTCCCTCGTCCCTTCTTCAGTATTTTAACTGCACCACAGCTAGCTGTTACATCTGCGGAACTGTGGTTTAATGTTAGTTTACTAATCAGATCTTAAACCACCATTTGAAGTTGGTTTAAGAGCTGGATTAGTACTGCCATTAAACCACACTTCCCCAGTTTGGGCATAGTGTCTAATTGTATTTTCATGATCCTTTCAACATTTGAATGGTGGTATACAGAAGCGACTCACGAATGGAGACACGTATGGATATTCAGTCTACCTTTGTTGAAGCTTATGTATAATTTCCCCTTCACCCAGAAAGCTGTATTTTCTCATACACACACACACACACACACACACACACACACATATATAATTTGATCAGTTCAAATCTATGTTGAGTACTGCATCCAGTTCTGGGCACCACACTTTAAGAAGGATGTAGACAAACTGGAGAGGGTTCAGAGGAGGGCAACAAAGATGATAAAGGGACTGGAAACAAGGCCCTATGAGGAGAAACTGAAAGAACTGGGCATGTTTAGCCTTCAGAAGAGGAGACTGAGGGGAGATATGATAGCACTCTTCCAGTACTTGAAGGGTTGTCACAGAGAGGAGGGCCAGGATCTCTTCTCGATCATCCCAGTTTGCAGGACACGGAATAATGGGTCCAAGTTACAGGAACCCAGATTCCACCTGAACATCAGGAAAAATTTCCTGACTGGTAGAGCAATAAGACAATGGAACGAATTACCTAGGGAGGTGGGGAGCTCTCCCACTCTGGAGCCATTCAAGGTGAAGCTGGATGGCCATCTGTCAGGGATGCTTTGACCTGGATTCCTGCATTGAGCAGGGGGGTTGGACTCAATGGCCTTGTTGTAGGCCCCTTCCAACTCTACTTTTCTATGATTCTATGTAGTTACATTTTAATCCCCCCCCTTTTTATGGTTTTGTTTTGTTGAAATTCACAATAAAAATTAATAAAAATAATAATTGTGGTTTCATTAAACTAGGAAGGGAAAAGGAGAGAGAAGTAGTCAGAGGAGAGCATGCTGTCCCATCGCTTTGTTTAGAAAGTCAGGAACTGAGTGTCTGAACCAGGCCACAGCATGTTGGTAACACTAGGAAGCCAACAATCCCTCCACATCTCTGGGCCAAACTAAAAGTAAAATATTGTTTTATTTACCTTCATGTAAGCACACGTGACCCCAATTTGGATTGAGACCATGGTGCTCTAGAAGGGGAGTTTAAACCTTCCCCCACCTATTTTTCCCACCCACCCGTGTGGGGGGAGGGGATTAAAAGAAGAAAAAAGATGAACCAAAGAGAGAGAAGGGGGGAGAGAAGAAAATTAGCTGAACATTTAGTTTGGCCCTCTCTCTCTGGCTGGGAATTGGCAACTGAAGGAGCAGTTGCTCTTTGTGGGGATGGTCAGATGTGGCCCTGGGGCCTGCAGTTGATGATCCCTAGTATACGTATAGTTTAGTTCTTTGGAACACTCCTCAACCTGCCAGGACCTATAGCTGCCTTCTCCAACCAAGTGCCTTCCAGATGTTTTGGACTAAAACTCCCATTATCTCTGACCAGTGGCTGTGCTGGCTGGGGCTGATGAGAGTTGCAGTCCAAAACATCTGGAAGACACCAAGTTTGGAAAGGCTGACCTATAGTATTAGAGACATTGTTTGAAGTTAATTGTGGTGATGGTAGTGGTGGGGAAACTCCTCTGAAATTATCTAGAAACTCCTATGCACAGATATAAAGTGTCCGTATCTCATATTGCTGAAGCCATGAGTTCTTTAGTAATTCAAGAAGTCAACCCAACATAAGGATAGAATGAGAGCTACATGGAAACATGGGGCAATGTGACTGTTTGTGGACATATATATTTGGGATTCTGGGGTTCCTTGACAGAGCTTTGCTACTGACTGAACTATTTTGTGGAGTGAGAAGATAATTCTGTGACACTGAATCCTATAGATGAGTTGATGTAATGGCATGGCATATTCACCAACATTCCCACATGGTCAGGATATTTACAGTCCAGCTTTGAAGCAAGAACACATTGTCAGTTTGGCTAAGATTAAAACCTCTCAAGGCCCTAGGGCTGAGGTGGGCAACTTGTGGCTCTCCAGACCTGCATCTCCCTGTTGGTATTTCATGTAACATCACACGTGGTAAGTTTTGACTCACAGCGAAGGCATGTAAGTGCCTGCACCTGTGAACAGGGTGAGGCACTACTCTCAGCTACTTAAGACAGCTGAGCTGTGCTCTGGGTTGCTGCAGTAGCTACCCTGTTGCTGCAAGCCTCCTACTGCGTGGTGCTGTGCCTTGGATAAGAAACAACTGCTACTACTACTGTATGGTAAGCTCCCTTTGTACAGGGAGACTGCAATTATATACTCTGTTACTCTACAATAAAACTGTATATATATAATCACTCATTGCTACCCTCTGCTTTCTAGACCTGCTGCGTTGGAGGTAATTTATTTCCCTCCTCCTGCTGACACTCCCATGATCCCTCACGATTGGCTATATTGCTAGGGCTGATGAGAGTTGTAGACCAAAACATCTGGAGGCCCACAAGTTGCCCACTTCTGCCCTAGGGAAAGGACAGGAATGGCCTAGGGGTAGGGGTGGTGGCAGGGAAGGCTGAGGCTTGGAAAGAGATTCCAGGAGGAGGAAAACTAAGGTGCAGGAAGCCCATATGTAAGGTGGCTAAAGAATCACTGCAGTCAGTGTACATAATGGATAGATAGAAGCCCTATTCAAGCATTCCTGATATGTGTTTATTAAACAAGCAGGGAGGGGGGATGCACTAGCCCCACCCCCTCCATCATTGCTCTCATTGCCTTCTGCACATGGAAGGTGACTTTGTGAAGAGGAGAGCCTCCTCTATCCATGTGTGCTCTCTGTGCCACCTGGAACAATGGAAAATCAGTGTTGTGGCATTAAGCAACAAAAACCAGCCATTAGAAACAGCATGGGAAAAAAAAGCTGAAAGAATGATTTTAAAAAATAAACAATAAACACCTGAGGGCACGTCTTAAAATGCTCCAACCTGCATAAGAAATGGTTGTGAGATAAGAAATGTCCCACCAATCTACAATGTTTTGTTTGTTTGTTGTTTTTTTTAAAATATATCCTGCCTCTCAGCCGTGATTTCCAAGCTTCAACCCTTGATTTGTTTTTATAAACAGTGTCGCTTATACACTGAGGCACACTCCTACCTGCATTTAAGGAGAAATCACAGCCCAGTGAGCATGCAACGTGTCTTTGTAAACGTTTGGGTGTGCACATGTATATAGTGGATCCAGCTGTTTGAAAGTGATAGCGTG
Source organism: Shinisaurus crocodilurus (assembly GCA_021292165.1). Taxonomy (NCBI): domain Eukaryota; kingdom Metazoa; phylum Chordata; class Lepidosauria; order Squamata; family Shinisauridae; genus Shinisaurus; species Shinisaurus crocodilurus. The sequence continues at coordinate 124,649,438 of CM037880.1, read as the reverse complement.
AAACAGACCTATTTTTAAAAGGAGGAAATTGTAGTTAATGGCATATCTGCTGAAAGCAGGTAATTTTAATTATCTCCGATAGTTAGAAACCATGAATAATTTATTACCTGAAGAACTGAAGCTCTCTTCCCCCCTTCTCTCCAGCCCTTTTATCCAGATGAGACTTGATAATTCAGATCATAGTCCCAAAGGTTCTCCATGTGAACTGTTAACTCCAGAGCTAATGGTGGGAAGTATACATAAATGCCTGGATGGATCTTCCTTCCAGAATACTTATATGATCTCACCTCTCTCAATTCCTTGAAATTCTTCCTCACACTCGAACTCTTCTGCAAAGCCTTTGGCTTAATCCCTTACACCTTCTTGGAGGTAAGTCCTACCAAATTCAGTGGGATTAATCTGCATTTAAGGATTTTAGCCTTAGGCCTTGATTGCGACTGAAATGGGGGGGGGGGACACCCTTAACCATTCTTCCTGTCTCTGGGAAGAATCCAACAGGGCACTTATGCCACTGTCGATTCTCTTGCACCCCACCAGTTCCCATCTGCAAGCGGCACCCACCACACAAGAGAATCGTCAGGGGTGCAAGTGCCCCATAGGGTTCTGCCCTCTATATGGTAGGTCTAGGGATGGGAGAGAGAAATTAGTTTGGTTCACATTTTAATACAGACTGACTTAATTTGCACTCCTGCGAACTGATATGCAAACTGGAACACAATTATTCTATGGTTTTTGCACTTCCCCAAAATTTACAATGAAGTTCTCAGATCAAATAATCAGTAGAAAAATGCATGTATTCAGGAAAATTGTGTAAAATAATGAATACACTGGAGAAAATAACATACTAAAAGAAATATCTTAGAGAACGATTCTATGGCCCCTGCAGCACTGACCACAGAGCTGAGGATCCATGCTCTCTGATCTCTCTCCCACCCTCACAGCTGGCACAGAAAGAACCATACCGGCTGCCTCCCCAAGGCTGGCAGCTTGACCTTGGAGAGGGGATAAAGGAGGCATTCGGGGGGGCAGGGAAAGGAGGAGACTGGGGCCACCAGGCTACGAGGTATCCTGATGGTGCTCCAGCCTCTTTCCCTCCCACTCCAAGACGCCTCAGCTAGACAGCTGAAAAACATGGGCTATGTCTTGACTGGCGCAGTAGATAGTTTTGGGTGTGTGTGTGTGTGTGTGTGTGTGTGTGTGTGTTGCTAGATGAAATATTCCTTCCATAATCTCTGCTGCTCATCCTGTGACGTACTGGAATGATAAATATCAGGTCATGTTGAACCACATTGCTTATTGTCATTGCTAACATTGTAACCTCCCCCTTCATTTGTACTTTTTTAAAAAAAAACAGCAACAACCTACCTTTAAAAGAAACAAAGAAAACAAAAAATATTTTGTATGGTTAATTTCTGAGATTTAAATTTACATTAAAATGAATGTGCACAGCGTTGAGTCTATCATCTATCAGTCCATTTATCTATCTATATCAAATGTGTCTAACTAGACATAGAAAGATAATTATATACATTCATACACACACAGCTACTATAGATGAGATGTTTGTCAAAACTTACAAACAATCCTGCATCCACCTAACAATGGTAATTATTTTGCTCTGCCTTTTTCTTCTTCTTAAGGCGTCTCTCTCTCTCTCTCTCTCTCACACACTCACTCACTCACTCCCCCCCCTCCTGCTCTGGCTAGCAAATTATTTTAAAATGAGCTGCAGAGAGAAACCTCCCAAGGCAGTGAAACAGCAGGTGGCCTGTTTAGTCAGTGCTGTGGCACCTTATGAATAACTCAATTGATCTCCATATGCTTCCACTCACTCTTGCTCAGAGCAACCTACCTTAAGTGCTTCAGCATTCCAGTGTTTTGATTGCAGAGACTTGACTCACAAATATAAATAAGTGAAATGCTGGAAAGAAAAGATGTGGATGCTGCTGCGTTGTCAGCCAGGCTCGATTTCATCCGGTGCCAAAAGCTGATTCACAGCTTCATAGGCTGGGATGCCCAAAATGACAATGGAGAAACAAGTCAGTGAAGAGTGGCTTAGGAGAAAAACAAAGAGCTCTCTCCCATGTTAGTCCTAATTAGAATAGACCCATTGAAATGAATGTGACTTAAATTGGATTAACGTTGGATAATACAGCTCATTGGATACAACCGAAAGCATAGAAGGTGATTTTCATTAGATCTGCTCCTGTTGCTTCCTGATACGATGAATGTGCATATCTGGCATGGTGCGAACTGTAATGCTTCTGTTTGTTTGTTGTTTGTTTGTTTTAATAACTTATCAGCAAGGAGGGAAAAAGCACTTTTCATTTTTTAATCTTTACCAATAAATTAGAGGAAGGTTTAGAAGGCTAAGGAAAGCATTTCTCTTGTCTGAGCTGCTACTGCCTTCAACCCCCCCCCCCATTTCTACAGATTCCTGGTATGGTTCTGGTCCCGTCCCCCCCCATCTCAGAGGGTTCAGAGAAGTTGAGGGAGCTAGTCAATAGTAAAAGCATCTAATCTGCATTTAACATTAAGGGGAAAATATCAGAGTCTGGGTGAAATCAGCAAAGATATTTCAAATAATATATTTTACGCTACTTGGTTGGCTTGCATCAGCTCAGCTGTGCTTACCCTTTTTGGCATCAGCATAACTAAAAGGGATTAAAAAATGCAGAATTACAATATACAATTTAGGAAGAAAGTTTGCTTGGGATGCCTATCTGGCTTTAGCTGCCATAGATAAGTATAGTGAAAAGAAAGAAAGAACAAATGAAAGAAATGTAGCTGCTTTCTAAAAATCAGGACTATTGGGGGGTGCAAATTTCCTTAGGACAGGTCTCTAAAGGTGGCTATTGCAGCTGGATTGGGATAGTTGGAGGGTAGATCACTGACCTTCCATTTGAAGAAACCCTAATAAGCTTCCATAGGAGCTGTGATTTCTCTGGAACACAGTTCAAAAATCACTGACATAGAGACACCCCCCCCAAAGTATAATTCCCAGGGTTCCCTGGGGAGAGGTAATGATAGCTAAACCAGTTAAAGTCTGTACTGAGATACCTTCCTATTACAGTAACCTTTAGAAACCTTGGCAGTATGTCTTACTCACTGCTACTCCAAGAAAACAGCATGCATGATCACTATCCAAATACTTGCCCCTAGTCAAACTAAAACAGGCCTGTGGCTTATGCTGGCTCAGCTTGTCTGAGTGTGGAAAGCTAAGCAGGGTCAGGCCTGGTTATTACTTGGATGGGAGACCCTGCCTCTAGTTCCCTGCATTGAGCAGGGGGTTGGACTCGATAGCCTTGTAGGCTCCTTACAACTCTGATCTATGAAATCTACCATGCCCATGGATGCAATTTACCATCTGGCATCCATCCAAGCCCTTTCTTATGGATGTGTCCAAACAGAGTGCAAACAGCTATGGATGACTCTGTTCAAGAGGGAGGCCAAAGGCAGTATGTGATGAGGCAGGCCAAAGGCAGTATATGTAGGAGTGAACAACTAGACAAGCTATCCCCAGGGGTACAGCAATAGAACAGAAGGATAATGGCGCAGACACATAGCGGTGCAGACTGTACGCACAGATGACATCAGCAGGACGTCAGGCCACAAACCAGCAAGAAACCCATAAACTATATTTATGGGGAAGAGCTTACACTTAGCAGATGGAGTCACAGTGCTGTCTGCCTCTTTGTGCCAGGGGCTTGGCAATGGACTGCATTATGGTGTTTCAAAGAGGCGGTGTGTGTCCTTCCTTGCTGGCTGCCAGTACAACACTCCTTCATTTGGGGGCCCTCATACTCCTTTCTGCTTGTTTCTAAAGGAGAATTCATAAACCAGTGGAACCCCCCCCCCCCATTTGTGATGGCTGGAGACCAATTTAGGGATGTATGAGAAATGCATTTCACTTCATTTTTGATCAGGATGTACCCAGTTCACACCTTCCAGACTGAACATGGACTTGGATGCAATTTGCAGTTGAAGTCCATGCATTTCCAAGCTTGCAATGAGATTGGTGAACCCCACAAAAATGCGTTCGACGGCATGCATACATTTGAAAAATGTGCATGGAAAAATGTGAACTTTTGGGAAATGCACAAAAATATGCTTTAACCAATGGGAGATGAATATTCACATTTCAAAGATGCACACAGTTGATGTGTATATTTGGGGAAACATGCAGGGATTTTCACATAAAAAGGACCCCCCACACACACACACACAAAGCTCGCAATCTGATGGGGACTTGAGTCAGAACGAACTTCGAAATGGAATTCGGAGAAGTTTGGCAAGCTTGAGTTTTTCTGATTCGCACATCACTAGCTGAGGTACACTTTTCCTCCTTAATATATTGGAGGCACGCTTCTCTCTTATACCCAAAAGGCTTTACTTTTAAATTGTGAAAGGTTAAGAAGAATTAACCACTCTCATTTTGAGGGCCTGTGCTGAGCATACCTTCCACTTAAAGAAGAGAATGTCAGAAGGCAAAGGGGCATAGCCGGCATGCAGGTAGGGCTATGGAAGACTCTTATCTGAAACTGTCAGTCATTGTAAACAGTAAAGAGCTCGATGGACCAATGGTCTGATTTAGTTTGAGGCAGCTTCCTATGCTCCAAAATAGCGAATCATGAGGAGATTTTATTTATTTGTTTATTTATTTATTTAATTATTTATTATATTTATACCCCGCCTTTTTTCCTGCAAGGAACCCAAGGCGGCTTTACATAATCCTCTTCCTACTCTCCATTTTATCCTCACAACGGCCCTGTGAGGTAGGTTAGGCTGAGAGTCAGTGACTGGCCCAAAGTCACCCAGTGAGTTTCATGGCCGAGTGGGGACTAGAACCCGGATCTAGATGCAGTTACTGGGGGGCATGTGTGTTGGGGATATGAACTCACCCAACTTTGAAAGCCCCAACCCATCTAGTTACCCTTCTGAAAGGTTAAGGTTTTTGATTTTTTGGTTTTGTTCTTGCCTGATAAGTGGGCAAGGGACTGGTCGGAAAATATATAATCTATTTTCCGTCCCAGGTATTTGGGAAGGATTTTTTGGCTCCCTCATTTGGGGGAGCCAAATGGATTCCAAGACAAGCTTATTTTGCCCCTATGCCTACTAGTGTGACCAAGGACACAGTTGGGGAATTACAGCAAACAGCCAAGCAATATAATTGACAAAGGCATTGATAAGTATCTTCAACAGCTGCTTTTACTCAGTAGTGAGCTTTTCTACACTAGGCAATTATTGTGCACTCATCATTACTTACTCATGGTTCTTTGCATGTTCTTTAAATGATGCCATGATACTCCAGTTTCGCTTCTGTTTTTTAAGAGTGCTTTCCAGGGTTTTTTTTTTAGAGTGGGGGAAATAGGGTATTATTTGAGAAAGTGAAAGAAAATGTATTTTCCTACTTTTTAATTGCATTATTCCGCTATAGCACAGCACAAACTAGAGGTTATCTAGTGGAAAAGCAGGAAAAGAAAAGCTCTTTGTGTAGAGCTTGGATCTTAATTCTGCGATGAAACTGATAGTAGGTACAGCAATTAAGAGCCTCTTGTAGAAAAGCTCAGTATGTCCATTAAATATGATAGCTGAAACTGGCACTGCATCACTGGTTGTGTCCCCAGTTAAGGATCCACTTCTGGGTTTTGTCACAGGAAAGTTACATTACCGCATTAATGAGGCACATATTACTGCCCTTCAATTGAGCAAATGTTCCTTCTTCAAAGCAGCAAATGTTTTGGGGAAAAACCTGAACAGATAATACATAATTATTCTGTTCAGTTGCTATCAGATCTCTCTCCTGAGACACTTAACAAAAGGAGGCAGTTAACGCCTATTGCTCCAGTTTTGCAACAGAAAGCAACCGGTAATATGTAGCACTTCCCTTTCAAAGTGAGTATCTTGCTTATTTTGCAGTCATTATTTCAATGTTTTTATCCTTGTTTGTAAGCTACTTTGAGTGGCATGTAAACCTCATGAGAGTGGCATTTGGGTGTAATGTTAATGGAAGGATTTTAGGAAGGGATATTGGGGGATGTGTTATGAAAGTTTGAGGTGCATAGAGCTGGGTTGCTCATTGCATTTTGAACTCATTTTTTATGTAGATTTTGGCTATAGGTACCCCTCCATTGATGTTTCCCCCCCGCTAAAATTATATTCAAAATAATAACCAATAGAGCACATTTTCTTGAGAGGAAGAGTAGCAGGCTGCCACTTGCTTTGGGATTTTTAATATGTGACTGGAGGAATCTAAGGCCTATGTACATGTCATGGTAATCACATGGCTTGCTGCTACAGCAGTTTTTCTTCTTTTTTTAAGCCTAGGCATGGGGCATGATTTTCATTTTCAGCTGTCATCCATGATAATTTTTTAATTCTGACTATTTAGGCAATTTTGTATACATTTAGCTTATATCATGGTTTTTGGCTATAATATGTGTTGTTTTCTCATGTTACTCTCATGTATAATTGTTGTAATGTACTACATTGTTCTTTCAGTAATAATACCCACTTTACATTTTTATGGGTTCCACTGACTTTGTCTAAGTCTCATAGGATAGGATAGGATAGGATAGGATATAGGATAGGATAGAAGAGTTGGAAGGGGCCTTTAAGGCCATCGAGTCCAACTCCCTGCTCAATGCAGGGGAACAGATGTGGGCAGCCCAGGCAGTCACCCATCCAAGCACTGACCCGGCTCATACCTGCTTAGCTTCAGCATGTGGCCTGCATTATGTGCTCTCGACGCCACCTGCAGTGTTTAACCTCAGGCTACTTTAACAAAAATGATCCCCCTCTTGAAAACTGAAGTGGTGCAGTCACCATTGAGGTTCAAACTGTACTATCTCAAACCAGCAAATCTGAATCTGGGGGCAGTATTATACTACCCTCATGTCCTGCCATTATTCCCCTTAGGAGTGTGTGAGGAATCTGATAGGGGAGTGAAAATCCGACAGATTTTCATGATTTGGCCCCCTGGATTCCAGTTTGCCAGCCCTGCACTGGGGCCAACTCAATATGATGCAAGGCAAGCCAACTCACAGACTCCCGTTTCTAAGATGGCCACAGTCTGTGTATTTTTAAAAAAAATGGTAAGGCAATTTACACAAATGGCACCATTTGTGTAAATGCAATTTTATGCAAATTGCATAAATTGTGGTATTTTGCATGTTTCGCCAAATCAGCACCCAAAAAGCATGTGGATTAAGTGCCATTTGTGCAAATCAGCTAATTTTAAACAATTTCCCCTCCCACCACAAACTGAGATATTTTATGGTACAGGAGCTCTTCATTAGTACTGCATTAATACTACATTTTGGTGTTAAACTCAGTGTGTAGGTTTACATTTAAACATATCTTACTAGGATGTATATATGTTTGGCTTGGTCCTTACCTATGGGCCAGGGCAATGGTATAAGTAAGTAGGTCCATAGCAGTTGCAAAGACTATGATGATAGATGGAGGGAAGTCTCAAGTTAACCTAAGTATAGTTCACTTAAGTGGTTGACCTAGAAATGAAAGACAAATGGTTTATCTTCTTTTTTAAAAAATCAAAAATGCAATAAGGCAGAAACAAAGGGCAGTATCCAACTGTGTCATTCCACTAGCACAAATGATGTTGTGCTATCAAAAACTTGGTTCTGAACTAAGCATAAGGAGACAATCCAACTAAAGTTAGTTTGTGCAAGCGTATAGTGCTCCGCTAGCACAATACACAAGTGATTACACAATTGAAAGATTTGGCGGAGCTCTGCTAGCAATATTTGAGTTTGTGGAATGGCACCATTAGATACTGCTCACTGTCTGATATTTGATCCCCATTCTTTGAATGTTTGGGAGATGAAACAGTGATGTCACTCTCTTCCTCACTGCTCTGCCCCCCTGCCTGTTTTTCTTTCATTTCCTCTTTCATTTCTTTCTTCTACTTATTTATTTATTTATTATATTTATACCTCACCTTTTTTCCTGCAAGGAACCCAAGGCGGCTTACATAATCCTCCTCCTCCTCCTCTCCATTTTATCCTCACAACAACCCTGTGAGGTAGGTTAGGCTGAGAGTCAGTGACTGGCCCAAGGTCACCCAGTGAGTTTCATGGCTGAGTGGGGACTAGAACCCAGATCTCTTTACTTCTTAAAGTTGCATCCATTTGCAATGATTACACAGATATTTGATCTGTTCCCTTAAACCTGTGTCTAGCTGGTAGGAAATTCAAGGAGCGTACACTGGGTAGTATCCAGTGTTAGTCCTACTTAGAGTAGACCCACTGAAATGAATAGAATGAAAGTTAGTCATGGCAAGCTATTAATTTCAGTGGGTCTACTAGAAGTAGAACTAACATTGCATATGACTCCACTGTCTGTTGAAAGATTTGGAAATTACCTGAAACATAATTTTGTTTTAGAATTTCTTGGTGGGATTTATAGATTGACCACAATTGTAATTAGTCTATTATCAGCTGTAATTTTACATACAAGGACAGGAAACCTCCCATTGACATCCAGATGCTCATACTGTACATCCCATTTCAAAGTGGCAAAAATTGCCAAACCTCCCGCTGGCCTACCCTTATGTTCCAAACATGAAGCTGGTAGGGACCAACTATTGTAACCTGAAAATGTCAACTCAACCAAATCCTTCTCAGTTATGTGGGTCTCTTGTATACAACAACGTAATATTTCTGCAATCTCTAAAGGAACTCCTAACTTCCTTTATGAACTTGCCAACCTGCAACATTCCAAGATAGAACTACAAGGTTGACCTGCTTTGGATTGGGAGACGTTAGTAAATTGTTTGGCCTCTGTGTGCCAAATTGGCATGAAACTGGTGAGTCTTGGTCCTGAGTGGAAAATGCTCAGTGGAACTAGTGACAGTTTGGGGAGGCATCATCTGTATGGTTTGTTCTAAAATGCCATATCTGATGGAGTCAATGTTGGCACATAATTTTCACTTTCAGTTGTTTGAATCTCAGAGAGAGGATTTCTCTTTAGCTCAGGTGAAAGCCTGTTAGATTGAGTGTGTTTTTTGGCCTTGCTCCATGGTTTGAAATTAGAAGACACTGGAATTAAATTGGGAATTTTCCTCTCCAAAGACTTGTAATTACTTAATTGTATTTTAATTTAAGTTACATAATTGTATTTTAATTTAAGTTTATGACATGTGGAACCTTATTCCCCAAAACAGTTTAAAAATGGCACTTTAAAAATGAGAGAAGAAGAGTGGTTTCATCCTTTTGTAATGTAGCATTTGAATTTTCTTAGAAGAAAAATTGGCAGAGGATTTTGATCCCCCCCCCCGCTGCCTCTCTTTTGTGCAGAGTATGCACAATTCTATAAGCTTCTGTTAACTGCAACATTCATCTTTGACAAATATACTGAGATTCCTGGTATGTACATTCCAAACTGTAAATGGACAGTTCATCTTCTCCAAGCATAGTCTGTACTTGGCTGGAAATCTTTACAAATATAGCTCTTTATGCTGAGACTGAGACATTTTATCATTTGTAACCTTGGGTGTTTTATTTGAAGCTGAAACTTGTATTGTTAACCCCATCCTAACTTCCTTTTCCTATGTTCTCTTACAGCCCACAAATGGGATGCAATCTGTTAGGGCATACATTTAGCAATTTTTTTTGGTTCACAGTTTGGGCTTTAAATATTGTGTGCCAGAAGAATGCCTGCTGATCAGTTACCTTCCCTGGGTTCCAATGCTGTATGTACATGATGATAATATCTCATTGAATATATCAGTGGGGGGGGGGGTGTACAGGATCTCATCCCAGTCAACGTAATTCTTCCCCCCCGCCCAAACTTGCTGGAAAAGTAAATGTGAAGCAAACAGCAATCACTCAAGAATAGTCAAACAGTTCTTACTGTATATCTTTAACTGTGGTACTCTGTTTATACCTACACTACAAGTTGTACAAATACTCTGACCAGGTATAAGGTAGTTTCCTGTGTTGGTCTGGCCAAGGGCTGAAGAGCCAGCAATAATGGCTATGCCTTACTGTCTGTCTCACACAGGAGCGACAAATTTGTTTGATTTGCATTTTGATAAGAATTTTACTTCATTTCACGGCTTTGAACCAATATGTGAACTGAAACTCAGTTATACACCTAGGGATGGACAGACTTTGTTAAATGGAGTCCATCTGTGTTTTGTGGATTTTCAGGAGCCTTTTGTTCCATTGTCTGCTTATTGACAGAATCGGATTTTGTGCAAATACATTCATATGCATTTGTGCAAATCTGCACTTCTGAAAATGCACAAGTCTGCACCCCCTTGTGCATTTTTTCACGCTTTAGTCTATGGGAGAAAATACACATTTTCGGTCAGTGTTTTTTAAATTATTATTATTATTATTTTTCTATGATTAAATTTGCATAAAATTATGGAAAGTAAAAAAAAACCCTGGTCCACAAGTCCGTGGAATCTGTGCAAAAAAAAAAAAAAAGCTGGTCCGCTGCAGAATCTGTGGGTTGGATTCATAGAAATCTGAACTCATGAGTCCATTGTGGATTTTTCTAACATCCCTAGTTATACCTCAACATTTGTGCTTTCCTGAATTCTCCAATCAAAAAATGCATTAAAATATGCATATCAGGGGAAAATGCACCCAAAAATGCATATATGCCTCTCATATGCATTTTATGAGAACTTTAAAAAAAAATTCTCAAAGTTTGAGATGAACCGAACTTAAGGCTGGAAACATGAAAATCTGAGAGAAACCAAAATGGACAGACTCATGCATCTCTATCAGAATAAGATGCAGGCAAAGGACTCTGAGTTCTTCATCCCCATTGTGGACAACAAAGGAGGCTTTGGCAGACTATCTTCATGGATTGTGTGCTCTGTTCAGTTAAACAGCCATTTAGCTCTATCTTGAAGTAGACAGCTCAGGTGTATAATACAGGGAGAACTCTGGCAAAAGCCTCTGTTGCTCATCACCCTGGGAAAGGTGTGTGTGTGTGTGTGTGTGTGTGTGTGTGTGAAAACTCCCCTTCTCAGTGTCTTTGCTCACATGGGAGAAAGTTGCTTGGGTTGATAATAAAGGGCTCATTGCCTGGGATCAGAGCATATGCTGGTGACCACACTGGAAAGTCTAGCAGGTTGAACTGAGCTCTGGTCTGCTATTTGTTTAGTCCATTTTAATTTGTTTTCCTTTGCTGCATAAAATGGCTTGGATTGTAACTAGGATTCCATGAACGGAAGAGCTCCTTCTGTTCATAGATTCCATGGGCAATCCTGCTTACAAAAGGGGTGGTGGTGATAATGTTCACCAACTCCCCCTTCCCTTGCATCCCTCCCCCCGCAAGCTGTTCCAGAATGTCCCCCAAACCTCTGGAGCAGATTTTCAGGGAGCTCAAGGGAATGCAGGGGAAAGGTGAGATCAGTGCAAGTTGCCTCCCCCAGCCCTCCACTTTTCCACTGGTGGGAGCAAACTCAGGTTTCTAGCCAATGGGTACAGAAATGTGCCTTTGTTAGAGATCCAAGGGCTTTGAACCCTGTGCATGAGGCTACAGGGAACTTCATCTTCGACTCTATCTCTTTCTCGTTTCCCACCCCTTCAGTTCCCCAAAGCATTTTGTAGGGTTCAGTTGAACTATGCACAGGCTAGACTGGAGTGGTGGTGAAACAACGCCAGTGGTGAATTCTATGTGTGGAGACTGAGGGCCGGTTCACACGACACAGGAACCGCGGGGGAGCAGAAGCCCCCTGCGGTTCCCGCGTCGTGCAAACGCTGGCTAGGGGTGCCCCCGAGGGATGGCCGTGCACGAGAAGCACGGAAAGTCACCATGGGCAGTAGAGGGGTAAGCCCCTACTGCATGTGGCCATCCTGCCGTGCAAACAGCAGGTGGCCATCCCGTGGGGGCCTCCTGTGGCTGCACAGAGGCGGCAGCACAGAGCGGCTGGAGGTGCGGCCGCTCCGGCCTGTAAGGGCAAATGATCCCGCTGGACATCCCGAGCTGCCGCCCCCTAGGGCCGGGAGGCCCGTGCTGCGGTGCAGGGACTGCCAGCTCTACCATGGTCTGCCCACGCCTGCGGGGTGCAGGTTTCTGCAGAGCCCCACTGGACCTCACAGATGGCCCCATGGTGCATCCCTCACTTGCCACCTGGGTCATATGAACTGGCCCTGAGTCTCAGCATCAAACCAAGGGGGCAAGCACAGCAGGCACAAGATCAGAACCTTTGTTGCATTGGCTTTGGTTGGGTTAAGAGCTGAAGTGCGCAGTCAGAATAGGCACGTAGTGCAATGTTTCTTGGACTGTACCATTGTCCATATCAGACTGTATGGGCAGGGAAGGCGGTGTGTGTGTGTGTGTGTGTATGACACAATATTCAATGCGGTGCAACCACTAACATAAATTATATTTCACTAGTATAAACTACCTCTAGCACAATGCAAATAGTGTTAGCTGGTGAGCCACATTTCCCCAGAAAACCTGATGCACCAGCTAGCTAACACTATTGGTGTTGCAGTAGAGATAGTAGTTTACACTAGTGCAACATAATTTACATTGATAGTTATACCCCACTGGATACTGCCCATATGGAAATATTTAATTTGTGATCCTCCACCAGCTGTCTGAAATGTTACAGTCCAGAAAAAGTTATAGTGTATGTATTCTGATCATGCATTTCAGCTCTAACAGAGCAATTCTATGGCCCCTAGACAGCATCTAGCTGGCCATTAGATTATTTGGATTCCCAGCTCTGAGGTTGGAAAATCGCTCCGACCTAGGAGCTGGAGATCTGCGCTTCGATCCCCCTTCCCCCTCATAGCCAGCATGGAAAGGACCATGCTATCTGTCTCATTCATCATTTTATTTTTATTAAGAACAACAGCAAACACCACAAAACATATAACAATTAACAACAACTACTACTACTAATAATAATAATAATAATAATGACTTCTGATTTTCTCTACAACAAAAATAAGTAGCAATATTTTCTCTTACTCTATAATTACATACCCTCCAATTGCCCCGAATTTGCAGGGACAGTCCCGCAAACACTTAAGCCATTACGGCTTCGTACTTTGTTATGCAGATTCCCGATTTGTTATGCAGAGCCACGAATTTCCCTGCCTCCTCCCACAAGCTATTTAGCTTATCTGAGATTTTGCCCATGGCTCCTTTAAGCAGGAAGGGAACAGACCGAGGATGTCTGTCTGTGTGTGTGTGTGTGCTTGAGCGCGCGCACTCACGAAGTTGCTCGCTCTACCTGCTGCCTCTGCTACCCCAGGCCCCCGGGGTAAGTAAGACCCATTGAAGACATTTGTGCTTACTTCTGAGTAACTGTGCATAGGATTGCATTGTTTGTTTTAACTTAATTCAAGTTAGTTAACTTCTGTAAGATTATTCCAGTTTAAGTGTTTCTTTAAATCTAAATTGTGTGAATAGAACAGAAAAAGTGCTTTAAACTGGGGCCTTTCTATAATAACAAACAACAACAAAGCTGTTCAGCCCCTGAAAGTTACTCCTTTGTGCCTAAAACCCAGAGCTGTAGAGGTGTTGGAGCAAAAAGCTGAAAGGGCTCAAAACCCCAATGTGTCTTTTTGTATTTTCCCCCACCCAAAAGCTCCCCCTCCTCCACATCTCCTTTTCTTCTCCTTCTCCAACTGCCCTGATAATGCCAGGACCAATCCTGACAATTTTAAAACAAAAAGAAAGAGATTGCCCTACAAGCACTGACACCACCCCCCCATGAAAAACACCAGATATCAACAATTAAAGGTTTAAGTAAGGTATTATTTTTTTTTACAAAAGCCACTAATAAAATGTTATAAAATAATGTATAATATAATAATGTAATAATTATAATGTATAAGATTGTGTGATTCCTCTAATAACATTTGTACTTGACCATGCCCTTTGGTTGCCTGGCCATACCCTTGGCCACACCCTAATGTTGCCTGGCCACGCCTTCTTGATCACACCTTCATGTTGCTTAACCATACCTCTTACAAATGCACATGTGTGTCCCTATTTTCATCTGTGAAATGTTGGAGGGTATGTAATTACAAAGAAAATTCTCTTTTTTTCTATTGTCTAATTTCCCCCCCTCTTATTTATCAAATCCACAGATAAACAAATCATTTTCCCCCTAATCCCTGCAAATAGTTTATTAGAGGTTTCCACTCAGCAATAAATGTAGATGTTCTCTTTTCTCTAATTAGTGATGTAAGTTTAGCCATCTCTGCCAGCTCCATCTTCACCAACCATTCTTCTATTGTAGGCAATGTTGAGCATTTCCACTTTTGTGCATACAATAATCTCGCTGCCATTGTCATGTATAATAAAGATCCATTACTTCGTTCCAACTGATGATCCATTAAACCCAGGAGAAAAGACTCTGGTTTCAATTGTATGCCAATCTTTAAGATCTTTTGAATTAATGAATGTATTTGTATCCAAAAATTTTTTTGGGGAGGGCTTTCTTACAAGTCCACCACATATGAATTGGTTACAGGCATCCCCAGAGAATTGCACCCTAAATAGATTGGTCTCTCAGGTTTAACTCTGGTTTGAAAGGTTTGTAGATCAAGCTTTCAGTGCCATGGAAATCTTGTCTCATAGATTGTATTGTTGACATCAGCCACGAAATTATTGCTCTGATTAAATTCCCTGTTAGGTAAATGGAATTCTAAGTACACAAAAAAACTAATTTTATGGTGGCAAACATTTTTTGACTAACTCACTTTAATTATTTGGTGTTTTTAAAATAACATATCTACAGTGTATCATTTATCTGCCTCTAAAGATGTTGCAAACAGTGGCCTGCTCAGAGACCATCTTACTATAACTACATATTACATCTCAGTTTGATTTGTTGATGGATATGAAAGCTGACAGTTGTGTAAAAGGGAAAGTGATACATTCTAATTGGCTTTGGAATAATGGTGCCAGATTTCACTCTTCATGATTTATTTTTTTCTTCGGTTTTCTCCAAGGCGTGATACTGAGCTCTAGTACTTTGGCTACAACTATTCAATGGACACAAGCAAACAAACACTTGTAAGGAAAAATTTGGCTTACCCAATTAATTAGCCCACCTGGCTTACTGGTGACAGGTGCTTACAACCTGTCTGTTAATTTTTGGCTTGGGTTTAGCAATGTTTGGCACCAAGACATACTAACATATGCTAAGACAACAGCTTCGAAAAGGAAAATACTACTTTGATTGTTCAAAAGGTCTATTCATTCACATACTGCTCAACCTTAGTGCAGAAATAGAAGAACAATAGAGTTAAGTTTATAGTATTTGCCAGCAAAGGCTCTGCTCCCTCCTGAGGATCTCCCAAATGGAGCCAAAGAAACCACCAGGCACCCTGAGCAAGAGCAGAACCCGGTATTCTGGGTGGGACTTTCTTTTCTACCCTAGTACTCTGCTGGCTTCTATGCCCATTGCCACAAATGGAAGCTCTAATGCTTTAAGCTTGCTGATTGGTCATAATAAGGAGGTTTAGTTTCCTTACAGACCCTTCCTCAAAACCAAGGTGCTGCCTTCTTGCCTACATGTCACAACTTGTTTAATGCTTAGTTCTGCAGAAACCCACAAGTTCCTCAATTTCTTCTTTGTGGTGTTCCTTGTGGTCACTTTCATATAACTGATTGTTTCCCTATGGGGCAATAACCCCCCCCACCACCACCACTACCACCACCAAGTGCCCCTTTGTCCACCCCAAGGTGATGTTACACATTGGCAGACAAGGCCACAAGCCAGCTTTTGCTCAGCAAGCAGTTAAAGCAGCCTTTCAAAGCTAGGCTACTTCAGTGGGCCTGATATGACCTTTGCCTTAATAGGCATTACACATTTGTAGCCTGGAGAACTAGAAAGCTTGCTCATTATTTTGTGAGCAGCAGTATTTTGGTTGGCTCTAATGAAGTTATTATCTGGCCACGGAGAATGGGATTTTTCTTATGGACCAACCAGATTCCTTTGCTTCTCAAGCATTCAGAAACCATGAAAAAATCTAAGAAGTTTTCCAACAGTAGGCACCTCTGAGAAGTTCACAAGCAGGGCGCGGAGGTGATAGCTGCTCCCTGCTCCCTCCCCCCAGTATCTGGCAATTAGAGGCTTAATGCATAGGGCCAATGGAGATTCCATTTAGCTATTTTGGGTATTGTAGCCATTGATAGATCTGTCCTCCATTAATTCTAAAGGCCATCTAAGCTAGTGTCCATTACCACATCTCATCGTATCAACTGATTCATTGATTGACTGATTGTATTGTATTTCTATACTGCCTTTCTGAAGCCAACCAAGGTGGTTTACAAAAAGTTCAGAAAATAAAACCATAACAAATAAAAATAAATAAATAGTAAAATATATTTTTTTAAAAACAACCTTGAAAACCATAAGTGAGTTCCATAACTTAACTATGCATTATGTATGTCAAGTGTGGGCAAAAGGTAGATAGTGATCTATCGTAGAGATGGGGGAGAAATTTGTTCACTTCCCATTTTAATGCAAACTTACCTAAATTTGCACTTTTGAACTAGTACATGAACTGTTGAAATTCGCACTTCTCTGAATTTTGTGATGGAGTTTTCCAATCGTAAAATGCATGAAAAAAATGCTTCTCTTAGTGAACATAACATTCAAAAATGCATTTTATTAGGAAGATTGCTTTCAAAAATGTGTATATTAGGCAAAATTGTGTACAAAAATGCATGTATTAGGAGAAATTTGCACAAAAATGTGTACAACTTTTCATGCAAACTTTTAAGAATGAGTTATCAAAGTTCAGGACAAACTGAACTTAAGATGGGAAAAACTCTTAAGGTTTGTGATGAACCAAATTTAAGATTGGAATAATGAGAAGCTGAGAGAAATCAGAACGGACATATTTGTACATATCTATGTAGATCTCTGGGTGACTTGCTATAGATTGGTAAGGGGTTCTGACTTCCAACTGTTTGACAACAGCAACAACTAAAACTCTCTCTCTCTCTCCCACTCTCTGCTGAAATTTTAAAAAGTTGGGGGGGGGGGAAGACCAGGAATGGATTTTGTATGAAAAGGCTGAGAACCCACTTTTGGTAAGGAAGCCAAATACCTGGGCTGAGTGTGTGCTCAGAAGTATGTACCCTTTACCCTGCATTAATTCTAAGTTTATGTCTGCCCCACTGAGCCACTGTGCAAACATTTGGCTACAGTTGATAGATCTTGGGGGGGGGGTGTCAAGAAAAAAACAAAACAAAAAACTTTGTAAAGTTTTGGAAACTTTGGGTAGTCTTTGTAAACCCCTCCAGGGAGCTTTGGCTATTGGGCAGTATAAAAATGTAATGAATGAAATAAAAATGAATGAAATGAAAACAAAAAGTTAGTCCATGGCCTGGTGTATGTCCTTCTTCTCTGTGACCTGAACTTACTGCCACTTAATTTCATTGAGTTATGCTGAGTTCTAGAGTTATGCTGGAGGGTAAATTCATCTCTATCCACATGATGCTGATGGTTCAATGTGCATGGTGCTTTACAAAGTACAAGGGGGGAAGTCCCTGCCTGGAGGCGCTTGCAGTCTAAAATATGAACACATGAAGCTGCCTTATAATGCTGACCCATCTAGGTCAGGAGCATCATCTGTCTATGCAGCTCTCCAGATCTTGCCCATTGTCTGACATTTGCCTTCCTTTTAACTAGGGTTGCCAGGGATTGAACCGATGTTGACACAGGGTAGGGGAGAAGAAGAGGGAGACATGGCAAGGGGTATAAGATGAGTCTCCCATACTCATATTTTTTCACCAAATGAATAAGAAATTAAAGATATTCTTTCCCCCAGTAGGTGCTTGTCTGGAATGTAGAAGAATAGAGACTGTAACATTAAAAAGATAATGCTCTTGATAGAGGTTCTATGATTTTCTCCAATTTTACCCAAATCAGTTCAAGTGTTTAAAACTGTCAGTATCCGCTCTTCCAAATCATTGCTATGAATGGGGGTGGGTGGGAAGGGGATTTGATAACAAGGGTTGTCTTCTTATAGAAGAAGAAAGCCTTGAGAAAATGGTCCAAGGGAGCAATGAGGAGTGTAAATGCCCACCAGTGGTGGCAGCCCTATTCATTTCTCCCCATCACCGAAAGCCGAAAGGCCTTCTCCCCACCCAAATTTGCAACTTGCAAACAGGGTGATGACATCTGAAGGACCATTTCAGCTCAGTCAGCACTAGACTTTACACTACACCAGCTCTATTTATGCATGCAATATATAACATTTAGGATTATAATCCATCAGGTATTTTGTCTGCCCATTTGGTCTTTGTGCCAGAGGTTTGTTTCAGATATTTTGTTGAAGAAACTGAGTGGTGTGAGTTGCAGGGTTTATTCCCCCCCTCTATTGATTCCACACTCTGATTTGCCAGTCCCTAACACCTGACATGCCCAAATCTGCCCTAGCCTGCCCTATCAGAAGCCTCCAGGCTTCAGCCAGAACTACAAAAAACTTGCATTCCCCCCAGCTCCTGAGCAGTCAAAGCCCATCCTTGGCAATACCCATGGACCTTCCCCTAATGTCTCCCACTGATTAGGTGTTTTTAAAATCTGAAATTTTAGTCTATATAGTGATGTAGTGGCAAATTTTGAAGTGCAGGCACTCATTACAACAGTTCCCATAGCAATGCCCATACGGAGAGCCCAAAGAATGCAGGCAGCTGTGTTGATCCATTACTATTCGTGTGTGTGTGTATATTTACAATTAGAGCTGTGTGCAAACGACTTCTTAAAATTCTCCACCCTATTTGTGGGCAGAGAAATCGGGGCGGGGGGGATTTCACTGAATTTCTCCAGTGGGAGAAATTACAATTACTCACAGGTTTGGCTCAGGTAGGGGTTTTTTGTGTTTGCTTTTTCCCCATTGTCACTGCAAGTGGCAACAGCATCAACTGTGTAGGTGGCCTGGCCCCCATTTTGCATCCTCGATCCTCCACAATATCCCATACCTAGCATAATTCCAGGGTATTGGTGTGTGTGTGTGTGGGGGGGAGAGGGAATGCAACCACGAGAAAAAATAATGGTGAAGAAAATTTGGAGAAAATTCTGCAAAGTGGCCTTTTGTTTCTAGGGTGGTATGAAAAGCAATATCTCAGGACTTTTCTGAGAAAAATGTCTTCTGAGAAATTTTAGCTCAGCTCTAGTTGTCATTCCTCAGGGTTCAGCACCTTCCCCAGGGTCTACCCTACCAGATGTTAAATTTATGAGGGATGATTGTGGATACATCTTGTCTCTAATGCAGGTGCTGATAACACCACTTGTTCCCTAAAAAGTGTGTGTGTGGGGTGTGTGTGTGTGTGTGTGAGAGAGTGTCCAGCTCCAGGGAAGAGGTGCAGCTGTTGCTGTGCCAAAATCTGACCTCTAATTTTCTGAAAGTTTTCTTCCCCCATTTTTCCAGCTCATTCTCAGGGCATTTTATAATTTATTTTGAATTTACTTTGGTGGTGTTTTTGACCTTACCTAATCACTGTGAGGTGACCCAGTGTACTGTCTGTATTTTCCTTTCTATTGCACAACTCTCCATTGCTCTGCAGCCTCCCAGGCTGCCTGCACTTCTTGATCTGAAAAAGCCCAATGGGAGAAATTATCTCATGATGTCTTCCTCTGGGCTTTAATTGTAGTGTGGGAAGCCGAGGAAACTAAAGGCTGCCAGAGAGATGATTGTACAATGAAAGACAGAACACTGGTGCACATTCCTCAGTAGGTAGGGATGTGTGAGGAGTTTATTAGGGGGGTGGAAACCTGGTGAACTGGCCGGGCTCGACCCCCCCAAACTCCATCCTGCTTTCCTCCTTCCCTGGATTGACTCGCGTTCTCCCGAGTTGAGCCGGGGAAGCCATTTCTGGGTTCCTGGCGGGCCGCTTTTTATGTAGAAAATGCCGTAAGATACACCAAAAGCAGCCTCAATTTGTGTAACGAGGCCACTTTTAATGTATCTTACAGCATTTTCTGCGTAAAAAGCGGCCCGCCGGGAACCTGGAAGTCTGCCGAGCAGCTCAGCACACATCCGCTTCTGGCCCGGCTTGGCGGGCGCAGCGGCATCATCTGCCAAGCTGGCGGCAGGTTGGGTTGCTGCCGGGTTGCCCACCACTCCTCCTCCTAAGTAAGGTAAGCACAAGAACCTTGAACCAAACCCATGAGAATTTATCCAAAATTTCTTCTCCTTTGAATTTGCTCACGCTGGCTCAGCTTGTCTGAGTGTGGAAAGCTAAGCAGGGTCAGGCCTGGTTATTACTTGGATGGGAGACCCCTCCTCTAGTTTCCTGCATTGAGCAGGGGGTTGGACTCGATGGCCTTGTAGGCCCCTTCCAACTCTATGAATCTATGACATATCTAATCTATGACTTTCTTTTTGAAAGCAATTTCTTTTCTATCAAATTGAATGAGAATGTTTGAAAAATATGTGGGAGAAATTTTTGGCATGGCATATACATGTATATGTGTGTGTGTGTGTGTGTGTTTTCTACAGCAGCACAAATATATCCTCACAGTAGCTAGAGGGAGGGAAATGGATTTTCTCAGCTATACACAGACATATGTGAATTTTACTGCTGGGAAAATCCATTGCTGGTATTACTGGGAAAATCTATTCCAGGTACTGTGAGGATTGCAACTTAGGTCAGAGGGAAAAGGGAAGTCTGGTGTGTGTGTGTCTGTCAGATGACATTATCATCCCTGCTCTGCCATGAAACTCACTGGGTGACTTTGGGCCAGTCACTGACTCTCAGCCTAACCTACCTCACAGGGTTGTTGTGAGGATAAAATGGAGAGGAGGAGGAGGAGGAGGCTTATGTAAGCTGCCTTGGGTTCCTTGCAGGAAAAAAGGCGGGGTATTAATATAATAAATAAATAAAAATATTTTGTCCCCTAAAAAATAGTCATATAGCTCAAAGATAATCTAACCCAATCATGTGGGTTGAGGCAGAATTAACTACAGTCATGCCTTGGATTGAGAGCATAATTCGTTCCGGAAACGTGCTTGTAATCCAAAACACTCTTATATCAAAAGGAAATCCCCCAAAAAAAATTTGTACAGAGATTTTTAATTTAAGCCGTACTACAGTACTTGTATTGCAAGACGTCACTTGTATATCAAGTAAAAAAAATTTAAATAAATATTTAAAAATTTGCTTGTCTTGCAAAACGCTCTCAAACCAAGTTACTTGCAATCCAAGGTATTACTGTATAGCTAAGCCAAGAAAAAAAATGTGCTTGTCTATCTTATTCTTTAAACACACACACACCAACCTCCAATGAAATAGAATCTAACTCATTTCTAAGTGCAATAAAGGAGCAATGGATGAATACAGTTAGAACAATGGCACTATACTGACTCATGTGCTGCTCCTGTTGTGAGCCTTTTTTACATCCATCATTCTGGAATAGATGGAACATCACAGAATCTCGCCCATTTCCCCCTTCCCATATGGACTGAAGTTGTGCACAGCCATTTTAGAATCTCTGCATTTCCCCATCTACAACAGCATTACCTTAAGGGCATTTCCTTTGCTTTTATGTCACCGCAAAGGCTGCCAACAAAACAGAGCTTGCCTCCTCCCCCTGCCCTGTGGGCACTGACTTTATTTTCTCCGTACCTCAGTCCTCACTGTCTAAATTGGGGGATGTTTCATGTTTTTCTACTTCAGAAGGCTATGCTCATTAACGTATGAAAGGTATCCAGATAACATGCTGATGAGTGGCACAGGAAGAAGGGGGGGGGGGAAGCTTATGCATAAGTAAATGGCTGCCTCAAAATTGTTTTACAGTCTCTCACACATTTGCCACAGTGAATTGCCATGGTGGCAAACGATGTTGTCGCAGTCCTCCTCCTCCTCCCCTCCTCCTCCTCCTCCTCCTCTTCTCTCAGAAAGAGAGATACCATCAGGAGGAGGCTCAGAAATGTCAACTGCAATTAAAAATGTAATTTTCAAAGACATTTCACAGTGTATTCACAAGGAGAATGGCTTTCTAGCCTATGAACCTTTAAGCTGCTCAGCAGAGTCAAAGAGTTAGAAATTTCCCTTAGAATCCCTGCTTTTACATTGCACGCAGAGTGAGGCACTTGTCAGGTTTGCAGTGAAGAGTGGGCTAATAATTGTGTGCAACTTGAAAGTGCAGAAAGGGTTTGGGTCCCCCCCTTCCCCACTGGAGTTTTCCTTCCTGGCAAATTATGCAGTGAAGCTCCATCTCAGCAATATTTTAATATTAAATATTCTCATATCTTATCTCTTCCCCCGCCTCCCTTGACATCAGTCCCATTGCTAATGGCCTGACCATATGTTTCTCCCATGGTATCACCTACTCATATGTCTCTTTTTGGTTGAACAGTAGACCAAGCAGCTGCTTCTCAAGCGCAATGTCACATATCTGTTCTCATGTATTCTGCTAACCCACCATGACTGATCAGTTAGGGTGGCCATATGTCCTACTTTACAGAGGATGCTCCTCTGTTTGAAACTGTCTTTTTTCAGGGGTGGGCAGAAAGTAGATCTTTGGACTTCAACTCTCAGCATTCCTGATCATTGGCCATGCTGGCAGGGGCTTCTGAGAGATGAAGTACAAAACATCTGGAGATGTAATACCTTCTGCCCACCCCTGGTCTAAGACATAGTGACTGGCCTATGGTTACTCAGTGAGCTTCATGGTTGAGTGGCCTTTTGAACCTGGGTTTCCCCAGTCCTAGCCTGATACACTAACCATATACTACACTGTCTCTCCTTATGCCTCTTTGCCTGCTGGGGTTGGCAATTAGAGGCCCAGGTGGCATCATTCAGGTGGCAGGGACTTCTGGAAGTTGACGTCCAAAACATCTGATGATCTACCTTCTAATCCAGTGTTCTCCAACTTTGGGTCCCCAGATGTTTTTGGCCTAGAACTCCCAGCATGCCCCAGCCAGCTATGCTGGGAGTTGTAGGCCAAAAACATCTGGGGACCCAAGGTTGGAGAACACTGTGCTAGAGCACTGCAAGACAATTCTCTAGCAGTCATGTTCAGAGTGCTGACCATAGAGAGTGTGGCTGCTAGAACAACTAGCACCAAGAGGCCAGGATCTCCCCATCTCTTTAGTGTTTAGTGGTGGTGGTCATGGTTTTCATAGGGGTTGTTGGGGAGGGGGAGAGGGAAAGCTTAACACCCCCATGTGACCCCCATGAAAATCCCCTCTGTTCAAAGAAACTTAAAAAAAAATATTAAAAAAATAAAAGATTTGTGTAAATTTGCTAGGATAGAGTGGGGAAGGAAGGGAGGGAGGGAGGTGTCACACCGCTCCCCTCGCAGGGCCTCAAGCTTGCCCTCCTTTTTGGAGCTATGGGTGCACTTATGTAAGGTTGGGGGTTTCTCTTTCTCTAACCCTTACACCTCTCACACTGCCTTTGGGATTTCTGTTATCCCTACCTTATACTTCTTTGACCAACTATAAAGCACAGCTTCCCACACAGGTTACTTCAATAAACAAAGTAAATTTTATTTTAAACTACAACAGTTTGTGGAAAAAAAGTTTCATATGTAACTTTCAGTCAATATTAAGTAATTTACTATCTTATTCTATTACCAATCCACCCTCACCAACTGTTCCCAAAATATTATATTAATCCCTGTACTCACCAGCTAATCTCCCAGCAATCCTAATACAATCTCTCAACTCTCTCCAGTCAACCTCACAGACTCCCAAACAGCACTCCAGCACTCCTCAGAACCCTTCACACACTCTCACTCTGCTGCCTAAATGGCACCACCCACAGTTTATATAACACAGGCTTTACTGCCCTTCTCACTCTCTCAGCCGATCATCTCACATATGCAAATACTGATGGAAATTGTAATATTGACTGCTTAAATCAACAAGGTAATGTAACCACCAGTTAGAGTGGGAGGAAAGGATTAATTGAACAAGGGTTAATTGAACAATCCCCAGGGTGCATTTTTTGTAACCCCTCCTCCCTACTTCCGGCCTCTCTATGGCCAACTCTCTCTCTCTCTCTCTCTCTCTCTCTCTCTCTATTTCTCCAACCTGATGGACACACGGTCTTAGCTGGCTTCCAGCCAGTGATCGCCAATGAAGCAGAGTCTTAACACCAAAGACTCTAACCTGCCTATATGCATCCTGCATATATGAATAAACGGACTGTAAGTAAAACTAATAAATGTCTTTATTAGTTTTAAACCTTGTTTGGACAATCCATTCCTTTTAAGAGCCTTTTAGCAGGGTTTAGCAACCCACGTGGTGACAACGTGGGTTGCTAAACCCACCAATAACCAGGCTGCTCATAAGGGGGAAAACTCTGCCTTGTGCTAAGCAGTATCGGACCGACTCCTTCCCATATCCTCCAACAAATACACCATTCTTCCTGCCCACCATTTCTCACTAACCCCAGACTCACCCAACATAACACACATAGATGTAACAGGAATACATACTTATAACCAGAGACTTCAGTACAAGAACACATTATTATACTCACCATATATCCACTTCAAATTTCCCCCAATAACATAACATCACAGGAGGCCCCTCTGTGTGTGAAAGTGGGGGAAAGGTTGTGTGTATGGTGGGGAGGATGTGTGTCTGGGTGTAAGGGGGGGACACACAATGTGTGTGTGAAGCGTTTCTCTGTGTGTCACTGACACACAGGATCCATATGAGTGAACCCTCTCTCTGTAAGTGCAATTCCAAAATATTTCAGTGCCTCAGATAGAAAATCAAAAGGGTGCCTTCTCTCCAACAATAAAAGTATAATAATAAATTGGATAAGTGACCATTCACTGCCTTTTAGTGGTGTCCAGTTTTTACCATCTGAGGAGGCTACCTCATTTTGCCTTATAGCAGTGCAAGCTTGGCCATCGTTAAGCTGAGCAGAACTTCGGAGGAGCTTTTCTATACTTCTCAATCCCAAAGACTTCTTGCTAAAAAATCTGACCTATTTTAAAGGAGGACATAATTAGGGAGAAACACTCCACAGTCCTTTGATTCTCTGAATACCTCAAGTAAACCTCCCAAAACGTTCTTGTGGAGCTTAGTAATCTGGTCACACTGTATATTAAAGCTATTATTAAAACAAAAAAACAAAAAAAATGTGTTGCAAGTGAGCTGCAGATAGTTTTTGAGCATATCAGTAGGAGGTGTTATAGATATAAGCACTCAGTTTATCTTCAGGATTGTCACCAACCAAAGTGACACACCACCCATAACCACAGACACACACCACTTAGTCACTCACAGATATATTAACTCTTGCGGAGCTGTTCTATGAAGAATGATTCATAAAATGCCTGCAGGCAGAATGGTGACTGACAAAAGAAAAAAAAGGTGACATCCTTGTTAAAATATGTTAATAAATGCCTTATGTTACCCTCTGAAGTAGATGCTTTCCTTCCCATCCCCTCCACAGCGATGCAGACATCTGCATAAAGTCACATAACCAACCGCAGCATCAGCCTTCAGCACGGCGCAATCGCTTCTCAGCAGGAAACCTCTTCCCCGAGCATCGTCTGTAATGAGAAAGTAATAGGTTGATTTTTAAACAATATTGATCTTCTAAATCTCATAATTGCGAAGCATTTAGTGGTGTCTTGAGCAATGAGATAGCTCAATCAGGCTGGATATGAGGGAATAATATATTTTCATCCAAGCGTGGAACCAGCCCTCCTCGCAAGCATGATGCAGCATGATCACTGATGAGTAAACCTGCTGAGGTCAAGGAGAACTGCACTGGCATATAGGACAATAACCGTGGGCACGTGGCATATATATTCCACTGATTTCAGTAGACAACAATATCGACAGTGATTGGATGGAAGCATTATCGTTATTAATAAAAGTTATGGTGTCTGTGGCCCTATTGCTCCTGACTGTTAGAGCAACACGGCAATGGATCCAATTACCTAGGGAGGTAGTGGGCTCTCCCACACTGGAAGCATTCAAGATACAGCTGGACAGCTATCTGTCAGGGATGCTTTAACTTGGATTCCTGCATTGAGCAGCAGGTAGCCTTATCAAGCCTTATACTTGATAGCCTTATAGTCCCCTTCCAACTCTACTATTCTACGATTTTATGGTTCTATTCAAGCACTAAAACTGAAGGAGCACTTTCTTCCATACGTTTTTGCCTGAGTGCTAAGATCATCTTTGGAAGCTTTTCTTTGGGCGCTACCAGGGAGAGAGAGCCTTCTCTGCAGTGGCTCCCTGTCAGTGGGATGCCCTTCCTGAATCACTTCCTCTTCCAACAGGCATTCAATCTTGAATCTGTTGCTCTGATTATTAACTTTACTGCTGGCTCTTTAATATATATATATATATTAATGTTTTAGGGAACAATCCTATGCATGTTAAGGCAGGAAAAAGTCCCACAACTCCAAGCATTCCTCTAGTCAGCCATGCTGACAGGGGCATGTAGGGCATTACAGGACTTTTATCTTTCTAAAGATGTATAAGATTGCACCCTTAATATTCTAATATTGTGATATTTCATTGTTTTGTTTATTGTTTAGGTTGTTTTGTTATTGTTTAGGGCTTTTATGATTGTAAACTGCTCCAAGGATATCTGCCAATTGGGTGGTATATGAATGCAATAAATAAATGAATGAAAACTGGTACAATAGAGCAGTGTTCTCGAACCTTGGGTCCCCAGATGTTTTTGGCCTACAACTCCCAGCATGCCCCAGCCAGCTGGCTGGGGCATGCTGGGAGTTGTAGGCCAAAAACATCTGGGGACCCAAGGTTCGAGAACACTGCAATAGAGAATGCATGAGGGCATGGGGAGAGCAGAGAAGCACCACCGTGTCCAGCTCTGCAGCTCTCCATGCATTGCAGACTGAACTTCTGCAGTGGGGAGCCTGCAGCAAAAAAATAGGGATGTGTGAATCAGCAAAACTCGAGCTCGCAGAAGTTCTCTGAATTACATCTCAGAGCTTGTTCTGACTTGAGTCTGTATCAGATTGCAAGCTTTGTCTTTTTCTTTTTGTATGAAAATCTGAGCATATTTTCACATGCATTTCCCCAAATGTACACATCAGTTGTGCACATCTTTGAAGTGTAGACATTCTTCTCCCATTGATTAAAGCATAGTTGTATGCATTTTTATGCGTATCTTTCAAATGCATGCATGCTGTTTAACACAATTTTTTGGGTCCACAAATCACAGTGTGAGCTTGGAAATGTATGGGGTTCGACTGCAGATTGCATCTGAGTCCGTGTTCAGTCCGGAAGGTGCAAACTGGCTGAATCCTGATCAAAAACAAACTGAAACAAATTCCTCATACTTCCCTTACCTGAGGGGGCTGCTTGCTGCAGGAGTGCATCCTGCAATGCGTGGAGATCTGCGGAGCTGTGCATGATGATGCAATGGAGGGGCGGAGCTAACAAGCACATCCCCGCTCTCTCCACTCACACCCCCATCACATGAGTTTTAACAGCTGCATAGGGCTTAGGTCCAATGAAATCAACCATTCTTGTTTGCCACAACTTAAGGTGCTTCACACAGGTTACGTAGCGGCAAAAGAGGAAGCATGAGTGCTGCATACTCCCTTTCCCTTTGCTTCCAGAGTCCAGCCGGAAGAGGTGACCTGAGGAACCAATAGAGGCCTGGTTGGAGAGACCCAAGTTAAAATCCCCAGTCAGACTTGAAGCTTCCTGTCTTGTTGTGAGGATAAAATGGAAGGGGGTAGGGTGAGAAGGAACCATGTGTTGTGATGCATCAGCAGCAGCAAACTGTGAGCATTTGTTTTCACATGTTTGGGAACATTGGCTGTCTCAAGCAGTTCATGTTTATGTTTGTGGCCAGAAATCTATTCCCGGACTCAAGCCTGGGAAACAAGATCTCTGGGAACTTAACGAACCAACTGTCACGTGTTTGTTTTTCTCTGACATAGTGAACTGCTCCAGAAGCCATTTTAAGGGGAAGAACTTTAGCCGTGCTTTTGTGTTCTTCTTTTGTTCTTGCAACTGCAACAATGTAACGCTTTACATTGGTGGGGTGAAGTTCCACTTCTCTCCACTGGACTAATGCTTGCCATGCATTTATACTCTGCACATGGACTGTATCTAGGGAATGTATACTCTGTAGTGCTTACTTTAAATAAGTAAATAAACAGATAGAATAGACCTGTTGCTGTGACAGAGTGTTTCCTCTGTGTCCTGGATTAATCTGCAATTGGAGAGGCTGGGAAGCTGAGTCATTACAGGGTCTGCTACTGTTTGTGGAAGGCCAGGTTATGCTAGCACACGGATTAGAAATCTCTTTCAACACCAACACCATGTACCTTGAGCTCCTTGGAAGACAGATGGATTACAAAAGTAGTAAGCAAATAAATAAATAATACATCCATCAATCCCTGAAGAAAGTTCTAGGCAAACAAACTGAGCAAACAAACTTGCCCAACAGCAGCACCTGGACAGGCAAACAGGGCACTTGGTCACAGTCCTCCACAATTTGGTGAGATGCCCTGTATTTCTATTTAAATTACAATAATAATTTATAAATTGGCACCCATTCATACACATTTTCATATTCACATTTTATGCAAATCAGTGTCCTCTTTTGTCCACTTCTTTGGTGACACATTTCCTTTTTCCTGGCAATTCATAAGTGTCCACCCTAACCCCATAGCATTGAGCAATTTAAATGTTCTTGTTTTCCCTTTCAGGGTGAGTCAACTCAAATGAATCTAGATATAATTGTCCTGTTCTGTTCTTTGTGTGATCTCTGGGAGTGGAAACCGTTTTGTACATTGTGCCAATGGGAACTCTGTTTCTTGCTTTTTACAGTCCATTTTAAAGATTGTATTCTTTGTGATCCTCTAGCCTGAACTCCTCTGGAGACCTTGTTTAATTGAAAAAGAGGCACCTTTATGACATCAAGGAAATGGGCCAGAAATGTACTGTCATCAAAAGCTCAGTAGTAATCATGCAGTCATTGTCTTTTGCATAATGAAAATAAAGGTTGCGCTTTTAGTGGCCCTTTAGTTTCTTAGAATAATTGCAGCCTGGCATATTTTCCCTCCACAGGTCATATCCCAGCTCAAAATATGCCCGCGCCAATGTCACTCTGGAAGAGGCTCATGTTGAATTAAAGTTAACTCAAGTGGCCTTTATCTGCAGCTTCTTTCTGTAAAAGATCAAAATAAGATGTGCTTCAGGGGATAAGGGTCTTTTTTCTGTGAGAATGGACCACATGTTATGGTTTAGCCCAGGGGTGGGCAACTTGTGGCCCTCCAGATGTTGTTGGACTGTGACTCTCACCATTGGCTATTCTGGCTAGGGAAGATGCGAGTGGCAGTCCAGCAACATTCACCACCCCTGTGCTAAGGCATGAGAAGAATGTTACCACACTTACGCAATGGATCAGAAATTTGGGGGACTGGTACAATCTTCTTCACTACTTGACAAGATGTTGCACTTACTATGTCAGAAATGAGCTGGGGGGGGGGTAGCAGCTTTGCAAATTTGCTGTAAAAAAATGAAGAAAAGAAAAATAACCATGGAACCCTAATGTTTATAATTTTGCCTCCTGTGGTCAGCTGGTATTCCTAAAGGTGGGGTTAATTCTAAGTCTGGGCAGTCCCTCCCTTCTAACTCCAT
The DNA here is from genome assembly GCA_021292165.1 of Shinisaurus crocodilurus. Lineage (NCBI taxonomy): Eukaryota > Metazoa > Chordata > Lepidosauria > Squamata > Shinisauridae > Shinisaurus > Shinisaurus crocodilurus. The sequence goes on along the minus strand of CM037880.1, from coordinate 124,619,871 downwards.
GTTCCTCTATTCCCCTATCCTCTTCTCTCTACTATTTTCTCCTGTTGTCTTTTTCCTTTTCTTTTTTTAAAAACCGTTTTCTATAAAATGGTTGGTTGTTGGCTATGGAGAGTAAGGATGGGTCAAGGACAGAGTTCTGACCTTCTGTAGGTGAGCTGAGCTGATGGTCAACTTTATGAAACTTTAAATTCAATCAGTTGGATCCAGACTAACTTAGTCACTCTTTAGTCCCACTTAAATCAATGGGACAAGTTAGTCATGAGTCCCATCAATTTTAATGGGGCAAAAGTATGAGACTATCTTAGTTGGAACCCAACCCAATGAAACTTTACAAATGAAAAATAATTTTAAAAGCTGCTAGTTTTAAACAATTGTCTGTGGGCCACTTTCTTGTGACCCAAGAAACACTTAATTGCAGTATGGGGAGAGTACTCTGGATTACACGGTGCTGGCCTGGTTTCCTTTCACTGTGAAACTACACAGCAGTTTATGTTTCAGAGTTTCCTTTCCTGTGTAGCTGTCACTGGCAGGGTAGCCATGTGTCCTCTATTTGAAGGGCTGCCAGAGGACTGTCCCCTATTTTGAAGGTGTCCTCTATTTGAAGGGCTGTCTAGTCCAAATCCAGTGTAAAGATAAAGAACCCTCAGAAGAAAAGCTGGGCTATCAACAGCACCTGGGTGGCAGACTGAGCAAGGCACACTGATCACCTGGTCGCAGTCTTCCACGCTATGGTGCGATGCACTGTATTTCTGTTGGGCAGCACAATCCTATGAGGCTGCCCGTAACCCTCCGAACTTGGAGGATTATGGGCATCCAATTGTGGGTGGGAGGAGCGTAGAGGATAGGATATCCTCCATGCTTCTTCCGTCCTCAAAAACATCTAGACAAGCCGATTTTGGCAGTCTAGATGTTTTCCCTCTCCTCGCGAGGACGAGAGGATGAGGCGGTGCCCGGATTCCTCAGAATCTGGCAGAGCCTTGTCCCCACCTCCCCACCCCAAGAACGCCCCCTCCATGGGAGAACCAAGCACGGTCTTCTGTGCTTGATTCCCCTTCCGGTGTGTGGAAAGAACCGCACCAGTTACAAGGTGCGGGAGAGCTGCTCCAAGGCTCTGAGACCTTGGAAGAGATTTCCGAGGCCACAGCGCCTTCTATGACAAATCCTATGCCCCCCCCAGACAAGGTCAGAGGGACATAGGATTGCACCCTAAATTATGAAAAATATTTCCAAAATTGCATTTATACATATAAATCAGCATATACAAATTTTATACAAATCAGTGCCCCCTTTTGTCCTCTTTTTTGGTGATTCATGTCCTCTGTTTGGCAAGTGGCCACCCTAGTCACTGGGTGGCTATGCAGTTGCGAATAGGAGGAAAGCAGCCTATACAATTGTAGAAAGAAGAGGGTGTATGGTATGGGAGACAGTGGTACTATTAAGATGTGCTCTATGCTTCAAAAAATCGGAAAGCTGCTGTCTCACTGAGTTACAAGTGACATTTTCATGTTCTGTGCAACAATGAAAATTACATTCTTCTTTGGTTGTATTTCTTGCACTTTAAAAAAATATTATGGGGAATATTATGGGAAATACTTTGAAGCTAAAGCATTACTCTCTTGTTTGAGTAAACAAGTGTTACTATGCCATACCCACATTGCTTTAAACATGGGCACCAGACTGATTGATAAACTTCTGTTTAGCTTGGCTTAATTTAGGCAGCAAAATGGTTGGAGGCAGGGATGGGGACTCGGACTCGAGGACTCGACTCATGAGTCGGACTGAGTCCCCCCTCTGACTCGACTCGGGTCCCAATATTTTTAATGAGACTCGAGACCAAGAACTCTTCAACATCCCTGGGCTGTGCCAGAAGGAGTGGAGAGGAGCGTGTTTGCGGGCGAAGAGCGCATGGAAGCGAGGTGTGCCGCTGCTCGGCCACTATGGACAGCTACCAGGAGTGCAGCCCCAACAGTGTGTCAAGATTTATTTTGATTGATGTGTTGTGTACTTGGGAGAGGCAGAAGAAGGACCTGAGATTACTCTGTGTGGCTGCTCTGAGTGTGTTTCTGGTTCCAGCAAGTTCATCACCAGTGGAGCGGGTGTTCAGTGAGGGTGGAATTGTGATGAGATCTCACCGTTCCAGAATGGGGGCCAAACATTTAGAAAAAATCATGTTCCTCAAATGCAACCTTTCAGACATTTTGGGTTTGGCTGCCTCTGCCTGCCTGTCTGGGGTTCCCTGCCTCCTCTGCCTGCCTGGCCTCTTCTTGACCAGTTCAACAGTTGAATTGTCCAAGACAAAGGCCTCTGCCTGCCTGCTTTGGGGTTCCCTGCCTCCTCTGCCTGCCTGGTTATTTTGGGTTTGTCTGCCTGGTCTGTTCTTGCCAAAATCAGTGGCAGAGTTTTGAAATAAAAAGGCACACTTGTGCCTAGAATTTATTTAAGCCACACATCTGAGTTAGCCTTATTTTGTTGGGAAAACCCCCCATTGATTTTAATAGGGACTCGTGGAGTCAGCTTTGGGAGTGACTCGTGACTTGTGATTCGTGAGTCACCATTTTGGACCAAGGACTCGGAATCGGACTCGAGACTCGGGTCCAAAGACTCGTGACTCGACTCGTGACTCGAGACCAAGGACTCTTCAACATCCCTGGTTGGAGGTCTGCCTGAAAACTGTAATCCTAATTGTCTACAGTTAGGATTATGAATAGCCAAACATTTTGTGTAAAAGCACAGCCTCAGAGTCGATTCTATTCTATTCTATTCTATTCTCGTCCCGTCCCTCCCCCCTCTCTCCCTTCCTCTCATTATGATTTATTGTTTTCATATCTACCTAATTTTCTGAGAATACAAGGGATGGCTAGAAAGGAATATCATACAGTTGAATAGATACATGCTTACATATTTGTAAGGTTTCATTGCATGTCAATGTCATGGTTTACATGTGAATAAATATATAGAACCACGCCACATCCTTGACTGCAAATAAACTTTGTTGTTGTTGTTGTTGTTGTTGTTATTGTTATTATTGCACTGCAACCAACACAGTTAGGCATGCTTAAGCTCATTGATTGAAATAGTTTCAGCATCCCTGGTTCTGTGATTTATAGGCTCATGTGAGTTGCCTTTGAAAATGGTCCAGAAGCTTCAGCTAGTCCAAAATAAAGCAGCGAGATGCTTCTATATATACACCTGCCTGGACCCTTAGATCATCCCCAGAGGCCCTTCTCCAGATGCCCCTGCCAATGAGGTGATGTGGGTAAGGAGAGGGCCTTTTCAGTGGTGGCACCCTGGTTGTCAAATGACCTCTCCAGAGAGGCTTACCTTGCACCTACTGTTCTGCCAGAAGCAATGGTTCTTTTTAGGATCCAGAGACAATGAGCACACTTATGGGTGAAGGCTAAAAAGCTTTATTAGCAAACTACAGAAAAGAGATTACAGAAGCAAGACAGATGCATGTGAGAGCTGGACTGACCCGGGTTCAAAAGCTTCCCTAGCCAGTGACCCTCAGTCCCAGTCACGCAGGCGGAAGGAGGAGATAACAGCAGTTAATAAAGATTAAAGAGTTTATTTGTAAGACCCAATTACATGGGATTAAGGCAAGCAATGCATCTCTTACTCACTACATCATTGCAGATACAAATCCAATACCCCAGTGGTAAGGCTAGATGAAGTGAAGTCCAGAACAAGTCGAGACGAAAGAAGAAGGAGAAGAGTGAAGCTATCAGCAAGTGTGTTAGCTTTATACCACCTATAAATAGGATATTACTCACCCCAGTTGTATAACCTATTCATCAACATGTTTACCCCAAATCTGTCCAAGGTTGCTGAGTCATATCACCTTGAGACTATGTCTCGTGACCAAAGACCTTGTGTACTTGAACTCAAGAGACACCCACCAGGTCAGGTGATAATCCTGATGTCAGGTGGTAATCTCGTTCTGCCTATGCAAAACCTAACATCCCCCTGCTTTTGCATTTGTCGCAGAACGTGGTTATTTACTTCATACAACAGCAACAGCTTTGTTGACATCTGATGCTGTTCTTTCATCTATGGACTTTGATAAAAAAAACTTTTGCAGGAATGACTTTACCTGCCAGAAATTTGAACCACCATCAAATCACTTCTGACGTATCCCTCCTCATGACACAGTTTTATTTGCAAACCCAAAACGTTGTGTATTGCTATCTGCCTGCAGCACAGCAATCCTGCCTTGGTTTCCTGAAAAAACTGTAATAGGTTTTTCACATCAATCCCAGCATCATTTAAACATTTTTACAATTTAAACTATTTAAACAAATGCAATAACTATTCAAGCTTTACAATAGCATAATAGTACAATACATAATACAATGTATTCAGTTCAGCTTCAGTTGAACCCTAACTTTTAGATGATTGTTTCTAACAAAATCAATCAAAGTATGGTTATAAAAATAACAAACTTCAGGTGTGTTCTTGTTGTTCTTACTATCACACCCACAACTGGCATTTCTGTGAATCTGTAAGCCACCTGTGCTCTGACTTGTAAATCTTAGTCTGAAGTGTGATGTTCCCTCCAGATAACACTCAACTCCTTTTCAGAGCTCTCCAAGCATGTCCTGTTGGTCTAACAGTCTGCCTACTACACCGACAGCAATATCTGACCTTGTTGCTTGTACAGTAAAGCTCAACAGCCCAATGCTTCTGTGTAGCATTCAAACTGCTTTTCCATCAGCATGTGCTTGATAATCCTCAACTATTTGGAGTCTCGCACTGAGTTAACTTTCTCCAAAATTCTCAATCACATCCATGATATTTCTCTGGTTTGTTGCAGTAAGTACTGCCCTCTTGGTTCTCCCTCAACTTCTATTTACAAATAAACAGTTGATGCACCACCAAGCAGTTTCAATTCAATGAAATTCCAAACCCTGGATCAATTATATCATATTGCTTTTATCTGTCCAGAAAAAAACAATAGATCATCCATCTAAACAAAGTACATACAGTCTATGTCCTTGTTCCTCCTGTTTAACAAACAAACATTGATCTGCCTCTCTGTGCAAATCTCAATTCAGCTATGTTTGAGTTCAAAACAGAATTCCAGCCTCCAGCTGATTTCTAGCTTTCCTAAAGAAAATCTCACAGACAGTTTTCCATTTAAAGACTTCCTCTCATTTAAAATGCTTATGTTCCAATATTTCCAATTGTGAAATATTCATACATCTTCTCCACATTCTTAAACATCAGTCTAACTGTTTCCAAAGCAAATTGTTGTTGCACTCACCTTATGATTATCCAGCTCCTTTTTCTGAGTAAAATCACAAGCAACCAATCTTGCTATTTGTCATATAACCTTTTTCCAATCTGGTTAGTTTTCACTTAAAAAATCTATCTGGTAACAATGAGTTCCATGGACTGCTGTTTGTTTCCCCAGTTTCCATGTTTTGTTCTTTATCCAAAGAATTCAACTCAGCTTGCATAGCCTTAAGCTATGGTTTAGCTTCCTTAACAGACAATTTTTCCCTCTTTGAAATTTTGAGTTTCAAATGGCTTTTCCTGCAAATTCATCCTGATATCTCACAGGTTGTTTGACTCACCTGTTCCTTACCTCATCAGTTATCAGGTTCCTGTTCCAATAAACTTGCACCAATGATGAACAATCATTTGTTTAGTCTCCACTAAACCAAATGTGTATCAGAGTTGTCAAATTTACCTGACTGTCTTTCAGCAAATGCTTTTCTATTCTGACTCTGAGCTTGATGCATCCCCTGCATTAACAGAATTAATTTTGAAAAATGATCTCACCTTTTCATTTCAGCATTATACTCAACACTTCTAGATAATGTCACTATCCAAGTGTTATTCATGTGAAACACAATATTCTCATTTCTAGAAAAATCTCATGTAAGCTCCCTTACAGATTTCTTCTAACTTTGAGGTGTATGTACCTACATATCAGATCCAAGATCCTGAAATGTTTCTCCAGAAGATTCTTCCTTCTACACTACTTTCTATAAGGTGTACAGTTCAATCACACAGAACTAAAACTTCTATCATGTACATAATCAAAACATTTAAGAGTTTCTACCCAAACCTCATTATCCAAATTAGTATCACCTCTTCTGAGTGTTTGTTTACTCTTCCACACAATCCATGTGTTCAATACCACATCCTGTTAGAAATGCATCAAAATGCACTGAATTGAACTTCCCCATATCTCAAAAGAAATAGGTAACATGGGTAATATGCTTGTTTCCCATCCAAGCACAAAACACCTTGACTTTGTTCAATACTCCAGTTTTCTATCTAACATGTACACAACCTGTACTTAGTGTATTGATCAATTAACATCATGAAATAACGTGCCTTTCCTCTAAAAACCATCAGAGTATCCCAAGATCACCAAGAACAAATTGAATGAAATGAACTGGTTTTTCAGCTTGCCTTCCAGTTTACCTGTTGAAGCTAGCATACCTTGTTTATGTGCACAAAATTACCTTTCATGTGAAAATTACAGTTTCCAAATGCTTTCCCCACCACAGTTTGCATTTTCTTTCACAGGCCTGTGAATCTAAATGACCAAACATCATGTGATATGCATGCATGTACATGTCATACATATAAGCATTTAACCTTTTTATAGTTGCATCAGTACAACTTTCCATTTTTTTATTACATCATTACAGTATGAAAGAAATAATCCATCTCTTAGCTTTGCCATATAAACATACCTACTTATTCAGTATTTTACATTTTGCTACAGAGAAATCCACAATATACTCAAGTCATATATACATTCAGTACATTTCCTGACATTTCCAGAGCATATATTACACTTTCTTGAATCCAAGTTATCCAACTTTCAAGAAATGCAGTTTCAAAAACATGACTGTCAAACCTCTGACCATTTGCATAGTCCTCTTTCTGTTTATTCATGTCCAACACAGAAAGCTTCGTTTAAACAATCCAATGTTTTCTGTCCAAACAAAATAATGTCCATTTTGTTATGTCCTGGCTTAAAACACAAAGTTTTTCCCATCAGCAGCGCCCCTGCTGATTTCAAGCTCCTTTCTTCTGTGATCCCACATGAAGAAAATGAAGAACAGCTTCCCATTTTAAGCACAGCTTTCTCTGTTCAAAACTGCCGCGCTGTTTTTCTCCTGCTGTTTTAAAACCACGCCTCCGCTGGTTTGATACAGCCTCCCGTGTAGTATCAAGTTTCCCAAGATACGTTTCTGTCACACGTGACTTTGCTTTGCTGCGACATGACGCTCCAGACGCTTTACCCACGTCAGACGTAATCCACGCATTTGTAATCCAAGCCACTTGTTGATACAATGCAAAAGATAGCTGATCCGCTGCTGAGCGAAGAAGCAAACTGTAAAAGAAATATGATCCTCCTGCTGTAGCCTTGACTCAAATGAGTAGACACAGAGCCTCCTAGAGATATTTCCTTGCCCGATACAGCTCCTTGACAATCACTCCAGCAAGCTGTGGAAAACGAAATCCTTGTGTCCAGCGTTGTTCACTTTTCAGCCTAGTAGCTGCCCGAACCGGCACCCACGTTCTAGCTTCTTTTCACAGTCTGTAGCCTTGGAATTGCCAAGCCTGGCACCTCCGTTCCAGCTGCTCTTAAAACGAAAAATCCTTCGTCTCTCTGTCCTGCATTCTTCAGTTGTGCTGCATTCCAAGCCGCTGTTATCAGCTCTAGCAACATTGCCTTCCTGGTTTGTTTACAAACCGTTCTTACAAATAGTAAACAAATCCTTTAACTCTATAACTGCCGAATTTCTCCGTACTGCGTCTCTGTGGGCTTATCTGCCCATCTGAGATGACAATCTTATCTCTGCTGATTATTATCTGGGCCCATAACCAGATGTGAGAGCTGGACTGACCCGGGTTCAAAAGCTTCCCTAGCCAGTGACCCTCAGTCCCAGTCACGCAGGCGGAAGGAGGAGATAACAGCAGTTAATAAAGATTAAAGAGTTTATTTGTAAGACCCAATTACATGGGATTAAGGCAAGCAATGCATCTCTTACTCACTACATCATTGCAGATACAAATCCAATACCCCAGTGGTAAGGCTAGATGAAGTGAAGTCCAGAACAAGTCGAGACGAGAGAAGAAGGAGAAGAGTGAAGCTATCAGCAAGTGTGTTAGCTTTATATCACCTATAAATAGGATATTACTCACCCCAGTTGTATAACCTATTCATCAACATGTTTACCCCAAATCTGTCCAAGGTTGCTGAGTCATATCACCTTGAGACTATGTCTCGTGACCAAAGACCTTGTGTACTTGAACTCAAGAGACACCCACCAGGTCAGGTGATAATCCTGATGTCAGGTGGTAATCTCGTTCTGCCTATGCAAAACCTAACAATGCAGAGTACAATGTTTATGTCCCTTGTGTTGTTGGGAACCGCTCAAAGAAATGACAATGGATGGACTCCTTGGCCAGCACACAGCACTTTCTGCAGCTAGGTCTGTGTCAAGGTTCTGCCTTTAGGAAGATTCCCATATCTTATATAGGTTTTCTGTGTTTACAATAATCACACCTGCTCTTGTTAAACTAGACAAGGTTAATGTTTTACACATAACTAACTGGGAAAGAATCTTAATAAATGCTGGCATATATATTGTAGACACTCCTATACCAGATTCCCAGGCTATCTGGTGGTAAACAACACTTCTAAGTTGGCCAAGAGGCCACCTAGAGTCACTCAGTTCCCAGGTCATCTGAGTCCATCCAGATGATGTGCACCAGTTACCTAAGCCATTGAAGTAACCAAATGCCCTTCCAATTATGAGCCATTGAAGTCAGGCCAATAGATAAGAAAATGCTCTTCCAATTATTAGCTGGCACCCTTACCAGAATTAAGCCTGTCAAAAAAAACAGATTTTCATTGGCAATCTTCTCACAGCAAACTCTAAACATTATGAGCTCACTTGTACTAAACACTAAATAGTAAGAGACAGCAAGAAACAGCAAATTCAGGCCTGCTGGAGACACAAAGAGCAGGTATATTCATACAACAGAGACCCAGACACCCAGACACAAGTACAACAATGGTCATACACCACTATCTCCTAAAAATCACAATGGCCTTCCGGCCTTTTCCACTATACCTACATTGTGGCCCTTTCAGCATCAGTTTCATTTTCCAAGGGTTTTTAGCCCTTTGCTTTTGAAAATTGTGTTAATGTGCTTTTAGATCTTTGCACTGCTGCTGGCTTTTATCTTGGTTACTACTTTGGTTTTATTCTGGTTTTAAACTTATTATTTATATTATGTTTTACTGTGCTATTGTATTTTATAGTTTTTGGCTTTGTCTTGTAAACTGCCCAGAGAGCTTTGGCTAATGGGCAGTATAGAAATTAATTAATTAAATACAGGAATAAATAAACGAACACACACACACACACACACACAATTAGACTATTCCAGAAAGAGAATAAATACACATCCACATGCAAGATCATTTACATATCTCTAATTGTCTGTGGTGTCAGGAGAAATGCTGCCTGGAGAATGGTATGGATCTACTGCGCTTTTGCAGTGGAGAACCACCAAAAGGAACTGTATATGAGCCGCCATCTGTACATGAGCAGGGACAACCGCTGTTAAGAGCTGGCCCTTCGCAATAATGAAGTGTTGGGAATGGAATCAAATTTCCCAGATGTGGGTGAGTGGATTAGCTCTGTTGTATGGTGGCTTTTGAGTATGGTGCATTATAGGTGTATTATCAAAGCTGAGCCAAAACTAATTCACCTAATTTTGGTGATCATGTTCATGCGTTGCCGCAATTCTTCAATCCTGTTCAGTGTGCTTTTCTTTCTCTGGTTGCTACTTTTTCTCAGTGACATTTTTCTTCTTCTTTGCCTTCACTGCTCTTGGTTTCACTTGCCCTCTTTGCCATATAATGTGATTGGCCGCATGATCATAAGTGAGTTGTGGGACTGAGTGGTGCTGCATGTGGAAGGGGGGGGGATGCTGGTTTTCCTTTGCATTGACACTTGGTCTGCATCCACAGCTACTACCTCTGCCCATGGCTCTAAGCTGATCTACAAACGTAAACAAAGCACATGTGCTAACAGCCAATCAAAGAAGGCTTGATTGTGATGCATGACATCATGATGCACAGTCCTGGAAAATGCCAATATGCAGGCATATTCCCAAGAGGCACTTTGACAGGCATGTGCAAAAAATGTGAAGATAGAGACAAAATCTCATAGTAACAGAGAAATTTTGTCCATGCTTATAACACTGGATTCATAATTTGGCAAGTAGATTAGGAATGGTGACAAGGTCAGTTTGCTCATAACAAGTAATTGATGCTGATGAATGCAGAGGGTGCCACAGCCAATTGGATTAGATAGTAGTAGTGGAGACGAGTGAGGTTGAGGTCAGTGAAGGCAAAGAAGTAGCTCAAACAGAAATGAGAAGCAGCAGCTTCCAGGAGAACAAAAGGGCTCTGTACAACACTGAAACAATGCAAATGCCCAGAGAGTGAGTACTTTTCAGCACTTCTTTTGGCTGCATCAAATATGCTCATTTCAAAGTGTATCAAAATGGGGGGAATATTCAGTACAGCCCAAATATTACCCCAGAACCTTGTGATGCACATGGAAAGGTTGTTTTTGGTGACATACGTTGGCTCAACACTAAGCAATCAGTGGAGGCCGCTGGCTCCAATGTCAGTGGGGTGGTGTATCCGCTCTGGGTTTTAGTCTGAACCTTTAAGGAGCTATCCATGGTGCTGAACCCTAGCCCCAAAACAGGTTCAACACCATGGATAGCTCCTTTAAAGTTCAGAGTGAAACCCAGAATGGATACACCGTCCCACTGACATTGGAGCCACCGGTCACTGCCGCAAGCAATGACACAACGGAGAAGCAATTATTATTCACCTTATGGAGTAGTGTGTGTGTGTGTGTGTGTGTGGTGGGGTCAGGGTCGGATTCTGTGTAATGAGTGCGTATCTGCTTAGATTCTAAGACCAATGAGCATGAGCGTGTAGCTTTTGAGTGTTATACACTGCCTGGCATGCCACTCCAAAATGAACATATGCTGTTGCCTTACCCAGAGTCAGACCGCTGATGCATCCAATCTAATCTTGCCTTCTCTGGTAGCAGCTGTCCACATTGCAGCAGGCAGAACTGTCTTTTGCAACCCTTCAGCCAGAGAGCCTTCAACTGCATGCACTGACGTCGAAGACCAAACATGGGACTTTATACAAGCATCGCCTGTGCTCAACCACTGAGCTATGGGCCTTACTCTCCTCTCACTTGTGGCATTTCCATGTTGCAGGCAGTGAACATTGCAGAGAGGGGAAAAGCAAAGAAAGAAACTGTAAATTCCATTCCACTCAGGACTTGTCCCAAAGGGGTTCACAGTAATTTGCAAAGCCAGGTGGTCCGTGACAGTCCTGGCTCTTTTTAATCCTTTTCTCTCCCTTTCTTTCTCCTCACCCCCATCCCAATCTATTCTTCAGGATTCCTCGCACTGCAGCCTGAGCAACATATAGCTTAAATCTGCTGTTCCCCACAGGGGACTCCTGCAATTAACTTGTTGTCCTGGAGTACAGATGAGTAATTGGCATTGGGCAAAAGGTTGATTTGTATTCATAGAGTGTTATCTCTTTGAAAGCTCTGGGGTTTTTTTGGTTGTTTTTTGTGTGTGTTTAAAATATGATTATTGCAAACTCCCCCCCCCCCACATAATCCACAATAACAACCCACCCTCTTACGAACATTTGTGTGCCAGTGTGACGTAGTGGCGTAGTGGTGAGAGTGTTGGACTGGGACTCAGGAGATCCGGGTTCTAGTCCCCCGCTTGGCCATGAAACTCACTGGGTGACTTTGGGCCAGTCACTGACTCTCAGCCTAACCTACCTCATAGGGTTGTTGTGAGGATAAAATGGAGAGGAGGAGATTATGTAAACCGCCTTGGGTTCCTTGCAGGAAAAAAGGCGGGGTATAAATATAATAAATAAATAAATACATTTACAATATGTTTAAAAGATATGATGAGCCCCAGACCAGTAGAAATTACTGTACCTCCCTTAGTGTTGGTATTCTTTTTGGAATTTGACTGAACACATCAAAACTGGTATGGCTGGAATGGAGCAGCTGATAAACTGCACACAGACTCGCTTGGGGATTTCAGCAGCAGCACAGCTAGGGAACGTGAGAAGGACCCCTTGGTTCAGCTCTGCAAAGTCTTCACAGAGTCTGTGAAATCAGGAATGGATCTTGCAATCCACTTCATACTGGGTCTCTGCCTGCATATCCTGCGGCCTTCAGAGTACTGGGGAGACGCTGATATAATTAGCACCTTGCTTATGGGCACATGAGGCATGGCCTGGCAAACTATTTCTGGAACAGGCCTTGAAGGTGCTAGAATGTACCAGGTCCTGGATCCCTTCCAGAAATCTTAACTGGAAACTGAGTTTCTATCTGGCATAGATACTGATTCGGGCAGAACTGGCCCCATCCCTAAGTAGCACTGTACAGTATTCTAGTATTGGTGCCATGTTGGATAGTATCATGGTAGCTGGGCAGCAAGGTAACTTTTGCCCACGTGTGGATTCCTGGATGATATTCCAGGATTCCAGCGGAACCAGAGAGGACACTATAGCAGAGGTGCTGAACCTCAAGCCCGCAGGCCAAATCCAGCCCGCTTGGGATCCCAGCAGTCTGGCCCTCTGGGGTTTCCCTGATTGCCATGCCCACTTGCCACGGGGCCACCCCCTTTCCCCCAACTGCCGATTGCTTGCTCGCTTCATGGCTTTTGCACATTGTTCCTAATTCTAAAAAGTTGAAATGCCTTTCCTGGCGCTTGGTAACCCGCAGTAAGAGCTTTAAGCTAAAATAGGCTGGTATTTTTGGGGCCCGCCCACTTTGCTTCTGGCCCTGCCCACCACTGCAATGTGGCCCCTGAGAATGTCCCCAAAATTGAATTCGGCTCTTGGACTGAAAGAGGTTCAACATCCCCGCGCTAGAAGCGGTAACCTATTTTGCTATGTCTTTCTGACTTCTCCATGTTCACTTGGAGAGCCAAACAGTCAACTGATATTGTGGTAGAAAAACACATACAAAAACCCGACAACATTCAAATGCTGTAGTGATCTGGTCATGACGCAGAGGTGTGTATTTTATTTTAAATGCCAGTTGGGATGGGAAAGGGACAATACTGAAACATTGGTGACGATGTTAAAATATCACTCCGCCCCCTTATTGTGGGAAAGAGCTTCATGATTGCAACTGTAAGCTCTTTGGGGCTGGGACTTGTTCGTTTTGCTTATGTGACTCTGAAAAGTGTCATGTGCATGAATGGCACTGTGTTAATAACAATATGTTTCTTATCACCGTCATCATTATGCAACAGAACAACATATACATCCAGTATTTTCCCTGTAAAATCGAGCATATTTTTAAAGACTAGGCAGATTTTTTAGCAGGACATCTAGCACAAGAAACAGCAAATGCAGCAACATGGCAGTGGATGAGGTCACCGCTGTGTTCTCTAAACACTTGATCCCTGCTCAGCAGAGGTCAAGCCCTTTCCCTTCTGCTCGTGCGCTTCCAAGTTCCCAGCTGATTGGGAAGTTTCTCATGTAATCTGTCTGTTGATTCAGCAGCTCTCAAACTCCAGATGCAATGGTTTGGGTTTCTCAAGACGGCTGCGTTCTGCATTCTTAATAGGAGGCGTTCGCTCTTTCCTGCTCACTCTCTTTCTCTCTCTCTGACAGGAATATTTAAATATATCCATCACTGCCAGAGCTCGCATCAAATCAGATGTTTATCAGACACTCTGGTTTTCTTTCCTTTCTTTTAATTTGAAAGCACTATAACAATAGTAACAAGCCCAGCAAAGCAGGGAGCGGGGAGAGAAGCCATCAGTTCTGCTGAAAGACAGGTCTTGTGAAAACTACTGAAGGGTTGTGCCTGATTCATTTTTCCCTTTCTCCTTTTTTAATATTTCAGATGCGATTGCCGTCAGGGCCCTGGGTTTCAATAAAAGAAGCTGCTGCAAGGTGTTGACCGAATGAAAGGATGTCTTATTTAGACACTTGGTGGAATTGTGAAAGGCTCATTTTAGTAGCTGGTGTATTTCAGAGACAGTGTGTTGCAGCTCAGATATATATATATATATTGTTTGGATATAGAAGGTTCAAGTGAGGGACCTTTGATCTGAAATCCTCATTCAGTCATGATGCTTAGTTGATGGCCTTAGGCAAGCCGTTATTCCCTTTCTCCCATCATGGCCACCATGCTGAATTGGCTAGAGGAGCTTTTTGTTTTGTTTTGTTTTTTGACAGCAGTGGGTCTGTACATGGGCCACAATGTGCAAAATCTGCAGGCTGCAATTTGCTCCTATCATATTCAACCTACCTGCGGACACCAGGGGCTGCAAAACAAGGGCTGCAAACTTTTGATCAGTTCAAGAGATATCCCCAGTACTAATTGGGCAGCAGGTTGTTTTTTAAAAACAAAAAAACAAAAATGGATTTTAGACAATATATGCACTTACAAAAGGCCTTCTCAGAGAAGAGGCATTCCCGCTTGCGTGAGTGAAGAGAGAATGCCTCGCCAAAAGAGTGCCTGCTGCAACAGCAGTAGAGAATATGCTTCCCCTGCCTTTACAGTGATATTATATTTGTACACAAATTTATGCTTGAATTCATTCATTACTCTATTAAACTCCATGGGTTGGATCCAATCAAAGTCATGCTTATAGTGAACTAGCTTCTCATTGATTTCAGTGGGTTTAGTCCAAGCATGACTAAGTTTGGATCCATCCCCATATAATTAGTCAACTAAGGGTGCAATCCTATGCCCACCAGATGCTGTCTGGATGGCCATAGGAGAGGTCAGAGCCCCAGCTCCGACCTCAGAAATGTGCTCCGATGTCAGAGTCGGGACTCTGACCTTGGGGCATCTTCCCTCCTCCCTCACAGCCGGCGTGGTTCTTTCTGCACCGGCTGTGGCTCCAAGGTCAGAAGACCGGCCTTGGAACCAGCATTGGGTGGGCGTTCTGGAGAGGGGAGGAGGAGTGAGGCTCCACTGGGATACGATGTATCCTGGTGGTGCCTTAGCCTGTCCTCGTGAGCAGGGGCAAAAGACCGGAATCAGCAGTCTAAGTCTTTTGTAGGGTGGGAGAGGCACGGAAGTGACCGTCACTTCTGCGCTCCTCCTGCTATTATTATTATTATTATTATTATTATTATTATTATTATTATTATTATTATACATTTATTTATCCCCCATCTGGCTGGCAAACCGGCCACCCTGGGCGGTGTACATAAGATAAAAACAGGATAAAATACATTTAAAACAGTATAAATTTTTAAAATCTTAGCCCACCCCATATTCCCGCCTGAACAGCCATGTTTTAAGTGAGCGGCAGAAGCTCAGCAGAGAGGGGGCATGGCGGAGGTCACTCGGGAGAGAGTTCCACAGTACGGGGGCCGCCACAGAAAAGGCCCTCTTCCTAGTCCCCACCAGTCTAGCTGCTCTGACTGAAGGGACAAGGAGAAGGCCGTCTGTGGCAGATCTTGATAGGATTCCTTCGCTCTTCCCTCGCTCTGCAAAAGACATAGACAGCCAATTTCAGCCATCTATGTCTTTTGTCCCTGCTTGCGAGGAGGAGGGGTTGAGGCACCAACTAGATTCTTCATAGGATGGTGTTGCCTCGCTCATCCCCTCCCAGCCACCCAGAACGCCCCCCCCCCACTGCTTTCTCTGGTCGCACGTGAGACTTTGGAGCTGCAACCGCCGGTGTGGAAAGAGCTACATTGGCTACAAGGCAGAGGAAGAACACTCTGCAGTCAAAGTCCCAGCTGTGACCTTGGAGCACTTTTCCAAGGTCGGGCCGGGACTCCAACTTTTCCTATGACCAGCCAGACAGCTTCGACTGGCCATAGGATTGCGCCCTCGGTCATGCTTAATTTAGATCTACTGAAATCAATGGGGCAAGTTAGTCATGATTAATCTAAGTCCCACTGATTTCAATGAGTGTACTCTAAATCTGGATCCAACCCATTTTATTTGTTTATTCAATAATGTATATCCCACTTCTCTTTATTTATTTGTTTATTTTTTAAAACCAACAACTTCAAAGTGGCATACATAAAAATAAGAAAATACCCCAAACATGATAAAACAGTTCAACTTACAATAAAAAATCTGTTCAAATTACTAAAAATAATTTCATACATTAAAACCAAGAGGAGGATAAAAGAAAAAGATTGGTGAAATACAATGGTCTTAGCTGCTTGCCTGAAACTTAAATGAGAAGGGGTCAACTGAACTTCTCTAGGGAAGGAGTTCCACAACCTGAGTTATGATCCTGATACGGTTACAAAGTCCAGAGGATGTACTGTAGAACAGGGGTTCTCAACCTTTTTGGACATGTGGGCACATTTGGGAATTTCAGAAACTGCCATTATCACAAAATGGCTCCCATGGAGGATGTGGCAAGCCACATAATGGCTGCTGTGGGGGTCTGGCTAGTCAAGAGGTGGGGTGGGAGAAATAGCAAGGCTAGAGGCTGGGAAGGAAGAGAAAAGAGTTTCTTCCTGGCCCACCAAAATGTCTTCCATCTATACAGACCTTTCTCCTTTGCTCTCTGTCTCTCTCCCCACTCCCAGCCTCCAGCCTCCGTATTTCTCTCCCCCCAACCCCTTCCCTCACTATTTATCTCCTTTCCCTGACCCTAGCCTTGCTCTTTCTCTCCTACTCACCCCTTTATCTTGCTTTGCGAGTGCCACATTAGGGATCCCTTCTCTAGAACTACTTCCCTAAGGCATCTGAGACCATACACAGAACTTCTCTAATATCTCTAAGGAGGCTGCAAACAGGGTCAAATCTGCTCCAGCACAAATGCCTTTCAGTGTGATGCAGAGCTACATTTGCTGTTGGTTTTCAGTTTAAATTCTGCAATTCTGCAATGGCCTGTTCATTTGTCTTCTACTGTCAAGAGCTATCCAATACACACACTAAGGACTTCAATGAGGGCAGGTCCTGGAGAGCTTAAAGTTCCTGCATTGCTAGCCTACTGTGCTTGCATCATATTCAAACAAAGGACTTAAACAAAAGAAGAAGAAAAAAGAGCTTAGGATCTCAGTGAAACCTGGAAACTCTTACCTTGTTGCCAATGAAATGTGGGATACATTTACACATTCTTCGGTTTAGATTAGCAAAACATACCTCAAAGTCTTATCCCAGGCAGTCTGAACAACAAGTTGCTAATGTTGAGATCTTGCCAGAGGCTTATCTACGAATTGTACAGCATCAATAGAATTGGTCCTGAGAACTAATAGAAAGGCACAGGCCCAAATGGCACTCTAGGCACAGGCAGGGGAATTCTGCACACCACTAGCTCCTCGATATACAATGGTCTTCCGCATTCCTACACAAGACCAATGCTTTCCCGTTTTTTGTCCCTTCCCTCCTGCTGTGAATCTTCCTTGCTTTCTTCACCACTCCCTGCCCTGAGTTGCTTCATTCAGAATATCCTGGGCTTGGTGATGGGGAAAAAGTGAAAAGGATGGAGGAAGAAACACACTGACAATAAGCTGGCAGGAGAAGCTAGCTTAGAGAGAAGGCAAGGAACTCAGAGGGCATATTGAGGGGAACAGAAGGTGAGCAGTTACTATAGTTATGTGTTTCTTCTTCTGTTGTCCGTTGCTCCTTTTCTCTCCTTTTCTTCCTCTATCTGACACACATAGATATAAATGTAGATAGAACCTTCTCATTTTCTGGATAGGTTATTTCCTGGTCCAGATTGAGAACATATTTTTAAATGTCCCCAGGGAGGGAAGTGAGAGCTGCTCACAGAAATCGAAATGCAAGATTACTGGGTACAAGCGCATCCACCCCCTGCCCCTCCCCCCCGAAAAATGAAGCAAAACAAACAAAGGTAGCAGCAAAGAAAAAACTTCCTGCTCTAAAGGTGTGAAACATCCTTTAAAAACACACAGCCCTGCTAATGAAAATTCCAAAGCAAATGTAGTTTGTTGTCCCCATGTCGCAGGCTTGAAGGGGTTGTGGCTGGTAGGTACAGTGTGGCTTATGATAGCACTGCAGCCTACTACAGGTTAGACATCAAGCTCCGGGCTGGTGTCCAGAGGGAGTATAACCCCATTGTAGGTTGGGGGTTGTGCTGAGAGAGAGAGGAGAGAGAGAGAGAGAACAAACGCCGACCGAGGGCGCCCCCGTGGGACACACGCATGCGGGATGCACGCAAAGTGACCATGGGCGGTAGAGGGTAAGCCCCTACCGCGTGTGGCCACCCTGCTGTGCGAACAGCGGGCGGCCATCCCGTGGGGGCAGCACAGAGGCAGCAGCCTAGAGTGGCCGGAGCTGCGGCTGCTCCAGCCTGTAGGGGCAAACGACCCCTCTGGGCATCCCGGGCTGCTGCCCTCTAGTGCTGATTGTAAGTTTGCTGAATGTACACATTTTTGGTAAGTAATTTTCCTAATATCACGTATTTTTGAATATTATTTTTATGGATATATCCATTTTTTTGTGTGCAGTTTTCCCTAACATCCCCATTTTTCTATGCATGTTTTGATTGGAGAACTCCATCGCAACATTCAGGGAAGTGCGACTTTTGAAGGAAAACTGAGTTTCAGTTTGCGTATTGGTTCAAAAGTGTATTGGTTCGAAATTAGGTAAGTTTGCATTAAAATGTCAACCAAACCAATCTCTACCCCCCCCCCCCTGAACACACACTAAAGAATTACATTTTGCACATGACATAAGACCAAAGTTAGAACAGGAAAAATACATTTGTATCTGCCCTGAGTCACTGACTAATTAATGTGTGTGGGGGGAGGAAGATTTATGGCTGATTGCTTTATTTTATTTCCTTTTCTTAAAAACATGGTAACAACAAGAAAAAAAGTTACCCTTGGTGCTCTGATCCTTAGTGATACGACAAGCATATCAAATTAAGGAAAATAAATCATTTTAGGGGATAAAGATGGAGGTGTTGTCTGGGTTCCACCACAGGTGATAGGAAAGGACATTGGTATATGATACAGGAGATGGAGCGATCTTTTAGTCCACTAGCAAAGACCTGAAGCAGCAGAAGGTCTTAAGCTGACACTGAAAAAAACCCCATTCTGCCTAAGCAAACCTGTGGTGCCTTGCTAGAATAATGAAACTAGAGCATAATTTAAATACTGCCGGTAGCTCCGGGTGTGGGGAGAAATCTGTCTCTGCGAGAGGGAGAGCAAAGGCCTTCAGCTGTGGCCACTGCTGTCCGTATTCAGACAGCTGTGCTTTCCCTTTCCAGCGTGTTTGTGCCACATTTGAATATGTATTTTCCATGACAAATTGTAACGGCGCACCACAAGCTGTTGCTGCCCGTCGGGTAAATGATTAGCATTTCAAATATATTTATAAATACTTATTTACTCAATAGATGATAATAGCTCCATTCTAGTCTAACCAATATCCCTACCGCCCTTTTAATAACGGCTTATTAATTTCTTTTCTCCCCCCATCCCGATTCAGTAGGAGAGCATGCCAGTTAGAAATACATTAATGTGCTTATTTATTCATGTCAGACCTTTCCATGGAATCAAATAAGTAAAGCACGCTGTAAATAAAAAAAACAAAACTATGATTATCCATAGTGTAATCTGCTCGTCTTCAATTACATGTTTCCGTGCTAATGTTAACACACTGTAGACTAGATTTCCCACTCACCCTCCTATACAAACTAAAGCAGTTTGTATCTTAGATCAGAATGGAAATGAATGCTTCTGTTCATATGCAGTGTGTGCGTGTGCGTGTGCGTGTGCGTGTGCGTGTGCCAATGTGTTCCCAACCTTTCTTGGGACCTGCCAAGGGGCCCTACCCCTCCTCCTTTTTAAAATTCTTTTAAATACACATTTTCTTAAAAGCAGCTGGGATCACTTCTAAGCAAAGTGAGGCCCCCCAGCTGCTGCCACCTTCATTTCCCATGAATGCATCTGGGCTACATGATGGGACTCAAAGACATTCTTAGGAAATGAGAATGAAAGAATGTGTGTGTGTGTGTGTGTGTGTGTGTGAGAGAGAGAGAGAGAGAGAGAGAGAGAGAGAGAGAGAGAGAGCATCTATGGGTGGTGATCCAATATGAGAGGGAAAAAAAGAGCTGGGGGAATGGGTCACATGGTAGAGGAGGGGAGAAGATACACCTCCCATGTGATTAGCTATGCCTCCCATGGTAGCTGTTTTGTGGCAGTGCCCATGACAGTTTCTCAAATTGCCAGATGTGCCCACGGACCCAAAAAGGTTGCCTTCTCTGGTAAACAGTATGAGGGAATGAGCATCCCACTCAGCTACTCAGATTTTAGATCATTGGTTTACAAACTTCCTACCTTCAGGGAACACTTTCCATATGGACATCTACCACAAAAATTCTGCATCTTGCAGACGATGCTTGTATGTGTTTTTGGGGGCACACACACAGTTCACATTATGTGCTGGCTGAGGATGCAGGGATCCCAGTGCCACTCCATGGGAACTGAGAGTACAGCCTAGAATTAGGGTGGCAATGTATCCTACTTTACAGAGGACAGTCCTCTATTTGAAGTCATCCACTATTTGCAGGGCTCTCCAGCTGAAGTCCTTTCTAAAGATAAAGAACCATAAGAAGGGAGAGCTGGGACCTTGCAGTTGTTCATCCCATCAATAGTTAGCACCTGGGAAAGTGGACTGACTGGGCACATGTATCACCTGGTCACAGTTCCCCCCCCCCCCACTATGGAGTATGAAAGGGTGAAGATGTTAGTTTCAATTTCTCCTACATTCATTTCCCTTAAAATATCGAGTTCTTACTCTCCCAAATATGAGAGATTTGCAAATTTTAGTAAATTTGTATCAAAAGCTAACTGAAACAAAACTCTTTCCTATCTGCAGCAGCCAAATTCAATAGGGACAGCTATTCCTAGCATGGAGAGGACCATATACCTGCCAAATAGCTGTTAAAGATGAGAAGGAGCCTGTCTGAAAAAAAGAGCTGGTGGTAACCATAAGTGCTAACATGGTTGGATACTCAAGAGTTCAAACCCAGACTTTTAAGAATAAAGTGCTCTGGGCCTGGAGAGATGAATCTGTCAGTTTTGGTTTCTCTTGCGTTTGTTTCGTTCTGGGGGGTGGAAATCTGGCGAACTGGCCAGGCTCACTCGACCCCCTGAACTCCATCTCGCTTGCCTTCTTCCCTGGCTTGACTTGTGCTCTCCCAAGTCGAGCCGGGGAAGTGACTTCCAGCTTCCTGGCGCCGGGCCACTGTTTAATTGCATAACTTACAATTAAATTGCATAACTTGTGCAAATTGTGGCTGCTTTGGATGTATCTTAAGGCATTTCCTACATAAACAGCAGCCCGCCGGGAACCTGGAAGTCTGATGAGCCACGCAGTGCGCAGCCACTTTCAGCCTGGCTTGGTGGGCACAGCAGCGGCGTCCGCCAAGCCAGAGGCGGGTCGGGTCCCAGAGAATCGCCCACCCCTAGTTTTTTTTAAAAAATCTCAAGTTCCTTTTGTCCCAAATATGTAGAACTTTCCAAATTTTGGTCAATTCTTAACAAAACAAAACAAAACTGAAATTAAATTATCATGCATCCCTACTATGGAGACAGTTACTGTATTTCCATATAAATTATTGTAATTATTTATATATTTGCATCTATACATATAAATTAGCATATGCAAATCAGTGTCCTCTTTTTGTGTGGTGATATATTCCCTCTATTTTGGCAATGCAGAAGTAGCCAGGCCAGGCTTCATAGAACGCACCAAACAATGCTGATGAACATTGCAAGAGTAGAACAGGAATGCTGGGCCAGTTGTCTTTCAGTGAAACTTGTCTAACATTATTGATCTTCTCACTAAAGAAACCCCGAGAAGCCTCCGAGGAACCCCCAAGAACCCAGTTTGAAAATTGCTGGTTCAGATCAGTGCTGGTGCTATTTATACTTACATGGGATTACACAGGGATGCACAACTGTACAGATATCCAGACGCTGTGAGCAAGTGACTCTCCGAGGAGGAGGAAACCTCCTCCCCTAGATTTATTAAACACCTATGTTGATATTTAGAGCATGTGAATCAGTGGAATGTGCTACATTTTGAAGCTGACTTATGAATATTTGTTTTACCACCCTTTGGAGGGGGAGTGGCCATCTTCTTCTTTTTTAGCAGTTGAATGACAGGCGTACATTACTAATTTCCCAGAATTCTATGTTGGCTTTCCACTTCAGAAGTGCATCCTCAACAAGAGGGGGGTGACAAGGATGGGATGGAGGGGTGTGTGCAGAGCTAGTGTGCCTGTGCTCACCACCCTGCCTCCTCATGTCATAATGTAGGCAGTTCTTGAATGCCTGAACAGGGCTTGGTTGATATGCTCTGTCAAGATCTCCCAGCTTAAGAGTTCCTTGTGAAGAGGCAGACGGGAGGGACAGCTACTGGGATGCACAAAGCAGCATTATAATCAGGCACAATGATCCAAAGGACAGTGGGAGCCAGTGCAGCTGGACAGGATTTACAGGCCCAAAATATATCTGAATAAATGCCTAGTTCATGCACACTTACACACCATTCTGCCATGTCTGGCTATAAATACAAATCAGGCAGCCAAAGATATAAGGAGGTAAAAGAAAAGAAACTGAAAGAAGCCAAAGGACACTTATCATTACTCCTGTTTTTTTCCCCCAAAACAGAAAAGGCCTTTTTGCAGTCTGGCTCAGGCAATACACTGATTAGGGAAATAGATGAGCAAGGTGATAATGATTTCAATATAGAGACTAGCCCTATTCAAGTGTGATTATAAGTGGGTAAATTCACCACGTGAGCAGGAATGTGGCCACGCCAAGTAGCCCTGCCTCTGGTGTTTGTGTCACAATGTAGCTCTACCCATAGGCGTCCATGTGTATGGTACAAATGCCTGCCAGGTGGAAGCCTTCGCTCAGACAGCTGTATGCACAAAGGCCTCCCTGTTGTAGGCATTCATGCTGTATGAGTGAATACCTATGGGCGGAGCTACATTGTGACGCAAATGCCAGGGAGCAGGGCTACTTGACTCGTCCCCATTGCTGCTCGCATGGTTAGTTTACCCACTTGTAATAATGCCTCAATGGGCTACTGTATCTGTGGCAACTGATGATGAAGAAAAGCTGCCAGAGGCATCATGTGACTCTCATCTAATGCTTTCAAAAGATAGCCAGGTAATATTACCGTTAGCACCACTGCATTCAGAAGAAAGGTTTACAGAAAGGAGTAGGTGTTACACTATCTGATTTATGTTTCCCGAAGGTCCAGGCTTGTGGCCTAAAAACATTACACATAATTCATAATTTTGCGATGAAATGGGTCAGAAAAATAAAGCCTTAAAGAGCCAGTGTGGCGTAGTGGTTAGGGTGCACCCTAAGTGCCTGAACAGTGGAATCACAGCCTCCTGTCTACCCCCCACCACACCTCTCCACAACAACCCAGCTGAGCCTCCTCTGACATGCCGCCGGTCAGCAGCCAAGTGGAAAATGTACCTTTTGGGGGGTTTGTTTTTGTTCCGATGAAGCAGGAAAATCTTGTTGTGTGCTGAAAGCAGTTGGGCACCCCCTGTGACCTAAATCAGCTCAACCAGAAATCCATTAAATGGTTTAATTTTTGTCCATCTAGCTATTGATTGGACTTACAGGGTGAGAGCGGCGGCAGCCCAAAAAAGCCTGAGCAGAATTATTAAAAGGAAAAAAGTGTGCTGCAAAATGAGGGGATGATGGCAGAGACGAGGGACCCAAAAAACAACAGATCTTTGATTGGGTCCTCAGGCACCATGCGACTGATTGTGGAAGATGCTTAATGTCAAAAGATTAGACCGTGCTGGGGCCTCCAATATAATTACAATTGCAATGTTGGACTTCTCCCCCCGCCCCCACATACATCCACTTTCCCATCGAGGTGAGATAGCTTCTCTCAGGTGCTTCAAAGAAAGAAATCACATGAAGGGGGCATCATCCAGCTGAAATTAAGCACTCTATTTATGAATTTATTTATTATTACATTTATATCCTGCTTTTTTCCTCTTGCAAGGAACTCAGGTTGGCTTACATGGTCCTCCTCCTCTCCATGTTATTCCCACAACAACCCTGTGAGGTAGGTTAGGCTGAGAGTCAGTGACTGGCCCAAAGTCACCCAGCGAGCTTCATGGCTGAGTGGGGACTGGAACACGGATCTCCCAGGTCCCAGTCCAACACTCTCACCACTACCCCACACTGGCTCTCTTCTTAAGTCCAAATGAATTCTATAGTAAAGCTAAGGATCAATTATTTACATTGAAGTCTTATTAAACGGATCCGACCTGACATTTAAAACCCAGGCAAAAGTTCATGTTATAAGAAAGAGGGTTGAGACCACCCCTTCCTCCAAAATGTGTGGTATCTCATGTCCTGACACCATTAGTCTGAGCCTAGGGTCTCCAGCGTAGTGCCAGTGGGTATCATGTGCCCGCAGACACCTCTCTTGGCAGGGCCGGCGCTACCACTAGGTGAACTAGGTGGCTGCCTAGGGCGCATGGCTAAAGGGGGTGCAGAAACGCCCCGCTCCTGCGCCTTCCTTCCTCCCTTCCTGGGCTGCGGAGGCCGGCGGCATCAGCAGCAGGAGGAGGAAGCTCGCTCGCTCGGCCAACTCATCCTTGCCGCCGCCGCGCCCGGATCTGTTGGCGAGGTGGGCGGGCGGGCGGGCGGGGCAGCTGCGGAGACGCCATGGGCGACAAAAAGCTGTGTCTTAGACCGGCGGGGAAGGCCTTGCCCCTCCCCTCCTCCCCACCCCCCAAGATACACCTTGCGTTCACCCACCCCAAGCCCCCGACCGGGGCTCTCGTCCGTCACCTGCCCGTCAGGGAGCTGGATGCGCACCCGCAGCTGCGCCGCGCCGCGCCGGGCAGAGGCAGCTGCGTCAGGAGCAGCAGCAGCAGCATCAGAGGAGCGCGGCGGGCAGCCGGCCCCCCGCTCCTCCCCGCCGGCAGCACATCCCCCTGGAGCGAGTGGGCACCCAGGCTAAGCTAGACTCCCCCGGCCGTGCCCGCCTCCCCCCCACCCGCGAGAGCCCAGCGCATTCTCCGCAGCGCCGCCGCCCACTCCTAAAAACTTTTCCAAACTGCTTAACTTTCCTTCTTGGGCAGGAGTCCCCCGGCTCGACCGACGATGCCCTCCAACCCCGGATAGCAGGAACCCCGCTCCACTCTTGCCTCCAACACAGCTCCCTCGGCATGCCCCTTACCCGGCTGCCTGTGGAAACAGGTCCCGGAGGCGCCTCCGCCTCCAGGTCCATGGAGGGCTGCTGGCCCCGGTGGCGGTGGCGGGGTGGTGGTGCTGGGCAAGCAGGCGTTTCCTGGCTGCTTTGCTGCGGAGCCCCCCCTGGAAGGGAGGGCTCAAGTGGGAAGGGGGGGCGCTAAATATCTGGTTTTGCCTAGGGCGCCAAACTGCCTTGCACTGGTCCTGTCTCTTGGCCCCCGTCAGGTGCCCTGCCCTTCCTGATTTTTGTTTTATTTCTTAAGATGATGATGGTGGTGATAATGATTTTTTTACTGGTACACTCACATGCTGCAAAGTGCCCATGAATGACACTCTCTCAAAATTCTAAATGTCCCCACTGACAAACGTCCCCCAAATGCCAGTGTCCCCATCAAGGTTGGAGGCCCCAGTCTGAGCATTTCCCTGTCCTCACAACCATGTGGTGCTGGGGCAGAGGAAAAGCAAAGCACAGAGTCCAGTATCAGAGACTGTATCCAGTATCAGAGGCAGTATGCCTATGTATACCAAGTTGCTGGAGAACATGGGTGGGAGGATGCTGTTGCACTCATGTCCTGCTTGTGGGATCCCGTGGGCAGCTGGCTGGCCACTGTGTGAGCAGAATGCTGGACTAGGTGGACCCTTGGTCTGATCCAGCAGGGCTCTTCCTATGTTCTTAAAGTCAGTAATGAAAACTGTCTCCTCCATTCCCTGCAGTAAGAAAAACTGACACCAGGCAATTTAGAGATACTGTTCAGGGGGCATGATTACTTGTGTATCCAGTGGAAGAGCACATGTTCTGTATGCAAAAAGGCCCAAGTTCAATTTCTGGCATCTCCAGGTAAGGCTAGAGAGATTCCTGTCTGAAACCCTGGAGAGCCACTGTCAGTCAGTGTCAACAAAACTGACCTAGATGGAACAATAGTTTGACTCAGTACAAAGCAACTTCCTATGTTCCTATCAGAGAGTATTTATCACAAATCCCCAGAAACAATAAAATAGGCCGTGAACATGGAAAGAGGAAGTGTTCCGTTTAAAGGCACAGGAGCCCTGCAAAGCTTTTATAATGCTTTGTCTGTCCGCATTGGAGAGGCTGCTGTCAAAATTGCATTTTATCACCAAACAATTTCCGCAAAGGGCAGGAAAACAAAATCATGGGAGGATCACTCAGAAAACAATGGCATGCAATGGACTAACAGCAACAGCTGCATAGGGATGCTCCATGAAAAGTGAGCAAACCAAGGATGGCAATTCTGGATAAAAGGACTAGTGTGGTGGGAGTACCCCGGTTTAATTGGTTGAATTAATTAAATAAAGTATTTGTTTACTTACAATATTCATACCCTGCTCTTCAACCAAAAAAGGCTCCCAGAGTGGCTTACAAAGCTTAAGAATGGGTCAGTTCCCTACCTTCAGGCTTACCATCTTAAAAAGAAAAGAAAAGGACACAACACAAGAGGAAAAGGGGTTGGGAGGGAGAAGGGGAAAAAGTAAAAAAATAAGAAGACACCAGTTCTTAGAGCCAAATGAAATGTTGTTCAAATCATGCATAGCAGAGCTATGTGTGATTGCTTTATTTACTTCAGTGTAAGCCTGTGCAGCTCCAATTCGGATTGTGGTGCTCCAGGAGGGGGGGGATCTAAGCTCCTCCTCCATTTTTCATTCTGAAATCAATGAGGGCATTTCTTTTCTTTCAATCCACCCCTGCCCCGCCGTATAGGTGGGTGGGTGGAATTTCAAGAGGAGCGGGGACTTTCAGCCTGAGAGTCAAATTCAAATTCAGAGAAGCTCTTGGGGGCTGCATTACAGTGGTGGGTGGGGCTGAAGGCAAAGGGGGCAGAGACCAAAACACACACACACACACACACACTGCCAGCATAGTGTAGCTTAAAACTCTTCCTGCCAGTAACTAAGCATTCAGAGAGACATTTCAACCTTTTAGAATGGGGGGGGGACTGCACATATGAGGGGAAGTCACCAAACAATTGGTGGTGTGTGTGTGTGTGTGTGTGTGGGAAGGGTGTGTGGTCAGGGGAAGGGGCTGTGGCCATCTGGGAACCCCAGAAGGCCAGACTTGGACCCCTGGAGGCAGGAACGGTGCAGGGCTGTTTGGCGCCCTAGGCCAAATTATATTAGGCGCCCCCCCTCGTGCCGTGGGGGGGGCCCTCCGGAGCAAAGCAGCCCTGCTTTGCAACACCCCCCCCGCGCGCGTGCGCGACCGCGCGACCGTCCGCCAACCACCTACCTTCCCACCGCCCACCGCCCACCGCTGCTGGCTGCTGCTGCCGCCGCCGCCTCCTCCGACGCGACGGGACGAAGGTAGGTAGATGGTTGGCGGGCGCGCGCTGCGCGCGGGGGGCGGCGGCGGCGGCGGCGGCGGCGGCGGCAGCGGCTGGCAAGCGGGCGGGGAGGAGCGGCGGAGGCGGCAGGCAGGGCAGGAGCGCGCCGGAGGCGAGGAAGGGGCGCAGAGTTTGCGCCCTCTTCCGCCACGCGCCCTAGGCAGCCGCCTGGGTCTGCCTAGCGGTAGCGCCGGCCCTGCCTGGAGGTTGAAATTTGGCTCGCGGGCTTGAGGTTCCCCATGCCTACTTTAGGTGGGGATCCCAGGGAACAGACCTGGTTTTGAAACTGTACAAAGCCTCTGTCTCCTTGATGGCTGGCATGCGCACATGACCGAGTGCTGTGCAGCAAAGATCTCTGGACTGAGGTTGTGAGCTTTAGCAGATCTCCAGCTGATCTTTTCCAGGCAGGCTTTCCGGTCTTGTACTCTTACGCTAGAATGCCTCAACAAATGTGACCAGATATTTTGTTCCCCACACACCCACCTCTGAAAGCCCAGGCCCTCAGTTCCACTTGTTATAGCCTTCCCGTCTGCCTTCCAGTCACATTCCCTCATAAAGATTTATGGTATTTGCAGAAGAATTGAAAATTAAAATGCCGTGATAAATTTAGGGAGGAAACGGCACCGTTTACATGAGTTATTTTAATAACAATTTACTTGGTAAATGAGCAGAAAACACCTCCCCCCCTCTCCCCGGTTGTGTGCTTCGATGATTCATTATTAGCTTGTTGTGCTGTTATTGCATCTTTCAAGGCTGTATCTCAAACCTTATGACATGAGTGGAACTACAGTCCAAAGGATTTTTTTTTTAACGCACCATCGCAGAGTCATTCGACACAGGGGTAATTAAGGACAAGTTCAGGCATAATGTTAATTTATAATAAATTGGTTGTAGTAGTCTTCTCTTTCTAGTGGAAAGAGCTGAGATTGTATCTGTACTGCTGCCAGATTTTGTGAGACCCTTATGCTTAGATCATATACGGTGTATCGGCATTCGTCTTGGGACAAATGTTCCCATTGGAGTCTATTTCTGCTCATCCCCAAATGAATGCATTTATCATGCCTATTTATTTATTCCATGGGGGTGGGTGGGTTACATTTTTCATTAACAGCAGCAGGAGTTGTCAAATGTTGGTGGATGACATTTTATTTTTCCCAGAATGCCATTGATCCTTGGGCATTCCAGGGGGAAAATGGTGGCTACAGTGGTAGATGTGTGTGTGCCATTGTGTTTCTTTTGGTGGTGGCCACATTTCCCACCACAATATTCTGGAATAACGCAGAGTCCAGGGCACTCTGGGGGCAGGGGAAAGGTGTCTGCTGGCAGGCAGCCTCCAGTGTGAGCTGTATTGCTGTTATCTATTTATTCATTATATTTATGAATCGCCCATATGGCCAGACATCCAGCCACTCTGAGTGATGTACAGTCCAATAAAATCCGGGGGGGGGGGGACACACAGTATAAAACACAATTAAAAACAGTACAAAACTTAAAAATCCTAACCCACCCCATATCCCCGCCTGAAAAGCCACATTTTTGATGCCCTGCGGAAGGCATTATGAGCAAAGGCAGTGATGAAAACATGCCTAAATTTCAAAAATCGCACTGAAAAATGTGAATACTGAAGGGAATGAGATTTTATTAAAGAAAACATAAAATGAATAGAATCCTGAAACTGGTGGGGGTTGGGATTCTTGCACACCCTTAATATATACGCAATACACTTCTTCCTTTTAAAAAACAAACAAACAATTCAACTGTTATGGCTTTCCCTAAAACATCCTGAGAAACGTTGCTTGGTGGGGGTGCTAATAATCCTATTAAGATTCTCTAGGTCTGCCCCCACTATAGACCTACATTTCCCAAGTTTTCCTTAGGAGGGGAAAAGGCTATTCACGGACAGAGGGATTCAAATTAGGACTACTGTGGATCAGGCATGGGTCATCCCAGTCCACTCCCTGTGTCACTGGGGTTTTAATTCTATACCTATGTACTTGAACAGTGGGATTTACTTCTGAGTAAATATGCATAGGATTGGGCTGTTGGTCAGAGGAATGAATTGCTAGCAGAACAGCCCAGAATCCTCTTTGTAACCAGAATCAGGTGATACCAAAGGGCCAATCCCTTGCCTCTCTACCCAATATAGGGGCCAAACTAAGCAGTCATCCTCATATCAATGGAGACCTTTTTTAAAAACCTTCCCTCCTGTGGGGGGTGGGAGGGGGTAGAATTTTGGAATGAAAATGGGAGGGGTAAAACATAAATCCCCCCTCCTGGAGTGCCATGGTCCCCAATCCAAACCGTTCACATGCGCATTCACACTGAAGTAAATAACCCATAATTCTGCTATGTGTAAGAATGCTGAGTTTGGCCCTAAAGTGGCCAGATGTATGGTGCTCCCTCGGGCCTAGTTCTCAGAAATAGCAGATGATGGGATAAAGCTGTGCTTGAACTGTACCACATCAGAGTGCAGCTGGGGACTCACATAGTGCAATGCTATCCCATAAAAAATATACCTACACAAAGAAAACTAGCTAGACATCTCTCTGACATTTTCTCTGACATCTAGCTGTTTCATGATCAGGGATTTCTTCTCAATCATATGAGCACCCACCTGCAATGTGAAGCCGAACAGTCCAAACCCAGGTTACCATGTCATTTGTTGTTTATCAGTAAGTCATGTCTGGCTATCAATTGCTTTTCATTCTTGCAGGGTGGGAAGGGGGAGTTTTGGGATTGGGCTTTGGTCAGTCTGCACCAGGGGGTGTGGAGGCCACGGAGCATGAGCAGGCTTTGGGCTACTTCCATCCTGCCACCTGCAACAGTGAGCAAATGCCCATTCTTTTCCCTGCCCAGCCAGAAGCAAAGGAAGAACTCCGCAGAAAGAGGGGACACCATGTTTAGAGGGAAGGACTTCTTTTATAGGGATGGGTGAGAATTCATCTCAGTTTTGATTTAAAAATTTGCAAAGTTCTTCATATTTGGGACCAAAAGAACTTGAGATTAAAAAAAACCCCATTGCATGTGGGAGAAACTGAAACTGAAAGATTCACCCATTCACGAACAGGCCTCTGAGTGATTTTCTCATAAAAGTCTGGGTTTGAACCCCTTATGTATTTAACCATCTCGTTTTTCTGATGGGCTCCTCCTCCTCAACTTTAACAATTCTTTGTTAGGCAGGTAAAGCAGGGTCCTCTGCCTGCTGGGAATAGCTGTTCCTATTGAATTGGGCTGGTGCAAATGTGTGAGAATTTTGTTTCTTTTTGTTTACCGAAATTAAAGTTCTTCATATTCGGGAAAGAAAGACCTGGAGAGTTAAATAAAATGAATGTGGGAGAAAGCAAAACGGATATATTCACCCATCCCTAAATTGGAGGGCGTGATCCAGTGCCCTCTGCCCTTGATGCATGTGAGCCTCTGAACAAGGAGGCGTACGTGCATCCAATGCAAGGTACGAGGCCTGGCGTCAGCAATCTCCACCACCGCCATGCCTCACGCCTTGCATTTCATCTAGGCGGCCATTTTTGGCCGTCTAGATGAAGCTCTTTGGAAGGGGAGGGAAGGGGGCTGGGGCACCATTCGGATACAGCCTAAGCCATCGGCCCCAGCCTCTTCCCTTCCCTGCCCCCAGCACGCCCCTTTCCCCCTCTCTGAGGCTGATTTCCAAGCTTAAGAGGCAGCCGGAGCAATCCTTTCTGTGCTGCCTGGAAGGGGGGCAGGGTGGGGGCTCGACATTCGGAATCCCAGCTCCAAGATTGCAGGACCTCAGAGCTGGGGCTCCGAATAATCCTATCCTCCCCCCCAGACAATGTCAGGAGGCCATAGGATTGTGCCCTCAGTTTTCAAGATGAAATTTATTTTTATTTTTATTTTAATTATTATCATCATCATCATCATCATCATCATCATCATCATCATCATCACCATCATCTATTTATTTATATCCCACCTTTCTTCCATCATGGAACTCAAGGTGGCTACATGCGGTTCCCAGGCGGTCTCCCCTCCAAGCACTCGCCACCAGACCCAGACCTGCTTAGCTCCAGCATGGTGGCTGCCTCACGTGCCTTCAGACCATTCCCTGGGACCTAATGACAAAACTATAAAACGTAAAATGTAATTAATTAGCAGAGCAATCCTATGGGTCCATGACAGTAGTATCTGGAGAGCCGCAGAATTTTTTGGATCCCCCAGATCCCCAATGGATTGCACCTCAAATCAGTTGCAGAAAACAGTTAAAATAACAGCAATAGCAAGCACTCCAATTCATAAAAGAAGGACAGCCATGCATTTATTTAAAAGCAGACGGGAACATACAGGTCTTTAAGGCCTGTTTAAAGACTTCCAACAACAGTTATGATAAGAATCTCTCTTGGGCAAGAGATGCACAGGGGCATGTTTGCGTGTGACAATAAGCCGCACATTCTGGCCTATTAAACCACATCGTGAATGAGCGGTGATCCCCTCCCCTTCTGCTCCTCCCTTCATGTGAGTGGGTAAGCAAACCAGCCAGGGACGTCGTAACATCAGCCCAACCTGCAGCTGAAGGAGGCCTCTGTCCTGGAGGGTATGGAGGGCATTATCGCTAACTTCTTTGCAGGCCCGAACTGCACCAGAGTTATCTAGCACCAGTGTTCAGAGGGAAGTACTTCTATTATAATGGGTATTTCTCTTTGTGGGATTATCTATGTGCAGTGCACTCTTTGGAAAGGTACTGAAGATTATAGGAATGTGCAACACTGGAAAACTCATTCTGTTTGAGCTTGACAGACTTTCAACACATTTCTGACCTGGCAGCCAAAAGCAGACCAAGTCAGCCCCCACCCCCCTGCTTCTGTGAAATTGCTCAAAATATTTGCGCACATTTGGAGCTGAGAACTAGGGATTGAACATCGA
Source organism: Shinisaurus crocodilurus (assembly GCA_021292165.1). Classification (NCBI taxonomy): domain Eukaryota; kingdom Metazoa; phylum Chordata; class Lepidosauria; order Squamata; family Shinisauridae; genus Shinisaurus; species Shinisaurus crocodilurus. The sequence goes on along the minus strand of CM037880.1, from coordinate 124,587,378 downwards.
GCCCTCGCCGGGCAGAAGGAAGCCAAAATTGGCCCTGCTCACGCCCGGCGAGGCCTTACCTATTCTTCGGGGCGCCTCGCCCACTCCGCGGCGAGCCGCCCACGCGGCCCATTCCATCCCGTCCCGTTGCGTCACTTCTGGGACCGGAAATGGCGCGATGGAACCCTGCGCAGGCGCACTGGACCCCTGTGGCGCGTTCTGCGCCTGCGCAGGGTCATTTCAGGTCTCGGAAGCGCCGAACGGATCGGATCAGCCCGATCGAGTGGCGCGCCACGCCACTCAGAAAATGGACGTCGGGTTGGCGCCGACCCCGAAAATCGACAAGGAGGCGCCGACCCTGCTTGGATGCACCGCTACCGAGAACTGCATACCTCTAGTGCAATTTGCACAAATCATTATTTGCGCAAAGCAGGGCTGACTCATTAGATTTGAGTTGTTGTTTTGTTCTTGTTGTAGCATTTGACATAAGAAGTATGGAAGCGTCCTCCTCTCACTGCATATGCACACACACCACCTAGGACACCTTGAATTTTCTGACAGTTAATTTCGGATTTGAGCAAAATTTGGGCCTCAGCTCTGCAATTTGCACAGATTTGAAGAGCAGCAGAGGCCCTAATTTTGTGCAAATTTACCCAGCTTTTAAATAGCTTTTTACACAAATAGCGACCTGTTTCAAAAACAGAAGTCTGTGTGCTGGCTTGACTTGCGTCAGATTGAGTCAGTGGAAGTGCAGGGTTGTTGGAATGGAATCCAGTGGACAAGTAGAGAAAATCCATAGGATTTTCACCCCCCTATCGGACTCCTCACACATCCCTACTGAAGAAATGGTAAATCCTGCAACTTGCTGTACTCACTACATCATGCGGCGGTATTCAGACAGGTTACTTAGTTCTGCAATTAAGATATAAGTACACCGTGTTGAAGCAACATTATTAGCCAAGGCTTGTGAAGGATAGTTAGAGCCACATGGGTAAGGACGCTTTCATCTCATTTGACTTCAACCAATACTATTCTTCCAGTTGGAAGGCTTGGCTAATGGTGTGACCCATATAGCCAGGGCTTTGGCCCGTTTACACTAGGGATAGGAGAATCAGTGAATCGTGAGCCAATCGAGGGTCTCTAGTTCTACTTCAAAGCTTGGTCTGTCTCTTTCCTATTTCCAAATGCAAGATTTGTTGATGTTTTTTGAATGGGAAAGGCATGAATTTGGGTGCACTTTTTCTTAAACCATGCATCCAAATGCATACTCCCCCCCCCAGTGACTGAAGTATGAAAATGTTTAATTTTTTTTCAAAATGAGCATTTTAAAAATGTGCATTTTTCTAATGAATGCATTTTGCGAAGGTGATCGCAAGCTCAAGAATATGTGAGCTTTGCCTGAAAAATGCTCTCGAGGAAAGTTCTGATGCTTTGCCAACTGAAACGAAATTCTCGTAGATCCTTAGTTTACACTAAGTTTTCGTCTGGACAACTTGTTGCTGTGAGAAACCACCAGGGCTGTACATTTGTTGCATCACAAATGAAAAAAGAAAGGATCAAATTGGGGGCAGTTTTTTTCCAGCTTTCATTCATTTCAGAACAATACTATCTTGCTGCAGAACTGTTGTTGATTTTCCCTTGCTGGGCTTATTACTATTATTACAGCTCTTTCAAATTACAAAGTGTTCCAACCCTGGCTGCTGGGATTATGCTTTCATTTAGGAAAGAGATGCCAGTGAGGGTGTTTTTTTTTTTTTTTTTAATGCTGTATATGCATTTTTAATGCATTTTTAATGCTGTATATGCATTTTGACCATTTTGTACTTTAACTTAACTCTTGTACTTTAATTTAACCTTTGATGTACACCACCCAGTACGCAGCACAGAAATATAGTACAGTATAATATAGGCTATACTATACTTTACTATACTATACTAGTATAGTAAGGGTACAATCCAACGGGGATGCCTGTGGCCCTCTGAATTCGGAAGATTATGAGCATCCCATGCAGAGCGGGAGGAGCGTGGAGGCAAAGGTCACCTCTGTGTTCCTCCCACTCTGCAAAACAGCTAGATGGCCAATTTCGGCCGGCTAACTGCGGCACTTTGGAGGGGAAGGGAATGAGGCTGAGGTGCTGCCAGGATACATCATATCTTGGCAGTGCTGGTCTCTTTGCCTCTCTGCTCAATGGAACACCCCCTAAACCCCTTCTCCGAGGTCACTCGTACGACCTTGGAGAAGCAGCCAGCATGGTTCTTTCTATGCTGGCTGCAACAGGGGGAGGGGATCTGAGAACGGATCCCCAGATCCAAGGTCAGCACTCTTTTCTGACCTCGGATCTGGAATCTGTAAAATCCTATGGCCCTCTAGTCACTGTCTAGGGGCCATAGAATTGCTCTGTACGTTAATAAAGAAAGAAAGAAAGAAAGAAAGAAAGAGTTAGGCAAGCCCCCATTTTAAGAACCTTTGCTGTACAGCCACCAATGTAAGATGTGAAGCTTTATTCATCCATTTAAAATATTTTTATGCCACCTTTCTAGGCAAAATCAGCTCAACTCAGTTCATAAGACAAAATGATAAAACAGTAAAATATAAAATACAATTAACTAAAACAGCAGCATAAAACATTTAAAATAACAGCAACAGTAAAAACTCCAGCTCATAAAATAAATATGACCATCCATTCATTTAAAAGCATGGAACATCCAGGTATTTAAAGACAGTCAGCTATTGTTATAATAACGAGCTCTCCTAGGCAAAAGATTGTGTTTGCTTGTGACAATAAGTCAAAAATTCTGGCTGATTAAACCACATAGTGGATGAGCAGTGTGCTCCTGGACATAACCCATTCACTTCCATTTCTGCCCTCCTTTTGTGTGAGTGGGTAAACAAACCAGCCAGGGACAGCTTAGTGTGAAGGCAAACCGAAGATTCTGGTATATTGCACCAAAACAAGCCATAGTTTAAAGCTGGCTTATGATCCTGGCTTGTTTGGGCTTAATAAACCATAATTATGGGTTCAAGCATGATGTTAAGCTGTTCCTGCCTGGTTTTGTTTACCTGCTCATGTGAAGAGAGTAGCGAATTGGGAGTGAATGGGTTCTGTGCACCAGCACAATGCTTATTCACACTGTAGTTGAATAAGTCATAATTCATGGCTTAATGATACATGCGAATGTGGCCATAGTAGACGTGGAAATAAGGCTGGGCACGCCACCCGAGCCTTATTTCCCCCCCCCCGCCCCCTGCTCGCCTCATTTTTTCGAGCGGCGCACAGCGCCGCTCAAACGATTTGACCTACCATCCTTGCTGCTTTCGGGCCCGGAAATGGACCCTGCGCAGGCGCAGAACGGACCATAGGGGTCCACTGCGCCTGCGCAGGGTTCCATCGTGTCATTTCCGGTACCGGAAGTGACGCGACGGACCGGATTGAGCGACGTGGGCAGCTCTCTGCGGAGCGCGCCCAGGACCGAGCAGCGGGGGTGGCTCTCCACGGAGTGCGCGAGCCGCCCCGAAGAGAAGGTAGGGCCTCGCCGGGGCGTGAGCGGGGCCATGTTTGGCCTCATTCTGCCCCGGCGAGGCTTCATGGTACAACTCTAGGCCATGGTGATCTTTTCTATATGAGGCTGTTAATCCACTGTATCTTCTTCTGGTTTCATCACAAAATTGAGATCTGAGCTCCACACAAAGAAGTTTTCATTTCCTGCTGTTCCACTACAAAACCTCTACGTGGCACCGTACTATATTGAAATAATGCAATCACATAAGTAGGAAAATACATTTTCTTTCACTTTCAGAAATAATACTCAATTTTCCCAATATAACCCCCCCCCCCCCGGAAAGTGCTCCTTTCCTCCTGCTCCAAAATTCCACACTTAGATGACCAAAATCTAAGTGCTTTGCAGGGTGGGAGTTGTGCGGAGGCAGTGACCTTCGCTTCTGCACTCCTCCCACCCTCCACAGTTTGGAGTGTTACCGGCATCCCAGTTGGATCGCACTCTTAGTCATTATGGTGCCCCAGGACTCTTTGTAGTTTTTGCTGTTGCAGATGAACATAGTTACATCTCTGGAGGTTGTTACCATATTTGGCCAATTATAACTTTTTGACTATAGTAAGCAATCAGACAATAGGCACGGTGCAGTGCATTCAAATCAGGTGCGATGAAATGAAAAATGACCCAAAACCGCTTCCAGTGCAAAGCCGCTCGGAATTTCCATTTAACCTTCCTTAAAATATTTTCTTTCATCCCCTTCCATAATACATGCCTAAGACTGACAATGGACAACTGTGATTTCCACTGATCTAACTCAATTGATCTGCATTATTCATAAAATGCTTTATATTTTGGTGAACTTTTTTGAGTGTGAATGATCTATTTCCTTTTATTAAGGATCACCTGTATGGATGAGTCAGATGAAGGATGAGAAAGAGAAGTCTTTGTTTCAAAGGAGAGAAAAAGAAAAGAAAAGTGAAGGCTTTTACTCTCTGGGCAAATTTTCTGGCGCACAACCAGCATTATCTTCTTGGGGCTCCTGTTAGCGGCTGGGCTGTTGCATTATGCATGATTCCTGACTGCTCCTGGGATGAACAAACTGCACAGTGTTTGGTTAGTGGCTTTCAATTGTATGCTAAGCTTTGCAGATTATTGGAGTTATTTAGGTTAATACAGTTGTTATGTTTTTATAACACTTCATTGCATGGTTATTAATAATGATGTCATGTTTGGGGGCAAGGATCGATATGATATCTGGCATGTGATGTTTACATACATCATTAAAATAGAATTAGTCTGTTAGGCCGCTTCCATGGTTCAGTTTGTAGGTGAGCTTTTAGGTGAGCTGTGGATTGTTCACCATAGTTTGTTATCTTGGCTGGGTCCAGACAACACAATAACCCATGTTTCAACAACAACCCACGGTTCAATGACAACCCATACTCAACCCTTGAGTGTGGGTTATTGTGTTGTCTGAACCCAGTCAATGAGTCATCTGGCCCAGGTATGTTCTGAACTAGAAGCATATTGCCCTTACCACATCCTAGCAGTGAAAGCTAACTGTCAAAGAAGGTAGTCAAATAAATGGAAGTATAAACATTTGGGAGACATCTCCACCCATGACCCAACTTAGAATTTCACTGAAGCACAGTCAACTGGTCTCCATCCAAATTCACACACGGGGCATGCTACTATATTGTGTTGTCTGGACCCAGCCAAGATAACAAACTATGGTGAACAATCCACAGTTCACCACCCAGCAACAACCCATGGGTTTTCTTCATGGGCTGTTCGTGGTTAACAAGCCATGGCTTGTTAGCGCAGCTGGGTTCAGACAACACGATAACCCACATTTTAAGAACAACCCACAGTTCAACAACAACCCACACTGAATCCATACTCAACCCTTGAGTGTGGGGTATCATGTTGTCTGAACCCAGTCATTCTGTTATGTATTCTTCAGAATACAGCTACACTTGCAGCTTCCCAGTGTGAACAATGCATCCGCATTATTCCCTACAATGGGCTAGGGATGTATGCAAAATTTGTTTAAGTTTGTTCTTGATCAGGATTTACCTAGTTTGCACCTTCCAGATTGAGCATGGACTCAGATGCAATCTGCAGCTGAAGTCTGTACATTTCCAAGCTTGCTTTTTTAAAAAATATTGTAATAAATAATTTAGAGATGTGCATGGACCGCTTCCGCTCAGACTCATTCAGGGTCGATCTGCTTTGACTTGGTACTGAGCTCGAGCTGAAGTTCAGAACTATGTTGCTATACCTATATGCTTCCCATTGACTAGAAATCCCTAAATGACTATAACATCCCCCCCCCCATCAGAATTGGATGATATTTGCAGGAATAGTCGCCTTTCAGGAGACTCCTTTAAAAGAAACAGAAGCAAAAGATGCTATTTGGAGACATAAAGCCTCATCTCTGAAACACAACAAGGTACTGATGAAACTTGGTTCCATGGCAGCTTTCGTTCTGCTGGCTTTGGAGGGACGCTTGCTTTGCCTTAGGACTCAAACAGAAATGGACGAAAGTGGCCCTCTTTGGCTTTGGCTTCAGACTTCATCCAAATCTGATGTACATCCCTAAGTAAGGTTGGATACAGATTAACACTGGATCAATTGCACTGGTGGAAGTGGACTTCCCCATCTCCTCCTTCCCACAGCAGCCCCTCCATCCTCCTGAAGATGCTACACAGAGAGCCAGGAGACCCTGCTGAATGGGGTGAGCTGGGGTATGGTGGGGAGGGACAAAATCGGGCAGAGGGATCTTCTACAAACAGAGCCCTTCCTCTCGCAGAAGGCAAATCCTGGATCCAAACCAGAATAAAGTTCTCCTATGTGAAGACGGAGTGGAGATTTGAACGAAAGAGTTTCAGTTCATGGCTCATACTCCTAACCACTATAATTGCACCTGCTCCATTCATGTATCTTGATTTGCATAATTTCTGATACTTTTTTAAAAAAATCATTTTTGATAATACGTTTCGGATCTTTATTTGGCTTTCCTTTGAATAGGCCTAAGAGTGTAGTAGAGCCCACATTGGTGAGAGTTACAGTCTGAGCCTCGCAATGAAGTTAGCTAGAGGCCCTTCATCTGAACAACAACAAAAAGATTAGGCAAGTGTCCAGTCCATTAGCACCTGGTAATTATGTCCCAATGGTGAAAGTGGTATGATTCCCCCCCCCCCACACACACACTGTTATATCTGAGTTTATATCTACTTGTGCACATTTCAATATCCCCACATTGATGCCATTCAGCTCATGCATAACTGTTAAATATTTAACAGACTTCAAGAGGGCTTTAGGCTTCCAACTCCCCTTGACAATAACAGAAATTGTAGGGCTAATTCCCTGCACGGTCCTTTGCATTTTTCATATTTCATTCGGTAACTGAACAACTTGTATTTGCTGAACTATAGCCAAAGTTCTCTGTTAAGGGTCTGTAAGGGAATTGGCAGGACCTGCTTTGATCAGGTATTCTCTTTTACAGAATTAAAGCCCCACATTCCCATATTAGGCTTGATAGTTTGTGTCTCGTATTCAACCTTCTGGTTTCTGTCAAAAGATAAATGGCAGCTGTCTCAGAATTAATGGGACACACATAGCAGATGGCTACATCTCCACCTGCCACCCTTTGAAATACTTAAATATGGACTCGCCTGATTTGACCTTGCTATTTCCAGTTTTCCAGTTTGTGTTCTGGCGATTAGAAGACTTAGGAGAGAGCTCAGTGCCTCACTCCGCTGACATCTTATGCCAAAAATGCAGCTATTGCAGTGAATCATACGTTTCTTTTTGTCCTACTAAGACACAGTGATAGATTTGAATAAAGAGCGGGTTTCCCCCCTCTTTTTAATGACTGCTCTTTAGGTCTTCTCAGGTTCAAGACCGAGCCCACAATAGCTCATATCTATTCCATTTCCTTAAAACTTTCAGAAATGTTTGCCAGTTGTAGAGAAGTTTTCTTTACCTTGTACATTTCTTCAAGCAGTAATAGCTTTATTTTTTAAAACGTGTAAGTCCTTAATCACATTTTGAGCCTATTTTCCCCTTTATTGGGGAAAAAATGTTCTGCTGCTTTCCCCCTCCTCCGGATTATTTGTCAAAATGGCTGAGGGATTGAATGCGGCAATTTGACAGGGAAAATACTGTTTTGCTTTTTAAAGTAAGTCAAAATGCCTTTGATTGATCTCAGGAAAATTATTTCTGATTTGGCAGAGTTAATCTCTTTGTAAAAAAAAAATACACACGTACAGAGCATGTGTTGCCAGGGCTGCTCTGTAGAGTTGTTTTAAAAATTCTCTCGGCCCCATTTAGCAGTGCTTGTATGCGACACAGCTAAGAATTTGCTATGTTTTATGTATTCAGCTAAATTGACTGCAAAAGGAAATGGGTCATGGGAGGAAAAATAGTTCTGAGGGTAGGATGAGAGGGACAGTGATGGCTTTGGAAGGGACAAGGAGCACAGCATGCAAACTGCTTAATTCTGCTTACCAAATGGATAGTTTCACATTTCTGCACAAAAGTTAGCTTTGAGCAAAGGGTTGCAAACGGCTTCAACTTCTGGTTCAATGTTAACCATGCTTAGGGTTAACTTTGGTACAGATAAAATGCTGCACTGTGGTTAACTCCAAAAAGGGCAGGGATGACAATCTACACCTTATCGTCATCTTCATCATTTACTATTTATTTATTTATTTATTTATTTAATCTGTTACATTTACATCTGCCTTTCTGCCAAAGAGCTCAAAACGGTGTACCTGATGCTCTTCCTCTCCATTTTATCCTCACAACAATAGGTTAGTCTGAGAGTCACCCAAGTCACCCAGCTTCATGGCAGAGTGGGGACTAGAGCCCAGGTCTCCTGAGTCCTAGCCGAACACTCTAACCACTACACCACACTGGCTCCCCCACCCTCCTAAGAACACAAGAAGAGCCCTTCTGGATCTAACCAAGGGTCCATTTAGTCCAGCATTCTGTTCACACAGTGGCCAACCAGCTGCCCAAGGAATCCCACAAGCAGGATGTCATGCCCCTGCCCATGGGCAAAGCCCTAGCAGTAAGTATGAGAGGGGAGGAGGGAGTGTGAGAGGAGTGTGGAATGTTGAGATGTCTGCTGATTGGATGAGGGAGTGGAATGGGGAGACTGGGAGTGTATATAAGGGAAGTGCTGTTCGGTTCGGGGGGGGGAGTCTGAAGAGAGAGAGAGAGAGAGAGAGAGAGGGTTTACAATGTTTAGGATCTCATAACCTCATCTATTTCCCTACCCTAAATTGTAATCAATAAAACTTGTTTCATTTTTAAAAATCAAAGTGAGTGGATTGAATAAGTTACCCTAAGGGGGTTGGTGGACAGTGGAGGAATGAAGAGAGTGTTGGTTACCAAGTGGTTGTAGGGGGGGATTACAAGGTCTTCTTGCGAAGGATGAGGGAAAGAGAGAGGGAGATGGGTGGCGTGACAGGCAGAGGCATGAGACAGGACGTGAGTGCAACAGCACCTTCCCACCCATGTTACCCAGCAACTGGAGTACATAGGCATACTTCCTCTGATACTCTCTTCTCCTCCCCCTCCCCCTCCTCGGTTTCTTTGTGTGCTGCCTTTTCATGGTAAACCTTGTCCAATGAGGTTCAGAGTAATGTCAGAGAATAGTGTACAATAATATACCTAATCAAACATAATAAAAACTATACATAATTAGATATAAGAGCAGCTTTCCAAAGCTCTTCAGTTCCGAACATATCAGCAAAATATAAAAATATGCAGGAGAAACATTTCAAAAGGCCCATGAAAACATGCATATTAATAAATGTATTATTACACTGCAACTGGACCAATAACAATATATATACTATCGCTTAGCAATACACAAACACTTAAGACAGAATCCAAATGAACAGCATAGCCAACCAAACAAAGCTATAACGATAGCATGACAAAAAACACAAGATCTTGCTTCTAACAAATTCATTAACAATTCATTTCAAAACAGATTGGCAAAAGGTAAACATGTCTGTAACCAACAGATCCCATCAGAGTAAGGGAGAAGGGGAGAGATGGAGAGAGAGCTTTTGAGCTGATGGGGTGCTCTCCAACTCTTCACCGGGGTTAATAGACTGAGAATGTTACCTCTGCACCAGGCCTGTGCATTTCAGTTCCTAATTATGGACACTGAAGACACAACTAGGGCTGTGTCAAGGGAAGGCATGGTTGGGCACCTGCCAAGGGCCCATACCCCAGTAGGGACCCACTGACAAGAGCCCTTTGGAGTTGCTCCTCCTGTCAATCATTGCAACCTACTTGTTCACCCGTCTCTTGCTCTGGCCTTGACAATGATGGTGGTGAGAGGGAGGAGCAGTAGATGGCATTGCCTACTTGATCATTAGCTCTCTGCCTGCCAAGCAAGCAAGTGGCAGTGGTGAAGAGAAAAAGGAGCAATAGCAGCTGGTGACAATGGTGGTGAGAATGTAGAGTCACCAAAGGAGTGGCCCATTGAGGGTGTCCAAGAATTGGGAGACAACACTGGGGACAACATATGTTGGGGAGTTGTGTGCAATGATTAGATCAGTGTTCTCCAACGTTGCTGGCTGGGGCATGCTGGGAGTTGTAGGCCAAAAACATCTGGGGACCCAACGTTGGAGAACACTGGATTAGATTTTTTTCATGCTTTACTTTGAAAACTGCGAAATAGGTGATTTCTGTCGGCAATATTTCAGATTATTTCCCCAGTTATGATTCCAAGTGAAAAGGAGGGATTTCACTGGAGAACCTTTTTGAGAGCTCTTGAGAGTCCAAATCTAAACCCACGTCCTGGGAGATTTGATACACACACAGACACACACACACACACTGCTATTCCAAGTGCTACAAGCTGAATTGCTATCAGTCGCATAGGGAGCAGGGTCAGTCCTATCATTAGGCAGACTAAAGTGGCTGCCTCAGGCAGCAGATGGTGAGGGGTGCAGAGTGGACAGAGGTGTGTGCATGCCATGAGACCTGCCCCCCATCCCAAAGCTAGGATGTTGCTCTCAGGAGCAGTAGAAGATGCTTTCCCATCATCAGTATTAAAGTAAGATTAAGCTGAGCCACCAGGGGGAGGGAGCAGGATCTTGTCTTTTGCCTCAGGCAGCAAAACGTCTTGGGCCAGTGTGGCATAACCCCACAATTCAGTTCCCTGGTGTATGTCTGCATTAGTATGTTTAGTGAGTATAGAATGTTGAACTGAGTGGGTGTGGTTTGTGATGTCTTGGAAAGGGTGGGGGGAGGAGAATATAAGGAGTGTTTGAGTGATGTCAGGTAGTTGAGTTAGTGTGTTGGGAGTGTTGGGGGAGTTAGGTTATTTGGTTATTCCTGTCTTGCCTGTCAGGAGTTTTGAGAGAAATCAGTGCTTGTCTGAAGAGTGAAAGTATTTAGAGCTATAGGGACTTAGGTTAATTACAAAGTGTTTGGTGTAGGCAGGTTTAAAGTTATTTTCTGGAACTAAGATTTTGAGAATTAAAATAAACTTATTTTTATTTTGTTTGCTACCAAAATCCTAGTGTCCGCTTGGCGTTATTAACCTGCATTACTTTTAAATCTACACACACACACACCTTTGTACCCACAGTATCATAAATTTAAAATAGATCCTTAATGACCTGTATTAATCTTTTCCCTCATTGGTAGGGGAAAGGTTTCATTTGACCCTCCCCTCAGGTTTTTAAGTGTTGGTGCTTAGCCTGACCTGAGAAGGGTTTATGCGGTGGGTCCTAAAGTGTAAGGGCTGTGTAGTCGCAGCCAGCCCTGATGGGAAGATTCCCCAAACAAAACATACTATTGTTAAAAATGTGTGACACACTTGCTTTCTCTCCTTTCCTTTGTTTACATCAATAGGGATTGAGTTCCATCCAATTTCTCCCTTCATCCTCTTAAGTGTTTCCTTTAAATGATAACAGTATCCAATGCCCCTTTTGCCTTCCTGGCAGAATGAGACATTTCAAAATATTCCACTGCCAAAGGATGTATCCAGGATAAGTATACATGAACAACACCTACACTGAAGCCTCCTGGACCACTTAGCAGGCTACGGTTTCCTGTTTTCAATTGCTTACATTCAGAAATTCAATAAGGCTTAGCTGACACAACTCTCTTAGGGTCTTTCCAAGCTTCAAAAGGTTGCCATAGTCTGTTTTTAGAACATCTGCTACAGAATTCATGGTCATATGGTAGCCTTTAGGAAACAATTCTCTCTCTCTCTCTCTCACACACACACACACGCACGCACGCACGCACGCACGCACGCACACACACACACACACACACACACACACACACACCCCTTAGACAAAAACATATGTACCATAACTCCTAAGCCTTATGCATGAAAAACAAGCATTTAAGCTCCTAATTGCTGCCTTCAGGACAGAAGTCTTCACAATTTGCATGTCAATAAAAGTTGTGCCTCAAGAAGAAAAAAAAAAAAGAACAATGTGATTAAGATTTTATGCAATTGCCAGAGGACAATGTTTTAATAACTATTTTTGGTCTCCAACCGGGAAGCTGTAAGCACTCAAGTGTGTGTGTGTGTGTGTGTGGGTGTAGGAGAGGGAGGGAGAGAAGGAATCCTTTCACAACCTCTGATAAAATATGTAAGCAGGAATGCAAAAGAAGGGAGTCCAGGACTGTAGTGGTACGGGATTTTCAATGTATCCCCAGAGCTCTGCCAACTGCAAACGCTTCGCTTCTCCAATCCTTTCATTAGAGAAGGTATAATCCCCTTCATTTATGTGAGTGGATCTTTTTCTTCTGTTGAAATTGAATTCCCCTCCCCCATCACATTATTCTGCTTGCCTCCATGGAGCTGGCATAATGGGCTTATCCCATTTAATCTTCCACAACAACCCTATGAGGTAGGTTAAACTGTAAAGTAGAAACTTGACAAGGCTACCCAGTGAGATTCATGGTACAGCCCTTGAAGTCAAACATACTATGCATTACACCACACTGTGTATAAGTGTGCATGCATTTGTTGTTGGGGAGAATGCTCTAAGACAGGGGTGGGTCTCCACTCCGCCCCCGTTGTCACTCGCCACCTTTTTTATTTAAAATAAATGGAGGAAAAGTCATGGTTTACCTCTGCAATTCAGTGGCAAAATGTTATGGAGGCTTGGGATGGACACATTTAGCTTGTTCTCCAGCCTTTTGCAGTGTGTGTGGGGGGGGTGGCAATGTGGGAAATGTGGCCCACAGCAGGTTGGAGAAGGAGGAAATTGGCCCCTGGACTGGCCAAAGTTGCCAACCCTTCTTCAAGACTCTGGTTAGCAATTAGTTTTACTGCAGGATCCCTTTAATGGGGGCTGAAGGGTAGTGAGCCAGAACCTATTGTCTCTGCCTGAGAATCCTATTTATTCAGTCATTCAGCCTGTGAGTTGCCACCCTATAGCTGAAGCACTCAGGGTGACTTTAGAGAACTCGTAGGGATGCACAAGAATTTTGTTCCTGTTCACTTTGCACATCATGTGGACCTATTGATGTGAAATTTAACAAAAAGAATGTGCGTCCACCGTGCATGTTCACCATTCCTACCTTTTGTCCGTTGGGGGGGGTGTTCGCGATCCCCCCCGAACACGATCACCGTTCAGCTCAGCTTTGGTTCCCCTGCAATTTCCCGGGAACAAGAAGTGACGCGGCGGAGCTCCCGTCGCATCACTTCCTGGTCCTGGTGCTGCGCTTTTAACATAGCTACCAGGGCAACCCACCTTAAAACTGTCACGATTTGCTATTCGTGGCCATTTTAGGTGGGTTGCCCTGGTAGCTACGTTAAAAAGCACAGCACCAGGACCAGGAAGTGATACGGCGGGAGCTCCGCCGCGTGAGTGCTGGAGAAGGTAGGTGGGGGCGGACGGAAGGTGGGGGTTGCGGCAGGCGTTCGTGTGCACAGGGGGGAGAGCTTGTTTGTGGGGGGGGCAATAAGACGAACGGGGCGCGTTCGTCCGCTGAAAACCCCCCTTGAAATTCTTGCACCTGCCCCGTTCAGAACCCCACATGTGAACATGAGCAGGAACGCAATTCTCGATAAAGTTATGCAAGTTCCCAAACTTGTGTTCGTGTTCAGAAGTGCACACTTGCTCAAATAAGCACTTCCCAAATTTTTACATATCGTATGCACACTTCCAAAAGTGCACATGTGCACATTTTTAAAAACGCAAATTTTTCCCAATAAAAATGCACATTTTCCCCAATAAAAATGCACATTTTTCCCAATTAAAAACAGAGGGAGGGAGGGAGGGAGGGAGAGACTCACTTTCAGGAATGAATCGAGGTGAAACAAGCTTTGAGAAAGAATTCAGAGAATCTCAATGAACTCAAACATTGCATATTCACCAATCCCTAGTAAGAATTTATCAAAATTCACAGATTTCTCCATTTTCAGGATGGAAAGAACTAGAGGTTAAAAAATAATTGAATGGGGTAAAAATTGAAACTGACAGATTTGTCCATCCAGGCCCAGGGCTTTGAATGCCTTGCTCTTTAAAGTCGTTTGAATCCCTGCATATTAAACCATGTTAGTGCTGAATTAGGGTTGCCACCCAGCCTTTATATAGACAGGTCACTCATCTTTAACTGCTACATGGCAGGCAGGTATACTGCAGTACTCTTCATGCTGGGAATAGCTCTACCTATTGAATTTGGCTGATGCAGACTGTGAGAATTTCATCTCAGCTCATTTTTGATAAGAATTTACCAAAATTTGGGGATTTCCTCATATTGAGCATGGAAAGTACTTGAGATTTTTTTTAAAAAATGAAGGCAGGAGAAAGAGAAACTGACAGATTCATCCATCCCTAGGAAACATACATAAATACAAAACACAACACAACAAAATCAATAAAATACAGTAAAAATGAAGAGCAGCCACAAACACAATAGAAGAAAATGGAAACTAAAATATCAAAAACAATGCTAATACAATCAGAAAATATCCACGGAGATAAAATTAGCTCTAAGATAAAGTTTAAGATAAATCTGAGCAGTAGAATACAACTTTTTATTCTCTTAGAAGGTCTGAGAGAATAAAAAGTTCTTTGGCTGATGGTGAAAAATCAACAAAGGAGATACCAGGTGGACCTCCCTGGGGAAGGCATTCCACAGTTGGGAGCTATCACTGAAAAGGCCTTCTCACAAGTAAGTAATCACCTGCAGAATCTCAGTATGTGGGGGCACTCAGATCAGGGCTTCTGATGATCCAATACTCCCAGATTCCATTGCTTGCACCCATATATATCCCTTGCATCTGGGTTGGCAGCTGTGGGACAAATGGTAGCCCTTGCCGTCTTCCTATCCCAAGTCTAACAAACTATGAACCACACCACATGAACCTACCCATGCATGCACTCTGTGGCCCAGTTTGAACTTCACACTAAGCCATAGTTTATGAGCCTTGGGCTCTTGCATTCCCACCCTCCACCCCACCTCCAGCATAGCTGCAAAGAAGTGTTTGGCAGCTTTCTCTTCTATTTTTGCTAAACCAAAGCTTGTCATCTTGTCTAAACTGACAAACTGTCATTAAGGGTAACTATGGTGTTGTTGTTTTTTTAAACAAGCCAATTTCCAGTCATGCAGCTGGCTTGTTTAAACAATCCACAGTTGGCATTGACCACAGTTTAGGGTTTGGACAACACGCTAACCTGTGGTTAATGCAAACTGGAAGCAAAAGCTTCAATCTCTTCCTCAAGGCCTTGCTGGAAGAGGGATTGGGAGTGGAAGACTGGGGCTCATTGTGGCATGTTCTGTCACACAAAACTATGGTTTAGAGCAGGGGTGCACAACCCATGGTCCATGGGCTGCATACAGCACTTGGCCACTCCTAGTGCAGCCTGCAGAGCTGTGGGGACCCCACTCAGAGATCAGAGATATGGACAGGGTTTTCTTTCTGCTAGGGACAAGGATCACAGAGCACTAGCAAGGGAAACCCTTCCCATATCTCCAATCTCTGACAAGGGAAGGGTTTCTCACTTGCTTGTGAAAGCTTGGGGTGTTTCCATTCCCAGAGCTAGTTCTAGAAAATGAAACCCTTATCCAATTACTGATCAGAGATAAGGGAAGGGCTGGCAAAGGAATCACTACCTGGCAAGAGAAACTCTGACTGGAGGGGAGTGTGTATGTGTGTGTCAGGGGGAAATGTGTGTGGGAAGAGTGTGTGTGGGAAGGGAGAGGAAAGAATGTGTGTATGTATACCTGTGTGGGGAGAAGGATAGAGTGCATGTTTATGTGTATGTATGTGTTGTGCATGTGTGCATGTGCGCAGACACATGTGCAGCCCCTGGCCTCCTATCCAGTTCTGGATATGGTCCTCAGGGCCGAAAAGGTTGTGCACTCCTGATTTACAGTAACACCTGAATGCAAGCTGTCTGTGCATCAGAATTATTTCAGGCTTTTAGGAGTGAGTGACCGTTTCCATTAAGAAAACCCATGTACTTACATAAAATCTATGTATCCTGTGTAACAAGTCAGTGGTTTTCAAAAACCATATTAGGGACTCCTCAGTCAGAAGATCTATAATGGCAGGCTTCCTGGAAAAATAGCTTGTGCACCACTGTCAACCAGTGAACTGCAGGTTCACTGCTATAAGGGGCATTTGTAAGGCCAGAGAGGTCAGTGCTTGAATTTATTCAAATAATTTATTCAAATAATGCTCCCCTTGAACACAATGCTCTTTGCAGAAAAGTGGCATAGAAATTAAAGTCTTATTTATTCTATTCAAATCTAAAAAGAGTAGCTAATGGGGCCATCAGAAAAAGTAACACCCCACCCCCCCAAATTTGAGAACTGAAAAAGCCATCTAGTATTGTAGTACATGGACTGTGTGCATGTAGAACACACTCCATAGTCCTCTGCAATGTGCAGAAGTTCCTCGGCAGATGAGTGAATGCAGAAATAAAAAATAAAATGTTCCCTTATCTGATCATTTAATATCCTTGTCAAGTATTGCCTGGTGTTTCTTCTGGCACTACCACTAATGGGTTTTTCTCTGTGCTTTGTTGTTGTTGCTGCTGCTACTGCTAATAGGCCTTGGAGGCCTCACAGCATTTTGTCTTGTTGAAATGCATATACATAGCATGGATGAACTTTGCTTGTTAGGGAATATAATCGGGAATTGGGAATTTTTCTCTCTATTCCCACCTCCATACGAGAGTCACTGGAGACGTTTCTCAAGACTAGTTATTTAAGCACGGCTGCCACATGGTTTCAATAAAGAGGTTCCTTTCTCCTGAGTAATCTTTATAGGGGCTAGACTCAGTAGTGTCTCTTCCAGGGTGGAAATTGAAATGGCAAGAAACAGTTTGATCTGCCGTCGCCCAGAAGATGAGAATATTTTTGCAATTTTTAACTGAATTGTATCAGCAGGTTTTTTAGCTTTTCTCAAGTAGAGCGGGGAAATTGGCACTGTGAACGGAGGGGAATTGGCAGCAAGCCTTTCAAAAGAAAAATGATTATTTGTGGGGGGGGGGGGTTAAAGGTAGATTTCCCCAAGGATGAGCAACATATATCATAAGCTTTGGGCACCTTTTGCGATCCATAGAGGCTGATTGAAGCTGGGGATTCCAGGATTCAATCATCATCATCATCATCATCATCATCATCATCATCATCATCATCATCATCATCATCAAATTTCTAAGACTGCAAGCTTACTCTCCTGTCTTAACTGAACTCAATGGGACTTACTTCTGAGTAGACATGCATGCTTCCTTAACCTAATTCACTTCACTCAAACAAGAGATGACTGGCAATCTTCTTGGACTGTAACAATGCATCTTTGTATGCATTGCATGCATGAGGAGAAATGCATAAAAAATGTGCGTATGAATTCTCACGCTGATTTCTTACCAAAATTTTTGCAAACTGATGCAGAAATGGGACAGAATGAATGTGTTCTTTGAAAAGTTCAAAAGTAGTAGAAACCGAAAGCAGTACCCTGCCTCTCTCTTTGTTTCCTGCATGGTCAGGCTTCACTTTGACACGTTAGTCCTTTGTTATGAAGTATGAAATAATGTAGTTATTATAACCAGGTATCCGAGAACCCAATATGGTTTCTTTCATTTTAAGAGCAGAGGGACACACATTGGCACCATGGCTCCAGTAATAAGGCTGGCTAGCCTAGTTGAACATAACTTGCCTTGTAGTAGGCAAAGTGAGATCTGTTTTGTTTTCTGAAGTCTTAATAAACTTGTTTTTGGGATGGGAGAACCCTTCCCTTCTTTCCATAGGGTAATTTTATTCTTTGAACAAAAAGGCTCTTTTATACGTATGTTCCTTTTTGAAATGAAGAAGAAGAAAACTGGAACACCTTTCTCATTGCTTCCGCAGTGAATGACTCCATCTCCTAGCTCCGAGTACCTTAGGGGTACTTTGCAGTTAATCACTGGAGCTTCCCCTCTGCGACTCCCTTGATTAGTTCACTTTGTTATCACAGAGGAAGAAATTCAAGCCTGGTTTACAAAAGCATAATGTGAGAAGGGATGAATAATGCACCCACCAAAAACCCACCGCTCCAGCTCTCCCAGTGAGCGAGAATGCATGAAAGGAAGGGAGGAATACTTACCTATTAGAAAACTATTTTCTAACTGACAACATGTTCTTTGTGTTGTTTTTATTTTTGTCTTGAGCAGACTTCACGTGATTGGGAGAATCCATGTGGCAAATTACTGCCCATTATGGCCAGGACACAGAGTGGTTAGAGCCTGGATATGGAAGACCAGGGGCGATTTCAGGAGCAGGTGGAGAAAGTAACGTGTCAGTTGGCCCGGGAGAGAGAAAATGAATGGGAGCAAATCCGGATGTAAAGTCCTCTTGATTGTATTAGGGCGCAATCCTATACATGTTTAGACAGAAAAAAGTCCTACAACTCCCAGCATTCCCCAGCCAGCATGTCTCCCTGGGGAATGGTGGGAGCTGTAGGACTATTTTTGTCTAAACATGCATAGGATTGCGCCGTTACTTGAAAAGCTGGTGTAGCATAGTGACTAAAGGTGCAATCTTATGCAAGTTTAGACAGAAAAAAGTCCTACAACTCCCAGCATGCCCCAGGCAGCATAGCTGGCTGGGGCATGCTGGGAGTTGTAGGACTTTTTTTCTGTCTAAACTTGGTAGGATTGTACCCTAAGTGTGTGAGCCGCAAGTTGAGTAATACCTGGTACAAAATTCATCTTAGCTACAAAGCTACTAGATAGCCCAAGGCAAGCTGCCATTTCTCATGGCCTTCTGGCATCTGCAATAGTGGAATAATAATACTGACTTACCTTTGGAAGCTTGTCTATGGATTACTGGTATGGGGGACTGTTTTGCATGCTCCAAAATTCTAAGTATAATTTTTATCAATCCACATGAAGCTCCTCAGCCTGGTTTCATCACAGAAGGGAAGCTCACTATTGGAAACCATTGAATTCATCTGCCCTGTCGCATTGGGACTGGGATATCTCCTCCGATGCTCCGATGTCTGTGGCTCCAACATATATTTGTTATGCCTAAAATATTATTTTGCAATCTTGGCTCTTTCATGCCTATCTAGGACCAGTTAACAGGTCAGAGCAATCCATTCTGAGAAGTGTTTCAACAGGTGTGTGTGTGTGTGTGTGTGTATATCTTTTGAAAATAAAAAAAGAGTAAAAGTGATGTTTTATGTTTTACCATTCCCATCACTTGCTTTATGGTTTGTACTGATAGGATAATATTTCTGCACTATTGAAGATAATAGCAAAACACACATTGAGCCAGTTGTTTCATGAAATCATAAATAGATAGCAACTGAGAAGAAAGCTGTGCTTTCTCATGAAGGATCCAAGGTAATGGTCAACCATCTCTACAATGTTTATGTCCTGCAGTGGCATTTATGCTTGGACAGGGCAAAATCCTACTATAAAGGTCAATGCAGAATCCTTTTTCAAAATACCTGTTAAGGGTAGAGAAGGAGAACACGGGTTAAAATGTACCTACCTGGACATTAAGATCATCATCTGAGGCCTCCTTCAGGTGCCCCTGCCAAATGAGGCAAGGCAGCAGGTGGCTATAAGAGAGAGGGGATTTTCAGTGGTGGCACCCCATTCATGGAATGCTCTCCTTAGAGAGGTGCACTTGGTGCCTATGAAGAACTTTTTATTCCCCCAGGCATTTAAAGATATATATATATATATATATATATATATCTTTTAGTACTCTATTCTGCTGCTGTTTTTAATTTGGATTGATGATGTTATCATGGTTTTATTCTTTGCTACTGGTTTTATCTTGGTTTTATTCTGTGTTTGTACTGTACTTTTTAAATGTATCGTACACTGCTCAGAGAACTTCAGTTATTGTGCGGTTTAAAAGTACAGTAAATAAAAAAACAAAAACAAAAACCAACCAACCAACCAGAAGTTGTGAGCAGATGGCCTCTCAAAATTGTCCATCCTATCTGTGGGCAGAGAACCTGGGGGAACCATTTCACTGAATTTCTCCAAGGGAAGGGGAAATTTTCCAATGCTTTCTTGGTGGTGGGGCTTGCCATTCACCGTGGTATTAGTGCAGCTTCTTTCTTTACTTTTCTCTTGCTACTGCAAAAAGCAGCAGCAGCAGCAGCAGCTGTGTTGGCAGCCAGGCCACCACTTCTCATCCCCTGCAATGCCCCAGGCCTAGCATGTGGCTGTGCTTATTTGGCCCTTCTGTATCATTTATGTCCCCTTCTCCTCCAGAGGCTTATTTACTATGTGCACATCCTAATGAAATGGTGGCTGAGAAAATGTTTAGTAAAGATGGTGTCAGACCTGAGGCCTAATTTTGTGTCAGGCTGCAGCTGGTATCTAATTCTGGCAAGGCAGGGGAAGTCCAAACGGGTCAGAGGCAGGAGAGGTGGTCATGGAAAGACTAAGGCTAGAGGCAGAGACCAAACAAAAATACGGGTTGGTGACGATAACGTACAAGATTGGGCAGACGAAAACCAAGGGCTACAAGCAGCAATGTAGTCAAAGACAGGCCGGTGCTCAAGAACAAATGAGGTGAGGGCAGGTAGTCTGTGCTGTTACTCCACTGCATAGGTTGCTCAGATGGAGAAATACAACTTGAAGCTATATAAACAGCCAAGCTCCTCTTCATCCTCTAGGACAGTGTTCTCCACATCTGGGGACCCAAGGTTGGAGAACACTGCCTTAGGACATATGATGTTGGTGGACTGAGGAGCTGCAATTCTCACTCTGGCCTCCACATGGGTGGTGCTGCAGCATAATAGAGATTAGGCTGGCAATGCTCTCAGCTTGAGAGTTGTCCCAGTGGCACAGGGAGTAAGGTACCTGGACTCTGCTGCCTGAGTCCCTGGTTCAAGTCCCCGACTATCTTACACACAAGGTGGCCACTAATGAATTTCCAAAAAAGAGGAAATGCATCATCAGAAAGAGGACAGCGATTTGCATATACAGTTTGCATATGCTAATTGATATGTATAGATACAACTTTAGAAATTATTATTATCATCTAAATAGAAATACATACCTCTCAACATAGTATAGAAGAATGTGTGCCTGCTCATCTGGGGGCTAACTATTGATGGGCAACAGTTGTTGGGTTTCTCTATCTTTAGACTGGACTTGGAGTGGACAGCCCTTCAAATAGAGGACCCCTTCAAATAGAGGATGGTCCTCTGGCAGCCCTTCAGATAGAGAAGTGCCATCTCTAAAAGATGGCACAGGGCCACCCTACGCCAACCCTACACTGAGGGACCTGCCTGTTGTGCCACTGCAGATGAATAGATCTGGGCTGCCCTGTTTACTGACAGTGTCAAAAGACACTGATCTACTCTGAATACAGTCATGCCTTGGATTGAGAGCATAATTCGTTCCGGAAACGTGCTTGTAATCCAAAACACGAAACGAAATCCCCCCCCCCAAAATTTGTACAGAGATTTTTAATTTAAGCCGTACTGCAGTACTTGTATTGCAAGACGTCGCTTGTATATCCAGTAAATAAATAAATATTTGCTTGTCTTGCAAAACACTCTCAAACCAAGTTACTTGCAATCCAAGGTATTACTGTATATCCTAACACTAACTACAAGAAAAGCCCTCCTGTTGTTGGAAGTCAGCTTTAGAATGCCCGAAGAGGGCTAAAAATGTGTGTCAATGTGTGTGTATAGATAGGGCCCGAAATGTCAGTAATTCCTGTCCAGTAAAGCTCATTAAAGTGTATATGTAATCATTTCCAAAGTATGAATGCACACTGCAGTTACCCAGGAATATGTTATTGCTTCTGCTATTATTCACTACAGAGTTTAAAGCTTGGGAGAAAACCTATTAGGACAATTAGTCTCTCTTTCTCCCCTTGCTATATATTCCTGTACAGTATATTATCTGGTCCTGTCTGGACTAATGAAACAGTCTCTTGAAAGTGTTTAATGTTGCCTGCATTTTACCAGCAAGATTATCTCCTGACAGGAAGGAGAAGTGGGGAGGGGGAAAGAGTACAACAGAATGGTGCTGCATGAAGAAGAATCCCCTCTTGGCAGTACACTGCACCTAGGGTGGCCACTTATGAATCACCCAAGAAGAGGAAATGCACCACCAAAACAGAGGACAAAAGAAGGCACTGATATGCATAAAATTTACATATGATTATTTATACGTATAGATGCAAATTTAGAATTATTTTTATAATGTAAATAGAAATATAGTACATCTCAGCGCAGGGCCGGATTAAGATAGGGGCTATTGGAGCGTCAGCTCCAGGCCCCTCCCCCAAAATAGGCCCACCAATAGGGACGCGCGGCGCCGGGGGAAATGAGGGTCACCTCGCTCAGAGAGATCCTGCCTGCGGGGCGTTGCCGGAGCGAGGCGAGCACGCCGAGCGGTTGCCATTTCCCACGCTCACGCTGAGGCTCTGTCTGAGCTAACTGGGCTGCTGCAAAACGCTTGCCTACCCCTGGTGTACTGTATACCGTCCTGAGCTCCTTGGAAGAAGGGTAGGATAAACTTTTTTCTTTCTTTCAAATAATTGGAGGTTATTATTGTGTTCTGCACCTTTAAATAAGATGGGATCGCGTTCTCTCCCTGTCCAAGTCTGCCTTTCATTTGGTCCAGATCCAGCAAAACCATAAAGCAAATGCTTAATTGTGACCGCAAATTGGAGAGGAATCTCATCTGCTTTCAATTAATTGTTGCATCCCTAGATGCAATTTACAAGGGTTATGACTCCGGCTGTCTCCTCCCTCCTTTCTTCTCAAAGCCTTTTTCACAAGCTGGAGCGCCTCGAGCGAGGTGCGCGCGCCACGCCCTCCTCCTCCTCCTCCTCCTCCTCCTCCTCCTCCTCCTCCTCCTCCTCCTCTTCCTCCGCTTGGACGCGGGGGGGGCGGGGACCTGAGCATGCTCCCCAGAGCCACCTCACCCCGGAGCCTTTCTCGCCGCTGCCCTCCAAGTTTATCCATTTACGTCACCCTCTCTTTTTGCCTCAGTTTCCCTCAATGTTTGTCCAGTTTCCCTGAGGGAAACCGAGGCAAAAAGGAAAGCAAGGCTGGCACAAAATGCACCCCCCTCACACGCAGACACTTCCGTTCTCTTTCTCCTGTTTCAGCTTCCCCCAAAGCACCTTCCTTCCTGCCTCAGTTTCCCTCAAAGTTTGCATATAGTTTTCCTCAAAGTTCGAGGGAAACAAGCAAAAAAGAAAGGCAGGCAGGCACAAAGTGGGTCCCCCCCCTTCTATTCCCTTTCTCCTTCCATTTCTGCCTCAGCTTCCTTCAAAGTACTCTCCCTCCTTCCCGGCATCTGCCTCAGTTTCCCTCAGAGTGCCCTCTTTCCTGCCTGCCCACCTGTTTCCCATACAGGCGCTGCTGCCTTTTCACATTTATTTTATTTATTTATTTTATTTGTTATATTTATACCCCACCTTTTTTCCTGCAAGGAACCCAAGGCGACTTACATAGTCCTCCTCCTCCTCCTCTTCCTCCTCCTCCTCCATTTTATCCTCACAACAACCCTGTGAGGTAGGTTAGGCTGAGAGTCAGGGACTCTTTTATAATGTATTTCAGTTTACCCCACACAAAGCACTCACACACACAGAGCAGCCAGACAAAAGCAAAACGCGTATAATTTGTAGGTAGCCTTTTATAATGTATTTCAATTTTAGACAGCAAAAAAGGTAGTACATTCTTATTTTTTAAACCCACTTTTGCCATCGAAATAAAATTCCATCCTCCATTTAATCATTTATTATTTATTTATTTATTTATTTATTGCATTTATACCCCGCTCTTCAGCCAGAAAAGGCTCTCAGAGCGGCTTACACAGATTAATAATAAGACATTCCCTGCCCTCAGGCTCACAATCTAAAAGACATGACACAAAAGGAAAAGGGATTGGGAGGGAGGAGGAAGAATGCCAAACTCAGGCACCAATATAATGTTTGGCATTCTTCCTCCTCCCCCCCAATCCCTTTTCCTTTTGTGTCACGTCTTTTAGATTGTGAGCCTGAGGGTAGGGAATGTCTTATTATTACCGGTAATCTGTGTAAACCGCTCTGAGAGCCTTTTCTGGCTGAAGAGCGGGGTATAAATGGAATAAATAAATAAATAAATAAATAAATCATTAATTTCTACCCACTTTTGCCATCAAAATAACATTCCATCCTCCATTTAATCACTTGTTAACATTATAATTAATTTATAATAACTTTCCATTTAAGAAAAAAAAATTCACCCCTATCAAGTGAAAAAAAATGACCCAGGTCCTTTTTTTTTACTTGATCCATTCGTTCTTTTTTTTAAAAAAAACTATAGTCCGGTCCCCCAACAGTCTGAGAGACAATGAACTGGCCCCCTGTTTAAAAAGTTTGAGGACCCCTGTTGTAATCCTTACATTAACCCTGTAAGGCAGGTCAATAGCATTCTCTCCATACAGCACGTGGGGGGGGGGGGCAGCTGAGTAAGAGCTCGGTTTGTGTACATTGTTGCCTAACAGTCTGCATAATTCCCGAAGGGGTGGGCTGTGTTAGTCTATTGCAGCAAGAACAACAAGAGAGTCTTGTGGTACCCTAAAGACCAACACATTCATTCTGACATAAGCTTTCACGGACACTGCCCACTTCCATCAGGTTTTATTGAGTTAACAAGCTTATTGTTTACAAAAAAAGAAATATTTTCAATATGTTTCTGTTTTGGCACTTTAATGGTAATTAAAATATTTAATTTGTTTTAATATAAAATTGCGTCTTCATTTTATTTATTTCCATAAAAAGGCCCACCAAAATCCTCAGCACCAGGCCCATAATGCTCTTAATCCGGCCCTGTCTCAGCGTAGTGTGGAAGACTCTGACTAGGTAACATGCATGCTGTCCAGCTGCTGTGGATGGGCAACTTCGATGCCCAGTTCTTCCTTCTGGTGGTTCTTGATCTTTAACCAGTCTTGGACTGGACAGCCCTTCAAATAGAGGACACCTTAAAAGTAGAAGAGGACGATGCCCCTGCAGCTGCATGTTAAAGAAAGAGATTGGTAACAGAGGTCCAGCTATTTCTCCAGGAAGCTTATTCCATCATCACCGGCCTTCTCCTTGAGGAACTCCAGGGATCCACTGAACACAGTTTGCAAACAGGTATAATACAGAAATGGTGCCAAGGTGATCTTGACTTTGCAGCTGTTCCTAGTGCCAGTCTCAAACGCGAACAAAAGGAGTAAAGGAGGTTTCCTTGTTCTCTGGATTCTAACTCTCCTAAGAGCTGATGAGAGCCAGGAAAGGATTCTGCTTTCTAGACCTGATCACTGTTGGGAAGTGTGAACACAGAAGTGTGCACTCAGGCCTCCCCAGCACATCAGCGTTTTCCAGGGATGTTGAAGAGTCCTTGGTCTCGAGTCACGAGTCGAGTCACGAGTCTTTGGACCCGAGTCTCGAGTCCGAGTCCAAGTCCTTGGTCCAAAATGGTGACTCACGAGTCCCGAGTCCCAAGTCACTCCCAAAGCTGACTCCACGAGTCCCTATTAAAATCAATGGGGTTCTTCCCCAACAAAATAAGGCTACTTCAGATGTGTGGCTTAAATAAATTCTAGGCACAAGTGTGCCTTTTTATCTCAAAACTCTGCAACTGATTTTGACAAGAACAGACCAGGCAGACAAACCCAAAATAACCAGGCAGGCAGAGGAGGCAGGGAACCCCAAAGCAGGCAGGCAGAGGCCTTTGTCTTGGACAATTCAAACTGTGGAACTGGTCAAGAAGAGACCAGGCAGGCAGAGGAGGCAGGGAACCCCAGACAGGCAGGCAGAGGCAGCCAAACCCAAAATGTCTGAAAGGTTGCATTAGGAAAATGATTTTAAAAAATAAACTTGGATTGTTACTGCAACTGGGTCCAGGCAGCACCTGCAGTTGGCATCAAGCAGGGATGTTGATGAGTCCTTGGTCTCGAGTCCCAAGTCGAGTCTCGAGTCCCATTAAAAATATTGGGACTCGAGTCCGAGTCGAGTCAGAGGGGGGACTCAGTCCGACTCACGAGTCGAGTCCTCGAGTCCAAGTCCCCATCCCTGGCGTTTTCACGCCGTTTCACATTTTACCTGCTGGAAAGGAAGTTGTGGGTGTGTTAGGACAAAGTATATCTGAAAGTCTCCCTCTGAAACCCTTTATTGCAGCCTTTCCCAACTTTTCATGAATGATGTAAAATTATTCATCAACAAAGCTCTTTCCTTCACATGTTACCTGCTGGCAAGAAAGTTGTGGGTGTGTTACTAGATTAGAAATTGCTTCTGGATTTTTGAAAATAAGTGTTTCTTCAAAGTCATGTGCTGACCTGAAGAAGAGATCTAGTTAGTGACCACTGCTCTGGATCTCATCTAATTTCTTTCATGAATGATGTAAAATTATTTATCAGCAAAGCTCTTTCCTTTTGAAATGTTAATATTCCACTCCCCAACACTTTATGGCTTTAAAAAAAAAATACAAATAGCATTTCTAAAAGCCATAAGAAGTTCTGGCTTCTGTTTCTAGCATGATCATCAAGAGACAGAAGCCAGGAATTCAGTGAGGTGGGGGCAGAAGGAATTGTCAGCCTTGCCTCCCCCTTGCCGTGAGACTCCCTGACATTTGTGAACGGTGGCAAGCTATACGGCAGGTCAGCCACCGACCATCATCCAGGCTCTCCTCGTAGCACAAGTTGTCACACTGCACCCTCACTTAGATGCAAGAAGAAGGGACTGTGAGATTCGTCTGCTGAAGTGTGAGATGTACTTTGCTACCTTCCTATATCATATTGTCCACAATCCCTCTCCCCTCTCACAACTCTAGTCCCAAGCAGTCAGTCAAGCAGAGGAGACATTGTCAGAGATTTTTCATGCCCCAAATGGGGAAGGAAGAGGATCCGCCTATGGAACCCTGTGAGGAGGACCCTGAAGCCATCTACTTGAGGGAGAACTTGAACTCCCCTATGAGTCCACATAATGACTGGCTAAGGCAGCCTCCCCCAATTTGGTGCCCTCCAGTTGTTTTTGACATCAACTCCCAAATGCTGGGAGTTATAGTCCAAAACATCTAGAGGGTACTAGGTTGGAGAAAGCTGGTCTAACGCCTCTAACACCCATGTGAACCCTACCTCAGATTGTACTGGGGAAAAAAATAATTTAGAACATTTCCAATGTATCCCACCCACCCTTCATGCAAGATACCAGTAAACACCACAGAAGCCACTGGCAGATGTAGGAGTGCAAGGCTCCAAGGCAGGGCACTTTGTTTGTTTTTCTATTCTCCATTGAGGTGGGTAGTCAAATGTAGGGTGGCCATGCACCCTCTTTTACAGAGGGCAGTCCTCTATATGAAAGGCTGGCAGAGGAGTATCCTCTATTTTAAAGGCATCCTCTCTTTGCAGGGCTGTCCACCAAGTCCAGTCTAAAGGTAAAGAACCATCAGAAGGAAGATCTGGGGCCCTGAAGCTGCCCACCAATAGCGCCTGGGCAACAGACTGAAAAGGCACTATGGTGAAATGTACTGCATTCCTATTTAAATTATAACATTTCTAAATTTTCATCTATACATATAAACTAGCATATGCAACAGTTATGCCAATCAGTGCCCTCTTTTGTCCTCTGTTTTGGTAGTGCATTTGCTCTTTTATGGCGATTCACAAGTGGCCATCCTAGCAGTCGTCACAGCCATGATGAGGATGTTAATGATGGAGATGATGATACTACCTTTCCACAAATGTCACCAAAGTGGCGTGCAAATAAAAACAATAATACATACAAATGAAATAATATAAAACCATATTAAAACATTTACAGCACAATCCTATGAGGTGGCTTGTAACCGTCCGAACATGGAGGAATACGGACATCCAATTGAGGGCGGGAGGAGCGTGGGGGATAGGATTTCTTCCATGCTCCTTCCACCCTCAACAACATCTAGACGGCCGATTTTGGCAGAGCCTTCCCCCGCATCCTCTCCCCCAGGAACGCCCCCTCCACAGGGGAACTGAGCATGGTCTTCCGTGCTCAGTTCCCTTCGGTTACACGGTGGGGGGTGGCCGCTCTG
Organism: Shinisaurus crocodilurus; assembly: GCA_021292165.1. NCBI lineage: Eukaryota > Metazoa > Chordata > Lepidosauria > Squamata > Shinisauridae > Shinisaurus > Shinisaurus crocodilurus. Next base: position 124,559,384 of record CM037880.1, on the reverse strand, counting down.
AGGTGCTGTGACCTCAGAAGAGATTTCCAAGGTCTCAGTGCCTTCTACAGCAAATCTTATGTCCCCCAGGCAAGGTCAGGGGGACACAGGATTGCACCCTTAGACAGCGCTGAAAAAAAATTAAGAAACCACTACTCACAATTTACAAGGCCAAATTAAAGAGATGTATCTTTACTACTTTCTGAAATGCTAAGAGAGTTTGGATGAATCTTAGCTCTGAAGGGGGACCATTGCACACACTGGGAGTGAGGGAGAAGTGATGTCCTTTCATGTGTGTCCAACCAATGGGCCTCTGTGAGCAAGAGTGACTCCCAAAAGGTCCTCTCCTGCTGATCATAATCAGATGGCTTCATAACAAGACAGGCAGAAAGTCAGAATTTTCCTATTATCCATTCAGGTGTGCAGTAATCAGGGCTGGTAGAGGATATAATGTCTCTGTGAGGTATTGGATCAAGTGGTTTTATTGTTGTTGTTGTTGTTTTGTTTTTTACTATCTTGGAGGTTTTCTTTGTCCTGTTGGTCCAGCTTCTGATTCTGAATTTGACTTTTAAAAATTCTTCTGAAAGTGCTTCCACATGGCGAGATCTCAGATTTACACAGATTTGAAAGTTCTCCAAAATTAACTGAAGAATTGGGCCTTATTCTCTGGGGCCAAAAAACAACAATTTTCTACACTGAAGATAGCTTGGAAGAAAGAAAGGACACACCTCAGCATTCGCTTGGACTATAGTTATCTTGATCTGTTGGTCCTGGGTGCTACTGGGAGCAGTTTTGCAGACTTTTCCAAATCCAGAAAATTGTATACATTTGTTTGTAAATGTTCCATATATATTATAGTAAGAAGTAATATTTCTAATACAGGCTATTTTAATGTGTTATTCTTCTATGACCTGCAGTTGTTCTATTAGAGATCTATGAGTAATTAAGTTGATTAATTTCATTAGAAATTTGAAATAAATTATTAAATGAATATATTATTCACCCTAGCCAGGACTGGGAGGGTAATTTATGAACATATTACTGAAATAATTTGATGGATTTCATGTTTTATAATAAATTGTCCAATTTGTTTTTCATTATTCATCCAGGTCTAGTGGTAATTCTGGGTAAGTTTTAACTCTTGAACCACAGCTATTCCCAGACAGTGTCTTTTATCTGGAAATGAAGTATTACTTGCTTTTTGTTTGCTGGCTAGATGTTTATAACTCTGGACTTGAAATTCACAGTTCGTATTATCCTGAAATGCAGTAAATAAAATTATACAAAAAGTTCTAAATCTTAAAAATGTAGAAAATTAATCATATTGAGTATCCCACACTGTCCAGTCCTTTGGGGTGGTGATAGTTGCATGCTGCCAAGATATTAAATTACACCAAAAGAAGCATTCAGTTGCTACTTTTTCTTAGGGCTGTTTCACACATTACACAGTAGTACAACTGAGTTTGCCTGTGAGTATATGTTCATTCAATCACTCAACAGGAAGCTCCCTGGCAAGTGTTTACAAATACAAGTTAGTTACTTTCCCATTTTGCATTTTTAATTAGTTTAGATTAGTTAATTTAAGTTGCAGTCCTGTGCATGTTTTGATGTTTAAGCTGCAATCCTATGCATGGCTGGCTAGGGGATGCTGAAAGTTGTAGGGTTTTTTTCTGTCCAAACATGCATAGGAATGTGCCTTTAGTTGGTTTAGGGTGCAATCCTATGGGGATCCCTGTAACCATCCGAACTCAGAGGAGCCAGTGTGGCGTAGTGGTGAGAGTGTTGGACTTGGGAGATCCGGGTTCGAGTCCCTGCTCGGCCATGAAACTCACTGGGTGACTTTGGGCCAGTCACTGACTCTCAGCCTAACCAACCTCACAGGGTTGTTGTGAGGATAAAATGCAGAGGAGGAGGAGGATTATGTAAGCCGCCTTGGGTTCCTTGCAGGAAAAAAGGCGGGGTATAAATATAATAGATAAATAAATAAATAAATAAATAAATAAAAATTATGGGCATCCTATGCAGTGTGGGAGGAGCACAGAGGTGAAGGTCACCTCCACGCCCCTCCCACTCTGCAAATCAGCTAGACTGCCCATTTCAGCTGTCTAACTGCAGTGCTTCAGAGGGGGAAGGAAGGAGGCTGAGGCAGCACCAGGATACGTCACTGGTGGTGCCAGTCTCCTCCCCTCCCTGCCCCCCAGAATGCCCACTAAACCCCTTCTTCAAGTTTGCTTTTGCAACCTTGGAGAAGCAGCCTGCATCATCATCATCATCATCATCATCATCATCATCATCATCATCAGGCGATCACTCGTGACGAGTAAGATTGTCTTCCGGGATAAAAGGAGGAAATTCTAAAGAAGATTGTGTAGACTCTAGCGATGGGTCCGTAAGTGACTGTGGAGGCCAATTCTAGATCCACACAGCTTCCCACAGTGAGGACACAGGTTACCAGATAGAAGATGGTCCTGTAAAGGATTCATTTGACGTGCTTTTCGCTTAGCACGTTTCTCCCTTTCACCTTGCACTCGGGCTTCTTCAAAGTCCATGGAACCTTTGTGAAAGGCCAACCTCCATTTAGATCGTTCATGGGCCAGAGCTTCCCAGTTTTCGATGTTTATATTGCATTTTTTTAGATTAGCCTTATGAACATCTTTAAACCTCTTATATTGCCCACCGATATTCCGCTTTCCATCCTTGAGTTGGGAGTAAAGTAACTGCTTTGGGAGACGGCAGTCAGGCATTCGAACAACATGACCGGTCCACTGAAGTTGGCGTTGAAGGATCATTTTTTCAATGCTAGTAGTCTTTGCTTCTTCCAGTACACTGACATTTGTTCGCCTATCTTCCCAAGTAATTTGCAGGATTTTCCGGAGGCAACGTTGATGAAACCTTTCAAGGAGGTGGAAGTGACGTTTATAGATAGTCCATGTTTCGCAGGCATACAATAAAGTTGGTAATACAATGGCTTCATAAACCAGTGTTTTGGTCTTCTTACAAATATCCCGATCCTCGAACACTCTATGTTTCATTCGAGAAAATGTGGCACTTGCGGAGCTCAGACGATGCTGGATTTCACTGTCGATGTTAGCTGTAAGAGAAAGATAGCTGCCAAGATAGAGAAAATGATCGACATTTTCCAGTATTGTCCCGCCAAGCTGGATAGATGGCATCACCAAAGGATTGGCTTGCACTTGCTGATGAAGCACTTTGGTTTTTTTGATGTTAAGTGAGAGACCAAGTTTTTCGTATGCTTCTGCAAAAGCATTTAGGATAGTTTCGAGATCATCCTCTGAATGTGCGGAGACCACATTATCATCAGCATACTGAAGTTCCACAACGGAGGTTGTAATTACCTTACTTTTTGCTTTCAGCCTGCTGAGATTAAAAAGCTTTCCATCTGTTCGATATATAATTCCCACACCGGTGGGAAGTTTCCCCTCGACAAGATGTAAAACCATGGCGATGAAAATGGCAAATAATGTTGGGGCGATAACACATCCCTGTTTAACACCTGATCCCACTTTAAATGGAGCACCATGAGAGCCGTTGTTGTCCAAAACCGTTGCCGTCATGTTGTCATGGAGAAGTCGCAAGATATTCACAAATTTATTGGGGCATCCAATTTTCATAAGGATAGTCCAGAGAGCTGTACGGTCTACAGTATCAAAGGCCTTAGCCAAATCGATAAATGCCATATAAAGGGGTTGATTTTGCTCCCGGCATTTTTCTTGGAGCTGATGTGCAGTAAAAATCATGTCTACTGTCCCTCTAGAGGGGCGGAAACCATATTGAGTTTCAGAGAGGATCTCTTCTGAAATAGATAGAAGTCAGTTTGCGAGAATCCTAGCAAATATTTTACCTGCGGTTGCTAAGAGAGAAATGCCCCGATAGTTTCCACAGTCTGTTCTATCACCCTTCTTAAAGAGGGTGATAATTATGGCATCCCTGAAGTCTTCTGGGATCTCTTCTCTTATCCAGATTTTTTCGATGAGTTTATGAAGATGTTGTACAAGTTCGGGGACCCCTTCTTTAAAGATTTCAGCAAGAATCCCATCTGGTCCACTAGCTTTGTTGTTCTTCATTTGATTAATGGCTTTTTTTACTTCATCCAAAGTGGGGAGTATTGCAAGTTCCTCTTTAATTTGTTTTTGCGGGATTTGCGAAAAAATCTCATTATCCACCTTAGATTTATGATTTAAAAGGTCATAATAATGCTCTTTCCAACGCAGTGCAATAGACTCTTTGTCTTTTAAGAGTTTGGTGCGCTGCAAGGGTGGGGAGGGGGATCCGAGCATGGATCCCCAGCTCCAAGGTCGGAGCAATTTTTCAACCTCGGAGCTGGGAATCTGAACAATCCTATGACCATGTAGATGCTATCTAGAGGCCATAGGATTGCTCTTCCTGTTAGTTATTGGGTGGATTAGAAATGTAATAAATAAATAAAAATACTTAAAACATCATAGGCATACACCTAAAAAAAGGAGGCTCCAATCCCACGGTGTGCGATCGAATCCATGGCTTGGATACTAAATTGCTTCTCTGTTCATTAGTCCTCTGCTGCCAATCCCCCTTCCATCTTCAGCTCTCTGTACCATATCCCACACCATTCCCAATGCAGCCCCTACCCACCCCAAGGAGCAGTTTTATTGGGGTGCAGCAGGGGGCTGCACAAGGAAGGGGTGCAGAAGAGCCCAATTCCATGAACTCCATTCTGTTCACCGAAGGAAAGTTAGGATTCAAGCCCTTTTTAAAAAGCTGAGATCCCACTGATCAACCACTGAATGTGGAAGGGTAGTTAAAGGGTAGAGTGAAGCCAGTTTACAACCTTCCCTCCTAAAGAACTGATTAGTAAAATTATACCTGTGGGATCAGAGAGGGAAGCATGTGTGTGCAACATCTGATCGCATGCTCAGTATCATCATCCAACTAGACATACCTGCACGGAACCCTCTTTACTCACGTCACGTGTATGGATCCAAGCTGAATCAGCATGATAATGTCTGATAATTATAATGAGGAGAAACCAGTAAATTGGACAACATCAAAATGACTAGCAGCAACTACATCTCCCCCTTAGCTTGTGTTTCTCCTCCCATGAAGTAGAGGGTTTTTGCATGTTCAAAGCAATTCTGAAACTGGTTTATCTGTTTTAAATCCTCTTCTTAGAACATGATAAAGGAAAATGATACCACCTAAACATCAGGAAAAATTTCTTGACTGTTAGAGCAATAAGACAATGGAACCAATTACCTAGGGTGGTGGTGAGCTCTCCCACTCTGGAGGCATTCAAGGTGCAGGTGGACAGCCATCTGTCAGGGATGCTTTGACCTGGATTCCTGCATTGAGCAGGGGGTTGGACTTGATGGCCTTGTAGGCCCCTTTCAACTCTACTTTTCTATGATTCTATGATTCTATGATAATGTTCCAGAGCTTTCTGATTTTGGCTTGGGGGGAGGGGAGAGGGATTCATGATGTTACATTGGCCATTCATATATTCCACCTTGACACATTTCTGGTTAAGTGGTAAATCCAAGGACATACCAAATCTTTCTTGAATCCCGAATCACTGACTTTGATATGCTAGTCCTAGAAAAAGGGGAAAAACTTCCTTCTGAAGGGGTTGCATCTTTAACCATGGAAGATGTTTGTGTGAATGCCCGGTTCCTAAATATGCAGCCTTTCTGTGTCGAATCCTGTCAGCTAAGTATTACCTGGTAGAAAAATCATGAAGGGGGAAAAATTGCAATTTATCACAAATGGACAGCGGGTGTCTTCTTCTAAGTGGTTGTTTCCTAATCTGATATCAACCTGTTTGCAGTCCTGCTATCTTATTGAGCTATAAAATCAATAACAAATAGCAATTCTCACCCCCCTGAGAGATTAGCCATTTATTCCAGCTGTGAAAAACAATTGAAGGTCAAAGTAGTGGAGCTTTTATTTTTTTATTTTTATATTTTTCGTATTAAAAGAAGTATATGAGTAGCTCTCCCAGTGTATGGATGAGAGAGAGAGAAAAGAAATGAACAAATTGAACTAATTGCTCATAATTACAATTAAACGGGTCTAGTTTTATTGGAAAACTTATGAAGAAAGGATTGCAAGGTGAGATTCTCTCTTTCAGTAGTCATTGAAAAGGAAAAAAAGCTTCTTGGGCCATGCCTGGGCTTCTTCAGATATAAGTAGACTGATGAGTTAGGCCTACATTGGGTAGCATGTTTTCCTGGGAAACCTGTTGCTCTTGCAAGAGCTATTGGCATTGAACTAGAAATAGTTTATGCTGGCGCAACATTATTTATGTTCGTGGTAGTGCAGCATTGGATACTGCTGATTTTGTTTCCTAGAAGCTGTGGGCCAGTTCACACAACCTGCTAGAATGTTGGTTTTTTGAGCAGTGCTACACACACACACACACCCCTCCATGTGTAGAAAAAGACTATAAGAAGGCCCCTTCTGGATCAGACCAAAGGATCTAGTCCTGCATCCTTGGTTCCAGTAGTGTCCAGCCAGATGTTTCTGGGAATCTGAGAAACAGGACAAGAAGGCAACCTCCCCCTGTGTTTGCCCCCTTCCCTCAACAGAGGTATACACTATACAGTATATTGCATCTGAAGCTGGAGGTTTAATTTAGCTATCATATGGTTAATTGATATTTCATGTGACCCGGAGTGTACGTGCATGCTTGTGTGACCATTCATCCTTTTTTTTTTTAATGGCAGTCAGATGGTGCTGATAGTCATAAACGCATCACACCACAAATGATATACTGCAGCTTGTGGTGGTGGTGGGGATATTCACAAATCTGAAACTTGCTCTCTTGTGTCCAATCGCATGTGGAGCTGGTATACTGAGAAGTATGAGGACCAGCCCTTTATTAGTAGATGCTTGCATCATGAAGTCTAGAACAGGCATACAAGTAAGGAATTATAAGCATATCTACCTCTGTGGCCACATTTTGATAAATAGGGAGCTTGGTACTTGGAACACTAATAGCAGTGTGTCTTTCATTTCCATCCTAAAGGAAAGACACATCATTGTAAATGCTTAGATTATCCACTTTATTGACTATCATTGCAGCACAGGATCATCAAAGTAAGTGAGTCCTTTAAGGAATTGAATTCCTATGGACTGAAGAAAGCCACAGGTATGTAGTTGCAGGAACAGGATTGCCTGGGACTGGTTTTGTTGTAGAAGTGGATAAATCCAAGAGATGTATTGATTCAGCAAAACTCGAGTTCGCCAAAGTTCTCTGAATTCCATCTCAAAGCTCATTCTGACTCTAGTCCATATCAGATCACGAGCTGGGGGGGGGGGTTCCCACATGAAAAACCATGCGTATTTTCATCCACATTTTTCCAAATGTACGCATCAATTGTGCACATCTTGGAGATGTGGTTTCTTGAATGTGAATTCTTCTCCCATTGATTAAGGTTTGTTTGTGAGCATTTCCCCCAAAAAGTACACATTTTTTCATGCACATTTTTTAAATGTACGCATGCTGTCAAACACATTTCTTTTGGTCTGCAAATTACATTGCAAGCCCGGAAATCTACGGACTTTGGCCACGGATCGCGTCTGAGTCTGCTTCTGGTTCTGGAAGGTGAGAACTGGGTAAATCCTGTTCAAAAACGAACTGAGGCTAATTCCTCATACATTCCTGAGAAATCCTTTCTTATCCGTTTATTCTTGTGTTTTCCTGGTTGCTCTTCTGCCATAACTGACAGCCCATCTCCCTCCAGGCTGGAGTTGTGCAATGGTTCCTGACGGCAATCCTGTCTGAGAGGCAGCAGTGTGGTATACTCTGGGATGAATTCCTCGTTGGAGACTTTTCTCCCCCAACCTGAGATGCTCTCAGTCTCAGAGGCTTCTTCTCTTGTTCCTAGTATCCACTCATCTACATCGCCCCTTTGGGGTTCTTGGTGCTCTGGTTCTCCTTCTGCACCTAGGGAGGTACGGATTTTGTTAAATCCATTCTATATGTATTTTCCAGATTGTCAGGCGTCTTTCATTCCACCGTCTGCTCATTGATAGAATCTGATCTTTTTTTAAAAAAACTAGAATTTTATTCTGCTTGTGGTAATTCGGATTATTATTTATTTATTTATTTATTTATTTATTATATTTATGAATCGCCCATCTGGCCAGACATCCAGCCACTCTGAGCGATTTACAATCCAATAAAATACAAGAGGGGGGGGGAACACACAGACACAGTATAAAACACAATTAAAAACAGAACAAAACTTAAAAATCCTAACCCACCCCATATTCCTGCCTGAAAAGCCACGTTTTTAATGCACGGCAGAAGCTAATCAAGGAAGGGGCATGGCGGAGGTCACTCGGGAGAGAGTTCCATAAATTGGGGGCTGCCACCGGAAAGGCTCTCCTCCTAGTCCCCACCAGCCTGGTTTCTCTGGCTGATGGGACAGGGTGAAGGCCGTCTGTGGCAGATCTTGTTGAGCAGCCTACTTGATGTTGCTGGAGACGCTCCTTGAGATATATTGGACTGGAGCCGTACAGGGTTTTAAAGGTCAACGCCAACACCTTGAATTCGGCTCGGCAAACAACTGGTAGCCAGTGCAACTCTTTGAGCACCTGGAGTGATGTGATCACGCTGGCGGCAGCCTTTAATCAGGCGAGCGGCTGCATTCTGTACCAGCTGCAACTTCCGAACCGTCTTCCAGGGTAACCCCACGTAGAGCGCATTACAGTAGTCTAGGCGAGAGGAGACCAAGGCATGAACCACTGATGGGAGCAGATGATTAGGAAGGTAGGGGCGCAACTGCCGTATCAGATGGAGCTGATACAGCGCCGCCTGGCTCACAGCTGACACCTGAGCCTCCATGGACAGCTGGGAGTCTAGAATGACCCCCAAGCTGCGGATCTGGTCCTTCAGGGGTAGATGTACCCCATTCAGCACCAGGTCAACATCCCCTAACCTTCCCTTGTCTCCCACCAGAAGTACCTCGGTCTTGTCGGGGTTCAGTTTCAGCATGTTCCCTCCCATCCTGCCACCCACTGCCTCCAGGCACTTGGACAGGGTTTCAACAGCCAACCTTGGTGAGGACTTGAAGGAGAGGTAGAGCTGTGTGTCATCCGCATATTGATGACAGCGCACCCCAAGCCTCCTGATGATAGCTCCCAGCGGCTTCAGGTAGATGTTAAATAACATCGGGGAGAGGATGGAACCCTGCGGCACCCCACAAGTGAGCGGCCAAGGGTCCGAAGCCTCCTCCCCAAGAACTACCCTCTGGTACCTTCTAGAGAGGAAGGACCGGAACCACTGCAATACAGTGCCTCCCATGCCCAACCCCTCCAGGCGGTTCAGGAGGATACCGTGGTCAACGGTATCAAAAGCCGCTGAGAGATCGAGGAGGACTAGAAAAGAGCATTCGCCCCTATCCAAAGCCCTCCTCATATCATCCACCAAGGCGACCAAGGCCGTTTCTGTCCCATGTCCAGGCCTGAAGCCCGACTGGCATGGATCTAAATAATCGGCTTCATCCAAATGTGCCTTCAACTGAGCCCTCACCACTCGCTCAATCAGCTTGCCCAGAAATGGCAAATTGGAGAGTGGGCAAAAGTTGTTCAAATCTTGGGGATCTAAGGAGGGCTTCTTTAGAAGCGGTCTTATTACTGCCTCCTTAAGGGCTGATGGCAACACTCCCTCCTCGAGGGAGGCATTCACTACCGCCCTGATCTCCCCACCCAGTTTTTCCCTGCAGCTCATAACAAGCCAGGACGGGCAAGGATCAAGCAAGCAGGTGGTCAGCTTAACAGAAGAAAGCACAGAAGGATTGGCACAAGTGTGCATTAGCACTAATGTGCACTGTGCTCACGTGAATTAGCACTAATCTCCCCCCCCCCCCGGGGAAATTCCACTGTTCTGTGGAATCCACACGACTTGGAAAAAGCCTGTCTGCTGTGGAACCCACAGGTTGGCTGAATAGAAATCCGAACTCATTTGAATCCATTGTGGATTCCTCCGACATCACTACCTGCACCTCTGTTTGTTTTGCTTATCTTTCTCCCTTGTATGTTTTTCGTGGCTCCTCCTGACTCCCAGTGAGCCCATGAGAGCCTTTTCCTGACCAGCCCCTTCTGTACTTTCGGGTCTTTGTTCTTTTCCCGTTGCTCCCTGCAGCCATTCGTCCTGAGCCTGCTTCTCTTTCTTCACGTTCTGAGCATTCAGCCTTCCCTCCTCTGCTTCAGCCCAACCTCCCTTTTGTCTCCCAGAGACCTTGGGCCATTTAAAGAGCCCTTGTCTTGACTCTCCTCCCTTTGCTCAACCATCCTCAGCTGTGGCTTGCTTCTGTTGCTGGGCAACTGGAGAAAGATGGGAGATTGTACCGCAGAACCTGGTGGCTCCTCACACAGTGCTTCAGCATGGCAAGTTAGGCTGGCAGAGCCATACTATAACATTCTCTGACCCTCTATACAGTCCTTGCAAGTTCATAGTTCCACAGGCACCCTTACTCTGCCATGCTACGTAAAATCTGCATTTTGGTGAGTGGGCTGTTCTTTCAGCCATTAGGGACTAGTCCTAAATAACATTGAAACCATGCCACGTTCATGAATTGGGTAGTACAAAACCATAGCTGACACTTGTGTAAATAAAGTAAACTTCCACACATGAGTCTGCTATGGACACAGAGTTTGTTTGTTTGCTTGTTTTTGCTCGCTCTTTTTTGACAGTGAAGAGAACAAGGACTGGGGAGACCTGGGTTCAAGTTCCCACTTAGCCATGAAGCCTACTGGGTGACTTTGGGCCAGCCACTGACTCTTAGTCTAACCTACCTTACAGGGTTGTTGTGAGGATAAAATAGAGAGGAGGAAGAGGATCATGTACACTGCACTGGGCTCCTTGGAGGAAAAGGTGGGATATAAATTTAATGAATATACAGTCATGCCTTGGACTGAGAGCATAATTCGTTCCGGAAACGTGCTTGTAATCCAAAGCACTCTTATATCAAAACGAAATCCCTCCAAAAAAATTTGTACAGAGATTTTTAATTTAAGCCGTACTACAGTACTTGTATTGCAAGACGTCACTTGTATATCAAGTCAAAAAAATTAAATAAATATTTAAAAATTTGCTTGTCTTTCAAAATGCTCTCAAACCAAGTTACTTGCAATCCAAGGTATTATTGTATAAATAAATATGTTGGCTTACCTCATAGAATAACCTAGCTCAGCAGCTGAGTATTTAATTTAAATTTTTTTTTTTTTTTACTGGAGGTCTCTAGTCTATTCCCTCCACCACAACTTCATTTTCCTGAGACAAGGGAACAGTTGCTAAAGCCTACTGTGTAGTGCATTGCCTAACATGGCCAGCGTGAGCTTTTTTGGGTTTTGGTTCAGCAAAAGAGAAGTATGTATGATTAATACTAGCAATGCTATAGACATGCTAGATGGAAGACGTTTTTTCTTGGACAATAGCTCATCCTCGCAAACGAGCATTAAGTCTCATTTCTTTACAAAGTTCTCATGATTAATGTTTATACAGATGTTTTAATTGTGCATTGGCCCGAGCATTTTGGCAGACGTTTCTCAGTAAACAAGATTACTGTTGCCATTACAGCAGTGTAACCACATGAAGACAAAAGAGACAGACTGCAGATCCTAAGATCACGGCTCCCGAGGGTACTAAATTGGTTTAAGAGTCAACATATTTCCCAGTGGGCAGAAGGATGAAAGATTAATAATGGCTACTTCACTGGCCCCCTACCGCTCTAATGTATCCAGCGATGCTGGTGTGTGTGTGTGTGGTTAGCCTCAAAGCAATCTTGGCTCAGCTGAGCCTGTGGCTAGTGGCATAGATCCACAGCACTGTAAAAATTCCAGAATAGTAGTGAGGGTGAACAGAGCCTTAGACATTCACCATGATCTATGTGTGGCTTGAACTAACATTCATTTTTACTAGACAGACAAGCAAGATTTAGTGATCCTGTCTTTGATGAGAAATAGATATTGAGTAAGAAATATTGAACAGTATGCTAAATTACATTCAAGGTGACATTTCCCACCCCCTTATATTGGGTAAGGTGGACAGATGCTAAAGCGTCTGAGAAATTTTCTCTGGGGACATTTTACACTTCAGTTTTCATACACAGGCCATTCATTTCTTTAATAGATTGATTTTGCATCCCACCTTTTGGCCAAAAACAGACCCTCAAGGCCACTGAGAACATAAAAAACCAGCATGTTGAATCTAGATTTAGTCAAAGTAGACCCATTGAAATCAATGGGACTTTTTAGTCAGGCCTAACTTAGGTCTTACTGATTTCAGTCTACTCTAAGTATAACTAAATCTGGATCCAATCCACCTGGTGGATTTTAGATTCTAAAACAAGTCAACAACATCTAAAACCAGCAAGTAAAACAATGATTAAATTAAAGTACCAGCAGCATGAGGGCAGATGACATGAACACTCCATAAAAAGGTATTTAAAAACAATTTCATTTGTACACAAAATCAGAAGGAACTGTGCCTGGTGAGTCTCTAGCAGTGTTCTCCACGCTGGCTGGGGCATGCTGGGAGTTGTAGGCCAAAAACATCTGGGGACCCAAGGCTGGAGAACATTGCTCTATAGGGAAGAATTCTAAAAAATGAGTTCCATCACCGAAAAGGCCCTGTGCCTAACCACTGAGGGCCATGGCTTTTGGAGGAGACTCTCATAGGGTGATTTGGAACACGTGGAATGGGGGCTGATATGGGAGAAGGTGCACCCTGAGGTATCCCTGGTCCAAGTTAAGTAATGTGAAGCAAAATCAGCTGAGAAGGAAAGTTGGTACTGTCACTCAGCCACCCATTCAACTAAATCCTATCTTTATAGCCACAATTAGATACATAGTTCCACCTTTTGTTGGACATCTCTGTAATAAGAGCAGCAATGATACAGATATAAAACAATCCAAAGTGCTGGTCATGACCTATCAAGACCTATATGACTGGGGACCAGGCTGTCTGAAAAGACTGCACTCTTCCATACGAGCCTGTACTACTTTTAAGATTTTCAAGGGAGAAAGTGCATTTGGTCAGGATACAAGAGAGGGCCCTCTCGATAGCCACTCATAGGCACTGGAACACCTTGTCAAGGGAAGCTAGGTTGGCTCCCTCTCTGTTGTCCTTTTGCCAGGCAAATATGTTTTTATTCAGGCTTTGTAAGCTGGTCTGCTAGTGAAGAGGGTTTTTTTTTTTTTTTTTAAGTGGTTGAGTGCTGTTTATTTCTTTTATTGTTGTGTTTTAATTGTTTGAATGCTCTGTTTTAATTAAGTTTGTATTTTAATCACTATTTTATTATTGTGAGCCATCTTGGCTCTCCATTTTTTGGTGGAGAGGTGGGATCTGAAATAAATTAATAATTAAATAAGAAATAAATGTTGCAATCACAAAATCACACAAGTAAGGTTTCAATCACTCCTACTGCTACAATTCAGTCACCATAGCAATGGCTGTGCCATGTGAGAGAAGTGTTACACTTTCTATAGTACAACATATTTCTCTTTGAATAGGGGATACATGAGAAATTCATTTCAGTTTGTTGTAAGCCAGGATTTACTGAGTTTGCACCTTCCGGAATGGACATGGACTTGGATGCAATATGTGGTCAAAGTCTGCACATTTCTGAGCTTGCCCATGTGATTTGCGGACAACAAAAAATGCATTCAGCGGTGCACTCATTTGAAAAAGGCACATGGGGGAAAAAGCATATTTCTGCAAACTGTACACAAATACACTTTAATCAATGGACGAAGATTTAAAAACAATTTAAAAACAACACAAACTGGCACAGCCAAGATGCTAGGTATCCTGGGGGCACCTCAGTCTCCTTCCCTCCCACTCTGAAGCGCTGCACTTAGATGGCCGAAATCAGCTGTCTAAGTCCTTTGCAGGGTGGGAGGAGCACAGAGGCAACCTTCGCCTCTGCACTCCTCCTGCCCTTCATAGGATGCCCGTAATCCTTTGAGTTCATCTAAGTGCTTTTCAGAGCAAGAGGAGCACGGTAGTAATGTTCAGTGGTAATGCTGGTGGTAATATTCAAAACTGGGTTTATTTTACAGGTCCATTTTCAGTTGGAACTAGGGTGGCCGTGTGTCCTTCTTCACAGAGAACAGCCCTCTATTTGTAGGTGTCCTCTATTTGAAGGGTGGTCAAGTCCAAGTCCGGAGTAAGCATAAAGAATCACGAGAAGCCAGGAGGGCAGGGGCCTTGGACTTGGCCATCAACAGTTAGACCTGAACAGCAGACTTGAGCAGGAAGGCCACAGGTCACCGGGCCACAGTCTTCCCCGCTATCATGAAATATATTGCATTTCTATTTCAGGCATAGTAATTCTTCCTAAATGGGTGTTTATGCAAATGCATTAGCATATGCATTTTTTATTTATTTACTTTTTGCAAATTGATGTCCTCTCTTCTCTCTCTCTTTTTGTGATACACGTTTTCTTCTCTGGAGGTAACTGTAAGTGGTCATCCTTATTGGTACCCAGGACTAGACCTCTCAGGGTATGGCCTGGTCCAAAATGGATCCTGAAACCTATAGACCCCAGCATGCAGCATTGATACCATGGTCATATGCCAGGGCTTATAGGCTGAGCTCATGCTGTGGTGGGACCTTACGTGATGCACCCAGCTCACATGCACACAGACACACACACATGCACGCACACACTTTGTGTTATTTTTCTGGAAGCAGCCATCTCCAGTAAAGTAACACCAAGTAGGATTTTGTGGGAAAGGACAATTTCTCAATCTGGCCTGTTAGAATTTTAACATTGGCTTATCTTTTCTGCAGTGTTCATTTTGCTACTAGCATCTGTTTGTGGACAGAAATTTCTATCCCACTTGAACAATGTATCTCAAGTAGGACTTTTAAGACTTCCTGCTGGTTTTGTTTGCACACTTCCTTGCCTGCTTTTCTAGTCACCACTGCCTGTCTTTAGAAGCACTTTTTGCAAAATCCATGTGTGCCTCAGGTCTCACAAACACAGCAGTTTGGCTTCTTGTTCAGACATGTGTACTATGTCTCTTCTCCCCCCCCTTCCAACCCACCCCCCTCTAGGATCAAACTCCTGCATTTTCTACTAGGGTGGCCAATTATGCATTGCTAAAAAATGGGAATTATTATTAATATTATTATTAATATTTATTTATCGCCCATCTGGCCGGCAACCGGCCACCCTGGGCGATGTACACAGAATAAAAGCAATAAAATACATTTAAAACAATATAAAATTTTTAAAATCTTAACCCACCCCATATTCCCGCCTGAACAACCAGGTTTTTAATGAGCGACGGAAGCTCAGCAGAGAGGGGGCATGGCGGAGGTCACTCGGGAGAGAGAGTTCCACAGTACGGGGGCCGCCACAGAAAAGGCCCTCTTCCTCGTCCCCACCAGTCTAGCTGCTCTGGCTGAAGGGACAAGGAGAAAGCCGCCCGTGGCAGATCTTGTTGAGCGGCCCACTTGGTGTTGCTGGAGACGCTCCTTGAGATAGACTGGACCAGAGCCGTATAGGGTTTTAAAGGTCAAAACCAACACCTTGAATTCGGCTCGGCAAGCAACTGGTAGCCAGTGCAAATCCTTCAGCACTGGCGTGATGTGATCCCGCCGGCGGCTGCCTTTAACCAGGCGAGCCGCCGCGTTCTGTACCAGCTGAAGCTTCCGGACCGTCTTCAAGGGTAACCCCACGTAGAGCGCATTACAGTAGACTAGGCGAGAGGAGACCAAGGCATGAACCACTGATGGGAGCAGGTGATTAGGAAGGTAGGGGCGCAGTTGCCGTATCAGATGGAGTTGATACAGCGCCGCCCGGCTCACAGCTACCACCTGAGCCTCCATGGACAGCTGGGAGTCTAGAATGACCCCCAAGCTGCGGACCTGGTCCTTCAGGGGTAGATGTACCCCATTCAGCACCAGGTCAACATCCTAACCTCCCCTTGTCCCCCACCAGCAGTACCTCGGTCTTGTCGGGGTTCAGTTTCAGCATGTTCCTTCCCATCCAGCCAGCCACTGACTCCAGGCACTTGGGAGGAAGGGAAATGCATCACCAAAAGAGAGGACAAAAGAGGACTCACAGATTTAGAGAAAATTTGCAAATGCTAATTTTTATGTCTGGATGCAAATTTAGAAATAATTGCTATAATTTAAATAAAAATGCAATTCCTCTCACTACTGGCCACAAATACTGTTTATAATTGGCAGGTACTGCTTAAAGTTTAACAGAGACTATTGTGGCAAAGCGGCGGCAGCACAGGTGCTCTCCGTGTCCACCTTGCCCACCATGCCTCACTCTGAGGAAGAACCCCTTCCCTGGGGTCTGGCACTGAGTGGCAAGATGGTTGTGGGATCTCTGGGAGCGTGCCCGTGCTGCTGCTGCTAATGTGGCAGGCACAAACAATTTTAAAATGTGAGCCGTGGGGAGAAGGAGGAGGGGGCTGGTGGCACTGCCACCTGTGAGGGCACAATCTCTTGATTGGGCCCTGCCACTAGATGGCAAGCTTCTAAGGCCTCATTGGTTAAACGCTGAGATGAACTCTAGGCACACTAGTTCAGTGGAGGCTGATGACTCCTGTGCCAGTGGGGCACCTGATCCATTGCATCTTTTTTATTGGAGCTTTATAATTGTTGGGATGGAGTACAGCACCACGGAGAGCTCCTATAAAGCGCATCAAAAAGACGCACTGGACCGGAAACCCCACTGACACAGGAGTCACTAGCCGCCCCTACTAGTGCTTGAAAGAGCAGTGAGGAAGTGGAAGGTTAAGGATCTCAGAAGTGGAACCTGTAGTGTTCTTAGGGCAGCCTTAGCCAACCCGGTGCCCTCCAGATGTGTTGGACAATGCCTCCCAGGCATCCCCCAGCCAACTAGGCTGGTAGGGGGGTTGTGGGAGTTGTAGTCAACACACCTGGAGGGCACCAGGTTGGAGAAATCTGGATTAGGGTGTAATGGTGAGGGGGACTGAGTTCACTGCCTAGAGTATTCCAACCTTACAAGCAATTATACATTTATACTGCACTCCTTTATTGGCTTGTTTGTGTAAAATATTTTCATCCTGCCTTTCAATGAAATATTCCCAAGGTATCTTACCATGAAACATGTTAATAAGGACAGTTTTCAAATAGGGTGAAAGTTGCTAATTCAGCCACAGATAACTCAGGCAGCAATCCTATATGAAGCTACATGGGAGAAGAGACATTGAATTCAATGGGGTTTACTTCTGAGTAGACACTTATAGGATTGCTCTGTCAGTAGCTTCATGGCTTCACAGATATCTAAACCTACGTGCATCCAAACCCAGCACCATATTTGCTCTAAAATGGGCACTTTTTGCTTTGAAAGACTCAGCCCTAAAGGAAGCTGTTGGTCCCCCCCCCCCCCCCGGCTTCTCATAACACCCACATTTCAAATATGATAAAAACAAATAGAATGCTTAGTATATACTTTGAGAAATCATGGAGGACAGGTGAAGTGCCATATGACTGGAGGAGGGCAAATGTTGTTCCTATCTTCAAAAAAGGCAAGAAGGAGGAACCAGTGACTACAGACCAGTCAGCCTGACATCAATCCCTGGGAAATTCTGGAGCAGATCATAAAGAAGTCAATCTGCAAGCACCTTGAAAACAATGCAGTGATTACTAGAAGCCAGCATGGATTTGTCAAGAACAAATCCTGCCAGACTAATCTGATCACAGTTTTTGATCAGGTAACCTCCCTTGTGGACTATGGGAATGCTGTGGACATAATATATCTGGACTTCAGCAAAGCTTTCGACAAAGTGCCTCATGATATCCTGATTGGCAAGCTAGCTAAAAGTGGGCTAGATGGAACAACTATGGATCAGGTGGATCCACAATTGGCTACAGAATCGGACTCAAAGAGTGCTTATCAATGGTATCTTCTCAAACTGGGGAGAAGTAATGAGCAGGGTACTGCAGCTCGGTCCTGGGCCCAGTGCTCGTCAACATTTTTATTAATGACTTGGATGAGGAGGTGCAGGGAATGCTTATCAAATTTGCAGATGACACACAATTGGGTGGAATAGCTAATACTCTGGAAGACAGAAACAAAATTCAAAGTGATCTCAGTAGGTTGGAGCGCTGGGCTGAAAAGAACAGAATGAAGTTTAATAGGGATAAATGCCAAGTGCTGCACCTAGGGAAAGGAAACCAAATGCACAGTTACAGGATGGGGGATACTTGGCTCAACAATACTACAAGTGAGAAGGTCTTGGAATTGTTGTAGATCACAAGCTGAATATGAGCCAGCAATGCGATGTGGCTGCCAAAAAGGCAAATGCTACTTTGGGCTGCATTACTAGAAGTATAGCTTCCAAATCGCATGAAGTACTAGTTCCCCTTTATGCAGTACTGGTTAGATCTCATCTTGAGTACTGGGTCCAGTTCTTGGCACCACACTTTAAGAAGGTTATAGACAAACTGGAAAGGGTTCAACAAAGATGATCAGGGGACTGGAAACAAAGCCCTAGGAGGAGAGTGAAAGAACTGGGCATGTTTAGCCTTCAGAAGAGGAGACTGAGGGGAGATATGATCGCACTCTTCCAGTACTTGAAGGGTTGTCACACAGAGGAGGGCCAGGATCTCTTCTCGATCATCCCAGATTGCAGGGCATGGAATAATGGGCTCAGGTTACAGGAAGCCAGATTCCTCCTGGACATCAGGAAAAAAAATCCTGACTGTCAGAGCAATAAGACAATGGAGCCAACTACCTAGGGAGGTGGTGGGTTCTCCCACTCTGGAGGCATTCAAGGCGCAGCTGGATGGCCATCTGTCAGGGATGCTTTGACCTAGATTCCTGCGTTGAGCAGGGGGTTGGACTCGATGGCCTTGTAGGCCCCTCCCAACTCTACTTTTCTATGATTCTATGATTCTGACAATAGATGAGCCAAGCTGCTAGAAGTGTTTTCAGTATGGAGAAGGCTGACAAGAAGAGTTGCCATGAATAGCTGTGATTTAGACTCCAAAAATATAAGTTGTTGCAACTTCAGGATAATGAAGAGGCAGTTGGTGTGCAAACAACAACAACAGCTTTCCTGCAGAACTTTTGAAATGGGTCAGAATTTTATATCCAACCTCAAGAGCTAGAGTTAAGAAAAATGGTCTCTTCTCGATTTTCTTCTCACTTGGGACTGGGAGAGGTACCAGGGATGTCCACTTTCTCCATTGATATTCAGTTAACTGGTCAAAGTCTGAATTGATGATGACTGGAGATAATATATTCCATAGGGTATTAGTAAACTGGCAATTTTGATGGTGCCCAGATCATTACTTGTTTGGGAATACTTATTACCAGAAACATATCTCAAATGATCAAGCTAAATTTCAATAAGTTGGTTAATGAGATCTCATGGGATATAGATAGATGGGCATCTTTAAAGTTGCATTTGTGGGTAAGCTAAATACAGTTAAGATGAATATTATACTTTGGATTGTTTATATTATATGTGGGATTCCTCTGTCTATACCTGGCAAACATTTTCAAAACCTCAATGCATTGTTTCAAAAAATTTCAACACAAATATCCTTGAAAAGGATGCAACTTCCAATTAATGAAGTTTGGCTTTCCAGATCTTGCTTTATATCAACAGGCCTTTTTGTTGATCTGTACTAAATTTTGGTCTTTTCTGCTTAGATTTTCCACTTTGGAAAAAGTTTGGGACTCTTCCTGTCTGGATCCTCTCTTCAAATGGATGGCATTTGGCTCCCAGCATATTAAAGTGGATAAGGTTCTTCCCACAGTTATGGCTGACTTAGAGATGTGCGGTGTATAATGTCATATCAATTACATGTTGATCCATTTTCTCATGCTAAATTGACTCTACTGGGAAATCCAGCTTTAAAATTGGTAAGAAAATGTTTTTGTGGCAGACTTGGATGGATAAGTTGATTTTTTTACTTTGGATCAATTACTGGGTGCTGATCATGAGTTTTTGTCATATTAGGCTTTGCATGCCTAATTTGATTTGCCTGCTATAGCTGGATAGCAATACTTGCAGTTGCAACATTTGTTAGAATTTAGGTTTGGCCCTGCTGCTTTTACAGCTTCAGTTTCCTTTGCTACTGGAAGCACTTATTGATCAGTTATATCAACCTACAATCCATGTTTATAAATACTTACCGTATGTATCATCTGTGAATAAATATGATGCACAGGGTCTTAAGCAGAAATGGAATAGGGAACTGGACTGTCCCATTCTGCCTAATCAATGGATCACCACTTTAGAATCTGTATCTGAAGCATCTATGGATCTCAGGTTATGTCTTATTCAGCAAAAACTCTTTTTCTGTGCCTATTGGGCACTACAATGTCTCTTTGATAAGGATTTGTCTAGTTGGCTAAATGCAGGAGCTGTAACAAAGCTAACGATTCTTTTAACCATATGTTTTGGCAATGCCTAATAGCTGCCTCTTTTTTTTTTTTAGGGGGAGGAGGTTATTATATGGATAAACTTTGTATTGGAACACTCTTTAATGTTTACTGATGCACATATCCTCTTAAACTATCTACCTGCTTCCTGGAAGTTGAGACTCGGTCAGCGCAAATGGATTCTCTGGGCCCTTTTGAGAAATAAAAGACTGATATTAAAACACTGGAAGGATAAACACTCACCTCCTATAATGCAATGGATTGAGGACCTAACAACACTTTCAACATTTGAACAAGTGGTATATAGACACCATTTGCGAATGCATGTATTGAAGTTGATATATTCAAATCTATGTAGTTACAGTTTTTCTTTCTTCTTTATGGTTTTGTTGAAATTTTATAATAAAAAAATAATTAAAAATATGGTGAAAGGCTGAAAATCCATGAACGATGACAGAACCTTAATGTGCTTGCCAGTATTCACCATTCTATGTCTAAAATTTGGGATAGATAGATATAGAGCAGGGCCGGTGCTACCATTAGGCCAACTAGGCAGCTGCCTAGGGCGCAGGGCTAAAGAGGGCGCCAGAAACACCTTGAAAAAAAAATACAGCGCTCTCAAGTGGGAAGGGGGTGCGCTAAATATCTGATCTTGCCTAGGGCACCAAACGGCCTTGCACCGGTCCTGATATAGAGATGAAAAATAAGAGGATTATGGAGCAGAGATATATCTAAAACTTCTAAAATCCACATTAAAAGCAATACCTTAATTAGGCCAACCAAAATGTCACAAAATACTGAACACACTCAAAAGCTTGCACACTTTTGTGACATTTTTGGCCATCACAGGATGGTGTAATGAAGGTATTTTCAATCCTGGCACCCTGGTCATGGAATGGTTTTTCATAGATTTCATAGATCATAGAGTTGGAAGGAGCCTACAAGGCTATCGAGTCCAACCCCCTGCTCAGTGCAGGAAACTAGAGGAGGGGTCTCCCATCCAAGTAACAACCAGGCCTGACCCTGCTTAGCTTTCCACACTCAGACAAGCTGAGCCAGCGTAAGCCACAGGTGTACCTGGCACCTACATTGTGGCATTTTTGGCATGAGGTGAAGACCTTTTTATTCTCCCAAGCATTTTAGTTCTTCAGTTTTCCTTGTTTTAAAACATGTATTTTTAGATCTTTTCACTGATTTTTTTAAAAAAACTTTACTTATGATATTGACTGCTGTTAGATATTTCAAATTCCATTTATTTAACTGGCTATTTTAAAAATTAAATTTAACAATTTAAATTTAAAGTTGTTTTAACTGCCTATTGGGAAGACCACATTCTTGAAAGGCAGCTATGAAATATATTGAATTAAGGAATAATAAATAATGCATAACTGAGCCAAGTGTCATGTGATGTGCAACAGATCTGTACTGCTGGCTGCTTTTGCTGATGTCTCCTGAGCATTCAAAGAGTCTGTGAAAAAAAGGGACAGGTTTTGCAGCTCCTTAATCTGGTACAGTGAAGAGTGCTTTCTAGATGAGTTTCAGATCCCATTTAGCAGAATGCTCAGTCTTAATTTCCGCACGTACCTCCTCTCTCTCTCTCTCTCTCTCTCTCTCTCTCTCTCTCTCTCTCTCTGCCCCTCTTGTTCTCTTGGCTCTTCTGGTACTTTTGTCCTCTGCAAACCCCGTCCACCCCCTGACCACACCAGTTATCTTTTTCAGTGCCCTACTACCATCGGTGTATTTAAAAATCTCTGTGTGGTTTTCTATCTATCTATCTATCTATCTATCTATCTATCTATCTATCTGTCTTCATCTGACATTCTCAAACTGATCTCCCATTTCTACCTTTTCCCTCCAGTCCCATTCTCTTCACTTAGATAATAAAACTGAGTGCTCAACCTGATCTGTGTGTCTTTATTTCATCTTCTCTACAGCACCTAACTTGCCCTGGATCAGGGGTGGGAAACCTTTTTCAGTCCAAGGGCTCAATTGGCTCCAAGCAAGCATGGCAGAGGATGCCTGCCTGCCTGCCTGCCTGCACTGGGTTGGTGGGTGGGGCCACATCCCAGAGTGGACGGGGTCATCCCACTGCTAGCATGTGGCTCCCAGGCAGAATTGTCCAGACCCATACAAAGCACCCTCCTGAAAATGCGTCCCCCTGCACTACAATTAGCCTTTAAAAAACCAAACACAACCTTCTATTGGTAGTGAGCGATGGAGGCTTTTTAACACTGAGTGCTGGGGGAGGTTTGATATTTTTGAGGGGGACTGCAGCATTAGGGAAGGGAGCTTTATCCTTTTCCTCACTGGCAATGATCCCCCCCCCCGGTACTGCCATTTGGTTTTTAAAAAGCCACCACTGCTACCATTGTACACTGATGGGAACCAATTGAGGTTTTTTCAAAGCCTAAATGCAGCAGCGTGGGGAACAGAAAAAATCTCTTATCTCCAGTCAGAATTTCTCCTACCTGGATGGGGAGCTGGAACAGAGTCTGGGGAGAGATTTGCCAGGCTGATGGGGACCAGAGGTTCCCCATCCCTGCTCTAGATATACATACATACATACATACATGCATACATAGAATCAAACAATTCTGGTGCTGCTGTATTTTGACGCAACAGAGTGAATAAAGAAATCAGATGAGGGAAGATCAAATAGGCTGGAACCAGGTAGAAAATGTTTGAATAAGAGATCCTTTTGATTAGGAATCATCGCATAAACAATGGAGTTGAAACATGATGTTCTTCATCCACAAAAACGTTAAGTTTATGTAGCAGTGCTGACCGGATGGATGAGCTTATTGGTAGCAATGCACTTTTAAGTTATGGCAACCCTTTATCACAGCTCCACTCTGTTATATCATTGCCGCTGCAAAAATTGTGCTAGGACTTAAAACGAAGAACCTGATAAATGGGGCTTTAAAGCTCTTAAACAAGCACTGCCATAAAATGCCTGTGGAAATATGCAAATCGCTTTCCCCTTCTGGACACTGATAAACCATCCTATGTACACAGACATACTAAATAACTGTGTAGCCAAACCCCATAACCTTTTTAAAGACCAATAAACAATATCTAGGAAGAGAAGAAAACTGATAGCATCAGATAAATTGTGTGGGTTGTTGCTGCTCTGAATTTATTTGTACGGTGCCATCGGTGGCGTAGGGGTACATCATGACACCCCCAAGGGGAGTTCAAAAATTAAGTCTGCTAGGTTGATCCATATCCACATCAACAAACCAGTCCTGGCATTTCTCATATCTATCAGGAGCAGAACTTTTGTAAAGGTAATGGGTCTTCACTGCCCATTCAAGAACCATGTCACTCCAAAATACTTTGCATAACAACAGAGATAGCTGACCACAACATACTGTTGCTGGGAAAATCCATTTCCCCCAGCTACTGCAAGGACTGCAGCTAAGCTCAGAGAGAACAGGGAATTTGGGGGGTGGGGGTGGCGGCAGATGACATCAGCATCCCTGCTGATAAAAAAAAGTACAGGAACTCATCATGACAGTCCCCCTAGCCACGGCCTGAAAGAGAGTCCAAAAATGCAGGCACCTGTCAGCAAACTAATTCTAGCAGTTTTATCTCCATCAGGAGCAGGTCTTTTGTAAAGCTAATGAGTCTTAATTCAAGACCAAGCTAAGATTAGGGAATAATGTAGGGAACATTCATTCCCCACTAGCTGCTGTGAGAATTCCAGCTAAGCTCAGAGGGAACAGAGAATTATGAGGGGGTGACAGATGGCATTAGTGTCCCTGACAATCAAACTGCGTCCATGGCTCTACTGCACCACTAAGTGCCATTTGTGTTCACGAAGGTTTACACAGCAAGGGATGGATCCAGGATTTGCCTTCCATGGGAGGAAGAGTTCCATTCACAGAAGGGTCCTCTGCCCAATTTGTGGGGATCCCCCCCCCCAGCTCATCCCATTCAGCTGCGTCTCTTGACCCTCTGTGTGACATTTTCAGGGGGCTGCCTTCAGGGGAAGGATGGAGTGGGGAAGTCCACTTCCACCAGTGCAATTGATCCAGCTTCTATCTGGATCCTGTCCTTCCCCAGGTAACTCAAGCCAAACATGAATCCCTGCCTCAAAGAGCTTACAGCCGAATTCTACATGGCGGATGGAGGAGGAGACAAATAAGCTAAAAGTATCCAATGGTACTGACATTTTATTTATTGAGGGATGGACATGAAAATGGCTCACAACAGCCCAATACAACTGTGCACGTTTTAATGCAAGTATGGTATTTGCTTTGTCAGGAAAAAAATATATCAGGAATCTAGCAAAGCCCATAGTTTTGTGGAGGACAAGAATACCTGATCCTCTTACATACACACCAGCACACCCTCCCCCAAAGTTCTTCCTTTCTATTTAAAAAGGGGGGTTCTATCCAACTGTCTTAGGAGGGAAAGGGGAGGGGAAGCTGTTCCTGTCCTGAATCGGTTAACACCTTACTAACCACTTTTCTCCTCCTCCTCCTCCTCCCCCCCCTCTGGAGGGAGCAATCCTATGACCCTTGGACAATGTCTGATGGGCCATAGGATATTTCAGATTCCCAGATCCAAGGTTGGAGATAGCACTCCAACCTCGGAGCTCCGAGCCCCTTCCCCCTCGCAGCCGACACAGAAAGAGTTGCGCGGGCTGCTCTCCGAGGTCAGAAAAGCTATCTCAGAGATGGAGGGAAAGGAGATGTTTCGATGGGCAGGGAGGGGAGGAGATTGGAGTTCTCCTGAAGCCTCTCCAGCCTGCTTCCCTCCCCCTCTGAAATGCTCTAGCTCAGGGCTCTCCAACCTTGGGTCCCCAGATGTTGCTGGACTACAGCTCCCAGAATCCCTTGCCATTAGCCATGCTGGGTGGGTATGCTGGGCTGGGAGCTGTAGGCCAGCAACATCTGGGGACCCAAGGTCGGAGAGCCCTGCTCTAGCTAAACAGACAAAAATGCCCATCTAGCGCAATATGCAGGGTGGGAGGACAGGGAGGTGAAGATCACCTCTGCTTCTCCTCCCACTCTGCATAGGATGACTGTAAGCCCCTGAGTTTGGAGGGTTATGGGCATCGCGATAGGATTGCGATTTATACCCCTGCTTTTCCCCTTCAAAAAGGAATGGCTCAAGGCAGCTTGGAGCAATTTAAAACATTGGAAATATTTTCTTCAACATATTTGAAATGCACCGGACATAATCAAAAGGTTTTTTTTCAGGCACCTAGGAATATTGTCTTCTGTTTTGGGACACATAACATATGTGCCTTTCCCTCTTGCTGTTTTCTTCAAGACAGCTTACAAAATACAAAAAACACATCAAAACAATAGCCAATCATTAAAATATATTTACAGCATGCTAAAAAGCTAAAAGCAGCAAGGAAAAAAACCACAAAGAGCCCAAACTAACAGCCAATAAAGAAAGTTAAGCAGCAAAAGGGTCGAATGCTTTTTAAAAGAGGAATGTCTTCGATTGTCAGCACACCACAGCTATAGAGGAAGGTGACCTAACCCCTTGGGGCAGGAGTTCCACACATGTGGCACCACCACCAAGGAAGCCCTCTCACATGTTGCTACTAACCATGTCTCTGAAGGCCACAACACATGCAAGTGGGGTGCAGCATCTGATCTTAAAGAGTGAGCAGGTTCATAGGTTGTGACAGTCCTTCAGGTAGCCAGGTCCCAAGCAATTTAGAGCTTTAAAGATGATAACCAGCACACCGAATTGCACATGGAAGTGAACTGGCAGCCAGTACAGCAGACACAATGAAGAGGTCACATGATCTCAGCCCTGCACTAGTTGAAATTGCTGAATGGTTTTCAAGGGCAGCCACACAAACAATGTGTTACAGCAGTCCAACTGAGATGTAGCTAATGCAAGTAGGACCATGACCAGGAAATGCCCTGTTCCAGAACCTTCTCTCCAATACCCCTCTGTCCCTCCCTCCCTTCTTTCTTTGGCATGCTATTAATTTTTTCCCAGTTTTGTGGCTCTGCATTGATTCTACTGCTTTTCGCCACTATGACCCCCTATTGAGGCTGTGCAGGAGAAGCGTTTGGTAAATGACCACTTTTGGTTTCTCTGTTCTCAATCTATTGCCCGAATTGCTCTCTTAAAATAAAATAAAATAATAATAATAATAATAATAATAGGAGATATTGACTAACAAAGAATAAGCACAGGGGTTTTTTTTAGTTCAATACGCTGCAGAAACACACACACACACACACACATATAAAAGTATGCTAAGGTCACTGGGACGAATTCAACTCTCAGTAAATCTGAACTAATTTCACTAAGTCAGTGGCGTTTATATTACTTTTTCATAAGAATTAACAGCCACCTGGGGCCTGTTTAAACTTTCCTGGTGTGAAGATAATCCTCTACCTCTACTGTACTCTGAGGAAGCATCTTCCATTATATTGATTCTCTCATTTCCTGCCTTTCAAAGTGATTTTTTTTTTTTTTAATATTACCTCTTTGTAGGACATAAATCTCAGTTGGATGCTGGCAATTCATTCAGTTAAAGTTGGCTCTTCGCCTACAGGCAGTAAGCCTTACCGGCTTCTAGAGTGGAAAACGTACAAACTCAGCGCTGGCACCAGGTTCTGGAGGGCCCTTAAGGAAGACAAACTCAGTGGGGCAGCCCTCTTCAATGAGGGGAATGAGGAGCTGCCACCTGGAGAATTTCGAAGGAGTGGGTTCGTACCCACACTTCCCATGAGCACCTCAGGGAGCATATGCCTGTGTGTGAAATATTTCCTGACTGGAAAGGGGAAATGCTGGAGGTTTGCAGGAAAGTTAGGTCCTGAATCTGAAAATATTTCCTAAAAGCCCGATCCTGTGTAAAACCCACTTAGTTCAATGAGACTTCCTCCTGGCTAAGTGTACATAAGATTGTGGCCTAATATAGAACTTACAAAGCTTCTCTTACGGATTTCCTTCCTGAATTTGCAATCAACAGCATTGTCAGTGCTGCTGACTCCAGGTTTGTTTGGGCAAGACACCCTCAATAGACCTCCTCCCTCAATGAGTCTACATTCTCATCACCACCACCATCACCAGATACTATTGCTCCTAATCCTCTTTGCCATCATTGCTACCACTTGCAGATAGAGAGAGCCAGTGAGCAAGTAGGCAGTGACATCTCCTCCTCCTCCTTCTCAAAACCACTGTTCTCTGGGCCAGAGTGAGAGACAGCTGAATAAGCAGGTTGCAATTATTAAGAGAAGCTACTCCAGGGGGTTCTTGTCAGTGGACCCTACTGGGGTGTGTGTCTTTGGCAGGTGCCCAGCCATACCTACCTTTGACACCAGTCCTGGTTGTCCCTTCAATGTCTGCAATTAGGAGCTGAAATAGACAGGCCTAGTGTGGAGGTAACATTCCTAGGCCCCTAAGCATGGTGAAGAGTTGGAGAGCACCCAGGGATGTTGAAGAGTCCTTGGTGTCGAGTCACGAGTCGAGTCACGAGTCTTTGGACCCAAGTCTTGAGTCCGAGTCCTTGGTCCAAAATGGTGACTCACGAGTCACGAGTGACTCCCAAAGCTGACTCCACGAGTCCCTATTAAAAATCAATGGGATTTCCCCCCAACAAAATAAGACTATTTCAGATGTGTGGCTTAAATAAATTCTAGGCACAAGTGTGCCTTTTTATTTCAAAACTCTGCAACTGATTTTGGCAAGAACAGACCAGGTAGACAAACCCAAAATAACCAGACAGGCAGAGGAGGCTGGGAACCCCAAACAGGCAGGCAGAGGCAGCCAAACCCAAAATGTCTGAAAGGTTGCATTTTAGGAAAATGATTTTAAAAAATAAACTTGCTGTACTTCCTGAAACCTATCCGTGTTGCATTGAAGGAACACGATTTTGGAACACGAGTCCTTGGCCTCGAGTCCCGAGTTGAGTCTTGAGTCCCATTAAAAATATTGGGACTCGAGTGGGACTCGAGTCAGAGGGGGGACTCAGTCTGACTCACAAGTCGAGTCCTGGAGTCCGAGTCCCCATCCCTGAGAGCACCCCATCAGCTGCCCAACCGTGCCTACCCTTGACACCAGCCTGACCATTGTTGGGTATTTTGGATCCCCAAAGACAAATAATTTGCGCTGTAGTGCAGGTGTAGGCAAACATTTTGGGTTGTGGGCACATTTGGCAATTTGAGAAACTGCCCTGGACAACACCACAAAATGATGAGGTGTGGCATGAGAGGTGCTGCAAAGGAAAAGTAGGATGTCCAAGAGACTGATTACAAGGCAGTGGTGGTGGGGTTGGAGCCCCAAGACACTAAACAACTCCTTTGATCCCACAGTTTTCAGCAGCAACAGATACCTATTTCACAGCAATCCCAGCTGCTGGTAAGAAAATGTGTTATTTTAAACACAAACAAACTGGGAGGGGTAGGGCACCTTGCAGGCACCAAGAAAGCTGCCTGGCAGTGAACTGGTGCCTGAAGGCACCGTGTTGGGCTACCCCTGCCATAGTATCTAGATTAGAATGGATGCAGTCCCATTGAAGCAATGGTACCCAAGCGAGATATTCAGCCTATGTATAAGACTGAATAGTGAGCATAGTAAGTCCTACAATGTTCAATGGGGCTTTTTCTCAGGTAGGTGTGCTTGGGAACTGCAGCCTAAGTCAAAGTTTTATTCTTGACTTTTTAACAGGTGTGTGGATCAGGCCACGCACACAAACACATGTTAGAGGATATGGGAAGGAGTCGGTCCTATACTGGTTAGGCTGAAGCAGAGTTTTCCCCCTTATGCACAGCCTGGTTATTGAAACTGGTTGTCACCATGTGGGTTGCTAAACCCTGCTAAAAGGCTCTTAAAAGGAAACAGATTGTCCAAACAAGGTTTAAAACAAATAAAAACATTTATTAGTTTTACTTACCGTCCGTTTATTCATATGCATATGTCCATCATGTTGGAGAGGCAGGCAGAGAGAGAGAGAGAGAGAGAGCGGTCTACAGAGAGGCAAGAAGTAGGGAGGAGGGGTTAGAAAACATGCACCCTGGGGATTGTTCAATTAACCCTTTCCTCCCACTGTAACTAGTGGTTACATTACCTCATTGATTTAAGCAGGCAACATTACAATTTCCATCAACACACACATCTGAGAATCTGTTGCAACTCCTCCTCCTTCTTCACTGACTCAGAGTCTTGGCTCTTCTAAAAGTGTTAACACCATTGCCTCTAAGTCAACTTCTCTCTCTCTCTCTCTGTGCCTATGTTCTTTTTCTCAGTTTCTGCAGTGGTTTTTTTTAAAGCAACCACCCAACTAATCTGACAGTCTCTTCACATACCCTTGAATGATGATTCAGATACCTCCAAAGCTGTTGTTTTCCATTTTTTAAATTAATGTTTCCAAACTCATTCTTCGGTTTTTTTTTTCAAGCTGACAGTCTGCCAACATCATCCTCTAGTGAATTCTAAAAAGATTTGGAGAGCAGGAATCATCCCCAAAATTTGTTGCAGAGAATTTTTAGATCAGATCACTGTCACAGCAAATATTGTACTACCCACATCTCTCTCTATTTTTAAGCAAGCAATGCTAGAAGTCTACAATTAGCTGTTATTGTCCTAGGGCAGGACAGAAAGTAAATCTCCAGATGCTTTGGACTCCCAGCATTCCTCACCATTGGAGATGCTGGCAAAGATTCCTGGGAGTTGAAATCCAAAACTTCTGGAAATCTATCTTCTGCCCACACATCCTTAGGCACAGTCTTATATGGAAGATATGTTGGTTGAGGGACTGATGATTTGGCAGACATTGTGCTATGCCAGCAGAATGCAACATATGGTGCTGCCATACAAAAGATGCCAGCAGAATACTCGATACAGAAGCAGAACATTCCACCAGTGAAGTTGTTGACTGGCAGAGATACACTGGTCAAACAGCTAAAAGGGTCCAGAATTTCCATGGGTCTTTCATTTTAATAGACAGCATCCTCTAGCGCAGGACTCTCCAACCTTGTCCTTGGGTCCCCAGATGTTGCTGGACTACAGCTCCCAGAATCCCTTGCCATTAGCCATGCTGGGTGGGTATGCTGGGAGCTGTAGGCCAGCAACATCTGGGGACCCAAGGTTGGAGAGCCCTGCTCTAGCATCTCCATTTACCTGAAGCTTAGCTTACATACAATCCCCATTGATTCCTTGAGAAAGTGTGCTCTGTTGGTCAGGTCTTAGCATGAAAATTGAACACCTCAAAAATTTGGCATAATACTAGCTTAGTATGTGGGGATTCAGAACAGCCTTGTGCAGTGGAGGTTTATCACCAAGGTAGTTTTAACTCAAAGTCATCGTGAGAATTTTTCACACATCCATGTTATGGGACAAGGCTCATGGTATAGCCAATGTAAGGTCATTACTTGGGGGAGTCATTGCTCTGGTTTCCTATCCTCAGGAGAAAAAAAAACACCACAGCCATTTGTCAGAGTTGGTTTTGAATGTAGAATAGGCAAAATTGGAGCTTGGGTTCTTACATAGCCCACTGCAGCAGGGATACTGCAATTGTCTGAGATCAGTGAGTGATATAATAAGATCTCATAGTTCTCCAAGGACTCTGCATGTGCATTATGATTGTGCTAATATGGCTGCAGACCCTTAATCCACAACTAATTGACACCACTGGAAAGAAAAGCTGAAGACATTTTCATGGCGGTTACTTATTTGCATCTGAAAAGACACCCCCCCCCATGCATCATTAATAGATATGGCATGCTGTGTATGCACAATGAGCCTTGGATTCTGTTGGGAAAGTAGTTACCGGGCATATGAACAATAGTCTTGTTTTAGGTTTCATTATTTTCAGTGTTACTTTTTCTTCTGTAGAAGAAGGCACAGTGGAGATTTGCCACCTTGGCACCTTCAGAGTGTCAAGATGCATTTCATGTAAATTGTCACAATTGGTTCATTATTAGTAGGGCAAAAGTGTGTGTGTGTGTGTGTGTGTGTGTGTGTGTGTGAAATAAGAACAGAAATCTTTTCTTGCTTATATTCAGGCAACTGTACTTAACTGAGATCAGAGACTGGAAGACCAGGGATCTCTGAGCTTGCCAAAATTCTCCGAGCTTCATTTCGAAGGTTGATTTGACTCGCTCCCATTTTTGTTTGCAATCTGTTTTTCGGTTTATTCATACTGGAAAAGAGCACACTTTGAAAAGTAAAAGTGTGCATTTCTGTGTGCATTTTTCAAAATTGTGCACTTTCCCCACATTGACTAAAATGTGAAAATTGGTATTTTTTGAAGGGAGCTTATTTCAAGGTGTGCATTGTAAGGAAATATGCATTTTTTTTTAGTGTGATCTCAAGTTTGATCTCAAAATGTGCAAACATTTTTTGAAAAGATGTGCTCCAGGTACAAATGGGGCACGTTTGGATGATTTGCGAACTGGCACGCAATTCTCGTACATGTAGGGATGTAACCGCTTGCCTCGAGCGGGCGTAGCGGGCCAAAATCGGCCCCACTCACATGCGCCCGAGGCGAGCGGGCCTTACTGGGTCCCAGGCCCTGCTTGCCTCTCTGCAACGAGCCGCCCGCTGCAATGGTCCCATTGCGTCACTTCCGGCTGGCCAGAAGTGACGTGCCGGGACCCCTCACTGCGTCTTTTCCATAGAAACCAGGGCAACAGGGCTTAAAACAGCCCCATTGCCCTGATTTCTACGGAAAAGATGCAGTGCGGAGTCCCGGTGTGCCAGTGCAG
Source organism: Shinisaurus crocodilurus (assembly GCA_021292165.1). NCBI lineage: Eukaryota > Metazoa > Chordata > Lepidosauria > Squamata > Shinisauridae > Shinisaurus > Shinisaurus crocodilurus. The sequence goes on along the minus strand of CM037880.1, from coordinate 124,527,331 downwards.
GGTCCTGGTGCAGCAGCCTCGAGTGGCACGGAGAATCACTCCACGCCACTGAGAATTGAGTAGTGGGGGGGCGCCATGGAGAGGCAAGGTGGGGCGGGGGCCCGCCCAGGTATGTGTACATCGCTAGTTGTTCACCATGGTTTGTTATCTCAGCTGGGTTCAGACAACACGATAACCCATGTTTCAACAACAACCCATGGTTCAATGACAACCTATACTTAACCATTGAGTGTGGGTTATCATGTTGTCTAAACCCAGTCACTGCCAATCAGTGTAGACAGTACTGAGCTACAATTACAGCAAATTCTAGCTGCCTCAAATTGGAGAGGAAAACTCACTGGAATCTAGGGCATTTCATTGTAAATCCAGAAGGTGTCAGGTATGCTGATGGTTGAGCCATACATGCATATATGTCTTCAGGGCTAATGCAGCACAGTGACACACACAGATGTAGTATGTTCATTCAGTTAAAAAAAAAACAACCCAGCCAAACATGTCCCACTCACAACCTTGAATATGAACACAAACTCATTTTTGGGCAACGATTGTAGATTCTTGAGCTTGCAATTGTGTTCACAAAATGCATCTTCTTTTTTTAAAAAATGTGGACTTAAAATGCACCCCCCACCCCCCACCCCCAAGAACACATTTTCATGCTTTAATCAATGAGGGGGAAGTTTGCATTCTTAAAAGAAAAGTGCATGTAGAACATTTCCTGTTTGGAAAAAATAGACGCTCATGGTCAAGAATGAAAACAAGGTGAAACAACCATCAAGGTGGAAAATGGAGAACCTTGTTCTTCCATCCTTATATGCAGCACTGACTGCAACATCCTTAAAGTTTTCCCAAGCCATTGAAGCCACGACAACATCTCAGATTTGATTGTTTCTGGTGGTAGAATCAGGTTTTTAGAATCCAGAATGTGTACAACTCAGCCCATTGGCTCCCATGAAACTACATGAGGGCCAGGAACACCAAGAACTTGAATTGTTGAAGGAACAATCTTTCCAAATATATAAACAACAGATGGTCAATCGTACATTACTGAAGTTGTGCAGTCTGAGCGTCCAGCAATGGGAAGTGGCCACATCATGTGCTTGAGCCACATGGTTCCTCTTTACACACAGAGTAGTGCGTGGGGGAATAATCCACTCTGCTGAAGCAGCTGACCAGCTCTCTCCAGTAATCTTGCTATCAGCCCTGAGATTTTGATGGATGCTGATGTTCACATAATACACAATGGTCTCACTGTTCAACATAGGGAACGGTTGCAATGGATGGAGTAATGCCATAGAAACTGGATAGGCAAGGGAAAGAGCCACAGCTGTGCAGAGACCAGTTAATGTGAAGGACCTTTAATAATAGAAAATATGATTCTGGGGATTTAAACAAAATGTGAATAGTAAAACAGCCACCTGTTAAGTCATATTGATTTCAGCCACACTGGTCTTGGCTTTTTCCCCATAAGTAGTCTAGTGTCCTGCTGCTATGCAATTTCAGATAAAAAATGAAGGGAGAATTACTTTTTAAAGGTACCCACAAATATAGATTCACCTATAATGATGGAAGAGAGGGAGAAAGGGGTCTTGGAAATACTGTAAATGTTGGGATTGGGCCTTGTCTACTCAGTGGAGGGGAAAACACAGTGGAACACCCCTTTGAATTTTTTTTCAAAGCAGGAATAATTGACATCATCTGCCACAGCACTAGAGTAATTGATAGACCCTCCTTGCTATGGCAAGTGAATGCGGTGATAATGAGGCTTTCAAGTTGTTTGTGACAGATTAGCGTAGAGGAGGTCAGAGAATGAGGAAAATAATCCAACCGAGGCTGGATGTTCCTTTCTTTTTCTTTGATGGAGTTCCTCCTTCACTCTAGAAATTTAAATGGTAACACTTCTTTGCAAGATTTTCTAGTTCTAATTACAAGTTAAAGGTTGCATTTCAGAGGGCTCCAGGTCTCTTGTCAAAGCTCAATGTGTACTACAAGTTGAACCTAGCAGTCAGGAGTAAGTGCACATCTGAGTTCAATGGATCTTACTCTCAGGTAACTCTGCATAGGATTGCAGGGAGTCATGACCCATAAAACTAATTGTGAGATTTTATTTATGGTATGCTTGTTGTTTGGATGTGTGTTTTATGATGGAGTTTTTAAGCAGAATATTAGCTCCTTTGACTATAGAAAAGCTCTGTGATTGTATCTCCTGGAGATTGACTATGGATTCTCCTAGAGGATATGATTAGCGGGTGCTCATAATGAACTTCAGCATTTACTACTGCACTACTGTGCTTATTTATACTCAAACAGAAGCCCCCTTCCCCACTAGGGGGAATATTTTCCTAGAGCAGGGGTGGGAAACTGGTGGCCTACCAGATATTTTGGCCTAAAACACCCATCATCCTACGCTATTGGCTGTGCTGGTTAAGATGAATGGGAGTTGTTGGCCAAAACATCTGGAGGGCCACAAATTGCCCACCCCTGTCCTAGAGCTATGTATGTTCAGCAAAGCCAAGCAGAGGCTGGGTGCTTCTTTCCTTTTGGAATGCATAATGTGCCCTCCTCTTGTTCAACCTCTTTGTGGATTTATGATGCTGAGAACTAGGAGGAATTTGTTTCCTGTTTATCTCATAGTTCCTTGGATGTCTCATCACTCCTATCTCGAGTTGTTCCATGGATGGTTTAACTTCAGACTGAAGGTGAGGGGTTTCACTTTTGAAGGCACTCCATGTTAAAAACAACCATCACTACCCTCAAGTAGAAAAGTAGCAGATCACAGAGAGGGCTAGCCTAGGCAAGGGTCTTTATTCCACATATTCTAATTCTGGGGGACCATTCAACAATGTGATCCTGCACTATGAAGAGTGCCGCATGATTTAGCTGAATACCTAGTGGGCTCTTTTCATGACACCGGGGCAAGACTGAGTCATCTCGTTAAAAATATGTTGGCTACAAACTGTGCAATATGGTCAGGCCAGAGAAAAGGAAGTTTTTCTTCACACAATGCATCAATACTAACTCATGGACTGTACCATCATAAGATGTAGAGGGAGCTGCTATCTTGGATGGCTTTTTAAAAGGAGGATGTATATCCGTGACCATTAACCATGACAGGTAAATGCAGCCTCATGTTCAGAGGTACAATGCCTCTGAGTAATGGTTGCCCGGGGCCAGGCTGAGTGCTTGTCAATCATTCCAGTGCCTTTGAACTCATTGGCCAGAACACTGGAAGGTGGAAGTAGATATATTTTTCACTGAGCAGTTGGGTAGAATACTGCCTGCACCCATTTCTGTTTATTTCCACAGAGAAAAAGGCAAGAGAGTTTTAACAATATATTAACATTCAGAGAAGGTGCATGGAATCTCCACTTGGGAACCAGGCCTCAGGCACAGCAGGCCATTCCTTCATGACTATAGTCATGCATAGGAGAACAGGAGATGGTCATCACTAGGAATAGGTTCACACTGTAATGCAAACTTACCATACTCACACTTCCCAAACCTAAACACAAACTGGAACACAAGGACAGCAGATTACCATCAAATCCCATATGTTTCTGAAGTTTGCAATGCAGTCCGCAAAAAAACTGAACCTGCACAAAATGCACACAAAGAGAAAGAATGTGCATTTCACATTCAAAGAATGCACACAAAAAAGCATACATTTTTTAAAAATGTGCACAAAAATGCATCTACTGTATTTGAAAATAAACAAATAAAAATGCCCTATTCACTGGAGAACCACCTTAAAAATGCATGCATTTGCTAAAGTGTGCACAAAAACGTGTACATTTTAAACATGTCTACAAAAATATTTTTTTCTTTTAAAAAATTGTGCATAGAAATCCATGCAAATTTTAGCATGGATGAAAAATACAAAAACAAAAAATTCCAAAGTTGAGGCAGAGATGTGACAGAATGAACTTAAAAGTGCAAAAATGAGTACCTGAGTGAAATCAAGCTGAAGCTTGACAGATTCTCCTACCGCTAGTTATCACCTTCATATTTGTGAAATTTCAGAAGCATTCAGCTAGCCCCTGCTGGAAAAAGAAATTAGCATTCTCCAACCTGGTTCCCTCCCAATGTTTTAGACTCCAGCACCTATCAGCCCCAGCCTGCATGGCCAATGATCAGGGATGATGGGAGTTGTTGTCCAAAATAACTGGAGGGGTCCAGGTTCAGGAAGGCTGGACTAAATGGACCTTTGGTGTGATCCAGCAAGGCAATTCATATATAAATGGGGGCCTTAAAATCTATGCTGTCATTTTAATATACTGGAGCCTGAAGTCTGCTTTAAAAAAATGAAAACAACAACCTATGAAAAATGCACAGCATATCCTGCCTTGTAAGCTTGTCTTTCAGTGAGAGTTGAAAGCCACTACATATGCTATGTAGGGAGTCGGCTAGATGCATGAAAGGAGGTAACAAGAAAGGAAATTTGGAGAATGTTGCTAAAACGACAGTTGCTGTTAATGGCCCAATCACAAAAATTGTCCTTCAAACTGAAGTGTGCAGTAAATAGTAATGAATCGATGTACTTTGTCGGACAGATTTGATTTGTCTAGCAAATCCAAACTGACATATATGCTCATTTACTCGCAGATAGCCTTTTGAAAATGCCATTCCAGCAAAGCATAAAAAAAAGGTTATTTAGATTAGGTGGAGTTGCAAGATGAGTAGCACCTCAAGTTCATTGGCTTACATGCACACTCATTTAATTTCCGTCGCTCCATTACTCGAGGTGAAATTGTCCTTAAAAATAAAAGAAAAACAAAAGAGAAAGAAAGGGGGAGGTGTATGTAAAAGTTGCAAAGGCACATTAAAACAAACATGGGGCCTGGTGTATTGATATCTAGTTTTAGAAAGAGGGGAATGCAGAAAAAGGGAAATGACAAGGATTCTGTACACTTCAAATGGGGTGCAGTAACAGTCAAACTCTGGTGTGTACATTTCCTGGCGTTGAGTGCTGTCCTTGTGTGAAGCTAAGGCAGATAATATGGTGCATACCGTAAATCCATGTAACATAGGAACCCAGCGCATGCATTCTTCCCATTTCGGGCTGTGTGTGGGGGTCACTGGTGACTGGTGGGGTTGTTCACTATGCAGGCAAAACCGCTAGAGGTCAGTGCACAGAGATCAAAGGGGGCAGGGAATTCCCTTCCAAACCTTTAAGCACCCAGAGGTAATGTTGGAGGTAGGGGGCAAAGTGCATGATTGCTGACTGGGGCTGCTGGCATTAACAGGGATGATTAACAGTTGGCATAGATTTCGTAGATCGTAGAGTTGGAAGGGGCCTACAAGGCCATCGAGTCCAACCCCCTGCTCAATGCAGGAAACTAGAGGAGGGGTCTCCCATCCAAGTAATAACCAGGCCTGACCCTGCTTAGCTTTCCACGCTCAGACAAGCTGAGCCAGCCCAGCGTGAGCCACAGGCCTGTCTGCATAGTGCTGGTCGAAGCATCCTGTACCTCCACCTCCTGCTTTCCTCCACTGCACAAGGACAATGCCAGTGCAGTGAAGACACACAACTATACCTGGCCTGAGCACAATTTTTGGACTTAATCCCACAGCATTACAGAGCCATGTAGGGTGACCATGTGTCACACTTACAGAGGACAGGCCTCTATTTGAAGGTGTCCTCTAACTGAAGGGCTGTCAGAAGACGGTCCTCTATTTTTAGGTGCCCTCTGTTTGAAGGGGTGTCAGAGGACAGTCCTCTGTTTTGAAGACATCCTCCATTTGAAGGGCTGTCCAGTCCAGGTCCATTTTAAAGATCAAGAACCCTCAGAAGGAAGAGCTGGCCTTGAAGCTGCCCATCAACCGCACCTGGACAGCAGATTGAGCAAGGCACACAGGTCACCTGGCCACAGTCTTCCACACTATGGTGAGATGTACTGTATTCCTATTTAAAATATAGTCGTTATTTCTAAATTTGCATCTATCCATATAAATCAGCATATGCAAATTTTAGGCAAATCCAAGTACTGCTTTGCCTTCTTTTTTGGGCACACATCTCTTTTTAGTTGATGCATAAATGGCTATCCTAGAGCCATTCTCCTGGCACTGTCCAAAGTCCCTCCTCAGGAGCACTATTTGTGGAGGGTGTATATGTGTATGCAATATTGGTCTCATGCCTTGACCATTACTGTAGTATTTTGTTTCTTGACTCTTTACCCCACCTGAACATTATGTATAATTGCATTTGCACATTGTGTCTCCGACTGCATGTGAGGATTCCTCAGGAGTACACACTGACCCAGTTCACATGATCAAAACAAGCCATCATGGCTTAAATAAGCCACAGTGGCATGTTTTAATCTTCAGCGCATACTGGCATGTGCCGTGTGCCTAATCACCCATCTGGGTGTGGCTTGTCATGTCATCTAAACCCAAGTGGCATGGCTTGTTTGAGCGGGAAACAACTCAGCAACCCATGGGTTGTTGTAGGGTTATTTGAGGGTTCCCCCCCCCTTAAACAAGCCATGACTCCTGGATTTGACACGGCAATTAGGGAAGTGGAGCCCGGCATGCGCTGGTGATTAAATGGCTATCCTAGATAAATTAATGGCTATCCTAGAGCCAGTGTGGCGTAGTGGTGAGAGTGTTGGACTGGGACTCGGGAGATCCGTGTTCTAGTCCCCGCTCGGCCATGAAGCTCACTGGGTGACTTTGGGCCAGTCACTTACTCTCAGCCTAACCTACCTCACAGGGTTGTTGTGAGGATAAAATGGAGAGGAGGAGGATTATGTAAGCCGCCTTGGGTTCCTTGAAGGAAAAAAGGCGGGGTATAAATATAATAAATAAATAAATTAATTAATTAAAACAAGCTGATGGGGATTAAAACAAGCTACTGTAGACTGTTTGATTGTGTGAACTGGCCCACTGAACAACTGTTAAGATAATTAAATAAGCCCTACCAGGACCCTGATAACCTCCTATTTTTGCTACCCATCTGCAAAAACACTGGGTTTATGGAGCACAGGACAGGCCACCATGTACAGCTGATGGGCTGTAATTTGGCTTGACCAGTCACAAGTTGTGCAGGCCTGCTGTACTCACAAACGTATTCACCTACATTTCTTTCAAGGAGTCAGATGGGAAAGCGAGGCAGACCCTTCCTGTGATTGATTTTCTATACCAGCTGTGCAAAATTATAGGTACAGAGTACTGCACTCTGGATGTCCAGCTTCTCCCATGTCCTGAAGAGGACTGCAAGGTGCACAAGACTATGGCTGCCACACAGTGAGCTCAGTGGTGTAATGGAACATGGCTCACAGGGACACAGTGGCAGCACTATTTTTTTATTAGCAGGGATGCTAGCATCATCTGGACTTCCCGGTTCCCTGAACATAGCTGCAATCTTCACAGCAGCTAGGGGGAAATGGATTTCCAAGCAACAATATATTATTGTGAGTTATCCTGTGGCTCACGCTGGCTCAGCTTGTTTGAGCGTGGAAAGCTAAGCAGGGTCAGGCCTAGTTATTACAGTAATACTTTGGATTGCAAGTGACTTGGTTTGAGAGCGTTTTGCAAGACAAGCAAATTTTAAAATATTTATTTAATTTTTTTGACTTGATATACAAGCGACGTCTTGCAATACAAGTACTGTAGTATGGCTTAAATTAAAAATCTCTGTACAAATTTTTTTTGGGGGAATTTCATTTTGATATAAGAGTGTTTTGGATTACAAGCACGTTTCCGGAACGAATTATGCTCTCAAACCAAGGCATGACTGTACTTGGATGGGAGACCCCTCCTCTAGTTTCCTGCATTGAGCAGGGGGTTGGACTCGATGGCCTTGTAGGCCCCTTCTAACTCTGTGATCTATGAATCTATGAATCCCAGCCCTGTTGTAATGTGAAGTATTTTGGGGTGGCCTGGTCTTGAATGGGCAATGAAGACCCACTACCTTTACAGAAGATGTGCTCCTGGTGGAGGTGAAAATGGCTAGACTTGGTTTGTTGATATGGATCAATACAACTGCCTGAATTTTTGGACTCTACATGGGGGCGTGGCTATGTGGACTGTCATGACGAGTGTCTGCACTTCAACATTTACCATGACACCATTGACTGAGCTCACGTATAATGCTACTCATAGAAGCAGGAGCCAGTCATATACTAAACTCAGCACTGGCCAAGTGACAATATTGGTCTTCTTCCTTGGTCACTATTGTAGAATTTTGTTTCTTGGTTCCACTCTTCAGACCACCTGAAAAATTATGTACAATTGCCTTTGTACATACTCATTTATCCCTGCTTACCTTTGCCTCTTGCTTTCACGCCATTTCTCCTTCTGTTGTCCCTCTTCACGGTCAAAATTTTGATTGCAAGCTCTTGGGGGGAGGGACCTGCCTTGTATGTGTGTATGCTTCTTACCCTGTAAAGTACCATATACACTGATGGTGCTACTGCTATTACTAGTACTACCGGCAACATTTACTTATTAAATGGGCAGCGCCATCCAATGTGGCTGCCTGTAACCCTCTGAACTTGGAGGATTGTGGGCATCCAATCAAGGATGAAAGGAGCGCGGAGGCAAAGGTCACTTCTGTGCTCTTTCCGTCCCGCAAAACTTAGACAGCTAATTTTGGCCATCTAAGTGTTTTGCCGTCTGGAGGAGGAAGGGCTGAAGCCCCCTTGGGATACTTCAGAGCCTTAGTTGGCGTGGAAAGAGCTGCGCCAACTTCAAGGGTGAAGGGAGGGCACTCTGAAGTTGGCGTTCTGGCTCCAACCTGGGAACACATTTCCAAGGTTGGAGCTGGAACTCCGACCTTTTTATAGCCGTCTACCAGGGATGGGGACTCGGACTCGAGGACTCGACTCATGAGTCGGACTGAGTCCCCCCTCTGACTCGACTCGGACTTGAGTCCCAATATTTTTAATGGGACTCGAGACTCGACTCGAGACCAAGGACTCTTCAACATCCCTGGGCTGTGCCAGAAGGAGTGGAGAGGAGCGTGATTGCCGGCGAAGAGCGCATGGAAGCGAGGTGTGCCGCTGCTCGGCCACTATGGACGGCGACCAGGAGTGCAGCCCCAACAGTGTGTCAAGATTTATTTTGCTTGATGTGTTGCGTACTTGGGAGAGGCAGAACAAGGGCCTGAGATTACTCTGTGTGGCTGCTCTGAGTGTGAAGTAGCCTTATTTTGTTGGGAAAAAACCCCATTGATTTTAATAGGGACTCGTGGAGTCAGCTTTGGGAGTGACTCGTGACTCGTGACTCGTGAGTCACCATTTTGGACCAAGGACTCGGACTCAGACTCGAGACTCGGGTCCAAAGACTCGTGACTCGACTCGTGACTCGAGACCAAGGACTCTTCAACATCCCTGCCGTCTACACAGAGTCTAGCGGCCATAGGATTGTGCCCTTAGTAAAGAACATTCTAGAAAAGTTTGCACTTGATCCTACTAACTTAACTGGATATAAGTTTTCATGGAATATTTGGCTTCATTTTGACTTTCTTCATGTTCTTCTATGGAACATCGAAGCTACTTTCCTGGGTCATTCCATAAATGGAATCCAATGAACAGATCATCCTACATCCAGAGGTCACACCCTTCCCTTTATCTACTGAAATCACCCCATTGGTGCCAGTGAATTTTAACTGAAAATGTAAAACAAATCAACTTTCTGGGTACCACTTCTCAGAAATTTGCAAAGCATTCAATTATTATGCAGAAGCAGATTCTTGAAAACTTCCAGTTTAGTATTCTCAATATGAGGCAAAAAGCCCTCCCCACTCCCCCCCCACTCCAAACTGGCCCTCTTTTAATTGGCTTATCTAAAAAGAAAAGCCAATACTTTTCAGACAGTTGGCAGTGAAATCCCTCAGGACCTCAGGAAGCATAATTCCCTTTTTAAAATTCTCCACATTTATTAATGACTGAAAAAATAACACTTAAAATGGCTCAGCAGGCCTTCCCTCCTGTGTGTTGTATTCTCATCAGTCTTCACAGCAAACTGCCAGCAAGTCCTCCTAATTTTTATCCAACTGTTAACCTGACTAATCATTAGAAAACCCAGTCTCATACAAATCAACTGTAGCTGAGGAGAGATTCAGAAGCTGGATGGGTTTCACCAAATGTTAATCTGACAGGAAAAGCCAGTATGGCTGCCCTGTCCATTCCCCCTGTGTTTTTGTTTCCCCCTTCCATTCTCACATCTGGAGACCTGCTCTAGGTACATACATATCAGCAAAACTCAAGTTGACTAGTTTTGCTGAATTTCCCCTCAAATCTTGTTCAGGACATATCAGATTGTGAGCTTTGTTTTTTTCTTTTCACATGAAAATGTATGCATATTTTCAGGCATTTTTCCAAGTGTACACATCAACTGTGTGCATTTTTGAAATGTACAATTTATCCCATTGATCCAAAACACAGTTGTGTGCATTTTTGAAAAGTATGCATTCTTTCATGTGCCTTTTTCAAATGTATGCATTTTCCAAACACATTATTTGTATCCCACACATTTTTTTAAATGTATGCATATTCTAAACATATTTGTATTCTGAGCTTGCATCACAAGCTCAGAACTTTATGGACTTTGACCACAGATTGCATTCGAATCTGGGTTTCATAGATCTGATAGAGTTGGAAGGAGCCTACAAGGCTATCGAGTCCAACCCCCTGCTCAATGCAGGAAACTAGAGGAGGGGTCTCCCATCCAAGTAATCACCAGGCCTGACCCTGCTTAGCTTTCCACTCTCAGACAAGCTGAGCCAGCGTGAGCCACAGTTCTGGGAAGTGCAAACTGGGTAAGTCTTGTTCAAAAATGAATTGAAATTAATTTCTCAGGCATCTTTACTGCTTACCACAGCAGGGGCAGAGTGTGTGTATGGCATGACCACAAGAGGGAATGGGCAGGAGGATTTTCGAAGGACCCACATCTGCTTTTGGAGATTTTAAAGGGCGTTGCTCTGTGTCTAGTGTGAAAGAGACAACCCTAGAAATGACAAAAAGCCACCCAACTTTCTTTGTGTTTTAAAACACAGATCTTTCACAACTACACATAAACTTTCTAAGTTTCCCCCCTCACAAATGCATTTCCAAGGAATAGTTAAGGATCTATCTCGCTCTATCCCCATCACCTCATAGGGCTGGCTCACACAGGTACATAACTCTTGTCAGATAGGGCTGGTTCACTTTTTTTTAGTGGGGGCGGGGGTAATTATTTATTGGGAAACACAAATCATATCAAGTAATACATCAGCCAAGATCCCCACCCTCTCCCTTAGGGACATCTTCCAAAATAGTCACAAGATTTTTCCTGGAGAGTCAAGTGGCTACTTGCCTGCATGACTGAGCTATGGCAGACGAAACGCTAAAGGCAGAACCTTCAGGATCGTTGACATCACCTGAGACACAATGCCTTCTAGGGGAAGTGGTTCACAGATACATCTGTGAGTCATTTAGAGTTGTTAAGTAATTAAGCAGTGAGAAATGATGTGAAATGAATTAACCAGCTCCTGGGTGCAGAGATCTTTCAAGGAGGTAGCAGTAAATCTCCGAATAAGCTTCTACTCTCCTAAAAACACACACACCCTGTCTAGCGCTGTCTCGACTCTCTTACTGGCAGCATATTCATTCTCAGTATTAGGTAGGTCAGTGATGCCTGAGCACAGGACATTTAATTAAGGCTCCAAAACTTTAGATAGATCCCTATGCAGCAGAATTAGGACTTATGGCAGGGGCACTGATTGGCACCCCACCAAGCCTATTTTCACTTCAGGTATTACAATGAAATAGGCAACAGCTCAATAATACATTTGTTTAAAAAGAGTAGAGAAAGAGCAAAGGTGGAGGCAGGCTGGTGGGAGTTGGTAGCAGTGCAACCAGTGGCCTGCATGTATAGCATTCCTGGAAAGCCCACTAGGAACAATAATGAGCTGTCTGTACAGTCCACTCACCTTAAAACGCTCACAGATGATGTGGTGAACTTGGCATGTTGGATAACAGCGAGAGCCGAGTTGGTGCGATGGTTCGGGTGGCGGACGAAGACTGAGGAGACCCAGTTTCACATCCCCACTCAGTATTGAAAGCTGACCGGCTGACCTTGGGCCATTCATTATCTCTCACCCTAACCTACCTCGCAGGGTTGTTGTGAGGATAAAAGGGGGGCCATGCATGTATGCTGCCTTGAGCTCCTTGGAGGAAGGATGGGATATAAATGTAATAAATAATCAATATGTCAATAAGGTTAAGTGAAATGAGAGGAACAAAGCTTCTGGCCTAGCTTCTTCCCATACATGTCAGTTTTCTAGGTGCAGGGACAATTTTGTTCAGAGGGCTATTAGTCTCTTACACCTGCTATCTGAAGTGGTAGTCAAGAAATAGGTTTTACCACCTTACCTGCAATTTGTCAGGAGTAGGCCAGTGTTTTCAGTGCTGTTGCAGCTCTGGTTCAGATGAAAGAATATCACCTCACATGAACACCTTATATTATCATGCTGGGCCATGAGTAGGGGTGGTGAATCTGTCAGCTTTGCTTTCTCTTTTTCTCCCAAATATGAAGAACTTTGTGGATTTTTGGGTAAATTGCTATAAAAAATGAACTGAACTGAAATTGTCACCCATCTGCACCAGCCACATTCAGTAGATATATCTGTTCCCAGCATGGGGATGACCCTGTTGTTCTTGCCTGCCATAGAGGTGGCAATCCTAATTAAGAATTCAACATGGCTGAATAAGTAGGGATTCAAACCCAGACTTTTAAGAGCAAAGTGCTCAAAGCGCTAGGCTTTGATGCCCTTACAGCTCCCCAAAGTGGCAACCCAAAAGGGTGAGTCACAGCAGAGCCAGCTCTTATAGGGCTGTTCTCAGAGCAGTCCAAATCACAGGTGAGGTTCTGCCCCAGCCCAGCCCAGCCACAACACAATCTCCAGGTGTAAGCACGCAAGGGAACAAGCTGCCATAGTCAGAAAAAGAAGGCAGGAGGAGCATTAGGTGGGGGTGGAAAAAAGCAAAAAATTAAAATTAAAATGGTACACTTGCTGACAGATGCTTAGCAGATGAAGCAGAGGGTCAGATGTTTCCAGCTGGTCCCACTCTGCTCCGTTGTTATCTCTGCACTGTTCCCAGCAAACCAAAACCACCCCTACCTACACCCTGGCTCAACTTGTGTTTAAGAGAAATGCTGTCTTCACAGCGGAGCAGTCTCCATCTTTGCCGTGGTTTCTGCAGTTGCAGAACCCCTTCTTCAAAACCACCACAATGAGAATGAATTGCAGTAGCTTCACAAGCAACCTCACATGGAGGTGAGTGCTGCTGGGTGATGACTCAGGCACCTGCATGGGGGCTGCCATCACATCTAAAGTAGGCCATAAGGTTCCTTTAAAACAGAGAATGAAGTGTCATCTTTATTTTTAGGTCACTTAAAAGCCTTCTTCTCTCAACATTCTCCATGTTTAACAACTGTCTCTCTTCATGCCTCCCAGCCATGACGACTGACTGAAGGCTAAATTTAGGGATGGGTGAGAATTTATTTGGGTTGGGTTTTTTAAAAATAGGAATTTACAAAAATAAGCTAATTTCTTCATAAGCAAGATGGAAAGAACATGGGTAGGATCTAGACTCTATCATACTTAGAGTAGACCCACTGAAATTAATGGGAGTTAAGTCAGTCATGATGATCTTAAGTCTCATTGATTTCAGTGGGCCTACTACTCTAAGGATGACTAAATCTCGATCCAATCCCTTGAGATTTAAAAAACAAAAAAAAACAAATGTGGGAGAAAGCAAAACTGACAGATTCATTCAACCAGGCAGAGGGTTTCGAATGCTTTTCTCCTGAAAGTTTGACTGTGAATTCAACCATATTTGTGGTAATGAATTAGGGTTGCCATTCTTTTTTCTGTCAGGCTCATCTGGAATACCTACATGGCAAGTAAAAAAATGGGCCTCTCCAGGCTGGGAATAGGTTTACCTATTGAATTTGGCAGGTGTAGAGTGGTGAGAATTTTGTTTGTTTCGTTTTTGATGAGAACTCACCAGCATTTGCAAATTTCTGCATAAATGTGAAGGAAAGAACTTGAGATTAAATCAGAAATCGAATGTGGGAGAAAGCAAAATTGACCGATTTGCCTGTCCCTCCTGAGGGCTCTGTGCGCAATGCTGGCACAATGTGTGCAGAATGCAGTGCAGCTCAGCAAGCTCATATAGCTGAGGGTCCCCGGATGGTGTTGGACTACAGCTCCCACCATCTCTAACCATTGGCCATGCTGGTTGGGGATCATGGAAGCTGTAGTCTTGCAACATTTGGGGACCCAAAGTTGGGAAAGGCTGGCATAGTGGCTAAGAGATGCAGTTGGGAAGCCCACCCCCTCTGGTTTTAAATCCCATCTGTGCCATGAACTCAGTGGGTAGCTGTAGGCAAGTCACTGTTCTTTCATCCTTATCTCCACATCTGCAATATGGAGATAATGATACGAACCCAAGAGGAGCCCTGCTGGATCAGACCAAGAGTCCATCTAGTCCAGCAGGGCCGGTGCAAGGCAGTTTGGTGCCCTAGGCAAGATCAGATATTTAGCGCCCCTCCCTTCCCAATCGAGCCCTCCCTCCCTCCCTCCAGCCCTATGCCCATTATGAAATAAAAGTCAACTGGCAAAACCTAAAAAATTTATTATCATAAACTTGGTAAAATACACATTTTAGCGCTGTATTTTTTTTTCAAGGCGTTTCTGGCGCCCCCTTTAGCCCTGCGCCCTAGGCGGCTGCCTAGTTGGCCTAATGGTAGCACCGGCCCTGTAGTCCAGCATTCTGTTCACACAGTGGCCGACCAGCTGCCCACAGGAAACCCACAAACAGGACATGAGTGCAACAGCACCCTCCTGCCCATGTTCCCCAGCAACTGGTGTACGTAGGCATACTGCCTCTGATACTGGATACTAACCTAACGTATAGGCGTATTGTCAGGATTACTATGATAATGTCTATGGAGTGCTCTGTAAACTCTAAAGTGCTATATAAAGGCTAAATGTTATTATTACTGTTTTGTTTTGGAGGAGGGTGGGTGGCACTTTACAGCAAGCCTTGGAAAACTCATGAGAGGATTGCAAAAAAAGAAGGGGGGGAAAAGCCAATTGCAA
Source organism: Shinisaurus crocodilurus (assembly GCA_021292165.1). NCBI lineage: Eukaryota > Metazoa > Chordata > Lepidosauria > Squamata > Shinisauridae > Shinisaurus > Shinisaurus crocodilurus. The sequence goes on along the minus strand of CM037880.1, from coordinate 124,512,246 downwards.
TCGTGTCCCAAAGTGCCGCTGCTCCTGGGGCTATTTTGACTAACCGCTTAAGTAATGAATCATTTCAGAGCAGGGGAATGGAACACCTATCGAACAGCTTACTAAATGGCACTATGTACTGATTGTGATAAAGGACTGACATACACTTCTTTGACCTGGTCGATTACATACATTGCTCTCTCTTAATGCCCCACCCCCTTCATTTTTAGATAGCAGTGGCTCACTGGTCTCTAAGGACTCTAGTTCAAGCATGAGGAGAGTGCACCATTTCCCTGGTGTTATAAGAACAGGGGAATTGTGCAAATTTATGAGTTTTTGTGAAGCACCCGAGTTGCTTGCAACTGAAACCAGGGATTCCCGATCATCTTGGAGAGAGCTGAGTTATAGACTGAGTAGTATTCATTTATTAGGCTGCAGTGTTTAATCAATTAATTTGTTAGATCAATTCCCTCTTTTCAGATGCTGCGATATGCAAGTACACATCATCTTGGACCATGAAATAATGCTCGTTGAAAGTACTGTTTTCTCCATATGACTCCTTATGCAGATTTACAGTGCAGCCCTACATGTCTCTGGTCAGAAGTACATTTCATTGAGTTCAATGGGGCTTACTCCCAGGTAAGGTTGTATGTGGGATTGCAACCTCAATCAGCTGAAACTAGCACTGAGCTAAAAGTTCTCTATTGAACCCTTGTGGCGGAAACTGGAGGATTTGGGGTGGACAAAAGTTGGAAAAACCACTTGCAAATTTCAGGGGGAGGGGTTGAAAAACTAGTGATTTAAGGGAGAGTGTCAGGCTTATCAGGAAAAGTGTTGAGGATGGCTTCTTTCTTCCTAGCGTAGTTTTGTTGCATCTGCAAGTGGCAGCAGAACACATATTGGATGTCTGGCAGCTGCTATTTTCTCCTCCTTGGAATCAAAGTATTATTTATTAGTTTATTTAAAAAATATATATGCTGTTTTAAAGGGGGGAAAACCCTTTCGTGCCATAGCATCATTCCAGGAGGCACTGAGGAGGGGGGAAATTGATGTATTGAGTGTTCCCATATAGCTGGAATCTCAGAAATTAAACATCAGGGATTAGGTTCACAAGAATCTGCAAGGCCTGTGCTCGGCGAGGTTCTCCATGTTTCACCTCTAAATTCAGTCTGTCTCATTCCCGTTCCCAAATCTGAGCTTCACCACACCCTTCAAACGAGAAAAGTGCCATGCGAGGGCACATTTCTTAAAGCGTGCACCCAAATGCGCAGTTTCTCCCCATCAACTAAAGCAGGAAAGTGTGTGTGTGCGTGCGTGTTTTGAAAATGGTCATTCTTAAAGTATGTATTTTCCTAATGAACATATTTTGAGAGTGCGATCTTAAGTTTGGGAAACTGCCTTCGCATTCACAGGTGTTCTATCAGGGCAAGTCCTAGTCAAAAATGAATCAAAATGAAAATTCTTGCATCTCCTTATCAGCAGCTAGGCTTTCAAAGGCTACCACACTAGATAGGGAGCGGCAAGGAATCTGCTTGGGGGTCAAAATCCAGAGGATTTCATAGATCATAGAGTTGGATTTGCCTGGCTCAGCCTCCCAGATTCCAGCCTGTCCACCCAGCGTTGGCACCGACTCGCTCTGACGCAAGTCGAGCCAGCAGGTGGACTTCTGCTTTTAAAACAGGCTGCTATTTGCACTTTAAAATAATTTTAAAAAAAGGCAGAGCAATGTGCACAAAATATGGCTGCAATTTGCATAAAATATGTCCACAATTTGCATAAATGCAGCTACACACAAATTTTCTTGCCTTTAAATACACACACACACACACACACACACACACATATATATATGCAAATCGCAGCCTGTTTTAAAAGTGGAAGCTGCAACCCCACCCCACCCCAACTCAGTCCGCTTTTGGCCCTCGATTCGGCAAGATGGGCCAAAGTCTGCCGAGTACAAGCAGTTCACTCGAGAGCTTGGATGTCCCTGGTTCCGTGAAGTGTACAGTACAAGTAGGCTTTGGTTCTTCATTCCAAATTGTGCTCTGTCTTGTTGCCAGTCCAGAAGAAGGCCTGGGATAAATTTTACCAGCTTTCCAACCTGGTTCCCTCCAGATGTGTTGGATGAGAACTCCCATCATCCCCAGCCAGCATGTCAATTGGGCCTGGGATGAGGAGAGTAGTACCGGTAGTTGCACCAGGTTGAGGGTGGCTGAACTAGCGTATAATCAGAGTCTTCTGGAACCTTGGCTATGATTAAGGAATAGATTCCTCATACAAGAAGTAAGTTAATACGCACAATTCTTCTCAACGTGACTCTGTGCCATGCTCTCATCAAATAGGGAAAAAAAATATCTCCTGTGTCCTTTAAATACATTTGAGTGGCTCTTGTTAAATCCATTCTACAGTTCTTGCACTCTTCTTTGGTAAAGTAAAAGGATTGTTCCCAGAAAAAGAAGATTTTTATTTAATTTATTTTACCTCTATTTAATTACAGTGTATAAGGCTGCAATCCTATCTTTACTTACCTGGGAGTAAGTCCCATTGAACTCAATGGAGCTTACTTCTGAGTAGATGTGTCTAGTCTTGCACTGTTAATGTATGAAATTAGAGCATTTTGGAAAGTAAAATACAGATGTATTACATATGGATACATAAACCATTTGCTTTCTCTCAGCAGGATTATACATTGAATATGACTTTGAGAATGTCCTGTTTATCTTTGACATACACATAATGACATTTTACTTATGTAGGAGACCATTGCTATTCTTCCTGGAGAATCATACCATTACCTATTAAGGCAATAAGCTATAGTTTTATATGAAGTCATAGACTTTGTGTATGTGTGTGTTATATGAATGGCAAATGTTGGAACTTCTGTATTTTTAGCCTGAATGGGTGTGGGGGGGGGGGGGAGAGAAGCGGAGAAAAATGTGGGAAGTGGAGAGAGCCAGCGAGAGAATTGACTTTCTTTCTTACAGCACAATCCTATAACATGTCTGTTCAAAAGCAAGCCCCACTGAGTTTAATGGGACTTACTCCCAGGAAACTGGGTATAGGATTTCAGCCTTTCAATGCAATCCTATACAGGTCTACTCAGAAGTAAGTCCCACTGATTTCAATGGGATTTACTCCAAGGAAAGTGGGCATAGGATTGCAGCTTTAGTGATTTACTGTGCAACGCCCTATGTGTGTATTCAGTGGAAAGTCTTATTCAGTGGGGTTTACTCCTACATAGATGGGTGGTGGTGATGATTTTATTAGATTTCTTAAAATAAAATTAAAAAGGCTCAAGACAACTGACAACAAATTAAAATGCACAAAATCTAAAACAGCTAAAACAATTCCTGCTAAAATTCAACCACCCCATAATACAACCAAAACACCAGTGAAAACCAAAAGCAACTCAACTGATGCATTAAACAGCCCATCGTATGCCATCAAATGCCTGGGAATGGAAGAAAAAGTCTTAAGCTGGTGCCAAACTGGTGACAATGTTGGTGCCAGGGAGGCCTCGTTGGCTTTGGTACGGGCCTTGTAGCTTTTGTATGCCTGTGAATGCCAGTTGCTGTGGGTGGTGAGGCAAACAACGGGAGGGTGGAAACAGCTCCCTTCATGCCTTGTTTGTGAGCTTCCAAACATGATCCAGCTTGACACAGTTAGGAAAAAAAGAGAAGCTGGCTTACATGGGCATTGATAGTAGTCAGCAAGGGTCTTGGTATGTTCTTAAGGCTGTTGTTGTTGTTGTTGTTTTGTAAAAGTAATTATTCCTTTTTAAGGGATGGTTTACTGTATTTCTTTACTGTTCTATTATATTGCTAATTGCCTTGAACATTCGTTTGGAGAGATGCAAGTTTCATAATCAGATCAGAGCAAGAAGGGTTAAGTCTACGTTTCAGGTGGCTGGAGGTAAAACCAGCAGGGATGGCCACAGAAGGTTTCATAGATTTAATAGATCATAGAGTTGGAAGGAGCCTACAAGGCTATCGAGTCCAACCCCCTGCTCAATGCAGGAAACTAGAGGTGGGGTCTCCCATCCAAGTAATAACCAGGCCTGACCTTGCTTAGTTTTTCACACTCAGACAAGCTGAGCCAACGTAAGCCACAGGCCTGTCAGATAATGGACCAATCTGCCTGTTTGAATGATACACTGATACTCCTTGTATTGTATCCAATGTTAGTCCTACTCAGAGTAAGCCCACTGAAATGAATGGAACATGTTAGATTAACATTTGGATACATCCGCTTGCCACCATCATTGTTCTGCTGAACACTATTATTTCATCCAGGTCAGGACCATTGTTGCTACTAACCCTCTCCAATGGCATATTTACTTCTACGTTAAAGCATAAATGGGGTCTCCCGGAATTGCTTTTACTGGGGGGGGGGGGGGTTAGGATGGCTGCTCTCTGAACACACCTAGTCCCCTGTGATGGATTGAGGCCTACTCAGGCTTAAGTTTGCTGAAGCCTGAAGGCCCAAACACTTCCCTAGATTTGCTGAAGCCTGAAGGCCCAAACACTTCAGGATGGGAGGGGGAGTTTGAGAGTTTTTAGTTTACCCAATAGAAGTTAAGAATTAGATCTCCTGTTCAAAGTCACATGATTATAACCTTCCATTCCTGAGAAAGCTATATATGTGTGGGGTGTGGTCAGCTAGAGCAGAAGCAGAGAGACAGCAGAGAGAGGCTGACTGCAGAGAGAGAGAGAGAGAGGTAGTCTGAAGTTAAGCTAGAGAACCTTGGATTGATTGTTTGTTTGATTTTATCATACTTGCTTTTGAATTATAACCACTCTATTAAGTAATTACCCTAATATAATAAGTAAAGTGCTGTTGTTTACCCTGGTTTGTTGGAGTGACTTATTCACCACGTCTAAAGTCTACACCCATGCTACTGGAAGCAGGCAAAGGATTTGATCTCCTGGAACGGGAGGGGTTTGAGAAGAGGCTGAGATCTTCCAAAGGCAGATCAAGGGGTCCCTGTAGTAGCGGAACCTTGACAGATGGTGGCAGCGGAGCGATCCTGAACAGTGAGATTAAGCACTCCAAACAGTAATTGGGTTTTTTTTACTAACAGAGCTGGCAAAAGCAGTGTATGTTTTAACTTCAGGACTGCGGAATAGGGACCCAGTGAGGCAATTAAAATGAGCCAATACCTCTCTATGAACAAAACTGCCCTGATAGAGCAGTGTAAAAAGGACAATTTGCCATGGGAGGAGAAAACAGCAGAAGAACTGAAAGTTATGCTGATCTCCCAGGCGGCAATAGAAGGAGCTGCACCCTCTAGCCCTAGGGTAGCAGGACCCCAAACAAAAGAATGGGAGCTCCGTGAACAGGAACTGCAGCTAGTGGCAAAGCAGAAGGAAGAAGAGACCAGGTTAGAGTGGGAAAGGCTTCGACTGCAGCAGGAGCAACTTAAAGCCCAAGAAGAACAACGCAGACACGAGGAAAAGGTGCGGCAGGAGCAACTTAAGGCCCAGGAAGAACAACGCAGACACGAGGAAAAGGTGCGGGAAGAGCAACGCAGACATGAGGAAAAGCTGCACCAGGAGAAACTTCAAGCCCAGAAAGAGCAACTTCAAGTCCAGAAAGAGCAACTTCAAGCCCAAGAAGAGCAACGCAGACACGAGGAAAGGATGATGAAATTGAAAGAGGAGCAGCCTGTCAGAGTTACCCCGAAGGACTTCACAGCATGCACCCCAGGAGAAGACCCACAAGTGTTCTTGACCACTTTTGAAAGGGCAGCACAGAAGTGGGGACTGCAGGAGGGTGATTACATGAAGTTTGTGCCTAATTTAATCAAAGGGGAGCTGGCAGAGATTTATAATAGCATGCCAGAGGGGGAGGCTGTTTCCTATGCTCAGTTCAAAGAAACGGTGTTTAAAAGGTTCAGGTTAGGCCCTGAGCACTTTAGGAAAAAGTTCAGAGGGTTAACACCTCAACCTGGTAAATCTATGGTAGAGTTTGCAACAAAAATTAAAAACCTGCTATTAAAATGGGTGGATGAAGCAAAAGCTGACAACAGGGAAAAGGTGCTAGAGCTTATGGCCCTGGATCAGTTTTATTTTCGGTTGCCCAGAGAAATAAAACTGAAGGTTAAGGATAAAGATCCTGAAACTGTAAACCAAGCTGCAGAAATGGCTGACAAACTGATTGAAAACCGGGAAGGGTTAGGCCCCAGGATTGAATCTGAGAAGAAGGGGGGGAAATGGGAAGCCCCAAGTAAAAAGGAGTTCAAAAAACCTCCTTTTGATCCTTCTCACCCCAGAGACCGTGCCTGCTATTCGTGTGGGCAGACAGGCCACATCAGGAGTAGCTGCCCCAAGTTACAAGCAATAACACCAGCTAACCTAGGTAGTCCTAAACCCGAACAAACCAAGCCACCAGTGGTAGCAAGCATAAAAAAACCTTATAATTGTGGATTTGTGATCACCAACAGGGAAGAGGTTAATAATCAGTTTAAAGAACCTGTTTATGTAAAGGATAAGACCATTATGGCGATGTTAGATTCTGGAGCTGATGTTTCTCTGATCCGAGCAGATTTGGTGACACCTGAAGACTTGGTACCAGGAATGTCTATTGAGATCCAGGGAGTGAATGGTCCCTCCTTTGAAGTCCCAGTAGCAAGGTTATCCATAGAATGGAGCGGTCTGTATGAAGTTGGGGTGATGGAACCTCCAACCCAATTTGCCCCTATCATTGTGGGAAAGGATATAATGGGCCCAGAAGCTCAAATATGTGTGGTAACCCGCAAGCAAAAGGAAAGGGAGGAAACTTCAAGACAGGACCAGGTAAAAGCTGATGGGGTAAAAGAAAAGGTACTAGAGGTACAACCCACAGTGATTCCGGAAGGTCCAAAACCAACCCCAGACCCTCCCCAAACCGAAACAGCAGAACAAGCCTCCATGCAACCTGTAGACCTGAAAGCCAGTGAAACAAACGAGGCAGGTGGTTCTGTAGAGGAGAAGGCGCTAGAGACCCCTTTTCCTGATTTAAGAGGAGTAGAGGAATTCAAGCAGGAAGTCCTCAGTGATCCTAGTTTGGAGCCTCTGAAAAGAGTTGCTCTCCCTCAAGAGAGGCCCTTCTCTGAGGAAAGAAGGGAGCAGATTATTTGGGAGAAAGGATTGCTGTATAGGCTGTGGTTACCAAAAACCCAAGAGTTAACCTGGGAACCACTAAAGCAGCTGGTAGTACCTAACCAATTCCGGCTAAGGTTGCTAGAACTAGCCCATGATGTGCCATGCGCAGGGCACTTGGGGAAAAACAAGACTAAACAAAGGCTCATGGCAAACTTCTTTTGGCCTGGAATTGCTAAGCAAGTAGCAGAGTACTGCAGGTCTTGTGGAACCTGTCAGCGTGTGGGGAAGGCAGGGCATCACAGTAAAGCCCCTTTGCAGCCTCTGCCTATTATAGGAGAAGCTTTCTTTAGGGTGGGCATGAATATTGTAGGTTAACGTTTCACAATTCTCTTCTGTAAAAGGGAAATTGTTCCACTTGAGGAGAAGGAAGGGAAGATGTGATGGATTGAGGCCTACTCAGGCTTAAGTTTGCTGAAGCCTGAAGGCCCAAACACTTCCCTAGATTTGCTGAAGCCTGAAGGCCCAAACACTTCAGGATGGGAGGGGGAGTTTGAGAGTTTTTAGTTTACCCAATAGAAGTTAAGAATTAGATCTCCTGTTCAAAGTCACATGATTATAACCTTCCATTCCTGAGAAAGCTATATATGTGTGGGGTGTGGTCAGCTAGAGCAGAAGCAGAGAGACAGCAGAGAGAGGCTGACTGCAGAGAGAGAGAGAGAGGTAGTCTGAAATTAAGCTAGAGAACCTTGGATTGTTTGTTTGTTTGATTTTATCATACTTGCTTTTGAATTATAACCACTCTATTAAGTAATTACCCTAATATAATAAGTAAAGTGCTGTTGTTTACCCTGGTTTGTTGGAGTGACTTATTCACCACGTCTAAAGTCTACACCCATGCTACTGGAAGCAGGCAAAGGATTTGATCTCCTGGAATGGGAGGGGCTTTGAGAAGAGGCAGAGATCTTCCAAAGGCAGATCAAGGGGTCCCTGTAGTAGCGGAACCTTGACATCCCCACACACATATGGGCAGAAGATTGTAAATGACGTGCATAGCACAGCAACAATACTCATTTATGGAGTGACCCTATGTACATTTACTCAGAAGTAAGTCTCGTGCTCAGGAGAGCTTACTCCTTATTAAACCTGTTTAGGATTGCAGCCTTAACCTCTGACCCATGGGGACACTCAGGCTGCAAGTCTATGGTTTCTTTCTTTCCTGAACATGGTGGGACTTACTTCTGAGCAAGCATGTATAGAGCAGGGAGCAGCCGCAGCTCAGTGGCAGAGCACTGGCTTTGCATGCAGAAGGTTCCAGGTTCAATCCCCGGTATCTCCAGGCAGGGCTGGAAAAGCTCCTGCCTGAACCCCTGGAGAGTCATTGCTGCCAGTCAGTCAGTGTCCCCCAAACCAGCCAGGGACTTCCTCTAAGCTATTCACTTGTCAGGAATAGTATTCATATTTTATTACACCTGCAGGACAACAGGGAATTGGAGGTGATAACCTGGTATCTTTAATCTATCACATCAATTAGAAAAATTAGTGGAGGATAAGACGACGAGAGCACAGCTACTATACAGTCAGAAAAGTAATGGCTTAACCCTGCTGTGATCTTGGGACCCACATTCACAGAGAAGGAATGTGCCTGCTGCATCACTGAATGATTCACTGTTCTGGTTTTGCTTCCTTCCCATCAGCCTCCGATGGGGATGGATAATTCTCCTGCATTTCTGTCTCAGATGTGCATTTACAGCACAACCCTATGCATATTTTACATAGAAGCGAGTCCCACTGTGTCCAGTGGACGTATTTCCTAGCGAGTGTGGTTAGGATTGCCGCCATAATCACTCCTAATGTAGAGATGAAACAGAATTGCCATTCCCCATCAGAGGAGGTTGCCTGTTGTATCTTTGAGTCACACTTCTGAACTTGCCTGCTTCCTAACATAATAAAATAAGAAGCTGCCTTATACAAAGTCTCACTATTTGGCAATTTAGCTCAGTTATCTACACCAGGGATGGGCAGAAGGTAGATCTGGATCTACTGGTAGATCTCTGGGTGATTTCCAGTAGATTGGCAAGTATTTCCCACTCTTAACTGTCTGGCAACAGCAACAACAGAATGACTCTCTCCTCCTAAATTATAGTCCTGAAATGAAGAAAGCTTGGAGTAACCAGGAGTGTATTTTTGTGTGGGCTCCATTCAGTTCTGGTGCTCAAAACAAATCCCTGGGCTCAAAAGTCTTTAACGGTAAGTGTATGTCTTTTGCACCAGGCTCCGGTTGGTGGATCTTGGGGGTTTAGTAAAAAAACAAAGTAGATCCTGCAAACAACATGTCTGCCCCTGCCAGTCTACACCAGATGTGGGCAGCCTGCAGCCCCCAATGCCCCCTTTGCAACCCCTTGTAAAGGTTGCCCACCACTGAAGAGCCCTTTGACAGTGTGGGTCCCACCAGATCTGCACTTTCCAAGTGTGCATGTGCGTGTGTGGGAGAGTGAATCAATGAACTGGTGTGTCTGTGCAGGTGAGTGAATAGACGGATATGTGGGGGGCAATGCAGTCCTCAGCGCGAAAAAGGTTGCCCATTCCTGATCTACACTGAGAAGCAGTGGCTCTCCGGGGTTTCAGACAGGAATCTTTTCTAGCCCTACCTGGAGATGTCAGGAATTCAACCTGGGACCTTCTACATGCAAAACATGTGCTCTGCCACTGAGCTACAGCCCTTCTCTTAATGAGGAGCCCTACCCGGAACAGTGATTCATGAAGAAACATAAGGAGGGCTGTCCACTGAGGGTCAGTAATTATTACTTTTAAGGCACAATCCTATGCATGTTTAGACAGAAGAAAGGCCTACAACTCCCAGCATGCCCCAGCCAGCATGGCTGGGTGGGGCATGTTGGGAGCTATAGCCTTTTCACTGTCTAAACATGCATACACATACTGAAGCTAAGCAGGTATGAGCTGGTTCAGTGCTTGGAATGGATGGGTGAGTGCCTGGGCTGCCCACATCTGTTCTCCTGCATTGAGCAGGGGGTTGGACTCGATGGCCTTATAGGACCTTTCCAACTCTACGACTCTATGCTCAAAAGGTTTACCCTTCTATATAAGGGTGGTGACTGGCTCCGCCTTTAGTTCAGAAAAAAACAAACTTGTGCCACAGCTATCCAAGATGTGGGAAACACTGAAACGCTGATTTAGATGCATGATTGTATACATTTATTTATTTATTACATTTATATTCCACCTTCCTTCCATCATGGAACTCAAAGTGGCTACATGCAGTTCCCAGGTGGTCTCCCATCCAAGCACTGACCAGATCCAGCAAGGTGGCTGCCTCATGTGCCTCCAGACCATATCCTGGGATATTGATAGAGAGTGATATTGACATAAATATAAATAAATATTGACATAAATATAAATATTGATATAAATATATTGATATTTTTTTTTACTTCTTTTACTTTACTACCTGTGCATTCTAGATTATTTCCCCCCATCCCCTTCTGCATAATTCATAGTATTTGACAGGGTATAAAATTCTGCCTTTTTCTCACAGATTGTGGTGGGATGCAGCCGAATCCTCCTCAAGCTGGTGCATCTGGAAATGAAAATGTAAACCTTCATGGGACAAATTAGGATGGCAATAATGACAGTAACAATAAAACAAAACACATTATAGAAGGCATGTTTTGGTCTTGTGTCATTGAGCATTACCTTCACTTCACAGATAATGTGTAGGCAGCAACATCCTCTTCCACATATCACTAATCTTTAAGAAGTGCACATGAAACTCAATATTCTCCCCAACCATCTGGCTGCAGAAATCCCAGTTAATAGCGACAGTGGAATCTGAGCTGTGGCAAGTCTCCATCTCAAATCTGGTGGGACCAACATTTCAATCTTGCCTCATAAAGGATGCCGCTGTCCATATCTATTAATGTCAGCAAAAGCACTGCAGCAAATAACCTATTTAGTGTACATCAGACAAAGGCCGCCTTAAGTGGACTGAGACAGGTGTCTGAAATATGACCAAAGCTTATTATATTAGGAGAAGATTCGATGGTGAACTGAGTACTTTAAGTAAAGTGGTCAGCCCAGAAAGAGACTGATTTTCATGTTTAGTTTGTGTGTGTGTGTGTGTGCGCGCGCGCATGTGCGCGCTTTTGTTATAATGGTTCAGGACACTATGCAGCACCTTTGGTCATATATCTGGGACTGGTTCACAAAAGACAAATTCAATTCTCAACTGAGAACATCTATGAACAGTAATCAAAGTTACACACGTTGTACATGTACTGACTTTCATAATTCTTTCTGTGTGCAGAATTTGAAATAAACATCCTTGCTCTAGCACTTGGGGATCATCGGCCTAGAATGATCTCTGCATCAGTGCCATTCTTTTTCTTTAAAACAACCGTCTGCAACCATGGTCTAATTTGCCACACATAAACTTCATGTAATAGCCTCTCTTCTCTTTAGCTGCTAAGAGAAAAGTACAAATTAGGAATAGTTGAATCAGTTTATTTCCAGTCCATGTCAGTTTTCAATCCATTAAAAAAAAAAAAAAAAAAACAGCAGGGAAATTTGCATTAATTTTTGTATGCATTTCCCCAATATATGCCTTTTGTACACAACCAACTCTAAAAATACACATTTTTATATGCAGCTCTCCCTAAAATACACATTTTTGTACACAACTTTGCCGAATATGTGCATTTTTTTCTCAGCCCCTTGGGGAGATATATCTATGGCAGGGCTGGCCCTGCCACTAGGCAGAGTGACGTGGCCACTTCAGGTGGCAGTTCCTGGGGGTGGGGGTTAGCAGCAGCAGCACTGAGTTCTTGGACAGAGCTATGTGTACTGCACAGCTTGGCCTGTACCAGCATTGAAAGAAAATCCACATGCCAGTCCAGCCAGCTTTTGTACATGGAATGGGGTAGGTGGGGGGTCATCTTGTCCTTTGCCTCAGACAGTAAAATGTCCTAGGCCAGCGCTGATATATGGTATGTCCCAGTCATAGACCCAAAACAAGCCATGGGTTTATGTGAGGTTTGTTTAACCCTTGCATGACCCACCCCCGCTGGGTTTGGATGACACGGCAAGCCGCAGTTGCAGCTTGAATATTAAAAATGGCCACCTGTCTGTGCCGCAGCCCAACATGGTTAAATAATAAGCCGTGGTGGGTTGTTTCATCATGTGAATGGGCTCACTGAGTTGTATTTTGGGAGGAGGGGTATGTTATTTTTTTTTTTAGGGCTCTCTTAACTATGAACCTTCCAAACTAGTATCTCCTCAAAACGTAAGCCAAAGTTTTGTGCTAGTTTTGTGCCACAAATCCCAAGTTTTATGCCGCCACCAAAAGTGTGAAAATGACATACCCTTAAGCGGGGCCTGGTGAAGACAAAAGAATCCACATTCTCATATGTCCTCCGAACCTATGCCAAAGTTGTGTGCTAGTTCTGTGCTGTTTTGTGTCACAAATTCTGAGTGGTAAAGTGGGTTGTAACCCATGAAAGCTCATGCTAAAAATATCTCAACAAGTAAATTGAACCCAGACCCATTTTTATCATTCGCCAGGTGCCACCTATGGGTATGTCATTTTCACACTTTTGCTGGTGGCATAAAACTCGGGATTTGTGGCACAAAAGAGCACAAAACTAGTACAAAACATTGGCATGGGTTCTGAGGTGATGTAAGAATGTGGATTTTTTTTAGCATTCACCAGGCCCCGCATAAGGGTATGCAGGAACGGTGCAGGGCTGTTTGGCGCCCTAGGCCAAATTATATTAGCCCCCCCCCCTCGTGCCGTGGGGGGGGCCTCCGGAGCAAAGCAGCCCTGCTTTGCAACACCCCCCACGCGCGTGCGCGACCGCGCGCCCGTCCGCCAACCACCTACCTTCCCACCGCCCACCGCTGCTGGCTGCTGCTGCCGCCGCCTCCTCCTCCTCCGACGCGATGGGACGAAGGTAGGTAGATGGTTGGCGGGCGCGCGCGCGTGGGGGGGGCGGTTGCTGCGGCGGCGGCAGCGGCCGGCAAGCGGGCGGGGAGGAGCGGCGGAGGCGGCAGGCAGGGCAGGAGCGCGCCGGAGGCGAGGAAGGGGCGCAGAGTTTGCGCCCTCTTCCGCCATGCGCCCTAGGCAGCCGCCTGGGTCTGCCTAGCGGTAGCGCCGGCCCTGAGGGTATGTCATTTTCACACTTTTAGTGACAGTACGAGACTGGGGATTTGGGGCACAAAGAAGCACAAAACTTTGGCACAGTTTTGGAGGTGATATGACTATGTTGTTTTTTGCTCCTGAAAGAAAAGGGTTAAACCAACCAGCTCAGCAGATGTGCGGAAATGCCATGGTTTAGATGCGGACTGCTCAGGCACCAAAGCTCACAATACATTCTGAAATTAATTATGAATTTGTAAGATAGCAATTGAAACTTGCTACAAAGGTGAGTGTTACAAATGCACAAGTTTTGACCATTGAGCCAACTAATTAAAAAATTTGGCAGCATCACTATCTCTGATTGGCAAGGATCACCCAATAAAGGAGAAGATAAAATGGCAAACAAAGGGAGAACACTGCGGTTCCAAACAATCACAAATAAATTTTAAAAATGAAAGCTCTTTGGGAGTCTTCACACATACCTAAGCCCTTTTCTGTGCCTTCAAAATTTACAGGTGTTATTTTGGCTTAGACCTGCTTTTTAGGGCATGTGGATAGATAATTTTAGTGAAGGGTGTATATTTGGCCCCTAATTCCATCACTCTCAACCAAAGACTGACATGCTCATTCTGGTGCTCCCAAGCTTTTCAAAATGATTTCTTTACCTGCATCCCTATCAGAACCCCTGATACAGGAATTTTGCAGAGAGGTCTGATAAATCCAACTGTTCTCAGAGGCGGTTTTCAATACTGCTTTGCAGTCAGTGCAATCAATCACTGAAAGGATGAACCAGTTGTATCTCCTGCGAGACAGCGCCAGAGTCCCAGGGCCAGACACCATGCTAATGAAATAAACAATGAGAAACACAGGAAAGTAAAGTGGACTGAAATTGGTTTCTTCAGCCTGTAATCAGACCTGACCGGCAAAAAATGAGTTCTCAGTAAAGGAGTCAAGTCCGTGGCTTAATCCCAGATGTGTTGAAGACCTAATACTGCTTTATTGCACATGATCAGTAACATCCCTTTTCGATTGGTGCTGACAGAATGAAACTGATCATGGCAAGAGGCAGCTGATATCCAGGCCAAGCCAGTCTTTAGGGGAAGAGTGCTTCCCCTTTCAGATTAAAGCTTTCACCATTGTATCTGTGTCTTGTCCCATCATGATTTATTTCAGTTCTTTCCATAGGCTGTAGGAAATTCATTGGGACAATTCCCTTTGGAGGGGAGAACTTTAACTCAAAACAATGGAAGTTTTCCCATTTACATGAACTACCGGTACTTCTAAAATGGATAAATAAGCACATCTGATTACAAGGACCAGATGTTTATATAAAGCAGGGGTGGGAAACTTCTTTCATCCTGAGGGCCAAATTCAATTTCACAGATGCTCTAAGGCTGAAAGGGGTTCCCCACTCCTTTTTCCAGTAATGGGCAGGCCTGAAAGCAAAAGGAGTGGGCCAAAAATACAAAAAAAATACCAGTCTATTGTAGCTTACAGCAATTTTAGTCAAAATTGCTCCCAGGACAAATAGAGGTGGTAAGAAAGTCCTTGCCCTTTGGCTTGCAACCTGAAAGACATGACACACAAGGCAAAAGGGATGGGGAGGGAGGAGGAAAATGCAACTTCAGGCACCAGTTCTTCAAGTTACCCTTCTTATTGTGACCAGCTGGGGCAGAAACAGTTTCGTTAGCATGGTGGAACAGCTTTCAGCTAGGTGACATCTAGGGATATCAGAGAAATCTGCAAGGGACTCAAATGAGCGTGAATTTCTAAGAATCTGACCCGCAGATTCCGCAGCGGACCAGCTTTTCCTGAGTCGCACAGATTTTGCAGACTTGCAGACCATTTGTTTATTTCACATAATTATACACAAATTTAGTTGTAGAAAAATACATTAAATAGACCAAAAATGTGCATTTTCCCCATAGGCTAAAGTGTGAAAATATGCATTTTGGGAGGATTGCTGTATTTTTGGTGGGATTCTTGCATTTTTGGAGTGCAATAATGCGCAACTCTGAATCTGCACAAATGCGTATTCTATGAATGATGGAATGAAAGGTGCCTGGCAATCTGCGAAGCATAGACAGAAAGGGTTTTGCAGCATCCATACATCCTAGTAGTGATGGCTGGGGAGAGCAAAAGGCAGCTGATCTTTCAGAGGGGGCAATGGAATATCTCTACTTCTCTTCTCCCCCTCTTTTATATCAGCTGCTTCCTTTATACCATCTCAAGTGTCATGGTTTCCTTCAAAGAATCCTGGGGGTTGCAGTCTGATAAGGTGTTGAGAACACTGTTAGAAATCCCTAACCCAACTCCCACTCTACAGAACTTCACTCTCAGGTTTCCCTAGGGAAACAGAATGACTAAAATCAGTTTACCTTGCAGGCATGGATATGTCCTATGTAAAAATCCATGTACTTATGCAGTGGTTGAAAAAGAATTACAAGAGTGCCCCAGCTGGCAAAGACTATTCTAGTTCCAACGCAACAGGCAACTGCAGAGACAAATGCCATAGATGCTGTTGTTGCTTAACATTGATTTATGTTAAGAGTTTCTTGGGCTATCTTTTCTTTCTGCCTGACACATTGGCCTTCAAAGCTTTGATCAGCTGAAAACATGTTATACATACAGGTGGAATTGTAATGTGCACAGAAAGGGCTTTGGAAGGACCCAGGGCTGATGGGAAACAGGATGTGAGTTTCAATTTGAGTGAACTAACGAAGCAGAATAGAGATAATAGCAAACTTTGTTTTCTGGATTAGGACAGCAAATCAACTTCCTTCTGGGAAAAGCAAGTGATCAGCAAGCTGAGCACGCACACGTACACGCACACACCTCAATCCATTGTGCTTCAAGAATGCCAAAGCTATATTAGCCCAGTACCTCCAAATGCAGCCAGTTTGAACAGCACCTGTGGTGCTCTTCAGATTTAGGATGGGGAAAAGGGGAGAGATTCATAATAAGGTTCAAAGGTCTGCTCTTGGATAGAGGAAAAAAGAAAAAGACTATGTTGCAAGAACAACAAATAGGCAATGCATTTTAAAACAAAGATTTATCATGGTTATTTTCTTTTATGTACCTCATGATAATTACAGCAGTGTAATCAACACAGATCAGGGTATTTTTTAAAAGCATTTTGTAGCTGTGTGAAGCATATCTAGAATAAAGGTGCTCCTCCCTCGCCACAAGTAAAAACATTAAGACATAAAAACATCACTCCAGACAAAGCAACATTCTTCTGGTATATAGGTATATTTATGATATATGATACACAGACTTCAAGTATGCATGAGAGTAAGTGGCTGGCCCAAAGTCACCCAGCGAGCTTCATGGCCAAATAGGGAGTAGAACTTGGTTCTCCTGAGTCCCAGTCCGACACTTTAACCACTAGACCACGCTGGCTCTCAGCTGGCACTTTTTGGGAGAAATATTTATTATCCCTTACCTTTGTCACTGTTACAGTACCCCCCTCCATTGTTTTCTTTCTGGAAGCTTATTGTCTGGCCCTTGGGCTGAAGAGGTTCCTTAACTGTACGGCTGACATAGTACCTGTGCTTTTCAATACCTCCCTTTCCATGAACAGAAAAGGAAAACACATTGTGTGGTTTCTTCGAAAATATATTCATGGAGCTCTCCTCTTAATCATGATATTTTATAGTCTAAATCAAATCTAAATTTGTATTTTCTCCCCCGTGCTCCAGCAATTTATACATATATATTTTTTTGCTCTGCCGGCATACTTGTAATTAGAAAGTGACTTATGAAACTGAACACCACAAACAACACACCCACCCACTTTGGGAACCAAACACAGGAGTTGAGATGATAATAGCACAGTGTCAAAACAGTAAGATTTCCTCTTACAATTACTCCCAATGTCTTTTAATAGATAGTTACAATTTCTGGCCATATTTTAGATTCAAAGCATGTACAGGAAACAATTAAACGCGTGCGCGCACGTACACACACACACACAATTCCAGAATATTTTATGCAAGCCGTGATTTATTCATTCAAAACAAAAACTTCACCCTTTCTCTTGCATCCTGCTAAGGAGCTACAGGAGGAACCATAGAAAAGGTAGAATTTAGCATGTCAGATTACCTTGCCAGATATAGAAATCCTGCTAAACATTCTGCTTCCCTGCAGGGCTTTAGGGCGTGCTTAAATCAGACAAGTGTTCAAAGTTATCCCGTCAGGTTATCTGCCACACAATGCATTCCGTGGGAGAGACTGCCCTTGAGGGAAAACCTGTCTCTAAAGCAGTTTACAAACTGATCTAACAATTTGGTTTAAAATCACAGACATAATACATAATTCTTGGGTTCCTGCACTTTTGTGTGTGTTGAGGACTCAAGAATAATAATGCCATGGGACTCAAGTTTGGAAATGCAGGTAATTCCACTTCCGTGAATTCTTATTCCAAGGCCAAGAGTCATTATGATTCAGCAAAGAATCACATTTGTTTGAAAACTTGAGGGATTAAAGTGTCTACTGGGATGAGGCTGTGCATGTTGGCTCTGCCCCCTACATGTCCAGGTGCACCAGCTCCAGCCCCTCAGTTCAGACCTATATACCATTGGAATCAGTGGAACTAAAGTGCATAGTTCAATGGAGTTAATTTATTAACAGCCGTCTGGGCCACTCATAGTCTCATTACTACATGAAGTCATGTACCTCTCATTGCCATCTACTAGTCCCAGGATGTGGTGAAACTCTTGAGCAGGTGTTTGGGGTATGTTTGCTGAAAGCAAACAAGCTTGAACACAGGTAGCGCTCTCTGTGTGATCGCGAACCCTGTCTTATCAGGGTTCCTAATTGCGCAAAGAGTTCTACTGATGTTGAAGGACGTGCGAGTAGAACTCCCTCTTAACCATTTAAAATGGCAACATTTAAACTGAGGGGGGCAGGGCCAGCACACCCAGAGATGTAGTGGGCCTGGCCAGGTTGCAGGACCCTGTCCCTGTACCCACTTTAAAGCCTTACACTCTCAAGCAAACAAATGAACAGGGCTGATGTTGTGTTTGGATCTTGGATATAGGCCCCTGCTGAACTAGTCTGTGAACTCATTGAGTGGCCTTGGGCCAATCACTTGTTCTCAGCACCAGTTCCTCTTCTGTAAAATGGGTATGATCAAAACCTACTTGACAGGCTCATTGTGAGAAAAAATAAGGTCATGGCTCCATTAAAATTTCGGGGGAGTGGATAGCTCATGTGAAATTTTTGCACAAGTTCAAAAATCCTTCCCTGTCTCTCAAAATCTATGAGCAAATATTCAAGGGTCCCTGATTGTTGCAGATGGCCTCTGCTTGAACCTAATTTTTCAACTGTTTTACAACATTTTAAGCTATTCCATGATTCATGTATTTCTTACCACTAGGTAATAGCTGCTACAAATAATTCTGTTACCTAATAATCAAGTCCCCTATCTAAATACTACTACTTCCAACATTGTACAATCTACCTTTCCTATATTAATACAACCCACTTCCAAGAAATTTACTACTACTAGATTCATTTTAAACGTCCAACTGTTACATGATTACATCTAAGATAAAGCTGGGTCCACAGAAATCACTTTACTCTTCCTTTCTGACTGAAAGTGATCAATACACAATTGGCTTTCATCGGACATAGAAATATAAATAATCTGATCTGTGCAAAAAATAAAAAAGAAACAACCAGTGGTAATTAATATTCTCCTGTTGTAAAACTACCATCTCATGTGGATCTGATGTCAGTCACCACAGTCATGAGACTAGGACCAAAGTTTCTAGTCCTCAATGTAGTGTGTGTTCATGCACACATGCACATGCACATATGTGTAAAAGCAGAAAAAAATAATTGAGTGTAGTGTAGCAATCAGTGCTTAACAAAAATTCACAAGCAATTTTCTTTCCACTGAAGAAAATCCTGTTTGTGCCACTGTGTACCTCTTTCCGGCTGAACCTCTCGGTTTGCAGTATGAATCTAATGAAGTCATTTGTCACTGGACAAGTTTGCAACTCACGGATGCTGGTGTGCTCTTTCTTCCTTTAAGTTCCCTGAGCCACAAAGTCCAACATCTGATATTTTCTTCATCTATCCTATCAAGCTCTCAATCAGAGAGAGAGAGAGAGAGAGAGAGAGGAGTGTGAGGGAGTTGATAGAAGCACAACAGCAGCAAAAAAAAAACCCCACTGAGCTCATACATCTCCCAGGGTAGAAAGGACAGGGCGATGTAGACAGAAAATGTCAGATAATTTTCTTTTTCATGCATCTGGCATAGTTTATGATCTGTGGTTTAGCTCGACATGATCTCCAAGAGTTCCAGGCATGTGGCATTTCCAGGAATATAAATGTGTAGCTCCAAGGCCCCTCTATCTGCAACTTTCTTTTGGGCCACATCCATCAGAAATAAATGTATTCTTCCAACCCAGGCAACCTCTGGGGGCTCATTAGTGATACAGAGTTCTAATTCTGATCTGATTTGCATCTGCAACTGATTGCTCATTTCTTGGCAAGCAGAGCTATCCAGCAAGAGGTCACCGTGTTACAAGCGGGCAGAGAGTCCCCTTTTCCATTGTCCTAGATTTTGGGTCCTATCAAAATGCTGTTGGGCAACATAAGGAAGGAAAAGTATCTTGGCCTGCCAACAAGTTTTTGGCTTTCGCCTTCCGTTCTCCAGGCTGAAACTGTACAGCATGCGCGACAGGCCCCATCTAAATCTGCCAAGTGACTGGACAAGAGGCTACTGAAAGGCTCTGTCAGCCTTGAAGATGAAATAGCATCATTTGCCATATGGCTAAGGGTAAAATCCTATGCATGTTTAGACAGAAAAAAGTCCTACAATTCCCAGCATGCTCCAGCCAGCATAGCTGACTCTGCTGACACCACAGCCACAGCCAGGGAAGGGGAGGGAGGAAGAGACCAGTTTGTTTATTATTAATACATTTATATCACACCTTTTTTCCCCTGTTGCAAGAAACCCAAGGCAGCATAGATGATCCTCCTCCTCCTCTCCATTATATCCTCACAGCAACCCCGTGAGGTAGGTTAGGCTGAGAGTCAGTGACTAGCCCAAAGTCACCCAGTGAGCTTCATGGGTGAGTAGGGGCTAGAACTCAGATCTCCTGAGTCCCAACCCACTACACCACTGGTTGTCTTACCTGTTGTGGCATCCAGGTAAGGAATGGATGTTTGGAGTGTTGAGGCTGAGGGTAGGGATGGAGGCCCACAGGGAGGTTGACGGTATCATCAGGAGTACAGAGGTTTCCAAAAATGGCTTGTACAGTAATTGGCTTCGGAAATAACCAAGCAATTTCCCTACTATTTAGGAAAACTGCTTGGTTAGTCGAGCTCAGGGGGATTCTCCCATCATTAGTTGCTAGGAATGCAAATAGGTCTGAGATAAAAGTGGTGACTACAGTGATGGCTGCTGGTGTCAGAAGGCATCCTTACAGCAGGAGAAAACAGTGCTATGTTTCTATGCTATTAGTATTTCTAGGAGGAAGGGATATTTGAAGAGCTCTCCACCAGGTAAAAGGTTGAAGGCTCCCCCAATCACAGTCTCTAAGCCATCCCACCTCCTCAGCTGACATATTGTACTTCGGGGCGGGGGGATGGAAGAATCTGTCAATGTCAGTTTCTCTTACTTTCTCATTTTTTTTCCATTCTTAAGTTCAGTTTGTCCCAAACTTTGAGTTTCTTTTTTTTTAATTTGTGGGAAAATTTTTGAGCACAATTCTCTTAATACACGCATTTTTGTATGCTTAAAAAAAATAAAATAAAATCTAACATACACATTTGTTGCAAGCACTTTTCCTAATAGAATGCAGTTTTGAACATTATTTCCCCTAAGATACTCATTTTTTGTATGCATTTTTTTGACCGGAGCAGTGCAAATTTCGAAGGGTAATTCCAGTTCACATAGTGTTTGGAAAGTATGAAATTAAAATGCAAACTGAGCAAATTTCTCTTCCCCCCCCCCATCCACACTGGCATAGCATTTCAGGAGAAGAGAGATGGACAGACTTTGAGAGGTATGTAATTGTAACAATATTACAGAGAATTGGGTCCTGCCTAAAATAAGAGCAGTTAAACCATCTCTCCTCTATTTCTCTGAAGTCCTCTGTGCTCTAATAGGTTTCCAATACCACTGCCATCTTGCCAACTTGCTGTTATTTATAATCAGGGCTTTTTTTCTGGTGGAACTCACCGGAACTGAGTTCCAGCACCTTTTCTTCTATTAATTGCATTACAAAGAGGGGGATGGGATGCCCACATCCATCTGCTTAAGTGACATTGCTACACCACCTACCGATAACCCTTCCTCCTTAGGGAGGACTGCTATGTTGAATCACCGGAATGATCAAATACAGGGTGCACTGCTACTGGATGATGAGGTCCCTCCCCTCCAAACTTCAGATTCTATGCATAACGTCCCAACTGTTTCATTCATCTCCAAACCAACATTAACTGAAGGATGCAGTGACTATGAGATAGACCTACATTCCGTTTGTAATGATCCTCCTCTTACTGACTCTGAGTACTCAATAACTCTGGCCCAAGAAATACGTGAAGCCCTCTATAAAGAAAGTACAACACAGGTTGATTCCACCCAGCAGCATCAACTGCAACCCTGCTCGCATCTGACTTCCAATCGGAATCAAACTATTGATTTGGACTGACAGAGTCGAGGGATACCTCACTCTCTCATTAAGTTTCTCTCATGGAATATCGCTGGGTGGAAATCCAAATACAGAAACCTTGATTTTTTGGCTTATCTATCTGGCTTTGATATAATTTTACTCCAAGAGACATGGTCCACTGATCATATTTATGTAAATGGTTTTGTGACATTCTGTCTGCCTGCTCTTCCCTCTAGAGGGAAGGGCAGGGCCAGCCAAGGTTTGGGCTTCCTTATCTCCTCCGCTCTGGACATTTCAATCACAGAGCTACCCAGCTGCGAATCGTTTGTGTCAGCACTGGTTTTGGAAATAAGGGCTCACCACTTGTCACTACTTTTGCTTAACGTGTACCTAGCCCCTGTGGCCTGTAAGGAGGATGCTAAGGCAAACTGGCTCAAAGTGGAATGCTATTTTATGGAGCTGCTTGCTAAATTTCCCTGTGCTTTGCCAATTCTTGCTGGTGACTTCAATGCAAGGATTGGGTCCCATTCTCAGGATCCCAATTTGCTTGGCTCCTGTTCTGTCAATCTGGGCGAATATACGGGTAGCTTGCGCCACTCCAAAGATAGACATGTTAATCCTGCTGGGATTGGTCTGCTCCAATTTGTTTCAAAATATGAATTGTGTATTCTGAATGGTTCTAATGCCAATGATGCTTGGGGTGAATACACATTTATCTCCTCCAGAGGTTCGAGTGTTGTCGACTACTTTTTGGTTCATAAGGAATTAGAGAATATGTGTTGTAATTTTAGAATTGGTGATCGCACTGATAGTGACCATCTCCCAGTGGAGCTATCCTTTGTGATTCCTAGTGCTATTAAGCTAAGTATACAACACCTCTCTTCTAACCTTTTTATTTCTGGTAGCTCCAAAAAGATTAAATGGTCCAGGTCTACAGCTGAGGCTTTTCAGAGGTTTATTGACTGCCCTCACACAATAGCTGCTCTTAGACAAATTACTGTTGATACTTCCCCTGAGGAGGGTATCCTAAATTTTGAGTCAGTAATTAAAAATATGCACTCTCATCTTCAAACTACTGTTTGCCCCTCGAACCACTTAAAACCTTCAAAAAGTTGGTTTGATGGAGAGTGTGCCAGTCTTCGGAGGAGAATCCATTCTGTGTATAGTTTCTATCGTGTAAACAACGAACGTCAAGTACCTCATTCCTATTATGAGCTAAAGAAAGAATATAAGAATCTCTTGGCACGGAAAAAAAGAGAGGCTGTTAAAGAATCTTGGCAGATGTTAATTTCAGCATCCCTTACCCGTAATTCCAGAACCTTTTGGAAATTGGTCTCTGGCGCTTTAAGTCATAGTACTGGATCTCCTGATTGTCATATCCCAGCAAATGTTTGGGAAGACCATTTTCGTTCAATTTTTAATAACCCCAATTCTGTTGTTTCTAACTCTACCCCTCATTTAACATCTGACATCCCAGACTGGCCTTCAGTTGAGTCAAGCAGTGTAGAGGAACTGTTACTCCAACTAAAACCAGGCAAGGCTCCGGGACCTGATGGTATTCCGTCTGAGCTTTTGAAGTGTAACATCAGTTGGTGGGCCCCTCTATTAGCTACTCTTTTCTCCCTAATAAACAAATCTGGTGTAATCCCTGGGGTCTGGCTAAAGGCTTTTATCATACCAATACATAAGAAAGGGCCCAAAGATGACCCAAATAATTATCGGCCTATAAGCTTGCTTTCTATAGTGGGGAAAGTATATGCAAATTATTTGTGCCTTAAATTGAAAGCCTGGATCAATGACCATGATATCTTAGGGGAGGAGCAAATTGGGTTTCAATCTGGCCACTCTACTTTTGATCACTGTTTGGTTCTGTCCCATTTAATACACAAATACTCCACCCCAAAAGGAGGCAAATTATTCACTGCTTTTATTGATCTAAAGTCTGCTTTTGATTCTATATCCCGTGACCTCCTTTGGAGCAAATTGGAACAGCTCTCTATTGATAGGAGGTTATTGTTTCTAATCCGTACCCTACATCAAAACTCATCTGCCCAGGTGCGCTGTAGTAACTATGGCCATTTCTCTCAGGAGATTTTCTCCTCTCGTGGTGTTAGACAAGGCTGTGTTCTTGCTCCCACTTTATTCAATCTGTACCTGGCTGATCTTCCCACCCACCTACGGTCAATAGCCTCCCACCCTCCTAAGATTTGCTCCACAAGAATATTTATCCTCCTCTATGCAGATGATGCCGTTTTAATTTCGCAGACACGACTAGGTCTCAAGCGTTTACTATCTGGATTTGCTGGGTTTTGTAATAAAAATCTTTTAACAATTAACTACTCCAAATCTAAAGTTATGGTATTTGCAAGGAGGAAGGTTAGATACTCTTGGTTCATGGATAATAGCAGGCTTTATCAAGTTGACTCCTACAAATATCTGGGTATTTGGTTTCACGAGGCAACAAACTGGAGAGTTCAGGCAAGACGTGCAAAGGTTAAAGCTGAACAAAATTTGGGTGCTATATTACGGTTCTTTTTTACTAAAGGTGGGAATTTCATTCCAGCTGCTACCCGTGTTTTTCAAGCCAAAATAGTATCTCAGATTCTTTTCGGAGCCCCTATCTGGTTCCCTGGCCTTAAAGACTCTCTTGAAGGTGTTCAATCCTACTTTCTAAGAGCGATATTTGGCATGCCCAAGTGTGTGGCTAGTGCTGTTCTCTATCTGGAAGCTGGCCTTAATTCTCTTGGCTGTATGGCTTGGATACATTCTATTCACTTTTGGCTTCGCTGCTATTCTCTGCTTAAGCTTAACTCTTTTGCATTCCAGGTGATGTTAGATTCCCATGTGTCTGCTTGGAACAAGGCAGTGGTGGAAAGGGTTGTCTCAGCCGGGCTGTCACCCTCCTACTTGTTATCCATGCCTTGGGAGAAAGCTAAATTTCTTGTTAAGCAAAGATTAATTGACATCGACTTCCAAGAGCTCCATGGAGCGGCTCAGGGCCCATGCTCCCCCTTGTCGATGGGTCTGTCAGACCTTTACTCTACAAATGGGATGCTATACTTAGATTGGTTATCTATTCCAAAATATAGGAGAGCGTTTTCCTTGGCTCGATTTAATGTTCTACCCTCCAAACTTTTGGATGGTAGATTCAATAAAATCCCAATGGAAAACAGGTGTTGCCCCTGCAATAATGAGGAGGTGGAAACTGTTGGTCATGTCCTTTTTAATTGCAGCTTCTATCGAGGGGCTAGAGAAAACATAATACATCCAATCACCCAGACTTTCCCTGGACGATCCTCAGAGTTTCTTTTGTCCACTCTGCTTGATGGCTCAGATAGCTCAATTACCAAGAAAGTTGCAAAATTTTTGAATATTGCTATTGTGACTAGGCCTTTTATGCTTGTCTGATTCTGTTTTTATTTATTTTTTTTTCTAAGTTTTTATTTGAGTGTATAAATAAGAGCTGGTGTATCTTGTTTGTATGTATTGTTTTACGTATTGGTGTGGTCGGTAGACCGTAAATAAAATATTCATTACAATTTAATCGCCATCTACTCCCGAGGAAATGTAATCCAAGAGTTCCGGTACCCTTTTCTCCAGAAAAAAAGCACTGTTTATAATTAAGATACTACTTAGCTTTGCATTGTTAAATATTAAAGGGCCAGGGTTTCATCAAGTTACATGGGCATCAGCTTTCTGTTCGAGACTAAGAACACACTTCTGTCAAACATCAGGCTTTGTTTTATGGGACTTGAACAGCCAGATCATGAAAAGCAGATTTTCCACACTGGAATATAAATCTGAGACACTGAGTGCAAGCAAGAAAGATAGCTGAAAGCTGGCCTCCTGCCTTACACTAAGTTTGTTCTCGGCATGGCAAAATGTTGACAGAGGTTCTATATTAAAGTCATGACCGGTCTACTGAAGAAAATCATTTTGCTTTGAATAAACATTGTCAGAACCCAGAGTGAGAGCAGTTTTCTCACTTAAACATCAGACAGTTCTTGGCATGGAACCGCTGTTCCAAAAGGAATCTTGATTCATTTGTTCTTTATTTTAACTTTTAGTCACTAATTAGGCTTTATAATCCTGCCACAATTATATGGAAACAATGGCCTCGCCTGTGTGATATAGTTGGTAATGGAAAATTCTACTTAGAACTTTGTTTATAGAGCTCAGAAATTACACGTTTTGTTGGTACAAAACATTCAGTTATATTAATTCATGTTTGCATTGGCAGTATTTTAGAAGCCGTTCACATTCTGCAGGATGGGAGTGAGCTTCATTTGCCATTGCCACGCTCCACTGTGCATAAAACATTTTAAGGGTGCAATCTTATGCATGTTTAGACAGAAAAGTGTCCTACAATTCCCAGCATGTCCCAGCCAACCATACTAGCTGGGGCATGCTGGGAGTTGTAGGACTATCTTCTGTCTAAACATGCATAGGATTGCACCCTAAATGGATTAAGTTTACCTTAGTTGCATACATATGTACAAGAAGAACACGCTCTGCTCACACAACCTGAAATGAAAAGAGCAAATGGATCAAATGGTCAGCCTGTGTTCATGTACAAATCTATGCCATGAATCTGTGCTGCAGAATGTGGTTTTAGCTACCAAATTCAGCTTCCAAAGAATCTCAGCTAGGTTACTAGCCCTTATGGTTGTGATGATATGTTTGAAAGGGGGAGGGGCAGTGCATTGTGCAATTTCAAAAGCTGGAGAAATTGCCTCTAAATCAGGGCTTTCCAACCTTGGGTCCCCAGAGGTTGCTGGCCTACAGCTCCCAGCATACCCAGCCAGCATGGCTAATGGCAAGGGATTCTGGGAGCTGTAGTCCAGCAACCTCTGGGGACCCAAGGTTGGAGAGCCCTGCTCTAAATCATATTTCTAGGGATTAAAAGGCAAAAATTCTGTGTCATTTGTACAACTCCTTGCTTTCCCCATGACCAGCAGAAGCAGACCCAGTACAGTCGTGCCTTGGACTAAGAGCACAATTCGTTCCGGAAGCGTGCTTGTAATCCAAAACACTCTGATATCAAAACGAAATCCCCCCCCCAAAAAAAATGTGTACAGAGATTTTTAATTTAAGCCGTACTACAGTACTTGTATCGCAAGACGTTGCTTCTTGTATATCAAGTAAAAAAAAATTAAATAAATATTTAAAAATTTGCTTGTGTTGCTCTCAAACCAAGTTATTTGCCATCCAAGGTATTACTGTACTTGCAATAACACTAATGAAAAAGAAGAAATACAAAATAAAATAAATCATGCATCTCTGCGTAAGTTAAACAAGTCACCAAATTCTGTTTTACTCATTGCAGAATTTGAATTTCTGTGATGCAGAATTGGGGGGGGGGTACTAGAGGATTACAACTCTCTTGTATTTAATTGTCCTGTTGCTGCTCATAGGATGCTGTAAAGGTGGTTTAAGGCTAAATCCCATGCAGGTTTAGACAGAACAAAAGTCCTACAATTCCCAGCATGCCCCAACCAGCCATGGCTGGTTGGGGCATGCTGGGAGTTCGAGTTGTAGGGCTTTTTTCTGTTTAAACCTGCATAGGATTGCAATGCACCCTTAACCAGATTATGCAGCAGCTGCTCAGGTACTAGCTTCTTTTTTTTTTCTGGTCTGGAAAAGTGTGGAAACTAGTATGGGTCAAGAGTTTGCCCTGAAGTGGGAAAATTTAGACTGGAATCCAAAGCACATACACACATCCTCTCTCTCTGTGGTCAATTACCCCTTTAAGCTTGCACCATACCAAAGTCCAGTTTGGAGAAAATTCCCCTAACCTTCATGAGCAGATTTAGTGTGAGATTTGGCTGCAGAGAAAAGGCATACTGGAAAAGACCCAGTGCAGATGCAGTGTTCTGTGCGAAGCCCTTTGGACCCAGATCAAAATGTCAACATTTTCCCCAGGGTAGACAGAAGAGAACCTATTTTGCAACCATCCCTCATAAATACGTTCAGCAGTGAAAATAAAACTACAGAGTCCTTGCTCTCCAAATTGGAAAATCTGTTCTGTCTGGAAAACTGTGCGCCTTCCATGTACAATACATCCTACTGCTTAACGTTAAGGTGTTTGCTGTCTCAGCCAAAGCACTCAAGTCAGTTGAAGCTGCATTTCCTTTAAGGCTGTTGTCAATAAAAAAGAAAAAAGGAAGCAGCACAGAGCTGTACAAGCGAGCATTGCAGTGTTGGTTTATTGTGCATTCTCAACATGTGGTCTTGGAGAATAATTCTGAAGATGAAACTTAGCTTCTGAGACTTGACCACAGGTCTTGCATCCTGTTGGCACATGAGCTTAAGAACATAAGAAGAGCCCTGCTGGATCAGACGAGCAGCTGCCTACTGCAGCATTCTGTTCACACAGTGGCCAACCAGATGCCATGAGAAGCAAGACATGAGTAGAGTAGTGCCCTCCCACTCCTGTTCCCCAGCAACTGGTATAAAGAAATACACCGTCTCTGATACCCTCACGTGGAAGGCAAAGGATGAGCAGAGCCAGGCTGAGCACTTGGCTGGTGCTTTCAGGAACCCCTGCAAATGCTGGCCCAGGGCCCTTCACCTGTCCCACACCCTCACCCAATGTGGTAAGATATAGGGCAGGTGAAGTTGTTGGGATGGCTCTGCTGTGCATGTGCCTTCCCCAATCCTCTCTGCACATCAGTTGGAAACTTGCAGGAGGATACTCCTCTTTGCATGTTGGCCAGGAATCAAATGATGTCAGAGGACAAGGCTACACCCCAATATGTCAGCTCATGGAGGGCTGGGTGAGGGAGGAGGGCACCTGCCCCTCTCCAGAACACAGATGCCTACCCCTGACCTAAAGCATCATTCTCTCTTTGTCATCCTCTAGACCTCTACCTGTTACAGGAACAACTGATGAAAACACCACCTGAGCACCAAAATCCTTCACCTTCTTGCCCAGAGTTTCGTACTTTTATGTGATACACGGATGCAAGTGCCTGGTGGCGTCATTCATTTCCGCATGGATGAGAAATAAGGAAGAATAATCAGAGGGCTTGATAAGCATTGGCAGCCTGTCTATCACATCCTGTGCTACGACAGATAATCTGGGGATTAGATTCCTTTACAGAAGAGAGGCTAACCACAGCCTATTGCAAAAGGTTTGGGATCTTTGGCTTGGGTAAAGATGTGCACAGTTGGGTGAAGTGCACGCTTCACCTTTTAACACTAAACACAGACGGGACATACTGACCCTAAATGGAGAAACAACATATAAACATTAAACTGAGACACAACATGTTAAGAAGGAAAAGAGCTGTTTATTCAAGAAGAAATATAGAGTAGGCAGGGCCGGTGCAAGGCAGTTTGGTGCCCTAGGCAAGATCAGATATTTAGCGCCCCCCCTCTTCCCACTTGAGCCCTCCCTCCCTCTAGCCCTATGCCCATTATGAAATAAAAGTCAATTGGCAAAACCTAAAAATTTTTAGCCTGCGGTTCTTTCAATGGCTTCACTCAACCGGCCTGTCATTTCGTGTTGCTTTCCAATGAGGTTTTGGGGCGCTTTTTACATTCCAATGACGGTGGGTGGGCGCTTGCTGCTGTTGAAGACCGCATAAGTGCACGTAGGTGCCAGAGCTGCCTGGGGCAGCGCACTGCTTTGCATCATGCTTAGCCCCGCCCCCGCCACCAGCTGAGTCTCCGCCTGTCTTGGTGGGAAGCTCTAAGAATTCTGGGAGCTGTGGTTCAACTCCCTCCTGCCCTTGTCGGCATTTAGGGCAACAGATAGGCATCAAACGGTCCCCAGACAGCCGAATAGTCTCCCCTCCCCACTAATCAGTATCTTGCAGCTTCATTTTATCAACCCACCACCACGGCAGAGGGAGTGAAGGAGGCCCTCACATTCTCTCTCGCAGGCAAGACCACAACTCCCAGCATGCCCCTCCCACCTCGGAGATCCACATCCGCTTCTCATCCCCGCAAGGCCCTCTGGGGCTTGTAGTCTCACCACGGTATTCACGATGGCTTCGGTGCTGTTTCCGCAAGGCAGACTCCTTGCCCCTCGATGGGTCTCTACGCTACGGAACCGGCATAACGGGCCGGTTTCTGGACTCCGTGAGGAAAAGGAGGGGGTGAGGAAAAGAAGGGCTGGCTCTGCTTTGGGGTTGAGGGGGAGGTTAAGAAAAAAGGAAAAGACAGAGGAAACAGTTTCCTGAGGAGTCGGGCGAGAGCCGGGCGGGGAGGGAGGCGGGAGGGTGGGGGTCATACATGCTGTATTTTTTCCCCAAGGTATTTCTGGTGCCCCATTTAGCCCTGGCACCCTAGGCAGTTGCCTAGTTCACCTATTGGTAGCGCCAGCCCTGAGAGTAGGTACAGTGTCTTGGTTTCTGGTGGTATAATGTCTTACACAATAAGTTCAGGCAGCAAAATATACCTACTGCAATGCACTGCATCTCCACTCATACTCTAAAATCTGGATAAAAAAGATCCCTGTGCGCTAGTAGCCTATATACCACAAAGAAGGGGGGAACGCCCCCCCGGGATGTAACCGCTCACCTCGGGGTGTGTGTGTAGTGGGCCAAAATTGGCCCTGCTCACACCCGCCTGAGACTCGCGGGCCTTACCGGGTCCCGGCCCCGCTCACCTCTCCACGACGAGCCGCCCACACCCGCTGCGACAGTCCCATTGCGTCACTTCTGGCCATGACTGGGCCCTGCGCCACCGCGACAGGACCCCGCGCTGCATCTTTTCCGTAGAAACCAGGGCAACAGGGTGCGCGGGGGCCCGTCGCGCTGGCGCAGGGTCCCGTCACGGGGGGCATGGGTGGCTCGAGTGGCGTGGAGAATCGCTCCGTGCCGCTGAGAATCGAGCGGCGGGGGGGCAGCGTGGAGAAGCAAGGCACCCCCCCCAGGTACGTTAACATCTCTAAATTTCTACAATATCCTTGCAGGAACAGTGCTTGGTGTGTCACAACATTATTTTTGTTAAAAAAATAAATGAACATTAAATATAAAAACAATAAAAATAACCTATGGGCAGAGCAATCCTATGGCCCCTAGACAGTGTATAGAGAGCCATAGAATCTTTCAGCTTCTCAGATCAGGGGTTGGCAAAGAGCTCCACCCTTAGATCTGGGGATCGTGCTTGGATCTCCCTCCACCTCATAACTGGCATGGAAAGAACTGCGCAGGATGCTTCTCTGAAATCGGAAGAGTGACCTCAGAGAAGGGGTTTAGGGGGTGTTCTGGGGTACAGGGAGGGGAGGAGACTGGCACTGCCAAGATACAGTGTATCCTGGCAGCTCTTCAGCCTCCTTCCCTCCCCTTCCAAAGCAATTAGATGGCTGAAATTGGGCGTCTAGCTGCTTTGCAGAATAGGAGGAGCATAGAGGCTTGAGGTCGCAATCCAACTGGGATGGCCCTACCCTCTGAATTTGGCATCCTATGGAGGGAGGGAGGAGGAACACGAAGGTGAAGGTCACTTCCATGCTCCTCCGTCCTGGCAACTCAGCTAGATGGCCGATTTTGGCCGTCTAGCTGAGGTGCTTCGGAGCGGGAGGAAAGGAGACTGAGGCACCGCCAGGATACCTCTTATCTTGGAGGCACCAGTCTCCTCTCCTCTCCTCCCCCCCGGAATGCCCCCTAAAGCCTGTCTCCAAGGTTGCTCTTGCGACCTTGGAGATGCAGCCGACACAGTTCTTTCTGTGCTGGTTGCAAGGCAGGGGAGGGCGCTCCAAGTGCAGAGACCCAGCTACGAGGTCAGAGTGATTTTCCAACCTTGTAGCTGGGTCTCCGAAAAATCCTATGGCCATCTAGATGCTGTCTAGCGGCCATAGAATTGCACTGTTAGAAATACACATCTTGTGAGAAAATACACTAAGGGTGCAATCCTATGCACATTTAGACAGAAAAAAGACCTACAACTCCCAGCATTCCCCTGGGAATGCTGGGAGTTGTAGGAATTTTTTCCTGTCTAAACATGCATAGGATTGCGCTCTAAAATATGTATTTATTTATTTTTTAAATCACATTTCTGGATGAACACATGTGAAACTAACATAGACTGGAGATAGGCTGCAAAGAAAACATGCTGGACCCTCCTTTTATGTTACGTCTCTCTAACCCCAGATATAATCATCTTCTGAATTTTCCCAAACTTTTTTCTTATGTATATTTTTATTAGAGTAGACATGCAGATATATAAACAAAATTATTCTAATTTGAAGGCAGTAAATAATATATTTTAACAACATATTAAATATACCTGTATATACTCGAGTATAAACCGACCCGAATATAAACCGAGGCCACTAATTTCACCCCAAAAAACTGGGAAAACTTATTGACTCAAGTATAAGCTTAGGGTGGGAAATGCAGCAGCTATTGGTAAATTTAAAAAATAAAGATACCGTAGATACCAATAAAATTACATTAATTGAGGCATCAGTAGGTTAAATGTTTTTGAATATTTATTTCAAAGAAAAACAGTAAACTAGCTCTGTAAGTGGAAAAGGGGGTCAACAAAAACAATATGGTATCAAAAATACCGTAACTTTAAAAGTACAACAACCTTAGCTCAATCAGCAACCAAGCTAAAACACAAGAGCTAAAATCCTTCAAAACTGGAGTTCTCCTCCTCATCATCTGTATGTCCAAACAGAGCTTCAGCTTCAGTAAAATGTAGGAATGTACCGGTAAGTCTATATTTTCAATCTAGCTAGCCTTTCAATCTAGTAGCCAGAGAGGCAGAGGCTGTTAAATTAGCATTACAAATCCTGGTGTTTGTTAGTAGGATTAGCATAAGTGCATAGAGGTTTTGGCTTTCCTTAGTTGGAGTTAGAAGAAGAAAGTTTATGTAGATGTACCACCAATTAAGAGACAAAAGCTTGAGTTTCTGGCAGCTATCTCTCAAGCCAGCTTCAACTTCAAGCAAAGATTTTGCTGTTCGTGACTCAGGGAGCAGGGAGGGGGGAGGTGATTTGTGAGCTAGCTACTGAAGACTTGCTCCAGACGCTGACTCTAGTATAAGCCATGGGGGGCATTTTTCAGCACAAAAATGTGCTGAGAAACTCGGCTTATACTCGAGTATATACGGTATGAATTGCATTTGTAGGAGAATGTGCTATATTTTACCAGTACTAAAAAAAATGTTTCCAATTTTGATTAAATTGATTATGGTATTGGCTTGACTCTAATATAATTTGTCAATGTACACAGAGCAGCATATTCATATATTTTATTTTCCCACTCCAAAATGGTAGGAGTTGACAGTCCTTTCCAATACTAGTGTAACAAATTCTTGTGGCTGTGATCATATAAGAAATCATTTCACAGTGTTGAACTAATATATCTTTAGCATAATTTAATACAAGAATTATCGGTCGAAATCTAATTTTATAGGAGTTATTTCCTCTAGAGCCACTTTGATTTTCTTCCAGTTTTTTTTCTTCTTTACGTTAAAAAGTATCTTAGGTGCATAACTGATTTCTATCTATCTATCTATCTATCTATCTATCTATCTATCTATCTATCTATCATCTATCTAAATTAACACCTATAGAGAAATAGTTACTGTGCCTCCAGCTCCAGTGTATTCCCATATATATAAAAAATACAGGTTTGCCTATAAATCTTCATGCACTCCAGGTGGTGAAAATAGCGATTCAGTCATGCCTTGGATTGAGAGCATAATTCGTTCCGGAAACGTGCTTGTAATCCAAAACACTCTTATATCAAAACGAAATCCCCCCCCAAAAAAATTGTACAGAGATTTTTAATTTAAGCCGTACTACAGTTCTTGTATTGCAAGACGTCGCTTGTATATCTAGTAAAAAAAAATTAAATAAATATTTAAACATTTGCTTGTCTTGCAAAACGCTCTCAAACCAAGTTACTTGCAATCCAAGGTAATTACTGTACACTGTAACATCTCTATTGTCACACCAAGAACCACTGCCTGCCTGAGTTCATCTCCACTTCATAACACATCGCTGTGGGTTAGGAACATTGGGAAACTGTTTACAGTTTACAGCTTACAGCAAAACAAGAGTATCAGTCCAGTCCATCTACCTCAGTATTGTCTATACTGACTGGCATAGGCTCTCTGGGATGTCAGGCAAGCATCTTTCCCAGGCCTACCCAGAGACACTGGGGATTGAACCTGGGACCTTTCGCGTGAAACTGAGCAATAGTCCTTCTGCCTTTTGTACGCTCTATTACTTTCCGATAGCCTGCCTTGGCTTACACTGGCTTGAGAAGCAGGGTGTGTGTTAGGACTGACCAGAACAGTAAGTGCGGGTGCGGAGAAGCAGCACAATGTGGGGCTTAGCCAGATGGGGAGGAGCTGGATCCTCCACCCCATGTGTGAATCGCCCCCCAAAAAGAGGACACCTATTTGCATAAAATCTGCATATGTGAATTTATATGTATAGATGCTAATGTTTTTTTTAAACAGGTCTAGTTTGTATCCAAAAATGATTTTAGCTGTCACATTGTTCTTTAAAAAAAAATTAAAAAAATCCTGTATACCTGAAACATTTTCATGGCGTTTTACTGTATTATGGTCTTGGTTTTTTTTACCAACTGTTGTAAACTGCCCAGAGAGCTTCGGCTATTGGGCAGTATACAAATGAAATAAATAAATCATAAATAACTAGTTTCTTTTATATTCACATGATGTTTAATACTCAGCGCAAGTGGATTACACTGCTCCAAGTGGTGAGACATTCCTGGGGCATGGCGCTTACCCAGGCTCAGTTTCCCTTGGAAGGGGGTCATCGGAGCTTTATGGAATTCTGAAGTATTTGGCGAATACACAGGTTGACCATAGGTGGAGGCATGCAAACATGCTGACAGACAGCCAGATCCAGTGCTCCACATCAGATATCCGGAGAGAGGCAGGCAAGTAGCCAGCACCCCACCCCCAAAATGCTGCCAGGGGTTATTCTCAGCTATCACAGTTTTCTCTTGTCGTGTCTCTCGCAGTCTTTGACTCAGTTTTTCTACTATTTCTTTTCACACAGACCCGGTTCACATGTCACGGCGGCAATGCCTGGGGGGTTGTTTAATGACGAGCTGATTTGTTGTTGGATTAACACTGGGTGGTGTTTTTTTTTTAAAAAAAGAGTTTCTAGATATGGCTTTAACAGCTGCAATTTCCCAGAATTTTGGAGCTTAAGGGCGCAGCGCCATCGCGATGCCTGTAAACCCCTGAAGTCAGAGGCCTGTGGTCATCCCATGCAGAGCAGGAGGAGCGGCAGAGGCGATCTGCTCCTGCCTGTCCTTCTGCCCTGCATATTTTGCTAGCTGGGCTTTTTTCCCTATCTAGCTGGAGCATTTCAGAGTGGGAGGGATGCAGCTGGAAAGGCTTCAGGAGAACTCGAATCCTGGCCTCTTCAGACTCCTCCCCTCCCGCAAAGATGCCCCCTCTCTGAGGTCGCTTTTCAGATCTTCAAGAACAACTGGTGTGGTTCTTTCCGCACCAGCTGTGAGGGGACGGGAGAGGGAGGTTGACGCTCCGATTCCCAGCTCTGAGTTGGGAGCGTTGTCTCCAACCCCGGAGCTGGGAATCTGAAATATCCTATGGCCTCTCAGACACTGTCTAGGGGGCATGATGGGATTGCTCCCTCGGTGAGCATGGAAAGCCCTTAACAAAACATGTTAAACCAAAAGGGTTTTGTGTTTTGTTTTGTTTTTGGTCCCTTGAATTAGTTTTTTGGTCCTGGTTGCTAGAGAGACAAGTAAACTGTTCCACAGCACATGGCTGTTGTGTGGGGATTTTTTTCTTTAAAAAAATAATAATACTGTGCTATGAGTGAAAGGGGGGGGGGTGCTAGGAGAAAAAAAAGAAAGAAAGCCAGCAAGTGCTTGGTTAGTACATCTCCACAAACCAAGCCCATCAGAGTATCTGCATGAATGTTGAGTGTCAGGCAAAGCACATTAATTTCCCGTGCAACATTAAAATAATTGCAAATCAAACTCCTTATATAACTAAGCCTCAGCATTTCTTACTGACCTGGTAACTTCCCAATATTATAACTCTGAAAACTAAGCAGGTAAAATGTGATAATCCCAAAGGGATGAAAAGCTAATTATGCCAGTGAAGCAATACAACAACAACAACAACAACAACAACAATCTGCCCAAATCTGCATCAGTGTGCAAGGCTCCACTAATTCGCTTTTAGGGGTTTAGCCCTTAATGCTAAAAAGTAGTTTTTCATGTGGTTTCTTCTTTCTTACACATCCTGTATTAGGTTTGAGTGTGCATATATATATAATCCTCAACAAATATTTCCCTATTTTTCCCTATGTGTGTGTAGATAGATAGTTTCCCTACACACACACACACACACACACACTTGTTAATATACTCTATCTATCTATCTACAGTCATGCCTTGGATTGAGAGCATAATTCGTTCCGGAAACGTGCTTGTAATCCAAAACACTCTTATATCAAAACGAAATCCCCCCAAAAAAATTTGTACAGAGATTTTTCATTTAAGCCGTACTACAGTACTTGTATTGCAAGACGTCGCTTGTATATCAAGTCAAAAAAATTTAAATAAATATTTAAAAATTTGTTTGTCTTGCAAAATGCTCTCAAACCAAGTTACTCTCAAACCAAGTTATTACTGTATCTATCTTTGGGGGGGGTGTAGGGAAGCATTTCTTGAGGATGCTCTAGGTTCTTTTCACAGTGACAGAAATATGCATGACAATTTATATCACACTGCATATTCTCCAGTTTTGAGTTTTGGGTTGCTAGCAGTTTTGATAAGAACAAATGTTTCTTAAAAATCAATCAAAATGTAAATCTATCTATCTATCTATTACATTTATATCCCTCTTTTCTTCCTTTTGCAAGGAACCCAAGGTGGCTTCCATAGCCTTCCTCCTCTCCATTTATCCTCACAACAACCCTGTGAGGTAGGTTAGGCTGAGAGCCAGTGACTGATCCAAAGTCATCCAGTGAGCTTCGTGGCTGAGTGGAGAATAGAACCCAGATTTTCTGAGCCCTCCCCCCAGTCCTAGCCCTCTAACCACTACACCACACTGGTTCTCACTATAGGCATTCAACTTTCGGAGAGGGAGGGGATCATGTTTTTATACCATTGTTTCCTTTTTTTTGCTTTGGCACCACTGTTTTCCCATTGTTGCTGCATCCCCCCCCCCCCTTAAAACATTACTCACATGGGTGATTTCAGCAATTCAGTGAAATAGATGATATCACAGTGCTACATAGATTTGGTATGTAATGATGCCACCGAGGGCAATGTAAATGAATAAACAAACATTTTCACAAGGTGTGCTGAAAAAAAGTACTAATCTAAACAGGGAGTGTTTTTTTTTAGCACTGCCAAAACTGCTCATGAAAAACTATTAGTAGTTCCCACTCCATTCCACTAAAAGAGTCCTCAAATTATATCTAAGAAAACCAATTTCTGTAGTGCTATTCTGTATTATTTGCAAAATAATTGCAATAATATATATTTTTTTACATTTTGTAATCACGGTTGCAGCACAGTCATTGGTCACTCACATTACTGGCCCTGATGGGCATGCCATGCTATGCTTCTTGTAGACATGCTTTCTGTCTCTTCATCTATGAAACACTCCCTCTTGAGCTGCTGCTGCTGCTGCTTCTAAGTGTTCAGCCAGCATCACCCATATTTTACTGTCTTTTTTTTTTTTTAACCGGCATTTTTTTTACCCGGACTGGACATTTATCTTTTCTTTAACAGAAAGGTCAGGATGTTGAGGATGTGGAATTCTGAACCACCAGATATCACACGCTCTGAGCCTGTTGGATCATGCAGACCCTGGCGGTACCTTCCACCATCATCTGACCACTGAAAAATTTCCAAGTGCAACTGTGCTGCAGCTGCATAAGACGAGGCATGCATCTTGTAGGTCACTGATGCTGATACAAATCAAATAAGCACCTGCCAGAGAAGTCTGGCAGTATGCTTCAGAACACCACAATTTTTTAAATGATAGGTTGGAGCCCGATTGAGTCATACATAGAGTAGACCCCCCCCCCCCGCCCAAGAAATCAGTGGAATTTGGTTAGTCATTCACCTTTAAGCTAAACGGTCTTCATAAACAGTCAACTGTTTCTGGATCCTTAAAGAAACAAAACAAATGCTTGCATTTGAATAGGGCAAAGCATTTCCTTGTGGTGCTTTTGCCTACAGTGTTTCTCATAACTCTCAGTCTGAAGTAAAATGTTTTTGACTTACAATTCAAGAGTTCATTTTTAATGCTTATTTTCAGTATACAGTAATTTATTTATTTATTTATTATATTTTTAAATATTTATTTATTATATTTATACCCCATCTTTTTTCCTGCAAGGAACCCAAGGCGGCTTACATAATCCTCCTCCTCCTCTCCATTTTATCCTCACAACAACCCTGCGAGGTAGGTTAGGCTGAGAGGCAGTGACTGGCCCAAAGTCACCCAATGAGTTTCATGGCCAAGCGAGGACTAGAACCCAGATCTCCTGAGTCCCAGTCCAACACTCTAACCACTACGCCACACTGGCGTAGTGTTTCTTTTTGCGATAAACTATGTTTCTTTTTGCCATAAACAGCATTGTAAAAAAATATCCAGGGAATAATTTCCTACTCTCTTAGTTCTTCTGTCCCCATCTCTACCCCTCATGAGCTGCTCCTCTTCCCCTATTCTGTGTTCTCCTCACCCCCACATACTGACAAGGAGTGTGGAGTGGACTGTTTCTCTTTGCTACCTCAGAGGATTTGAGCAGGGGTGGTGCTAAGTAGTGAAAAGATCTGGGGCTCAGGCCCACAGGACAAAACAAACTGTACAAATTTGCATATGCTAATTTACATATGCTCTAAAGTCTTTCTGTGTGTGTGTGGGTAAAGGAACCTGTCTCCTAAAGGCACCCCTAATTGCAAAAAGGGATGTATGGACAGGTGAGAGGAGGGCATTTGATTTCCGGAAGGAAAAAAAACCCTCAAGCAGAATGATTCAAAGGGGGGCCAGCAGGAGGTGAAGCACATGTGGGCAAAAAGCCAGCTCATCCAGGGGGATCAGATGCAACAGAGATCATCAGGGTCCCTGTACCTTTATTTCAGCAAGTGCCCATGGACAGCAGGGTGATGGGGCAGATGGCCTCCCAGAGATTCGGGGTTCCAAATGAAAGATTCGGGGCTGGCTCCAGCCCTAGTGGACTGCCACCTAACACTGCCTCTGCATCTGAGGGTGCAGATGGACTTAGGCCCACCCCACAAACAGGATGGTACATAGGCTGTCCCTTCTTCCCTTGAAGCTTCAGAACCTGCCAGCTCTGAAGGCGCAAAGGGAATAATGGACCAGCCCATGTACACCTCCCCTGGCTGGCTGTGAGAGCAAAAGAGAAATCCCCCTTCCAACATTCCCCCATGCCTTAGCCAAACAGCATTGCTAGTTAGGCACTTAAAAGATTTGGGACACACATAGGACACATCTCCATGAAATTTGATATCTGCATATTTATTTATTTATTTACTTACTTACAGGATTTATATAGCACCCTATATCTGACAGGATTCCCAAGCACTGAACAATAGAAAGAAAGAAAAAATAATCAGAACACAGAAAAAAAAAATTTAAAAACCGATTATGCTACTAAAATCATGGCTGGTCAGTCAGGGAAGGCTCCTTTAAACAAAAATGTCTTCAGCAGGTGCTGAAAACAAAACAGCATTGGTCATATGCAAATTTAGAAATAATTACTAGGATTTTTTAAAACAAAAACCGAGAAGGTAAAGCCAGCCAATTAATTTCTCATCAAAATCACACCAAATAAAATAAATGCTTTAATTAATTTGCACTTCACCCCCCACAATCATCTTAATCAGTGGTTCCTCTTCAGTTACAATTAATTTACAATGGCTGTGAACAGGTGGGAAAATGCACACACACACAAAGTATATGGCTAGGAAGATTTTTTTCATGAGCCGTTTCACACATGTACGCACCCCAAGCAATTAAGGTTAAAAAAATCCTTTCCATTGGCACCAATGGAAGGTTTTTTCTAAGCTTAATTGACATGCTGCTGGGTGGGGGGATTTTAGGTGGGGTGTTGCAGAATGTGGGCAGGGCTAACCTTTCCCTCCCCAGCTGTGATTCCCCTTAAAAATTGCCCCCTGCATGGCAAATAAGCTGAAGGGGGGGGGAACTTCCATTGGTGCCAATGGACATTCAAGACTGTGGGGAAAAGATCCCGCACCCCAGTGAATAGATTCGGGGCTGAGACTCCATGGATCCAGGCCTAGCTTTAACCCAATGTTTTAAAACCTTTTAGGGCCCAATCCTATGGGGATGCCCGTAACCCTCCGAACTTGCCTCCATGCTCCTCCCACTCTGCAAAGCAGCTAGACAGCTGATTTCAGCTGTCTAACTGCGGTGCTCCAGAGGTAGAGGGAAGGAGGCAGGGTCATTGCCAGGATACATCATATCTTGGTGGCGCCGCCGGTCTCCTCCGCTCTCCGCCCCACAGAACGCCTACTAAACCCCTTCTCTGAGGTAGCCAGCATGGTTCTTTCTGCGCTGGCTGTGAGTGGGGGGAGGGAGAGTCGAGCACAGATCCTCACCTCCGAGGTCAAAGCTCCGAGTTGGAAACCTGAACGATCCTATGCTCCCCTAGTCTCTAACAGCCATAGGATTGCTCTCTTAGGGATTTTATTATACTTAGCAGTATATAAATACAACAAATAATAAAAACGAAGTTCACTAATGCTGGTGCAGCTCTGAGATTCCAGAGAGAAATCCACCCCAGATGTGAGTTGCTTTGCATCATATGATAATTGCACCATAACCTCAGGGTTGTCTCTCATAATCTATTTGCTGAGTGCTACAGCCCATAAGGGCTAGTGCTGTCCGACGACATCAGTAATAAGTTACACTCCCACACCTTTCTTTCAGCATGACTGATCTTAGAGCCAATTTGTCTGAGATTGCTCTGTGCTACGTGCTCTACTGTGGATCTATAAAGCAACTCCATATTTGAGGAGGGAGGAACACGTCAATAAAAGAGCAACATAAACAAGGTTGGCCATTTAGTTTCACCAGGAGCATTCTTCACAGCAAGGGTTAACACCATTATTACAAGAAAGCTATATTTGGACAATACAGTTTTGCGGACATAACATAATTACACTCTTTCAAGAAAACATCAACCTACAACACATGTAAGGCTGACACTGCACTGGTTGGTGCTGCCATTTTTTAAACCACCTTATTGGTTTCCCTAACAATTTAGTACAGGGATCTGTGTAAGCCAAGGCTGGGAAGGAACTAATATACACATAACATATTCACATCTATGCAAAGATGTTTGGCTGTTAAACTCATCTCCTTACTCCAGGATCAGAGGCAGTGTGCCCCTGTATACCGGTTGCTGGGGAACATGAGCAGAAGGGTGCTATTTTGCACTCATTTCCTACTTGTGCACTTCCTGGAGGCATCTGGTTGGCCACTGTGGGAACAAAATGCTGGACCAGATAGGCCTTTGGCCTAATCCAGTGTGGCTCTCCTTGTGTTCTTAATACTGTACAACTGACAACTGTAGTGGGGCTGCTGGCAGCCCTGAATGGATGGCAAACTCTGGACCCAGTGCTTACCTCATAAAAGCGGGGTGGATACTTTGATCCTTGCTGCTGCCCAGTGGGTTGCTAGTTTCACCACTGGTCGCTATGCTACAGCTTTGGAACCAAGACGCAGGGTGCGGTCAAAAGTGAAGGCAAAGAAGACCAGCCTGAGGGGCGGGGGCAGCTCAGAGGGCTTCCAATCCATTCAATTTAAAATGTCTTGCTCTCCTCAGGAGGAAAAAGATGGAGAGCAACAGCTGGCTGCTGGGTCAAGCTCAGAAGAGCAGCAGATTGATCATGACATAGGGGCCTATCTCCTCCTCTCCTAGACCTCCATAACCTAAGGTGGTATGACTGAGAATTGTGAAGGTACTCCTGTGTAGTACCATAACAAATGAAGGTTAGCAGGCATGGTGAGGCAACTGGCTGAAACACTCTGTAGTCTGTACCCATATAGGCTTCTTAAAACTCGTGAACATAGCTCTGCTGGGTGGTGGCCCGGGTGTCTCAGTGAAGTTTCTCTCCTTCTCTTATTTAGACTTCCTTCCTTTATCCCCCCACCCAAAAAGAGACTAATGAAGTAACTGTCTCCAGGGGCATTTGGCTTTATGTTTCAACAACCTCAGGGAGGGTCTTAAATAAATCTAAGCAGAGATAGGACCCTGCCGAGCAATGCCAGGGGCACTCTCTGTGCCCTGTCTGCAGTGAGGATGGCGTTTTGGAGCACCTGGCACATGAAACACTATTGCAACAACCATCCTAGACACTGGTAATCAAAAACAGATCTATTCTTAACTGCTGGGCAGCCCCATCCTATGTGGGTGCCTGTACCCTCCAAACTCGGAGGATTACGGGCATCCAATGGAAGGCGGAAGACGTGTAGTGGCTAGGATGACTGCTGCACTCTCCTCTCCCTCCAAAACATTTAGATGGCTGATTGCAGCTGTCTAAATGTTTTTCTTCTCCCCTCGAGAGGGATGCTCATCCTCTCATCTCCCCCGGGAATGCTCCCCCTCGCCGGTACTGAAGGCGGTCTTCTGTCTTCAGTTCCCAACCGGCGTGGAAAGAACCGCGCTGGCTGTGTGTGTGTGGGGAGGGTGCTCCATGGGTGGAGTCACCACTGAGACATCAGAAGGGATTTCCATGGTCACAGCAGTGACTCTGTCTGACCTATCCTATGCCCGCCCCCCAACAAGGTCAGGTGGCCATAGGATTGCACCCTAAGAGAGTAATCCTATACATGCCACTTCAGTTCAGTGGGGCTTATGCACCAATAAGTGTGCACCAGATTGCAGATTGCACTGTGATAACACAGTGGTTATCAACACATAATTATTCTGCAAAGCCTCTCACTTCCACATTTTATATCTTCGGGCTGGTTTCCACTAGCTGGCAGTGGCAGGCCACTATGCCCTATGGAACGGACCATGGGTTACTGGTTGAGCTTGTACTTTGCAGACAGTGAAAAGGATCCCTACTGGTAATGCTGGGAAAGAACTCTGCCTGAGGCCTTGGACAACCACTGCCTGGACTCCACAGGTTTGGTATATGGCAGTTTCACATGTTCAAGTGAATGCCTTGGAAGCACATGGGACTGCCACTACACTTGTGGCCCAGCTGTGCTCTCACTGAGGCACGATTTAATTTCTTTGATCACAGTGACCCAGTTTAAGCCGCCATGATTGTACACTTTATTGTCATGCCATTTAAGTAATCACATCCAGTCTGCACATGGAGGCAGCAACTCACAGAGAGAGGCATCTCCGCATGCATGCTGCAAGGTAGTAAGACGTTTTTGGAATATCCTTGGTTGGCGGAAGGATACTAAATAGCATCTTTCTTTCTTTAACATGTGTGCATGCACACACACACACACACACACACACACACACATTTTGACTCAGTGCTGGTAGTTTGGTTTATTTACTTCAGAGTAAGCATGTGCAGCCCTGATATGGATTGGGTGTTGGGGCGTGTGTGCGTTAGCAGCAGAGTGCGTGTTGTTCATGGGAGATTTAAAATCCTGTCTGTGTGCTAGCAGACGCCTGTTATTCCACACACAGATCTTCCAGATCTCAGCTCCCCGCTTTTCACAGCGTGCAGCGTGTTGTGAAGATGCCAGCCCAGCCTGCCTGTAATCCAACTTGCTTCCAGCTTCCCCGTTTGCAGATTAATCCATGGAGTCAGGAAACACTCTGTAACACCACAGGTCTAATTCTACCTGTTTATTCACTTAGCAAGTAAAGTTCTACAGAGTATACATTTCCTAGTTACAGTCCATGTGCAGAGTATAAATGCATAGCAAGCATTACATCCAGTGGAGTAAGTTGAGCTTCACTCCACCTCAGCAAAGAAGTTACATTGTTGCAGTGACAAAAGTCCAGCAAGAAGAACAAAGGAGAACAGAGAAAGCAGTCCTGCCTCTCTCTAAGATGGCTTCAGACAGAAAACAAGTTAGCACGTCATCAGAACATACAAACCATGTGACTAGCTCATAATGCTCCCATGGTCTAGGCTTCCCATGCGAAAAACACGAGAACCCAGAAAGACATAACAAACTTGTTTACAGCCATTCTGTTCTTTCCATGTGTAAACAGTGTGCTACAGCTGGTGAAGTGATACATATCACAACATTGGGACCATGGTACTCCGGGAGAGTAGGGGGCAGGGGGTGTTGATTTTTCATCCTATCCTCGAAATGACTATTTTTTAACACTGGCTGCTGACCAGGGATCTAGGTAATTGAACTCCTAAACAGGTTTCCAACTTCTGAATTTTTTGAGTTGCTTGCAAAAAGTGAGGGCAAATTTTCTTCCATTAAAAAGCACATCTGGGGCTTGAAGAGTCTGTCTATTTGGTGGGATCT
Source organism: Shinisaurus crocodilurus (assembly GCA_021292165.1). Lineage (NCBI taxonomy): Eukaryota > Metazoa > Chordata > Lepidosauria > Squamata > Shinisauridae > Shinisaurus > Shinisaurus crocodilurus. The sequence continues at coordinate 124,467,973 of CM037880.1, read as the reverse complement.
GATTATTGTTTACCACATCTCACTGTATGGAAGGGGAACACTCAAGGCACTCTCCATTAAGGTTTCACTCAGACATCTGCATCCCTGCCGTTTCTGAAACCAACCTAGAAACAAATTCCAAAGCTCAGATTTCAATATGATATTATCTCGTTCATGTTCCAAACAAAACTTCAGCCTTTCAGCTTGCCTTATTAGACAAGGCTCAAGCAGAGTCACTGAGAGTCACTGATAAACAATCAAAGCTCAAAAAGTTGTAATATATTGAAGTTGGCTGGAGCTGTATTCTAATAAAAAATGAAACCGCAATGGTCTTGGTAGGCAGGGGAGGTAAGATATATTAAAGTTATTCCTGACAGATATGACTTCTGAAAATGCAACTATTCAGCCAGAAAGCACCATGTCTTCTGGATCCCTGGGCCAAACTAGACATGTTGGCAAACCTATGTGTTTAAAAATGGGGGGGGGGGGTATGCCACAAAAGGGGGGGGAGAACCTGCACCCCCTTTTTCACTTTTTGAGGAACATTTTTTTGAGGGTGGAGATGATACCAGTGAGGAGGGCTGCCATTTTCTCCCATAATACAGCTTTGAATGACATTGTGTCATGATATAGCATCATTTTGTGGGCATTATGGGGAATTAAAGATGGCAACCAGCAGCCGAGAGGAGTTGGGCAGTGATCAGTTTTGCCTGCCTCTGAAATTCCCCCGAAATGTTCAGCTATACATGTTCAGCTGCGTAAGTGCCCATTTAAAAACCTTCAGTTCAACATGTCAACGGGTGGGGCCAGCAGGGCCTGAGATACTGGGAATGGGGCCAGTGCAATGGTCCAACTCCCCCATTCTCCATGTATTCAATCAATACATGAAGTTCTGAAAAGGCATATTATTAATTGTGTGAATGACATGCTATGTGTGTGACAATGATACACTAACTGAAGAGTTCAATGTTGTTATAATCTTTAACTGAGTATCACTTATACTGATAGTCATTACTGCTCTGATCTGTTAGGCTGGAATTAGACACCGTTTCCTGTGCCTCCCCCCAGCACTTCCACCTCTCCCTGAAAGCTAGAAGCAGTATGGAAGCGAGTTCATTGCTTGTGGTATGCACACTTCTCCAGCACTTGAAAGATGGAGTGGGGGCATAGGAACTTGAATGAAATCTGCTAGTTTCACCCCGTGATGCCCCACCCACCTTTTTGCCAAATCATGCCCACTAAATTTTCTTAGTAGAGTTGGCCATCACAAAGGGGGCACCCCCTTCTGTTCTTCCCTTCCCGCCGTAATTAGAGCACTGCAGTTATCCCACGGCACTGTCACCTCCTGTAAACAGGTGTTTCAGGTTTTTCTATTTTCTCTAGCGGTGAAATCCATGTGCCAGCAATTTGAACATTACCTTTTCGGTTGGTGTGAGAGGTTGGTACCTCTCGCAGCTATCCGTTTACAGCTGGGGCAATCACTAAATGGGGGTGGGGGAAAATATTTTTTGAAAATGGAGAAAGGAGACCAATGGAAATGTTTCAGGAGCACAGCCTGATCTCATACTATCAAAACAGGTACGTAACTAAACATGCCACCACCACCACCACCACCACCACCACTGCCACCAGCAATTATATCACGCTCAACACAAAGCCACAGTCAATCCCAGCTTCCTGACAAGTGTATCTGTAGGATACATGCATGTGTCATGCAAGCATGTTTGGTTCTTGATCTACACTCTTAATGCTACACCTAAAAATGCGATGTACATAAAGGCCCTCACTTAGGATGGAGGAAAACAGAGGATGTGTGTGTGTGTGTGTGGGAGTTTAATATACGCCGTTTACGTAGAGTACATAACGTAGTATACTATGCGATTTGTGCAATTTACACAATTTGCGTAAATGCCGATTTTAATGTATAGAACGCTGTGCTGTTTCGACTTACCGGTACATACAAATTTGACTTAAGGACATTCTTAAGAATGGAACTCGTTCGTAACCTGGGGACTGCCTGTAGTGTCTAAGGACACGATCCTATGGAGGGCTTCCCAGGGGCCATAGAATTTTGTGGATCTTCTTCTCTGCCTATAGAAAGGGAGGTCCATGCAGTGTTGGCTCCAGGCTTTTGGAGGCCCTTGGGCAAGACACCATCAAAGTGCCCCCTTCCTAAATGAGTCTTACCTTCTCACCACCATTGTCACCAGCTGCTATCGCTCCTCATCCTCTTTCTCATCATTGTTACCACTTGCTTGCTTGACAGGCAGAGAGCCAGTGAGCAAGAAGGCAGTCACATCTACTGCTCCTCATTCTCATCACCACTGTTGTCTGAGGCTGAGTAAGAGGCAGGTGAACAAGCAGGTTGCAATGGTGAAGAGGGGGAGCAACTCCACGGGGCTGTTGTCAGTGGGCCCCTGCTGGAGTGTGGGCCCTTGGCAGGTGCCCAATGATGCCTACCCTTGGTGCCAGCCTGGGTCCATGAGAAGGTGGATTGCTTTCAGAAGCCTCCTCCACACAGTGGCAAGAGGGCCCACCATTGGAACTCTGATGGTAGAGAGGGCAAAAAGGAGGTGAGTGTGGGAGGGATAGGTTGGGGGAGCCCCCACTTCCCTTGACACACCCACAGCACAGTGCAGGAAACTACACCAGTCTTGGGAAAAGTTTCTTTAAAAGCTGCAAAAGGCCAACTAAACAAAAAAGCCCTGCTGGCATAAACCAGACACACCCTCCCCTGCACCCTTGGGTTGTTCTGTAATATGTCCGTTTCTTCCTCCAGCTCATATTTCCTTGTTCCCTGACAGTTACTCCTTTCTCCACAAGCCTCAACTATTTCTGGATCTTGGCTTGCATCTCACCTTTTCTCCACCAACACTTTCTTGTCCAGATTTAAGTAGTTACATTCACAATCCTATTGCCTTGTGCTATCTTCAGCCACCCTGAAGTTGTTTTTTTTTTGTTTTTTTTAAAAAAGTCAGCTAGAGAAGCTAGTAACAAGGAGGAAGAAAGGAAACACAGAAACCAACAAAAGTGTGACTATCAAATGGTGTTAATGCCACCGTTCCATTTCAGATGAGAAGGCTTCGATCCCATTGCTCATTACTAGTCAACAACAGTTCTAAAGAAAGTGCACAGAAATGAGGGCCTCTGCAATTATGAAAACACTGCCTCATTTGAACATTTTGAAAATTTCATGATAATCAATGACAAGCTGTGAGCCTGGACTCCTATCCCTGGTGCATCTTTGGGGCAGCCATTCTCAAAATCCAATAGCAACAATTTCTTTGGAGGAAAATTGAGACCATAAAATGGATGCCCCTTGGTCTCGTTCAAATCTCCTTCCTTATTAGTTTACGTGTCACCTCTTGTAATCTTAAAAATAAATGGTAAACAGGAGGAAAGCAAGATTGCTTAAGAAAAAGAAAAAAAGGTTACAAACAATTTCTCTCTAAGAAAAGAAGCCCAGCCAGCCAGACTGTCCTTTTTTTTTTTTTCATCTAAAAATTCAAAGCCATACTGCAGCATATTTTGTCCTTAGTGAGTTAAAAGAAGAAGAAGAAGAAAAGCAGCTCTGGAAAACAGGAATTTTCCATATATTTTTTAGTGCCAAAGAGATTGCTCTCTATAGCTCCAGGCACATAATATACAGAAGGAACAGTAGCAGAATGTTAGGACAGCTTGGAAGAAGTCACCATAAAAACAAATGCTTTGGGTGAAAATGCAAAAAATGAAATACAGATATGGTATGTGTAGCAGCAGTCGAGAACATGTGCCAAATCAGCTCATTGAGGGCAAGCAGTGCTCATTTCTTTTAACTTGTAATGGAAGAACAATTCCAGATAGGCAATATGTTGGAAGCATAAGAAACATTTGACATAACCCATGGTCATTGGTGCCATGCTGTGTCACATAAAAATGAGGTGATGTTGCTTCTCAGACAATAAGAAAAACAGAGATATTTTCCCAATCACACAGCTTTACTAGAAAATGTTCTGTTAAAAAGCAAAACAAAAAAAACAAGAGAAGAGTTTTGGCAGAACAAAGCACCGAGTGAACATTTTGTTGTTAGCATATATTGGGCTTCTACCTATTTTTGTTATAAATTCTCCTTTCTGCAGCACAGCGTGAGTTGAAGTCATTAGCTAAGGATGCCTTTATGAAAAGGCTAAAAGGCTGTATGTTATTTATCCTTTATTATGGTTTGGACTCTCTGCTACTTAAGGCCAGAAGGCAACCTTCATAACACCTGACATAAAAGTACCTAAGCGGTTAACTCTGCTGTATTTATTTATTTATTTATTTAATTTATTTATTACATTTCTATCCCGCCTTTTTTCCTGAAAGGAACTCAAGGTGGCTTACATAATCCTCCTTCTCTCCATTTTATCCTCACAACAACCCTGTGAGGTAGGTTAGGCTGAGAGTCAGTGACTGGCCCAAAGTCACCCAGTGAGCTTCATGGCTAATTGGGGACTAGAACCCGGATCTCCCAAGTCCCAGTCCAACACTCTAACCATTATACCACACTGGCTCTGTATGCAGAATGGGGTGGTAGACTGAGCTAATAGCATTCTGGATTGTACCATTTCCAGACTCCAGGGTGTGTGTGTGTGTGTGAGATATTTCTGAATGTTCCCCCTATTAAAATGCTCCCTCTGTGTAATAACCTAGTACATTAGCTAGAGAGTTATGCTAAATCTCTCTCTCTTTCTCCATCTTGTGCCAGTTTACTATATTTAGGGATTGCCATGTGGGGTGATTGAAAATGTGACCCCATGCATCCACCTGCCATCTGAAGTGGTACAGTCTAGAATTTGACTGCATCTGTCAACCATCTCATTCCGTATAATGCAGTCTTCCTCAACCCTTCAGATGATTTGTACTACAACTCCCAGCATTCCTGGCCACTGACATCCAAATCATGTGGAGGGTACCATGTTGGGGAAGGCTGGTGTAATGCAAAGACTGACTAGCAGAACCTGGATGATGACCTCAAGGCAGGAAGCAGCTCTGAAGGCCTTACCTATCTTAAGAACAACAAAAATGACTTCTTAGAAAGAAAGACCAACAGGTGGTTCCTTGGTATGGGTAAATTTATGTTTGCTGGCCAATCATTTTAGTAGAATACTTGGAACTAGGTCAGTTTAGCAATGCCAGTTTAACAGATGGCCAAAGATGGTGGGTGTGAATTCCTCATTACCTACAATCAAATTAAGGCCAAATGCTGTTTTCAAAGATCACCTTCTGCTGCATGGCATGCAGGGGATTCATATGCTAACAAGGAAATTTGTGGACTCGTTATTCAGGAAGTCCCAAATTATGGTCTCACTAGTCCTTTCAGACCATAAGACCTATGAACATGGGTGTTCTCCAAAAAACAGGCAACCTTTTTGCTAACAGATAGACTCTTTTATTACTTTAAAGCTTGCAGAATGTTTTATTAAACATCAAACAAAGATTAGTCTCCAACTCAAGAACAAAGAATAGCCTTCTAGAAATACTGTTATTGCTGGCATGTATACCTGAACTTTGCAAAGACTGGGTTCTGATAAACTCCATTGAACTGTTCTCATTAGTCATCCTAAGATTTATCCTCTCTAATTAACTACCTATTATTATTCATTAAGATTAACTAATGAGCAGAATGTTGCTATCAGGACCAGAATGGTGCATGGGCAACTATACCCAAATCCAAACCTGGAGGGTACATCTTACATTTACTTTAGGTCAAGAGTAGCGATGCATGGATTTTGTTAAATCCATTCTGTCTGCCTTTTGTGGATTGTCAGGTGCCTTTCATCCCATCGTCTGCTCATTGATGGAACTTGATTTTTTTTTTTTCCAATTCCCCAAACTTGCGTTCATGCGCACTTCCACAAATTTGCACTTGCAATAAGGTGCAAATCCCTACAAAATGCACATTTTCATGCTTTCGCCTATGGGAGGGATGCACATTTAAAAATGTTTCATTTTTCTTTCCCACGACTACATTTACGCAAAATTCCAGAAAGTAAAAAAACCCAAAAACAATCCACAGGTCTGAGGAATCTGTGTGACTCAGGAAAAGCCAGTCCACTGCAGAACCGCTGGTTGGATTCCTAGAAATCTGAACCCATTTGAATCTGTTGCGGATTTCTCCAGCATCCCCAGTCAGGAGTGCTGAACCTCGGCCTATGGGCCAAATCCAGCCCTCTGGGGCTCCCCAAATGGCCACACCTGCTTTCCCTGGCTTCCGTCTCTACCCCCTCTGACAATCATTTGGTGGTTTCCCAGCTTTTGTGCAGTTTTTCCCCTACTGTAAAAGGTTGAAATCCTTCCCCTAAAGTTTAATTACTGGCAGTAAGAGCTTTACACTAAAATATGCTGGTATTTTTATTATTATTATTATTATTATTGTATTTCTGGCCCACTGGAATGTGGCCCTGTGGCATAACCCCACAATTCAGTTCCTTGGTGTATGTCTACATTAGTATGTTTAGGGAGTATAGAATGTTGAACTGAGTGGGTGTGGTTTGTGATGTCTTGGAAAGGGTGGGGGGGAGGAGTATATAAGGAGTGTTTGAGTGATGTCAAAGTTAGTGTGTTTGGACTGTTAGAGTGTGGGGAGTAGTGTGTGGGGAGTGTGTTTAGAGTGTGGGGAGTTGTTGGGGAGTTGGGTTATTCGTTTCCTGTCTATCAGGAGTTTTGAGAGAAATCAGTGCTTGTCTGAAGAGTGAAAGTATTTAGAGTTATAGGGACTTAGGTTAATTACAAAGTGTTTGGTGTAGGCAGGTTTAAAGTTATTTTCTAGAACTAAGATTTTGAGAATTAAAATAAACTTATTTTTATTTTGTTTGCTGCCCAAATCCTACGTGTCCGCTTGGCGTTAATAACCTGCATTACTGTTAAATCTACACACACACCTTTGTACCCACACTATCATAGATTTAAAATAAATCCTTAATAACCTGTATTAATCTTTTCCCTCATTGGTAGGGGAAAGGTTTCATTTGACCCTCCCTTCAGGTTTTTAAGTGTTGGTGCTTAGCCTGAGAAGGGTTTATGCATTAGAACCTATTAAATTCAGCCCTTGGGCTGAAAGAGTTTTATCACCCCTGCTTTAGGTACATGGGGGGGAGGGCGGGCGTTACCATATAACATCTAGGAATGCATATGAAATCCTTCTCCTCCATTTTTCCCCTCTGTATTTTGCAGTTTTGGATTATCTGTTCTTGTTTCTGGAGTGAAATTGATGCATTAGGAATGCTCAGTTATTCCCTTTTTTTTGTTTCTTAATTATCTACAAAGCATTGTGCTTGTGCATGTGGAGACTGCCACAGCTTCCAGTTCCTTCATTTCACTGTATCTCCCCGCTACTCCATATTACCAATATACATGTGTGCATTGAAAAACAGTGTAATAAAGCAAAGGTTGTGATACTGTTCCATCAAGATTATTTTTGCATGGTCCATTACCAATGTGTATGACAAATGCATGTGCACAACACTGCTCAAAAAGAATCTTGACACTTATACATATAAGGTCAAGGTTGCTTTTTGCACGGTTTCATCAAACTCTGTTACCAGTGAGCATCGTTGCTCACTGGTAACAGAATAGTTGGCCAAGGAGGTGGAGGAGGGGAGATGCTAATGAACAGAAAGAATCCAAAGCTGGAGCAAATGGTGCTTATTCTAATTCTGGATTTTGTTTTAGAAAATCTCCAAGTTAAACCTTTAAACTATTGGTGCCAATGTGAACTTCCACCCAGCGCAAACAGCAGCTACAGATAAGACATTCTCCTTAGTACCAAAAAAAGGGAGGGAAGGGTTAATTTCTCCTACCCCATCTGCTGCAATCCCAATAATCATCAGACCACTCACCCAGAGGATGCTAATTATCAGACCACTGACTCAGGGATCTGAGCAACCGGTGACTGACCAAGAAACAGATTTTGGGGTTGTGGTGGACAGCTCGATGAAAGTGTTGACCCAGTATGTGGCTGCTGTGAAAAAGGCATATTCCATGTTGAGCATAATTAGCAAAGGAATTGAAAATAAAACTGCCAATATCATGCTGCCCGTATACTAATCTATGGTGCAACCACACTTGCAATACTGTGTACAGTTCTGGTCACCACACCTAAAAAAAAAGATATTGTAGAGTATGAAAAGGTGCGGCAAAGGGAAACCAAAATGATCAAGGGGCTGCAGCAACTCCCCTATGAGGAAAGGTTACCACATTTGTGGCTCTTTAGCTTAGAGAAAGGATGGGTAAGACATAACAGAGCTGTACAAAATTATGCATGGTGTGGAGGAAGTGAATAGGGAGACATTTTCTTCCTTTAATAATACTAGAACCCAGGGTCATGCCATGAAGCTGCTTGGTGGGAGATTCAGAACAGATAAAAGGAAGTACACAGTGCATAGTTCAACCACCACAACGTGTTGTGATGGCCATCAATTTGGATGAGTTTAAAAAGGGATTAGACAAATTCATGGAGGATAAGGCTATCATTGGCTACTAGTCCTGATGTCTATATAGATTTATAGATTTCATAGATCATAGAGTTGGAAGGAGCCTACAAGGCTATCGAGTCCAACCCCCTGCTCAATGCAGGAAACTAGAGGAGGGGTCTCCCATCCAAGTAATAACCAGGCCTGACCCTGCTTAGCTTTCCACACTCAGACAAGCTGAGCCAGCATAAGCCACAGGCCTGTGCTACCTCCAGTATCAGAGACAGCATGCCTCTGAATTCCAGTTGCTGGGGAACATGCACGGGAGGGTGCTGTTGCACTCATGTCTGGCTGCCCACTGGGTTTCCTGTGGGCAGCTGGTTGGCCACTGTGTGAACAGAATGTTGGACTAGATGAACCCTGGGTCTGATCCAGCAAGGCTCTTCTTATGTTCCTATTTGGATTTAAAAAAACAAAAACAAATGTGTGCATTTAACGTCATGTCTAGTTTGACCCGTAGGCTTATAGATTTCAGGGTAACTACCAAAGACCACATTTTTGAGGATCATAGTTTTTAAGTCTAAGGGAAGAGGGGTGGGAGGAGGTAATAAAGAGTGCGATTTTCTGCCTCCCTTTTTAAAAACAAAAAATCCCCTTCAATCTGTTTATGCCTTCAGGCAAAATGAAATACAATAAAACTGCATGTTTTATCAGATAAAAATAAGCAACACAACAAAAATGGGCAATGTGTATGGAATGAAAATCCAATTATAGTTCTTAACAAGTGGAATCACATGTATGGTGCTTTATCCCCCCACCCCCGGAAAAATACTTGCAACTACCAGCTGCAAGCTTGGTGGGTGTCCCATTATATGAACTGGGCACTTTGGGTGTTTTATGCTTTGACATTAGCCTTGCAAACACTGAATGCAGACTTGCCAATGTGACTCAGTGTCAGGGATTGTACAGAGGTTTTCCCATACTGCAACACTGTCCTCAGTGCAGCTCATTATTTATTTCCCCCAAAGTCCTCAAATGGCAGCCATACACTTACAGAAAAAAAGGAGATAAAGGGGTGCCTTTAGGGACCCAATTGTGGTTGTGGGCACCAAACCTGCTCCCTAGCAATCCCAGCCATAGAGAATGAAACCTACTCCCAGTGCCAGCTTCAGATTTGGGTGAGAGGGAAGACATGGGCAAGATGTCTGAGTGGCCTGAGTGGTCCTTCTCTCCTTGCTGCTGTTACAGCTGCCCAATTTGCTCGCCCTCTTCCTCTAGGCCTGATCCACAGAACCTCCCAGAGAGAAAGGTGAGTGGAGGTTGCAGTTCTTTCTCCTCTTTCTCCACTTGGAGAGGACAGGTGAACAGGCAGCAATAAGGAGAAGCAGCAGGGTCAGATGGCTCCAGAGGTTTGTAGTGGCCCCCTTATGGAGATGTGGCACCTCAGTACGTGCCCAACAATGCCGACTCTTTGATGTCTGCCTTGTCTATTCCTAATCTGTATACCTAATTCCGGCTTCCCCCCCCCCCCCTGGTCATATTAAAGTCTGTTAGAATGCTAAGGGAGTAGGAAGACAGAATGGGAGCTAGTGATATATGAACCCCTCTCTATGTGAAAGTTATCTGGGGCACTATTTATTAGCTTTCTCTGTGAATTATTTAAAAAATGATAGCCTTCCCCCAAGAATTTTAAATTGGCTGGTAATATTTTGACACATATGTATTCTCAGAATACCACCTGGGAACTGGAACAGGGGGCAGCAGCAAATTCATCATGTGGCATGAGGTAGGGATGGACAATTTTGGTTTGTCTTGGTTTCTCATTTTTCCAATCTTAAGTTCAGTTTATACCAAGCTTTGAGGGTTTATTTTTTAAAAGTTTGCATCAAAATCCGTATGAATTTCTCCCAATACATGCATTTTGTGTACAGTTTTGCCTGATATACACCTTTTTGCAAGCAGTGTTTCTGAATATAATGGTTTTTGGAACATTATTTTCACGAAAACATGCATTTCTGTGTGCACTTTCCCCCTAATATGCACATTTTGTACACATTTTTTTTCACTGGAGAACTCCATTGCAAAATTTAGTGCAAATTTCAAAAGATAACTGAGTTTCGGTTTGCATAGTGGTTCAAAAGCCCAACATTAGGTATGTTGGCATTTAAATTGTTTTTATACTGGGGTTTTTTTTGTATACAGTAATACCTTGGATTGCAAGTAACTTGGTTTGAGAGCATTTTGCAAGACAAGCAAATTTTTAAATATTTATTATTATTATTTTTACTTGATATACAAGCAACGTCTTGCAATACGAGTACTGTAGTACGGCTTAAATTAAAAATCTCTGTACAATTTTTTTGGGGGGAATTTCGTTTTGATATAAGAGTGTTTTGGATTACAACAAGCACGTTTCCGGAACGAATTATGCTCTCAATCCAAGGCCTGACTGTATTTATTGCCTATCTGTACATTTTTGAATCTTTTCTTTCAATCTTTTTTTAAAATCTTATATGGTGCCTTTTGAGGACTCTACCCTTAAGGGTGGTCTAAAAATAATTTTAAATTAAAAAAAATAATAATGCACTCCAAACACATTTCTCCCCCATCCCTGCGATGTGTCCAGACGCTGTGGCCTGGATACTTGATAGCACAAGGAGTGGGAGGCAACAGCAGCTCTGGTGGCAGCAATGGCAGCAATGGCCCTCTTGCCTGTCAGACAGTAGGCAGCTGCCATCCTAGAGCACACGTATGGGGAGGGGCCATAGCTCAGCATTAGAGCAAATGCTTTGCATGCAAAAGGTTGCAGGTTCAATCCCCAGCATCTCCAGGTAGGACTGGAAAAACCCCTGCCTGAAACCCTGGAAAGCTTCTGCCAGTCAGTGTCGACAATACTGGGCTAGATGAATGAACCAATGCTGTGATGCAGTTCAAGGCAGCTTCCTATGTTCCAACCTGCTCCACTGGCACACAGCTTCAACTCTGTTCTTCACGTCCCCTTCCCTATGTGGAAGTGGTGCTTAATGTTGGTAAGTGACAATGTGGGTTCCCAGTAAAAGCTGAAATCATGGGGTGGGTAGTGGGGCTTGGATGGGACACCACCACACCCCACAATGAAAATGTGGATCTTAAGACTGGACAAAAATGCAACTTTCAGAAAAGAAGGACATTTTCCCACTGAGACCAAGTAAACAGCAACAGCAATCAGTCATGTGCCAACAATGGCTACTGGTCTCACCGGTCTATTTTGATAAATGCTGGCCGCAGAGGCACAAAAGTGGAACATAGGGATGTGTGATGGATCCAATAGCGGGGTGAAAATCTGAAGAATTTTCTCAACTCGGCCCCGCAGATTCCATTCTGTCAACCCTGCACTGGTGCTGACTCAATCTGACATGAGTCGAGCCAGCACATGGACTTTTGCTTTTAAAGCAGGGTTGCAATGTGTGTAATTTTTTTTAAGCCGGGGAAATTTGAGCAAAATTTGGGCTAGCACTCCGCAAATTGTGTAAATTTGTGCAAATTGAGGAGCAGAGGCCCAAATTTTGCGCAAATCTGAAATTAACTGTCAGAAAATTCAAGGTGGCCAAGGTGGAGTGTGTGCATATGCAGTGAGAGGAGGAGGCTTCCATACTTCTCATGTTGAATGCTACAACAAGAACAATTTGTGCAAATATTTTGAGCAATTTTGCAGAAGCTAACACACACACACACACACACACACACACACGCTGACTTGGCCTGCTATTGGCCATCGGGTCGGAAATGTGTCAAAAGTCCATCGAGCTCAAACGGAACAAGTTTTCTAGTGTTGCACATCCCTTGTGGAACATAAACTCAAAATGCATCTAAAATAATTGTGAATGAAGTCAGTGTGTGTGTGTGTGTGTGAGAGAGAGAGAGAGAGAGAGAGTTTATGAGTTTATGAGCACTTGATGTTATACCTTAGAAATGGGGTGCTGTACACACGGTACATAATATATTCTTTATTACCTATAGGATGCTACCACCACGGTCAACATCTTAAAGCAAGTCATTTGTGTGAGTTCTGTTCCTATTTTTCACTTTTATTTGCATGCTGCTCATGGGAGGAACTCGCTTCCAGAAGAGGGAAAATTGTTGGCTTAAAATCTGTGTGCTGTGGTGTCAAGGCACAGTGTGATCCCACTAATTTAATTAAAATTCACTCATATACGTTGTCATTACAACACAAACTTATCCAAAGCTATGAAAGCTCCTGGGACTGCATAGACGTTTTATGTCCAAATACGCTTCCTTGTGCCAGGTTTCTTTTTGCAAATTAGATTCCATTTTTTAAAAGCTGCTTCTTTCCAACTTACCTTCACTCACACAGGAAGAAGGTAGAACAAAGAAAGCAGTATCATGCCTTTAAACTGCTGACACTCACAATGTGTCTTTCTTTTTAGTTTGTTCCTAAAAATATATATTGCATGCATATATTTTAATCAGAGTTGGAATCCATGAAAAGCACATCTTGTCTGAAAGGACATCTAGTCTGACCCCCTGCATGAAAGACTGACCACCACCCCTGTCAAAAGGCAGATGTAGTCACCCATTAGCCTACCACAGACACAGTGCAGACCACAAGAAGAGAATATGTGTACTGCAAGATATGTGTAGACAGCAACAGCTCCAGATGACTTTGTGCAAGTGAGCCAAGCCACATGCTGGTAGGGGGAGCAAGAAACCAACTGAATCATTTTGCACTGGAGTTTGTAATAGTTTGCTGTGAGTTAAATTCAGTTATGGCAACTGGATGCCACCCTGATTAAAGACCAGACTTCCATGAGGTCATGTTTATGTTGATTAATGGACAACTCCACCATCTGATTGCACTCATTTATCATTAAAACAAAAACAAAAACCTGGCCACTTACAAGAAGCCTGATCCTATTAAACTAGGTCTGCAGAGGCTGCTATATCAGCATCCTGTCACTGACAAGATACACAACATCACCAAATCAGGACCTGCACAGTTACTCTAAAGTAAAGAAAAAGATAAGGATCAGCTACATGCCATGCAATTAATGTTACATGTAATTTGACCCGTTCCAGGGGATAAGTACTCCCAGTCAACACCACTGGGGCAGGACACTACAGTTGCACTGCTATCTGGGCCTTAAATGCAGTCACAATTCTACATACTTACTGTTTGTTCCTCACAAAGCAACGATCATGAACTCCGGGACCCTTCCTGCCTGGCATGCCACCGTGCCGATACAATGAACGCCCACCCCGCCCCCCGTTTCACTTAGGGTGGCCCTTTATGAATCACCAAAAAGAGGAAATGCATCACCAAAAAAGAGGCCAATGATTTACATAAAATGTGCATATGCTAATATCTATGTAGAGATGCCAGTTTAGAAATGGCTATTATAATTTAAATAGAAATACAGTACATCTTGCCACAGCGTGGAAGACTGCAACCAGGTGACCTATATATGCCTTGTGTAGTCTGCTGCCCAGGTGTTGTTGGTGGGCGACTTCAAGGCCCAGCCCTTCCTTCTGATGGACTTGGCCTGGGCAGCCTTTCAAATACAGGATGCAATCAAAATAGAGGACAGTCCTCTGGCAGCCCTTCAAACAGAGGACTGTCTTCTGTAAAAGAGGACCCATGGACCCATGAGGCAGTCTGTCCAGGATTACGAAAGGAATGCTGCCAGGACTCTGAGGGCTATTATTGTCAATGCTATCTTTTTGTTACAGAAATCTGAAAGGGAGATAAAGCAAGTGTTATAAAATCAAGTTCCAGTTAGGCCCCTACTGGTCTCTGAGGTACTCCTGCCATTTCCCTCAGCAGAAAGGATTCATTAGTCTCCAAGAGCTCAAAGGGGATTCCTGGCTGACCAAGGGAGAACTCTTCAGATGAGGAAGAGTCCCCAACACAACCCTCTCCTACAGTAGACCTGGGGCAACCTGAGAGGTCCTGTAGCAGCAGTGCCTTGTCTGAAGCTCCTAGGAGGAGATAGACTGGGATCTACTGGGAGATCTCTGGGTAAATTGCCATAGATTAGCAAGGGTTTCTGATTTGCCATTGTTTAACAATGGCAACAAGCAGATGCTCCCTTTCTTAGTCAGGTTGCTGAGATAGAAGAAAGCTTGAGGGGGGAAACCAGGAGTGGATCTTGGTGAGACAAGACTGTGAGTTAAGTTCTGCTACTGAAAACAAATTCCTGGCTTAAGCATGTGCTCAGGGGTACCATTTCTTAATTCTAAGAGTATGTTGCCCCCGTGGTCATTGCATCTGGTGGACCTCAGGGTACTTGTAAAAACCAAAGTAGATCCTGCAAGCCTGTAGTCTGCTTAACCCTGATTAGGGCATTAATGTTAACAGAAATTGCAAAATCATACAGGTAGAGGTATTCCTATAGCATTACAATAGCCAACTTAATAACTGTAGGACCTTGGTATTCTCAGCTATGTAGCATAGAACTGCTTTTATCATAGCTCTGATTAGCTGCTTCCCCCCTCCACTTAGCTGAAAAAGAGATAATAAATCCCATAAAAGCAAGTACCAATTAGGCCCTGCTGGTCTCTGAAGTATTCCTGCTGCTTTCCTCAACTGGCAGGATTCAGCAATTATCCAAAGGGATGGGGCACTTACCTTTGCCACTGAGTTCTGTCCTTTTCTTCCATCTGCTATAATTCCATATGGCTGTAATATTTGCTGCTTCAAACTTTATAATATAATGCCACAGGACTAGAGAATGAAACAAAGTTTACTTAAGCCTGGCCAAGTCTTACAACAGATTTCAAAATGGTTCCTTCCCTAGGTTTCAGGTCTCTGCTGTTGTTTTTTCAGAACTATGTCCCTCTGTGCACCCACTCCTGGAACACTTTGGTTCCTACTATCATTACAATGTGTCTATGGAATAGCTAGCATCCTAGTGAAGAGAGAGACCAGAGGTACATGCTAGTTTGTAGTTAGCTTTTAAAATGATGGTTACACCTGCTTCAGCGTTTAGTTTGATTCTTCTCTTCCCTAATTAGAGACTTACATATCTTCTATATCACAGACCCATCTTCACTCAGTGATTTGCCTTTGATGTTATCAAATACTGAGATTTATTTTTTAAAAAGACTTTTCATAAATGTCATTGCAGTATGAATGGATTAGGATTTTGGTTCAGTTGGTTTTTGAGACAGATTAACCAAAATGTGCTGCTGCTTTTTTTTCATATTCGGGATGGAAAGGACTTGAGATTTAAAAAAAAAAATTGAATGTGAGGGAAACCAAAACTGATAGATTCATCCATCCAGGCCCAGGACTTTTGAGTGCTGAACTCTTAAAAGTCTGTGTTTGTTTCACTGCCACATTTTTTTTTTCTGAGAGGCTCCTCACCTTTAACAGCTATATGGCAGGCAAGTACAATGTGGTCTTCTCCACATTGGGAATAGCTGTACCTATTAAATTTGGCTGGTACAGATGGGTGAGAATTTTGTTTCCAATTTACCAGATTTAATTTACCAAAATTTGCAAATTTCTTTCTTTCAAAAAAAAGGATGAAAAGAACTTGAGTGTGTTTTTTTTTTAAAAAAATGAATGCAGGAGAAAGTTAAACTGGCATATTCATCCATCCCTATAAATGAGAATGAGTCAACTAAAAGGAGGAAAAAAGCAATTCACTAAATATCCAAGAGAGGCAAGCTGAATACCATGTATTTAAATACAAAGTTAGTTTAGCTTCTGAAATGCTTTTCAATGGACAGTGGAGGCAAAGTGCACTGAATCATCTTTAAGATATCTTTGTTAAGTCAAACAAGCAGAAAATTCACTGAGTGGGCTCAAGTATTACCAAACGATGCACTTTCACTAACTATAATAGGTGAGAAACTGGGATGTTGTACTCATTCCAATTGCAAAGAGTATCATGGAATCACAAACAAGGCACCATAAGCGATGCCTTTCCATCGTCCATCTCCACCTCACCGTTTCCCTTTTTTCCGTGCTTTTCTGCAGTATGTTAGTTGATCTCTCTCCTTCGGTCAAGAACAATCTGTGTATAAACTGCATTTACCTATCGGCTCAGGCCATTACCCTGTGTAATACAGAGCTGGGACTTGCACCAGATAAGTGTTTCATGATATGCCTTTGTATAAAGTCAGAGCTCACTATGGGCTTTACCCATACACTGAGAGTCACCATTCTTCATTGAATATACTTTGCCATCAGAATTACCACCTTGGCACAGATTGCTGGGGGCTTAGAGAAAAAAAGAAGACATAGTGAAGTGTTGAAAGAGACATATCATCACTAGTGTATAATCACTGGTGAGATGGGCCCTTTGCATTCAAAAGACAGTGACTGAGTTCAGACAACATAAGCCATACTCAACCCTTGAGTATGGGTTGAGTGAGGATTGTCATTGAACCGTGGGTTGTTGTTGAACTGTGGGCTATTGTGTTGCCTGAACCCAGCTGAGATAACAAACCACGGGAACAACCCATGGATCACAACCCAACAACAAACCATGGGTTCTCTTCATGGTTTTTTCGTGGTTAACAAGCCATGGCTTGTTAGCACAGCTGGGTTTAAACAACATGATAACCCATGTTTCAGCAACAAACCATGGTTCAACAATCCACACTCAACCCATACTCAACTCTTGAGTGTGGGTTATTGTGCTGTCTGAACCCAGTCAGTATAATGTCAGAAAGGTGGTGGTGGTTTGTCTAGGGATGTGTACGGGGCTCGATTGGGGCTCGATTGGGGGGTGGAAGTCTGGCAAAGTCGCTGGGCTCGACCCCCAAGCTCCACTGCTTTCCCAGCTCGACCTGCGTTCTCGCAAGCCGAGCTGGGGAAGCAACTTCCAGGTTCCCAGTGGTATGCTTTTATATAAAATGGCATAAGATATGTTAAAAACAGCCACGATTTGCACAGGTTACATAAATCGCAGCTGCTTTTAACATATCTTTCACCATTTTCTACGTAAAAAGCGTACCACTGGGAACCCGGAAGTCTGGCAAGCGCCTCGGCTGGTTCTCGCTTTCGGCCCGGCTTGGCAGGTGCAGTGACAGCGCTCGCTGAGCGCCCAGAGAGTCATGTGGTGGGGGTCACTATGATGTTGGAAATTATGTGCAATCCTATGTTGTAAATAGTTACAGCACTTTCTGCTCCATTAATGGTACTTCTTTAAAGCTTTTTGAAGTATGCATGACATCCCACAATTTCCACAACATTCGGGTGGGATGTTTGTGCAGGGAAGGAGTGATGAGTGTGGGAGGGGCCAATGAAGGAAAGAGATATAATGTGTTTGTTAACCTAGAGGGGGTGGGATCACAGGATGTATACCGGTAATATCCTGCAGAATCTTGGAGTTCTAGAAAATCTATACACATCCTTTTGTGGGTCTCTTATTTTGAAATATGAACACGGGTAATGTTTGGAGCAATGGGGAAGCCTCCTTCAAAAGAAAATTAACTGCTAGAGTTAAATTCAAGCCAAATATCTATTGAAGTTGTACCACCGAAATTCTCTCTCTCTCTCTCTCTCTCTCACACACACACACACACACACACCAGAGCGAATATTGCTATTTTGTTGCTTTTGAATTCTGCTCTGAAAATTCCAGTTGCCATATTGAAACATGTCATACTTTCAACTTCACTGCACTTCATCTTGGATAATTCTTATTGTTTTGTCACTCATCAATGATGAGCATCATATTCTCTGCCTTCTTCCCAAACTTTCATGACATTTTACTCCTTTTGTACCAACGCACCTCCCTCGATATCACCAAATCCCACATGATCACATGTCTCCCTTTTTTTACACCCCCTCCCAAAATGTGGTGCATGTGTGTGTAAAGAGGGAGAGGGCACTTTTCATAATGTGTAAAACACAAAAGCATACAAATACAAACAGACTCAGAGGATAAACTTTTTGAAAAGAAGAGCAATTTTTCTTAATCAGTCAGTAAGGTTCTCAAGTCATAGTCATTTCAGGGCGCTTGACACTGTGGAAGACAAATGGAACAGCCACATAGACAGAGGCCATGGGCTTCCGCCCATGCTGTTATTCCACACGTCCACACAAGTGACAGGGACAAATGTGAGGCCATCGTGAGCCATGGAGTGTGTGCAGCACAGTTTTTGCTGCCAGTATGCAGGTGCATTGGATTTATTATTTATTTGTTGGATTTTTAAGCCACCTTCCAGATTAGAGTAGCTTCCCAAGGCAGTTTACAATAGTCAGTAATACGTCATAATAAGATTGCACACAAAAAACAACATTAAACTATTAGATCATAAGATCACACAGAAAAGCAGCAACAGGGCATAGGTCAATAAATCAGATAGAACATTGCATATCTAGTTGGGTACACCTGGGATGCACATGGGGGGTGGGGAAAGGGTGCTTCTAGGTAGAACAGGGATGCAGAACCTTAGGCCTGTGAGGCAAATCTGGCTTGCTGGTGTCCCAATCTGGCCCTCTGGGGTTCCCCAGAAGGCCACTCTCCTTTCCCCCAGCTCCACCCACTTCCCCTGATCACCAATTGTTTGGTGGTTTCCCAGTTTTTGCATGGGTTTTTCCCATTCTAAAAGGTTGACATTTTTGCAGAGTAAGTTTTGCTTCACCACACTTGAGGCAGAAGTCAACTGCAAGCTCTGAACATGACTTTTACTTAATATTACCAGACATCTTCTTGTTACAACTAGAATAGGCAAAGTAAAAGAGGCAAAAGTGAAACCAAAACCAGCACCCCAACTCCCAACATGCATTAACCATTGACTGGCTTTTCAACCAGTTATTATCCCCTCCATACAGTGGGTTTTAACTAATAGCTGTTGCTTATTCCAGCAGAAATGCCACTGCTAAGGCTTAGTTACTGGCAGTAAGAGATCTAAGCTAAATGTGCTGGCATTTTTGTCCTGTCCCTTTTGCCTTGGGCCCCACTTTTCTTTGCCTCCAGGCCACCACTGGAATGCAGCCTCCTGGAGCTTCACCAAAATTGAATTCGACCCTCAGGTTGAAAGAGGTTCAACACCCTCATAGAGTTGGAAGGAGCCTACAAGGCCATCGAGTCCAACCCCCTGCTCAATGCAGGAAACTAGAGGAGGAGTCTCCCATCCAAGTAACAACCAGGCCTGACCTTGCTTAGCTTTCCATGCTCAGACAAGCTGAGCCAGCATACCTGGAAATGGGTGTGCTAATAAGCCTATCTTCCATCCACTAGTTTTGCCTTGTCTTCTTTCTGCTGGCTGGTCCAGTCTTCTTCCTGGCACCAGTGTTACACAGATGCGATATAAAATAGAACAGAGGGAGGGGAGAGAGAGATTTTTAAAAGGAGAGGTGAGTTTCTGGGGCTGGTTGTGGGTAGGATATCTAGAACATACAATGAAGTGGAATAGTCTCTCTATGTTATGGATTTCATGGTGTTCTGTTCTTTTAACATTTTCTGTATTTTTCTGAACTGTGCTGGAATCCATTTTTGATTAAGTGCAACAGAAGGCTAATTAAATTGTTGTTTTATATTTATCAAGGGTTGAGTGTTTTCAGATATTATGAGTACAGGCCAGTGAAATACCATCAACCATGGCAATTGTTCTATGGGATGCTGCAGGCTACCATCTTTTTCCCAATGCTGTTTTACATCTATATCTGGGGTGCAGAACCTCTTACAAACCAATGACCAAATTCTATTTTGGATAAACTTTTGGGGGGGGGTGCATTCTAGTGGTGGGTGGGGCTGAGGGCAAAAGAAGGTGAGGCCAAAATACCCCAAATACCAGCATATTTTAGTTTAAAAAGCTCTTACTACCAGTAACTAAACCTTAGAAGCAGTTCAACCTTTTTGAATGGGGGGGAAATGCACAAAACCGGGAAACAACCAAATGGTGTGGAACTTGGGTAAGTGAGTGAGGCTATCTGGGAAACCCTGGTGGGCTGGATTTGGCCCACAGGAAGACTGGATTTGGCCCCCAAGCCTGTGATTCTGCACCCCTGTTATGCATTGGGAGAGGTTATTCAGAGATTTGGAGCAGGTTTTCTCCCCAGCTCTGTTTCTCAGTTACATCTGAATCAGGTGTGGCCATTGCTCCAGTAGCCCACATGAATGAAAAAGGTGCCCCACTGCAAAAGTTATTCCTCCCACTGCAGTCAAATAGTCCTTGCAAAAGAACAAGTAGACCTGCAATCAATCAATCAATCAATCAATGTTGCAATCTGGAGTACTGTTATTCAGGATTCCATCCACACCATTACATTCCCCCCTTTCCTGGTTTTCTGCCCCCCCACCCACCCAAAGCCAGCATTCCATGGCCACAGAGCATGCTCAGTTCTCACTGGACTGTTTTGGGGTTCCCCTCCTTAGGGTCCCCCCCAGATGTGTTGTTTTGGCTACATTAGCAACGGCACTTGCAGTCTGAACATCAGCATTGGGGGGGGGGAAGCGGGGCGCTGAAACAAAATTTTGCATATGTGCATGCAGCTGGGTGGCTCTCTGTTGTAGGCAGGAGGCTGTCCAGAGTGGGCCAGTGAGTGAGCAAGGGCATGGGCAGCCATCGCCAGCTAGCTAGAGAGCAAGGGAATGGGTGGATGCCTTTTCATCCATGTGAACCACAGGAATACCTCAGAGCCCAGAATTATGCTAACTCAGATTGCTCCCTAAGAAGAAACTTGTTTTTTTCAAAAATGCATTGGGCTTTAAGAAATTGAAAATTAATTTCTCCATTGTCTTCTTTATATCAACATGTAGAATCATAGAATCATAGAATCATAGAACAGTAGAGTTGGAAGGGGCCTATGAGGCCATCGAGTCCAACCCCCTGCTCAATGCAGGAATCCAGGTCAAAGCATCCCTGACAGATGGCCGTCCAGCTGTCTCTTTCTCCAGTATCCTTTTCTGTGGTGGAGGCTGGTGGCTCCAATGTCAGTGGGGTGGTGTATCCACTCCAGATTTCAGTCTGAACTTTTGAGGCGCTATCCATGGTGCCAAACCATATCCCCAAAATAGTTTCAGCACCACGGATAGCTCCTTTTAAGTTCAGACTGAAACCCAGGGTGGATATACTACCCCACTGACAATGGAGCCACCAGGCATTGCTGCTTTTCCAGCCACCTCATTCCAATCCCCCCACCCTACCTGGTTTTCATTTCCCCCCCTCTCAATGGTCAATCAGTGTTCTCTGATCACCGGGCATGCTCAGTTCGCATTTGGCTGTTTTTGCTCCCCCCTCAAAGAAAGAAAGAAAGATACACACACACACACACACACACTTCTGCAAACCTCAGGATTATGCTGAGTCTGCTGATCCTTCTTGCATGTGGTTGTTGTCATTTTGGCTATATAAGTGATGGTACTTGAAGAATGGAATTGGAATTCGAAGATAAGATGGTAAAAAGGAACAACATATTATGAGCATTTTTTTCAAGATCTGAAAGTAACATAACGTAGTAAATGGTTCCCAGCACACAATATTGAAAACAGTGACATTCATAAGTACTCAGCTTGCCGGATCATGATATTATTCTGATGTTATAAGCACTGACATTGTAACAGCGTGGTCAGATATTCTTGCCTTTTTAGGCAAGCCATCTTTGGCTGATGTTGCGATGTGTGAAAAGCATCAGTGTTGTTTGGTTTGGTGGAAGGAAAAGATCTGAGCAAGCCGGGAGATGTTTTCCCATCGCTTAATAAGGTTTCTGCATCAGCCTCCCTGCCTTTCACCAGGAGCTGAGCTGGTGCACACATTGTCATTTTAACATGGCAGAAAAAGTTGTCAAGGCTCTGATATCTGTTCTGTAAATGAATAAACCCAGACCAATTTAAATGAGCACAGTTAAGTGTTGCGAAAACCCCTATTACACAATTCCCTGATAAAGGAGCACATTTGCCGACTACAAGAGCTTTCTGCTTAAAAGGACGCTTCTGTAATTTTCTCCATCTGTTACCTAGCTGAAAAGATGCAGAGCAAAGAGCAAAGTTGGCTGCTGCTTTATTGCTTTGTCTCAGGGACTCTCCTATTAACTCCCCCGCTTCACTGTCACCAAGAACAGCAGGTGGTAATTTTCCATTGGAAATGAGCAGCCACTGGACCAAGCACTAGCGGTTTACTTAGCTGCCATGCACAGCACTTCTTGGGTATAATATTAACTGCAGGTCCTCTCTCATTTGTCATTATTTATCCTGACATTGCCATTCATGACTGCACAGACAATGTAAGCGATGGCCTAATACCGCTTGTATAATTGCTTGGCACCCTGTAATATGCTTGGATCCCTCTGGGTCAATAGATGCTTTTAGCTTGATATTCAGTCAAGAAGGCATGTGGAGTTAGCTCCCACACACACACACACACTCTTTAATATATCTTGTTGGGTTGTTGTTGTTTTTAATCTAGGTCTCTGCACATGCACACACACATGGAGTTAATAAATCTCATTCAGACCAGACAGGATGATAGCAGCAGAACTGCAGATGGCTGGAAAACACCAAAGGTATCAATGGGGCAGCGCATTGATTTATTAAGTGTCTACCAAAAGAGAAATCCCATTCAGCTGAAGTAAATAAAATACTGGAGTCTGGTTGGCCAGGGTTTAAAGCCTGGGTCAACTCTCGAAAGAATGTGACTTTTTCTTTTTAAGTGGGAGCAGGCAGCAAAGCACAGAACAAGCACAGCACTTGAACTATTTAGCTGGGCTGCATGTGTCTTCTCCTCTTTAAAGGCATCTCATAAATATGTGCGTTCTGGGTTGTTAAAACATAAGAACATAAGAAGAGCCATGCTGGATCAGACAGAGGGTCTATCAAGTCCAGCATTCTGTACACACAGTGGCCAGCCAGCTGCCTACGGGATCCCACAAGCAGGACATGAATGCAACAGCACCTTCCCATTCATGTTCCCAAGCAACTGGAGTACATAGGCATACTGCCTCTGATACTAGAGGAAGCATATAGCCAATCAGAACTAGTAGCTGATAGCCTTCTCCTCCATGAATTAGTCCAATCCCTTTTTAAAGCTATCCAAATTGGTGGCCATCACTACATCTTGTGGAAGTGATATAGTGATCTAGCAGAAGGCCAACGCCTGACAAGAATTTGGGAGCTAACTAAAAAGTGAACAGACTTGGGGATACATGCAGAAGTAGAAATAATCAGATTATCTCTTGTAGATTGCCTTGTGTGTTTTAATGGAAAAATGAGTAATATATTTTAAAATGAATGATTTAAACGCCTTTAGTTTAGAGCAAAAGTTCTCAAAATTTGAGATGGCTTGTTGACATTGTTCTTGTTGTTTAATTTTTTTTAGGGTGCAATCCTATCTCCCTCCAGACACGGAAGACCGACTTTCATTCCAGTGTGTGTGTCTGTGTGTGTGTGAGTGTTCCCAGGGGTGGAGAGGGGAGAAGCGAGGCTCCACTGGATTCCAAGGAATCCAGGCAGCGCCTCAGCCACTCCTCTTCATGAGGAGAGGAAAAACATCTAAGCCGAAGTCTAGATGTTTCTGAGGGTGAGGGGAGTGCGGTGGAGGTCCTATCTGCCTCACTCCTCCCACCCTCAATAGGATACCCATAATCCTCCAGGTTCCAAGGGTTATGGGCAGCCTCATAGGACTGCACTGCCTGACACTTTTTCTTTAAAAATAAAAGTACACTCACAGTGACTTAAAACAAAATGAAAAACAATCACTGTGTTAGGGATGTTCCAATGGATGCTGAAGGCAGCACAAGCCTCAGGTTTTGTTAGCTGCAATTCAGAAGTTTGTTATTCTCCAAAGAAGAAACTGCTGAACACCAAAGTTATGGATGACCAAGCACTTATATTTTCTTTCCAACACCTTGTTTGTTCTGTGTTAGTAAGAAAAGTCTTGACATTTCCACAGATGAACAGTCAGACATCCTAGCAACCAAAATGGGGGGGGGGGGAGTTTCATAAATCACATGGTATCTATCTTTCATTCCTCCCCACTTCCTTTATTTTCTGCCTTGCCTTGATAAGGAAAATAGACATCCCTACAAAGTAGCCGAGAGACAATAATTTAATAACTAGATCAATTGAAAAACCCTACCTCCCCTCAAAGTGTATCTGTGGCAATATCTTCTCCCTTTTTCTCCATCTTTAAAATCAGTTCAACACAGGTTTTTCTTTGGGTTTACCAAATTGAATATCCTGATCTCTCTAGAACTGTTCCTCAGGAGCTAGGGATGGGGAAGAAATTTGTTTCGTTCGCATTTTAATACGAACTGGTCTCATTCACGCTTCATGAATTAATACATGAACTGGAATGCAACTATCATTCCAGGGCCTTTTCTGTGGCGGCCCCCAAGTTATGGAACTCCCTCCCCAGTGACCTTTGCCATGCCCCCTCCTTGATGAACTTCCGCTGGTCTTTAAAAACATGGCTTTTCAGGCGGGAATATGGGGTGGGTTAGGATTTTTTAAAAAAACTTTTATATTGTTTTAATTGTATTTGTTTTAATTGTGTTTTATTGTATTTTATCCTGTTGTACATCACCCAGGGTGGCCGGGTGGCTGGCCAGATGGGCGATTTAAAAATATAATAAAATAAATAAATAAATATCATTCCGTTTTTGCACTTCTCCGAATTTTGCAATGCAGTTCTTAAAAAAAAAAAAGGCATAGAAAAATGTGAACATTAGGGAAAATTGTATGTAAAAAGGCATATGTTAGGAGAAATTACATACAAATGTGCATATATTAGGAGAAAGGAGAATGAAAATGTGCATCCATTGTTGTGTAGACTTCTTACCAAAGGAAATCATAAACTGATGCAGAAATGGCACAGCGAACATGTTCCTCAAAACCATTGAGATTTGCAGAAAGCAAAACAGACAGATTTATTCTAACCAGAACTCACTGAAATATGGGCAACGTATAATGATGTTGCAGCAGGCAATCCAGCCAATTAATCAAGTTTTAACAGAATGTAGAAATTTATTTTAGCCGTCTTAATATGTTTACTGCTGGTACACTAACATATCTAGATCCCACCTGAGACAATTCCTACAATCTCACACCACCAGGGAAAAAGTTGCTTGGAGTACAGCACTAACCAAACAGCACAGTTGCTGAGTCAAAAACACCAATCAGAATGGGTTGCATTTTATAGCATTTACTGACAGAAAGCACCACTACAAATTAATACATGACAAATTTAAAGAAAAGGTACCATGGTACCAAGTTTATGGTGAACACAGCTTACCCATTACCCATTACATCACATTGGTGACCCCCAGCTCCTAGGGACCAATTTATATACTTCCATTCCATCTAGGGAAGTAACCGTTCTAGGGAAGTAACAGCCCTGTTGCCCTGGTTTCCCCCATCAAAAACATAGCACGGGGCTCCAGCGCACCGGAGAAGGGTCCCATTGCGTCACTTCCGCCACGCCGGAAGTGAAGCGACGGGACCAGCGCGTCAGTCGGCAGCAGCTCGAGCAGCGCGGAGGGCGCTCCGCACCACTCGGAAGAACGAGGCGGGGGGCGCCGCCGTGGAGAATCACAGCGGTGGAGAGGCGAGCCCCCCACAGGTACGTGAACACCGCTGCTTCCTTCCCCTTGATCAAATGAATTCCAAATTCCAAAAATATAATATATCCTGACAAGGCATACTCCCCTTCCCCTTTATTAATACATAGTCTAATAATTGATTCCATATATCCGTAAAATTATTCTTCTTTAACTGTCCTTTTTTGCATTTGATACTACAAGTTAGTTTATCGTTTAGGGCTATATCCCAAACTTCCTTATACCAATCAGCTATTAGGAAAACATGTTGTGCTTTCCATTTTGTTGCTATCATTAGCCTAGCCACAGTTAACAAGTTTACAATTAATTCCTTCGTATTTTGGTCGCAAATAAGTTTCTCCGTTATTGATAACAATGCTAGTTTTGGACAGACCTCTAAGTTAATACCAATAATTTCTGATATTTCTGTAAAAACCTCTCGCCAAAAAACCAGTACATTTTTACAACTCCACTACATATGAGCACATGTCCCTTTTTCCTGACATCCTCTCCAACAAAATGTGGAGCAATTGTTATCTATTCTATTTAATCTTACTGGAGTTAAGTACCATCTCCAAATTAGTTTATAAAAATTCTCCTTTATCCTAGTTGATATAACTTTCACAATCTGTCTATCCCATATATTGTTCCAACCTACCTTCGAGGTCACCTCTTCAAATTCATTATCCCATACTGTCTTTAGCTGGTCATCTTGTTCTTCTGCTTTTTGAATCAATCTATATAAATCCCTTGTTATACCTATTGTTGACGCATTGCCTTGTAGGCCATCTCTAGACGTAACAATCTTTTCAAATTTAGTTAAATCTCTCTCTTAAGAACATCTTTAAACCTCTTATTATACTGACCACCACCGATATTCCGCTTTCCATCCTTGAGTTGGGAATAAAGTAACTGCTTTGGGAGATGGCAGTCAGACATTCGAACAACATGACTGGTCCATTGAAGTTGGCATTGAAGGATCATTTTTTCAATGCTAGTAGTCTTTGCTTCTTCCAGCACACTGACATTTGTTCGCCTATCTTCCCAAGTAATTTGCAGGATTTTCCAGAGGCAACGTTGTTGAAATCTTTCAAGGAGGTGGAAATGACGTTTATAGATAGTCCATGTTTTGCAGGCATACAATTAAGTTGGTAATACAATGGCTTTATAAACCAGCGTTTTGGTCTCCTTACAGATATCCTGATCCTCAAACACTCTATGTTTCATTCGAGAAAATGCGGCACTTGCGGAGCTCAAACTATGCTGGATTTCAGTGTCAATGTTAGCTGTAACAGAAAGTTAGCTTCCAAAATAGAGAAAATGATCGACATTTTCCAGTAATGCCCCACCAAGCTGGATAGATGGCATCACCAAAGGGTTAACTTGCACTTGCTGATAAAGCACTTTGGTTTTTTTGATGTTAAGTGAGAGATCAAGATTACCTCCCACTCCCTCTCTCACTCCAACCCACTCTCTCCCCAACTGACAACCGACTCCCCTTAACTGCCAACTCTCTGGGGTTCTATGCTCTCTGCTTCAACCAATCAGAGCCTCTGGAATGTTCAGGTTGGCCCTCCCCGGGCTTCTGCCTGTCACTCCGCCACAGTCAGCTCCAAGAAAAATGCCGGGAGCAAAATCAATCCCTTTATATGGCATTTATTGATTTGGCTAAGGCCTTTGATACTGTAGACTGAACGGCTCTCTGGACTATCCTTATGAAAATTGGATGCCCCAATAAATTTGTGAATATCTTGCGACTTCTCCATGACAACATGACAGCAACGGTTCTGGACAACAACGGCTCTCATGGTGCTCCATTTAAAGTGGGATCAGGTGTTAAACAGGGATGTGTTATCGCCCCAACATTATTTGCTATGCTACCAATATCTCTGTGTATAATATATGTATGCATATAAGCTTTATATACCCATGCAAACTATTCTCCTACAACAATACACATCCTTCCTGAAGTATAGAAAGGAGGTGACCTGCATGCCTTCTGCATATCGTTTCTCAGTCGAAGCCATTCAAAGGAAAACGAAGAGGAGAAATCCCTTCCTATCTCCAAGTTGATATATCTTGGAAACAGCTGGTTTCAAAACCCAATGTTTCGGCATCAAAACTGCCATGACACTTTTGCTTCAAGCGGGATCGGGAAACAGGTGCTTTCTTCTCTTTTATCAGTTGAACAAAGCAATCCTGAGATCGTTCGGCCTGAAGGCCAAAGGCCACCTAGGAACCTAAAATGGAGTTCCTGCTCACTCACCCTCTGTGAACTTTTTCCCATTTGCTTGTTTGTTTCTCTTAAGACCTGCTGAAGAATACTGTTATGTCTTCCTTAGCTGAAAATCTTGCACCACAACTGCTTGATCTAAAGGCACCAGAATATCCTTTTTAGCTGTAGGAAGGCTAATATATTTCAACAAGGAAATGGGGTGGGGGGGAAATCAGAACACAGACAGCTTCATCTCTGCATGATTAGAAGGATTAAGGCAGATTTATGTTTGTTTGATTTACTGCAAAAGCACACTTTACTGTAAAGTAAGTAGCTGTTTACTTTATAGTGAGACTCCCACTGGATTTCAGCCTAGTGTCAGTAGCTAGTGCCTAAGGTGAGAAGAGATCTAATAACAATAAGAAAAATAAGTAATGCTTAGTTCTAAATAAACAAATTTGGCGATGACAGTGTGAAAGCTAGTTGGTAAGTGAGTGAGTGAAAAAGTCACCCAGAATGCTTCTGTGTGTGACTACTGTGTGAGTTACCCGGAATTTTTGCTAGTACCATGGCAGAGCTGAAAAACTGATCTGCTCTAATTAGGCTCAGTTATCTAGTTGGGGGACATTTTGCCTTATAGGAACATAGGAAACAACTTTATACACCATAGCATCAGTAGTCCATCTAGCTCAGTATGCCTACGCTGACTGCTGGCAGGTCTTCAGGGTTTCAGATGGGAGTCTTTTCCAGCCCTACTTGGGAATGCCTTGGATTGAACTGAAGAATGTTGAAAGCCCTGGGCCTGGATGGATTAACCAGTCAGTTTGTTCTTCCCACATTCAGGGGTTGTTTTTTTTTGTAACCTCAAGTTTCTTTGTCCTGAATATGAAGAAATTTCTGAATTTTGGTAAATTCTTATAAAACAAACAAACAAACTGAACTGAATTTCTCACCTATCCCTAGTTCTACACCACTGAGCTCTATGACCTTATCAAATTTAGGAGGTTTAGATGAATAAGACTTGACTCTTGGAATTAGGGCTCTCTCATTTCTGTTTTCCACTTTCCATTTTCAGATAGAAATAGCATTTTTATCAGGGTGGATTTTTTTCCCTCCTGAAAAATACAGATGTGTGAATATTCACCATTGTCAATCCTGTTTGTTGACAATGTTTCCCAACTACCGCTGCTTTGCTCCCTGGCTGGTGTTTCTTTCTTCCTCTGGATTAATCAGATGAGTGATCCCAGCCAATCAGGGATCACATAGGGACAGATTAATACCATGATCCTATGTAGCCATTCATATCTGACTCTGTGATTATTACAGGCAATTGAAGCTAACAGAGAGTGAGAGTAATGCAAATGAATAGGCAAAGCTTTCCTTTTTTTTTTTTTAATTTTTTTATTTATTTAAAATAATGAATACAACAACAAAAAAATACAACATAAACATTGTGCACCCCCCCCACCTCTTGGGACCAAGTTATATTTCTCAACCCAATTTTTTTTTTTTAATATGTGTATATATACAAACTATTATTCTATATTCCAAAAATATAACAAATCTTGACAATGTTTGTTCCCCCTCCCCTTTACCAACACGTAATCCAAAAATTTGCCCCAAATGTTCACAAAGGTGTCTTTCTCCAATTGTCCTTTTTGACACTTAATATTACAAGTTAACTTATCATTTAACGCGATATCCCATACCTCTGTATACCATTCATTAATTGAAAACACATGTTGAACCTTCCAATTCCTAGCTATCATTAATTTTGCTGCTGTTAGCAAATTCACAATCAATTCTTTTGTATTTTTTAAACAAACTAACTTTTCTGTAATTGTTAACAATGCTAATTTTGGGCAGACTTCTAATTCCATTCCAATTATTTCTGATATTTCTGCAAATACTTTCTGCCAAAATTCCAGAACATTTTTACAGCTCCACCACATGTGGGCATACGTACCTTTTACATTACATCCTCTCCAACACAATGCGGAGCAATTTTTATCTATCCGATTTAATCTTACTGGAGCTAAATACCACCTCCATACCACTTTATAAAAGTTCTCTTTTATCCTAGTTGACATAACTCTTACAATACGCCTATCCCAAATATTTTTCCAACTTTGTTTCGATATTTCCTCATCAAATTCATTATCCCATAACACTTTAAGAGAATCTTTATGCTCTTCTTCATTTTGTAACATCGTATATAAAGCCTTTGTTGTGCCTTTTGTTGAAACATTACCTTCTATAGCTTCTCTAGTCAAAACTATCTTTTCAAAATTGGTTAGTTCTCTTTCACTATCCTTTCTTGTCCTCCACTTCTTTAACCACAATTCCAATTGCATTGAATTTAACCATGATATTCTCTCTCTTCCTACTATTCCTATTATATGTTCTCTAGTCTTCAATTTTTCCACCCAATCCATTAATTTAATCACCTTTTTTCTCCTTAATATAGCTTCTAGATGTCTTACATTTTCTGGAAAGTCCTCCATGGCCACTACTGGAGTTAACGGGGATACCTCTGGTATAAAAATTTTCCTCGTGTTATTCCAACTCTCTAACATACTCCTCAAAAAGGGATTTTCTAGTCCTTTTATACTATTATTTATATTTTTCTTAAATAATATATTCACCATCATGTTTCCTAATTCTCGTGCGTCTAGTTCCAACCACATTTTGCCTTTCCCTGCTATAATGTCCAAAATATGTCTTACTTGGTTGGCTAAAAAATACCACTTTATATTAGGAAGACCTAAACCACCTATTTTTTGCGCTTTATACCAACTATATTTATTAATCCTTGATCTTTTCCTTCCATTACAATATTCATTAATAATTGATTGCCAATCTTTAATTTCTTTTTCTATAATCTGTACTGGTAACATCCTAAACAAAAAGTTTATTTTAGGCAATATCTTCATTTTTACCAACGCTATTCTGCCAAACCAAGAAAGTCCAATTTTTTTATACTCCTCTATTTTATTTTTAACCTCTATCTTTAACTTTCTAAAGTTTTGTTCTCCTACTTTATCAATATCTTGTGTAATTTCTATTCCTAAATATTTAATTACGTTTGTAATTTTAATGTTATATTTTTTCTTTAACATTTCACTCTCCTCTTTTTTACTATAATTAAACAATAAAATCTTGGATTTACCCCAATTCATCTGTAGCCCAGTTATTTCTCCAAATTCTTTCAAGTGGTTCTCCAACCTATCCATTGTTTCAATTGGATTTTTAATTGTTAATAAAGTATCATCTGCAAATAAATTTATTTTAATTTGATCTCCAACCCCCATCCCTATAATATTTCTATCTTCTCTTACTACATTTGCTAGTATTTCCATCACTAATGCAAACAAAATA
Organism: Shinisaurus crocodilurus; assembly: GCA_021292165.1. Lineage (NCBI taxonomy): Eukaryota > Metazoa > Chordata > Lepidosauria > Squamata > Shinisauridae > Shinisaurus > Shinisaurus crocodilurus. The sequence continues at coordinate 124,436,478 of CM037880.1, read as the reverse complement.
GGGGAAAGGGGACATCCTTGTCTAGTTCCTCGGTCTAAGGAAATTTGTTCCGTAATACCATCATTTACCACTACATTTGTAATATTATGGGCATATAATTGATTAATTACTCCTTTAAATCTTGCTCCAAACCCCATATTTTTTATTATCATTTTTAACGTAGGCCATTCCACGCAATCAAAAGCCTTGAAAATATCTAATGCTAATACACCCGCTTTAACATTATTTTTCTTTATACTATATATTATATTTAATACTCTTCTAGTTAAGTCGGCCATTTGTCGACCTGCAATAAATCCACATTGGTCCATCCCTACATATTTACTCATAAACCTATTCATTCGTCTCGCTAGTATTGCAGTAAATAATTTTGCATCTTGATTTATTAACGAAATGGGTCTATATGAATCTGGTTCTGTTAAATCCTTTCCTGGTTTTGGAATTACTATAATCATAGATTGTTTCCATGAGGGGGGAATTTCTCCCCCTTCCATTATATTATTATATAATAACTTCAACCTTGGAATTAACATATGTTTTAAAACCTTGTAATATTCCACCCCTAATCCATCTACTCCTGGGGTCTTGCCTTCTTTTAATTTATTTATAGCAAAATCTATCTCCAAATCTGAGAATGGTTGCTCCATCGTCTCTCTATATTCTTCTTGTATTCTTATTTTCATATGTTTTTCAATATATTCTTTAATCCTATCTTCCTCACCTATTCCTGCTTTATATAATTCTGAATAAAATTCTTGAAATTTTTTTAATTTTTCCTTCATCAAATTATGCCCTTTCCCTTTTTTATCCTTTATTGTTCCAACTATATTTATTTATATTTATTGTTCCAACTATATTGGGACACAATGAAAGCTGTTATGAGGGGCATTAGTATAAGAGAAGCATGTATATTAAGGAAACAACAGGAGGCATTTAATAAAAAGCTTGAAGAGGAGATAAAGGAGTTAGAAGCTAAATTTTTAAAGGAAAGGGGAAAGCAGATTTATGCAGAACTACAAGCTAAGAGGAAAGAGTTAGAAAACAAGGATATTGAAAGGACACAGAGAAATTTGATTTATATGAAAAGAGCTTACTTTGAAAATAGTAACAAGAATTCTAAAATGTTAGGCAAAGCTTTCCACAATGAGGGGAGTCGGAGTAAATCATGTCCCAAAGCCATTTTTCTAACACTGGTGGCAATCTTCATGACCGTCCCACCTCCGTATTGTATGGTATCTAATACTTTAACTATTATACTGCACCCCTAAACTGAGCAAAACATATATCTTTCACTTAGGGCACAATCCTATGGCCCTCCAACCTTGCGGGGGGGGGGCTAAAGGATAATTCAGAGTCCCCCCTGTGACCTCGGAAATTCCTTCTGAGGTAATCATAGTGGGGAGTCCGAGCGCAGAGCGCCCTCCATCCCACCTCACAGCCGGCGTGGTTCTTTGCTCGCCAGCTGGGAACCTAAGCTGGAACACCGACTTCTGTCCCGTCATGGAGAGGGTGTTCCCAGGGCTGGGGAGGGGAGGAAAATGAATCCAGCTTCCACAGAATCCAGGCAGTGCCTCAGCCTCTCCTCCTCAGGAGGAGGTGTAATACATCTAGATGGCTGAAATCGTTCATCTAGATGTTTTTGAGGCTGAGGGAAGTGTGGCAGCAATCCTATCCACCACGCTCCTCTCGCCCTCAAGTGGATGCCCATAATCATCCAGGTTCGGAGTGTTACAGGCAGCCGCATAGGATGGGGCTGTCCGAGATTTTATTATATTAAGCAGTTTTAGGGATGTGCCATTCAGCAAAACTTGAGCTCACCAAAGTTCTCTAAATTCCATTGCAAAGCTCGCTTCAACCTGAGTCCATATCAGATTGCGAGCTTGGTTTGTTCTTTCTGCATGAAAATCCATGCATATTTTCGTGTGTATTTTTTCCAAATGTGTACATCAATTGTGCACATCTTAGAAATGTACACATTCTTCTCCTATTGACAGAGGAGGCTGGTGACTCCTATGTCAGTGGGGCTCCTTATCAATTGCAGCTTTTATTCTAAGCTTTATAGGAGCTATCCATGGTGCTCCACGGTGGTGAACCTATTTTGGGAATGGAGTGCAATTGATTAAAATGCGTTTGTGTGCATTTTCCAAAAGTACACATTTTTTCATGCACATTTTTCAAATGTATGCATGCTGTCATAACCATTTTGGGGGGGGGTGTCCACAAATCACATTGCAGGTTCGGAAATGTACAGACTTTGACCACAGATTGCATCCAAGTCTGTGTTTGGTCTGGAAAGTGTGAATTGGGTAAATCCTGATTTAAAAAAAGAACTGAAAAAAAAATATCTCATACATCTCTGCTAATAGATAAGTATCCTTCAAAGAAAGTCTTATTAGTACAAAAATTAAAGAAAGCAGCAGCCAAACAGGCATGAGTATGGTAAACAATGATGTACTGTAGCTATGTTAATATAGTTTCTCTTCTGAGCAAGGTTCTTGCTGTCAATAAAGAAACAGTTCGTTGTTTTACTCTTTGGTAGTCCACCGGAGTTCAGAGTTACATGCTCTCATCAAACATCTCTTTAGCTAAAGTAGCAACTGCCCTTGCCCTTGTCTGCACTGTGGGACAGAGAGACAGTTCATCAACATGATGAACTAAGAGGTAAGATGGCAGCAAGGATAAGTAGATGAGTCATGAGCCGTATTCATGCATTAGAGATCAGTCGGGCACTTATATGTTGAAATAGGAGAGGGGCCCTGCTGCTGGCCCTAACCCAGCATGCCCGGGCTAGCTCTACCCTCCCTGATGTCCACATAATGAGAATGGATGTATGTAAAGGTGGCCCTACACTATTGGGGCACCTGATTGCTTGAGCATCCTGATTGTGCGGTTCCCTTACATATGTCTGTGTAGGTATCAAGAGGTGAGGCTAGCCTGGTGTCGGAGCTGGGCCCAGCACTTCTGCAGAGGTGCCTCAGGAAGTGTGAAGGGCAGATGTGTGTCCTTCAGCAAGCAGTGGACAGGACATGTCCCAGTGAACCATCTCAAATCGGAGCAAGCATTTCCCTCTGGCTGGATGTCACTCTGTTAACTGATGCAATTCTGTGCATGTTTACACAAGTCTTGATGGGCTTAGCCCATGCAAGTATGCATGATTGCTGCCTTAATAACATAGTTGTTGGGATCATATGTATACTCCCACACCAGGTTCCCCCACCTTTCCATGTGTACTCCTGACTAGTTACCCCTTCACACAGTTTAATGACCCGTTATATCTCCAAATTAAATGGGATCAAAAGTGAAGGAAGAGTCCATCCCTCCGCCACTCCCTGTGGTGGGCATGTCGGTGGCAGGCGGTGAGGCTAGCCTGTGTAGCCTCTCACACATATTCTTTGAACACATGGGGAGCTGATCTGAACTTCTCCCCTGTGTGGTAAGAAACATTTCTTTTTCTCTGCATCCTAAGTAAGCTCAACTGCAACTATATTATTTGTCTGTCTGTTTGTTTGAAGTCTTTTTATGCTGCTCCTCAGCCCAAAAGGCTCCCGGAGTGGCTTACATATACTCGATTAAACAAGACACTTCCTGCCCACAGGCTTACAATCTAAAAAGTCACGGCACACAAGGAAAAATGAATGGGGAGGGAAGAGGGCAAAAATAATCCTTTTAGTAAGGCTGGTGGAATGAGCCTGCTTCCCCCTCTCCTGTACCTCCATACAGTCTGCTAGAATGGCTGCTGCTAGTCACAGTTGAGGGAGGAGGAGGCTTCATGAGGGAGGCCTTCCAGCAAGGCTGGTGGAATGACCCTTATCTTCCCTCCTGTCTTCTCCCTCTCCCTCCCAATTTGGCTTAACTGGGTTGTGGACCGTGCTGTGGCTTCACCTCTGTTTAAAATGAATGGACAAAAATGAACAAGATTACTGGATGAAATCTTTGGGATCAGTATCGTTTAATAGAAATCTTTTGTATTCCATTTGTATTGTTTTATCTTGTCTTTTTCACTAATTCATTAGGGAGAATTCTGTTGCTAACAGAGAAGTGGGGAAGCGGTGAGGGATGTGAATCACTGAGTAAAAACCTTATTAACAGCTATTCATCGAATTTAATTATTTCTGGAATGCTGCCACCAATTACTTTTTGGCATGCTGGCTTAAATTGCATTTTTATACCACTAGTTGCCATGCACGCACGTCATCAGAATGTTACTAATTGAGTAACCATTTGAGAATTTCAGTCTGGTTTGGTCATAACTCACATTGAAGAAGAAAGGAAGGGTTTTTTTTTTAAATGTATTCATTATGAATGTTTCCAATGCAAAATAGCCTGTGTCAAACAGCCTAGAATGTCCTGCTAAACATCAGAGATATAGGGCTCAGGAGGGGGGGGGGATGGCCGAAAATCACAACAATTTTTCATAATTTTAGGACTTAAATGGCTTGACAGCTATAATAATCTGCTATCTGCTCTCAGAAACACATGCTTCTTTGATGCCAGAGCACAAAGCTAGAGGTGGTGTTTGAAAAAGACACAGTCGAAAAGAAAAGGAAAAAGAAGAAGAAGGAAAGAAGATTGTGGTTTTGCCATAAAACCCATTAGTGTACATAAGTCAGACTGATTCATAACCCCGTTAAGCTGAAGTAAAAGAAAGAATGCAAGTGAATTTAGAGCCTGTTCAAAGAGATGCTTTCCCCTGCTATGGGAGCAGGCCCAATTGGTGATCTTTCCTTTATTCTGTTCTTCCACCTCCCAATTGCTAGGGGAGACTAGCCACACTAGAGTAAACGAAGGAAGGAAGAGCTTGGCCAGCAATTCTGTTTTTCCTTCTGACAAGGAGGCACTGTTGTTAAAGGGGAATGTGTGATGCGAATCTTTCCTCACCACAGAGAACTATGGGGAACAGGTGCATACTTCAAGCATTCCCTCATCTATACGGGCAGCCATTTCGAGAGAGCCTTCAGGATTCCCAACCGGTAAAGACTGGTTTATATCTGGTCACTCATCAAGTAGGTCACCCACCCTTATTGTGAACGAAGCTTTTGTTAGCTCAGTGGTAGAGCACATGCTTTGCATGCAGAAGGCCCAAGATTCAACTCGGGATGTATGAGAATGTCGTATTCGCTCGCAAAACATGCCAGCATGCTGTGTTCGAAGCCCTGAACGCAAGCACAAGCGCGAGTACATTTCCGCTGAAAATGTTTGCAAATTGCCAGAAATGGGCTCACATTTGATTTACGCCACTTTCCCAGTTTGTTTTTGTGCAAATTTCCCCTGTAGACAGAACCAGCACACTTTAGTCTACAGAGGAAAGTTGCAGAAAATTAGGAAACTTGTGCAAATGTGGTGAAATATGCACAAATTTCACATTCGATCACTGCTCCATTTGCACAAGTTTCCTGTTTGCACAGAATGAGCAGTGATCGCCAATGCGAACAGGAATCGGGCACAAGATGAGCGGCGAGATGATGTTTGGAGAATCCTAATGATCTTGAACATCGCTCATTCACCCATCCCTAGCTGGAACCTCCAGGTAGGACTTGGAAAGACCTCTAAAAAGTCACTGCCAGTCAGTGTTGACTTCATTGAGCTAGACCAGGGGTGCAGAACCTCAGGGTCGGGGGAGAAATGCAGCCCACTTAGGGTCCCAATTCAACCATCTGGGATTCCCCAGGGGGCTACACTTCCTTCCTCTGGCCCCACCCCCTTTTCCCTGACCACTAATCTTTTGGTGGTTTCCTGGCTTTTGTGTAGTTTTTTCACCCCATTCTAAAACGTTGAAATTCCTCTCCAAAGGTTTAGTTACTGGCAGTAAGAGGTTTAGGCTAAAATATGCTGGTATTTTTGTTATTTTGGACCCACCCACCGCTGGAATGTGGGCCCTGTGAACTTCTCCACAATGGAATTTGGTCCCCAGGCTGAAAGAAGTTCAACAATCCTGAGCTAGACAGACCCAAGGTTCGACTTGGTAGAAAGCAGCTTCCTAGCGTAAATGATGTACAGGGCATCTATTATTTCAAACACCCATTTTGCTTGATATGTAATGAGTAGAAAGTAGATTCTTTTTGAACTGCAAATCATTTCCTTCTACCTTGTCAAAAAATCCCCGACAGACTGATAAATGTCAGGCTGTGCAGTGATTTTGAGTGACAACGGGAACTGGTTTGAATACGAAGAGGGGGGGAAATTGAATAGTTTTGTTAAAAGAACGCTTCCAAACTTAATTGGACAAGTAATTCTAGATGAATAATTCCAGAAGCACTTGTAAGAATCCTAAATTTGCAGCTCATTTGAAAGATAATTTTTTCTATGTGTTTGGTACCACACAATAGGTAGATGACAGGCTATGAAAATTAAGATTTATACAATATCTGTTCTTAGGGGTGTATATATACTACCAGTTGTACCCTATCATCAGTGGCCACAATGAATGAGTATTAAGAACTGTGTATCCTAATAGTGAACTCATTCTCCAAGAGTAGGTCCTTATGTAGCCAAAATGCACATGTGGTAGGTAACAGCACGCTTGAGAAAACCCCAAGGTTTACAGACATAGAAACAAATCTCTAGTGGTAGGGAAAAGTCTGATGGTGAAGAACCCAAAACAGCTCAAAGAAGACTTGGGGAGGGAATGGAAAGTGAGGACGTGGAATGGAGTATCTTGAAAGAAGGCATGGCTGGCTGTAATCCTGAACAGGTGCGCTCCACAACATAACATTTTGTTGCAAGTCCTACTTCTGAATAAATAAAAGTGGACAGAAGGCAGCTCCAGAGAGGACATTGATTAAAGATAGAAATTTACAAGAATCATGTGAGCATGTCCCTGAACGTGAAAATGAGCGTGAGCGTAATTCTTGGGCAAATGTTGCAATTTCCCAAGCTTGCGTTTGCATTGTGTTTGCACTTCTGAAATTGTGCACTTGTGCAAGTGCACACTTCTGAAAAGGTGCATTTCCACTCCCAATCCACATTTTCTAATTTTAGACTATGGGGCGGGGGGGGGGGAGAGTCATTCGAAAAATGTTTGGGAGCAAGAATGAAGTGAGAGGAGCATCGAGGCGGACAATGGAGAACCTCAATGAGCTCAAACATTGCTCATCCCAAGTTCAAGAGAAAGAGGAAGCACAAATACTTCAGAATGCCCCCAGAGATGGGCCCACATTGGCAGCTTAGGCATACTGGAGGCTGAGTGGTTGGGTAGCTGTCAGCGTTTTATGTCAGGGGAGGTGGAGCGTGTTTTTGGAATCTTGGATTGCTGGCAGGGAGGAGGGAGCGAGGGAGAGACGGCATGAGCAACTTCCAAAATGTCAGATTGGCTTGGAAAATAAACTGAATTATTTCCGATTTGGGGTGTGGGTGGGGAAATTGCTGATCTCATTTCTTAGCCAATGATATGACATGAGCAGGGGGAGGGGAAGCTTGCCCATCACTAGCTGAAGTAGATGATCTCCCATGGTAACTATTATAATCAGGGCCGGTGCTACCATTAGGCCAACTAGGCAGCCGCCTAGGGCGCAGGGCTAAAGGGGGTGCCAGAAACGCCTTGAAAACAAAATACAGCGCTCTCAAGTGGGAAGGGGGGCGCTAAATATCTGATCTTGCCTAGGGCACCAAACTGCCTTGCACCGGTCCTGATTATAATGCAGAAGTTTGAAAACACAAGGAAAGAAAAGGGGGGGGGGGACATTAGCCCAGGTATTTATGACTCTTCAAAGGATATGAAGGAAATTATATGTAATCTGAATCTAGCTATTAAATGTCATTTTCTGAATATATTTCTGTGGTCACATTAGGCTACCACATAATTGGGAATGAATTAAGCACGGGGGTCTCCACAGGCACCTAAAAACCACCTCAGAGTTTAGGCTTATTATTCCAGACTTCACGGCATGCCCTTGGTGTATAAATGAATCACAGGCTAGGGAAACAGGGTGAAAATGAAGGCTGTACATTCTGTCTCATGAATGTGTTTCTTTTTTTGAACTAGGCAACCTTAACTGTTAACCTTTAAAAGTATGAAGGTTCATCTCTAGCATTCAAAAGAATCTCCTAAAACCACGTACCACTGTGTTTACAAATGCCCATCACTGTGCTCTGCTCCGTGGACCTATTCAGTGGCAGATGTGGGGTTCGTCCTGGTTGCAAAGTTGCAGCAACAGCGCTGCTACTTCCAGAAGACACCAGAAACCGAAGGAGACCAGGAACAGCCTTTTAATGAATCTAGCCTGGTAGCCATAGGCAACAAGGAATTTATTTATTTATTTATTTATTCATTCATTCATTACCTATATTTATACCCCGCGTTTTTTCCTGCAAGGAACCCAAGGCGGCTTACATTATCCTCATCCTCCTCTCCATTTTATCCTCACAACAACCCTGTGAGGTAGGTTAGGCTGAGAGTCAGTGACTGGCCCAAAGTCACCCAGTGAGTTTTCATGGCCGAGCGGGGACTAGAACCCGGATCTCCCAAGTCCCAGTACAACACCCTCCAGACATTTTGGGATATAAGGGCTAGCAATACTACCACCATCACTACTATTACCACCACCACCACCACCACCACTACTTATTTCCACAAAACGAAAAAGAAAATGGAGCCAATGATGACTCAGGCTGAAATCTTAAAACTCACTTACTGGAGAGCAAGTCTCATTGAAATGGGTGGGCCTCATGTCTGAGTAAGCGTGCCTAGGATTCAATGCAGGTGATCATGTAAGAGGCTTTTTGGTGGGGAGGAGGATAAAGCTGTCATGTATGTGTTCAGGGATGACATTCCAGGAATGTGGGCCAGCAAGGAAAAGAGGGTGAAATGCTTCTGGATTATTCATCTAGAATTACTTGTCCATTGAAATTAAGTGCTGGAGAGACCTTCAGGTGGTTGAGTGTGGATTAAGGATGTATGAGAATTTCATTTCAGTCCATTAAACTTCAGAACTTGCCCTGACCATACCCCCAAATGCAAATGTGAGCACATTTTTTGGGCACACATTGCATATTCCCAAGTTTGTGATTGTGTTCAGAAAATGTACCCATTAGAAAAAAAAAAAGCCCACTTCAAAAATGCATATGGGGGGGGGGGGGAGAAGCATTTTCATGCTTAACCCAAGAGGGGTTAAAAGCATTTGGGTGCATGCTTTTAAAAAATGCACACCAAAATGCACACCTTCCCCAGTCAAGTAACAACAACAATAAAATGTCTCACTTGGGAAGTTGGGAATGAGGAGGACCAAGCTTCAAGCTGAAACTCAGAGAACTTTGATGAGCTTGAGCCTCACTGAATCTCCTATACCGAGTAAGGTTGGAGGCCCATGGGCTGTGGGTCACATTGAGAGATATGGGGCACACTTGAGGAATTTGATATTTGCACATCCTGATGCAAACTGGCCTGATGTGCACCTCCCAAAGTAATGTGCAGATTTGAATGCAATTATCCTTTGGATTTTGTGATGCCATTCTTGGCTAAAAAAAAAGTATCAACATGCTTTTAAAATGCCTATTTTTGGGATAAAAGGTGTTTAGAAATGTCTGTTTTGTGAGAAAATGCATTCAAAACAAATATTTAAATATGTATTTATATATGAATTTATGCACATATTTTCATATACACACCAACACAGAAACTAGATGGAATGGATTTATATATGAGCACATGTGAAATTGACATGGACCAGAAATAGACTTCTCTCTGTCCATCTCTATAAGATAAAGACAAAAAAAGTGTCAGAGCAAGGCAATAGAGGGTTTAGAAGAAAAGGATAAGGAGCTTGTGCTGGATGTGGAAGGAGACCAAGAAGCTACAGAAGATCACAGGTAGCCAGACAAAAAATGTCATTTCCTTCTGATTTTCTTAGGGGAAAAACATCCTTAATTTATGGCTGAATTAGTGCTTGACAATCCATCTGTTTTTGCAGTTCCAGGCAAGTGCGGTGTGTGTGTGTGTGTGTGTGAGTGTGTGTGTGAGTGCGCATGCATGCGCGCGCGTGTGTGTGAAAATTGTTCATGCCTGGAATCAGCCCAGCTTTCATCTCTGAAAAACCTGCAGTTCTAGATAATAAGAGATGCTGTTTGTCTAGTATAGTTTCCATCAAGTTTGAGGGAAATAGACTATACTTTGTCCAAGACCTTGCAAGTGAAACAGTCTGTGGCAATAAAATAAATATATAACAGGAGTACGCAACCTAATGCAGAACAATTATTATCTATTCTATTTAATCTTACTGGAGTTAAATACCATCTCCAAATTAGTTTATAAAAATTTTCCTTTATCCTAATTGACATCATTTTCACAATCCGTCTATCCCATATATTGTTCCACCCCACCTTCGAGGTCACCTCTTCAAATTCATTATCCCATACTGTCTTAAGCTGATCCTCTTGTTCTTTTGCTTTTTGTTGGAGAGGATGTCAGGAAAAAGGGACATATGCTCATATGTGGTGGAGTTGTAAAAATGTATTGGTGTTTTGGCGAGAGGCTTTTACAGGAATATCAAAAATTATTGGTACTAATTTAGAGGTCTGTCCAAAATTAGCATTGTTATCAATAACTGAGAAGCTTATTTGTGATCAAAATACGAAGGAGTTAATTGTAAACTTGTTAACTGCGGCCAGGCTAATAACAGAGTGGTATAAGGAAGTTTGGGACATAGCCCTAAATGATAAACTAACTAGTAGTATCAAATGCAAAAAAGGATTGCTAAAGAAGAATAATTTTATGGAGATATGGAATCAATTACTAGACTATGTATTAATAAAGGGGAAGGGTAACATGCCTTGTCAGGATATGTTATATTTTTGGAATTTAGACTTTATTTGATCAAGAGGATAGAAGTATATTAACTGGTCCCTTGGAGGGTGGGGGGGAGCACTTTATGATTTATTGTATGTTTATTATGTTATATTTGTGTGATAATTTTGTATTTTGCTAAATATATTTTCTGTGTTATAATTTGTTTTGAAAAATAAATAAAATATTTAAAAAAAAACCAAAAAAAACACCAGGAGTACGCAACCATCGTTCTAAACACCTGATCCCCCCCACCCCCAACAAATCATCTGCCTTTAAAGGGGAGGTGCTCTCCCATTGAGCTATTCGTGAGCAATTGGTCTCCTGTGGTTGTTTTGTTTTAGACTTGCATATGATTACTCATCTGGTTAAAGCTGTAAACTCATTAAAGGGTCTGTAATGGGAAGAAGTGGCCCAGTAGTGAGCTCAAACCACAACCATGAGAAGTGCTTTAGCAATCAGTTATATAATCATGGGTAACCAAATTATCATTTTGTGGCCATTTGTTCTCGTGGCTACACACTTTACAATAAAAAGCATACCTCTTGGGGCATATGATCTGCGAATAACTGGCACATTCTCCCTCTATCATGCCATCTCTCTGAAATATTTGTTTTCTTTTCGGCCCTCCATACTTTATTTATTATAGATTTAGCGAGGAACATTTAAACAACAACAACAACAACAACAACAACAACAACACATAACCATTCAAAGACACCAAATACAAGATACAATGTTACCCAACACAGTAAAACAACAAGTGTTTTTTTTGGGGGGGAGAAGTAAATTTTTGTTACCTTTTGGCTCGCTTTCATTTTTCAGATACCATGGCACTGCTTGACCGATAAGGAAGACTTCCCATCACAAATGAAATGCACTCAGCATGAGCTCAGAAGCATTATTTACTTACATTTATACCCTGATCTTCAAATTAAGGTTCCGAAGTGACCTTCATTATAATATAACAATAAAATACAATATGCAAAAAGGAAAAAAAAATACATAGCAGCATTAAAAATGAGTACTAAAAACAAGCATATCACTTATGTCAAGGCTTCCATAGCAGACTCTCAACATGAGTGTCCCTGTCTTGTTTAGCCATATAGGTTTCTCTCTTGGGCCTAGGGATGTGTGAGGATTTCTTTTGGGGGATGGAAATCCAGTGGACTAGGTGAGCTCCACCCCCCGAACTCTGTCCTGATTACCTCTTCACCAGCTTGACTCACGTTCTCCCGAGTCAAGCCGGGGAAGCAAGTTCTGGGTTCCTGGCGTGCTGCTGTTTACACAGAAAGCACCTTACCTTAAGATATTTGTGCACATTGCGACTGCTTTGGACATATCTTAAGGCATTTTCTTCGTAAACAGCGGCCTGCTGGGAACCTGAAAGTCCAGCGACCGGCGCGGTGAGCGGCCAGGTTTCAGCATGGCTCAGCAGGCGCAGCAGCGGCGTCTGACAAGCCTGAGGCAGGTGGGGTCCCGGTACATTGTCCACCCCTACTTGGGCCCCTGAAAGACTTCAATAAATACATGAAGAAAATGAAGCAGCCCAAACCCTGGCAATTCTAATAGTGCTGTCTTGCAAATCAAAAACAGGGAAGGTTTGTTTATACCGGACCTTAATCAACAAATGAAGTATGGAATTTCTGACATGTTTGGAATATTAGCTCTTAAGTTTTTTGTGATTGATGGAGTGGGTTATAGTTAAGGAGATGGTTTCTTTTATTTTTATTTATTTATTACATTTATACCCCACCTTTTTTCCTGCAAGGAACCCAAGGCGGCTTACAGAATTATCCTCCTCCTCTCCACTTTATCCTCACAACAACCCTGTGAGGTAGGTTAGGCTGAGAGACCGTGATGGTTTCTATTTGCCTACCATGCAGAAACCTGATCTTCTCCATGATTAGCTTCCTCTACATGGTGTGGTTATGGGAAATCATAAGTAGGATTGCCACACTTTTTTTTTTACCGGCTCATCACCTGAGCTTTCAATTGTAGCCCAAGGTCCATCATTCCGTTTTAGAGCACTTGCTATGTCTGTGGATGGTCCTGGGTTCAATTTCAGGTAGGGCTGGGAAAGACCCATGTCTGAAAATCCAGAAAGTTTCTCCAAGTTTCATTACTTGCCACCCTAAGTGTAAGCTCCACCCCCCCCCCCCCATGGACCATTTGGAAATTCCCACTTTGCACTTTGAAGCATACTGGGCAGCAAGCAACGGAGAAATGGTGAAATCTTTGAGGGTACAGGACAGTGAGGGGTGGTGAAGCTGGAGGAGTGAAGATCACAAGAGCTAGTGTGTCGTAGTGGTTAGAGTGTTGGACTGGGATTCGGGAGACCTGGGTTCTACTAGTCCCTGCATGGCCATGAAGCTCACTGGTTGACTTTGGACCTGTCACTGACTCTCAGCCTAACCAACCTCACAGGGTTGTGAGGATAAAATGGAGAGGAGGAGGACCATGTGAGTTGCCTTGGGCTCCTTGCAAGAGGAAGAAAGGTGGGATATAAATGTAATCATAAATAATAAATGTATAAATGGGCAGGGATGTATGGGGATGAAAGAGTGGAGAGATTAGGACCATGGAACTGATTAATTCTTAAAATGAGTTGTACTTGTGCCTATTACAACAGCTACTGGATATGTAGAAATCATCTGATGAAAGCCTTTCTCACCTTGGTATTATTTGCTAACATTTGTACAGCAAGCTGCTGTTAAAGGCACACATACAGCGGCCAGTTGAAAAGTTGACAGCCCAAACCATGGTGCTTTTCTGTGAAGGCGGTTCACGTATTCAGCTGAAAGTTACAGAGTCGTGCACTTCCATGTGTGAATAGCTTTGCTATACCATTAATTATTTTTTCCCTTGCCTTTATTATTCATTGTTTCTTATGTCATCGCCTCATCTTTTAGGATCTAGGCACAGAATCCACATTAGCTCTTTATCTCACAAAATCTAATAGAGATTGAGTCTGATCTCTTTTTAATTGAACAATGGGTAGCATGATTGCTAGTTTGGAGTAAAATGATTTTTTCCCCATATTAAGTATAATTGTTTTTCTTGTTAAATATAATTTAGTTCTGAAAATAATGCTAATGTAATTGCTTTTCAAAAGAGATCAAATCCTCACAATAGGCAGGAGTACTTTCCTCCAACTCACTATCCCACAAATAGAAATTAGGGAACCCACACAAGGAAGTGCAAGCGGACAAAGAAACTCGGGGGTTGTTGACAGACTTATGTGTTATATGCATTTTAATTGCCCTGGCACTTTAATTCCTCTGTAATTGCTCTTTAATTGCCTAGATTTTCATACATTTAAAAAGCAGTTAAAACCACATTGTGTTCCATGAGACAATTTGAAGCATTCACTGTAGGCATTTTAAAGAGATCATGTAAAGAACAATTTCACAGTCCCCATTATACTAAAGAGTTTAAAAATTACACTTGACTAATTTCATCTCAGTTATGCATAGAAATTATTGAAGACGGCTTTCTCTCTCTCCTTCAAGCTGCTGGGGCACAAGGGCTGGAGTTCTCAAAACTCTTTTGTGTGAATAAAAATAGCCATTGTAGAGACAGACAGGCTAAGTGCGGATAGACATGCACTACGGTTTTTCAAAACCAAGTCATTTGAGTCTATCTATTTCACAAGTTTGAACATACTTCTAATGAATGCTGGGACTAGGGGTGGACACATCAAGACAATTTCTGGTTTCTGTCACACTTGCCTGTGTTGTTCACCCAAGAGTCCATTCTGTCCAGTTTCCGCATTAATCTGCAGTTATTATTGCCTGAATATTTGCAGTTAGATATGTGTTTAATTAAATCCATAGTTTAAACTATTTTATTTTTGAAATGCACATGTTTAGAAGCATTCTGATATGTTTTTTGGGCCAAGAACTGTGTCTGAATGTTCAGAAAGTGCAAAATCGGGACATAAAGTGTTTCAGGGCAAAGTACATGTGCCAATCCTGCCCCCAATGCTAGCCCCACCCACTCCACTCCCAAACTTCACATGTTTAGTGCAAAGGGGAATTCTAAGTGTGTTCAAGGAGAATATGCTAAAAAGCCTCCATGTGCAGTTAGGAACTCCACGTCATCACAGAAAGGTCAGGAGTGGGCAGAGGGTGTAACCAGTGCATGCTGGGATGTTGGGGAACTGTTTCTGGCCTTTCCTGTGATTCTCCATCAGAAGGCTGAAACATGAAAATTTAGAGACCAGTGCTTCAAGACCCCACCCCCAAGCCTGACAGGTTGAGTTTGTCCGCTCTCTGGGGTTTTTTGTTTTGTTTTTAAATGTCCTTATTTTAACTGTGGTTCCTGCTGCTAGAACCCAATATGAAAATAATGACATCCCTTTTCCACACTTCACAGTTCCCAGATATTTTGGTTCTCCCGCACTGCACATGCATGCCACTTTTCCGAGGCTTTTAAACAGACATCGTTACTGAATCTGTGGTAAAGTTTCAACAACTGAAAGAAAGACATTCACTGTAATTGTTACCATTATCTAAGCCTACTGCAACCTCTCTGCCTTGATAGTATTTAGGGATTTTATTTTCCTTTGAAATCAACTGTCCGATAAACAGAAACTAGTCATTAAAAAACAAACAAACAAACAAACAAACACAGTTTCCTCTCGCCCATGTGTTTTCTTCAAAAATAAAGTAATATTCCTGCATCTTCTGGCATTGCTTCTAGTACCGTTCAGTTGATCTGTGTTTTGAAATACTGCAAGACAGACAGCACACTAGCTGTCTGTGCCTCTTTGATCTCACCAGATTTAATTAGGGACACCAACAAGGTCTCACATATTTTGAGGCCAGCAATGGGAAAGTGTGTGTGTGTGTGGGGGGGGGAATCTGTCATGTGAAACTAACAAACTGGGGTTGTGGGGTTTTTTTTGAAGGGGATGTTGAGTCAGGCAGACCTTTTGTTGTCTCACCACTGTCAGATTCTGCCTCAAATATTGTCAAGAAGACAATAAGATTAATGTGAGAAAAGTCGATGCTTTCTACAGGGTTTTTTCCCAGATATTTTGGTTCTCCCGCACTGCACATGCATGCCACTTTTCCGAGGCTTTTAAACAGACATCGTTACTGAATCTGTGGTAAAGTTTCAACAACTGAAAGAAAGACATTCACTGTAATTGTTACCATTATCTAAGCCTACTGCAACCTCCCTGCCTTGATAGTATTTAGGCAGGTGTGGGCGGGAGAAGTAGTCAACATGGGTCTTTTCCATCTACAGCATATTTCTAGATGTTCAAAGCCGAGGAGCAAATAACAGGATCTAACTATCCCATGGCTTTTTTTTTTTTTTAAAATAAAGAACTAAATGTGATAGTATAGAAGAGCTGGTGTGGACATTACTACAGCCAGGGCTTTTTTTCTGGTGGAACTCACTGGAACTGAGTTCCAGCACCTTTTCTTCTATTAATTGCATTACAATTTAATCGCCATCTACTCCCGAGGAAATGTAATCCAAGAGTTCCGGTACCTTTTTCTCCAGAAAAAAAGCACTGATAGTCTACAGCTGATTAACTCCCACATATCTATGTTCAAGTGAATGTTGCACTTAAGTGAGTGCAACAAGGAAGAATGAATGCAAGTGAGATCCCCTGCTTCACTTCATGGAACTGGAAACAGGAGTCAAGAGTTACTATACTGCAGTAGTGTGTGTCCGCTCCAACTCAATGGTTTAAATTATATTTGTTAGGGATGGATAAATCTGTCTGTTACACTTTTTCCTGCATTTGATTTTTTTAAAATATCACGTTCTTTCCCTCCTGAGCATGAAGACACATTTGCAAATGTTGCTACATTTTTATCAAGAATAAACTGAAACAATATTTTCACCGATCTACACTACTCAAATTCAATAGGAACAGCTATTCCCAGCATGGAGAGTTGTACCTGCCTGATATAATGCTGTTAAAGATGAAGAAACTGTCAGGGAAAAAAAGGTGGTGACCTAATTCAGCACTAATATTGTTGAACACACAGGGATTCAACCAGACTTTTAAGAGCCAAGCACTCAAAGCCCTGGGCCTGGATGGACAAATCTGTCAGTTTCAGTTTCTCCCACATTCATTAAAAAAAAAAAAGGAAAAAAAAAAGAATTCCAAGTTCTTTTCATCCAAACTATGAGGACATTTGCAAATTTTGGTCAATTCTTACAAAAAACTATCTGAAACAAAATTCTCACCCATCCCTATAAAAATCGGTGTGTGTGTGTGTGTGTGCATGTTTTCATTAGCTGTGAGGAGTGACCTCTCTCTCTCTCTCTCTCTCTCTCTCTCTCTCTCCCTTTTTTAAAAATCCCAGTTGGTAACATTCGATGCCACTCTCCCAAATTTTGTTACACTTTCATGTGACCAAGGAACAGAACCCAGGATAGGGCTATGCAGATGAAGGGGGCAGGACACTGCAGATTGGACTAGCCTTGCTTCTTGATATCCATTTGCCATTAGAATGACAGGTACAGGGAGCAGTTTAGTTTTAAGCCCATCTCATGGGTGTCCTTGAATACACCCCTATTAAGTTGTCCCATGTAAGTGAATGGTTGCCAGTGCACTTATGCAGTGAACTATTGTAGGGCATGAAAAACCTCCTGTTCACAATTGTTACTAAATAGTCTGGCACTTGCAGACTGGGATCCCTTGGGAGATATAATGTGTTTGTGCACAGTAAAAGGGGAAAAGAAGAGGCGAGACACAAGTATATGGTGTAAATAAAGGGCCACATTTTATTAATCAAGATCTGTGAAGGGTGAAAGTGCAGGTACTAACTAAAACTGGCCATTGGCCAGTGAGGTATCCCGGGCAGATACATCCAAACCCAGGGGGTGGCGCAGCACTTCGCCACCCCCCCCCCCAGTTTTACACCCTCTTGGGTGCTGGGAGGCTTTCTCACAGTCCCCACCTCACGGTGCCACAGAACACCGATCCGTGTGATGTAAGCCATCCTCACTGGCGATCCGTATTTCCCCCCACTGAGCCGCGAAACTCAGCAAGCGTTGAGATACAGGTCTCGCCAGCCACCTGAGCAGTGCCATTGGATGATCACCAAAAACCCTAACCCCACTGCCTATTCCCGCACTTACTAGCCAAATGTGACCGGATTGGACCAAATCACACGGAAAACCCAAAATAAAAAACACCCAACCCTGCAACACAGTGTAGAGTAGGCGAAACACACCCATTGCCCCCAGCCAATCAGGACAAGGAGCCAAAATTCCTACTCGGCCCCTGGAAATGGCAGCCAGCAAAGCCCACACTGAGAACAGGGAGGGAGCTGCAAAAGAAAGAGCCCAGAGTGTGGGCATGCGGGCCTAATAACGGTCCTGCACGCTCCACCCTTGTATCCCATTGGAGGGTGAGATCACCCCATAGTGGTCTCACTCTCCTTTCCTCCGCATGCAAAATTCTCCCCGCCCACAGTTGCATGTGGCCGGGGGAAGGGAATTCTGTATGTAAAGCCCTACATTCACTATACACACACCACCCATCAGAATTACAGGCATTTTGTTAGTATTCCAGAACGATAAATGTGAAAGTTGAGCACTGTTGACCAAGCATGCTTTTGCTCCTCTTTGGGGTGCGCAGCTGATTATCAGGCATTCATCACAACTGATTGATGGGTTGGATTATCACCTTGCCCCGTTGCTAATAAGTCGCTTTGTGTGTTTGCCTGTTTGGAATGATTACCGCCTTTATGGCAGGTTAATTTAAAAGGTCGCTTTTATAACACAATTTGCTATTGATATAAATCTGTAGACAACCCATTATGTTTCATTTACTGGGCTCACTAACCTGTTGTCAGGTTAGTTTACTCATGTTGCATAATCACGACTGGAGATAAGAGATGCTTACAGTGTCACAGTGAGATACAAATTATATAGTAGAGGGACCCAATCCCATGGACAGATAAACACACATATACCCTTCACAGTATTTCATAGGGTTACAATCTGCCAACATGGGGATGTTTCCTTTATCGGAAATGCATTACATAATTACTGATGGTATGCAAGGAGGCTTCATTCTTACTGAGGTGGCAACTCTGTGTCTGACTGTACCCACATTTGCTCACATATCCAGTATGTAGCTCATTCCTATGAGTGTTTACTAGGATGTCAGTCAGTGCCATTGAATTAAATGGGTCTTGCTCCCAAGTAAGTGTACATAGGATCACAGCCTTCATTTCTGCAGGGGATATGCAAACTCTTGTTCATGCTGCTGAGTGGGGGGGGGGGATTGGACATGGTTGGATGTGCAAATCTTGCACAAGCTTGGAGATTTGTGCTCAAAATCGCAAAGAGCACTGGTGAAACTGACAAGCTTTGCAATTACATCAGGATAAATCTAGCAACTGTATGAATGAACTTGACAATGAATTTTAAGCCCATTGTCACTTTCACCTTTAGAGTAAAAGGGCTTCTCATGATTAAAGCCTGTCATTTTTTGTTTTTGTTTTTTGGCAATAGAAAATGTGTAACATCCTCCTTTAGCACAATGGACTTTACAAAGACTGCCAAGAGCCATGGTGAAATCATCAAGATTCCCCCTATGCTTGTAGCCAGTCCTCAGAAGCTGCACGAAGAACTTATTAATCAGGACAAAACAACCTTGCTCTTCATTTCCACATCTCAAACACAAGTGTGTAAATAGGGGGGCGGGGCGTCCCTTTATGGTACAATCTGTTGCATTATTTCCTTCTGCCCCTCCCCCATCTTCTTCCATGATGGTATAATGTCTCTACAACGCGGGTCTCCCACATAGTGGCTAAGGCTGCAATCCAATGGGGATGCCCGTAAGCATCCGAACCTGGAGGATTGTGGGCATCCTATGCAGGGCAGGAGGAGCACAGAGGCAATTCTCACCTCCCAGCTCCTCCCACCCTGTAAAACATCTCGACGGCTGATTTCAGTCATCTAGCCACGGCACTTTGGATGGGGAGGGAAGGAGGCTGGAGTGCGACCAGGATACATCATATCCTGGCAGACCCACTCCCCACCCCCCAGAACACCCTCTTCACCCCTTCGCTGAGGTCAGTCTTACGACCTTGGGGAAGCAGCCAGGCCAGCATGGTTCTTTCTGCACCAGCTGCACAGGGTGGAGGGCGATCCAAACACAGTTTCTCAGCTCCAAGGCGGGAGCTCTTTTCTGACCTCTGATTTAGAATCTGAAGCATCCTATGGCCCTCTAGGTGTTATCTAGGGGCCACAGGATTGCTCTACCTGGATGAAATCCTACACACACTTACCTGGGAGTAAGTCCCACTGAAGTCAATGGGGCTTGCTTCTGAGTAGACATGTGCAAGATTGCAATGTAAGACAACGAGCTATGTACTAGAAAGGATCTGCTGTCCACTATATGTCAACCTCATTTGAGGAGTGGAATTTCTATTATGAACAAAGGTCAGCAAAGAGATGGAGATTTACTTTTTTAAAAAAAAATTAAGAATGAATAAAACATAACAATTGCATAGCAACAAAGACATCCAGTCTCTCTGGAACAAAATTCATGTTTCAACATTCAACATGCAACATTTCTGAGAGAAAACAAGAACCACGGGTAGATCTTAATTGCCTCTAGGACATGTTCCGGCCCAAAGCTGGCTCCTCTCCTCTTTCGCCGCCTCCCCACCTGCTGTTTCATGTGGAAAGGACAGCATCAGTGGTGGGGAACCAGGTTCCTGGCCCTGCTTGCTTGGGAGGCTCCTGACCCTGCTTGCGCCTGGCTGCCCCCTGCCAACGCTGTCCTTTCGGGCTTCCCCATCGGCAGGAGTGTGCAGGGAAGCTGATGACAGCTGCGCCAAATGCTGCTTGGGCCCCTTGCTGACTGTTATTGGCCAGAGCCCCTTGGCCAGAGCGGCAGCCCTTGTTTGCCGTTCTGGCCAAGGGGCTCTGTGCCCTTTTGGCTTGCAAGAGGGTTAGTGTGCCAGACGTGTTCAGATGGCACACTAACCCTACTAGGGTTTTCGAAACCCTAGCACAAGCCAATGACTACTTGAGATGGTTTAGAAGCTACCCTCAAGTCACTTCTAAATCACCCCCCTGGGTTCGGACAACACGCTTAGCCTCAGTAGTAATTAACCTCGTGAGAACCCAGTCAGTGTTGATCATGTATTGGGTTCCCACATGTATACAGATATTTCATGTGTATATTTTGTAAGCTGCTTTGAGTGACGTCATTTTGGAAGGGAAATGTGGGCTAAATATTTTTTCTTAGATAAAGATAAAAAAATGTGTGTGTACTCATTTTGAGTTCTCTAAGATGAGAACTCCTAGTTTTAAACCGCCTAATGCTGCACACAAGAAAAGGAAATGTCCGTCCCTTCTGCTCCCTCCAGGCTGAGTGCTAACCTAATGCAGTGGAAAGTTTTGTTTTAAGAAGGTCTTGTTTTCAGAGTCTCTCTCCTACTCATCGTACAGTTAGTAATTATGAGTGAAGATTATACAATTTTGACTGCTTTCACGGATTGTTGCCAAGAAACTCTTTCCTGCAGCCTAAACAATTCAAGAGCTCGAGAGAGAGAAAACCAGAGCTCAGGAGTCCGTTAGGGTATTTTATCATGGATGGCGCTGGCAGGAACAGAAACCAGAGACTGGCCTGGGACAGATCAGTAATTGGAGAGAGACAGATAGGAAGGTGAATCAAGGGGGGTAAAATTAAAGATCTTCGGATAAAAATCCTTCCTGGTTAGCTTCCCCCCCCCCATTTTTTTATATTAAAAGAAAGTTTTCTTAAAGATAAGACATGATGTTGAAGGATCATATAGATGTTTTCCCTGAAAATTTATAAGAAAAAAGTCTTGAGGTTGCTTTTATTTATTTTTTTACTGGATGAAAGTTTTATCCCCATTTGTAAAACAAACACAAACACAAACAAAGAAAGGTGTTTGAAGCAGTCCATGCATTTGTTCCATTATGTTTTCAGTCATAAGAACATAAGAAGAACCCTGCTGGATCAGACCAAGGGTCCATCTAGTCCAGCATTCTGTTCACACAGTGGCCAACCAGTTGCCCATGGGATCCCACAACCAAGACATGAGTGCAACAGCACCCTCCTGCCCATGTTTCCCTGCAAATGTTGTACACAGGCATAGTGCCTCTGATACTGGAATTGTAGTCATATTGTAGCCTGCCACTGATGGTCACTGGAAACAATGAATAGGGTGCTGTCATTCATAGGGATGGATGAGAATATGTTTCCTGGCTTGTGATATCTTCTGCAAAAAAGAAAAGAAAAAAGTGCTCAATAACATGCACAGTACATATTTGAAAAATGTGTAAAACCCGCTGCATAAAATGCACACCAACATGCTTTCGTCAATGGAGGAATACATCCATTTGAAAAATGTGCACAAAAATATGTATGGATTCCCCCCCCCCCATTAAAACAAAAATAACTCGGACGGAACTAGCACAGAACATACTTGGAGGTGGGGATTGGAAAGGAGGAGGTCCATGGAAACAGACTTGACAGATCTGCCTATCCGTAGTTCAAACCTGCAACTCAGGGATGGGTTTGGTAGGTTCATTTGGTAAGTTATTTTGGTGGCTTATTTTCAGGGTAGCTTATCACGATGTCAGGCCCTCTGCTTATCCCAGTGTTTCTCAAACTGTGGGTTGGGACCCACCAGTGGGTCTCAGCTGACATTCAGGTGGGTCTCAGAACTGCAGACTGCCCAGGGCCTCTTTGCTTGACTGCCCTGTGCCATGGCCACACCACGCACGCTGCATATGCAGGTATGGCATCATCAGCTGGGCAGAGAACAAGGCTAGAATTGTAGTTATTATAATAATAATTACTAGTAACAACAACACTTTAAGAAAAAAAAACACTTGGAATAAAGAGGAAGGGGATAAGAGAGGGACACTGTTATAGGAGGAAGTGAATGTAAAGAAGCAGGGAGGAGGGAAGAAAGAAACTGGCAGCTGGGGTTAGGATAAAAGTTAAGTGTGAAAGGAGAAGGGAAGAAGTAATGATAGGAGATGGGTAAGAAGCCTTTGAGAGGCCTGTGTGCGGAGGAGAAAAACATATAAAATAAACAGTTTTCTCTACTTAGAGCAGGGGTCCCTGCCCTTTTTGGATCAGCGGGCACATCTGGTATTTTGACAGTCGGGCACTCACTGCAATTTTAGCAATTTTCAAGGAGGGATTAGATATTAATAAAAAAATGATATCAGTAATTGCCAGCTGATTATGCCAAACTTCACCTCCGTCTGTCACCAATTTGTGACTGGCTCTGGCCCTGCAACATGATCTTGTGACTGGTAGGCCTCAGTCATTTTCAGCTCGCTCAATGGGCCCTCAAGGTAGAAAGTTTGAGAACACCCCGTTTATCCAAAAGTGTGCATATACACAAAAAAGTACATGTGCATTGTACACATGTGCTACTACAGCTGTTGTACCAATGCATGCTATGCGCAAGGAAAAGAAAGAAGTTGCCTCCACTAACTCCAGACCTCACCAGCTGCCACTACTCAGCTGTTTGAGGCTCTTCTGCTCTCTCAAGGGATTCCACCCATTCGCTTGTGATCCCTGACTCCTTGGAACTACCACGCAGAACACCTGCATGATGCCCACACCTTTTACTTCCTTCAGATTCCTCCTCAACCCACTTTTCCATGAGGCTTTTCACTCAGCCCCCTAGTTTGTACTGTATTCTTTTAGCTTTGGCAATCTGCCCACAGAATGTATGCTATTGGGAAGATTAAAAACATAATAACTAAATTGTATTTATTTTGCTCCCACGCCGTACTGCAACTAAGGGTCAAACTATTACTACAAAACACACTTGCAGAACTCTCAGCTACCTCACAATCTTATGGTAGGCTCAAATGCATCACTAAAGGAATTTCAAAAAGCATTTCTGAAGTGCCCTGAGAATGAGGCAGAAAAACAGAAGCCTCTTTCATGAAGGAACAAGACTTCCAGGAAATTGGAGAACAGATTTTGGTGTGGCACTAATTCCTACCTCTTTGGTGTAGCAGCTCACACAACTTGTGAAGGCCATCTCTGCACAAAATTGGGGTGTGACAAAGGAAATATCGATTCCTATAGTGCAGGAAAAGGAAATAAAATGTATGGAATTACTTTAGAGCATTTTGGAAAACAAAATAAAATCAAATCCAGGGTAGAAGTTGATCCTGGATCCAGTTTACCAGGTTTCAAGCAGAAATCATTCCTACATAATTCTTTCTTTCTCCTGAGATCCTGGAGATCATATTTACAAAACATGAGCTCTACCATTAACTCAAGAAGCTACACCTGCTGGATAGCTCTCAGTTATTCAAGGCACAGCAGGCCAGGAATTGGCGATGACAGCCTCTTCTATTTTGCATCCCTCTCAATGTTCTCAGATTGATGGTTCCCAGAAGAGCCATTTGCTTTCTTCACCTATGACCCACATTAGGATCTGCATCACATTGCTGGCCATCAGAAAATATTTTATGTGCCTCTTTAAAAAAATAGTAAGGACTACATTGATTCATGTTGCACATATGTATGAGAATGCAATGAATTTGCAAGGGGAATGTATTGATTGTGGGGAATACTAGAGATTAATTAATCCAAATTCTACTGGTTTGATAAATACTAGAAAAATATGAAACTCTGCTGAGATTATATTATTTCCATCAAAAAATCTATAATTCTGTGCTTTTAAAAAGAAATACCTCCATGACCTGCTGATAAAAATAACAGGTTGATTGGGTAGATGCTTGAAAAGCACCAGATTACATATAGCTGCTTCATCCCATACATATAGTAAAGGGGAGCATTAGATAACTTTTCTTTCTTCCACAAGTAGTCAACATATATTGTTCAATAAGTGTTCAAGAAAATCTTGAGCTTTGTAAGCCAAAGTGGATGGGGGTACTCTACCTCAGCCATGATGGACCCTTGGCTAGCAAGCTGTAGCGGGCCTCCCAATTCACTCCCAGCACTAAACTCGCATATAACATTTACACATGCACACCCACAAGCCAGAGAAAACTATAGCCCTATGCAGGCGGTCTTATCCATGTAGACTCTACATGTAAGGAGTAAATGTATAGTACATGTCACCATCTTCATTGCCCTCCTTGTGTTCAGGGTGACCTTCTACTGTGGGGATACTTGCGGTATCTCTGGTGGGTCCCCACATGATATACAATCCTGAATTTCCAGGGTTCCACATCATGGATGGAGAGGGTTGCCACAAATACAAAAGGCTCCCTTCTGTGGAAGTTAATTTGCCCATGTATCTCAGTAGTCCTCTTTAGTGCTTTTAGCACTAAACTGGCTCATACCTTGCCCCACACCACCACACAGCTACATTACATACACACACCCTTATCAACAGCAGTTAACTTTATTGGATAGCTGACCTAGCAGCATTCCTTGTTCTCTCTATCAGGGGAGGCTGGTGACTCCTATTCTGAGCTTTATAGGTGCTCCATGGTGGTGAACCTATTTTGGGGATGGAGTACAGCACCATGGATAGCTTCTATAAACCTCAGAATAAACCTGCAATGGATAAGGATCCCCACTGACATAGGAACCACAAGCCTCCCCTGCTCTCTACGAATTCTCTCTAGCGACTGAGGGTTCTCTTTCTTGAGCATTCACTGTAGTGATTGAGGGTTCTCTCAGCCCTCAAACTTTCTCAGATTGTCTCCGAGGAAATTTTTCTTCTGATCAGGGATGTAATGGAGATAATTCCCTCCCACAACCCACCATGAACCCCCAAACCCCTTTCCCCAACCACAAACATCACTCCTTCCCACTTCCTCATGCACACCCTGCTTCCAGCCCCTCTTGCAGTCAGTGGGAGGAGGGAAGAGTTGAATCCTCTTTCACTTGACTTTAGCATAAAATTCAAGCCAGAGAAGAATTTGGTTAGGGGATGTTCTCCTTGCATTTGAGGTGAGTATTATGAGACACTAGAGTTTATAGTCTTAGTGTGTAGAATTCAACCTCTCTAGTTCCCTATTGTGATAGTTGCTCTTCCCTAAGTAGTCAAAACAAAGGGGGTCCACCCATTTATCTGCTTGGGGAAGAGCAACCATGAGAATAATGCATACAGTTGGGAATGTCTTATTTGCTATGGACACTATCCAATAGGACCCTCCTGCAAAAGTCCCATGAAAACATACTCCTATTTCTTTATTTTATATATTCACTAGCATACGGACTCAGCCTCACTTCACTTGGAATAGCCCTTAGTTTGATACAGCAAAGCTTTCAAGCAAACATACACAGCTGTCACAGCTGAACACTGTGCCCACAACTGTCTGAGTGAAGGCACACCTGCTGGCACCCCTAAGCATGGCTCCTGCCATGGTGTACTCCTATAGGCCCCTGAGGGAGGGGTCTGTCCACTCTGCCACAGAACAGGGTGTCCCTCAGCCTACTAATCTCCTGTGGCTTCAAACTGTATGGAGTGCAAAGCTATGTGCTTGTTGGGAAAGTCTGCCACCTAGTGACTGAAGATATTACTGCAGGCTGTAAGCACTTTTTATTTATTTAATTTTTTTAATGTAAAATATTTCTAGGCTGCCTTTCAGGGCAGGAACCATCCCACACGGACATATTAACATTAATTAATGCATTTAAAAAACAAATTAACTGTGAGGTGCACACCCCTAGAATCCCCTTGGTATGCATGCCAAGTTGTAGGTGTCTAGGTCTTGGCACTACGGTGTTGACAGATGGACAGACAGACACTATTTTTTTTAATGATAGATTTAGAGTTTAAAATTCTTGCATAATCGAGCAAGGCCTATGTTTGTATTGCAGCAGTGCTAACTATGCTTCAGAGGTCTAGTTTTGACTTTTCCAGGGCAGAAGTTAAAGTGATACAAAAGCTATTTGACTGGAGACTACAATACAGCAAAAAAATATTGTACATGCATATTGTGGACAGTGACAGTTCCACAGTACTAACTCTAATTCTCTGACAAGCTATAATCAGTAGGCAGGCAACCCAAACCACTATAATGCGTAAACTGCAGTTGTAGCCAATCCGTAGCACTGGAATTCCCAAGAGTATCAAACTCTTCCATCGCCATGAAAAGAAAGCAGGCCTCCTTCTTTCTTACACTTCTGCTGAAGTGTGGTAGTAGCAATGAACTTCATTTGAGCTTGTTACAGGACTGCTTGCCAGTTTGATTTAGAGGGGATCCCTGCTTTGCCCATTAGCCTCTAGGCAATGCTTCCCCCCCATAACTTCATCACACGACACATCTGTTTTATTCCTTGATAGCTCCCACATTCTTCTATGTCTCTTTCACTTTCATAAATAGAGGCTATTGTGCTGCTTTGACATACATCTGGCATTTTTTCTTCTAGTCATATGATATCACTCATCAGAGTCAATAAACAGTCGACCCTTTCTCACCCCAACTACCTTTGATGCTCCAGTTGGGATTTGCATCCAATCTAGAGGCCTCAACTTCCCTTAGGTTTTCTAAAGCCTTTCATTTTCCTTATAATTTCTTGATTGTGCGGGGTTGGGGTGTTCATTTTCAACTCCGTTCTGCCATTTCCATAAGTAGCGGCTGATCCACCTCTCTTTCTAAATCATTATTTCATCTCTTTTGAAATAGTGTCTCCCACTGCTTGCTGGGATAAGTCGAGGTAAGCCCCAAGAAGTAATTGCATAATGTTACAGAATAGAAATGTATTTTCAATATTATATCAACTGAAAATAGTTGGTAGAGCTCTAAAACAAAACCATGAAATCAGACTTGCAAAGCTCTTCAAACCTCACCCCACCCCCCTTTTTAAATACCAAGCATAGAGAAAGATGTTCACTTTGACCATTTTGGAAATATTTAATCTTTATTTATTTATTTATTATATTTATACCCCGCCTTTTTTCCTGAAAGGAACCCAAGGCGGCTTACATTATCCTCCTCCTCCTCTCCAGTTTATCCTCACAACAACCCTGTGAGGTAGGTTAGGCTGAGAGTCAGTGACTGGCCCAAAGTCACCCAGTGAGTTTCGTGGCCGAGCAGGGACTAGAACCCGGATCTCCTGAGTCCCAGTCCAACACTCTCACCACTACGCTACACTGTTTTTGTTCGATAGTTTTTGTTCAATAGTTGAGATGAACACTTTCTACTGAGTTGGGTTGCATTTTACAAGTTTCTAATAAAGCATTACTTGCACCTTCGTTAAAGTTTGTGGTACTGGATACTGTCAAATTTCTGTTGTACTGGGAATTGGTTGGGACATGTACCGAAGGTAGGGATGGGCAAATCAGCAAAGCTCAAGCTCACCAAAGTTCTCCAAATTCCATCTCAAAGCTCAAAGCTCCAGTCTGCATCACATTGCGAGCTTTTTTTTTTCTTTCCACATGAAAATCTGTGCATATTTTCATATTGCGCGCGTAAAAGGGGAAAAGAAGAGGCGAGACACAAGTATATGGTGTAAATAAAGGGCCACATTTTATTAATCAAGATCTGCGAAGGGTGAAAGTGCGGGTACTAACTAAAACTGGCCATTGGCCAGTGAGGTATCCCGGGCAGATACATCCAAACCCGGGGGGTGGCGCAGCACTTCGCCACCCCCCCAGTTTTACACCCTCTTGGGTGTTGGGAGGCTTTCTCACAATCGCCACCTCACGGTGCCACGGAACACCGATCCGTGTGATGTAAGCCATCCTCACTGGCGAACCGTATTTCCCCCCACTGAGCCACTAAACTCAGCAAGCGCTGAGATACAGGTCTCGCCAGCCACCTGAACAGTGCCATTGGATGATCACCAAAAACCCTAACCCCACTGCCTATTCCCGCACTTACTAGCCAAATGTGACCAGATTGGACCAAATCACACGGAAAACCCAAAATAAAAAACACCCAACCCTGCAACACAGTGTAGAGTAGGCGAAACACGCTCATTGCCCCCGGCCAATCAGGACAATGAGCCAAAATTCCTACTCGGCCCCTAGAAATGGCAGCCAGCAATGCCCACACTGAGAACAGGGAGGGAGGGAGGGAGCTGCAAAAGAAAAAGCCCAGAGTGTGGGCATGCGGGCCTAATAACGGTCCTGCACGCTCCACCCTTGCATCTCATTGGAGGGTGAGATCACCCCATAGTGGTCTCACTCTCCTTTCCTCCGCGCGCAAAATTCTCCCCGCCCACAGTTGCACGTGGCCGGGGGAAGGGAATTGCGCGCGTAAAAGGGGAAAAGAAGAGGCGAGACACAAGTATATGGTGTAAATAAAGGGCCACATTTTATTAATCAAGATCTGCGAAGGGTGAAAGTGCGGGTACTAACTAAAACTGGCCATTGGCCAGTGAGGTATCCCGGGCAGATACATCCAAACCCGGGGGGTGGCGCAGCACTTCGCCACCCCCCCAGTTTTACACCCTCTTGGGTGTTTTGGATGATCACCAAAAACCCTAACCCCACTGCCTATTCCCGCACTTACTAGCCACAGAGAGAGACGTGCTTAAGCTAAGTCTCTTCTCCCCCACCTGGCGGAAACTACCTCCAGGAGGGCCCTTCGCAGATCATGAAGAAAAATAACATTGCCGATCTCGGACAAATGCACCCCGTCGGGTCGGTTCAGCTCCCTCCGAGCCAAGGATATCTCGGGATGAGGAATCGCAACGCCTCTCCCTCCAAGGCTCCTACAGATTGCTCTGTTCGCCTTCCGGCAAGCCTTGTTCAGGCCACTGGGATTGACAGTATCCCTCCAACAGCATCGTGGCAAGATGTGGGACCAGAGAATCTGGACACCCGGCCATCTCCGACGAATCACAGCAAGGTCCGCAGACACTTGCAAAATCAAGGCCATGCCCGTAAGCACGCCTAAATCGTTGCCACCCAAGTGGAGCACCAACACGTGTGGAGGCTGCCGGACAAGGCCAGAGCAAAACAATGTTGGGAGGAGATCACGCCACCGCATGCCACGCCGACCAAGCCACTGTATAGTGGCCATGATGCCGATCCCGAGATGAGATCCCAGGCCCAAATGATCGGCTCTCTGCTTCGCCCAGAACACCATGCTGTGTCCACAGATCAAGACGTGAAGCATCCTCCCAACAGATGAACAATCTGAAAAAACAAAACGCAACAGCGGCAGCACCCTTCACTGTAATTTTCGGACATAAGACCGAAAGGCCTTGGAACGCCATCGACCCACTGTCTGAATTTTTTCCCCGGGGAAACCCAGGGCCGCAGCCGTGGATGCAGCCCCAATTCGAAAGGAGTGGGTACCAAAGCGTGACCCCGAAAGACCCAGGGCCTTTAAGGCACCACTGGTCACTGCCCAAAATTGAAATTTCGTCAGAGGAGACCCATCCCTGTGACAAAAGAGGTAACCCTGTCCAGGGCCTCGAAGTGCAGTGAAGGCCTGTAAGGCTGACACAGGGCAAAGCTCGTCATTAGCAGATGGGTAAAGCGTAATCCACGTCCCTTTGCCCGCCTGATCAGTCTTAGATCTGCGTAATATAAGGCGGGCACAACAGGAAGACATGCTCAGATCAGAAAACTGGAGGGCCCTCCTGGAAACATCGGACTTGGCAGCAGCTACCAATTCAGAAACACGGAACGCCCCGAAAAATGCTGTTAATGAGGCTGCATGGAAAAGGGCCGCCTCGTACTGTGAATGGCACAAAGATGACCACTGCCTCTGGAGACCCACTAAAATATCCGGGGACAGCGGCATCCTATTATCAGGTACTGGGGGACGTTCTCTAGACCAACCCAGCAGCATCTTCCTGATCCTGAAATCAGAAGTATGTTCCCCCAGGCCCTGAGCCTTGGAAATAAAGGCCAAGGCTGCAAGCTTTCCCCTGATGGTCCTGACAGACCAACCGCTCTTCCAGGATGTTACACAGAACTGAATCAGATGTCCCACTGGCACTGGCCAAGTGAGTGGTAAGGAATTTAACTCCCGGAACACCTGAAACTCCCTACCTGCGCGGTCGTAAGCCGTTCTGGTGCTGGGTGCTAAAGATTGGAGGACTGCTTGTTCAGCTACAGATCGCCAATCTGCCAAAGACAATCTGGCATTGGCACTGGACATGGGTTAGCCTTAGGGGCTAATTCTCGAAACCTCTGCATCTGACCCCGAGAGAGAGCGTCAGCAATGCCATTGTCCAGACCCGGGATATGTCTGGCATGGAAAAGGATATTGTGACGCAGGCACGGCAATGTGAAGGCCCGGACTAAAAACATCACTCTGGGATTACTGGAAGACAAGGTATTGATGACCTGGACCGTGGCCATGTTGTCACACCAAAAGTGGACCACTGAATTAGAGAAGGCTTCATGCCATAGATGAACAGCTACATAGATGGGAAAAAATTCCAGGAAAGTGAGGTCGCGGCACCAACCAGCAGCCTTCCAATCCTCTGGCCACGGTCCAGCACACCACATATCCCTGAATATGACCCCAAAGCCCATCATCCCCGAAGCATCAGAATGGACTCGGAAGTCGGCCTCCAAAAACCGATCTCGTCTCCAGAAGGAGACACCATTAAATTGAGAAAGGAATTTAAGCCAGACGGACAAATCCCCACGCATTGCATTTGTCACACGGAGCCTATGATGTGGTCGCTTGAGGCCCCGCATGGCAAAGCACAGGCGGCACAGAAACGCCCGTCCAGGGGCAACTACCCGGCAAGCAAAATTGAGGTGACCTACCAGTTCCTGCAATTCCCTGAGTGTAGTATGCCGGGAGTGAATTACACCCAAGACACGCTCCCGGAGGGCGACCAGTTTGTCCGCCGGGAGCCGGGAACATTGCTGTACGGAGTCCATCTCTATGCCCAGAAAAACCAGAGTAGACAAGGGCCCCTCAGTCTTTTCCTGGGCAAGAGGAACACCAAGATAGTCTGCTAAGTCCTGAAATTGCTGCATAAGGAAAGCACACAGAGTAGTGCCCTGTGGTCCAGCAAACAAGAAATCATCTAAATAGTGGACGACTTGACTAAGCCCGGTCCGATTCCTCAAGGCCCAATCCAGGAAGGAACTAAAACGCTCAAAAGCGGAGCAAGAGATAGAGCAGCCCATAGGCATAGCTCTATCAATGAAAAACTGGCCTTGAAAGGAAAAACCGAGCAAGTCAAAATCGTCAGGGTGCACAGGGAGCAAACGGAATGCAGATTTGATATCGCATTTTCCCATGAGGGCGCCAGGTCCGCAATTGCGGACCATAGAGACTGCGGAATCAAAAGAAGTGTAGCGCACGGAGCATAAGTGCGCCAGAATGGCGTCGTTAACCGACGCCCCTCTGGGAAAAGACAAATTATGAATAAGGCGATATTCGCCTGGGGCCTTCTTGGGAACAATACCCAAAGGAGAGACCCGAAGCGTGGGTACAGGTGGAGCAGGGAACGGTCCAAGAACCCTCCCAGCAGACACCTCCTTGGAGATTTTTGCAGTGACCACATTAGCCAAATCAGAAACGGACTTCTGGTTACGTGAAATATATGGCACCCTAGGGCCCAGAAAAGGGATCCTAAAACCAAAATTAAAACCCTCAAATAAATATTTAGCATCTTCGCGCCGGGGATAATACTGGAGCAACCTGCTTAATGAATGAACTTTAATTGGGCTGGGGCCCTTTAGGAGAAGGTTTAGGCCCAGATCCTTGGGACTGTTTGTTACCCTCGTTGGGCTTATTGGGGCCCCGGCGACCCCTGTTCCGGAAACAAGATGAAGAGGGGTGCTGGCCGCCACACGTCCCACACTCGTGGCGAAAGGAACAGTTTGTGCGGGAGCAAGCACCCTTAGAAGAATACTCCCAGCATACAGGCCTCGGTTGGGCAGATTGACCTGTGCCACCGCGTGGCATGGATGGGACCATTGCTTTGGCTAACACATGCCCGTTTTTGGATCTCTCACCAATAATGGGCCGGGATGGAAGCATGTATTCCATCCAAAGTTCATTATCCTTGAAGTCCCACCGCAGCAGATGATCGAAGGCGGCCTTCTTACGGAAGGCCTCATCATACACCAACCAAGCCGATCCTTCAAAACCAGAATACGCTCGATATATGATATCGATGTATTTGGTAAGGATCAAACCCCTGTCTGGGAATTCCTGTTGGACTATGCCCATATAGATAAAGAACCCTGGCAGCCAATTGGCCCATGTACGGGCAGGTTTTTTCTTTTTTCTTTTATCCTGGTCCCTATCATGGCCCTTATCCTTCTCCTGTACGTCAGGTTCCCGATAAAGAAGGGAGAATATATCAACAAATTCTCCCCTAAGGATCTTCTCCTTAGTAGCAGGAGAGAGATGGTAACCCAGTGGGAAAGACGTAGCTCCTGGTGGGATAACGTTCTCACCCACATTAGGGTAATTGTCCACTGATGCTGAGGCCAAAGAACCCTTAGAAGGAAGGGCCACGTGACCTGCAGGACCAGACCAAACAGAGGCACAAGCCAAGATGGGGGAGGAAGGTGTAGTAGTAACTGTGGGTATAACCACAGGAGGAGCAGATGTCACTACCCCCACATCCGCACTCACAGAAACAGTCGCTGGACTGGACCCGACAGGAGCTGTAGAGCCCAGGGGCTGCAAACTAGGTGTTAGTGAAGCAAGACTAGAGGACTCCTGCAAGGAAGTAACAGGAGTTGGGGCCAGTGTAGCAGGTAGTGCTGTGTGAGAGGAACCACTCGTGGTCTCCTGTGGAGAAGTCACAGGAACCACTGTTGCAGGCTGTGTTGTTTGGGAACTGGCAGCAACAGGCAAAGGGCCTGAGACCTGTGCAGGAGGGGCAACAGATGCACCCGGGGCCTGCAACCAAGGTCAAGGAATGAGTGCAGTAAACCTTTGCCAGGCAGCCAAAGTCACCTGATCCCAGGACTCACCAGATGGCTGTGTAGATGACGAGGCAAACGGCGTTGATGTCAACAGCGAGGGTGCAGGTGGGCGGATTTCTTCTGAGTCCGCAGGCAACGATGGCGCAGGAGGTTCAACCTGGCATGAAGATTCTTGGGCATCCGAGGCAGGGGGATGAGGTACTGAGCTAGTACCTGCTTCAATAGCATCTAAACGTGAAGCAATAGACAAGAGTAAATGCTTACGTGACCTGTGCCTCCCCCTCGACCCCTCCCTATGTGAAGGCCTGGTATCATGCGGCTGCGCTGTATGAGGAAGACCACGGCCCTGTTCCACTGCCTCCAAGCGGCGGAGAATTGCAGAAAGATCAGGTGCTTCATCATCAGAGGAAGAAGAGAGGGCTGGCGGGTGTGGGCGTTTAGGCACATGCTTGGGTGCCCGCCCTTTCCCTTTCTTGCCACCTTGTCCTTTCTTGGAAGGCATTGCCACACCTGCAAAGGGCTGGAAAACAGGGTAAGGTCAATGGAAGAAGCTCACAATCTGGCTTAGTAATTTAAAGGTTAAGATTGATGAGAACAGAGGAATTCACTACGTATATAGTTATAAACAAGTATTAACAATGACCCTGCGGGGTAGGACAGGAATAAAATCAAGCAAACCCTTAAGGCAAATGCAAAAAATGGTCAAGCAATCAAGGAACAACAACCCCTAAGGGTAATACAAGGCCAAACCCAGACCTAAATATTGAGATTGAATTAAATTGTCAAATGACCACTGAACAACAATCTTGTCGGGCAGGACAATGCCCAAACACAGGACAAAAACAGAAAGTGTCACCGTTTAGCTGCAATGTTATACAAAATAGTAAACTGAACACAAATGCCCCCAAAACTGTCAAGGATGAGGGAGCAAAATATGGGGGGGGGGGTTCCCCCACAACAGGCAGGCAAAACAGAAAGCAAACAAAAGGCAGGCAAAATGCCTAGGACATAGGAGGAGACTCTGCCAGATGGGCTGCTGCCCTGATGACACAGCCTGGTAGATGAAGCTGAAGGAAAAGCAGGGCTGGGAAGCGCCGCTTCGAAGCTAGCAAAAGAAGCGGGAAGGAGAGAAGGCTGCAAACGCGCAGCTGTAAGCAGGAGCAACCAGGAGTTGCCACGGAGATTCCCTCACAGCAGGTGACTGGCAGAGAGCCAGCAGCTAACAAGCGGGGAAAGGAGGGAAGGCTGCAAACTCTGCAGGCAGGGGTTGCCACGGAGATTCCCTCACAGCAGGCGACCCGCCTAGAGCCGGGAGCTGCCCCAAAACGGCCTCTGCAAGCAGCAGAAGGCAGCGCAGCTCACCCAGAGTAATACAAAACAAAACAGATAAGGTAAGAGAAAGACCTTCCAAGAAAATAAAGACAGGTGGGCGGCGGGGATAAAGCAACTGGGCCCAAAACCCCACACCCCCAAGAATTACAAAACCTTGCGAGCCCGCCCTGTGGGGAGGGAAGAAAGTTGCAGCCTCGGCTGCAGCCACCACATGCACACACACACACACACACACACACCCCAGCCCGAGCACACACGCTTCACACGACAACCAAATTATACAGAATAAATGTTGAAGAATGCAAGCAAGTGCAGTATCTGCACCAACACACACACACAAACACCCCTTGCACACACACGAATTACACGAACACCAAACCAGTTAACAGTTGAGTAAGAGCCGATCCTTTCTCCAGCAAGCTGCAAAAGAAAAAGCCCAGAGTGTGGGCATGCGGGCCTAATAACGGTCCTGCACGCTCCACCCTTGCATCTCATTGGAGGGTGAGATCACCCCATAGTGGTCTCACTCTCCTTTCCTCCGCGCGCAAAATTCTCCCCGCCCACAGTTGCACGTGGCCGGGGGAAGGGAATTTTTGATGCATATTTTTGATGCATATTTTTATGATGCATATTTTTGATGCATATTTTTATGATGCATATTTTTGATGCATATTTTCCAAATGTATGCATCAATTGTACACATTTTTGAAATGTATGCATTCTTCCTCTATTTGATTAAAGTATATTTGTGCACATTTTTCAAAAGTATGCATCTTTTCAGGCCCGTTTTTCAAATGTACACATGCAGTCAAACAGTTTTGGGTTTTTTAAAAATCCGCGAGTCATATTGCAAGCTCAGAAATGTACAGACTTCAACCGCAGATTGCGTCCAAGTCCATGTTTGGTCCAGAAGGTGCGAACTGGGTAAAATCCTGGTCAAAAACAAACTGAAATAAATTTCTCATACATTCCTAAAATATTAGAATATACCTACAACATGAGTGTATGAGTCTGGGTAACACCTCCTCCTGAACTGCTTTACAAGTATGGGCAGGAGAGGAACCGTCAAAAAACTGAAAGGATAGGAAAGGTAACAGATTATAATTTAGGATAAAACTTGGGAGGGAGAGAGAGCCTCCCTAATGCCACATCCATCTCAGAACAACAGTAAGGAAAAATCTTTCTCAGTGCACAGTTCAGGACCATTATCACATATGCAGCCAGTAGAACATCTGCTCTGTCCCACATTTCTATAAAAAATGCCAAGCTCCCAGTGGTTTCAGAATATTGTCTTATCAGCCTGAAGAGATACCTAAGTAGGGGTGGTTTCAAAATCTTCCTCATCTAAATTCTTCTAGATTTGGGACTCATGAATAGGGATGAACCAATCTGTCACTTTTGGTTTTCCTCAGTTTTTCATTTTTCAACTCTTAAGTTTGGTTTGTTTCAAAATTTTAGAATTTATTTTTTAAAAAAGGTTTGCATGAAAATCTGTATGCATTTTTGCATGCATTTCTCCTAATATGCATATTTTTGTACACAATTTTGCCTAACATGAAGATTTTGGAAGCAA
The DNA here is from genome assembly GCA_021292165.1 of Shinisaurus crocodilurus. NCBI lineage: Eukaryota > Metazoa > Chordata > Lepidosauria > Squamata > Shinisauridae > Shinisaurus > Shinisaurus crocodilurus. Next base: position 124,400,015 of record CM037880.1, on the reverse strand, counting down.
TTTTCTTAATATAACACATTTAAAAATATATTTCATATATCTCGTAATATATGTGTTTTGTACACATCCTTTGAATGGAGAACTCCCTTGCAAAATTTATGCACATTTTGAAGTATAATGGAGTTTCAGTTTGCTTATTGGTTCAAAAGTGGGAACTCTAGGAAATCTAAAATGGCAGCTATTAGCCAAGGGAGCACTGAAGAGCTCTGTTAAGTTTTGTACTCCCTAAAAATTGTGCTCCTCTGATCACTGAAGATGTGAAAGAGGAGAGGTGGTTTGTCCCCTCATTTACCAGCACCCTCCTCCCCATTTATACTGAACTTCTGAGTTTTGAAATTTCAGCTCAGAACTAGCGTTGGGCTATGTGTGTACCAAGTTCCAGATCTGTGGTTGAATTGGAAGTACCATAACAATTTCGGAGCACATTGACTTACTAGTTTCGGGGACATCTATAAAAATGTTTTCAGATCTTTCTAGTAGATTTGGAACACTTTGGACTATGATTTCAGGGAGCTCACTCGCAAGGAAGCGGTGAGAGTGCTAGACTGGGACTCGGGAGAACCAGGTTCTAGTCCCCGCTTGGCCATGAAACTCAGTGGGTGACTTTGGGCCAGTCACTGACTCTCAGCCTAACCTACCTCACAGGGTTGTTGTGAGGATAAAATGGAGAGGAGGAGGAGGAGGATGATTATGTAAGCTGTCTTGAGTTCCCTGCAGGAAAAAAGGCGGGGTATAAATATAATAAATAAATAAAAATAATTCGATACCATCAGGAGCGAGTGAGGCAGTAAGGCTCAAGCATCTTCATATACAAAATAACCTGAAATAAATGTAGTCCTGAAAAATAAAATCAGATGTAGTCTGAAACACAAAGAAGTGTTTACACCCCATCAGCTCCAAATGATCTCTGAGCCATTATTACCATTGGTAATAATTTCAGCTAGGGGGTGACGTTAGTGGAGAGCTAGTGGATTACCATTGAACTGAGGCCTGGTTCATGGTCATTGTTCATAGCTTTTGGGAGATTATGCTTTCACTGATCTGTCAATCAACCAATCAACTCACACACACATGCACACGCACAGAGAGAGAGAGAGAAGAGAGAGAGAGAGAAGAGAGAGAGAGAATAACAATCTGTGCATGGTGTGACAGACTTGGACCTTGCCCAGGGATTCTATGAGCTGGGATTTTTGTATTGTATTATCTTGATCATAGATCAGCAGGTAATGTATCCCATGCCATTTCCCCAGAACAAAGTGCCACAAAGAATGCAGGTTCATTCTGACTTCTGACATGGGCTCACCAAATTTTTAGATATGGGACTCTAAGATCAGGTGTGTCTTTTCATCATTTACTTTAAAATTTAAGCAGTTTTTACATGATTCAAATTTGATATAAGAATATATGAAATACAAAGTGGTTGTAAGGAAAATGCGTTTCAAAAAGCTTTCTAAGAATTGTTTCAGAAGCATTGTAAGCAAAAACATATGTTAAAAAGCTTTCTAAGAATCAACGTTAGAATGTTCATTCTAAACCTTAACGTTTCTTACCCAAATGACATTTTTGAGCTTGTAGCAAAAAGGAGCAGGAAAGTCAATGAGGAACAGGACAATTGTCCTCCTGATGACAGATGTTGCATCCTTCAATGAGGGGTGATGTTTGGTCCTGAAGTTTTTGTATTTTGCCTCGTATGTTTATATGGTTTCTCTTTGTGCTGCTTACATATGTTTCCCAATGAATGGAAACTTCAAAACAGCACACTTTAACAATTAGTTATTATTTTTTTCCCAAAGCTTCCAGCTATGATTTTGAGTGAAAAATTTACTATACTCTTGTCAGTTTTGCTGTGAGACACACTTTCTTCAGTTCCCCAAACAGGATACCATCTGGTACTCTTCCGTAGGTATTCCTTTGCTATTTTAAATCTGAGGTATTTGTTAGTGCTGTTTACTTCTTACAGTATTTTCTGTTATCTTTCATTAGTGTTATAAGCAAAAATGTGTGAACAATACTATAAGTAAGCAGACATCCTTTTCCCCAACTTTCTTTTTCTTATCTGAATCACCTGCTGGCCCGTCCTGAGTTCAGCTGGTAAGATTTTGTCTTTCCCATAGCAGGCTCAGAGGTCAGTGAAAAGCTACAGCATGTCAGTACAAATCCTTCTCTTAGAATTCCTCTGCTAGAATCAAACTGGTTCACACTTACTATGATAACATAGTATATCTTAACATTCCATTTGTTTCTCTATGAAAATTGTAGATTAGGAGAGTTACAGCTTATGAAAGAAATGTGGAATCTTTATTTTGGAAAAATATTTGCAAACTAGCCTATTATGCAGGTTGGTGAAGACGTCTTGCAAGATGCAAAGGCTTCTGGGACAAATATTTATCACAATGTGATGAAGTGGACTCTAGTCCATGAAAGTTTATACCACAATAAATCTGTTAGTCTTTAAGGTGTCAGAAGACTTCTTTTAGTCTTTTTGCCTTAACTGAATGTCTTTAAAATAGCGAAAGGAAAACAACTGAACTAGAAAATGTTAATGGGCAACAAAAGTGTTAAAGGCTTCTGACTTCAGCAAGGTTCCATATGTACAAATGGTGTATGAATGTGTTACAGAATATATATAGGATCATAGAGTTGGAAGGGGCCTACAAGGCCATCGAGTCCAACCCCCTGCTCAATGCAGGAAACTAGAGGAGGGGTCTCCCATCCAAGTAATAACCAGACCTTATTACTGCTTAGTAATAGTACCCTGCTTAGCTTTCCACGCTCAGACAAGCTGAGCCAGCATGAGCCACAGGCCTGCGCACACAGATATAGATATAGATATAGATATAGATATAGATATAGATATGGGGGTGGGGGGAAGAAGGAAACATTTGAGTTCTTGTAGTATAGGACATTGTGCCTGCCCTGATGGGGGGGAAACCCATATTTTTTAATGCATAAATGGTTATTTATGTTTTCATGAGAACAAAGCACCTAAATACAGCTCAGGCAGAAATACCAACATCTACAGAAAGGAAGGAAGGCTAAACTTTCCCTTCATAATCTATAACGCTTTACCGAAAGAAATGATGTAGGTTTTCAGACAGTTGCTCTGCTGCTTAAGAATTGCTGAGTAATGAAATGAAACCTTGGATTCATTTAGCAACAGAGTTGGTCTATTGGAATGTCCAGGTGTGCTTTCTTTATCCTGGAACAATCTACAGAATTCTTTTTATTTGAGTGAGCATGTGCAAATGCTGGAACACTGGAGTTGTTTATGCAAAGGTAAGACAACTGCGTATTTTATCTCTTGGCCTTTGATTACATTTGCTTCAGTGATGGCAAACTCTCTTTGAAGAAAGGTCTTTCAACATGAATCCCAAAATCCCTCTCCGTCTGCAATGTGTACAATAGTTCAAGTCGCAGCTATTTGGCTGAGCTTTTCAGTGTAAAAAAATGTATGGTTTCAACGCTTTTTTAAAAAAGCTAATGCCAATTATGTACATTCTTAGGCTGTATCTGCACAGTTCATAACCACAGTTCTGACAAACCAGGAATAGGAGAAGTTCAAAATACAGAATAGTGTGGCTCTGGATGATCCAGCACCATTACCACTTTTGGCATCTTGCAAATTGCACTGTAGTAATTGTGCAACACGGCACGGCAGTTCTACTGTTTGGGTACATATTAAAGAGGTACAGAAGTGCCCCTTTAGTTAAGGTGAGTCACACAAAAAAGTTTCCACCATTCTAAGCCTCAACATTCTATTGCTTATTAGCAGGGCCAGCCCTCCCATGAAGTAAGGTGAAGACCCCACTTCAGGTGGCAGAGCAGGAGGAGTGGAGGATTGTACTACTCCCCTCCTCCACCCCCACCAGGAGGGTCCACCATGACCTCCAGCAGGTGCTCAAGAGAGCCCTGCCAGCCGCTAACCCACTGTGGCATTTGCCGCAGGGGAAAGGGGGATTGGCAGGGCTCTCCAGAGCAGCTGCTCACTTGGCGATGCTAGAGTGTGCTCCGGAGCTGGTGCCACTCTCCCACTGTGGCAAGTGCTGTAATGAGCAGGTGGTGGAGCTCTCCAGAGCAGCTGCCCACCCTCTGTTTCACTCTGAGCAAAAAACAGAGGAGGGTGCCTGCTCTCAGCCACTGGCTCACACTGAGAATCCTCTCAGTGCAAGCCAGAGGGAGGGTGGGATATCTGTGGAGCCATGGCGAAAAGAGAAAGCAGCCAGCATGGCTCTTCAGAGGGCCAGTCAGGCCCAAATGCCTGGCTCTGAGGGGTCCTTCCACAGAGCCAGGCATTGTAGGAAGGGATGACCCAGATCACCTGTACCACAGGGTGGGAGGGGAGATGCAGCAGCGAGTGCAGGGGAGACGTGGCAGAGGCATAGGAGGCTCATGCATGCTGTCCCGCCTCAGGCTATGTAGCACAAGGAATTTATTCCTTTTGTTCTGGAATGTGACCTCAGAAGCTCAGACTACGCATTACTACACAGATTGGGCCCTGGCATGGGCAGTGGTTAGGGGAAATTTAACACTTTGTCCCCCTGCTGTGATCCCAATCTGGATCAGCTACCCCCACACACACACCGCCACCTATTTACATTGTCAAAATGGCGTCCAGTCATATTGTAAATTGCAGGCATAGGGCAAGTGGTTAGAGCTACTATCCACCACTCTAGGGTCCTAATCCATATTAGGCCCCACATACTTCCATTTGATTAAACACAAAAACAAAAAGTAGCTACATCTCTAAAGTAACATGAGCATGTAGTTTGATCCTCAGGGAATTTGCACAGTTGGGGGAAAGCAGAAGGATCAGGGCCTCACGTTCTGAAAGCAGAAATGCAGCCCAAGGGTGCCTGATCTTCCTTTCCATATGGTAGTGTAATGGGTCTGCGGAGCCTTGGAACTTCTAGAACTACATTTCCCAACACCCCTGCTGTGATATCTCTCTCTCTCTCTCTCTCTCTCTGGGCCGGTTCGCACGACCCAGGCTGCGGGCGGGGGAGGCACCACGGGGCCGCCTGCAGGGTCCAGCGGGGCGCCGCAGATGACCTGCGCCCCGTGCGTGTGGACAGACCCCGGTGGAGCTGGCAGTCCCCGCACCGCAGTGTGGGCCCCCCAGCACTAGGGGCGCAGGGGCCTGGGATGCCCAGAGGGGCTGTTTGGCCATACAGGCTGGAGCGGCGGCAGCTCCGGCCGCTCTGGGCTGCCGCCTCTGTGCGGACCCCGCGGGAGGGCCGCCCACTGTTCGCACGGCAGGGTGGCCACGCGCGGTAGGGGCTTACCCTTCTCTACCGACCATGGTCACTTTGCGTGTGTCCCGCACGCGGCCCTCCCGCGGGGGCACCCCCGGTCGGCATTCACACGACACGAGAACCGCGGGGGACTTCTGCTGCCCCACGGTTCCCGTATCGTGTGAACAAGCCCCCCCCCCTCTCTCTCTCTCTCTCTGAGGGTTGCTTGCTGGTGAGGGAGATTGTTTGGGATGGAGTGGGAGAGACACACGCACAAAAAGGACTACAGCCTGGGAGCAGGTCAGTGTGGGCTGGTGCGACGACACGGCCCCTTACACTTTAGGACCAGGCACATAAACCCTTCTCAGGCTAAGCATAAACACTTAAAAACCTGAGGGGAGGGTCAAATGAAACCTTTCCCCTACTAATGAGGGAAAATATTAATACTGGTTATTAAGGATCTAGCTTAAATTTATGATGCTGTGGGTACAAAAAAGGTGTGTGTGTGTGTGTGTGTGTGTAGATTTAAAAGTAATGCAGGTTAATAACACCAAGCTGACACGTAGGATTTGGGTAGCAAACAAAATAAAAATAAGTTTATTTTAATGCTCAAAATCTTAGTTCCAGAAAATAACTTTAAACCTGCCTACACCAAACACTTTGTAATTAACCTAAGTCCCTATAACTCTAAATACTTTCACTCTTCAGACAAGCACTCAAAACTCCTGACAGACAAGACACAAATAACTCAACTAACCTAACTCCCCAACTCCCAACACACTCCCATAACACACACTCCCCACACACTAACACTCAACCACACCCACTCAATTCAACATTCTATACTCCCTAAACATACTAATGCAGACATACACCAGGGAACTGAATTGTGGGGTTACGCTACAGCTGGTGAAGCCTCAATGGAGACTCACAGGTGGAGAGGAGATGCTCTTTAGCCCTGGAACTGGACGGCCTAACCTAGTGTTAAAACTGTGCAGGCCTCTTGTATAACTGACAAACTGTTACATTTTGGATCCAGTTTGTGTGAGTGTGAGACCCTGTAACTGAAAACCCTCCCTGTTTACTTACACCACCACATCACTTCTTGTTTGTGTCAATGTGAACCACCAGGAACCACTATGGTTAGTATATAATATAAAACAGATATTTTAACTTTGCCTTTAGCAGAGTGATCCTGTGGCCCCTAGACAGCATCTACAGGGCCATAGGATTTTTGCATAGTCCCAGCTCCAACGTCAGAAAATCACCCCGATGTCGGAGCAATTTCCGATGTCGGGGTGATTTTCTGACGTTGGAGCTGGGACTCTGCAAAAATCCTATGGCCCTGTAGATGCTGTCTAGTATAGAGGCTACTAACACTGAAGTGCATTCAGCACTTGCCTTCATCATCAGTTCTGATTATACAGGCAGGCAACTGATTTATGAATTCATCACAGTAGATAAAGGAAACATGGGGATTGGTGCCGTGCTGACTTTCTGAAGGCAGAAAGACAGTGTGAGAGCCCCAATCATTGCTGTTCTTTTCCGTGTGGTGGAAAAGGGGCGTGCAAGGGTCATGTCTCACAGTAGGGGTATTCACAGATTGCACTGAACACATGTTCACACTCTAGGTGTGCTCATTATGATAGTTGTGAGAATCTAGCCCTATCCAGACACTCTGCTCTCGTGTAAGCTCTACACACAAGGAGGGGGAGCAGGAAGGAGTCCACTAGTGCTGTTCCCCTCCCACCCTGTTTTTTGTTGTCCTCTACACATGGAGGGTGACTGTCTGCAAAGGACACCCTCCTGCATTTGTGGAAACGTTCCCTGGGATTTTAGAAAGCCCAGTGCACTAGTTCTCCTGACAGCATTCTGACAGGGCAGTGATCAGGAAACTGTTGACTGAGACAAGAGTGAGGTAATTTTGAGGGCTGAGGGAATCATTCTGCCTGACAGATCACTGATGAAGGGAGGGAAGACAAGGAGGGAAAAAAATTATGCTGGAATCCTGTTTAGGATTACTCAGAAGTAAGATTTTCTAAACATAAGGAATATCTATTCATTTGTACACATCTACTCAGTTAATTGCTTGTTTGTGTTTTGTTTTGTTTTCTTGTTCAGATCACTGTAATAATAAATTTCCTTTTTCAAAACCAGGGAAATTTGGTGATAAAACTTACTGGTTTAAGACCAGAGTTAAGGCTATCTCATGTTGGCTCAAGCTCCACAAAACACCAGGATATTGGAAACTTAGGCTGATGCCTTAAGTGATGGGCCCTGTGATCTGTAATGATGTGCAATGTCACAAATTGTGCTGGCTTACAAGTGACAAACAGAGATGTGTCAACTCAGAAGAGAATTCCTCTAGCAATACAGTAAGGTTCAGATGCTTCGTAAAGCTATACAGGACCAGGACAATGTGGGGCATCTTTGCTAGTCCCAGGCAATCCATCCTCCCCATCTGGAGTTGGGCCCAAAAGACCAAGGAAAAGTGTGGGTGCCTGAAGGGCAAGTTGTAAGCAAGCACAATTTGTGACATTGCACAACATCAGTGATCACTGGGCGTTTCAGTTAAGGTATCAACGTTAGCTTCCAATATCCTGGTTGTGGAGCTTGAGCCAACATGAGATAGCCTCAACTCTGGTCTTAAACCAGCAGGTTTTTTGATGATTGAATCCACACAGTGTGTACAATCATTCACTGTCATGATGTCTTAGAATCTGGAGTAGAGACCAGGCAGGTGTGTGTGTGTGTGTGTGTGTGTGTATGCTTTTTGGGTTTCCATCCAGGAAAAGCTTCCCTGAATACTTTCACTGGATGTCATCTGAATCAATGGATACAATATTTAGAATGTATTATTATTATTATTATTGGTGGAGAAAACACATTTCAGGTCAGATACAAATAAAATACATTAGCCTCCTAATGACTGTGAAGTGTTGCACAGATGTGGATCATCGAGCACATCTGAAGAACTCTCATCTAAGTGGTTGGGTCAGGAAGCAAAAAGAGAAATGCAGCAGAGGAGCGGGAGAGCTGTAGGTAAGGTCAACAGGAAAGCAAAAGTGACAGGAATTAATTGTGTCCATGGTGATGGCAGCTCATAGGATAATAGGTAAAAGTTGGGAAACTACAGAAATTTTAACGTTCAAACCTTGGTGCATGGAACAGTGGCAAATAGGCATGGCAGAAAAATAGATGGATCAACTTAAATCAGCTGGGGTGCAATCCAATGAGGCTGCCCATAACCCACCGAACTTGCGGATTACGGGCATTCTGTGCAGGGTGGGAGGAGCACGGAGGCAAAGGTTGTCTCCGTGCTCCTTCCACCCTACAAATCAGTTAGAAGGCTGATTTCGGCTGTCCTAACTGCAGTGCCTCAGAGGGGGAGAGAAGGAGGCTGAGGTGCCAGCAGGATATGTCGTATCTTGGTGGTGCCAGTCTCCTCCCCTCCCCGCCCCCGGAACACCCCCTAAACCTCTTCTCTGAGGTCACTGTGACCTCGGAGAAGCAGCTGCTATTGTTCTTTCCGCACTGGCTGCAAGGCGGGGAGGGCGCTCTGAGCATGGAGTCCCAGCTCCGACGTCGGAGCAATTTCCGACGTCGGGGTGATTTTCTGACGTTGGAGCTGGGACTCTGCAAAAATCCTATGGCCCTGTAGATGCTGTCTAGGGGCCACAGGATCACTCTGCTAAAGGCAAAGTTAAAATATCTGTTTTATATTATATATTATGGCATGATTTTATTTCATATACAAATCGGGGACATACGCAGCAACATCTATCAAAGCCTTTCCTCAGATTTGGGAAAAGAGACTAGCGGTGCAATCCTATATCCACTTTCCTGGGAGTAAGCCCCATTGAACTCAGAGGGACTTATCCCAGAGTAGAGATGTTTAGCATTGCACTTAATTTGCTATTAAGAAGAATCATAAAGAAAATCTCCAGGCAGCCAATAGACTGCACCCATATTTCTGCCTGTAAAGTAAGAGGGGGGGGCATCTCTGCTAAACACATTGCCATCTGTCAATGACTAGTTTTAATTTTCTTTCCTTTGTTGTTTGTTTGTATGTTTGCCTTTGTATTTGGAAAATTAATGATTTTTTAAAAGGAAGAATTCAGCAACAATCAAACAAAAGAGGAAAGTGCACACCCCCTCTCCTAGAAAAAGAAGTCTCCTTTTCAGAATTTTCTCCATATATTCTCCACCGTTTTTGTTTGTCAGCTGTCATCCCTACCTCCCCCCACAATGCCTTGGAACAATGCAAGGTCGAGAGAATTGTGGTGGATGCAAAATAGGTGGCCGGGCTGTCCACACCTTGCTGCTGCTTAGCAACAGCCAAGCTAACCAAACGGACAAATAAAAAAGCACCCTGAGGGGAAAAAAGAAGCTTTGCAGCTGTCACTGCTAAATGCCAAGCTCCACCCCTGATGAAATATTGGAGAATGTTGCCTCCCTCCAGTTTCTCTGTCTACAATGGCGAATTTTGGGAGGACATTTGAGCACAGCTGTAGAATGCCTGGGGAATGATGAAACATGCTATTCTTTTCTCTCATTGAAACTCCCAGACCCACTACTTTCAGGGAACGTTTATACAGCAGCCCTGCTCTCCTGCTAGAGATTGAGAGATTTGCTGTAGTTCTTTGGCCTCATTCTACCTTTAAAAAATATATATTTGTTTAAAGCCCATCTCACCAAAATGGAAATCCACAGGCTCAGGGCCAGTTCACACAGGCACCAAATGTGGAGCAACTAGCTATACGGCTGCGGCAGGATTTGGGGCTAGAACTTTCAAAGCTGTGTGATGAGCTACATGATCTTGTTAAGAGAGAAGCTCACATGGGCAATCGTAATAGTCACAATCAGAACAGGAATAAGGCTAATGGGAAAGAAGAGGTGCATATTCTTATGGACTGCTCTGATTACATTTGACAGCTCGTAGGGGGTAGGGTGGGAAAAGTGGATCTTCATAAATCAGAGTGTTTATTTTGCAAAGGCAGTATTTCCAGTATTTTTCAAGTCTCTCCCTTTCTTTCTTCCGTTGGAGAGTATTATTTCCCCCTTTCTTCACTTATGCTGTAGAAAGGAAGGCAGATGGTGCCAAAAGGATCACTGCAAGGTTAGAATGCTGACCACAGCAAAACAGAAATGGGGAAGAGAAAAGAAAGGGGGTACCGTGCCGCAAGTGGTCATTGGAGGCCAATAAATTATGACCACAAGTATAGCCAGTGTCATTTAAGTACTCTTCAGTTTCTGACGATAAAAGAACTAGTTTATCACCATGCTGACAACTGGAAACCTCTGTGGCCTCAGTGTACAGCCTGTCCATTTGTTACTCAGCCAGCCAAGCTGCACTGGATTTAGTGCAACTCAAGTGGGTCATGAGCATGAATAGGTAAAAATATTCCCTGGGCTTCCAAATGACAGGTCACAGAGGCTGGGGCAGGACGCACAGTGATGTACGAGCACATGCTCCTGTTCTCTCTGTAAACTGCTGGTAGCATTTGCCAACCGGCCAGAAAACAGCAAGAACAACCTGGCTTGGATTGGTGATTTTTTAAAATTGTATTTTATGTTTTGGCTTTCAGATAAGTTGCCATAAACGTGAGGCTGTTTTTGTTTTTAATTTGTATCTGTACACCTTAGCAGAATGGGTAGATTTTGCACTTGGCTCTACTCCCAGAGGTGCAAAAAATGGCTGGGCTCTGCCCCTACTGCAGGGGTGGGCAACATGCCAGCCTGCCCTGCTGCTGCCTTGTGTCACTTTTCTTTCTTTTTTTAAAGGTGTCTGGACAAGCTATAGAGTGCCAAAAAGGTAGGAATCCATTTCTTTGCAAGCTAGGTTTGACCCTTTTAGTACTCCATAGTGGCTACAGAGTGCTAAAGGGGTCAAAATTAGCTTGCAAAGAGGCTAATTTAAACCCTTTCGGTGCTCCATAGCTGGTCTGAATGCCATTTTTTATTTTTTATTATATATATATATATATATATATATAGGCACCGCAGCTGAGACGGGGAGGTGCACTCACAGTGGAGGGCGGTTGAGGTCTAGGAGAAAAATGCCTTTTGGAGCTCCCAAAGTTGTCCACCCCTGCCCTATACCTTCCAAAGAAATATGTGGTTCCACAAGTGCTGACCCCAGGTTTTGAAAGGCCCTTGGGCAAGACATGCCCTACCTGGTGACTTTCTCACCACCATTGTCACTGGCTGCTATGGCTCTTCATCCTCTTTCTCATCACTGCTCCAGTTGTTTGCTTGACAGGTCGAGAACTAGTGAGCATTGAGCAAGCAGGCAGTGGCATCTGCTGCTGCTCCTCCTCCTCCTCACCACCACTATTGTCTGGGCCAGAGCAAGAGGCAGGTGAACAAGCAGGTTGCAGTGGTGAAGAGGAGGAGCAACTCCAGGAGGCTTTTGTCAGTGGACCCCTGCTGGGCTGTGGGCAGCTGCCAGCTCTGGGATCTTGATGCCAGCTCTGGGTTCTACCCTTGAACCTACTAACACAGAGATGCACATGCGACTCAGCCTCTGCTTCCACACTTGGGCTGACTCTGGGCATTGCCTTTAGTAACGTAGGCAGCTGCCTTATACCAGGTCAGATCATATGTCCATCTGGCCCAGTATTGTTTACTCTGACTGGCAGCATCTCTCCAGGATCTCAAACAGATGGCCTGTCCCATCACTTGCTACTTGATCCTTTGAAGTAGAAATGCCAGAAACTGAACCCGAAACCATCTGCAGTGGTGCTCTACCACTGAGCTCCATCTCAGGCCCTTCTAGATGCTAGATTCAATAATAATAATAATAATAATAATAATAATAATAATAATAATATATTATATTATTATTATTATTATTATTATTTTATTTATTATATTTATACCCCGCTTTTTTTCCTGCAAGGAACCCAAGGCAGCTTACATAATCCTCCTCCTCCTCCCCATTTTATCCTCACAACAACCCTGTGAGGTAGGTTAGGCTGAGAGTCAGTGACTGGCCCAAAGTCACCCAATGAGTTTCATGGCTGAGCGGGGACTAGAACCCAGATCTCCTGAGTCCCAGTCCAACACTCTAACCACTATGCCACATCATCATCATCATCATCATCATCATCATCATCATCATCATCATGGGCAATCTTGGCTGCCTGACAACCTGACAGCATAAATTGATGCATCTGTAAAGTGGGGGGAATGACTTAGTCCAAGAATATCCATTTATCCTTTCTTCCTTGCTTCCTAAAGCTCAATTGAGAGTGGCACAGTAGACTGACTCAAGAGAAGCTGTGTGTATTTTCGTGCACAGTTTTCCAAATGTATGCATCAGTTTTGCACATGTTTGAAATGTACACATTTTTCTCCCATTGATTAAAGCATACTTGAGTGCATTTTTCAAAAGCATGCATTTTGCATGCACACTTTCCAAATGTACACATGCGGTCGGATGCATTTTTTGCGGGTCTGCAGATGGCATTGCAAGCTCATTGCAAACCCCCCAAATAGGTTCAGTGCCATGGACAGCTTCTTTACAGCTCGAACTGAAACCCAGAGTGGATACACCACCCCACTGACACGGCAGCCACCAGCCACTGCTGTTCCTGATCCATTTGCCCTTGCATTATATTGTCCTTTAGCTCCACCCCCAACACCCGAATAATAGAATTCTTCTGTTTCTGTCCTTCTTTGTTGCAGATACCTCCTGATTGTAGGCACATTTCTGTTATGTTAGAGGAACAGGAGCTGTTTTTTGCATTTGCTACAGGCTTTGCATCTTAAGTAATTCACTGTGAATGGTGTGTGCCTCCCCAGTTGTGGTATTGGCTTCAGGGATCAAATTTCCCCAAATCTCTGTTCTAATTTTAAAAAAATATTGGGTTGGAACCAGACTTAGTCATACTTAAGAGCAGACCCTTTGAAATCAATGAGATTTAAGTTAAGTTCCTCATTTTTCTAGCTCTCCTGGTAAGATTCAGTTGTAATTACTGCTCTGTTTCCTAATTGTCTTGCTCTGCTTTTAAAGTTCTGTGGGTTGTAGTGTGTTGTTGTTGTTGTTTTTAAAAAAGTATTACCGTATGCACCTTGAGAGTCTCTGACTAAAAGGCAGTATAAAAACACTTTTGAATAAATTGATAAATGAATGAATGAATGAATGAATGAATAATAAATAAATAAATAAATAAATAACACTACAATGTGTGGATTGCTGCAATGTGCTGTACATGGAGATGCCTTTGAAGGGTGTCCAGAAACTTCAGCTGGATCAGAACATGGTAGCTGACCAGTCTCTGAGGGTATAAATCAGGGCAGGGCAACAACTTTTGGACCGGGTGCTGGGTTATCCACCTAGTCCAAGCCAGCGGGCCAGATGATGTCACCCCAATGTCCCTCCCCTTCTATGACATCACCTGCCCCCCCACTCCCCCCCTATTTTTAAAAAATAAAAATCCTCCCTGCAGTGAGAGGCCCAGAGCTCTACGCCTCTCTCGGCATGGGGAAAGGGTGAAACCCTGGGCAGGGCAGGTTTCTTCTTCCTGTGCCATTCGTGCCCTAATTAGGCCACGAGCAGTGCAAGAAGGCACTCTGCTGAGGCTTGCAGGAGCCAGCTCTTGCAAGCCCTGGCCAGTTCAGGCTCCTTCTTCACATGCTACTTGCATTCCAGTTGGTTTGTGGGAAGGGAATTGGCTAGTTGTTGCAGGAGCCACCTCCTGGATTTCCCATATTGTTTCTGATCTCTGATTAGAGATAACAAAGGAAGTCCCCAGGCACCACTCCCCCTCTGACAGAGGGTGAACAGTGCAAAGGACTGGAGATAATATGAGGATCCCTGATTGAAGATAACATGGGGTTTCCACTCCCTTGGGGGCAGGGCTTGGGGGGGCAAGGGGTGAACCGGATTGGGTCCCAGCATGGGCCGGATTAGTCTGATGAGCTGGAGGTTGCCCTCCCCTGGTATAAATAAATGTTACTTGAAAATGCAAACCCCCAATGGGCATTTAAAAAACAGCCAGCTCTCCATTACTGGTCATCATAGAGGTTTTTATTGTTGCAGTTTACCTTTTACTATTCATTAGCCAATCACTTGGCAGGTTATAAACAGATATATCAACTGATCCACATGACTGGCTTCCCAAGTGGTTACATGTGTTCCATGGCAATTTGACCCACTTGCTAAATGGTTATTCATATTCACCATTGATAAATTCCTATCCCTTCTGTTACATAAAATATCCTTTAAAAAAAAACACAACAACACCATTTATAACTACCAATAATATATCTGCCTGGAAGCAGGGGAGTCCCCTTCATATCTGAGAAGCAGCTGGAGATCATCTAGAGAACTTAGATAGGATTATAGCTCCATCCATTTTAATGTTTATACTTCTAGATAAAAGGTATCACCTATACAAGATAAGATGGCTGACAGCTCTAAGCTCACTTCACTAAGCAATGCTGAAGGCTGCCTTTTTGTCAGCCTGGAGCATTCTTCATGATTAAAGAGAGAGGGGGGAAAGCGATAAAGTTAACCCAACTATTACTGCTGTTTTGTTTGATTTTAAAATACATATAATACATGCTCAAATAATGTTAAGTCTTACTTAAACCTTACTATATCAGTGATATCTTAATAGTATTAAATAACCCCCTTGGTAAGCAATTCAGACAGGAGTTAACTTGCCAAGTTGAATATGCATCAATGTTTAGAAACTTCCCCCCGCCTTGGAACTGGCAGACATAGTAAACAGTTGAAATCGTCGCCCTGGTTCTCCTGCCAACTTTTCAGGGAGCAGCATTTCTTCTCTAACCAATTGGGGGTGAGGGAGGGAGATAAGAGGCAACTTCTGTACAGTTGCTAGTGCACATAGATGTTGTGGAGAAGGGACATGAAAGAGAGTGGCACAAGGAAGAGAGAGCCTGGCTACAGTTATCCATGATTTGGCTTTGACTACTGCATCATGTTGTACATGGGGCTGTCCTTGAAGACTGTCTGGAAACTGTAGTTCAAAAGACAGATGATAGGCTACTAATTGGGCTGAGGCATTGGGAGCAAATGTTGCCAGTGCTTAAAAAGCTCCACTGACTTCTGAGCACAATTCAAGGTGTTGGTGCTTGTTTATAGAAGAGAGTGCTCTATTTGAAGGGCTGTCAGAGGACAGTCCTCTATTTTACTGCATTCTCCATTTGAATACTACTGGGATCTCCATTTGTCCAAGTCTGGTATAAAGAAAAAGAACCCTAAGAAGCCAGGAGAGCAGGGCTTTGGCGTTTGCCATCAACAATGAGCACCTAAGCAGTAGACTGTGCAGGCAGGCAAGCACATCACCTGGGTGTCATTATCTTTACCATTATGGTGAGATGTATTGCATTCCAATTTAAGTTATATTAATTCTTTATAAATGTGCATCTATACATGTTAATTAGCATATGCAAATGTTTTGTAAATTGATGTTCCCTTTTGTCTTCCTTTTTGAGGATGTGTAGGTAGGTGGCCATCCTATTGTAAAGAGCCCTGGACATCTGGAATTGAAGGGTGGCATAGAGAAAAAGGTAGCCTTTGAGTAGTTAACCAGAATTAGTATGGATGGAGCAGTGAGTGTGGTTGTAAAATTTTGAATTGTGGGGTTTGGAAATAGTAGTATATTTTGTTTTGTTTTGTGTGTCACAAGCTCACTTGTGGCAAAAAGGGCAGAAAATTGATATATAAATACTTTAAAGAAAGAAAGAAAAATCTGAGCAAGTTCCTTTACATTTCAGCTTAGCTCAGTTTGTAAATCTGTTCAGTCCATTTCTTGTTGCCCTCACCCCAGAGTCAGCTCCAGGCTTTAGGGTGCTGTGGTCAAACTGCTCACTGGTGGGTCCACTCCTCCATCAGTAGGAGGTGGTGGGTTTCTCTGGTGGTGCTGGTGGCATAGGGTGGCCACTGATGATAAATCACCAAAAGGAGGAAATGGACCGCCAAAAAAGGGGAATAAAAGATTTGCATAAAATTTGCATATGCTAGTTATATGCAAATTTAGAAATGGTTATTATAGCTTGAATAGAAATACAGTACATCTCATCATAGGGTTGTACCCAGTGTTAGCCTTACATGATAACTTAAATCCAATTCATTTTAATAGGTCTACTCTAAGTTGAACTAACATTGGATACAACCAATAGTGTGGAAGCATGTGATCAGATGACCTGTGTGCCTTGCTCAGTCTCCTGTCCAGGTGCTGTTGATTGGCAGCTTCAGCACCCGGCTCTTCCTTCTGAGGGTTCTTTACCTTTATACTGGAGTTGGACCCAACAGCCCTTCAAATAGAGCAGGGGTCCTCAAACTTTTTAAACAGGGGGCCAGTTCATTGTCCCTCAGACTGTTGGGGGGCCGGACCATAGTTTGAAAAAAATATGAACGGATGGATCAAGTAAAAAAAAAAGGACCCGGGTCCTTTTTTTTTTACTTGATTAAATGGAAAGTTATTATAAATTAATAATTAATTATAAATTAATTTGCTGTCTAAAATTGAAATACATTAAATTTTAAAAAGGCATAGAAAGGCTTGATTTGCATACTTCACATATCTTATTTATTTGTAGTGCAAACAAAACAGGAAAAACCTACCTCACAGGGTTATTGTGAGGATAAAATGGAGAGGCGGAAGATTATGTAAGCCACCTAGTGTTCCTTGCAGGAAAAAAGGCAGGATATAAATATGGCAAACAAATTAATAAATAGTGCGTACAACTGAAATGATTGTCATTTCAGACACCTCAATGGCACCAGATTGTCTTCTAGAGATGTTTTGTAGCCTGATCCTAAGGATTTTTACTCAGAAGTAAGCCTTACTGATTTTCATGGGAATTATTGTAAGTGGCTTGTGTTTCAGCCAGGCCCAGCAATCCTAAACATGTTTGCTTGGAAGTATAGCCCAATTAAGTTCAATGAGGCTTGCTCCAAGTAAGTTTGCATAGGGTTATAGCCCTGTAGCCAGACTTTTATGCAGGTTTACTCAGAAGTATGCTTACCCAGAAGCTCAATGGGGGCAATGCATAGGAATGCGACCATAACCTCATGGCCTTCTGCAGGTTGAATATATTTTTGCATTTATTGAAAGCAATGTTAATAATAAGATAACATCACTCTGGATTACAAACAAATCTTTTACAAACAAATTAAAAGAACACTGTATTTTTCGTGCATACTGTGTCTCCGGGGGAAGGGGAGGGGGGTGAGCATGCAGCGAGGCACAAGCCGCCTGGAGCCCTGCAGGGCGGGCATCAGCGCCTCAGCCAGCGTCCTTCCAATGGCGGAGGCGCAGCTGATCTGGCGGCAGGCAGCGGGGAGCGAGCCTCCCGGAGCCCTGCAGGGCAGGCAGCAGCGCCTCAGCCAGTGTCTCTCCGATAGCGGAGGCGTGGCAGAGCCGCCCGGAGCCCGGGCAGCAGCACCGCAGCCAGCGTCTTTCCAATGGAGGATCCTCTCCTCTTCCAAAAACTTCGTAAAAACTTTGTAAAATTTTGCTTACCTCTCTAGACTGGCTGCTGCTGCTGCTGCTGCTGCCGCCGCCGCCGCCGCCACCACCACCACCACCACAACCCCTCCTCCTCCTCCTCCTCAAGTTGCTCACGTGGGCTCCTGCTGATCTCATTCCCCCTCCCCATTCTCCTCCCTCTTCAGAGCGTCAGGCTGAGACGCTACTCCTGTAGCGAAGCAGCAGCAACTTTTGCCCGAGGCAATTCTTTTCTTTTCTCCTCTACAGTAGGCTAAATCGGCCGCCGGGCCGGATGAAAGGACCCGCTGGGCCGGGTGTGTCCCGCGGGCCGTAGTTTGAAGACCCCTGAAATAGAGGATGCCGTCAAAATAGAGGAGAGTCCTCTTTTGCATGTAGCCCTTCAAATAGAGGATGCTTGGTTATGCTGTAGTGGCAACAGCTAGACTGAAGATCTAGCCATTATGTCAAAACCATGCTACATTGTGGGAAAATTTAAATGGCCAGAGTTTATTTTAAAGTAGCCAAGGCAAGTATCAGTGGTGGGCCTGCTGGGATGCTGCAGCCTCAAAAGCTGCCCAAGGATGCTGGATGCTGAAGGATGCTGGATGCCCCACTCCTTTTTCCAGCATCAGCAACATGGAGGTGGGGTTGCTCCTTGGGCTTGCATTAGGTCCAAAAGCCTTTGCAGCAGGAAGTGTCCACCATAAAGTTCTCTATGAAGTGTAGTTTGCCATTATGACTCACCAAGCTGATTGCTCATCACCAGCCTTTTATTTTGAGCTGCCAGATGACTGCAACCCCCTGTTTTTTTAGTCTAAGGCAAACCAGGATGTTTTTCAAGTCCCCAGTGCACTACCACACATGGCTGGTGTTGTTCCTGGCCTGGCAGATCCCAAGTTAAGCATGCTTGACATAAGGCAGAAAAAGGCCCCTTGTTCAGTGGGTATGTAAAAGAGGTGTGTTGTTTCATAAAAAGACCCACTGGGACCAAATGGAATGCCATTTTAAAAATGGCTTATTCTAGACCTACAGTTATTTTTTTAAAAAAGAAATATTCTGAGAGTGTCTGAAGCAAATTTAATAGAGAGAAAAATTAAACAGAGTAGGATTGAACTATTTTAAGCAAACTCAGAGTTTCCTTTGTGTTGCATATTCTCTCTCGTATAAAATATTTAAAAGGATCAAACTGTTAAAATCATTCCCCAAATTCTCACATTGCTGAATGTAGTGGAGTGTAGGAAGGGAAAAAAGAGCCCTTACATTGAAGAGATAATTGGCATATTAAGCTAATCTTTTATTAATGTAACACACATTTTAAAATATATTCTTGTCTCACCCAAAGTCAGCATGGAAGTTTTTGTCATTATGATGTGGCTTCCCTTTTTAATAATTCTCTGCAGGATCCACCTTTTCATGGCAAAATTGAGCATGTATTCACTTATATTCATACTGAATATCAGACAGATTTTACATTGAGGAAATTGGATCCTTGACTTTAAAGAGGACTACATCATTCCACTATATGTGTGATTGGTGCTATTAAAAGCAGCTAGGCATGTGAAGATAATCCAGAGATGTGCACAGCAGGTTGCTCGTTATCTGTTGTGCAGCTGGCCATGTGCAGATAATGGGCAGCCTGCTGGGCATATCTCTAGACAGAGGCCTGGAAGGACTTCAGGGGGAGAGGGCCATAGCTCAGTAGAGCACATGCTTTGAATCCCTGTTTCAATTGATGGCATCTCCAGGTAGGCCAGGATCCTTTCCTAGCCTGAAACCCTGGAGAGCTGCTGCTAGTCAGTGCTGACAATACTGGGCTAGATGGACCAATGCTTTGACTCAGCATAAGTCAGCCTCCTATGTTCCAATTTGGCATCCACCAAACTCCAGAAGACAATGGACTATTGTCTTAATTTACTACTCTACAGGCATGATGGTACAACATTACAATAGGGTGCAAGAGAGGCCTGTTCCCCCACACCTCAGTGTATGTGCAGACACCATGATATTTCAGGGAATGGGAGATCCATGTGCAACTCCCTCTCATGCCCCACCTCATCCAGGCACAAGGTAAGTTATTCATGATCTGGAGCATAAATAATTTGCATCTCACAGAGAAAGGAAGGATTGGATGGAAATATTAGAGACACATACAGAATAGTCCCACCTCCTTGATTCTGCTTGCATCCCAATTCTGTCTTTCAGCTGCCACCTTGCCCGTCCCCAAGGGGGGGGAAATCACCATGGAGAAAGGTGTTGAGGTAGCAGGAAAAACTCTGAAAAGAATCCCTACATACTAATTGATGAGGTAGTAGTAATAGTAGTAGTAGTTGTAGTAGTAGTAGTAAAGTGATGTATCTGTTACGAAAGGCTATTTGAGGTATATTTTTATGGGAACAATCTAATTGGCCTAACTGTACACTCTAAGCATTCCCACAGACCATTAAATCTCATCATCTTGGTCTAGTTCTCACATTACAAAGGACATTCCACACAACGTGCCCTGACTATCTCCAGGGATGTATTTGTGTGGAGATCAAATGAGCAACACATGAGCCATGTCCTCCATGGGTACAGCCACAGCTCCTAGCAGTGATTCTTGAAATTTGGGGTGGGTTACTTAAAAATATAGCCATGGGAATGACCACATAGTTAGTAGTTAGAGCTGAGGTTGGGGCTAGGGCAGAACTCTTTTCAGGCCCATACACTACAGGGAGGGCTACTGAAAGAATACACAGGCATACTGTGTAAGCTCATTTGAGACAAGCAGCTTTTGTGAGCTCAAAGGTTGTTCCCAAAGCTTGGAAGCTTTTCTGTGCTGTGGTCTATATTGTGCCCTGTGCCAGTAGCTCCAAGTCTACCCAGTTCCCCTGGGGGCCTCAAAAATCAATCTGTAAATACTTCTGAATTGGGCTTAGATTAAAAATGGAGGGCCAGGGGGAAACATTAAGAGCTGAGTGAAAGAACTCTGGGAAAACCGATGAGCTTTTCCTAAGAATCCTCTGAGAAAATCCATAAATATCAAGCCAGTTCTCAGTCAAGCCAAAGAGAGTTCACCCATCATGACATATACCTACATCAACAGACATTCCTCCAGCTGAAAATGGGCTTGCCTATCTATATCTAATAAGTGGGACTTGGAATGAAAAGTTGCCTTGTGGAGTGCTCCTGTGCAGGGTTCCAGACAGCCATGATCTTTTTCAGGATACTCTATTCCATTCCTGCCCTGGTTTTCTGTCCTCCCCCAACAGTCAATATTCCAAGGCCAGTTAGCATGGGTCAGTCCTCATTGGACTGTTTTTGATGATTCCCCCATTGGGTGTTCCCCCATAAAGATTTTTGTATAAGTCTACATAGTCTGGGGTTTTCCCAAATCTGTTAATACTTGCTTTTTATGTGAGGATGGCACCATTTTGGTTTCATAAGGATCCACACTCAGAGAATGAGTTCACTGTTAGTATATAGGCTAGGTGCCAATTTGCCTGTGTTATATTTCTCATAAGAACTGTCATACTGGATCATACCAAAGCTTCACCTTGCCCGGTCCTTTGTTTCCAGCAGTGGCCAGCAAGCTTGCAAGCAAGCTAGCAATTCTTCATTTGTCCACTGGCTGCATCTGCTAATGAGAGCCCCAGACTCTGGACATGAAGACCATAATTCTCATAAAATATTATAGTTAGATATGACTGCTGCATAAATTAGCACTGAGCTTTATTTCCCTCCAAAATGTGAAAGCATCTAAATACAGTAAGAGCACAGCTCAGTATGAACATTTTGTGTGATCACCACTTATAGCATGAAAGAAAACTAGAATTATCCTCCATAGTTTAAATCAATATGTTTGTATATTTCAACTCTGACTTCCAGTTTGGATGCAGGTAGAACTAGTTCCAAGAATGTGACTGTTTTGGCAGCGGCAGCGATATTTCATAACACACCTGGATCGTGAGGAAAAAAATAGATGCTTCTAAGCTGCCGGTTCCTAACACGAGTGTAACAGATAACAGATAAATATCGCAAATTCCTAGGGCGAAAAGTGTTGAAAGCTGCCTGTAAAGAGAGAAATCCAGATGGGATTGTCTCAAGAGAATATGAGAAACACAGAATCTATATAAACAGCATGGCTGTCCACTATGTGCTTTAGTGCAGTGTCAATAAACAGAACTTCAACAGACTTCCTTGCCAGAAAGGTATTACTTGTTAGATATTGGTCTACTTTTTCTCTTCAGTGCATGGCTTTTTGGGGAGGGAGGGAGGAGAAACTTATCAGTTCTGCAGCTACTTGAGAATGGTTTTTAATTTATCACTAAGGGACAAACTACACATGACTGGGGATAGGTGATGTTCATTTCATTTCAGTTTTTGATAAGAATTTCCAAAATTCACAAAGTTCTCCATAATGGGAAGAGGGGTGGGGGGCAGGAATAACTTAAACAAATTGAATGTGGGAGATTTAAACAAACTGAATGTGGGAGAAAACAAAACTGACAGATTGATCCATCCAAGCCCAAGACATAGCCTTAAAGGTCTGAGTTTTAAACCCTGTGTTTTCAACTATGCTAGTGCATAACTAGGGCTGCCACCTCTTTATTCTGACAGGCCCCTCATCGTTTACAGCTGTATTGCAAGCAGCAGGTACATCATTGTTCTCTCCTCGCTTGGAATAGCTGTACCTATTGGATTTGGCTGGTGCAGATGAATGAGAATTTCATTTCAGTACATTTTGGATAAGAATTTAGCAAAGTTCTTCATATTGGGGAGAGAAAGAGTTTGAGATTTTAAAAGGCTTGGATATAGGAGAAACTGATGGATTCACCCATCCCTATAGAGATACAAATCCCAAAATAAAAAAGTCAATACTCAATGTCCATATATATATATATATATATATATATGCTCTCTTTTAATCAACAAAATGATTGGACTCAACACAATGAATGTAATATTTTATGCAAAAGATCACACTGGTTTGCTTTATCCTTAAATATACGTATTAAATCAGGCCTGCACACATGCTCTGGGGAGAATTCTTAAAAATAAAAATAAAAAGCCTTATTATTGTAATGTGTAAAGAAGATCACCTGTGTTGTTTGGGAGAATTGGCACCACCACAATACCTTATAGCAGCAGTATGTTTAAAAACCTCAGATGTCTATAATACTGCCCATCATATCCATTGTGAGAAAATTATCCTTTACATATTACACTACAGACACATGGCACCAATTGCCAGGTTTTGGGTTCTTCCTTCCTTCCTTCCTTTAAAAAACAAAACAAAACTTTTCTCCTTGTCTTTGCCATGATGTAGGGTCTCGTGTTATCAAAATGTACTGTACTGTTTCATCTGCAGTGTGCTGCATTTAAATAGGTTTTTGATCAGATTTAGCCTGAAATCCACAGCTTTTTCTACTTCTTTTGTATTCTTTTCAAGTTGAAGCACCTAAATTTGTACCTGCATATTGTATTACGTACATTTTCTCCCTCTGTTTCGTTCCCCCCTCCATGCTGGCAAGCTGCTCAGAACAGACTTTTTATGGAGTATTTGATTATACGTTGAGGGAGAAACAGCTTAGCACCATGTTGTGTAATTAGAACTTCTCAATAAAAGCAACTTTGTCTGGTGATTTTGTGTGTCCTGAATGTACAATTTGCCCTTTCCAAACAGGCAAGAGATTGGAATAAGGTTATTATATGTTTACATCACTGCAAGATTAGCATGCTGATTTTAAATATCATGGGTTGGATCCAGGATCTGCCTTCCATGAGAGGGATGGTTCCACTCCCACAAGGTTCCTTTGCCTGATTTTTGGGGATCCCCTCCCGATCACACAACAGGTCACCCCATTCAGCAGGGTTTTCTGTCTCTCTGTGTAGCATTTTCAGGGGGCTGGAGGAATTGCCATGGGAAGGAGGGTGTGAGGAAATCCACTTCCATCAGCACAGTTGATCCAACATAAATCTGGATCCAACCCTGCATTTGAATCCTGCCCTTCCTCCAAGATACAATTCTGTGAGATTGTGCCCAGCCGAAGATCACCCAGTGAGTTTCCGGGCTAAATAGGCATTTGAAACTAGGGGCTGGTTCTTACGACCTGGGTGGCGAGTGGAGGAGGCATCACGGGGCCGTCTGCGGGGTCTGGCGGGGCGTCGCAGACAACCTGTGCCCTGCATGCGTGGGCGGACTGCAGTGGAGCCATCTCCCAGTGCTAGGGGGCTGCAGCTCGGGATGCCCAGCAGGGCCATTTGCCCCTACAGGCCGGAGCGGCCGCAGTTCTGGCTGCTCTGGGCTGCCACTTCTGTGCAGCCACAGGAGGCCCCCGCAGGACGGATGGCCGCTGTCCACACGGCAGGGCCAACACACATGGTAGGGGCTTACCCCTCTACTGCCCATGGTGATTTTCCATGCTTCCCGCATGCAGCCATCCTGCGGGGGTGCCCCCGGCTGGCATTCGCACGACACGGGAACCGCGGGGGACTTCTGCTCCCCCGTGGTTCCCGTTATTGTGTGAACTGGCCCTAGGCCTCTGCATTCAAAGTCCAGTGCTCTATCAATACAGCACATTGATTTCAATGTGCACCCAATCTTGAGAGTCTGCCCTATGCAACACACTTGTGAGGAAGGGCCATAGCTCAGTGGTAGAGCACGTGGTTCACATGCAAAAGGTCCCAGGTTCAATTCCTGGCACCTCCAAGTAAGACTGAGTCTGGGAAAGACTCCTGGAGAGCAGCTACCAGTCAGTGTAGACAATACTGAAGCTAGGTAGACCAATGGTCAGACTAGGTATATAAGGCATTTTTCTGTGTTCCTTCCTATGCGTGCCCCACATATGAGTTCTGCGAAGGCCAGTCTGGAGCCAGTACTACTGTTGCCTGTGCATCATTGCCAGCTTTGGATTACTAGCTCTGGTCCAAGATGGATCAGAATCATGACCACTTCAGTAGCCCACCAGCTTCCTCCTGACCATCCCAAACAGCAACTTGGATAGAAACCGGTTCTCTTGCAGAAGATCTCAGCTGTTTTAGAAACAGTTTTCATTTTTATATATTGTTGGAGGACTCTTACTTGATGGTGCTACGCCATTTCCTCAGGCACAGGATGCCTTTTTCTAGATTTATCCCTTTGAGATCCACGCAGCTCTTTGGGGTTTAATCCACCTCCATTTTCTTGCAGTTTTACCAGAAGCAGCTGTTGTCTTTCCTTTCATAATCTTGCAGGTCGCTGAGGAGCCTGAGGGACTCCACCATCTGACATCCGTGCTTGCTTCTAAATTTACACCGGTGCATCATGTTTTCTTGGGGCAATAGTAGAGCGATGGGAATCTCATTTCCGTTGGCACATCTGCATTTTTATCTTTTGCCTTGGAAACTTCCTTGAATCCCCACAGTTTTCAGAAACTCATTTATTACTGTTTACCCTGTTTTCGACAAAAATGTCAGTTTCTTCTATGCCTGCAAATTCTTCCAGTTCAGTGACATGTGTGGCAGATTTGGACAGATAACCTTTCTGAAGATGAGGCTACATTCTGAAATCATCATGACATCATGAGAAATCATCTATTTACTTGCTGAAATCTTCCCTGTCCTGCAGACATGCCTTCTGGGAAGTGACTGCGGGTACAATCCTATACATACCTGGGAGTAAGCCCCATTTGAGCAGACATGCATAAAATTGTGCTTTGAGGAGACCTTCTCATGTAACATCTTTGTGGCATGGAAGCTGCCACAGCATGGATCCTTCCTTCCTTGGTCATGAAGATAGCAACATAAACGTTTGGGCAGGGATGGGAAATGTGTGGCCCTTCAGATGTTGGACTGCAACTCCCATGCTGATGGACTGTAACTCCTATGCTAGATGGGGCTGATGGCAGTATTTATTTATTTATTTTACTTATATCCTGCCTGTTTTCCTGCAAGGAATCCAAGGCAGCTTACATAATCCTCCTCTCCATTTTATCCTCACAACAACCCTGTGAGGTGGGGTTAGGCTGAGAGTCAGTGACTGGCCCAAAGTCACCCAGTGAGCTTTGTGGCCGAGTGGGGACTAGAACCTGGATCTCCCGAGTCCCTGGCCAACATTCTAACCACTACGCCACACTGGCTCTCAGTCCAGCAACATCTGGAGGGCCACATATGCCCCCACCACTGTCCAAAAGCTATGTGAGAGAAGCACACCCTGTTGCTTTCTCCCACAATACCATTGTGCTATTTCAGGATTCACAAAAGCCTCAATAGGTGTTCATCCTGCATGGCTTGGAGCTGATGCTGTTACATAGGTGGCAGAGGAGATGCGATGCAGCAGTGGTCTAACACTGGAAAGGTAATGTGATCAGAGGTGCTAAAGAGTCATCACTGAACCAACGGAATATTTTGCAGTTTGAGAGCTGTGGTTTGGTACCCACAGCCCTTTGATTGTGGGGAAATAAACAATCACCATCCAAATTATCAGTGTAGACTGGTGGCAACCAATGTCTGTGCTGCAGTCTGAACTTTAAAGGAGTTATCCATGGTGCTGAACCCGACCCCTAGCCCCAAAATAGTTTCAGCACCATGGATAGCTCATTATAAGTTCCGACTGCAACCTGGAGTGGATACTCTGACCCACTGACATTAGAGCAACCAGCCTCCACTGCAAATAATACTTCTCTTTTCCTTCCATCATTCCAGACTTGAATGTCTGATTGAATAGGATATGATCCCTGAGATTCTTCCTGGGAGATATCAATAGTGTGCTTCAGGGTGTGCTTTCTCTAGCTCCCCTCAGAAGCAAAAATGAACACCCAAACCATGAGATCCTATGGTTTATGTCAGGGGTGGGCAACCTGGTGGCATCCAAGTGCTTTAGATTATAAGTCCCATAAGCCTCAGGCAGCTTGGCCAATGGTCATGGATTATGGGAGTTGTTTTCCAAAATATCTGGAGGGCATCAGGTTGCTTACCACTGGCTTATGCAATTTAATCTTCTGAGGGATATGTGTGAAGATCTTGTTCAGGGGGTGAAGTCCAGCAAACTCGCCGGGCTCAACCCCCCGAACTCTATCCCTCCTACCTGTTTCCCTGGCTCACCTTGCGTTCTCCTGACCCAAGTCAGGGAAGCAATTTCCGGGTTCCCAGCAGAGCATTTTTTAACGTAGAAAATGGTGTAAGATACATTAAAAAGGGCCGCAATTTGCACAAGTTACGTAAATCGCAGCCGCCTTTAATTTATCTTATGCCATTTTCTACATAAAAAATGCACTGCCAGGAACCCAGAAGTCCGGTGAGCCTCTCAGCTGGAGCTCGCTTTTGACCCGGCTCAGCAGGCGCAGCAGCAGCACTCACCGAGCGTCCTGCGAGTCAGGTGGTGGGTGGATCGGCGAGGAAAAAGGAAATCCTACATTTAATACTACTGGGATCTTCTAGTTGAGGCACTCACGGAGGGATGTACTGATCACTCTATTTCTGACTCATTTCACTTTCACATGTGTTCACCCATAAGTCCATTCTATCTTCTTTCCACATTAACTTGCTTTAAAAAAATCAAACAAAACCAAACCAAACAAAGTTCCTCATTTAAACATGTAAAATGCATATTTTTGAATGATTTTTTCTCAAAATGCACATTTCTAAACATTTTTCTTTACAATGTACATTTCTAAAAGTATTTTCTACCAAAATACACATTTTTGCATTTTGATATACATTTTTTGAGCCAAACTTTGTTGCAATGTTCAGAGAATTGTGGGATGTGATGGATAGCTACATTCTCATCTACACAGTAATGAATGTGTAGGGGGTGAAGAGCAGGTCAGTTTGTCTCAGAATTGTGGGAAGACACAATTCTGCAGGCATCCCAGAATTCCTTTAATCCTACAGTGAGGAGCAGTGAGACAGAGATGGGGAGGGAGAAGGGCCAGGACTCAGGAACACTTAACAAAGCTGGGCAGCCCATCTCAGCAGATTATTTGATACTGAGCAATCAGTATGGGACCTCTGTTTCCTTCTCCTTAACAAAAACACTTTGTCAAATGTAGCGTAGTGAAAGTACTCACCATCTCTGGTTTTCTCACATCCTGTCTCAGAAGGCTCAGGTGAGGTGACACCCAATATGTATCCCTCACCAAGAAGTTCAGGGCTATGCTCCTCAATACTATCATGTGAGTCAGAATATGCTGAGAGATAGTGATTTGCTCACGAACTACCCAGTAAGCTTTGTGGTTAAGCAGGGATGTGAACATCATTTTTTTTCCCAATCAAAGTTCCAGGGCTGGCTCTGCCATTTGGTAGAGTGAGGCAGCTGCCTCAGGCAATTGATTTTGAGTGTCATAAAAGGGCAGCAGACTGTTATGTAATGTATTATTGTTGTGTGTGTGTGGGGGGGGTGTTGTTGTTTTTTGTTTAACTGCCAGGAAGGAGGAGAGGCACTTCTGGGATTTACTGCCTCAGGTGCTAAAATAACTTGACTGACCTTGGGCAATATGTGCCTTGTCTTTGAGTGTGTGTGTGTGTGTGTGTGTGTGTGTGTGTGATTTGCTGTTCCTCATAAGGCAGAAAAATGTCTTTGGTTGGCATTGCCAAGTCCAACACTCTTTCCAGTATACCACATACCGGGCATCACATTATTAATACCACCCACTGAACAAAAGACTGTGGAGAATATAAGAATAACCATGAAGGTCAGAAAGGGTTTTTGCGGTGAGATGCAAGTCAAAGAAGCAGGGCAATGAGCTACATATTGTTTGGGGATAAGCCTTGGCCCAAATAAGAAGATAGTATACATGCCTTCTTCTGTGTTCAATATGTAGGGTGGCCACTTAAACATCGACAAAGAAGAGGACAAAAAAGGGTGCCAATTTGCATAAAATTTGCATATGCTAATATGGCAATTTAGAAAGAATTACTATACCTGAAATAGACACCCATTTAGAAAGAATTACTATGCCTGAAATAGAAATGCAATATATTTCATGATAGTGGGGAAGACTGTGACCCGGTGACCTTCCTGCTCAGTCTGCTGTTCAGGTGCTAACTGTTGATGGCCAACTCTAAGGCCCCTGCCCTCCCGGCTTCACATGGTATGTTAATACCAGACTTGGATTGCTCCCCCCTTCAAATATAGAGGATAACTTTGAATAGAGGACTGTGCTCTGACAGCCCTTAAAATAAAGTAGGACATGTGGCCAGCCTATCAATGTGTACGTTTCAAGAATGAAACTGGAAAGAATACATGTATTCTGTCTTCACATTTGGGCCTTGGCTGATCACAAAACAAGGTATAAATTTGCCATCTTGCCTCTGTTCCACCACAGGAAATGCTAGTTTGGCATTCAAAGCTTCCATGGTCTCCTGGAAGAACTCAGCAATGTGATGGCTGAATGACGTGTTTATTAGTTGCAAAATATAGTAGGCAACAGTGAAGGAGAGACTTCAAATGGCTAGGCTACTTGCCGTGACTGCAGACTGTATTTCCATTCTTTTTGATTGCCGGAATAATGGTTGGTAGGTTATGTAGCAACCTTCAGCCACCTTCTACACAGTTTTCTGTGAGGGAAAATTACTAGTGTCAGTCTTGCTGACATACCAAGGGAAACAGGTTTATTACTATGTGTTATACCCCATGTCCCTTTGAGCAGCATCTCTCTCTCTATGTTCTGCTAAAATAAATCTATAGGACTGGTTCTGAAGATGGATTCAGATGACAACTTTTCCACATTATGAGATTTAAAAAAACAACAACACACGCATCACCAACGTGTAAGAACCATATGTGAAGGGTCCAATATGGTGGCCTCCTAGAATGTTGAGAGCATGGTGACCATGGAGCCAATAATATGCTGGATCCATTTGGACGAACCTAGATCCTAGTCTTGTGCACAATGATCTAAAAACAAAACAAAAACCAGCCCACACATCACCAATTCCCTGCATAATGGTGGAGAAATGAATAGAATTAATCCAATCCAAGTTCCACATTCCCAAAGTCATGAGTTGTAGATATCAAATGTAGCACAGTATACTACACTTTCCCCATAATTTCCAGAAATATTACAGAATATATATTATATTGCTGAATCCTACCATGTCTATCTGGTTCCACAACAACAACATTTTTATTGAATCAGTCTGCAGACCATTTTCAAAAACAATATAATACACAGAAGTACACAATAAAATCCTTACAATAGTTCCATTTTTGGAATATAAAATATATAAATTTTTAAGTTAAAATTTTTTAAAATTGCCTATACCAAAGTTTTCCTTTCTGCTTCTTTTTTCCTTACAGGCAGCCCTAATAGCAAATAAGGCGACCCTCTGGGAGACAAAGCAATTAGAGCCATTTAAGAGAAAAAATAATTTACCAGTCCCTGACAAGTTACTCATATGCTCCAGAAAGGGAGCAAAATAGTGTGCCCTACAGCTGTCATAAAGGCGGCATTCAAGAAGGTAGTGCTCTAGATCTTCAATTTTTGATGCATCGCAGATGCATAATCTATCAGCCATAGGGATGCCATGAAATCTCCCTTGTAAGACCACGGTATCCATCTGTTCAAAACGAAGCCTTGCAAAGGCTATGCGGAGACATCTCTTCATATTGTGAAATAAATAATTCTCAGACTTGAAATGTGTTTTTGTACTGGCTAACCATTTCACAACTCTCGAATTAGCCAGGGCAGCGATATCCAATTGGGCCCTTACATCTGACACTCTCAGCTTGACTTGATTACCCAAGTTCAAACTGGAAACACTTAGGACCGGCAGGCTAAAACCATGGGTTGGAAGCATTTTAGAAAAATTTGATACCCATGAGGTAGCCAAAGGGTTCCCCATCTGTTCTAAAAGACATTTCTTAGGTAACCTATTCACACTCATCCTGGCCAACCTAAACCAGTAACTGTATATTTTTAACTGGATAATGTCAGACACTGCCATAAGCCCAAGTTCCGACCTGAGGGCATATGCCGGACAAGATTGGGACACCCCTAACAACATGCGGAAAAATTTATTTTGAACTCTTTCCATTCTCAGGATGGACGAGAGGCCCCAAATTTCAGCACCATAAGTTAAGACAGGCAATACCTTTGCCTTGTACACCTTGATAACTGGCAGAAGGGAGCCAGGGTATCTAGAGCAGAGGAGCTTGTATAGAGACTGCACACAGGCAGTAGCCTTCAGCTCATTTCTTCTATGTTGTAATACCCAGGAGCTAGAAGACAAAAAAACCAGACCAAAGTATACATAAGAATCTACCTGTTCAACTGCCCTGTCGTCCAATAACCACCTGTGGCGTTTCTTTGTTTTTCCGAAGACAAGAATTTTAGATTTTGAATTATTTATCATAAGATCCTTTTCCCTGCAATAGGAGCTAAATTTCCTTAGTAGCCTACGCAATCCCACCTGAGAAGTGGAGAGAAGAATCATGTCATCCGCATATAATAAAACATTCAGCGAGTATTCCAATACCTTAGGCATATGAAAATCATTGCAACAAAGTGCAGCAACTAAGTCATTAATATAGAAATTAAAAAGAAATGGGGCCAGGATACAGCCTTGACGGACACTTTTGCCTGTAGGGATTTCGTTTGTTAGGGCTTGATTCACTCCTGTTCTTACCTTCAAAGAGGTATCTGAGTACAAGGCTTTTATTAGAAAGAGAAGTCTTCCATCAACATTTGTACTGGCCAATTTCTCCCAAAGCAAGCTTCTATTTATCGAGTCGAAGGCAGCACTCAGATCAATAAAAGCGGTGTAAAGTCGCCCGCCCTTCTCTGTATATTTTGATATTAAATGGGATAGGGTAAAGCAATTGTCAATCACAGATCTCCCCTGTCTAAAGCCAGACTGTTCCTCCACTGGAATGGAGTTTTCCTCTGCCCAGGACACTAATTTCATCAAAAGATATTTTGCAAATATTTTGGCTGATACATCAATTAGGCATATAGGTCTATAATTGGAAGGTTCCCTATTGTCACCTTTTTTAAATAAAGGGATGATAATGCCAAGTTTCCAGCCTTCAGGAACACGCCCGGTATTACTAATATGCGTGAACAAGCCTGCCAGAATGCCAGCCCACCAATCAATATTACTTTTAAAAAGTTCGGTGAAGATCTTCTCCAGGGGCTTTATTGTTTTTTAGGGAGCTGATAAGGGGCTTTATTTCCATGGGTGAAATAGGGGGCCATTTGGGAAATGCATCAATAGACCCATGCAGGTTTGAACTAACAATGGTTCTTTTTGACCTGTTTTCAAATAATTTGGCAAAATAGAGTTCCCATGTTTTAGCAGAGATGGGAATTTCCACCTGGAAGTTAGTGGATCTGAGTTTAGCAGCTGCTAGGCGCCAGAAACGAGCAGAATTTTTGCCTCTGGCCTCTAACTCCAACTCTGCCCATCCTCTGGCAAAAAATTCAGCTTTTTTTGCTGCAATTAATTTCTTATACTTGCATCTAAAGTTAAGCATGAGGACATTAGCACCACAGTCGGTAGAGGTGCGTGCTCTTCTCATTAGCATCCTCAGATGTTTCCTTGAGTCCCTACATTCTAGATCGAACCAACCAAAATTTGGAGCCCTTTGTCCCTGGTGACTGGCCTTGGATATTAGCCATGGTTTAATTAGGTGACAAATTGCCTGGTAAGCAGACAAGGCCAATTCGCAGGAGACTTCAGGATCCCGAACCTGATCTCCAAGACCATTTCCCTCTAAGGAACACAAAAAGGACTTTATCTGCTCAGAATCTACCAAAACCCATCTTAATCTTTTCTCAGTTACCTCTAGTTTGCTTGTTAGAAACTTGTCTGCCTTAGACAAGGGTCTGCGGTCCGAAGCCAAAATTATCTGCATTGAGATAGGCTGATGGTCGCTTTCTTCTCTTAGCAGAACTGTGGACCCAGAAAATAAGAAACTACTATGGCCTGATACGCAGAAGTAGTCAATGACACTACCCGCATACTGTGAGAAGTATGTATATAAATATGGATAGCTGGGATCCCTTGGGCCCAGTATCTGAAGGCCAAATTTATAGGTCAGTTCCAGCAGACAATGACCGGCTTTATTAACTTTTGTGTCCTGCGATGACCAACTAAACAGCTCTTGCAAGTCATCATGCAGGCCGCAATGGGTGGCAGTTTGTGCTGGAGACGGGCCCAATCTGTCATTAAAGTCACCGGCCATAATGAGTAAGGCACTGGGAAAATTCTTGGCCAGGTCCTCCAACAAAGAGTCCAGGAGAAGCCAGATGTTATTGTTATAAAAGCGTGAATTTGCCGGGGATATGTAGATGTTCACTAATATTACCATGGCTCCAGGAGTTTGAAACTTAACTACCAGGCAGTTTGGAGGGAACACTAAGTTTGTTATTTCCTCGCCTATCCAACCTAAGTCTTCTTTTAGCAGAGTGGCTAATCCTCCTATGGCTCTTCCTTTAACATTTATCTTCCTAGCTTTAGCAAACCACGTTTTATAACCGGGTAAAATAAGTAAGGGATCTGTAAGCCATGTCTCTTGGAAAGTGATAACATCAAAACCAAACAAAAATTTTAGCAAGTCATCACTCTGCTGGCCACCCTTCCAGCCGGCTATATTCCAAGAGAGGCAATTTACAAGACCACCAACAGGAGCACTCGAGAGACTACTTGTATACACAGGTGATGGCAGAAAACTTATCGATGGGACTTTTGAAAAAAGGAGACTAGGCTCCCTATTTCAGGCCAGCCTAGCCCTGACACCTGCAGACTTTACATGTGCAGTATCCACCGGATCGGGCTGAATCGGGTCACTATGTAAAGGGCCAATAACACTAACATTTGATCTCACTAGGTGGGTGATAGCCACCACCGAATGCGAGGGTTTCTTAACAGGCACACTGTCCCCCAACTCATCTATATCAAGATACCTCATGGCTTGCCAACTTATGCCACCAGAGACTATGCTGCTCAGAACAGGGGGGGCAGAGGTCACATGATCAGTTTGGTTTCCACACAACCTGTAGTCAGCACCTCCTTTAGGGCAAGTGCTGGATGGAACTCCCTCTGGACTGCAGCTGCTAAATGCTGCTGCAGACTGCGATTTTTCCTGGTCCCGAACTCCGGTCGAGTTACTTGTCTGGATTGACCTTAAATACTGGGTCAGCAGGACAAGCCTATCTAAGATCTCCCCCTGGGAATCATCTGAGAGATTCCTAAATGAGTGCAAGAGGGCTTTCTCCTCCGGGCAAAAGTCTCCATTTGGATTGGTTTGCAGGGATTCGCTGACAAAACCAGCCATCTTCCCTGGCGCCCCACAAGTTTTAGTTTTTAGATCTATAAGTGGGCATAAATCATCAGCAGAGGAATTTAGGTCAATAAGGTTGTCGGTACTGGTCAGAGCACCCGGCCCTGATTTTCCACCATGCCACAGAGGGACTAGAGAGAGTGGGGGTGCCTGGTTTACAAACAGCCTTGCTAACCCCAAATTAATTGCACGTAGGGCCTCCCTTTCTCTGAGAATATAATCCACCAAGCCCCGTTCCCTAAAAGAGCATGCGCTCTTATACCATTAAAAAACAAATATTCTATAGCTGCCACATTCTTTGTTAACAATGAAACAGGGAGAGTCCCATTTAAAATAGAAATAAAATGGGAAATGCAGCCTGATTGCAGCAATAGACCTGTTGGTTTGGGATAATTGAGAAACACCAACTTGTGGGGGATCAGAACTAAGTTCCAACCTGGTCTTTGATTGTCATTGTATAGGGGCCCAATATAGTCTTTGACTTTCCTTGGTTCATGGTGCTTTCTTGAAATTGCTTCCCATGGGTCTTGTAGCACAGTTGAAGCCTGAACCTGTGGAGTATTTGATGGAAGGGGATCTGCCTTTCCTTGGTGAAAGGAGCAGTCATGAGTAGGCGATCGATTTGATGCCACTTTGCTGACCTTTGCTCGACCCATTCGAGCCCTTTCCTCGGCATTCACGACATCAGCCTTTGTGGATCGGTCTACAGGGTTCGCCTTGGCTGTGTTGTCCTTGCCACTACTGGGTTTGGTGCCCTGGCTCTTGGAGGCCTTCTGAACTTTAGTGGTGCCCTGGCTCCTGCTGGCCTTCTGAGCTTTAATGGAAGCCTTGGGAACATCACCCTTAGCAGGTTGCTCTATCAAGTTAATCAACCTATGAAGGTCCCTTTTCCGGAGGCCTCGAGGTTTTTTCTCTTGTGCTTTCAGTTTTCTGCTATGCGTATAGTTCTTAGAGTTTTTGCATTTAGGGTTATTCTTGTGCCTCCCAGTTTTTGTCCTAATTGGGGCCACTTTATTCATTGCAATGGGAAGAACTATTGGAGCGATGGTTAGAGGCCCCGTTGACACAGTTGTGGGTTGAGGTGCTGCTTGGCTGTTGCCAGAAAAGCAGCCACTTTGCCCCAGGCAACTTCCCTGGGATTTAACAAAATCTATTAAAGTTGTGAGCAATGTGTGGGACTCCGAGAGGAAGTTTTTAATTAGTTCTATTTCTCTGAGTATTGAAATAAGATCACCGCCCAGCTGATTTTCACCATCCTCCCCAAGCTCAGTAGGTAAAAAAGTAGGGAGGGGAGCCTCCCTGATGGGAGCGGGCCTGGGAACGGGAGGCTGTCTTTGGTTTGATGCTTCTCGGGCAGTCTCTGAGGACACTGCCGGTACTATGCCCACTGAAGACACTGGACGCGCCCGTGATAAGCTTATCTGGGAGTCCCCCACAGAATTGTAAATCTCAGAGAGAGCCAGCTCCGTAGCCAAGTCCAGCGAAGCTCTTGTATAACTGGGCTCTTGGGAAACACCCCTGAGGTCTATAGACCAATCCAACACATTCTGTCCAAATGGAGGCTCATCCTGTGACAACTTGCACTGGTCAGTCGCCTGGAGTCCATTTTTCCGCTTCATAAAACGGGTAATTTTAGTTTGAATTGCACAGGGAGCCGTAGGATAGAGACCCAGCTCTTTGTAGTTCTTTCTCGTAAGGACCATATCCTACATAGGCTGCTTGGCACAAACTAATTTTGGTGGTTATTATTAAGCAGTTGAGCTTACTGTTTTCGGTTTTGTAGCCGTCACTCCCATGCATTCCATAGAGTTGACCTCCAGCTGAATTCCATAACAACAGCCAATGTTCACCCGGGGAGTCAGCGTCCTATGGCTATTCTGCTATTGTTGCAGAATAGCAAAGTTTTGAGCAAGGTTTATCAAAAGTAAAACCATAAAATTGTAAGGCTGCAAACTGTAAGACTTAAAAGTGAGAGTAAAATAAATATACTAAATATGCTAAAATAGGCTAAACAAAATACAAAATAAAAGTGCTAAGCTGACAGCAGCAAGCAACAGCCACAAAAAGCCAACGGAGGAGAGAAGCTAAAAAGCTAAAAAGCTTCTTATCAGTTGTTATACCCTCTAGTGTAATTAAAATCTCGAAGAAAAAATAAAATTTGAGGTTAAAAGCGACAGATAAGGGAGTTAAAAATAACTTAAAAGAGGAGCGTCAGGAACAAGCTGTTGCACCGTCGCGATCTTGGTTCCTCTATCTGGTTCCATAGACATGCTGCAATAGGTCAATGAAGCATGAGTGGGGAAGTTGCCCTTATCTAACAACATCACATTAATCTGGAATGGAGATGGAGACAGGTGGAGGCCATATTGGGAGAACATCATTATAAAATGTTTCGAGTTCATCTCATGGAACCACCAGTAGCTGTGGTCACCAGCTCGGGTATGTGTGTGTGTAATATGTTAGGCAATTGTGCAGGCCAGGTTCCCCAATAAAGTTTGCTATAAACTGTAGAGTAGGAGTAGGAAACATTTTTTCCATTGAGGGCCACATTACCTCATGGGTAATCTGTCCGGGGCTGCAGAGCAGTGGGCAGGGCCAAAGGCAGTGCTGGGCAGAACATGAGCTGAAAGTGGTTGGCTCACCCCTTTTCTCTTTCTGCCACCTATTTTTCTCACACACCTTCTTTCCACTCAGTGGGCTGCCAGGGAAGGCATGGCTTGCTCTTGTCAGAAGTCTGAACTGATCATATGCAGCATGCTTTCTAAATTAGCCAGAGGGTAATTTTGAAATTGGGCTGAGGGCTGCATGCATCTGCAGGTTGCCCAGCTCTGCTCTAGAGGATCTTTCTCTCACATGGAAGCTGGAGACTCCATGAAGCCCACTAGACAAGCAACAAAGCACAACAGTGTAGATGCTGTCACTAGCAAAAGAGATCTGGACTTTGGATCATTAATATGACTCCCCCTTTCTTAATTTAGCACAGCAATAACAACACCATGTGGTCACATGGACATTCCAGGAACTGCTGTGGGCTAAAAGCCTGTCTGAAAAAACTGCAAGTTTGTGGGAGGCATTTTTCAAGAGAAATGTAGGCAGCCACCTCAAACTCTTAATAAGGTAAATGAAACCCCTGTCTCCACACCCTTCTTAGAAATTTCTTCAAAATTCGCCTTCCTTCCAAGCCTTTCCCCCCATAACTCTGTTTCACCCCTACACACACACATGTGCACACATGCACACATGCACGCGCACACACACACACACACACACACACACACACGAATTGCCAAAATTAAAAGCATGGAAATATTTGGCACAGCACTAGCTAAACCACCATCCTTGTCAGAGGGACTAAAATAATGAGATCTTAAAAGGTCTTTAAAAGCCTAGAAGATCAAAAAGGACAAAAATGTGGGCACTAGGCAAGCTTCTTTAGGGAAAGCATTACATAACTTTGGGGACACCAACAAATATGCCCTCTCTCTCAGGGCCACCCTCCAAACTTCAGACTGAGGGGCATTCAGAAGAGGACCTCCATAGATAACCTTAAGGTAGGTGCATATAGGAGGAGGCATTCCATCAGGTGTCAACCACAAATCTCTGAGCACCACTTCCTGGAAATGGCTGTCCAGGTATGAGTGCAACCAATGGAAAGCAGTCCCACCCACACCCAACTCAGGCAGCTGGTCTAGAAGGAATCCATGGTCAATGGTATTGAATGCCACCAAGAGATCAAAGAGAATCAATAGGATTGCACCCACCCCCCATCTATCTCCTGACAGAGGAAATCCCAAAGGGCACCAAGGCTGTTTTGCTTATGGAACAACTTTCCCATAGAGCTTTGCCTAGGGCCATCTTTATGGTCTTTTCAGTGCCAGGTGAAGACTTTTTTTATTTACTCAGGCCTTTTAAATAAATGTCTCATAGTCTGAGCCTCTCAGTTTAAAATCCGTGTTTTTGTTTTAATAGTTTTTACTGTTTTGTATTTTATGTTAATACTGTATTTGTTTTGTGAGCTACCCAGAGAATATGTTATGGGACGGTTACATATAAGTACAGTAAATAAATAAATTAATGGCCAGCTCTCAAGAAGATTCAAAGGATGTGATTCAACCTGTAAAATGGAATTTTAAAGGATACATAAGCACATCAAAATAAACTTTACATTCCAAGAATAAAAGCATGCTGATTTTGTCATTCATGTAATGAAGCATATTATGGTGATATATTTGTTTTTCTTCTGTTAATAATGACAAGGTTGTTTTTAATAATAGGATCTTTCCCCCTTCTTGTCTCTTTAATATCTGAGCATGCCACAAACAATAATAGATATATCTTCACAACAATTATCTCATGAAGAAATGTTATTTTCATCCTAAGCATACTGCCAAAAAACTTCAGTTAGGAAGAAGAAACCAAACTGATTGTTTTCATCACACAATCATGTTTGATGTGAAAGCTTGCTTTTTCCTATTTTTTAGGCTATCATGACTTGCAATTTCACTGTGACAAGATGAGTTTGGACATACAGTCATGCCTTGGATTGAGAGCATAATTCGTTCTGGAAACATGCTTATAATCCAAAACACTCTTATATCAAAACGAAATCCACCAAAGAAAATTTGTACAGAGATTTTTAATTTAAGCCGTACTACAGTACTTGTATTGCAAGACGCCGCTTGTATATCAAGTAAAAAAAAATATTAAATAAATATTTAAAAAATTGCTTGTCTTGCAAAACACTCTCAAACCAAGTTACTTGCAATCCAAGGTTTTACTGTATATACTGAGGAGAAACATCACCTTACAGCAGGGACAGGGAACCTTCAGCCCATGAACTGAATGTGGCCCATGGAGGTTGGCCATCCAGCCTGTGGAGGTTCCCCTTCCAAGCCCTTTGCCCTCCCACAAGCCCCTCCCCGTCCCCAAGCTCACCCCCTCCCCACAGGGATTTCCCTTTGCATGCAGCTGTGCGGGGAAGGAATCCTCACTGTTACCTCTAATCACTGATCAGCGATAATGTCAGGGTTTCCCCTTTGCTTGCCAAGTGCCACACCAGTTGGGATGGCAAGTGGTGCATGAAAGAGCCACTCCTCCAGGACTGGTCCTGCCTATCTGGGCTGGTCATTGCATGACCATTGCATCCCAAACAGGAAGTGCTATATATATTGGACCTCAGAAACAATTATCTTCCTGGCTCTGGTATACTTCAGTGTGTTCTTCAGGTGTGAACCCTGGCTTGGTCTATCAGCCCTTACTCCCTTTCACAACTCTTGGCTCCTGGTTCCTGGCTCCACTCAGACAGCTGCTTGACAGCTCAGCCTGACATTTTGTCAAGGCACTACTTGTTGAAAGGGTGATGAAAGCATTCTCTTGTGACTGTAGAATGGGTGAGATGGTTGTCTTCCTCACACATATGGCCCAATTCAAATGTGTGAGAGTCACCATGACATGAACATGGCAGAGCATGACTACATGCTTATCTTCCATGCCATTGCAAGATTGCAGAAAAGTGCAAAACATAACCAATTTTCAAATTTGGATTTTGATAGTGAAACTCACCTCTCACACTTTGGAATCAAAATGTGGCATCAACCATTGAGGTTCACCTGTTTTCATAGATTACATAGATCATAGAGTTGGAAGGAGCCTACAAGGCTATCAAGTCCAACCCCCTGCTCAATGCAGGAAACTAGAGGAGGGGTCCCCTATCCAAGTAATAACCAGGCTTGACCCTGCTTAGCTTTCCATGTTCAGACAAGCTGAGCCAGCGTAAGCCACAGGCCTGTATTGATTGGTTGTATGAATTGATAGACATGTTAGATGGGGTTCAATCCTATGGTACCTGGGAAGATGTTCCAGGGGCCAAAAGATGCTTTGCATCTCCCTCACTGAGGGTGGACAGAGAGGCCCACACTTGGAGGAGGAGATCCAGTTTGGGAAACCTCCTCCCAGCTGCCCCCCTACAGCACTTGCCTCACTGATGTTGGAGCTCCAGCTCTGGTAGAGATAAAAAGTGGAGTGTTCACTGAATGTGTCAGGGGAAGGATTGGGGAAAGGCAGGGATATTCAAGATCTATAACCTTCTCCTCTCTGCCCTCCCCCCAACTGGCAGCAAATCTATGCCAGCTCTGGAACTGGTGTAGATTAATTCCCTCCCATTGCCATCAAGAGGAGGGAATTTAGAGGAAGGGAGAAAAACAGTCCAGAAAAGTGGGGGGAAACCAGTGAAATACCACCTCTTCCTGCCTTCAGAGGTGGATCCTCTGCCTTCAGTTCTCCCCTCCCCCACTGCCATGGTAGGATTGCTCCATAATTCTGTTGCAAGTCATCAATCAACTCATGTAAAATACTGATTGCTACTGCATGTCAGCTGTCATTGGTTGTCAAATGCTGACTGTTATATATCAGATACTGTTAAATATTGATTGCTACTGAGTGCCAGCTGTCAGATATCATCCAACCTTGCCTGCTACTGTGAAATCTTCAGATATCAAATGCACATCCTGAATATCAAAGACTTGGAGAATCCTGAGAATATTTATGGATCCAGAAAATATTTGCCATCAAAATATAGAGAGGAGAATTGGGGTTGTGGGAGTGAATTCATTTCAGCTTTAATATATCTCTGTTTGTTTTTTTTACAACTGCTTGGTATTCCACTCTTCAGTCCTAGGACTTTCACAGATAACATCAAACATAATTTAAAAGTAGCAGCAACAGCACAATCTCAAGAAACAAAAGTCATAACACAGAAATAAAAAACCACAAAACCCCCACTAGCCCTTGAAAAGTCCAGGCAAATTAAAAGGACCTTCATTTGATGCTGTAATTAGGAATGAATGTATCTGCCAATTCCCCTTTCTCCTGCATTCGAATTTTTAAATCTCAAGTTCTTTCCATCCATGGTGTACCTGCCTGCCATACAGCTGTTAAAGATGAAGAGCCTGTCAGAAAAAAAGAGGTGGCAGCCCTAATTCAACACTATCATGGTTGAGTACACAGGGATTCAAAATCAGACTTTTATAAGCTAAGCACTCAAAGTCCTGGGCCACAAGTTCTTTCATTTTCATTTCATTTATTACATTTCTATACCATGCAATAGCAGAAGCTCTCTGGGCAATTTACAAAGGTTAAAACCTTAAAAAATGCATTATAAAACCATTTACATACAAACATATAAACAAACAGCACACAGAGAGACACACATATATCTAAAACAATTTTAAACAATCAACAATAAGAAAAATCCAGGACCTCATCATACGCTGCCAAAGGCCTGAGAGCAGAGGAAGGTGTTAACCTGGTGCTGAAAAGATAACAATGTTGGTGCCAGGTGGGCCTCATCAGGGAGATCATTCCAAAATTGGGGGGCCACCACTGAGAAGGCCTTCTCCGTTGTTTCCGCCTTCCGAGCCTCCCTCAGAAGAGGAAGATGATGAACGTAGTGTATCTGTAGGTCCATGCTGGGAGAGGTGCTCCATCAGGTATTTCCATCCTGAATTTGAAGAACTTTGCAAATGTTGGTAAATAAATTATCATAAAAAAACCCAAACTGAAATGAAATTATCATGCATCCGTAGTCAAAATTACATCAAGGCTGGAGCTGGGCAAGCCTTCCTGAGGAGGGCAATACAGAGACAGGATGCATCACCACCATACACTTCAATTCAGGTGACAGGAAAGCCCAGAGAAGGGCGTGTGAGCAAGATTTTAAAGCTCAGGTAAGTTCATGTAGGAAAAGGTGGTTCTTCAGGTACCCACATCCTAAACTGTTTAGAACTTTGAAATTAAGAACCATTTATTTATTGATTTGATTTCACTTGTATACTGTCCAACTGGCAAATGCTCCTGGGGTGGTTTACAATAATAAAAAAAACCCAAACAATAAGATAAGAACTAAAACAATAAATACATCAACAAAAATAATAACATAATAAAATATTAAAACATTAAAGACATGAAAATATTAAAGAGCCAGCAGTAAAGTTAATAATTAAAGCAACAGATTAAAGATTAAATGGCTGCTGGAAGAAGAACACCTTAACCTGGCATCTCAATGTTTACAATGAAGATGCCAGGCGACTCTCCCTGGGAAGGGCATTCCATAGACAGGGGGCCACTACATAGAAGGCTCTTTCCCTGGTATCCACCCTGTTGCACCATTGTGGGTGGCAGTGTCCAGAGAAGAGCCTTCAAACATGATCTTAGCAATCAGGCAGGAACATATCGGAATGTCCATACCACCATCACCTTGACGTGTTCTTGAAAATGGACAAGTAGCGAGTGCAGTTGTTTCATGACTGGCAATAGGCATTCCATCATTTGATGAGTTCCAGTTACTATTCTTGCTTCTATATATTTTGTATTGACTGCTGCAATTTGCATGCCAAAGGCACAAGACCACACACACACACACACATACACACACACACACACAGCAAAGATGCCTGCTTGTCTGTGCTGATAGTATTGCTATAGTTATTGGCTACAGTCCACATTAATCTGGGTTTATCCTCATTAAAATACAGAAATACATATTCAGATGCATACTTTGAGTATATTATTTTCCTCTCAACATATTTTGATGCATGTTTTGAGCTGAATGAGAACCATGTCAGAACACTCAGTGTGAAAGCTACTGGATAGCAAAGTTCTGATCCACACGTTAATCCAGCAGGAGCAGATCAAGTTAGTTTCAATCATAATTTGAAATCCAATTCCTCAAGCATCTCTGTTGGGATCCAATTCCTCAAGCATCCCTATTGGGAGCTTGCTGATTCCACACCTCTCCCCCCGTGAAATTACTATAGATTATTACGACTTGTGGTTCCTTTAATATGACTTTTATTTTATCTTCTTAAAGCATAATTTACTGCTGCCTGTTCATGTTAGCTGGATGTACATTCTTTCCAGCAAGGCATGAATAGATCTTGCTCCATCTTCAGATACTTTCCATACTGATATTAGGAATGCAGGAAATTGATGGCCTTATCCCATGAGTCATATTTGGGTGCCTGATGCATGAGATCACCTGACTCTTCCTTCTGTTTGAGAAATCTCCAGAGAGAGAATTTTTTGAAGGACACTGGGACACCACAAGCTGTGTTTGAAGGACAAAAGTCCCTGAGGAAACAAACTGGTATAGAAAATGGATGGGTCATAATTACAAAATCCCATGGAAACACAAACTAATATGAACTTCCATGCATGATCATGTGCGCACAGACACACAGAGCAGCTTTTACCCGAAGGTCATTTGTATTTTTCCTTTAATTTCCCTCATGTATATCTGTGCATACTGGATGTGTTAGCACTAGCAGCAAAATCCCAGATACCAGGAGGAGGAATCAGCAAAAATGAAATTTGTGAAGAAGCCTTTGGGGGGGGGGGTACACTCCTCTCTTTCTATAAGCCATATATGTCTCTGCATAGTAAGGGGTATGTGGTATCATGATTGGACAGTACGCAGAGGATATACCACTTGTGTTTTGTTTGTACATTCTCCCACCCACCCCACGATTCATCAAGAAACTTCTGGCTGGAAAGAATAATGAATTGATTCAGACATTCAGCCTGGCAAGCAACAAGCTTCTAAATGCACTGTGAAGATCAATCCTAAGTCTTGGAACTGAATAATACATCTTCACTGCACTATTTATTTATTTGTTTATTTATATTTCTGAATCACCTCTCCACCCAATGAGTGCTCAAGGTGATTTACAACAGCACCATAAAAAAAACAATAAAATACAACAAATTCATAGCCGCTCCCCCCAAAACCCCTAAAACAAAACTGATAAAATATAAAGAATGCAATAAAATGGGGAAAACCTTCAAAAATCAAAGTGTGGCATTAATTTTCAAATGTACATACTTTTTGAGCATTTTGTTTTGTTTTGTTCCATGTATTGGTGCACGACTAGAGGTCACTTACGCTAGTGCAGGGCTCTCCAACCTTGGGTCCCCAGATGTTGCTGGACTACAGCTCCCAGAATCCCTTGCCATTAGCTATGCTGGCTGGGTATACTGTGAGCTGTAGGCCAGCAACATCTGGGGACCCAAGGTTGGAGAGCCCTGCGCTAGTGGTATGTCAATAGCATAAGCAACAGACAATGTTGGATACTGCCCATGAAATAATCACTGCTGCTACTCCACTATTGCCACTCATTGGTAGACTCATTAAAGTGCCTCAAATATGGGTCTTGATATTAATCTTTAGGTTGTCAACATAAAAAGTGTATAATTTTATAAAAACTGAGAGAAAGGTAAGAACAGTCACTTTAAAAAGTACAGGGAAGAAAAGCACATAGAAATAAAGTTGAGCCATAGGTATTATTTATTATTTTATTATTTACTTTTATTTCT
This sequence comes from Shinisaurus crocodilurus, assembly GCA_021292165.1. Taxonomy (NCBI): domain Eukaryota; kingdom Metazoa; phylum Chordata; class Lepidosauria; order Squamata; family Shinisauridae; genus Shinisaurus; species Shinisaurus crocodilurus. Next base: position 124,355,709 of record CM037880.1, on the reverse strand, counting down.
ATACCAACCCATAGCCAAAGCTCTCTGGGCGGTTTAGAGCAATTCATAAAAACAATAAAATACATTGTAAAATACAGATAACAATAAAATCTCATTACAAAAGTGTATAAACCAAATTTGAAAACTGAATTTAAAGTGGCTTTTGGATTGCTATATTTTAAACTGTGCTTTTAAATTTGGTTTTTAATCTTTTTAACTATTTTGTATGTTTTTATTGTTGTTTTTATGTACAAACTGTTGTGAACCTCCCAGAGAGCTTTGGCTGTGGGGCGGTATAGAAATGAAATAAATGAAATGAAATGAAATAAATGATACAAGTTAATAAACTAAGCTTGCAGCTGACATAACCCCATGTGCTATTTTGAGCTGTTAAAAGTTGAATGCCTTGGCATAAAATTCAGTCTTAACCTGGTGCCAAAAGGATAGTAGAGTTGATGACAGGCAGGCCTCAGTGGGGAGCTGATTCTTTGGGGGGCCACCACTGAGAAGGCCCTCCTCCTTGTCCCCATCAACCTAGCCTCCCTCGGAGGTGGCAGTTGGAGTAGGGCCCCAGATCTTGATTGCAGTGTATGAGTAGATTGCAGTTGGGAGAAGTGTTCTGTGAAGTATTGCGGACCCAAGCCATGTAGGTATGTTAAAGAATAATCATATTTAAAATTTGCATAGTGTTTTCTAGAGTTTGAAGCACTTGACATATATTGTCTAACTGTAATTTTTACAATGACCCTGTAAGGTAAGTATTATTTTCCCCCATATTGCAGATGAGGGGACAGAGACTGAGAATAATTTGCCTAAGGCTGCCATGTGAGTTCATTGTGGAGGCAAGATTCAAACTGGGGATTTCCTGGTTCATACTTCAGTCTCAAAGCCTCTATGCTATACCAGCTTTCTGATGCCATGTTTTCCATTTTGTAAATAAAGATGCTTCAGTCATCAGGGTAGAAATATGCAAACTTAATTTTACACATGGGGCTGCAATGTATGTTCAAAAGATATTAATTCCTTAACAGGGAGCACATTTTCAGAACCTGTCAGATTTAATCTAGGATGATAACCATTTATGAACAGTTATACCTCTCTCCCCACCCAATGAAATGTATTCAGGGATAGCTAATATTATATCTGAATGATTCAATATGCCATGTAGGTGAATGTATGATGTGCTGTATTTACTGCACCCTGTGGAAACATATAATGTTTGTATATCTCTGACTGAGAAATGCACCAAGGAGAAATAATTCCTGCAATAAATGCAAAAAAGAGAGGCCACCAAAGAGACACTTGCCAGTACCACACACCTAGTTCCACTGATAAAAAAGAAAAAGAAAAATTAATCCTATATCTATCTACCCATCTCCAACTCTAGCAACATAATGGCATCCAAAGTCAGCATGCATATGAGTGACTTTATCTGCAAACTATATAGCAAATGGTGCAGATAAATTTGCAGATAAAAATCACAGCAGGCCTTTTGAGGGCTCAGGCTGTTGCACTCCATGGCCTACTCTAAAGAAGCCTTTAATCACTCAGAAAGCCCCACTGGATGACATTGGGTGTACACACTGGAGATGGAGAAGGAAGATAACTTTGCCACCATCAATGCCACAGAATAGGATTGAAGATGGATTCTTAACTTTGTTGGATTGTATTCATCACAGGTCTTCTGCCATTTATGTTCTAGTCATTTGTGCTGTTGTTTCATTGCCCTCAGCTCCTCAGAGGACCAAGGAGCTGCATTGGTTCTATGATGACTGGGTTGAAGGAACGTAGGAGCAATTGTAGTGAGAGTCTGTGTCATCCCCGCATTCCAAGTGGAGACCTGGGCCTCCACTGGCCATATGGATCCATCAGTCTCTGAGGTGGACCACCAAGTTTATTCCACCATCCCTGAAAAAGTTACATGAAGCCCAAGAGTCAAAACTGATCAGGTAATGAATGCTCTGTCCATGCCAATGGAGCCACTACTGGCTCCCACACCCATAGAACACCCATAGAACATTTCATGCCATACAGGCAACCAGATCCAAAACATGTCCTGCTACATACTTTGGGCCAGATATTTATTGAGACAAGTCCATGATTGATATGGTGGCCATGAAATCCTGAGTCACTCTCAAGAAGGTAGATTCAGCATGAACACTGAGGCCCCAAAACCACCAGCCTTGGGGTCCTCAATACCACACTCTAGATAATCTCCATCAGATTAGGCAGGGAGATTGTTAGACAGCAGGGTGGTCAATACACTAACAGAATCTCAGTCCTGTCTTGTGTTCCCAACACCAGGTACAGATCCTTGAAAGTGACTGACTTCTGGACAGGGTACCTGACTGGTAAGATGGAATCCAGTGGGGAGTCTATTTCAGCCTGAGGGTTGCATTTGTATCTCTGCATGACAGAGGTGGGCATGGCCAAGAGTGGATGTGGCCAAAGCAAAATCTTTGTAAACTGCCCAGAGAGCTTCAGCTATTGGGTGGTATAGAAATCTAATACATGAAATGAAATGAAATGAAATGAAATGAAATATAGGCATGGCCAAAGCAAAAATTAGGTGCCCCCGAAACAACATTCTCTATCTCCCCTCATGTCTCCCACTCCACCTCTCTCTCTTGCTTTCTTTCCCTTTGTCTCCCCTCCTCTCTCAACTCCTCTCATCAGCTAACCCATCCTTGGAAGGTGAAAAGGCCAGACATTAATTTAGTGACATCACTACCCGTTGACCTGTGTCTGCTTCCATATAAGGGCATAGGTCTATCATGTGTGTGGGTCAGGAGTAAGCAATGTGTGCCCATGGGCACAAGTGTGCCCTTGGACACCTTTCTTGGTGCCTGCCAAGGTGCCCTACCACGACCCTTCCCACTTTTTAAAAATTAGCAACTGTTCTTACTGGCAACTAGGATCACTTTAAGGCTGAGTGAGAGTCTCCAGCCACTGCAATCTTCAGACCCCACCTCTGCTTTGTACTCAGTCTTTTGGGCAGGTTACTTGTCCTTTGCCATGCCTCCCATGGCAGCCATTTTGTGGTATTGCCCAGGACATTTTCTCTAATCGCTAATTGCACACACAGGCCCTAAAAGGTTGCTTACCCCTGGTTACAACATGTCATTTCCACCCCTATCTGTCTGACCCTTATCAGCCATAGGAGGAGTATGATCTTGGCTGGAGCTTTATCAACCAGGGTTCTTTTTAAAGCATTAAGCACCTTCTCACCTCCATTTTGAAACCTTTTAAGCTGAAGAAAGTTAGAATTGCAAGATCACTCTCCCAAAGGCTCCCAAAATAGTGAGCAAAACTCCCCAAATCAACAGAGCAAGAACTCATGATGTCTCCATGTAGTAAGCGATCACTCGTGACCCAGTAAGATTGCCTTCCAGGATAAAATTACAAAAATAATATTATATAAAGAAGAAATTGTATAAAATTGTGTACACTCTAGCAATGAGTCCATAAGTGACTGTGGAGGCCAATTCTAGATCCATACAGCTTCCCACAGTGAGGACACCACAAATTGCACAGTAAAATCTATGATCAGATTTTCTTGTTTTGGGATACCATTGGAGTGAAACATTTCAAGATATAATTGTTGAAACCACCCAGAGAGCTTAGGCTATTGGGCAGTATAGAAATGAAATGAAATAACTAAATAAAATAATAATAAGGCCTTTTGCTGAATGATGAAATTTCTTCATTCTGAGAGTCCCTGCAGATGATAGTTTACATTCCTAGAGTTTCCATAGGATTTGCATTAATAATTTGTATTTTTACAAATCTTAAAACCACTGAGTAATATTTTTTTTTTACCTTGAGCATAAAATAATGTTTAAGTTCTATGAGCAATGAACTGCAGGAAGACTCTAGTCAATACTGAAAGACGAAAACAAGAACAGCTGCCATACTGGAAAAAAAAAGTTCAATAAATGACTATATAATACCCATATATTATACAATATTTACACAAAATGTGCACAATAAAAGTTTTCATACCAAAAATATAAGGCTTTCACAACCATACGATCTTATGGAAAATGGCATGCTACACACATACTGTGCATATTAAAGATTGAAATCTCACTGAGCTTTATATTTAAATCACACAATAAAAGACAGGCTCACAATAATTACAGAAATTGTGCATAATAGAGAACAGGCTTGACAAGGCTTCCTGGTATCTGCCTGTTTTGTATATAACTTCTTCAGAAAAATCCTCAAAGCAATCCAAATCACCACCAGTCAGGTGTGCAAAAAATATATATATCCCAAAATTATCCTTTCTCGAGAGCATAAATGGCTTATTTGTAGATCTATTTAAGAGGCATTATCTCCAAAATAACTTCCCCACAGGGTAAACAACCTCTACTTAGTTCCCAGCACCATGCTTCTCTGGCTGACAGAGCTATTGATGAAAGAGGATCTAACAGCATCAAGGGTAGGCATGGTTGGGCACCTGCCGAGGGCCCACACCCCAGCAGAGGCCCTCTGACAAGAACCCCTGGACTTGCTCCTCCTCTCCACCATTGCAGCCTGCTTGTTCACATACCTGTTGCTCTGGGCCAGACAAATGAGGGTGGTGAGAACTAGGGGGAGTGGTAGATGCTACTGCCTACTTGCTAACTGGCTTTCAGCCTGTCAAACAGGCAAGTGGTAGTGATGTTGAGGAGGAGGAGGAGGAGGAGCAGCAGCAGCAGCAGCAGCAGCAGCAGCAGCAGCAGCAGCTAGTGACAATAGTGGTGAGAAGGTAGACTCACTGGGTCTGGGTTCCCATTGAGGGTGTCCTTCCCATCACTGAATCCTTGGGTTCCATCAATTCCTTGTTCATCCATCTCTATCTAAGCTAGTAACATCTCTCAGCCAACAAAATAAAGAGTCTAATACAAAGCTCAGTGTCTACCAGGTCAGGATCCTTGCAGTGGCCTTCAACTGGGGACCTGGGGGATACCAGACACAGATTCAGTCTGATGTGCCACCATTATCCAGCTCTGGCCAAAGGATGGAACAGCAGTGAGACCAGGCAAGGAAGCCTCCTTAGCAAGAGACCAGAGGGGCTCAAGTGTTCCTCCTAGATTCCTAGAAAAACTTCCAGTTTAGGTTTGATGACAGGTTTAAGCAACTATACCATCTGGTCTTGCTTAGTGCAACATGTCCTGATAGGAAACAGGTCTGACCATGAGAGGTTGCTACCTTGGTCATGCTGCACAGATAATCGTCATGGCATACTTACTCTGTTTCATGTGGAACTTCTCAGTTTGTCAAAACTCCAGAGGTTTTCCCCCTCCCATAGGAAAGAGGTAGAGCTGAATGGCATACTCAAAGTAAAGTCAGATTTAAAAGTTCCCTCTGATTCTCTAAGCATCATGAGAGATGTTCTCGCCAGATTTACTAATTTTTTGCGAGTGAAATTGGCCAACTGAAACAAAAGGAAGAGGATCTCAAATCAGAAGGATGTCTTCAAGCTGTCCAGCCAGCTATCAGTTCTGATATCCAACTGTGGCTGCCATTGGGAAATATAAGAATAACTACAAAAGAAACCCCTGTAGATGTCTCACTCTGGGACCAATAGCCTCAAACTATTTTTTTAAAAAAAACATTGGATTCTTCTAAGCTGGATGAGTTTTGTGTATGTGTCATAGATAAAATGGTAAAGGATCATATAAGCCCTTGAAGAATATATTTCTTTGTTTTAAAAAACTCTTCCTAGAGCACATTCTAGTCCAGAGTCTGATATGTTCTTTTTAATCATTTTGAAAGGGACTGCATAGTGGGAAAAGCCCATGGTGTGTAACCAAAATGGATAATATTGTGTTTGGTGCCACAAGATGTACTGATGGCTATGAGCTCAGATGGCTTTAGAAGGGGTTGACACTGAATGGTCCATCTAGCCCAGTATTGTCAACACTGACTTTCAGCAGTTCTCCAGGGTTTCATACAGGAATTTTTCCAGCCATACCTGGAAATGCTGGGGATTGAAGCTGGAAACTTCTGCATGCAAAGCATGGGTGCTACGACTGAGCAACAGCCCTTCCTAACTATGGCCCCTCCTAAATGTTTTAATATTGTTGTCATGGCAATATATTACTTCCAGGATAAGAGGTAGTGTGCCATTGTATACCAGTTGCTGGGAACATGAGTAGAAGGTTGCTATTGCACTCATGTCCTGCTTGGTGGCTTCTGATTGGCCACTGTGGGAACAGAATGTTGGACTAGATGGACCTTTGGTCTATTTGAACAAGGCTCTTCATGTCATGTTCTTATGCAAATTGCTACAAATAGAGTCTAAAATGTTAACAAATTATAGTGACAGAAGAACAAGTTGTTATTTGATATGCAGAGAAAAAAAGATCAGAAAAAAAAGTCAATAATGCTGTAGTCCAATGCCTATCAACCTGAGAATCACCACCACTGAACATAGTGGAACTTACAACTGCCATTGTTACTGTTTCATCATTATAGTCCATAGACACAAACAAATCTCATGCATTTCAAAGGAAAGTGCTACTGAGTGTAATGAAACTTATTTCAAGTAAATTGATTTAGGGCTTCGTTACATGAGGCATTTATTGTGCTCTCATGATTCCTCACTCATGGTAGTTTGTGGGTGCTTTACATGTCGTCCTCATCCTCCAGGGCCTCTCCTATGTTTCCCAATCCCTTCAGCAGCTTTTTTTTTTAGAACAAGGAAAGTGCAGAATTATCCCGGATGCCACCATGATTAGCTATCCAAGCCTCATGAATTTTTGCAATTCCACTATACCACAGCACCACCTTGTGGTTGCGTAATGGAATGTATAGAAAGGCAGAGAAAGAAAACCACCAAAAACAAACAAAAAACCCACTTGTAAAGGTGTTGGTCATAATCCCACAAAGAATCCGGAAGCAGCGGGTTGAAAGCTTCATGTAGAGAAGCAGAGTGCAGTTCTAATCAGACAAAATGTGTTACAATCCTTGTTTCATTCATCTTCACAATAACTGTAATTGGATCAGGGCAAATGTGGTTTTGTTGCAACAGCATAGCAAAACAGCACAAAAAATATGGAGGGGAAGAACTGTTGAAACCAGGGCAATATAACTGGGAATGCATTAGGAAAGCAGATCTACCAAAGTGTTCAATATACTGAATCAAAACTAGTTCTAGAGAAAGCAAATGATCAGCACTGAATCAATACAATTCTGTTTCTTCACTGATTGGCTTAAATCTAGTGTCAAAACAGGAATTTCTAGCACAACACAACTCTCCCCCCACCCAAGAAACTTATTATTGGTTTACATGGCCCATTCTTTCATGGACTCAGATGGACCAAATGCAGTAGCAAAAGAGGAAATGCCAAGCCTGCAGACACAGCAGCACAACTTTTCCCCAGCCCACTTAAACATATAAATAGGTATATTAAAGATTATTGCATCACCTTACTGACCCTGTTATGCTGCATGTAGAAGTGTGGAACCAGCAAAGGCCACCAGATTCCTAATCAGATCCACAAAGTCAAGGGCCTCATCCTTAATTAAATCATGGCTGGTGTTAACTTTATTAGTTAATGGCTCTGCCTCTAACAGCATGGACAAAAAGTGCAAGATCTCCATCTGCCACTACCCTGTGCTTCTGAGATAAAGCAGATGGCAAAGTTAATGAAACTGAAATTAAACATCTCAAGCTAGACTTAACACCTACTAAATTATCTCTCTCTCTCTCTCCCCCCCCCCCGCTTTTCCCCTTCCATTCCATTGATAGAGGAGTGCCAGAATACCATGTGGAACCAATAAATTACAGTTTGGAAATCCTTGTTTTAGATGACAGAAGAGATACATGAAGAGGTATATGGAGGTAAGTCTGTATCCTTCACTCTGACTGATGTCTGAAGTCTCAAGGGGCAATTTGCCATGTTAACTTTTCTAGGAACTGGATGACTCCTGTGAAAGATTTATCTGCCTGGAACAAATACGCACAAATGGATGTGTGGAGCCCTTTCCTGTCCCTTTGAGAATTTTTTTAAAAAATGCATTAGAAGGCTGGACCAACTGAACCAAATTTTCTAAAAATATGGAGGCACATGTTGTGATGGATTTACATCTATAACTAGAATTAGAGTGTACCTTCTACAAGGGGCTACCTTTGAAAACAATTCAGAAACTCCCATTAGTCCAAAATAGAGCTCCAAGTCTACTAAATAAATTTTAGGGTTGGAAAAGAAATTCATTTCAGTTAGTTTTTGACCAGAATTTATCAGATTCTCACCTCCCAGAACCAATCGCAGACCCCACACAATTTACGGTTGGACATCTGTACATTTCCCAGCTTGCAATGCAATTCGGGCAACAACAAAAATGCGTTCAAAAGTGCATATATTTGGAAAATGCACATGAAAAAAATGTGTACTTTAAAAAAATGTGCACAACCACATTTTATTCAATGGAAGAAGAATGTATGCAATAGAAAAATGTGCACAAAAATGTGTACATTTTGAAAAATGGGCACTTTTGGGCAAAATGGGCATTTTGAAAAATGGGCACACATGAATTTCATACAGAAATGCTTGCAACCCAATATGAACCTGGGTCAAAATGAGCTGTGAGGTGGAAATCAGAGAACCTTGAGAAGTTCAAGCTTGGCAGATCTGCACATCCTTATAACGAGCCAGGACTGGTCAATACAAACATGTGATGCCAGTGCGTCAGCAGGTGCACAGTCTTCCATTCCATTTCCAGGCCCAATTCAAAGTATGGGTGTTGACTTTTAAAGTCCTAAATGTCTTGGCAACAGTGTGTCTAAATGAACATCTCCTCTCATATATATCTGCCTGGTCATCTTAGGTCACCTTCACAGGCCCTCCTCCAGGTGCCCTCCTCCCACTGAATGAAGTTAGGTGGTTGGCTACATGAGACAGGACTGTTTCAGTTATGGTGCACCATTTATGAAATGCCCTCCTCAGGGAGGCTCATCTGATGCCCACACAGTTATCTTTTCCATGCCAGGCAAGACATCTCTCTTCTCCCAGGCATTTTGGACTGTAAATTTCTGTTATTGTGATTTAAAACTTCTGAGGCCTTTGAAATCTTTATTATACTACTTGTTGTTGTTTTAACTTTTTAACTGGTTTTATTGTGTAAGCCACCCTGGCAACATTTTGTTATAGGGCAGCATATAAACAAATGACGTCAAACATTCCCACCTGAGACCCTTTCCAATCTGCAAACCTTGTCCATACACTGAGCATCATGAGAAAATAGTGGTTAGATGATCTCCAGCAAAACCAAGCTGTGCACCTGAAAAGTCGATTTGATTGCATGAGAAACATTGTGCCACACTGCTACCTTTTTGGTGCCAGCTGAAAACAATGTTCACCTCCCAAGCTTTTTATATTTTTAAATTTTAGATTTTTCTTCTTCTTGTGATTTTATTTTTGGTGGCTATTTGTTGTTGTTTTTAACCTGTTTTGTTGTATGAGCCATCTTGAGAACTTTTTTTTTGTTATAGAGTGGTATATAATGAGAAATAAATAAATAATCACTGGAAAACATTCATGCATCCAGCATCTAATCACAGAGCACACACTCAAACCTAATATGTAATATTTGTCTGTTCCTACATAGCACTTATCTTAGTGCTACTATGTTTCCCCCTGAGTACTTCTCAGGGTGAAACATAGTATTACTTTTTAATACATAGCATGCAGCTCACATATGTTCCTTTTACTTCTCCAAAAGTAAGTGTAGGGAAATTGATCTGGATCAGGACCCTAGCATAGAGGGTATAGGGAGCTTTTACCTCCCCCCTGCCCTGAGGTCCCAGTACAAATCACCCTCCCCTTCATGCCTGTAATTTCTATGGGGGGGGGGGAAGCCTGTAATCGTTTCAATTGTGACTTTTTTCCTATGCAAATTGTAGGTGTGGGGCCCCACCCCCAGGCTAGGATCCAGATCAGTTCTCCCATGGTTTCTTTTGAGTAAGAAAAAGGAAAAGGCATAGCTATGTGCTACATATTAAAGGTATCCTCAGCATCAAAACTTCTAATATGGATAGGCATTGGACTGGCAGAGACCGCAGTGTACATTACTTCCTTCTTACCATAGAATGCAGCAAATGCACATTTTCATACTGGACATCACAGTTTCACATAATTTTGCTGTCTCTGGGATCTCTCAGACCTGTTTATTGATGCTCTGTACATTATAGACAAAGAAACAAGAATGAGTTCTTTATGAAGTATTGCAATATGCATCTAGGGAAGCTTTAGAGGTATTTTGATAGCAGGCTCAAGAGAGACCCTTAAAACACTCGTGTTTTGCCTTGAGATTTTAATTAAGATTTAGGGGCTTTAAAAGCAAGTGGAGGATTTGCTAACCGAAATCTGAAGAACATTTCATTTCCCTTTCTCCCTGCCTCCTTATCTCCCTGATTTTGCAATTAATTGAATGGATCTCTGGAACATGAACTCTGCATACACCAGCAAGAACAGTGGAAACCAACTGCAGGGTGGGAAAGAGAGAGAGAGAGAGAGAGAGAGATCCAACTCTTACAACACAATACTTGTTGCATTTGCAAAGGTAGAAACCTTGACTGTACTCACAGAAGTCCTACTGGTTTAATTGTTTTCAGATCTGCAAGCATTAAGTATCTCTAAAATCCTCAGTCATCATCCTGATACATATTAATTCTTATGGATACAGGAGCTCTGACACTCATGTGAAACCTCCTTGGCCACCATTCACCTCAATGGAAAGGCCTCTAGCTCAATATGCATATCCCCGTGAGTATGCATCTCACTCACCTCCATTGGATTTAATGGATCTGCCTGTGCACAGTAGACTTCCATGTACATATAGTCATACAGGATGACCACAATGCATCACCACAAAAAAGAGGAAATGCGCCACCCAAAAAGAAGACAAAAGAAGACACCGAATTGCATGAAATTTGGATGTGCAAATTTATATGTCTAAATTTTAATTTTATTTAAAATTACTTTTAGGATGCCTGTAAGGATGGATGCAAACTTAGAAATAATGAATATAATTTAAATAGAAATAAAGTACATCTCTGACCTGTGTGCCTGCTGTGCAGGTACTAACTATTGACGGGCAACTCCATGCTCTCCCTTCTTATGGCTCATTCTCTTTAAACTAGACTTAGACTGTATAGCCTTTCAAACAGAGGACACCTTCAAACACAGATTTATCCTCTGATAACTCTTCAAATAGAGGACTGTCGTCTATAAAGTAGGACACATGGCCTCCCTGTTAGAGTCCTGGAGTGGGGTGTTTGGATCAACAAGCGCACTGTTTGTGTGTCAACAAGGAAAGAGGCTTTGTTTGACATTCAGAAGAAGAAGAAAGAATGTTTAACATCTTCATAGCAGATTGACTTGGTAGCAGATTGTTCCAACCTGGTGTGCTATTACAACTGTGACAGGAACACACTACAAATCTGCGTTTTAAAACACCCACCATTAACTTTTATCTGCCTTATCGCTCTGACATTCTGAAAGGTTGTGTCATTAAAGCAACAACAGCCCAGAACATGTTGCAGTAGCTTTTGAACTTTAGCTGAAACTCAACCACTCTATACTGTTAAATGGATTTTTGGCATCCTTGGGCACTTACTTCCTTAAATGGCTGGGGGGGGGGATGATACTTGCTATCTCCATCTTCTGATAATGTTTATCTTGGTTCTCAATCCAAGTGCCGCACATGTCAGGAGGAGCCAACAAGCTGCCTGCATGTTAGCCCCTGTTGATAAATCATCTCATCACAAGGCCTTTTCAAGTTTGTATCCATGTAATGTTATGAGGGAGAGGTGGGGCCGGATGGGGGAGGAAACAACTGCTTCTCTCTTCAAAATCTCTGTCTTTGCCTCAATCTTCTGAGCATCAGGTAAACAATATCTCCTCCCAAGGGACCTGTATCCTTTCAAGCCGCAGGACAATTAAAATGTTTCAAAGGAAAGCCTGCAGCATTGTTACAAGGCAATCTAATCAAGCGTTAACACTTCAGTTTTTCTTGTGCTGAGGTGATTTCATTGATATGAGTGGCAGCAGGCCAAATGGATACCACATTACAATGGCGATGGGGGCTGGGAGGAAGCACAATGCTGACTTGTAAGCGATCAGAGCCAAAGTCATGCCTGATAATTGATTATGTACTGCTTAATGCTGTGGATGGAGCGAGGTGGCAACTGTCTCAGTTCTGGCGCACCACGTGAGCTCCTGCAGTAATAAGCGACAGTGGTGTGAAACGGTCATGTTGTCCCATTCTTTGTATTACCTCATAGAATTTTTAATTTAAACTATGAAATGGGTACCTATATTTAAGCCTTTGTTTATCATTCCCGACATCTTTCGCAAAACAGCCAATGAAGATGCTGACGCTTGGTTGTCATAGAGATTGAATGGTGCTGTTGTTCTTAAATGACATAAGAAATACTTTGGGCAGCGTTTTCAGGGTTTGCTATCTCCACTAGATGTTTGACCCTGCAGGTCAATTTGAATCCATTTATGTCAATTTGTAGTCCACCCTCTCAGGAATTCATGATAGATAGCACTAGGTTTAAAAAGCAAATTATTTAAATTAAACACATCCAGTTAAACCCAAATTAAAACTGCTGAAGCTGCAGATTTTAAAAGCCCACCCTTTGTGCTGTGGATTGGATGAATCTAATCGTACTTTCTGGATGATTGCTTTCACCCCAGGATTACCTCCAGGTTTGAAGCTGAGGCTTGTGACATTTCTAAAAAGCTAATTTGGACACATTCCAAATATTTGTTTTGTGGTCGCAACTTTGTTCCGCTCAACTGAAGCAGGACGAAATTCGTTTGTTGACATATGCTGTGTTGAGGGTGCCCTCTTAATGTTTACTGTCTATATCTCACATTCGGAGATCTAAAGCACAAAGCAGGGACTGGGCAGAAATTCATTTGGTTCATATTTTAATGTGAACTTACCTGATTTCACACTTTCAAACTACTGTGTGGACCAAAACTCAATTATCCTTCAAAATCTGCACTTCTTCAAATTTTGCAATGGAGTTCTCCAGTCCCCCCCCAAAAAAGTGTACAAAAATGTGTGTATCTTAGTGGAAAAGATATTGCGGAGGGAGAAGGCAGGCAGGAATAAAGACACGGACACCAAAGCCCAGGTAGAACTAGAGCCTCTTAATTTAATTCACCCCACCCCAGGATCTGCAAGTGTAAGGTGAGGGAATATAACAATATTTCCTGCAGGCAACTAGCCTGCTTTCTGGGCCAGCCACTCTGCCCAAGTAAGGAGGCAGCAGGCTGAATTCCCATTCCCTTTGCTTAGGCTACACATGAGTGTAAGGGGGGACTCCCTGTGTCACCCCCACCTGGTGCCGCACAACTCTGAGTAGGTGAGAAAGGTTGGTCCCAAAGGCAAACCAGATCTTAGGCTTGTGGGCTGCACAGCCCCTGAGTACTGGGCCTCTGGACTTGCCTATGCCTATACCATAAATTATGGAATGATCTCCGCATTGAGGCCTGCCTGGCACCAGCACTGTCATCTTTTTGGCACCAGCTTAAGACTGTCCTCTACTCCCCGGCATTTAATGGCACAACATGATGGGACATGTTAGCTGTGTTACCAGGTCTAGCTTTTATTGAGATTGTTTTGGCTATTTATTCTGTTACTGTTTTAAATTTTGTATATTGACATTTTATGCTGTGTTTTATGGTATCTATATTTTAAGCTGTATTTTTGTTCTATCTGTATTTTATGCTATATTTTATTGTATCTGTGTTTTGTGAATTGCTGTGAACTGCCTCCACTTAAAAAAAACCTCTCTCCTCCCCACAAACTCTCCAAAATCTAATTCTGAATTTGGGACCTGGGATTAAGTTGGGAAGGGATGGGGAAATAGGGAAAGAATGGGAAATTTGATGAAATGTCATTCTGTACTTCTGGTCATCTGGGTGGAGTTGGCTATCAATTTAAAGAACAAAATGATGCTAAAAGGAGCTCCACTATCTGCATTTAGAGGAAATATCCTTGTTCCTGATTATTTTGACTTCCCTCTTTTTGCATTTGTAACCGAGAACATGATTGGTTAGCACAGGTCAGGTGGATACAGATTAGCACAAGGCCACACATTCTAACATGGTTAAAACTGACTTGGGCATGTGGCACAGTCCTCTTTCTTTGTGGCACAGGAATGTGCACCCACAGTTTAAAAGCTTCCATGTGCAAAGCTATTACATCATGTCAAAGGCTCTGAGCATAAGCATTCTGGCTGTTGTGAACCCTTTGCAGATGCAGAGTGATTTGGATGGGGCAGTTATTTCCCACGGCCATATTTGAGCTGGTACAGACTACCATGTTCCATGAATTTGAATTTCCTCTGTATTGGGGAAACACACATACACACACATTTTGTAATAAGTCAATGGTGACATGAGCTTCCTAATCCATATACCTGACTTAAGCTGCCCCAACACTTTATCCGAGCACAATTTTGCATGCATGTGGAGTTCCTTCTCAGGACATATTTCTGAGAAGCTTCAAGAGAAGCAATACTACTACTACTATTACTTACTACTACCACTATTACTATTACTTACTAATACTAATACCACCACCAATAAAGCATTTCATTAAGACCAGTGACATTTCTGGTGGGGGGGTGAGGGGGGTTTTTGCACATCCCTTGGTTGCCATCGTATTTTTGCCCAAGCAAAATTCAAAGTGAATTTGGAACTCTTCCTTGGGAGAAACATCAAGGAATTTTAAGGGAACCAAATATATTTATAAAATTCTTCAGAGGTTTCTCAGGAGAGTTCCACACATCCCTGCCTGTGATGAAACCACTTGCACTGCCATTCAGATATTGCAAAAGACATGCTTTTTATTCTGTGTCAGAAAAAAAGTAGCACATGAAGGGGGTCTTGAGGAAAAGTGCTCCGGGATCTATAAAATGAATATTTCACACAAGTTGCTCAGCTATTTTCTTAAAAGAAAACTAATTTATGAGTCACCTTGCTGGGGTGAACTTCTGAACATTGTTTTTTTTTTAATGTCTTTCAAGAAAAGTTGATTTGCTAAGGCAAATGTGAGGTTTTGAAAAAGCTATGTAAAGTAGGACTTAAACTAATATAGAATGCTCTCTTTCTAACCCCTAAGGTCTAGTTCATTTCTTGTGAAAGAATTTATATTAAGAAATGGTTCTGAAGGACATGTTGACAGAAGATAATATAATTTATGCTTCAAAATCATCGTGATTTGCAAACTTTGGACTAATGTCATTGCTTGTCAAACCATTAAGCCAGGCAGAGCAAACCATCCATTATTTCTCTTTCTTTCACAATACCAGGATCGGCTCCCAAGCCCTTCTCAAAGCAAAACCTCAGAAGTAGGACTAGCCCTGCTAGTAGCAGGATGAGGTTGGCTGCCTCAAGTGGCAGATTTTGGGCTACCATTAAAGGGCACTAAATTGTCATTTATTTATGATTTTAAATATATACTGCAATCCAGGGGGCTTATTTAGACACTCAGGAAATAAAATGTCTTGGGCCATCTCTGTTTAGAACACTGTTCTCCAACCTTGGGTCCCCAGATGTTTTTGGCCTACAACTCCCAGCATGGCCCTCTGAAGTGACCAGAACCAAGCTGGACCCTCCATCAGATTTTGTTTTCAATTCTGCCCAAGGGGGGGGGGGAGTTACAGTTATTTCCTAACCTTGGCTCAGGTTCAGTACCAAGCCAAACTGAGCAGATTCTGAATCTGTCCAAACAGAAGCAGGCTATTTTCTGAAGCACCAAATCAGGACACAAATTCAAAGTATGGGATCAGTGTACACAACTCTCCTAACTAAAGTAGCATATTTATTTACTCTGGTCAGGACTTGAGCTACTTTAGACAGACCCAAGGCATGCCTACTGGGATTTTTAACTTTTTTCTTTGAACAGCAGACACCCCCTCCACAAACTATGTTGATGTTCAAATGTCCTGTCAGTTCCAAAAGCAGTTGGCCACGTCGCATGGGGAAGAGGTGGGTGTTGAAGTAACATGAGGCATACACCCACCTTGTGTGCCCAGAACCAGTTGTGTGATTCTTTGGATCCTGTCCTTTCTTTCTTTCTTTCTTTCTTTTCCTCCAGTCTGTATCCCCCCCATTTTTCCCAGCCTCATAGCAACTTACTAACCAATAGCATTACCATTCTAAAGCAGTAACAGAAATCTAAAACTGGCAATAATATGTTTATTTATTTATTTGTAGAGAATAGTTTAACCACTTTTCTGTTAGAAAGTGCTGTGAGTGATCTACAAAGTATATGCTATGATTCCATTGACATCAGTCAGCTAGCTTTCAATACCTTCGGGGTCCATGCTCCCCTCAGTCATTGGGTCTTTTGAGATACCTTCCAAGTAAAGGAATGTCTTACTTGGAGTGGTTAACTATCCCCAAATATAGGAGGGCCTTTTTGTTAGCAAGGTTCAATGCCCTCCCCTCAAGCTTACTGGAGGGTAGATATGGAAAAACTCCTAGGAACACCAGATGCTGCCTGTGCAACAACATGGAGATATTTATTTATTTATTTATTAGATTTATACCCTGCCTTTTTTCCTGCAAGGAACCCAAGGTGGCTTACATAATCCTCCTCCTCCTCTCCACTTTATCCTCACAACAACCCTGTGAGGTAGGTTAGGCTGAGAGTCAGTGACTGGCCCAAAGTCACCCAGTGAGTTTCATGGCAGAGTGGGGACTAGAACCCGGATCTCCTGAGTCCCAGTCCAACACTCTCACCACTACGCCACACTGGCTCTCTAGATAGAGTCCATTTTACATGTATTATTTCATTGCAGCTTCTACCAAGGAATGAGAAAAGCTTTGATACTTCCTATAACGCAGAAGTTCCCTGATCACTCAATGGAGTCTCTTATGACTATATTACTTCTTGGCACAAACCAACAAATTACAAAGCAAGTAGCAAAATATTTGAACCTGGCCATCACTACTAGACCCCATATGTTTGTGTGCTAGGCTATCGATTTGTCAATTTCATTATTAATGTGTGCTATTTGTATATAGATAGATAGATAGATAGATAGATAGATAGATAAGTCTTTTATCCTTTTATTGTATTACACAGCTGTTGATTAGCTGGGTTTTTTATTGTGTTATAAATGGTCTGTTGACTGTTAATAAAAAGATTGGATACCTTTTTAAAGAAATATATCTAGAAGCAGGAATTTCTCTCCGCCCCCACCCGACTCTCTCTCTCTCTCTCTCTCTCTCTCTCTGTTTCTTCTGCAGTTGATGAATGATTAGAAGCTTCACAGCAGCTATGTGATCCCCACCTTTTACCACCTCCCAAGAAAAAAAAAAGTGAAATCATCATTAGTAACCAAGGTTACTTTCTTTAATTTCCATTGGTACAAATACTAGCTAACTAGGGGCAATGCTATTGTGACTACAATTCTATACATTAGAGGTGAGCAACCTGCAGCCCTAGGGTCACATGCAGCCCTCAGCCTAATTTCAAAAGCCCTCCGCAAACAATCAGTTCTGACCTCTGGCAATACTAATCAGTCCCTCCTCTGGCAGCCTTCTGTGTGGGAAGAAAGAGGAAGGGGGGAATTAAAGAAGCTGCAGCCCATGCAAAATGCAGCAGCCAGATTGATAACAAGGGCCAGAAGGTCTGAACATATAACACTGGCTGCCTGTATGTTTCCGAGCCCAATTCAAGGTGCTGGTTTTGACCTATAAAACCTTAAATGGCTCGGGACTGCAATATTTGACAGAGCACCTCTCCCAACATGAACCTACCCATACACTATGGTTATCATCTAGGGCTCTCCTCAAGGTGCTTCCTCTGAGGGAGGCTCAGAAGGTGGCAATAAGGGATAGGGCCTTCTCAGTGGTGGCCCCGCAATTATGGAATGATCTCCCCAATGAGGCTCACCTGGTACCAACATTGTTATCTTTTCAGTGCTGGGTTAAGACCTTCTTTTTTCAGGCATTTGGCAGCATAGGGTACGGTTTGAATCAGGTCTTGAATTTTTCTTACTGTTGATTGTTTAAAATTGTTTTTAGATATATTTGTGTCTCTCTGTGTGCTGTCTGTTTATATGTTTGTATGTATATGGTTTTTATAATGTATTTTTAAAGGTTTTAATCTTTGTAAACTGCCCAGAGAGCTTCGGCTATTGGGAGGTATAGAAATGTAATAAATGAAATGAAATCTGGAGGTAGTCAGGGAGAGAGAGAGAGAGAGAGAGGGAGGGAGGGAGGGAGGGAGGGAGGGAGGGAGGGAGAGAGAGCGAACACGAACAGGGGTGGCAGAAAGAGAGAGACACAAGGTGGCCCTGCCCTCTTTTGGCTCTGGCAGCTCCCACTACTCACTTTGACCATGACCACTGTTGGCATGCAGTCCCCAACAGATTACCCCCAAAGGAATGTGGCCCTTGACTGAAAAAAATGTTCTCCACTCAAGCTATATTTTCTTACTTGGGAATAAGCCCCACTGAACTCAGTGAGGCTTAGATTCTGAGTGGATATGTTTTTATAGGGATGGGCAAATGCGCCATGTTCGAGATTGCCAGGATTCTTGGAGCATCATCTTACCGCTCGTCTCGTGCCTCATTCCCATTCACATTTGCGATTGCTGCTCGGTCTGAGCGAATGGGAAACCTGTGCAAATCAAGCAGCAATCAAACAGAAGATTTGCACAAGTTTCCCCAAATTTGCACAAAATTTCTTATTTTGCACAACTTTCCTCCAAAGACTAAAGTTGGGCTGATTCAGTCTACAGATGAAATATGGACAAATTAGGAGATTTGGGCAGATCAAACTGGGAATCTGGAATGAGCTGAACACGAGCACATCTTCGACAATTTGCGAATATTTTCGGCAGACACATGCTTGCCCTTATGTTCAGAGCTTCGAACGGGGCATGATCGCATATTTTACGAGAAAGAAGGAACTTCTCATATATCCCTAGTATAGTTTTGCACTGTATAAGTATTGGATTTTATTTGGGCTATGATTTTGACTTTGAGTAAGACCTAAATTGGCATCCTGAACCAAACAGATTCAGACAGGCATCCCTGTTTTCAAAACAGGTATTAGAGATGAGTCCCCAGTTCACACATTTAGCCAAGGGTGGTGGAGGAGAAGCAGCATAAATCTCTCATTTCACCGCCTCCCAATGTATATATCATAGCAATGGGCACAGCAGCCATGATATCAAGAGAGTACAAGGAAATGGAAATGGAAATGGGCACTAAGGAGGTAGGATTGGATCCAGACATAACAACACTTGGAGCAGACCCATTGAAATCGATGGAACAAATGGGATTAACTTAAGTCCCATTGATTTCAATGGGTCTACATTAAGTATGACTAAGTCTGGATCAAACCCATGGTCAGGAGCAACTCATCCTCTCCCACACACAAACATATTTTTTTTTATAAAGCCTCCCCCTAGTATGCACATTTCAGGTTTCCATAGCAATTTTATAGCATTTAAGTCTAGGATGGCACCTAATCACTGAAGTATAGTTAATGGGGTTTTATATGTATGAAAAGAAATAAAAACAAGGTTTAAAGAGAGTATTTCCAAAGATATGCTTTTTCTTCACTGTTTTCCCCCCTAAAAAGGATTGATAAAACGACATAAGAGTCTCACCTCAGAGTTTTATATATATATATATATATATATATATATATATATGTGTCTGCAAAACTGAAAGACAGGGTGGTTTGTGCATTTTCCTTTCCATTCCTTTTTTTTTCTTTTTCCCCAGGCAAAAGTGACATTTTATGTGTGAAGGCAATCTCTTTTGCAGCAAAATTGTGACATTTCACTGAAATGCAGGGGGCAAACAAAGCCACACAGAAAAGTGCTATTATTTGTAACTTTTCTAGTATTTTCTGTAATGGAAAAGATCATCCCAGTTCTAACTGAAGCCAGGCATTGGTCTATCAGTTGGAAGTACTACATAGACAAACAGACAATCCCAGATCCATCCTGATAATTAGGAAATGTCAAAGAAAGCACTGAGACTTTACAAAACAGTTTTCAAATATACGATCTTAAATATTAGGTTTCTTCATCTTAAACGTTAGGTTTCTTAACACACACACACCCTGATTTGATAGTGCTTAGGACCATTAACTCCTAATGGATAAATATTTATCAGGAAGTCTGAAAAGTATATATGTAGGCATCCAGACATGACAATTTTGGTCATCATCTTAAGGACAGGGGTGTAAAATATCTACAGTTGTGGAAGGGGTGCATTTGGGTGGGTGTCATTAGATTTTTCTGCATTTTACTAATGTACATGCAGTTATTTAAAGCTGAATGTGGGGCAGACTCCATTCAAAAGGTGCTGTGTTGAGGTGTTAGGATGGTTAGGTGCTGTCTGTGGTGTTCAAACTGCTTTGGCACATTCACACATGCAGGTGTGGCAGTCACCAAGGGATAAATGTACCCATGCCAACTAGTTTGTATAGTCTGCATGTATGCATCCCTACCCCAGTCACCCATATTTAATAAATTGAACTAACCTATGTTGGCGGGAGGATATCAGAATTAAGCATGAGGACTAAATCACATATTCATACATTGATAATGATATTAAACAAGTAACTCCTCTATTTGTTCCCATCCACTGTGGCTAATTTGTGGTATTTAGAAGTATGGAAAAGTCATATGAAAGTTGAACCAAATATATTCAAGCACGTTTTATATCTGTTTACCTGATTTGAATTCCCTACATCTTTTGTATCCTTTTTGATATTGTGTGCCTCAATCTTCTTTCCCCCCTCCTTTTCTCTTCAGCAGCATTTATTTGAGAAATTAGTAAACAAAACAAGGGAGAAAGTGGAACTTAAGAGAATAATCGGAAAAGGGAAGGAATCATATGAAAGTACAATCCTGATTGAGTGGTATTGTCAGGTGGAGTGGAGCTGGAGCACTCCACAGGGATATCACTGAAAAAGAATCTCCCATGGTGATGGATCTCTTCCTTTCTCTAAAATTTGGAAATGTGTATGTAGAACTTCAGAGAACCCCTGTATTCTAAAACAGACCAACAGCACTATTTAAAATATCTGAATATCTTGATCTCTCTTGAGAACAAATATCCATCATTTTAGATCCATCCACTTTCCCAGTTTAATCCCTGTTTGACAATAGCTAACCAACCTGAATTGGCTAGCCCTTTTGTCATGGAAATTCAACTCCGTAAGGAAAGTGGAACCACCTTTCTAAGCAATTTCTGATTGGCTACATTGGACAATTACATCAGAGGTCAAGCTTACTTTGCCATTGGTTCAAACTACACTAATCTCAGCAGGAGGGTTGGCTTCCATTGGTCTCAATTTCCCATAAATATCTGGAGCATAGCTCCAGTGCTTGTTCTCCTTCGGGAACCACATGCTCTGAACCTGACAACTCTGCTCAAGCAGGAAGATATGTTTTGAGTAGGGACAGAAGAACCAGGGATACTCGAGCTCACCAAGCTTCTCTGAAATCCACTTCCAAGTTCAGTTTGCCTCACTCCTGTTTTCATTTGCAACCTGTTTTTATTTTCATTTGAATGGGAAAAGTGCACATTTCCATGCATATTTTTCAAAAGTGCACACTTCCCCCATTGACTAAAGTGAGAAAACTTTCCCCAAAAAATGTATTCCTGTTCTGTTCACATTCATGTTCAGGGTTTTGAACAGGGCAAGTTCTGATGATTCACACAACCTGAAACAAAATCCTTGTGTATCCCTAGTTTTGAGCTATCCTAGCATTAGGTTTGTGTTTTACCATTCCTATTAACTGAATCAAGTATTGTCCTGTTCTCATTTTGGAAGCAGAATAACTGGATTCTGCTGTTGACACTTGCTGGAGCTCTCAATTTCTGCATCTTAGCAGAACAAACAAGATCCCAACTTGCCAACTACATCCATTGATGAACCATACATAAGTAGATCAAGCCTGAGTAGATCTGAGTAGATCAAGCCTGCTAAATTCCTGATGAGTTGGTATAGGGTGTTCTGAGCAAGAACAGCCTTGCCATGTTGAAGGTATCCAAAGGAGAATGTGCTCATCACCCCATGTTCCTTGTGGACCATGCTTCTTAAAATGACAGGAAGCATAGAGGTGGTCCTAAGTATGAAAAGTACAAAGTTTCAGAAGGATAGGTGCAGCAGTCCCATCCTTGTGCTGTAAAGTACAGTGATTGGACAGCCCCTGATAAAACATGCCCTACAATTAGAAGGTGGTTTTGCCAGTCACTGAAGCTCAGTTGTTCACTCCCTCTTCCCCCATCAGCATTTATGGAAAGAAACTCAAAGATCCTATTTTTGGAAACACTCTGCCTGCCATTCCAAAGCCAAATGGCAAACAAATTCTTGTACAGGGTCCAGCTTCAGTTTGGGCCACTTTGGAGTGAAGCCGTCTTTGCCTCGTGATGCAACAGAAATGGACCAAAGGGGTCTGGTTTGGCATGTGCTTCAGACTTTGGCCAAATGTGCTGCAAATCCCTGGCATGTCCGTACTTATTTGAGCATTTCTAATCTGCTACATGGATGGGAGCCGTCACGTTGTGAGTCTCCCTGTTCACCTCAGTCCTGCCACCACCACTTCCTCCTTCCCCTGCCTGAAGGACCTAGTTACCAGGGATGACGGAGAAACCTGCAATGGATTCAAATGAGTTCAGATTTCTTTGAATCCCACCTGTGGATTCCACAGAAGACAAGTTTTTTCCAAGTTGTGTGGATTCCGTGGATTTGCGTACCATTTCTTTAAAAAAAGCTTTTGGGGTGGATTTGTGCAAATTCGCCCTTCCGTGAATATGCATCAGTGCTCATGCACTCTTGCACAAGTGGAACGAAATTCTCATACATCCAGTTCCGTCAATGAGTGGGTGATGGAACGAAAGACACCTGACAATCCACGAAACACAGACAGAATGGATTTAACAAAATCCATGCATCCCTACTAGTTACTTACTTTGTGGCAGGAGAAGGTGACAAACATCAGTGGCAATGGATGCTCTGAAAGCCCTACAGTCCTGCATCATTAACAAATGGTTGAAAGTAAATCAAACGGAGAACATTCAAGCAGGATGAATAATACATGCAGGGCCGGCGCTACCACTAGGCCAACTAGGCAGCTGCCTAGGGCGCGTGGCTGAAGGGGGCGCACTCTGCTCCTGCCGGCCGACTCTTCCTCACTGCCACCAGGACTGCTGGGCGACGCACTGCCCGCCTGCCGCTCGCAGAGCCCGGATCTGTCAGCGAGGCTGCTGGGCGGGACAGCTGTGGAGGCGCCACCAGTCACACCAGGTCAGCGCGGGGGGATTGCGGGCAGGCTCGGTGTCGCGCTCAGCTTTCCTCGGCAGGGGGGCGCACCTCCGCCCGCCATCATGAGCCAGGGCGCCTCCGCCTGCTTCTCCTCCGGCTCGCCGCCCCGCCTGCTCTCCCGCCTGCTCTCCCAGCGCTCGCCATCTAAGCCTCTGTCCCCTGGCAGGCGCAGGCCGTGCAGCCGACAGCGGGGCAGGGAGGAAGGCGGAGGCTCTGTCCCTTCCTCCCCGGCGCCTCCCACGGGGATGCCCAAGCGGGGTCCTCGGCGGGTGCAGGGCAGGTGGCGAGGCCGGGCCGGAGCCCAGCTAGAGGAGGAGGGGAGGGGGAAGCCGCCGCCGCCTTGGGACCCTTCCTCCAGAGCGCACGCCGCGGCTGCCCGGCCCATGGCTCCGTGAGTAGTGTTCGCACTCTGCCTCGGAGGGTCTCGTCTCTCACGGCCGTCCGATGCTCATGCTGAGGGCGCCCGACCCCGGCACCAGAGCACTCACAGCCCAGCCCGAGGGCGTGGACCCCGCGGGCTGCGGCATGGAGGAGGAGGCGGCATCGCATGGCCCAGCACCCGGCTGGGCATCCTGGATGGGCCCCGCTGAGCGTGCTGCTGCTGGCTGAGATGCTGCTGCTGCCGCTGCTCCAGGCCCGCGGGGGGCGCTGGGCGAGCAGGCGTTTTAGGCTGCTTTGCTCCGGAGCCTGCCCGCCCCCGCCCGAGGGGGGGCGCTAAATACCTGACTTGGCCTAGGGCGCCAAACTGCCTTGCACCGGTCCTGAATACATGGATATAAATTTGAGCCAGGGAGGGACGAAGTAGGAAAACAGCAGGATTTTGATCCTGTAGAAATACATCTAGTAAGGAATGATTCTGCCAGAGGACAGAGCAGTCTGTTCCAAGGAGCACAATAGCTCTCCATCTCTTAGCATTGATCGGTCTGTGTACCTTAAATGTAATTTACAGACTTTTTGTACAGTGAAACATGTATCCATTTTTTTATATGACACGGTGCACAATGATGTGGAAAACAGCTGACAAGTTCAAGCTCTTCACGTATGTTTAAGGGATGTCACTCCCATAGATCAAGTGGCACTTCTTCAGTTCTTATGACCCAATCCAATTATTTGTAGTGACTCTGGGAGATGCTTTGCCAGCACTTCTAGGCCTGGAGGGGAGAAGAGGTCACAAGTGATTGCCTGTCTGTGGAAATACTTGCCTCTAGAGCAGCCTTCCCTAATGTGGTGCCCTCCTGTTGCTTTGGGCTGCAACTCCCAGCATTCTTGGCCATGCTGGCTATGACTGCTGGGAACTGATGTCCAAGACATCTGGAAGGAACAGGGTTGGAAAGGCTGCTCTAGAGAGTGAGAGTGCATTGGAATGTACTACAGCAGTAGTAATGTCCAGACAATGCAGAGATACTTGTACCAGAGGAAAGCCTTCCATTTGGGGGTGAGGGGCAAATCACAAACAACATTTTATTTAGAAAATGATTGAAGCAACATATGAAGATCACTAAAATACAGGGCCTTGCCTGCAGGCCTACCATGAAAAATCTACATGGTGTTACACATATCCAAGTACCAAGTCAAAAGTGAATACCAAGTCCAATGTAAACAATGTACCAGTGGAGGCTGGTGGCTCCAATGTCAGTGGGGCAGTGTATCCACTCCAGGTTTCAGGATGAACTTTTAAGGCGCTATCCATGGTTATGAACCCTATGCCCCAAATAGGGTCAGCACCATGAGTAGCACCTTTAAAGTTCAGACTGAAACCCAGAGCAGATACACTGCCCCACTGACATTAGAGCCACCAGCCTCCAGTGTAGTGCACACATTAAGAATGAGTCATACAGCGCTTTGAAGCAACTGGAAGTGGTGGCTGGGAAATGTCTGGGCTGCCACTCCCATGTCTTTTTCGAAAGAGGTACGTGCCTAGTTCTATAGTTCTACACAGACCTGCCCTTCATGCTTGACAAGTTTTGTGCATTGTTGGTGCTCAGATATGCATACCCACATACACAAAATAAAGGGCTAATCAGCCTGGAGAAGCTTGTGACCCACTAAGATGAACTCAGACTACAAGCCATGCATTCTGGCCTGCTGGTGCTTGACAGCATTATCACTGGGGTGGCCACATGTGAACAGCCAAAAAAGAGGAAATGCATCACCCCACCCAGAAGGGACACAAAAGAGGACACAAATGTGCATGGAATTTGCACATGCTGATTTATATGTACAGATGGAAATTTAGAAACAATTTCTATGATTTAAATAGAAATACAGTACATCTCCCAATAGTATTGGAAGACTGCAGCCAGGTGACCTGTGTGTCTTGCTCAGTCTACTGCCCAAGTGCTGTTGATGGACAACTTCAAGGCTTGGCTCTTCCTTCTGAGGGTTCTTTATCTCTAAAGCGGACTTGGACTGGAAGCTGTTCAAGCAGAGGACACCTTCAAAAGAGAGGACAGTCCTCTGGCGGCCATTCAAATAGAGGGCTGTCCTCTGTAAAAGAGGATATGTGGCCAGCACCAGCACCACCTGCTTATTTTTTTTTTTTTTTAGTTAAAGGGTTAGCAGAAAAAAAAGGAAGCTTATCAAGTGCCTAGTGGGCCATCGTATATGGGTGGTGGGTTTCATTTGGTTTGGTGGGTCACACGTTATTCAGACCTAGTCTCTCTTTTTTCTATTCCCAAACAGGCCCAAACATGCGGTACCCATTGGATGCTGGGAAAGAAGGTGTGTGGGGATGGAAAGCTATCTCAGTAGGTTTGCAAGTATTTAGGAATATGGACTAAACTACTGTAAATACTAAAATATATAACCCGTGCTTGTGTGTGTGGGGGGGGTCCACTGTATGGCTATTGAGTACTTGTTGAGCTAAAGAAAGCCAGTGTGATATGTCCTGACTATTGAATCTTGGCTACTGAATGCAGCCTCCGCCCAGAAGGGCTCTTAACACAGGGCTGCAGCAGGGATTTTTCTATGGCCTATGCGAGAGTTGCAGAACCTCTTTCAGCCTGAGGGCTGGATTCCATTTTGGTGAAGCTCCCATGGGCCTCTTTCCAGTGCCGAGTGGGGCCAAAGACAAAAAGGGTGAGGTAGTAATATATTTTAGCTTAAAGCTCCTCCTGCCAAGAACTAAGCCTCAGGAAATGCATTTCAACCTTTTAGAATGGGGGGGGGGACTGTACAAATGTCAGAAAAACACCAGATTAAGAGTGGCTTGATCATGGACTCAGTTACCTGGAGGGGTGGACAGCCATCTTTGGTGGATGCTCTAGATTACGTGGATCAAGCAGGGCAGGGGGTCTGGCTACATTGCCTGCAAGATCCCCGCCAACTTTATGATTTTCTGCACCAAACTAGGTAATTTCTTGATACATGGCTTGTAGCAACATATCTTCCCTGCTTCATTAGATACAGACTGTGTGTGTGTGTGTGTGTGTGTGTGTGTGAGATCTTACTTCGTATGTAACATTGAGGGAGCAAAGGCTATCTCTTCCCTCCACATGCACTGGGGAGGGAAAAGATAAGCTTCTACACCCTGCATGCTGCATTCCAACAAAGACCCGCCCATGCCTGTAATTAATTAAGGGGGTGGGAGATGCGTAGCTCCACGCTATGTATCAAGAGAATGCCTGGTTTGGCCCTGTGATTCTACACCCTTGAGCATTTATATCCTCACAGCCCCTCACCCCACCCTACCTCCAGGGTTATTGTGAGGATAATCCCCACATATGCCACTCGGATGGGATATGCATAATAATACAATCAATAAAGTTGTTTGTGACTATGGGATTTGGGCCAGCGTGGGAAGATGGATTTTGAGGAACTTTTAAACGAGTCCTGAAAGGTCATTTTGAGGAACTTTTAAACGAGTCCTGAAAGGTCATTAAGGGTACTCATTTATCGGGAAGAGGAGAAGAGCATTCAAAAGCAGACAGGCCAAATACTGCCACTACTGAATAATATTTCCTCCCCCCCCCCCCCACTATCTGGGCCTTTTAGTCCATCTGAGCAACTCCTGACCTGCTTCAGGAGAAAATTGAGGTTAAAGGCCTGCCTCCTTCGCTGTAGGCCCTGCCAAGTTAAAACAAACCTCATCTC
This sequence comes from Shinisaurus crocodilurus, assembly GCA_021292165.1. Lineage (NCBI taxonomy): Eukaryota > Metazoa > Chordata > Lepidosauria > Squamata > Shinisauridae > Shinisaurus > Shinisaurus crocodilurus. The sequence goes on along the minus strand of CM037880.1, from coordinate 124,328,317 downwards.
CCTGGAGTTCTTTTTATGTAAACTCCCCCCCCCACCGTGCTTTAAACACGTCAATTTGAAGCATGGTTCCAGGCACTAGATCATCCCTTGGTGAGCAGGGAGGCAGAGGAGCATCTGTTATTAAAGTCTGGTGTTCTGATAAGTAAAACACATGGCTTAGAAAAGAAGGCTTGGGTCATTTGTATCTTATCTGCCTCCTTCTAGTTTCAATGAAAGTCCAAAATGTCTCAGAGAAATACTTTGTTGAACATCTGACTTACTGGAACTCGAGTGTGGGGGGAGGACAAATCTGACAAAATATGAGATATAGCGGAGGGTAAACTCTCTCACTATGGGGCTAAAAGTATGAGTAAGCTTGAGAAACCTGATTCCCAGGCTCTTCTGTATTTTCAGGGATTTTGAAGCGTTCCCTTCTGAAAGGCTGACAGGATTGCTATCTAAACATAGCAGCAAAACTTTGCTGCATGCTACTACTTTAATTTGCAGCCTTATATAAATGCTTGTCTCTGCCCTTCCTAGGGTCCCTACACAGTGCTGGCTCCTTCACAACTCAGGGAGTGTCTCCTCCCAGGACAAGCCCAATACATTTTTAATAGTGAAGCCATATTGCCAATGGCAGGCCAAATATGAGAGGAGAGCGGCTTGCCTGAGGATGATTTGTGAGTTCAAAGCTCAGGTGAAATTTCCCTGAGAAATGCCTGCCTCCCAGCTCACACCTTCACATCCCGTAGGGATGTGCAAATCTGCAAAACTTTGAGCTCGCCAAAGTTCTCTGAGTTCTGTCTCAAAGCTCATTCTGACTCGAGTCTGTATCAGATTGTCAGCATTGTTTTTCCTTTACACATGAAAATCTGTCCGTATCTTCATGCATATTGATTAAAGCATATTTGTGCACATTTTTCAAAAGTATGCATATTGTCATGAACATTTTTCAAATCTACACATGCTGCCGTATGCTTTTTTTTTGTTTTTTGGTATGTGAATCACATTGCAAGCTCAGAAATGTATGGATTTCGACCACAGATTGCATCCAAGTCTGTGTTCAGTCAGGGAAGTGTGAACTGGGTAAATCCTGGTAAAAAATGAACTGAAACTAACTTTTCATACATTCCCCACTTTACCATCACCCTACACCAGCTCAGGTTGATCTTACTACATGCATTTATTTAATTTATATCCCACCCTTCCTCTAAGGCAGGGCTCTCCAACCTTGGGTCCCCAGATGTTGCTGGCCTACAGCTTCCAGCATACCCAGCCAGCATGGCTAATGGCAAGGGATTCTGGGAGCCATAGTTCAGCAACATCTGGGGACCCAAGGCTGGAGAGCCCTGCTCTAAGGAGTTCAGGGACAGGGTGCATGGTTCTCATCCCCCCCATTTGATTCTCACAACAACCCTGCGAGGTAGACTTGGCTGAAAGAGTGACTGGCCCAAGGCCACCCAGTAAGCTTCACCGCTGAGTGGGGATTTGAACCTAGGAGTCTGCCTGCTCCTGCTTCCAACACACTAACTACATACACCAAGCTGTCATAGATTTCACACACACACCATGAGAGTTCAAGAGGCACTGAACACTTATCTAAAAATGAAATTCAGTATTGCTCACCTTGTAGTATGATGTTAAATAGGACAATTTCAAAATGTTCAGTCAGTGATCTCCCTCCCTCCCGGTTTTATTTTTGCAGGATGATGTTGAAACTGTTTAGGTTAGGAGTTCACAGGCAGACTTAAATTGAGTCCTGTAACAAACCTCTGGAAAGACAAAAAAAAGACTTTCAGGCAAAACACTTGCAACATTTTGGGTGGAAAGTCATTTATTTTTGATGGTTTATTCATTTTTTTGACAGATTTTAGGGCTGCGTTTGGGTGAAAGAATGTGAGGATTACAGCAGATCCCCCGATGCCCACATCACTGAACCAACCGCTCTGAGAGATAAGATTGCACCCATCAGAAGAGCTTCAAACCAAATGGTTACGCGCAACCTATCATTTTTCCTATATTGCAAATGGATGATACAACACTGATAGGGGCGGGGTTCGCTGCCCCTCAGCGGGTAACATCAGAATGAGACAGAATGGGAGACACGGGGGTGCCATGTGCAGTGGAGCCAGGGCTGACAGGGACCCAGCACTGGCACTTTTTGATTAGCAGGGCTTGTACCCTCTGAGCTTAGGTGTAATACTCACAGTAGCAGGAGTGGGGCAGGGGCTGGAATGAATTTTCTCAGAAGCAATATATGGTTGTGAGCTATCCCTGTTTTAATGCAAAGTATTTTGGGGTATCCTGGTCTTGAATGGGCTATAAAGACCCAAGAGCTTTATAAATGACCAGCCACTGGTTGAGATTAAAACTGCTGGAACTGGTTTGTGGATCTGGATCTACACAGCTGCCTGCATTTCCCCACCCCCCCTCCTTGGGGGTGTGGCTCTGGGGACTGTCATGATGAGCACCTGCACTGCAAAACTGACCACTGCACCACCGGCTGCCATCCAAAACAGCAAACAGAAAAGGGTACTGTCAGGCCTCCCCTCCGCCTCCACCTTGTCCAGCCCACCACCTCAGCAAGCGCTTCAAAAATCAACACTCCTTTTGCTCCTCCGCTGCCACCAACCCCTTCAGGGTAACTTATTCAGACCACTCCTTTTAAGTTTTAACAGGAAACAAGTTTATTTAATTACAATTAAGGGTAGGGAAATAGATAATGTTAAGAGATTCTAAATCAGTGTTCTCCAACCTTGGGTCCCCGGATGTTTTTGGCCTACAACTCCCAGCATGCCCCAGCCAGCTATGCTGGGCATGCTGGGAGTTGGAGGCCAAAAACATCTGGGGACCCAAGGTTGGAGAACACTGTTCTAAATGTTGAAAACTCCCTCTCCCTCCCTCCCTCCCTCCCTCCCAGACTGCATTTTCCAATACTCCCAGACAAGACTCCCAACTCCACTCAGACTTCTCAACCCCCTCACAAAACCCCAACTCTCTTCCCCTGAACAGCACCGCTCACTGTTTATATAACACAGGCTTCACCCACCCCCTTCTCACTCTCTCAGCCAATCAGCAGACATCTCAACATTCCACACTCCTCTCACACTCCCCCCTCCCCTCACATACTTACAGCTATAACGCTTTGCCCATGGGCAGGGGCATGGCAGGGATCATACCGATAACAGGAAAGATTCAAGGCCAATAAGGTACAATTTTGATTAAATAGTTTCCCCCCCTCCAAATGCATTTCAGTTGTCAGTATTTGCAACATTGATTTGAGAGCCTCACGGTGCAGTCCTATGCATGTTTAGTCAGACAAATGTCCTACAAATCCCTGCACGGCAGGCTAGGGAATGCTGGAAGTTGAAGGCTTTTTTTCTGTCTAAACATACATAGGATTGAGCCCTATAAACTTGAACATACGCACTTACCTGGTAGTACACACTTACCTGGCAGTCAATCTCATTGAACTCAATAGGATCAACTTCTGAGTAAAGAGGCTTAGGATTGCATTGAAAGTTTGTTGCAAACACTGATTTGCCTTGAAGTTGTTTGTACAGTAATACCTTGGATTGCAAGTAACTTGGTTTGAGAGCGTTTTGCAAGACAAGCAAATTTTTAAATATTTATTTAATATTTTTTGACTTGATATACAAGTGACGACTTGCAATACAAGTAGTACTGTAGTACGACTTAAATTAAAAATCTCTGTACCATTTTTTTGGGGGGGATTTCGTGTTGGTATCAGAGTGTTTTGGATTACAAGCACGTTTCCGGAATGAATTATGCTCTCAATCCAAGGCATGACTGTAATTGTAAATTGTCACTTTCACCTTATTGAATTTTGCTGGTATTTGTATTTATTCTTTTACCAGTTTATCTTAGGTAGATTCAATGTAATTCCAGTCTTAGAGAAACTTATAATATGAGTATATATTTGCTAATTCCTAGTCTCTTAACCCTTTCTTGTTTGTATTTTATTTTAATTGATTTTACTTGAAAAAGGGGCCGTCCCCCTTTTTATGAATTTTCCAAGTTCATTATGGGATTATATTATAACAAGAATACTTGAGCATGAGTTGGCTTTTCTGTTCATTTATGTTGTAGCATTTTTAATTATTTCTTCTTCTTTTTTAACATGTGATGCTTCAAATGTGTATTTACATAATTTTTCTGCAGATTCCTCTGATGAACACAGCTGAAATACACAGGGAATTGCCCAGTAACTAATACTTGCACCTGTTTGGCTTTGCTGTATGCATCTTTGTTGATGGAAACGCACACTTGGAGTGATGGAGTCCCATCTACCACCCCTCCTCAGGTACTCTCTTCTAGTGCCATAACATGTGTGACATGACATGACTTGCTTGCTGCTCTTGCTCCATTTTATTGGCCCCTAGCAGAGAGAGAGGTTCGTGGTATCACATCTAAGCCAAGGCTGAAAGGTGCCCAAAGAGAACTTTCAGCTCAAACCCTGGGGGAGCAAATGGGGTGCTGAAACAGGGGTTTCCTTTTGCCTGGTTTGCTAATGTCCGTGTTTCATAGTGATGGCTGGCGTGCAATTCCCCCCAGAAACCACCTCTGTACACTGCTATATCATGATAGCATTGACATCAGTGGAGCAGTTCTGGCCTAAGATGATTTGCTTTGCTGCAACATACTGGTTTTTGTCTGAAGCTATTGTTGCTCCTCTTAAAATGATATATATATATATATATATATATATATATATATATATATATTTTCTTAAAATTAAAATTAAAAAAAACATAATTGTGCCATCAATGTATTGCTTTATTTGATGTGGGAGAAAGTGAATACTCCCCTTTCTTCTTTAACATTCCCTACAGCCACAGTAGGTGGTTCTAAGATCCCCCCAGTTTTAATCTAAAACAGCATTTATTAGTTAAGCTCTGCTGCTGTGAGGTGGCATAGGAAGCCATCATCCTGCAAGTCTGACCCCCTTTGGTGTGTACACAGTCCTCATTAGTGCCAATTAATGGGCAGTGGAGGGAAAAGAGAGTCCCAGGGTGTTTATAATGTTCATTTCTCATGCCAATGCATTTGAAGAAAGGGTCAAGGTTTACATAAAGGAGATTGCAAACGTTTCTTTTATGCATATATCAACAATGTAAGTTTAAAAAAAAATAAAAATCTAGGTCTGTTGCCATTGTTTAACATTTGATTGTGGCAACTGTGATTCTTGGAGCTTATACTTATTAATAAGTCCCATTGCAATCAGTGCTGTTTGCTCATATACATGGTTAAACGTGGGAAAACATAGAAAGGAATCTGCCAGGCACACAAACTAATATGGTCCATGCCATAATTAATTTATTAGTTTGTGTATTTATGACACGTTTATCCCACCCTTCCTCCAAGGAAGTCAGGACAGTATACTACATAGTTCTCCCCCCTCATTCCATTTGATCCTCACAGCAACCCTGTGAGGTAGGTTAGGCTGAGTGAGATTGACTGGACCAACATCAGGTCTGCCCTGCCATGCATCACGTAGGGATGTGTGAATCAGCCAGACTCGAGCTCACCAAAGTTCTCTGAATTTAATCTCGGAATACATTCCAACTTCAGTTCATATCAAATTCTGACCTTTTCTTTTTTCACAGATGAAAATCTGCGCATATTTCCGTACATATTTTTCCAAACAGACACATCAGTTGTGACTTGTGAGCATCTTTGAAATGTACACATTCTTCTCCCATTGAATAAAGCGTATCCGTGTGCATTTTTCAAAAGTACACATTTTTTCATGCACATTTTTCAACTGTACTGAAATTACACGGCAAGCTCGGAAATGTTCGGACTGTAACCGCAGATTGTGTCCAAGTCCATGTTTGGATTGGAAGGTGCGAACTGGGTAAATCCTGATCAAAAATGAATTGAAATGAATTTCTCATACCTCCCTATCTAAGGATGTGCAATACTGGAAAACTCGTTCCGTTTGAGCTCAACGGACTTTTGACACATTTCTGTCCCAATGGCCAAAAGTGGGCTGGGTCAGGGGTGGGGTTTGGTTTCCATGAAATTGCCCAAAATATTTGTGCAAATTTGCGGCTGAGAACGGCAGATCTCTTGCACAATTTGCACAAACCACGACTTGTGCAAATTATGTAAATTTGTGCAAATTGCATAAAGTTGCGCAAATCAGGGCTGACTCATTAGATTTGAGTTGTTGTTCTTGTTGTAGCATTTAACATGAGGAGTATGGAAGCATCCTCTTCTCGCTGTATCTGCACACATTGCACCTTGGCCACCTGAATTTACTGACAGTTAATTTCAGATTTGTGCAAAATTCGGCCCTCCGCTCTGCAATGTGCGCAAATTTATGCGATTTGTGTAAATTTGCAAAAATTGGCTCATAGAGTGGAGGCCTGAATTTTGCACAAATTTCCCCAGTTGTGTTTAAAAAACAAAACAAAAAAAACAACCCCACTCAAATCGTGGCCCATTTTTAAAATGGAAGTCCATGTGCTGGCTTGATGACTTGCATCAGATCGAGTTGGCACTGGCACAAGATAGCTGGAATGGAATCCATGGGGCTGAGTTGAGAAAATCTGTCAGATTTTTACCCTTCCATCAGATTCCTCCCACATCCCTTGCCCCGACCTTGGAAACTTGCTCCATGATCAGAGCTGGGATTCCAAACTGGGTCACAGCCAGGATCAACCGCAGAGATGGGATTCTGGGGCAGGGAAAGGGTTGGGGAGGGGAGGAGACAGGCTCCAGCAGTGTACAAAGTATCCTGGTGGCACTTTGCACTCCATCCCACCTGTTCTGAGGTCAAATACTTAGACAGCCGATATCAGCCATCTAAGTTTTTTGCATGGCGGGAGGAGCATGGCAGCAACGTGTAATCCTCTGAGTTTGGAGGGTTGCAGGCAGCCTCATTAAGCAAATTATTATGTGGAGAAAATAAGCATTGCTCATTTGTGTGAGCCACACAGTCATTTACAAAATCCACAGGAGATTCCCTCTTCAATTCCATATTTCCCATTGGCTAAATCAACATCTGCCTGGTTCCAAATACGCTTTGATAGATCAATTGTTTGATGTCATCTGGGTCCCAGATTTTGCGGACATACATTTTCACTCACAGTCACACAGCAACAAGGGTTTTGTAAAATCTGCATATATGTTGATGCATAAAATGTTCCTTCCTGCATATGAAGATTTCACCTGATATCACCGTGCAACATGGGACTCATGTGGTTCAAACATGTAAAAAGGTCGTAGCAAAAAAATTGATCTAGGGATTCGGATTGAGTGGAAGCTGCGGAACCACACTAATGTGAATGTTTCTTCTGTCCTTTGTCACAGCGCAATCTGAAAATTAAGACTAACATTTCCACTTTATTCTATTAGTTTGGGAGAAGATGAGGGGAAGAACCGCTCTTCAAGAACAGCATTAAAGTACCTGTCAGTGGTGGAATGTAAGCTAAGGTTTTCATGCCTTACTATTAATTTCTTGGCTTTTATTGGTATATAATATAGCTGCTGGAGCCACTTGAAATGCATTTTTTAAAAAAATAAAAAACACACACATTGCACTTAGAAGGATTCATATTATTGTGTGGAAAAATAGAGACAATAAAACCTTCTCACAGGCACTGCAATCGGCTGTTTAAGTTGAAAATTGCCATCTTTAAAGCTTGTTATTTATTGTATTGCAGCCATTTATAGACAAGCATATGGTTAAGTTATTATTGTCCTATTAAAAGGTAGATGCTTTAACTAACAGTTTAAAGCCTGTTTAGAAAAATATGTGTTTGTGGATTCATGCAGAAGAGGTATAATGATGATTCCTCTCACAAAAATACAGATATATCCATATATATATATGTATATATATATATATATAAACCCTTTAAAGGCTGCAATTCTACACACACCTATTTTGAATTCACAGTTACATTTAATTGAGTAGGACTTACTTATTTCTAGGGAAGCCTGATTATCTACCAGCTTTCATACTTCCTATATGTTCCAACTAGAGATGTTCGAGCATTTTGTTTATGTTTGCAAATCATGCGGACATAAGAAGATAAGAACGTAAAACGAGCCATGCCGGATCAGACCAAGTGTTCATCTAGTCCAGCATTCTTTTCACACAGTGGCCAACCAGCTGCCCATGGGAAACCCACAAGCAGGAAATGAGTGCAATAGCACCCTCCCATCCATGTTCCCCAACAACTGGTGTACATAGGCATACAGCCTCTGATACTGGAGGTAGCATATAGCCAGCAGGACTAGTTGCCATTGATAGCCTTCTCCTCCATGAATTTGTCCAACCCCTTTTAAAGTCACCCAGATCAGTGGCCATCACTACATCCTGTGGAAGTTAATTCCATAGTTTAACTATGCGCTGTGTATCTGTCCCGAATCTCCAATGAATCAGCTTCATGGGATGACCCTGAGTTCTAGTATTATGAGAGAGGGAGAAAAATGTCTCCCTATCCACTTTCTCTACACCATGCATAATTCTGTACACCTCTGACATGTTTCCCCTTACTTGCCTCTTTTCTAAGGTAAACAATGCCAGATGTCCAGTTTACAACTCAGAATGCAAGCAGGAGAGCATGTTCTCTGAAAATGTTAGCAAATTCCCAAACTTGTGTTTGAATTCAGAAAATATGATTTATTTATTTTTTTAAAAGTGCACTTTAAGAAGTGTGCATTTTTAAAAATGCACATTTTCATGCTTTACTGTTATGGGGGGAAGTGCATGTTTTGGTGCACTTTTTAAAAATCTGCATTATTTACAATCGAAATGCACACTTTCCCCATTTGAACAAAATGAAAAAAGAGCATAATCAAACATGGGAAATGAGGTGAGCTTCATTTCAAGGTGCTCTTCAGAGAATCCTCGTGATCGTGAAAATTGCTTGGTCACCCATCCCAATCTTCTCCCATTGATTAAAGCATATTTGTGCACATTTTTCAAAAGTACCCCTTTTTTACACACACTATTCAAATGTACACCTGCTGTTGAACACATTTCTTTTGGTCCACAAATCACATTACAAGCTCGAAAATGTATGGACTTCAACTGCAGATTGCTTCCAAGTCCGTGTTCGATCCAGAAGGTGTGAACTGGGTTAATCCTGACCAAAAATGACCTGAAACAATTTTTTCAAATATCTCTAATTCCCTGCCATGATGAGCAGTGCCAGCTTCCCCTGTAAGCCAGCTTGTCCCATGACATCAAAGAACTGTGGAGCCTACTGGAACCGCACCAACAAGACAGCTGAGATAGTAACAGCTGCGACAATGGCAGCAGCAGCAGCCATCACAACAGCTGGCTTCTTTTGATGACACTTTAATTATTGGTTCATTTAACAACAACAACAACAAAAACCCTGTTCCATAAAACATAATGTTCTCTGGAAGTGATACTCATCATAGCATGGCTATGATGGCTGGGGCTGATGGGATTTGTAGTCCAGCACATGTTGTGGGCACCACATTGGGGAAGGCTGCCCTAGATCATCTGGGCTCCAGACCTAAGTGAACTTGGATCTGAGCCTTTAAAGGAGCTTCCATGCCTTGGTGCTAGGCAACTGCACAATAGCCAGGGCCTGGGGGACTGAACAACTGGCTGGTACCTGTCCCTGCTGAACATCTTTCTTTGTTTGGTCCCTACTTTGCCTTCTGGGGAGCTTTTGGAGCTGCTTTTTAATGAACAAATTGTTAGTGTGTGCAGACTGCAGACATTCTTCATTTATTTAATATCCTGCTCTTCAGTCCAAAGGGCTCTCAGTGCACAAACCACTTTAAAACTATAGAACAATCCAAGAAAATAATACAAACCATTATACGCAGGAGAGAGCCACAAAGAATTTCCCAGAATTTCCCCTTTGGTATAAGGGGCGTTATAAATAAACGTTTATTATTATTATTATTATTATTATTATTATTATTATTATTATTATTATTATTATTATTATTATTAAAATTGGAAGACTAAAATTTAAAACAGATCCAGAAGGATCTGAAAAGCCTGGACAAATAAAACAATCTTTCCTGGGGAGAGAATTCCAGAGCTGCGTTGCCACACTTGGAAATGTTGTGCCTCCACCTCATCTCTGAAAGTTTACAGATCTGGAGCAGGGCTTCCGAGGATGTTCTTTGTCTCAACCAGGTTCATGCGGGATAAGCCATTCCTTAAATTAGGAGGGTTCCAATCAGTTTTGAGATTCACACCAGCATAAGAACATAAGAAGATCCATGCTGGATCAGACCAAAGATCCATCTAGTCCAGCATTCTGTTCACACAGTGGCCAACCAGCTGCCCACTGGATCCCAGAAGCAGGACATGAGTGCAACAGCACCCACCTGCCCATGTTCCCCAGCAACTGGAGTGCACAGTCATACTGCCTCTGATATACTGAATTGAGCTTGGAAACAGACCAAGCGCCAGTATGGTTATTTTAAGACTAGTGTTCCATTTTGGGATGGATGAATCAGTTTCACTTCCTCCTGCACTGAGACTGTTAAAATCTCAAGTTCTTTACAACCCAAATATGAAGAAATTTGTGGATTTTGGTAAATTCTTTTTTAAAAAAAATGAACTGAAATGAAATTCTCACCCATCTGCACCAGCGAAATTCAGTACAGTAATACCTTGGATTGAAAGCATAATTTGTTCCGGAACCGTGCTTGTAATCCAAAACACTCTTATATCAAAGCGAGTCTCTGGCGGGCGTGAGCGGGGCCGATTTTGGCCCGCTCGAGGCAAGTGGTTACATCCCTACTTGTATTGCAAGACGTCGCTTGTTTATCAAGTCAAAATTTATTTTTTAAAAATGCTTGTCTTGCAAAACGCTCTCAGACCAAGTTACTTGCAATCCAAGGTATTACTGTAGTTACAACTATTCCCAGCATGGGGACTATCATGTTGTACCTGCCTGCCATGTAACTGTTAAAGATGAGGAGCCTGCCAGGAAAAAGAGGTGGCAACCCTAATGCAGCACTAACATAGTTGAATTCATAGAGATTCATTTAAGAGCTAAGCATGCAATGCTTGCCCAGCGCCAATTGTGAATGCAAATCATTTTTGGGACGGAGGGTTGTTTTAAAAAAGGAAACACACTCAGCCCCCTGGTTTTTATGGTAATCCCACCCCCACCCAAAGGTTCTTTGATGTTGCCCTCTGACCATTTTTGTCCTCACCCCAGGACTAACAAAAAAAACTGGGCCAGATATTTCAGCCTGGCACTGGTTTATTAAGAGATTGATTTCAGAAGCTAGTTCAGGACAAGCTATTAAAGAATAAATAAGTACAATGTGCAGGAATCAAAGAACATTCAGCAATGTGTAAAGGGGGCAGGCCGCAGGTAGCAAACCTGGGGATGAAAATATGGATGTGCCATATTCACGAGAGTTGTCCTTGTTTTCATTTGTAAAATGTTGGGAGGTATGGGTGTCATGGCATTCACCAGGGCCTCAGGGTACAATTGAACTCAACCTGGGATATAGAATATTTTTCCAGGCTTCCAGATAACATGTGGGGGAAACAATCAATTTCCACTGTATTATTTCAGGACCAGAAGTGTGTGTGTGTGTGTGTGTGTGTGTGTTTGCAGGGTGTGTGTGTCTGTCCATCCCTATAAAATCAGTCTGTTTCTGATGTGTGTCATTTTCATATGTGTTTACCAGCTAGGGATGTACTGAAACAAGGATATTGTGCATATTGCGCTAGATCCACATGGTTTTTGGCTTCCAATATGCGCTAATCAACCAATCTTGCACAAATTTCCTCAGCATCTCCCCCCCCCCCCCATGGGCAAATCACGCCCATCTTCGAGATGGATATCTGCAAGCTGGCTCGACTTGCACCACAGCGGGTCGGCATAAGTGCGGGGCTGGCAAAATGGAATCCGGGGCGGGGGGGATCGTGAAAATCCATCAGATTTTCATCCCCTATCTGATTCCTCACACATGCCTACCCTAAATCAATTCTGTCCTGTTTTCTACATGAATCTGTAATTTGCAATTGGCTTTTAAAAAATAAACTGCGCAAAGATTTATATTTAAAGTTGTCTCACTGCATTTTCTCTAAAAACATGCAATTTTAGAGTATGTCAATAAGTGTTCTTTTGACTTTTTTGTCCTGTGTTGTTTTTTTTAAAGCTGAGAACCGCATTGGGACTTTTCAGGAAGCGTGAAAGCAGATAGATAACTACATCCTGATCCATACTGTAGCAGAACGCATCCTCTAAGCATCTCTAACCTCTTCTTTGCTGCAGGCATAAGCAGCATGCTTATGCAACAGGGTCTGATGCTATGTTTGGTTCTCAGAGAGATTGCTATTTTCCCACCTACCCAAGTGCATTCACTGCGTAGGGGGTCTTCCTTGTTCTTTTCCTCATCCCACTCAACCTCATGCTTTCTACACCTCTCCCCTTGTTTTCCTCAATGTTATACTGAAGACAAGAAGATTGTTTGGGGACAGCCAATGCTTTCCTTAGAGTTTGTTCAGATGGTTCCCTTTGTTTGTGTAAAAGAAAGCCTAAGGCCAGTATTTCAGAACAGAGAGCCTAGAGGCAACTGTACAAATCCATACTGAGGTAGCCAAGTAAAAGAGATGTCATTTCCCCACCCCAATGTCCTGAGTGCTCAGTATATCAAGATCAGCGAGATTCACAAATATAAGAATTTCGGCAACATGATTTGAAATGTTTGATCTAAGATCAGTAGGGATGTACGGATCCTGTTAAATCCATTCCATCCATGTTTCACAGGAATCTTTCATGCCATCATCTGCTCATTGACAGAAACGGATTTCTTTTTCCAGAATTGCATTCCACTTGCAGTACGTTGCATTAGTGCAAGAGTGCATTAGTGCCAATGTGCTAATGAGCATTGTTAATTCACATTAGCACTGATTAGCACAAATCCCCCCCCCCCCAAGTGAAAAACTGTTCCGCAAGTCCATGGCTAGGGGTCGGGGATCCGCCAGGAACCGACCCACCTCCAGCTTGGCAGATGCTGTTCTTGTGCCCACAAAGCCAGGCTGAAAGCTGGCCCATGCCACGCTGCTCGCCGGACTTTCAGGTTCCTGGTGAGCTGCTGTTTATGTAGAAAATTCCTTAAGATACATCAAAAGCAGCCACAATCTGCACAGATTATGCTTATCTTAAGGCATTTTCTATGTAAACAGTGGCCTATCAGAAACCCAGAAGTCACTTCCCCAACTCGACTTGGGAGAATGCTAGTTGATGCTGAGGAAGAGGTTAGAAGGACAGAGTTCGGGGGGGTCGAGCCCAGCTAGTCCACCGGATTTCCACCCCCTGAACGAAATCCTCAAGAATCCCTATCTGTGGCGTTCGCATGACTCAGAAGAAGCTGGTGTGCTGCAGAATCTGCAGGTTGGGATTCATAGGAACCTGAACTTATTTGAACCCAGAGAGGATTTCTCTGGCATCCCTATCAGCAGTAGCTAATTCCTTAAGCTTGGGTGAGGATGGGAAGGATGGGTCCCATTCCATTTGTGGCATTATTGACTGGCTACCTTGTTCTGACTCATGTCCTTATCAGATTACGATCTTTGGGGGTCTTTTTGTTTTTTTAATGAAAATTCATGCAAATGTTTCCAAATGTATGCATGAATTGTACACATCTTTGAAATGTACACATTCTTCTCCCATTGATTAAAGTGCATTTGTACGCATTTTTCAAATGTACACATTTCTTCATGCACATTTTTTAAATGTATGCATGCTGTCAAGCACTTTTTTTGGTACGCAAATCACATTTAGTGGTAGGTGATCCGCCCATAGGGATGTAATGGTTCACCCCGCATGGACTTTCAGGTTCCTGGTGAGCTGCTGTTTATGTAGAAAATTCCTTAAGATACATCAAAAGCAGCCACAATCTGCACAGATTATGCTTATCTTAAGGCATTTTCTATGTAAACAGTGGCCTATCAGAAACCCAGAAGTCACTTCCCCAACTCGACTTGGAAGAATGCTAGTTGATGCTGAGGAAGAGGTTAGCAGGACAGAGTTCGGGGGGTCGAGCCCAGCTAGTCCACCGGATTTCCACGCGGGGAAATCTGCATGCGGGGCTCGTGCGGGCCTACGGGCCTACCTTTTCGGGTGGTGACTCGCCTCTCCGCGGTGAGCCGCCTGCGCCGCCCGCGCCAGTCCCATCGCATCCAGCCCCGGAACTGACGTGACGAGGCCAGCGCCAGCACGCTGGACGCCCGTGCGCCGTATTGCGCCTGCACAGGGTCCCCGTCGCATCACTTCCGGGGCCGGATGTGACGCGAAGGGACCAGCGCCAGTGGCTCGAGCAACGCGGAGAACTGCTCCGCACTGCTCAGAAGATCGAGGCGGGGGGCTGCCCCCATGGAGAGGTGAGCTGCGGAGAGCCGCAAGCCCCCTCAAGGTTTGTGTTTCATCCCTATGTAACCGCCCACCACCCAACTCGCAGGATGCTCGGTGAGCGCTTCTGCTGCGCCCGCCAAGCCGGAACAAAAGCTAGTACCACCCAAGACACTCACCGGACTTCTGGGTTCCCGGCGGTGTGTTTTTTAACATAGAAAATGGTGTAAGATATGTTAAAAGCAGCCGTGATTTGCGTAACTTGCGCAAATTGCGGCCATTTTTAATGTATCTTACGCCATTTTCTACATAAAAAACACACCGTTAGGAACCCGGAAGTCGCTTCCCAGTCGAGCCAGGGAAACAGGTAGGTGGGATGAAGTTTGGAGGGTTGAGCCCGGCGAGTTCACTGGACTTCCACCTCCTCCCAAATAAAATCCTCACAGATCCCTAAACAAGCTTAGAAATGTATGCACTTTGACTGCAGATTGCATCCAAGGCCAACTTCAGTTCGGAAGGTGCGAACTGGATAAATCCTGATAAAAAAATAAACTGAATCAAATCTCTCATACACCCCTAGTCCACAGTAACATAGCCATCTGTGTGGGATTTCATTCTCAGCACATCTCTGGTTGCTCCCTATCACTAAGTAAATGTCCATGTTCATGTATGGGGAAAGCATGTACTTTCTCTGCTGCAAGTTTAGGAGCTGGATAAAAGCAATGAGCAGCCGGTTGGCTCTCATTGGTCTAAATAATGTTATGAAAGCCTCACATTAGGATTTGTATTTAAATGTGAGACTTTCTGGTGCTCAATTCTGTATCCGGTAGGGTTGCCATTGAATTCTGCATCATGTTGAAATTAATGGACAGAGTAGCGATGTAAACCGAGCGGGAGCTTATCTGCTCTCAGGGGTGCTCCGATGCACCCCCCGCCTGCTCTCACCACGCTCGCCGCTCACAGCACCAGGGAACTGGAAGTGACGCAACGGGTTCCCCATCGCGTCACTTCCGGTTTGCTGGTGCTGCATTTTTGGCGTAAAAACCAGGGGGAAACCCAGCTTAAAATCGCGACTGTTTCAAGCTGGGTTGCCCTGGTTTATACGCTAAAAACGCAGCGCCAGGGGAACCGGAACTGATGCACCGGGGAACTGAAGCTCCTTTCCCTGGCGTGGTGTGGATTGAGCGGCAGCCAGGTAAGTCACGAGAGTCTCAGGGGGGCCGAACGGGCCGCTTTTGGCCTGCTTTCAGCCCCCCCCCCGAGACTCTCAGATCCATCCCTAGGACAGAGTTGCGGATGTGCTTAAGTCTTCACAAGTGGATAGTAGGGAAAGAGTATCAAGGAGGCCTCTCAGTGGCTCACCGTTGTTCTGGCCAAGCAGAATTCCAAGCCAGAAGTCATGGGCAGCACCATTTTGGATGTGCCCTGCTCCTAAAATGGCATTGCCCATACTGCACCCACTTTAGGAAGATGCACACTTGCCTTTGCTCCCCTCGACCTCCACTGTGTGTGGTTTTTCACGAACAGATTTCAATGGTAAAAAGCAGTCAAAGAGTAATCCATGAACAACTTCTGTTAGGTTTAATAATAGATGTATTGCCTGCATGGTTTCAAATTATGAGCTTTCAGTAATGACTTGTAGGCACAAATCAGCAGAGTAGCTTCAGATTTCTCTTCCCCCAAACATGCGTAGCTGTGGGTGAGGAGAATTTTGCGTGGGGGGGGGGGAGGAGAGTGAAACCACTATGGGGTGATCTCACCCTCCGATGAGGCTCAAGGAGGGTGGGGCGCCAGGGTTGATATTAGACCTGGCCGCCCCACCCTTGGCCTCTTTCTTTTTGCAGCTCCCTCCCTGTTAGCAGTGGAGGCTCTGCTGGTCGCCTGTTCGGGGGCCGAGTATGAATTTTGGCTCATTGCCTCGATTGGCTTAAAGGGCAATGTGTGCATTTTGTCTACTCTACACTGTGATCCGGGGTTGGGTTTTTTTTATTTTGGGTTTTATTTTCATTGTTTTAATTCAATTTGGTCGCATTTAGCAGGTAAGTGCGGGGGGAATAGGCAGTGGGGTAGGGTTCGTTGAGCGTCCGATGGCACCTTTTAGGTGATGGGTGAGACCCGAGGCTTCCTGTACTGGGTTTTGCTGCTCAGTTGTGGAAGATAAGGATCGCGGCCCCATGAGGTGGTGACAGTGGGAAAGCCTCCCAGCACCACTGTGGTGTAAAACTGGGGGGGGGGGTGAGTTGCAGCGCCACCCCTCGGGGTTGGATTTAATTACCCGGGAACACCTCCACTGTCAATGGCCGGTTTAGTTAGTACCCACACTTCTTCCCTTCGTAGATCTTTGATTATTTAATAAATGTGGCCCTAATTTTACAGCATATCTTGTGTCTCAACTCTTTATTTCCCCCTTTACATGCGCAAATGTGGAATGCAAATAGACAGTGCTTGGTTGCTTATGCATGTGATTTAGAGTGAGTGGTTTGGCAACCCAATCTTACATGTCTTCCTAGGGCTGTTCCTGCTCCAGCACTTTCACCAGTGCAATCTAGCAGGCATCTGATGTGAAGATAAATTCTACTGGTACTGCTTTTTATCACTCACATTGGGCTCCTCATTTTAATTTGCAAATTGGCTTCTGATCTTTGTGGTCTAGGGACATATAATCAGTATGATAGGATCTATGGAAGCAGTTGATCATGTTTATTGCATCATCTTACTATGATGCATTTCTTGCACTGGAATGTGGTGAACAATGATGTCAGGTCTGTCCAGTTTATTTATTTATTTGATTTCTATCACTCCTTTCCACCAAGAAAATGGTGCTCAAGCTTGTGACCCAGCAAGCTGAACTAGGCCCATCAGCCATGTATTATGACCTGGTCAGCCTTGCTTCCTTATTTATTTATTTATTTATTTATTTGCAGCCCAATCAGGAAGCAAAACAGGGAGCATTATTTAGCCTCTAGTGGGCTGGTGCATGACTCATGGGTTGGGTTTGGATTGGTGGATCACAAGTTGAGCAGGCTTGCATTAGTGACACTGATGTCCAGTAACTCTGAAGACCCACTGGTATTTTCTGGCCTTCCTGTGGGCTGCAGATATTATTGGTATAATCTATTTTTATACTACTTTTACTGAATGTTTATATATTGCTTGTCTATTGTATTTTGCATATTTTTGTATTGGTTTTATCTTGTACACTGCCCTAAGATGGTCCCACCTTTAAAGATTGCCTAATATTTTTAAATAAATAAATAAATAATAGGTGGGAGGTAGAAGGAACTGTAAAGTATTCCAGCTTCAAATTAAGCTGTTTTTTATATCGAAACTCTGAATTAACCATGAGCTTGTTTCCATGCATTTCTTAAGAAAACCAAACTTTTGTTATGCCCAGTGGAGGGTATTAACTTACAAAAACCTTTTCTTTAGAGCTTACTCTTTTGCTGGCTCCTGAGAAAAGTGCATGACATGCACTGCATAGCCCCAGTCCAATAAAAAATAATGTTATTAAAAAAAAAGGCTGCATAGGTGTTTCTTTCCACTAGACTACACACCGCATTTCAAGCGCCTCTGTGGTAACTTTTTCGTCCCCTTTAGATTTTTTTTTTTCTTTTTCTTTCCTTTTTTTTTTACGCTCACAGGCTGAGTTTCATGCTTCAGGAAGCAGAGATTCAGAGGCTGCTTGGACAACCTAATAGCAGCACAATGCAAGGATGTTGTTGAGCAGGGGATCTCTATAGCAGTAGCGTACTAGCCAGTTGGGACTATCTGAGCCAGGAGAAAACCAGAGAAAAGCTCCTCATGATGACACTTTGTAATGCCTCTCATCATCACCAGGGGCATAATTTCAGATTTCAAAAGGAATGGAGGCCAGCAGGACATTAAAATGCAGGGGGCAAGGTTCTGAGGTAGATTTCAAGGCTCCCTCTTGGATATATTCAACATTATTTGGGGAAAAAATATCCTTTGTCCCTTAATTGCATTTGCATTTGCTGTGGTTACTTTTTTATGCCTCACAATAACTATAGAGATTTCGACAGAGGTCAAACAGTATTCCCTCTTTAAACAATTTTTGATTATATGATTCTTGAGACAGGGACCCATCCTCTTATACTTAGTAAATTGCCAGACACATAGACTGCTATATTAATAATAGATAGTCAAATAAAATGCACAGCTGGTTGTATACTTACAGACACACTGCAAATATTAGGCCCATTTAATTGGTTATAACAGCAGTCACTGAGGATGGAAAACTATTCTTGGCCAGAAATACAGATGCTCTGAAGAAATAATTAACTGTGATCTTAAATAGGAGGTGGGAAATAATGCCCCCAATGTGTTGGTCATAAATAGCATCCCTGGTTGTTGCTGAATTTTATGTTAAGCCATTAAAAAAAAAGTACAAGCACATTTAGCCTGTTTAGGTGAAACATCATTAAAAATAAAGAGTCTTGTGGCAGCTTAAAACTAAAACATCCATTTGTTACAAGATTTCTTGGCCTCTGTGCACTACATCTGATGCATCCAATGTCCATGAAAGCTCTGATAGGGATGTATGAGAATTTCATTTTGCTTGCAAGATATGTGAGTCTGCCCTGTTCACAACCCCGAATGTGAGTGCGAGTAGGGATGTAATGTAACCGCTCGCCTCGAGCAGGCGCAGCAGGCCGAAATCGGCCCCGCTCACACGCCTGCCTGAGGCAAGTGGGGCTTACCGGGTCCCGGTCTCCGCTTGCCTCTCTGCAGTGAGCCGGGACCCCTCGCTGCATATTTTCTGGCCAGCCGGAAGTGACGCGACAGGACTGTCGCAGCCAGTGCGGGCAGCTCGAGTGGCGCAGAGAATTGCTCCACGCCGCTGAGAATTGAGCGGCGGGGGGGCGCCGTGAAGAGGCGAGGCGAGGCGAGGCGGGGCGGGGCAGGCCCCCCAGGTACATGAACACCCCTAAGTGCGAGCACGTGTCTGCCCAAAATGTTCTCAAAGTGCTGAACATGTGCTTGTGTTCCATTTGTCCAACTTTCCCCATTCAAGTTGCACATATTTGCCAATTTGCACAAAGTTCCCCCCATAGGCAGCTCCCTCCCACCACACTGGTTGTGTGGAGGTTTTCTTTGGTGGAAGGAGATTTGCACACATTTCCCCCATATATTAATGTTGGAACCCATTTTCCTCCTCTCCTCCTCAACTGCAACCAGCCTCCTCCTCCTCCTCCTCCTCCTCCTCCTCCTCCTCCTCCTCCTCCTCCTCCTCCTCTTCCTCCTCCTCCTCCAATTTGCCTGGCCGCTCCCACTGCCTCCCCCCCATCTCCCCCCCCACTCTTCAAAATGTTTCCTCGGGGTGGCAGCACCAACAATGGGAGTGGTGCTGGAGCTTGGCTCCTCTCTGCAGTTGCTGCCCCCAAATGGTGGTCGGCAATGGGCAGGAGGGTGACGGACAGGCAGGAAGGGGAGCTGAGTGCTGACTCAGCTCCCAAGAGAAGCCTCAACTTTTTGAAACAGTATTTTAAACATTAGCTAGGAAGTGTGAAGGAAGCCGCAGCAGTGAACCTCTGATCTTCCAGAGCTGCACAATTCCAGAAGAATGAAAACCTTTGTACAAATATTTTCCCCTACACCTCATAGCCCTCTGTGTGTGTGTGTGTGTGTGTGTGTGTGTGTGTGTATTGGCTGGGGGTGGGGCAGGGGGAATAAAGCAAAGAACTTTTGGCTGCAGGAGCAGCAGCAGTAGTGGAGAGAGTGGAGGCATGATTGGCTTTAGGGAGGGAGAAACACAGCTGCAATGAAAACAAGCTGACAGCACCTTAAAAACCTCATGTGGAATAGCCCTCAATCAGCCCTGCTTCAGTCTATGGGGAAAATTTGTACAATTTTGGGGATATTTTTTTGTGCAACTTTCACATTTGATCACTGTTCATTTTGCGCAATTTTCCCATTCGTGCAAAAGAAACAGTGATCACAAATGCAAACAGGAATCAGGCACGAGAGGAGTAGTGAGCTTATGTTGAGAGAATCTTGGCAATCTCAAACATCACTCATTTCCCCTCTGTATTTAAGGTGCTACAAGACTCTTTGTTGGCTACCCCTCTGGAAATTAAAGTAATACAATTCTTCTTTGTTGGATTGGCCCCATGTATTTAACAGCTGGAATGCTCACTCAGTTTTTTTCCCTCTACGAAAATTAAATATCAGTATAATAGTCAGTATCAGGTTTCAATAGCACTGAAAAAACTCAGTTTTCAAGCACTGAAAATAATAATAATAATAATAATAATAATAATAATAATAATAATCGTTTATTTATAACGCCCCTTACACCAAAGGGCGGGACAAATAACATATACAGTAAACATAACAATACAATAAAATAACCAACACCAACCACTTACTATACAATATCGAATCCCAGCAACCACCACATTAGCCCAACCACTCATTCTGGCTGACTAAAAAGATAAGTCTTTAATCCCGTACGAAAGCGGGAAAAATCCTCCTCCAATCGGAGGTTCCCGGGGAGGCTGTTCCACAAAAGTGGAACCAGGTCCTGACTCCTGAAAGGTTCGCAGCCTTGACAAGGCAGAGTGTGTTGGTGGGACCACTAATAATCCCTGGCCCACTGATCTTAGATTCCTACCAGGAATATACCAGGAAAGCCTAGATGCTAAGTAATGAGGGACATTAGAGCGCAAAGCCTCGAAGGCAAGAACCAATAATTTAAATTGGGCCCTAGTCCGAATGGGTAGCCAATGAAGATTCCTACGGGCCATAGTAATATGGGAGTATCGGGGCAAGTTCAGGACAACACGAACAGCGCTGTTCTGAACCAGAACCAATGGAAGAAGCACAGAAGAGGGCAAGCCAGCTATTAAGCTATTACAATAGTCCAAGCGGGATACCACCAAAGCCTGAACAAGCAGATGGGCTTTTTCAGGAGACAAAAACTTGCGAATCCTGTGAATGTTCAAAAGGTGAAAATTACATGCCTTGGCAGTCCTATTAATAAAAGGACGCAAGGACAAACGATCATCCAGCAAAACACCAAGGCTCTTGGCAGCTGAAACCGGGGCCACCACTGAGCCCTGGATATGCAAAGAAGGACATAATAAGGGAGCTGACACACGATCAGGTTGAAATACCAGAATTTCAGTCTTATCCATGTTCAATTTCAGATGACGTGCGGTCATCCATGAGGAAACGCCTGACAGGCCTTCCGTCACGGACTGCCACACTGCAGTATCAATGGATGCAAAACTTCGATATATTTGTGTATCATCTGCATAGGTGTGATACTGAAAACCCTGATCAGAAACCAAACGTCCAAGAGGACAAGTATACAATGAAAAAAGAAGAGGACCGAAGACTTAACCCTGTGGAACTCCCACTAATAAAGGGAAAACATCTGACTGAACCCCGAAACAAAACAGAACAGGAGCGATTAGAAAGGAAAGAACCAAAGCAAGACAAAGCATTGCCCTTGATTCCCAGTGATGCCAACCTTGAAAGCAGAATACGGTGGTCGAGTGTGTCAAAAGCTGCCATAAGATCCAGCAGAATCAACACAAATGTTTGACGCTGAGCTTCTGCCACTAAGGAATTTTTAGAAATTGAGTTTAGAACATTGATAAGAGTAGCAACATGTCAGAAGAGTCTGTGTATCTCTAGCTGCCACCCATCTCCGAATCCAAAAGAATTCCAGGAAAGGTTCAGGTTCCAACCTACCAATTCTACTGCTTACCCTCATTTCCTTTGACTGACAGTAAATGGGTTTTCTCATATTTAGGTCTGGCCAATCACCACATTTGAATTATTTTGTTGTTGGAATCAACTGATATGTAGGCGATGCAATGTACATGATACAGCACTCCAAGAACAAACAGATGACCACCACTAGCACATCCAGTTTATAAATTTTATAGATTTTAAAAAATTAAACATTTTTTTTTCATATATTTAATTTTTTTATACATTAAAAAAATAATTTTTAAATAGATTTTATGTACACACAGAAAGAGATTTTAAAATGTGAAACATTTTTGTATAAAACACCAGTGGCAGTGTCTGAAGCTGGGGTTTTATACTGATACATTTCACATTTTAAAATCTGTATATATATATATATATATATATATATATATATATATATATATATATATATATATATATATATTCTGTAACATTTTTTTAAAATGTTTAAATCTATAAAATCATAAGACCATAGGATCACAGAGTTGGAAGGGGCCTACAAGGCCATCGAGTCCAACCCCCTGCTCAATGCAGGAAACTAGTGGAGGGGTCTCCCATCCAAGTAATAACCAATGTATAAACTGGATGCACTATCAGCGGTCATTCGTTGTTGTTGGATTAAAGTATGCATGCCCTGCCTCTCCTTTGAAAAGCCCAAGGCAGCTTACAAACAAGGATCCCTAGCCCCCCTGTTAGGCATGTTTAGGCTGCAGTTTAAATGCACTTACTAGGGCTCACTAGTAAGTAACATGATGAGGATTGCACACTTAGACAAGGATTCCACCCCAATTAACAATCAGTAGGGATGTGCACGGAGCTCGGCAGGGGGGTGGAAGCTTGGTGAACTCACCAGGCTTGCCCCCCCCCGAGCTCCGCTCGACTTACCGTTCCTTGACTCGGCTCATGTTCTCGCAAGCCGAGCTGGGAAAAGCTACTTCCGGGTTCTGGGCACTACATTTTCCATGTAGAAAATGGCATAATATATATGCCGTTTATGTAGAAAATGGCATAGTATTAATTAAAAACGGCGGCAATGTACGCAAATTGCCGCCATTTTAAATGTATACTACGCCATTTTCTACGTAAACGGCGTAGAACCCGGGAGCCGGAAGTCCGGCGAGCATAGGATGAGGTGCTCGCCAGAGGCTCAGCTCGCGCAGCAGGGGTGCTCACCAAGCAGCCCACGAGTCGAGTGCCGGTCTCAGTGCCCATCCCTATAAAGCAGATTGGGACAAAATGGGACATGGTCCACATTCACAGCTGCACACACTGCTCACATGTGCGCAAGGCTGCTTCCACATGTGGATCTCCTCTGCTAGGTCAGGACGTTTGACTCTGAGCATGACCTGCCTCTTCCCCAAGGAGCTCTCCCCTAATGGGTAGATGATGGTAAGTTAATGCTCTCTATTCCTAAAACTTATTTCCTCCCAAGATGCTGGGAGCCCTCAATGAAGCCCCCAAAGACTGGGCATGGTGGGCACTTTTAAGCCCACTGGTTTCGATAGGAAAGAATAAGGAGGTGCTTAAATATCTCCAGCTGAAATGGATAAGGCTTAAAGGTACTTTGGCAGATCATGCCCCAAGTTTTCTGGAGTTCTCCAAGGACCAGCACTGCCCTGACAGATTTAAAACTTATTTTATAACTGTGTCCACAGTTCATAAACAGTTCTATTTAAAAGAGCCAGAAACTCACATACACTTACATATTATTCCAATTCTTGCCTCTGGAGTGATCTAAACACTCTTCCTGTCTTCTGCTTAGAGCTGTCCCATGGGATGTTCCTCTGCTGATCTCAATGTCCTCCTAGCAAATTGTCCAATTCCACTTCTCACAAATAAAAAAGGAAGTCTCTGTAGCAATGGCGATGAGCAACCTTTGACATTTTACATTATCCATCAAATGTTCAGCTAAGAGCATTGCCCCAATCATGTACATCTAGGGCTGATGAATAATTTCACCTGGCTGTATATAATGTTGCTTTATAAGAAAGATATCTGAAACAATGCTGTTTTAAGCTCATAATGGGATGCATTGGGGGGAAATGCCAACTGGATAAAACAGAAATTAATGCAGGAATATACCTATAATTAAATTTCCAGAACTGGATAATATGTAAGTAAGGTCACCAGATAGGCATGCAGTGAGTTACTGAGAAAAAAATTATGTTTTTCACAGAGATAGGGCAAGCCCTAGAAGACTTCATCTTGAGGGGAAATGTATACATATGGATTAAGATCACTGGGAGAAACAGGTACGTGTTTGACAGAGCACATGAATAATTGTACACATCAGAAGCTATAACTTGTAGGGGTGTTTGAAGAATTTGATCTTTGTGAATTCTGATGCAAACCGAGCTGATCAACACCTCCCAGACTAACTTGTGGATCAGAATGTAATTATCTTTCAGATTTTGAAATTCTTCAAATTTTGCAATGGAGTTCTCAGTTCAAAAAAATGTAGTAGGATGTATTTGAGACATGTATTTTGAAATAAAATACATTTTTTAAAAACCCACATTTGAACCCCCTTCAACAGTTGGCAGGGTTCAAATGTGTTTTCTTGATGCACTTTATCTGAAAATATCTGAAATGCATCTTGATATGTTGACAGCCTAGTTAATGCCTGGAATCAGGAGATGACTAGGGCTATCGATACAACCAAATGCCCTTGGATGAGTCATAGAGTCAATTCAGCTCCATGGTGTTTTGTGGAGCTGAGGGCAACGAAACAACAAGGTCATGACTGGAGCACAGATGGCAGAAAAGACTAAATGAAATATGGCAAATATGACTGAACACAGATTAAAGCCTATTCTATGGTGTAACCTGTGGCAGTGATGGCAGCAAAGAAAGCTTACTTCTCTCTGACCATTGCATCCACTTAATATAGGCCAGCAAATCTTTTTGAAGTGCTGAGGGTCCTGTTTAATATGTGATCAGTAGATCAATGTGTAGGAGACTCAAAGGCCCATTGTGACCAGTCTGCCATTCATCTGGCTGATAAAATCACTCAAATCCATTTTTACCTAGATGCCATGGTTTTATCAGAATCTGAGGTGGATGTAGCTACATAGTTATTGAGGGTTTTTTTCCCCAGCTTGTACAGCCTGATGGTGTTGGCAAACTGCTCAGAGGACTAAGACTAACCTCCTCCTCTTTGGATCCTTACCATAGATTTCATAGATCATAGAGTTGGAAGGAGCCTACAAGGCTATCGAGTCCAACACCCTGCTCAATGCAGGAAACTAGAGGAGGGGTCTCCCATCCAAGTAATAACCAGGCCTGGCCCTGCTTAGCTTTCCATATTCAGACAAGCTGAGCCAGCATAAAAGCTGCCAGGGTTGGGCTATGTGGGCAGAATCCATTGGGGTGCTTATTCCTCCGCCAATTCTCTTGTACCCCACTGATTCTGTTGCACAAGTGGTGGGTCCTGCTGATTCCATTGTGTGAGCAGACCCACCACTTGCACAACAGGGATTTAGTGCTTCCCAGGGGAAGTCCTGAAACTAGCAGAACTGCTTGTTTGTCAATAGAAACAGGTAGATAGAGCTCCATTTTATACAGGTTCGGCAGAGCTCCCTTATGTGTGACGACCTGCCCTATTCCAGAAACGAGCATTTTCACTCATTTCCAGTGCTAAATCTTCATTCTGCAAGTGGTGGGTTTCACTTGCAGATAGGAATCGACACGGCATAAGGGAATTGTCAAAGGCATAGCACCCCATTGGATTCCGCCCATTATTTGGATTTCAAAGGTGATCAATGCTTCCATGAGAAGCAGTGTACTTCTAGCCACCCTGAAGGAGGAAGTGGTAACGCCACTATTAAAGAAGCCAAATCCTAGAGCAAGTGATGGCTTGCCAGTTCCAGGCAGTTTTGCAGAACACTAATTCTTTAGATCCTTTCCGATCCAGTTTTCAACAGAAAAAGAACAGAACAGAAACAGCCTTGGTGTATGCTGTGGAAAGGATGGGTGGGGGATTGAACTGCAGTGTGGGCAAAAGAGTCTGAGAACTATGTGGATGGTGGGGAAGAAGGCAGAAGTTACTAAGAAGTAGAGCATCAAAATAATATGACTGTGTTTGAACAAGTGCTGGAAATCACCAGAAGGGATTTTTCAACAACCATGAGAAACAATACAAATGAGATAAGTAGTTTCTGCTCAACCTAAATTTAACTCCATTCCTACTATTTCTGATGTTTGTGTGTGAGTGCTGTTGCTTATGCAGCCAAATTGACATGACCCACACAGAAGTGGGAGGTGTCAGCAGACTTGAGGGAGCCTCAAGGTTTGCATAAGTACAATAAAAAAAAAGCAACCTAGGCAGCGGGAATCCCTAAAACAGCCCAGTTATTTATTTGTTTATTTTATTTATTTTATTATATTTATATCCTGCCTTTTTTTCTTCAAGGAACCCAAGGCGGCTTACATAATCTTCCTCATCCTCCTCTCCATTTTATCCTCCCAACAATCCTGTGAGGTAGGTTAGGCTGAGAGTCAGTGACTGGCCCAAAGTCACCCAGTGAGTTTCATGGCTGAGCGGGGACTAGAACCCGGATCTCCTGAGTCCCAGTCCAACACTCTCACCACAGGATCCTGACTGACTGTTGTGGGGGTGTGTGCGTGGAAAAGCTGGGGAAGGGGGATATAGCAGAGTATCTGGTATCCTGAACAGCAGCCCTCAACACTGTAACATTTTGTTGCGGGTCTAGATATTTATGAGAATTTTGTTTCAGTTTGCAAATGATCAGAACTTACCCCATTCGATACCTGGGATGTAAGCGCGAACAGGAGTGCTTCCCCTCCCCCCCAGGAAAAGCTCATATGTTGGTGAATTTGTGACTGCATTAGAAAAACACATCCCCCCCCAAATGAGCACTTTAAAATACACTTTTTTAAAAAAAAAGAGAGTGCATTTTCACACTTCAGTGCATTTTCACACTTCATAAGCAGCTTGTGCTTATGAAAAATGTGCATGTAAATGTGCACTTTTCCTGTTTCAAATGTGCACTTTTCCCTGTTCGAACAAAAAGAAAAAGAGCTCACAAATGAAAATTTGGGCGAGGCAAATTGAGCTTCGAAGTGGAGTTTGGAGAATCTTGGTGAGCTCAAGCCTCCCTGGTTGTCCCGTCCCTATTAAAAAAGCAGGTCCTATTTGTTCTTTTTCCGAAACCACCTGAATCCAACATCTTGTTCAGCTGCCAAACTTCCACTGCACAATGCTCATCTACTGTTTATATTAATGAACAAAAATTTACCACTCTCACCTTTTCATTTAATGCTGATCTGAAGGAAGATAGATATGCCTAGCTTGACTATTTCTGTGATCCTGCTCTCTTCACACAGTCCCAACTCTAAAAACTGGAATGTCAAATACACTCACTTCTTTATATTGGAGGTGGTCCAAAATGTATGCTTTGTAATTTGCCTGGTGCAGAGCTGAAAGTGTGTGACCTTTCCAAGAATCTACAGCTGCACCACATAAAAAGTAGTAGGTATTTCTGTCAAATATGCAAAAGGAAGTTGAACTATACACACAAGAAGTCCATATGATCATTAATACCATAATCCATAGACAAGCCTTTCACTTTTCAAACTCCATAGTAATCTCATTCAAGGCCATGTTAACATTTTAATGTCAAAGTGGTGTATCCATTCAGGATTATCTTTCTATTCAACGGTAAATTTCCTAAGTCTGTTACACAAGCTCTCTTCATTGCTATGGTACTTGATGCAAGAATCCTCAAAATAATAGGATGGATACATTTTAATTAGAAAACGCCCCACGCACATTCTATTCTAACTGTGTCCTATTATTGTTGTTGATCTTGCTGCTTCAGGCCAAGGTGATGGCGGAACGCTGTCACACTATAATATATTGATTGGCTGTTTTTCATCCAGAATATCACAACTTTCTACCATTTGCATAATGACAGTTTGAATGGTGCACCTATTTAAAAAGCAAGAAATCTACTGGGGTAACACCCTCCTCCCCATGCCCTGCACAGCTAACCTTTCTTGTCTGGAGGTTATTTTCTCCAAGAAGATACTTTAAAAAAAAAATATCATTTAGTATTTCATTTTTGCTGCACTGATTTGTGTGCCCTTTCCCAACTTAGCTCACTGTCTCCACAAGGAACTTTGTTTTTAAGGTGCCCTTCACATTGCCAGAAGCTGGGAGAGGAATGACAGAAGATGGATGACTCCACAAGACACCCGTATGGCCTTCTTGTACACTTTTTGTGAATCTACCAGTTCTCTGGCCGCTGTTGAAGACAGGAAAAGAGGCTTAATGAATGCCGGCCAGCTTTTGAAAACAGATGTAATTGAGCCTCCTCCACTGACAGCCGGGGTTTTGGCTTGCTGGGTTACTGCTCTCGTTGTTTTACAGCCACTAGTGGGATGGTCTCTGAATAGTTAGAATCTGTATGCAGAAGTGGCCTCAGGACAGGTGAGTCCTTCCTTACCTAATAAGCAGTTTGTCATTTTTGGCCAGTGTGCAAAGTAATATGCCTTTGGACAATGTTGTGTCGTGATGGTGGCCCAAAAGAGGCCTAGAAAATGAGTATGTGGGGAGTGTGTGACGCAGGGGGCACAAGTCCCTAAGCCTGGGGAATGAGGGAAGCCAGGAGAACAAGAGCCAGGGACAGGAGTCTGGCAGACAAAAGGTTGGTGCTGTTGCCCAGGCAAAGCTGAAGCCTTTCTCTGCATGCATGCCTTGTTTTGAAGAAAAGTCGCTGCCCACCTTTTGCCACTGCACAGCCAAATTTCAGTGGCAAATCACAGCCTTCCCCCATTGTGCTAATTATGTTGTGCAAGCATTGGTTCATGTTCGCACAACATCACTGCCAGCTAGTGTCAGGACAACATTGGATATTACCCAATTATCAGTGCCAGCTCCAGGTTTTTGAGAGCCATCGGGCAAGACACCCTCAGTGAACCCCTCCCTCAGTGAATCTACCTTCTTTCTTACCACCACGGTCATCAATTGCTATTGCTCCTTGTCCCTTATCTCATCATTGCTACCTCTTGCTTGCTTGACAGACAGAGAGCCAATGAGAAGGTAGGCAGCGGCATCTACTGCTCCTCTTTCTCACAACCGCCATGTCTGGGCCAGAGTGAGAGGCAGGCGAACAAGCAGGTTTCGGTGGTGAAGAGGAGGAGCAACACCAGGGGGCTCTTGTCAGTGGGCCCCTGCTGGGGTGTGGGCCCTCGGCAGGTGCCCGACCATGCCTACCCTTGATGCTGGCCCTGTTAATGATCCATGTTCTAACAATATGTGTGCTTGATTATTATACTGCGTCGTATGAGGAACTGCCCTTGACGAGCAACTGGGAACTACATCTGGTCCAAACTGCAACAGCCAGACTACTAACAGGGACTGAGCGCCATGATCACATCATGCCAGTACTGAAATAGCTTCACTGGTTTCATAGGGGTGGATGAATCAGTCTGTTTCTGATTCATATCGCTTTTGCATGCATTCACTCATCAGTCATTTAAATCCTGTTTCTGCATCAATCTGTGATTTTTTAATTATTTTTTTAATGAGATGAAAATACATATTTAAATCCATCATTATTGTACTATCTCAAAATACACATCTCTAAACATATTTTATCTCCAAGTACACATTTTAATTTTGATACTTTTCTTTGAACCAGGAACTGTGTCATAATATTCGGAAAAGTGCAAAAATCCTATAGATAGCTACATTGCAATTGGCACATTAGTCTGGGTCATGCTGATCAGGTCAGCTCATACTGGAATTCACAAAGGTCAAATTCCTCAAGTATCCTAAGCTGGCTCCCAATTCATTTCCAGGTTCTTTTCAGTGAGCTGGCAGAAGCCCTGAATGGCCTGTGCCCAGGGAGCCAGAAGGTCTTCTTCATGAACCTGCATGCTATTAAGATCTTCATTGGAGGACCTTTTATAAGTGACCCCACCTTCTGACATTAGGTGGGTAGCTACCAGAGAGAGGGACTTTTCAGTGTTGCCACTCCTATTATGGAAATCCCTCCACTATCATGTTCATGTTTGCCTGTTGCCATCATTACTGTATTTTAGTGTCAGTCAAGTCCTTCCTGGTCTAACAGGTTTTTAATAGAGGATTTTATGGTGTTTGTTCCCTCTCTTAAATGGGCGATTTGTTTTAATGTCTTTGATAGTTTTGTTGTTTTTACAGTGTTTTGTTTTGTTCACATTTCTTGTTTCACACTGCTCTTATTATGCTGTATTTTACCCTGTTCTTTTAATTAATTAATTAATTAATTTTGATATGGTCTTTGGGATTCTTGTAAAATGGCAGAATATAAACTGTAAAATAAACAACAAACAAATACATTTGCTTGCAGCTGGGAATGAGGATTAAGGGGTTAACAATTATTTTTTTAGTTTAGCATAAATACTGGTGCTTAGTGGAAAAATGGTGCTCACTAATTTTAGAATATACAGTTTGACATCATGGCAGTTATATACATTAAGTAGCATATTATTCTGCACATAAGATTGAGCTTAATGCATTAGAAGAACTACATACTGAAATAATTCTATACTCTAATTAAAACAGAACAAAAAATTCCCAGCCAGCTTGACCCTAGCTGCTATCCTGTTTAAATAAATCTATACGGCATTCAATTTGATGTAAGAAAGGCTGACATTTTAGAGTGAAATAATTATTCCATTTGGTTTCATCATTAGACTCTCAGTTCTACAGTTCCCAGTTGCTTTAGTAAAAAATCCCCTCAAGAACACACACACATTATTGTAGATCTGCTGCTATATAGAATCAAACCCCATGAAATTTGGTAATATGCTATATTTTTCACGCACAGTGAATTAAGTGTGCACCATTCCCGTAAAGACAACTCCACCTCCAGACTCCCTCCTTTTCCCCCATAGCTTGGATTAAGAGCCCTGTGATGGAGTTAAGTCACCAACACCTGATATAAGCCACCCTTAGCCATTGGAATTGGCCAAGGCATAAATTGAAATAAACAACTTAAATTATTATGATTATTCCTCTGGAAGCTCCATTTGGATTGCCACAATTGTAGATAGTTCAGTGTTTGTTTCTCTTTTTATGTGATTGCTACACAGCTGGCAGGTTCACATGTCATGTCAAGCCACCCTGCTAATAAACCACCATGGGT
Organism: Shinisaurus crocodilurus; assembly: GCA_021292165.1. Lineage (NCBI taxonomy): Eukaryota > Metazoa > Chordata > Lepidosauria > Squamata > Shinisauridae > Shinisaurus > Shinisaurus crocodilurus. Next base: position 124,297,101 of record CM037880.1, on the reverse strand, counting down.
TCATTGTTCGCTAAATAACTTATGGTACTCCGGACAGCCAATCATGCTTGCCATGGCTTGTTCTCCCCCTCAGCCCTCCCACTGGCTCCAGCACAACCCAGACACCTTTGCAGCAGAACTCCTTGTTGCATCGTTCCACACATCAGCACCCTTTCTGCAATTGGTTCTCTGGGGTTTCTGGCTACTGAGGGAAACTATACACACACACACACACACACCAGATGGCTGAATGGAATTAATTTTCAGAGCCTTTATAAATGCAGGAATGCATTCACCAGCTTCCCCCCCCCCACAGAATTTTGCTGTTTCACAACAGCACAAGACCAACTCTCCCATATTTAGCCCAGCATATGGATATCCCCTCTCTTGTCAACGTCCTAGTCAATTTCACCCTCCATTTCAGATCTTGCCTTTTTAAAGGCTGTTTCACTTTACACTGAAATAAGAGCGCCTGCTCTCAAAGCGCCTTCTCTCCAGCCACTTTTGGCTCCCCCCCTTCACTCCCTGCTTGTTGCCCCCCTCTGTTGCTACTAGCTCTCACTAGCAAACACCTTCACTTTAAGAGCACCTACATACAAAGCACCCTCCCTCCAGCTGCTTTTGGCTCCACACTCCCCTTCCTGCTTGTCTCCTCCCTCTGTTGCTAGATGCCACATCTTGATATTCACAATTTTTAGAGGCATGGGGCAGAGGGTGCTGAGAAGGGATGAGAGAGGACGGCAGTGGCACAAGCGAGATCATGAGGAGTAGCAGGGTGGTTTTTTTGCAGCTCTGGATAGGTGGCTCTCTAGCCGTTCCCAGAAACTCACAATAAAATTGCCTTGCTGGGTTTGGATGACGTGACAAGCTACCATGAGGATAAAACAAGGCATTGGTTCTCAGGGTGGTTTGTTCATAAAAAAAATAAGCCACCCTGCAGAAAACGTGCTGGGTTTGCATGATACGACAACTCACCATGGCTGATCACCATGTCATGCTGTGCGAGCCAAGTCAGTGTTTCCTTACCCAGTAGTCAAAAGATCCCTCTCGAGCTACAGCCAGAGTCTGAAGATGCTAAATTTCCCATTGGTTGGATTATGACTTGAATTATATTCTTACAAAGGCTGTTCAGATTACTTGTATTTGTGTAGCATCTTACAGTGTACAATGGGACTGCATACTTAGCCCCCTCTCTTTTGCTGTATTAATCTAAATAAATCAAAGTACATCTTTCCTTTCCTCATTGCTGCAAGGATCATCATCTAGTGTGTGGCATATGTCACCACATTGTTTCTGAAGTGTACATTTTAATGCTACTTAAATGTCTGTGCTTAGACACCTTAGGGGCCTGAAGAATGAACCTTTCATGCCCTGGAGGGAGACTGATCCTCAAGCAGAAGGTAATGAGAAGGGCTGTGCCCTTGGTGTTACTTTGTGTGTGTGTGTGTTGCGTGTGGCAGATGCTCTTGAAACAGCTGGAAGGAAACCATTAGCATTCCAAAGAGACACGTTATAGTGTCACATTGCACTGTCTTCTGGAGCATCTGAGACCTGAGGCAGCAAATATCTCAGACAATGAAATATATTTAAAGGGATGCTGTCAAGTTGGAAACCAGTCGATCTATTAAAGAGAGAGGTGGGGAGGGAGGGCAGTAAGCATCATTCTAGATAAGACATCTTCCCTTTTGGCTCCAGATGGGAGGTGTGGGTTTTGCAACCATGTTTTCAGCACTGGAAAGTTGCACAAACATGAGAAAGGCTCATTACAGTGCTATCAAGTCTTAGAAAAGAAATAAATGGGCTACCGTAGGTGTTACACCTAGTAGCAGTGTGTTAGTTATATACACACGTGTGCACACAGAGAGACATATGTATACATACATGGAAGTAAACATTGAAGTCACTGGTGATACTAAACAATATTCTAGAAATAGTATATTGAAGGAATTGGTGAGGCTAAAGAAAAATCCTAATGTGTCTGAATTTGAGATAACTCCAGGTCTGTCATCTTGCTTTTTATTTATCTATATGTTTGATTGATTTCTGCAGCCTTCACCAATCTGGTACCCTTTCAGATATTTTGGACTACAACTTACAGAATTCTTGACCATTGGCTATGATGGCTAGGACTTATGGGAACAGAAGTCCAAAACATGTGGAGAGCACCAGGTTGGGAAAGCCTGGATTAGAACACACACACACACACACACACACACACACACACACGATCCAGGCATTCTCTTTGCACAATATGGCGGAGAGCAAGGACACACTAGGTAGTTCCACCTCTTCCATCATGCCCCATCGCTGGCCCTGCCTCCATCCATATGTTGGAGGGCAAATGTGTGCAGATGCAGAATGGATGGAGCCTGCTGTCTTTGTGTAGGCTCTCTAGTGGTTCAGAACCCTGTTTTTACAGGCTTCTAAATCACGTGACGAGCATACATAAGGACAGCATGCTCTCTGCTGTAGACACTGCTCTCTACTAAGTTGGCAGAGCCAGAGATGGAGGGGGGCAGAGCTAGCTAGCATTTCCCCACTCTCCCCTCATGGGATTCTAGTTGTGTGAGAAGAATGCTTACATAGGGTTATCATCTCTTGATTTTCCAATTCCCAAAGGAAATGCTCAAGGCAGCTGATGTAAATTATGACAATTAAAAACACCAAATGTTGAGGTGTTGCAATAGAGTATTTTGTAAATATTAGTCAGAATGCAGAGGATCCAAGAAGATTGAGAAACCAGAGGGAAATATGGTAGTGCTTGAGAGTGAAACTGGAACTAAATGGGTGTGTGTGTGTGTGTGCGTGTGTGTGCACGCACGCTTTGTATGTATATGGTATAATGTTCAATTCCTGGTTTTCCACTTAGAAGGTTCTCAGGATGTGAAAGCTCTTATGATGGTTGGATCAGAGCTGCTGCCTATAGAATAGATCATACTGGGGTTTGATAGACTAATGGCTTGATTCAATATAAGGCTACATCATATATTTTTATTTATATAACCGCCTACCTAGTTTTGCAAGTTTTGATGGGCTTTTGACTTGCATTTTCAAAAAAAAATGTAGCCTCCTCTGATACATTCTCTTTTTAATCTGCTTTGAGGTTAAAAAGATGGTACTACTGTTTAAGGGGGGGCGGGACTTGGTACAGTGTTCTTAGGCACACATACCTGGGTGTAAGCCCCACTGAACACACTATGACTTACTCCGTAGGGATGCTGGAGAAAAGCCACAACAGACTCAAATGTATTCGAATTTTGTATTCATTTGTACAATACATTTGTACTCAAATGTATTCGAATCCGACCCTCGGATTCCGTAGCAAACCAGTGTTTCCTGAGTTGCATGGATTCCACAGACTTCCGGACCTTTTAAAATAAAAATTATGTAATTTTACGCAAATTTAGTCACAGAAAAATATGTTAGAAAACCCAAAAATAAACACCAACCAAAAATGTACATTTCCCCCATAGGATAAAGTGTGAAAATATGTAGATTGGGGGGATTTGTGTATTTTAGAGGGATTTGCACATTTTTGGGAGTGCAAATTTGCACAATTCCGAATTTCTGCAAATGCGTACAAATGCATTTGGGCAAAATTTGATTCTGTCAGTGAGTAGATGACAGGACGAAAGGCACTGACAATCCACAAAACACAGATGGAATGGATTCTACAATGAAAAAATAGAATCATAGAATCATAGAAAAGAAGAGTTGGGAGGGGCCTACAACAAGGCCATTGAGTCCAAACCCCCTGCTCAATGCAGGAATCCAGGTCAAAGGATCCCTGACAGATGGCCGTCCAGCTTCACCTTGAATGCCTCCAGAGTGAGAGAGCTAACTACCTCCCTAGGAAGTTGGTTCCATTGTCTTATTGCTCTAACAGTCAGGAAATTTTTCCTGATGTTCAGGTGGAATCTGTGTTCCTGTAACTTGAACCCATTATTCCGTGTCCTGCAAACTGGGATGATCGAGAAGAGATCCTGGCCCTCCTCTGTGTGACAACCCTTCAAGTACTGGAAGAGTGCGATCATATCTCCCCTCAGTCCCCTCTTCTGAAGGCTAAACATGCCCAGTTCTTTTAGTCTCTCCTCATAGGGCCTTGTTTCCAGACCCTTTATCATCTTTGTTGCCCTCTTCTGAACCTTCTCCAGTTTGTCTACATCCTTCTTAAAGTGTGGTGCCCAGAACTGGATGCAGTACTCAAGATGAGGCCTAACCAGTGCTGAGTAAAGGGCAATTATCACTTCCCACGATTTGGAAGCTATACTTCTATTAATGCAGCCCAAAATAGTATTTGCCTTCTTTGCAGCCACATCGGATTGCTGGCTCATATTCAGTTTGTGATCTACAACAATTCCAAGATCCTTCTCACTTGTAGTATTGTTGAGCCAAGTGTCCCCCATTCTGTAACTCTGCATCTGGTCTCCTCTCCCTAGGTGCAGCACTTGGCATTTATCCCTATTAAATTTCATTCTGTTTTTTCTGACCCTACTCGATTGTACTGTGCACCTGTTATTATGACAGATTATATTATTTCTAAGCTGTAAGATACCTCAGACATGTTGTATAAGATGGAAAGATGTTATGGAGGGGGCGGGGGAATCTAAAAAGAAATCCACAAGACAAACCCAGAGGATTTTCTGAATCAGAACTAGTGTGTGATAACAGCACAGTTAAGCTGCACTAAATCAACACATGGCAATATAGAGTGTCACTTGGGTGGATCTATGCAAAGTATTGTGCACAGTAAAAGCATTGTGTGATTGCTTCATCATGCCCCCAGCATGCAATTCTACACATATACCAGGTTATCAGCAGTGAGAGTAGCAGTGGTGGTTTAGTGGATAGTGTATTAGACTCGGGATAGGGAATGTTTAAAGCAGTGTTCTCCAACCTTGGGTCCCCAGATGTTTTTGGCCTACAACTCCCAGCATGCCCCAGCCAGCATAGCTGGCTGGGGCATGCTGGGAGTTATAGGCCATTAACATCTGGGGACCCAAGGTTGGAGAACACTGCTTTAAAGGAACTGCCGTTTGGCCAAGAAGCTCACTGGGTGACACACTGGTGGCTGTGAGAACAGAATGGAGGAATCCTATGTAAACTGCTCTGAGTTGCTTGGATGATGGGCCAGGATATAAATATAATAAGCAGGATATAAATATAATAAATATACAACACATCTGCCAAAGGAGATGCTGTTAAATTGTGAACTGGACCCAGTATTTAACATAAGGATTGCTTTCCGGAAACGGGGGGGAGGATTTGTCTGTGTGTGTGTGTGTGTTGAGTTGGCAGCCATTAAGATAAAAGCACAAAGCATCCAAAATTCCATCCACTGACAGTGACTAATGGATCCATGAAAATGAATATATTCATATAATATTTTGTCTTGATTTTTGTCTTCAAATGTTTATATGTGCCTAGCAAAGTCTTACGTTTTAAACCATAGATTTTCATCAAAATGCCATTTGCAATGGCCCACCTCAGTCCCACAACACTGTTTTTTTTTTAATAAGCACCCTACAGAGCTGCTTTACTACTGAAACAGAACATAGCTCAGATTAAACAAAATATTTACAACAAATTCTTGTGTTTCTGCAACCTCTTATATCTAAGCCATATGTGTTGGTCTAGAATTAAAATGAAATTTCTTATGTTTTGACTCTATGCAGTTGGGGACACCATGTTTTTCTGGCAGACACCATCCACCCCCACCCGCCCACACACAATACCTCAGAACAACAGTGCATCTAGGGCTTTGAATGGAAAGGAAATGGCGGGGCCACTGGGAAGTGACCTCTGCTAGTAAAACCATGTTTAAGCATACCACTGCCACTGTTAAAAGTAAGCTTTCCTCCAAACCAGGCAGTGAATTTTTCTGAATCCAATTTATTTATTAATAATACTTATATACCGCTTAATATAACACAATCTTAAGCAGACCTCAATAACAGAAGCCCCCCTGGCTAAGGGCCCAAATTCATCCCTCCATCCACCAATGAAATATACCAACATTCTAATTTCAGCAATTTGCATCTCAGCAGCCCCTAACTTAGCAAATCAACCTCTCTGAGAGAATTTGAATCAGCATGCAGAAACACCAGACGTGAATGTCTTTCCAAGGTTCAGAGCCTCTGCTGAAGAGTGTTGGATTAGACTTCAGGCAGGGTTACCCTTTGATAACTAATGGATTGGCAGGCAAAGGGAAACCTTCCAGTTCATTTCTGCAAGCAGTAGGAGACCAGGAATTTCCTTTCAGGATGCAATCCTATCAATTCCACCCTCAATGCTCATAAGCATCCAAACTCAGAAGTTTATGAGCATCCAGTGCAGAACAGGAGGAGCGGTGGAGGTAATTTCTGCCTCCCCCACACACCCCGCTCTGCAATTCAGCTGGACGGCCATATTTGGCTATCTAGCTGAGGTGCTTCGCAGGGGGAGAGAAGGAGGCTGGAGCATTGCCAAGATACCTCATATACTGGAAGCCCCAATGTCCTCCTCTCCCCACCCCTCCCTGCCCCTTTTACCCCCTCTCCGAGGTTGATTTTCCAACCTCGGAGAAGCAGCTGGGCGTGGTGGCAGAGTGACAGGCAGAAGCCTGGGAAGGGGCCAACCTGAACATTCCAGAGGCTCTGATTGGTTGAAGCAGAGAGCATAGAACCCCAGGGAGTTGGCAGTTAAGGGGAGTCGGTTGTCAGTTGGGGAGAGAGTGGGTTGGAGTGAGAGAGGGAGTGGGAGGTTAATAGAGTAGGTAGGGAAAGGTGGTACTGAAGAGAAGAGTTCAGACAGGAAATCTAGTACTAAGTTGTGAGAAAGCAAATGTGAAGGTGTTAGTAGAGAACAGTTCACAGGAGTTTACGCTTAGGGAGTGAAGGACCTTCTGTCTGAGGAAGAAGGTGAAGCTCTGGACTAGTGAGAGGGACAGTTAAGTTCCCTGGTCTTATACTGCAACTTCAAGTAACCAAGCCAAGTTGATACAAAGAGCACTATATAACATCTGCCTGCCTTTTAACCTGAATCTAAGCAAAGAACAAGTTTGAATTAACTGTTGAAAATCCAAGTTATCTGTGCCTGAGCTGAATATCAGTTTAGAGACTTTGTTAGAACAATAAATCAATCTTTTTATTCAAAGTTCTAATTCTCCAGAGTCTGACTGGTGACAGGAAAGTTAGAAGTGAATTAACGGAGGGGCACCCTACTTCAAGTAATCAAATAAAACAAACTGCTTAATAAAGACAAACACACGTGGGTGAACAGCTACATATAAGACCTAAGACACATAATCGGCTAACGCAGTTTAAGAAGACAGCTTAAAGTCTGAAGTGACCAATACAAGGTGGCACTTGGTGAGAGCGAAGTACACATTGAGGGTGTGGGCTTTGGAGTAAGGGGTCCCGTCTGCTGCATCCTTCTCTCCCCACCCCTCCCTGCCCTTTACCCCCTCTCCGAGGTTGATTTTCCAACCTCGGAGAAGCAGCTGGGCGTGGTTCTTTGCACACCAGCTATGAGGTGGACGAGCGGGGTCAGAGCTCTGATCCCCAGCTCCAAGGTTGGACCTTTGTTTCTAACCTCAGATCTGGGGATCTGACGTATTCTATGGACCCCTTAGAGGCTGTCTAGGAGACCATAGGTTCACTTTCCCCACTGAAAAAATAAAATAACCTCCCTGGCTGCTCTTGCAAGCTAGTCTAGAAAACAGAGCATAGGAAGAGGGAATGTGATCATAATACAGCTTGTAATGGCTATGAGAAGACATTCAATGTCTATGAGAAGACATTCGAAACTTTCCCGAAAGTTTTCAAAAACTTTAGGGAAAACTAAAGCCTATTCAAGTATTCTCACTTACATGATTGAAGTGAGGAGGGGAGTAAGGCTGAACTTCTGGCTCCACCCCTGTTGGGGGGCCCTCCCCCCATTCCCATGTTGGGGTGGTGCCTCTGTAGAGGGAAGCGTGTTCTATTACAGAAGCTCCTCTAGTAATGTAGAATCCTGTTATGCAGGTCCTAAATACAAAAAGAGAGAGGAACAGTTGGGGATGGCATTGTTCTGCTCTCCCCCTCATGTGATTATGATAATCACATGGGGAAGAATGCCCAAATGCAGCTTTAACAGAAACAGAAAAAAAAGGGGGGAAAAGAAAGGTAGATTCAGATAATGCATCCTAATGATGTCTAACACATTAATATGCATACTATTAGAATAAACGGAAGTGGCAGTTCAGGGAAGTGATGGGGGGGAGGTCCCACACCAATGGTGGGAAAGCTTGAGTCTGGCAGTTGGCGGGGCCCAAGCCACAGCCAAAAGTGAGTGGGGACAGGGCAAAACATAGTTGCTACCCCTTTTCTGCCACATCCTTAACTATCTCTCACCCTCTCTGCCCTTCATCATTCATTCATTATCTCTCACACAAAAAAAACCATAATCCCATCCATTCACACACACAAAGAAGCATGCCCTCATTAATCAATTATCTATTATCATTCTCACTCTCTCTGTTCCTCTCTCTCTTTGTTCCCGTGTCTCTCTTCTTCTCCTTCTTCCCTCTTCTCTCCCCCACACACCATCCATTCACACACAGAGTGGGACAGACACAAGAAAGCAAACTCATTCATCTATCATTCTCTCTCTCTCTCTGTCTGTCTCTCTCTCCCACTCACACACACTCACTCACACACCTCCTTTCTCTTCCTCCTCCTCTTACCTTTCTCTGCTGTCAAAACACTACAATTCAGTTGCCGCTCTAAATGGTATCAAGATACAAGTTCAATGATACTACTGTTCCTTTCTTTTATTAATTAAAATATTTATATATCATCTTTCAGCCCACAGGGCCTCTAATGCAGTGCACAACAAATTAAATCAACAAAACAATTTAAAGCATAGAAGAGCAATCCTTAAAAACCCCAAGAGAGTTGACTCAAACATCAACCAAATTAAAACCATAAAAAATGTTATAGGTCTTCGAGACCTAATACAAATGTTAAAATGACTTGTGGAACCAGAACAACTGGCTTTCGATGTTACAGAAATCAATGTTTGCATGAATTTTCAATAGCTGAGAAACTATTAGCAAGGCCAGCCATTTGAAGGAAGAAGAATCCATAAAACGTGAGAGGTAAGACTCCACTTAATATTCTGTCATTTCAATATTTGGACCCCAAATCAACCTTTTGTGAAAGAAGAACACTCATATTCTTTCAGTCTTGTTCATTGTTATTGCTTCCCCTGCTTCAGTGGTATTTGTTCTTTTGTTAAAGTTTCTTATTCTTTTTCCTAGATTAGTGTCACGGAAGATTCAAGCTAATTAGAGATCACATTGTGAATGGAATTATTTTATAATACTACACAACGCAATTGCCTATAGCATTACTGAAGCCAAATTAAGCCAATACAGAAAGAGGACATCTTGGATCAGTCATGTGGGTGATTCCAGGTGATGAGGGTGCTGTCATGATGCTACATAGCCAATCAGATTTGGCTACATGATGTCATCACATCACTGGGAACAACCAACGGTAGCCCAGGGAGAGAGCGCAAGAAAGGGCAATGAATAAACAATAAAATGAATAAGGGACACAAAATGAATAAGCAAACAATTTTGCAAGTGTTTCAAAAAATACCTTCAAAAGAGGGGGGGGGGATTTTGTCACTGAAATACCGTGAGCCAGTTCAGTTCAGCTCTAAAGAGAGGTTATAAGAATTCGGAATTTGGATTTGTTCCAGAGAATAAACAGGTATTAAGCTTTGTGTAATTCCTAATTTGCAAGTTATGAGTAAGGTGTAAACTGGCATAACTCTGAAAGCCATTTGTCATCTCTTTTTGTCACCCTTTTGTTTAAGCTTTCATACAAAAGTTTACATTTCACCCCAAAGCAAGATGAGATTTATGATATAAATGTATCCTTAAAAAGTCAAAATGCTGAGACAGATCTTTCGTTCCCTGAAGGACAAATCTCTAGATCAGTTGCAAAAAACTGTGGCAAGAATTCATGCAGCTCTGCTGAAAACCTGACAGATATGACTCATGCTGTCTACCTAATAAAAGATCTAAACTGAAATGTCAAGAACAATTTAGAATATGCATGGGTGAGACTCTGTCATCTTATACATACTGAAGGGAAGCTCTGTCTATGGAGTATTAATGACCGTCTTGCGTGCATGCATATGAGAGAGATAATAGAAAGGGATTTATAGTTCTTTACACCAACAGAGAAGCATTCAGGTTGTCACACAGTGACTCGTGTGCCACTGCAACTTCTTGGTTACCTACAATGTTGTACCCACTTACATCAGGGTCTCACATCAGCACAAATCCATGTGCAACGGTACCGGCCTCAGTCAAGGTGTGTCACAGCGCAATGCTGTTGTCACACAGAACAGAAGGAGAGGGTCAGTGGAAGGGGTAGGAAAGGGAGACAACTTTTGAAAATTTTTAAAGTGCAAGTTGAATGCATGGTTGCCATAGAACTGCCTATATCCAGTACAATCTGCACATCTATACCGGTAAACAAGTAAAATTAGAGAAAACATTTGATATTGTGCAACTGCAACTAAATAAAAGCACTGCATGGTGGAATGGAAATGTTTTTCTCAATTTGCACTGGATGCGGCTATAGCCATTGAAAGAAGCCAAATAAGTGCACCATTCAAGTTCAACAAAGTGTTATGGCTCGGGATGTATGAGAAATTTGTTTCAGTCCATTTTGATGAGGATTTACCCAGTTTGCACCTTCCAGACTGAATACAGACTTGGATGAAATCTGTGGTCAATGTCTGTACATTTCTGAGCTTGCAGTGTGATTCGTTCAGGTACCCAAAAATGCATTTGACAGCATGCATACATATGAAAAATGTGCATTAAAATGCATACTTTTGAAAAATGTGCACAAACACACTTTAATCAATGAGAGAAGGATGCATGCATTTCAAAGATGTGCACAGTGGATGCATACCTTTGGGAAAATATGCACAGATTTTTATGCGAAAAGAAAAACAACAACAAAGCTTGCACTCTGATATGGACTTGAATCAGGCGGAATTCAGAGAGCTTTGGTGAGTTTGAGTTCTGCTCATTCACACATCTCTAGGATTGGGATAATACAAATTTAATTTACAATCTCACAATATTCACTTGTTTTCACCTACTATGTTAGGCAACTTGTGGCCCTATGTTTCAGCCTACAACTGCCATCATCACTTGTTATTGGATATGTTGGCTAGGGCTGATGGGAGTTGTAGGCCAAAATATCTAAAGGGCCACAAGTTACGAACTATGTGCTATGTGCTGATCTTTGCAAGTACTGTTTCTTCGCCTCCTTGTTAAACTAAATCATCTGAAGGGGCGAATCACACAAGGGGCTTCATCTGTAAGTTTAAAAGGCTAGACTGTTGCAGCTTTCAGAAAGCATTGTGGCTAGAAATCTACCATGCACTAGGAAATGTTTAATGGCTTGGTTCCCATGTAGTTGAGGGTATGAGTCCAATGCATCACTTTGGCTCTAGGAATACAGCATTGCTCATGGTAATAAGTTCCTTCAATGAAGCAAGGTTGGCAGAGACACAAGTGTTTTGATGCTGGGGTAGAGCCAGACTAGAAAACCAGCAGGATGGAGAACAGGAAGCTTGGGTCCCTGAGACTGGAAATCCAGCAGGCAACAGAATAAGACCCAAGGATTTTGCCCAACTGAAGTGACCAGGAAGCATTTATGACTCTGCAGTTCAAGGGATACCAAAGGTTTTCCTGGGTGGGTGAAATCACCTTGGAGTTTGACAGGACACCGTTGTCCTGGGAACCATTTAATCTGTGCCCCCCAAGTGGCACACCACAAGGGGAAGCAGAGCACAGATCCAAAGATTCTCAGTGCCAGTCCCACTGGCTCCTGATCACGAGACAGAACTTTTTCAATTGTAGCTGCACTTCGTTGAAATTAATAACTAGTAGAGCTACTTATGGTGTGATGTATTTTAGGGCCAAACAAGGTGTTATGGGAGATATGTTGCTTCAGCTATTGGGTGGTATAGAGGTATAATAAACATATGAAATCAGTACCAAATCTCCTCCTCCTTCTGTCTCCCCAGTAATGTCTAGTAACACAAGATGCATGATGGGACATCCTGTGCTCAGAGTTTACCTACCCACTGCTCTTTTTCATTGCTGCTGCTTGAAGAGGACAGGGGAACTCTGAGGATACTGATGTAATATCACACATCTTTGACCAGCCATTGCACAATTGCTGCTCCAAGTGGCAATCAAGGGTCCCTCATTATGTCTATTGTGGCCCTTAGATACAATTGGGAGACTAGGTGCAAATCTCCATTCTGCCATGAAGCTTTCTGGTTAGCTTTGGACGAATCCCAAATCAAATACTCATTTCTCTCAGCTCTGAAGAGAAAATGGAATAGCCCATGTATGGTGCCCTAAACTCTTAGGGTTCTACCCAATGTTAGTCTAATTTCAGTCCTATTCATTTCAATGGGTCTACTCTAAGAAGTAGTCTAAGTCTAAGAAGGACTAACATTGGATACAACCCTTTAGAGGGTGGGCAGGATAAAATGTGAATAATAAATAATATATAATAGTAATATCAGATGGATTTTGCAAGTTGAGAAGAATGGTGTGTGTGACAACTGTCCTGTTTTCACTGTGATATGTTAGTGTGTTTATATTTTATTATTTTATTTTATAACATTTACATACTGCCCAATAACTGACATTCTCTGGGTGGTTCACGATAAACAATGAAAACCATAAAGATACAACTATAAAACAGAACTAAAATAAATAGGAAAAGTGAAAGATAAATACAACGGAGCTAAAACATTAAAAGACCTTAGGACTACAAGTTAAAATGCCTGGCTGGGGCAGGGGGAGGTCTTCACCTGGCATTGAATTGAGCTAGTGTGGGTGCCAGGCAAGTTGTTTAGAATTGTCATATTAGGCAAAATATAGACATTTGAATAAATGAAAAATAAACAAAATAGACACCGCGGCGCTGACAGCCATACCTCAAAATTAAGGGGGTGTAGGTCATTCGAATTTGTCCTGCACAGTGGCTTCATGAATGTGGAATCTAGTTTTATGTGGTCTTTTGAGGTAGTTAATCATGGCTCCTATTTGGTGTGACTTTGGTTTTAAGAGTCCTTCTTCACTCAGAATAAATGGCAGCTCTTAAATGCTGGGCAGCATGTGTAGCTTGCTATCTCCATGTTTCCCTTCAGGAAGCCACTAAAAGCAGCTCTAGACATTCTGACAAGTGCTGAACAGGAAATGCAAATGACTCGTGCTTCCTGTTCTGGTACATTCTCTGTAATGTTCAAACTGGGAGTTCGGGCAACTTGCTCATGCAGGAACAGAACACATTAGAATGTTCAAACCCACTCAAACAGAGAGACTAATGGCACAATCCTCTGCATGTTTAGACAGAAAAAAGGCCTACAACTCCCAGCATGGGCATGCTGGGAGTTATAGGCATTTTTTCTGTCTAAACATGCAGAGGATTGCACCCTAAAATGGATTTAGCAGTATGGTGCTCTTTATCACCTACCACAGGCTTCTTGTATCAGCGTCCACTGTCTGTTGGTATGCAAGATACATTCCAAATGTTGGCCATCATTTTTCTACTAAATCCCTCTTTTCAAGACAACTCTCTCTCCCCCCCCCATGTCCAATAGCTATATTAATCAATAGTACTTATCTTCCAGAACAAAGTATTCCCTACAGACATAAGATTCAAAAGGGTTCAAGTACCGTAGTAATGATTAACCCAAATCTGAAGAAATTGCATGCAAGGAAACAAGAATTCATCATTGCTTAATGAAAACTTTAAGGGAGTTGTCAACCCCAAAGGGATTAACTTAAAGTTTTAATCTCAGTGTGCCAATATGGAGATATTCAACCAAACAGTCCCACTCAAAAAACTAGATGGGGGTGTGGGAGGACACCGGGATATATTTTTGTGAAGGTTTTAGAAAGGATTTCAACACTGGATATTTTAAAGCTGCATCATACAATACTAAACTTTCTTAACTATTTTGATTCCTGAAAGAAGAGAGAAGAAAGGAAATGCTTTAATATCCGTTTATAGGGTGCATGAGTGAAGCAACAGCATTTTAGTTATAATTCTAGTTTGCACTGTGCTGTCACAACACTGAGAATAAATAAATCCCAAATGGCCACATAGCCCTGCAGGCCCAGCCTACTGAGAGGACTCAGAGCTGAATCCATTAATCATCAGTGTCCGGTTCTGCTGCAGGTTCTGTTTGGCAGGTGCATGTCAGCGTTGCAAAGGCATTTAGCTCATAAGCAGTATTTCCCTTGAGATTGTTCACAGTTATACATCTTAGTTTTTGTGTGCGCTTTTCATGCCCAAGTTTCAAATTAATCAGGCAGACAAGCAAATCCGTGTTGTCAAGTTAACTTCTCAGGCTTACCCCGAACCCCAATATAAGATATGTCATTTTGTAAAAGCATGACCATAAGCAAAGGAAAGGAACAGGGAAGCACCATGAAAGGTAAGTTTAAAATAGAATATGGAAGTTAAGTTAATATGCCACTGTGGTGGGTTATGAAGTATCAAGCCACGGTAATGCACTAACTACTACAACTACCACAATAATGTTCTAACTACAACGACGTCTCTAAGATGGGGTTTAGACTCAATTGTCCCAATCTAGCTATACTAATCCATATATGGAAATATGTTTCCATGAGCTGTAGCGGGGGACATGGCCACTGCTGCACATGGAACCAAACCTCCTGCAAACCTAACACAGGTACTGGTGGTGTGTGTTCTGTCTAGGGGTGTACGATAAATTGGTTTCAGTTAGTTTTTGTTCAGGATTTACCCATTTCACACCTTCCAGACTGAACACAGACTTGAATGTAATCTGCTGCTGAAGTCTGTACATTTCTGAGCTTACAATGTGATTCACAGACCAAAATAAAATAAAATAAAATAAAAGCCTTTGACAGCATGCATACAGTACATTTGAAAAATGTGCACAAACACACTTTAATCAATGGGAGAAGAATGCATACATTTCAAAGATGCGCACAATTGATGTGTATAGTTGATGTGTACAAAAATACTCAGGCTCTGGGTAACTGGGATCTGGAACCAGGGAGTCAGTAGGCGATCAGACCAGTTGGGCCAGAAGCAGGTGACTGGGTTACTGAAGACCTTCAGAGCTAGAGCACACATTACGGTTGCGACAGAGATTTTACTCAAAATGGCCTTCCTGTCCCAGTTGTAAATTGTAGAAATATTAAGGGCCAAAACAGACATTACTTTGAATGTGTCTAGTAGCTATGCCTTCTTTCCATTTTTACTCTACAGTAGGTGCCGGGAGGGGCAATTCACATCTTAAAAGCTCCCCTATTCCCCATGCTAGGGTCCCAATTGGTATTAGGGTCCCCATGCCTACTCTACAATAAAAATATATACAAAAAAAGACATAACTCTACACACACCTTTAAGGTAATGTTGGTTTTGGCCCATACAGTGTCAATTTGGAATTCTATCCCTCTTCTTGAAGTGACAGTTTTCTGTATGCAGGGAATGTTTAGTGTAGTGATGCAGGGAGGCATTCAAACATGCAATTTCTGAAGAGGTACAGCCCTAGGAAGCTGTACACGTGATGTTTTCTGATTTGTGCAGCTCTGCTGTGTGATGGATAACCATAAAGATATCCAGGCTGCAGTCCTATACCCACTCACCTGCAAGTGGACTCATAGGATTGTGCTGTCAATGTTTTGGTGTTAAGCGGTGGTGGAACCAGGCCATAGTTTTTCCTCACTGGAAAAGCTATTAAATATGCATATTTAAAAACCTATTTTGCAACTTGTCTGCCACTTTTGTTTTCCACTTGGCCAGTTGATGTAGAAAACTGAGTAATGTCCCATTTGCTGGTTTCAGGTGGCCATATCTAGGACTACGTTCATTTTTACTGAAAGATGCAGGCAGTGATGGATTTTTATCCCCCTGTCTTATTTTTATATGTTTCTGCAGCAGCATTTTCATTATTTCATTGCAAGTGTCATTTCATTATGTTAGCTGTCAGCATTTTCATGATGAACCCTGTTTTTCAGGGGATTATAATTATAACTCATCGAAAAGTACATTGAACAGGAATATAACGAAGGGTATTTCATCCTGGAAGGCACTTTCTGAACAAGTTTTCAAAATGTCTTCTTCTTTTTTTGCTCACTGCAGACTGCATATCATCTTATACCATGCCATAAAATATGCATGTGAACAAAAATTATTATTATTATTATTTCCGTGTGTTTCCTAACAAAAGAAGTTGAATCAATCACTTTGTCTAATTTCAAATGCATTTCAATTGAGTGGATGGATGAGACGAACACAAAAGGATCCAGAAGCTTCTGAATTTGGACAAATAAAAAAAAAGACAGTTTAAAAACAGTTTTTAAAGTTTGATCCACTACACATCTTTCTTTTGATCAAAATCTGAACACTTTCCTTAGCTCTCCCACATTTTTCCTTAAACACACACACACACACAGCTTTTTATTTCATTCTCCCCCCACACACAAAATATATTTTAAAAAGTCGCTTTCTCTCCAAATGATGGTCTCATTACTTTCTCTTAAAAGAAGGCGGCTTCCCCATAAATTCTCAGATGTCTTACTTTTTTACATCTAAACTGTGGAACAAATCAACTGGTAGAGTGGTCATGTGTCCTCTTTTTACAGAGGACAGTCCTCCTCTATTTGAAGGGCTGCCAGAGGACTATCCTCTATTTTGAGACTTCCTGTATTTGGAGTTCTGTTCTGTCAAAGTTTTAAAGAAAAATTTCCATCAGATGGAAGAGCTGGTCCTTGAAGTTTTTCTTCAAGTTTGAAAAAAATATATGGTATGCTGAGCTGCAGCTTGGAGTAAAAAGTATAAATGTGTCAATTTTCAGCACTTTCTGACTTGCTGTACCAGCGGCAATTCTAATCAGATTGCTTCAAAATTTGTGCAACTTATTGGGTTGTGTAGAGTCGACCTCATTGGGTAGACCAGGGATAGACAAGTTTCACATTGTTAGCTAAACAGGTGTCATTTTTAAAAGGAGTAAAATTTTGAGGCTTAAAATGGCAGAACCTTTTTTGGTGACTCACCTTAACTAAAACTAACTCACGTGCCCCTTTAATATGCTAGCATCATAAGCAGCAGATCTGTCTATGCAAAATGTTTGCTACTGGGACGGTATAAGAGTGATACTATTGTTTTAGAAGACTACTGTCTTTAGTCCAGTGGGGATCCATTTAAAATTGACAAAAGGCCATTATTGAGTAATGAAGATAGAATTCAAAGAGTTAACATGGTTTTATGATGCATGATACTTGCTTTATATGGAAATGTGTTCCTTGTCCACAGCTACACACACACTCCCAATATATTTTTTTAATTCTTTGCAATTTAATTCATGGGCCTGTCTTCATCATTTTATCTTCCTGTCACTGCTGGTACTTGTTTTCTTTCTTTTCTTTTTCAATCCCCCCTTCCAATTTTTTTTAAAATGAGCATTTAGTAGTATACTACTAAATTGATCCATGGATCAATGTCACCTTCCAAGGGCCTATTATACATAACATCACCAACCCTAGTACAAGAGAGTGATCTGCCACATCTTCTGGATGCCTCTATCATTTTCTAACATGGCAGAACAGGGCAAACAAGAATTCTTTGAGTTGTTTCAAACATGGGGAGAACCCCTCACTCCCACATGCCTGTTTACCTTGTTCAAGAAGTTTCTATTGTGGTGAATACTTTGGAAGAGGTGCAGCAGGCTGGAGAACTTCAGCTCCCTCTTCAGCTGTGACGAAGCAGAGTAAAGCCCTCACTACTCTACAACTTTCCCCAATGAGGATGCTGCAAAAACATGATGACCCCCAAACCCTGCACTCACTGCAGGGTGCAGTGAGTGCTTTTGCTCCTATTTTCAGTGAATGGGGTCAATATTTGTTCCCAGAACTAGGAGGCTAAGAGAGCGAGTCTATGGTCCCTGGGCAGGCATCCCAGGGACCATAGTATGCCTCAGAAAACCCCTTCTGAGGTCAGAGATAGGACTCCAACCTAGGAAGGGGGAGTTGGAGACCTGCCACTTGCCCCTTTGCAGCCAGCACAGAGAGAACTGCACCAGCTGCCTCTTGGAGATCAGAAAAA
The DNA here is from genome assembly GCA_021292165.1 of Shinisaurus crocodilurus. Taxonomy (NCBI): domain Eukaryota; kingdom Metazoa; phylum Chordata; class Lepidosauria; order Squamata; family Shinisauridae; genus Shinisaurus; species Shinisaurus crocodilurus. Next base: position 124,278,946 of record CM037880.1, on the reverse strand, counting down.
TGACCTCATTGAGGAGGAAACGGGATGTTCCAGTGGGTGAGGAGGGGAGAAGACCAGAGAGGCTAAGATATTATTTATCCTGAGTCTCTTCCAGCCTCCTGCTTCCCTCCCATTCCAAAGTGCCCCTGCTAGATGGGCTGAAAAGCCTGTCTAGTGAAAATATAGGAGATTGGAGGACAGGGAGGCAAAGATCACTCCACTGCTCCTCCTGCCCTGCTGGCTTCAGCCCAGCAGGGCATAGGAATCTCAGACAACTCTGAGTTCAAGGGCTTCCAAGGAGTGAGGGCACAGTCCATAGGATTTCACCCTAAGAAATAAATTTAAATGAATAAATAAATAAATAGAATCATAGAATCATAGAAAAGTAGAGTTGGAAGGGGCCTACAAGGCCATCGAGTCCAACCCCCTGCTCAATGCAGGAATCTAGGTCAAAGCATCTCTGACAGATGTCTGTCCAGCTGCACCTTGAATGCCTCCAGAGTGGGAGAGCCCACGACCTCCCTAGGTAGTTGATTCCATTGTCTTATTGCTCTGACAGTCAGGAAATTTTTCCTGATGTTTAGGTGGAATCTAGGTTCCTGTAACTTGAGCCCATTATTCCGTGTCCTGCAAACTGGGATGAACGAGAAGAGATCTTTGCCCTCCTCTGTGTGACATCCCTTCAAATACTGGAAGAGTGCGATCATATCTCCCCTCAGTCTCCTCTTCTGAAGGCTAAACATGCCCAGTTCTTTCAGTCTCTCCTCATAGGGCCTTGTTTCCAGTCCCTTTATCATCCTTGTTGCCCTCCTCTGAACCCTCTCCAGTTTGTCTATGTCCTTCTTAAAGTGAGGTGCCCAGAACTGGACGCAGTACTCAAGATGAGGCCTAACCAGTGCCGAGTAAAGGGGAATTATCACTTCCCGCGATTTGGAAGCTATACTTCTATTAAGTATAGCTATTACAAATCAAGTCTCTTTATCAGCTTTTTAATGGCTTTTTTTGTTTGTATTTTGTTTTTGGTAAGAACTGCAGTGTGGCTTGCAGGTCTTGCTGTATTGGTTGTTCTACTGGTTTTAGTTTCTGCTGCTTACAGGTCTTATGCTATATTTTGTACTTTTAAAATTGGAATGTTATTTTAAATACTTAATTTAAAAACAACAACAACAACGACATGGTAAGCCACTTAGAGAACCTTTGGTGATGGGGTGGCATATGCATGTTGCAAATAAATAAATAAATAAATAATGGGATATTATCTGAGAAGAGGAAGTACCTATCATTGCTGTCCTGAAAAGTACTTGGGCCCTTGCTGCAAGCAAGATGGACAAAGCCGTAAGCTTTACTTTGATTTGTTCTTATGACGTGGGCTTCAAAAGCAGCAGACTGTACCAACACATAAAGTGTTGGATTATTGGTAATTCAGCAGGAAGAAAACTGACAGTGATCTGAGTTCCATCTGTTGTTTACCCCGAGGATGTCCCCCGCAAGAGAAAATGGGGAGTTTGACCTTACTGTTGACTTGCTTCTTATGAGCAGGCTGTAATTATAGCCTACTTAACATTTTTTCCCTGCATAATAAAAATACAAGGTGGGGAATCCAGTCCCACTACTGAAAGTATTGATCCAGATGGTGATTTTTTCTAAATTAAAGCATCGCTTGAGATAATGCTTCCCATTATTTGCCTCTCCCTTCTAGTTAAAAACTGTCCAAGAGTTGATACACAACAGAGCTACAAAAGCTATGACAGGACTGGGCAACGGGCATCAGTCTGCAGTGATTCTGGAACTGAAGGCCAGGATCAAAGAGCAATCAGGATCAGAGGGCAAGTCAGAAGCCAGGATCATAGAACAAGCCAGGAGTCAGGACTGAAGAGCAATCATGCTCAGGGGGGCAAACCGGAAGGCAGTACCAGAAACCAAGCCATGAGTCAGGACAAAAGAGCAAGATGAGAAACACAAGGAATGCCAGTGCTCAGGTAGACCGTGTTGCTCACACAAAGTTACACCTTTAGATGTCCCAATGAATAGGCAGATGATGATTTCATTACCTCAAATTGTTTTCACAAAAATGAAGCCCTGAGTATTTATTTATTTGTTTGTTTGTTTGTTGTATTTATGAATCGCCCATCTGGCTGGCAAACCGGCCACTCTGGGCGATGTACAACATGATAAAATATAAAATACATTTAAAATAGTATGAAATTTTAAAATCTTAACCCACCCCATATTCCCGCCTGAATAGCCATACTTAAACAAATTATACTGCTCAGTTCTACAACCACTGAGAATCCATTTATGCTTTTCATACCGGCTGGCAAATACCACCATTTTGCTCTCAGTATAATTAATACAGACCTTCCTGCTTGCAATTTAGGGATGAGTGAATGAGCAATTTTCATGGTCACTGAGTTTTACTGAACACCACCTTGAAGCTCGACTTGTTTCATTTCCCATATTCAGTTGAGCTCTTTTAAAAAATTTCATTCCAATGGAAAAAGTGCACAATTCAAATGGGGGAAATGTGCATTTTTAAAAAAGTACACCAAAATGTGCACATTCCCCCCATAGAGTAATGTGTGATGAATATGCACATTTTTGTGCTTTTAAAAATGCACATTTTCCAAACACAAATCTAAGTTCGGGAATATGTGGACATTTTCAGAGAACATGCTCTCCTGCTCACATTTGTGTTCGTGGCTGCAAACAGGACATGTCTGCATGATTTGCAAACATAAAGAAAATTCTCATCGTCTTCTCATGCCTATTTGGGAATGGGATAATGAAATAAGAGTTGTGTCATCTACATAAACAGTACTGGGACCATTTGCTTACCAAATGAAGGAGAGAAAAAGAAGAGGAAAGCAGCTGAACTATGCCTTTTATGTAAAGATTAAATAAAAGTGATGTCAAGATACAGCCTTGTTATACTCACTCTAGGTGCTGAATCCGAAGCTTCGTGCATCACTACAGGCACTGCTTGGCCCTCTTCAAGAGTGCAATTACACATATTTTCAAAATGTGAGACCTATTTTAACATTGGAATTTGGCCCTCCATTACTGGTTTCATTTACCCAAGTCCACATACTATGAGATTCCAGAATTTTGTTTTTGTTATTGACAGCTTGCCCACAATCTTTTTAAAATTTCTGGTTATAACTTTATTTATTTCCCCTCTTAAATGATGCTTATATGAATTTTGCTGCACTAAAAACCTCTTCCGGGTGAACATGGAGCTTTGAAAGCCGCACAGAAATTCTGTGGGGCAGCTGGTACAGCGTTTCCTGGCCAGAGAATGTCTCAGGCTGGGGGATCTACTTCTCATTAGAGAAGCGAAGATCTGAGGTTACCCCCAAATTATCTCATAGGGTCATAAATTGCTTTTTGTCTGTCTTCTGGTGAATAAAATCTGCGGCTTGTGACCTGAGGTGGGGGAAAACGGCGCTGTATTCGGAGACCGGTTTTACCGATCATCAGAAGTATGCATGTTCGCTTCCAAAATAAAGGAGTACATCTGGACTGGCTAATTTGGAATCTTTCTGCAGCAGAGTGGGATTTATAATTAACTGTAAGTAGACTATGTTTATCTGGGAGGCGAAAAAGATAAGAGAGGAAACCTGAAAGGAGGTCTATAAATCTTACATGTTTGGAAGCGTCTTGGAAATATCTATACGCAAGGCAAGATGTTTGCAGTTGCAGCATTCTTAAACCTGTGGAACAAAATGGAGAGAGAAATTCTAAACAGATTGGAAGTAAGAATCCAGACTTTGAACGTAAATCTTAAAGTGGATCAATCAGAAGAACAACGTAAGATGGATTTTTTTACAGGACCGGCAGAGGAGAAGACAGAAGAAGTAAATAAGGATTTTGGAAACTTACCAGAAATTCACAGAGACTTTGAAGTTTTAATTGGATTGAACTGGCACAAGAAGACGGTTCAGCAAGAAGTTGTGATGCACTTTTTAAAATCTAAGATGGCGGAGCCGGAGACCGGTATGCAGGAACCCACAAAACAACAGAACAAGCTGATTTCATTCTTGGTTCAAAACCTGGAACTTAATGATTATCCCTTTGAGTCTTTGACAGAGGAAAGCAATGAAAGAGACTATCTTCATGGTCTTTTATTGGCAAAAGATAAAGGGTTGATGTATACTGAGCTACGTGTTTAGTTGGACAGGCACTGCTTGGCCCTCTTCAAGAGTGCAATTACACATATTTTCAAAATGTGAGACCTATTTTGACATTGGAATTGGCCCTCCACTACTGGTTTCATTTACCCAAGTCAACATACTATGAGATTACAGAATTTTGTTTTTGTTATTGACAGCTTGCCCACAATCTTTCTAAAATTGTGGAAGTCCTCACCAAGGTTGGCCGTTGAGACCCTGTCCAAGTGCCTGGAGGCAGTGGCTGGCTGGATGGGAAGGAACATGCTGAAGCTGAAGAACCCCGACAAGACCGAGGTACTTCTGGTGGGGGACAAGGGGAGGTTAGGGGATGTTGACCTGGTGCTGAATGGGGTACATCTGCCCCTGAAGGACCAGGTCCGCAGCTTGGGGGTCATCCTTGACTCCCAGCTGTCCATGGAGGCTCAAGTGTCCGCTGTGAGCCGGGCGGCGCTGTATCAATTCCATCTGATACGGCAGCTGCGCCCCTACCTTCCTAATCATCTGCTCCCATCAGCGATTCATGCCTTGGTCTCCTCTCGCCTAGACTACTGTAATGCGCTCTACGTGGGGTTACCCTTGAAGACGGTTCGGAAGCTACAGCTGGTACAGAACGCAGCGGCTCGCCTGGTTAAAGGCAGCCGCCGGCGGGAGTACATCACGCCAGTGCTGAAGGAGTTGCACTGGCTACCAGTTGCTTGCTGAGCCGAATTCAAGGTGTTGGTTTTGACCTTTAAAACCCTATACGGCTCCGGTCCAGTCTATCTCAAGGAGCGTCTCCAGCAACACCAAGTGGGCTGCTCAACAAGATCTGCCACGGGCGGCCTTCTCCTTGTCCCTTCAGCCAGAGCAGCTAGACTGGTGGGGACAAGGAAGAGGGCCTTTTCTGTGGCGGCCCCCGTACTGTGGAACTCTCCCCCCGAGTGACCTCTGCCATGCCCCCTCTCTGCTGAGCTTCCGCAGCTCATTAAAAACCTGGCTGTTCAGGCGGGAATATGGGGTGGGTTAAGGTTTTAAAATTTTTATACTGTTTTAAATGTATTTTATTGTTTTTATTCTATGTACATCACCCAGGGTGGCCGGTTGCTGGCCAGATGGGCGATTAATAAATGTAAATAATAATAATAATAATAATAATAATAATAATAATAATAATAATAATAAAATATAAATTATTTTTTGATTTTAAATATTAATGGCAAAGGTAAAGGGATTGCTTATATGACTTATTTGAATTTTAAATATTAATGGTGATGTAAGATAAATTATTATAATTAAGGTATAATTATATTTGGTCTGTTTGGAAATATTTATTTTTTTAAAAAAATAATAATTCTGTTTGTTGTTGTTGTTGGGGGTGTTGTTTTGTGGAGGCTTTGAAGTATTAAAGGGGAAGGTCTTTTGTTTTTTGTTCTATAAGTAGTATGATGGCTTATGTGCTTCTGCTGCTTTGTCAGATGTCACTTATTTCTTAATTTTTAGACCTCTTTCTTTTCTTTTCTTTTTTTTTAAAAAAATAACTTGGAGATTAAAAGTGAAGGAATTTCTGGATAGATAGAAAGAAATAATGAGTAATTGTAATAATACAAATGTGTTGATTAGATGGTTAGGTACTAGAGAGTGCGAGGGGGGAAATACAAAATGCTTTTGTTATGTGGTCATTTGCTAATTAGTTTATAGTTACTTTTTACTTTTGGGATTCTTAATATACTGTATTTTGGAATTGAAAACACTATTTAATGAAACTATAGGTTTTCTTTTTTGGTGTATCCATAAATGTTGAATTTAATAGATTAAATAGTTGATGTATATTGGGGGAGGGTGGAGACCTCTGGTGTTTGTTCTTTTTAGGGTTCTTTTTTGCCGTAACTGGAAGTGATTTTTTGTTAACAGAAAAGATTTTAAGAATAACTGTGGTTGATTAAGCTGTGGAGAAGATTGGAAGTCCATTATAATTGTGTTTGTGTTTGTTTGTTTGTTTGTTTGTTATGAATAAAATTAAAAGTTAACTGGGGGGAAAAAACAAAAAACCTCTTAATACGATTATAAGATGTGTTTAACTTTAAAGATCGGGATGCTTTTACCAGGAACTGTTCAGTTTTTTTACACTCTGCATCAAACCAAGATCAGGTATGAAATGTCAACTTCTGATAGCCTGGTTTTACCAAACAGGGTATCATATTTTCTATCAGAACTTAACATAAGCTTAGAGAGTTAGGTACAGTATTTATAAACACACCTCTTATATCCATAATTGTCTGGGTTCTTAAAATTTGTCTTATTTCATCTGTCACAGATACTGTCCACCTATTACATCATTCCCCATTACAAGTATCATATACTGGATAAGAAACAGGGGAGCTGCATGCTACTCTTTATGTAACCTACCTTTGCCACTAATGAAAGATAACCACTATCTACCCAACCATATCCTACTTAGATGCCTCAGAGCAAGAGTTTTTGAACCCCAGGCAGGCAAATTCCCCCTCCAAAGATGTATATCCAGGACAATTAGTTTAGGTTGAAAAAACTACATCACTGTCCTTTCTATTCCTATATTTAGTATTTCATTTTTTATTGTTAGATAGTTGATTTCTACTGCCCCTAAATGTTTCCCATCTATTACTAGCCTGGCTTATATTTCCTCTTCCATTCTGTTTGTCTGAGCTATCAGGTTTAGTTGGGGAAAACACTAATTGATTCATATTTTTAGCAATATTTTCCAGCTGTTGATAAATTAATTGTACAGTCTTAGCAACAAGGAAACTATTTTTTTCCGAGAAGTTCTAAATAATCTTTATCTGATTGATTTTAGTATCCTTTTCTCTATCTTCTGTTGGTACATTAACCAGATTCGGTTTCTCATTTAAATTTGATCCTTCTGGTTGGTACAATTTTAATATGCAGAACTTATCTGAGACAGAAATACTAAACTCCTCTATATAATTTTTTGGAAGAAATGGTTCAATTTTTCTTTGTTTTAAATTTGGTAGGGAAAATGAGTCTAGAAAATCGCAGGCATTTTGGGGGGGGCTATCCTGTTTTTCCTTAATACCATCAACATTTATCTACCTCTACCCTTATGAAATGGGTCTTATATACCTCAAACCACAGCAGATAACTAATTAACAGGGGCACAACCTTTGTTTAGACTAAAAAAACAATATATAAAATACTTGATTAAAATCAATACTATATAAAACATAATAGTTTTAAAACTATGTGCCTCCAGTTAGGCTATTCAACATGTGGGAATCTTCCCTGTGCTGTTTTTGTCAACACCGGCTAGGTCCCTACCCAGTTCCAGGCTGATGAGAGTCACTGTTCCACAATAGGGTTGGGGTTAGCACACTTGCATCTCTCAACTGGGCCAATAGAATAATCCAGACCTGGCTCTCTGCACAACTGTGGTTCTTCATGTGCATGTCCCCTCACCACTCAAGGCACTCAACAAGTTCCACTCTTCTCTTATGGTACTAAGGTGAGAAGTCCTATTTAGTGGCTTCTCACCTATGGCTGAGAGCTTCAGGCCAAGAGCACTCTAGCAAGCTGGAGGCTTAAATACCAGTGTGGAAAGGTGGGGAAGACAAACACATTCAGGGCTCAGCCAACAATACCACTCCTTTATGCAACAGCCCTCTCACTTCCAGGGAAACAATATTTAATATTTTAAATATTTAAATGCAAACTTAATTGGAATATGTTCATGGAATACACACACACACACTTATAATAAAAAGGAGAAAATATGCAGCAATACTCCAATGACCATATTGAAGGTGGAGGAGTGTCTCTCCTCAGTTATTCTGTATCTTTGATAGGTGTGTGTGTGTGTGCGTCTCTCTCTCTCTCTCTGTATTTATAAACATAAACCAAGATGGCCTGTACGTTTCTAAGACCTTGCCAAGGGCTGATTGCAACTGTTCACCAATGTTGTGTCTTCTCCTGCTACTGCTTCAGTGCCACTGTTTTCCGTTATCCTTCCTTGGGTGATTCCATCCAATCTGGGATAGGTGACACTCAGGTACTGCTTAACTAATCAGATTTAGCTATGTGCTAACACCACTAAGAGCAAATGAAGACCACTTAGAGTGTGGGCAACATTTCCTATCTAGGGCACACTGGCAATCCTAGCCAATTAGGGATCAATTTAACAATTGAACATTTATGCAGTACATTTGCAGTACCCTCCAAAAATCATCCAAAGGGGCCACTCCTTTTGTTGCTAATGAAGATTTCATGAAATGCCCTCATTTAGCTCAGCCCTAGTCCCTCTTCAAATTAATTAGTCAAAATGTTAATGTATTGGAAATCAGTATGTTGCACTCAAAGTGAATTGTTCACACAATAGGTGAGCTCAGGAAAATGGCCCACTTAAAAATGGCTAACCAAACTGAGCAAGACAAATTATAATTGATCCAATGTACTCTGAAAGAGCAGATTGTTCCATTTTCCTACCCATTCTTTCCCCCTTTTCTAAGTCCAATAATCACTAAACATTGTCTCAAATAGATTTAAGAATATAAGACAATATTCTACTGCCTTAGCTTCCATGAAAATGGTAATGTGAACAATGTTCATTTGCAAGTATCTCCCTTTGTTCCTAAACTCATTTTTTTTAAAAGTACACTATATAACTATATCTGAGCTGAAACTTTTAAAACAAAATGATCAGTGATGCAAAATGTCACCCCTTTTTATCAGTTTTTCAGGGCTCTTTGCAAAAATGTTTGCTCATTCATTTACATTACCTTCACTCTCACTTGCCCTCACTTGCACTCAATGATGTCATCCCAAAGAAGGCAAAGCAGGCCTCTGTTGAGCCCTACAGTTATATCCTACACACAGGCAGCTCTACTAGTTTTACCCCGCAAAAAATCAAACCTGGAGAACATTTACCACAACTCTATCAACAACATATACACCAACATATATACACCATCCATTTGTTCTACTTTCTTCAGTAGGATTAACCACATTAGATAAGCTAAAAAAAGGGCAAACTAAATTTGCCAGGAAGTTGCTGCAAAGATCACTTGTACAAATTATTCTTCTGCACTCCAATTGCCCCTCCTGGTAGTTGGTGAGATGCTGAGCTGCCTCTCAGTGTCTATATAGCTGAGGGCAATTTTGGCTGGGGAAACTCTTTCTTTCTTTCTTTCTTTTTCCTTTTTTCTCTTTTTAATCAGGCTTCCTGACTGGAAGCATGTATTTTTGAGCTTTTACATCAAGGGTGGGGAAATATATTGATTCTGGGAGCTGGAATGCCCCACCACCCATGGCCCAGATGATGTCAGGGGATGGAACCCTGTCCCCCTTCCCCAGACATCATCTGGTCCCCAGCCAAAGGGGAAATTGCATATGAAAATAAATGTGAATTTTCATGCTTTATTTTTTTAAAATCAAACTAATGCAGTAATTGAGCAGAACAGACTTATGACTGAATACTTGCAAAACTGAGACAGACCTGAAATCAGTGGAGGCTGGTGGCTACAAAGTCAGTGGGGCTGTGTATCCGCTCTGGATTTTACTCTGCACTTTTAAGGAGTTATCCATGGTTCTGAACCCCATCCCCAAAATAGGTTCAGTGTCATGATGGCTCCTTTAAAGTTCATACTAAAGCCCGGAGTGGATACACAGCCCCACTGACATTGGAGACACCAGACTCCACTGGTCTCTGGGATGCTTGCCCAGGGACCATAAGATTTCTCTCTTAGCCTCCTAGTTCAGGGAACAAATATTGACCCCATTCACTGAAAATAAGAGCCAAAGCATACATAAAGAGCTATTCATGGTGCTGAACCCTATCCCCAAAATAGGTTTGGCACCATGGATAGTGTCATGCCCTACCTGGAGAAGGATTCTTCAGATGAAGAACAGGAGGGAGAGCATAATGACCAGCATAATGGCCCCAGCCAGAGCCAGGCGAGGAACTAGAGGCTTTGGCTGACAACCCTCCCCTGGATCCATCAGAAAAGCAACACGGCACCCCCATGCCATGCCTGAACTCCCCCAAGTGCAGGAATTCATTCATGAGATAATTCATCCCTCTGAATGACGTAGGCTCAGATGCAAGCAGCAAAAGAACAAAGGGAAGCTCCAGTGTGGGGCCTTCCTTAAAAGCAACATGCTGACCTAATTAACCAGCTGTGCTGATTAATGACCAGCTATAAATTGGCCCAGCTGAGGTCAGCCTGTTGCTGAAGACAACTGTGTTCTAACCTTAGTGTTTTGCCTTGTTACACTGGACCAGACAGATTCCTAGACTCTTGGCTGCTCTGTTAGACTATACATTTAGAAATCATAGAAATCATAGAAAAGTAGAGTTGGAAGGGGCCTACAAGGCCATCGAGTCCAGCCCCCTGCTCAATGCAGGAATCTAGGTCAAAGCATCCCTGACAGATGTCTGTCCAGCTGCACCTTGAATGCCTCCAGAGTGGGAGAGCCCACGACCTCCCTAGGTAGTTGATTCCATTGTCTTATTGCTCTGACAGTCAGGAAATTTTTCCTGATGTTTAGGTGGAATCTAGGTTCCTGTAACTTGAGCCCATTATTCCGTGTCCTGCAAACTGGGATGATCGAGAAGAGATCTTTGCCCTCCTCTGTGTGACATCCCTTCAAATACTGGAAGAGTGCGATCATATCTCCCCTCAGTCTCCTCTTCTGAAGGCTAAACATGCCCAGTTCTTTCAGTCTCTCCTCATAGAGCCTTGTTTCCAGTCCCTTTATCATCCTTGTTGCCCTCCTCTGAACCCTCTCCAGTTTGTCTATGTCCTTCTTAAAGTGAGGTGCCCAGAACTGGACGCAGTACTCAAGATGAGGCCTAACCAGTGCCGAGTAAAGGGGAATTATCACTTCCCGCGATTTGGAAGCTATACTTCTATTAATACAGCCCAAAATTGCATTTGCCTTCTTTGCAGCCACATCGCATTGCTGGCTCATATTCAGTTTGTGATCTACCACAATTCCAAGATCCTTCTCACTTGTAGTATTGTTGAGCCAAGTGTCCCCCATTCTGTAACTCTGCATTTGGTTTCCTCTCCCTAGGTGCAGCACTTGGCATTTATCCCTATTAAATTTCATTCTGTTGTTTTCGGCCCAGCGCTCCAGCCTATCGAGGTCACTTTGAATTTTGTTTCTGTCTTCCAGAGTATTAGCTGTTCCACCCAACTTTGTGTCATCTGCAAATTTGATAAGCATTCCCTGTACCTCCTCATCCAAGTCATTAATAAAAATGTTGAAGAGCACCGGGCCCAGGACCGAGCCCTGTGGTACCCCGCTCGTTACCTCTCCCCAGTTTGAGAAGGAACCATTGATAAGCACTCTTTGAGTCCGATTCTGTAGCCAATTGTGGATCCACCTGATAGTTGTTCCATCTAGCCCACTCTTAGCTAGCTTACTAATCAGCATATCATGAGGCACTTTGTCGAAAGCTTTGCTGAAGTCCAGATATATAATGTCCACAGCATTCCCACAGTCCACAAGGGAGGTTACCCGATCAAAAAATGAGATCAGATTAGTCTGACAGGATTTGTTCTTGACAAATCCATGCTGGCTTCTAGTAATCACTGCATTGTTTTCAAGGTGCTTGCAGACTGACTTCTTTATAATCTGCTCAAAAATCTTCCCGGGGATTGATGTCAGACTGACTGGCCTATAGTTCCCAGGTTCCTCCTTCTTGCCCTTTTTGAAGATGGGAACAACATTTGCCCTCCTCCAGTCGTCTGGCACTTCACCTGTCCTCCATGATTTCTCAAAGATAATAGACAGTGGTTCTGAGAGTTCTTCTGCCAGTTCCTTTATTACTCTAGGATGCAGCTCATCAGGCCCTGGAGATTTAAACTCGTTCAGAGTAATCAGGTGCTCCTTGACCATTTGCCTATCAATCTCAAGCTGCAATCCTGCCCCTTTAGTCTGCACTTCAGGTTTGCCAGGGGGGTCATAGACCCTCTTTTGGGAGAAGACTGAGCCGAAGTAGGAATTGAACACTTCTGCCTTTTCTTTGTCTTCTGTTATCAATTTGCCATCCTCATTGCGTAGTTGAACCACCAGTTCTTTCTTCTGTCTTTTACTGTGCATGTATCTGAAGAAAGCTTTTTTGTTGCTTTTAGCATTCCTCGCTAACCTTAGCTCATTCTCAGCTTTAGCCTTCCTGACACTATTCCTGCAGTTCTGTGCTACCTGCCTGTACTCTTCACTTGTAGCCTGTCCTTCCTTCTACTTCCTATACGTGTCCTTTTTGTTTTCAGGTCATCTTTGAGTTTATTGTGAAGCCACATTGGCTTCTTCTGTTGCCCTCTGCCTTTTTTCCTTTTGGGAATTGTTTGCAATTGTGCCTTTAAAATTTCCTTTTTTAAAAACTCCCACCCCTCCTGGGCTCCCTTTCTCGTGAGAGTCACTTGCCATGGGATCTTACTAATCATTGTTCTGAGTTTGTTAAAATTGGCTTTCCTAAAATCCAAGGTACGTGTTTGGCTACACTCAGCTTTTGCTTCCGTTAGAATCAAGAACTCAAGTATAACATGGTCACTTTCCCCCAGAGTTCCCGAAACTGCCACTTTATCCACTAACTCGTCTCTGTTGGTTAGAATCAGGTCAAGGATAGCCGATCCTCTAGTTCCTTCCTCCACTTTCTGTAGGAGGAAGTTATCAGCAACACAAGTCAGGAAATTCTTGGGAGGGGTCATGTTTGGCTGAATAAGTCTCCCAACAGATATCAGGGAAATTGAAGTCTCCCATTACTACCACATCGTGCCTCCTTGAAACAATGGCAATTTGTTTTTCAAAAGTTCCATCCTCGTCTTCTCCTTGATTGGGTGGTCGGTAGTAGACTCCAACCGCCATGTTCATTTTATTCTTTGCCCCCTTTATTTTAACCCAGATGCTCTCAATGGGGCTGCCAAGCTCCTCTTCCTGTATCTCTGTGCAGAGATACGTATTTTTAACATACAGTGCAACTCCACCTCCCTTTCTGTTGCTTCTGTTCCTTTTGAACAAGTTATACCCTTCAATTGCTGTATTCCAGTCATGGGAGTCATCCCACCAGGTTTCAGTTATCCCTATCAAGTCGTACTTGCCCTCATGTATCAAAAATTCAAGTTCGTCTTGTTTGTTGCCCATATTCTGGGCATTAGTATAGAGACATCGAAGACTATGTGCTTTATAGTCCGACTTTCCCCCTACATTTTGTGGTAGACTATCAATGGGCACCGCTGGAGCTGTTCTCTCCATTGTGGCATAGAGGCCTTCTTCCATTGGTACCCCCGAGTTTATGTCTCCCTCCCCTGTTGGATTCAGTTTAAAGCCCTCCTGATTAAGTTCCTCATGCTGTGGCCAAACACATTCTTCCCAGTCCTTGTGAGGTGCAACCCATCCTTTGCCAGCAGTCCATCTTCTAGGAAGTGTAGCCCGTGGTCCCAGAATCCAAATCCCTCACGTCGGCTCCACCTTCGTAGCCAGTCATTCACTCGGAGTATTTTTCTTTCCCTTTCTACGCCTCTTCCAAGTACTGGAAGGATGGATGAGAAAACTATCTGGGCCCCGAAGTTCTTGAGTTCCCTTCCCAGCTCTTCAAAGTCTGCCGTGATTTCTTTGTAACTCCGCTTGGCAGTATCATTTGTACCCACGTGGAAGAGAAGAAAGGGGTATGTGTCGGTGGGCTGCATGAGCCTCGGCAGCTGCTCTGACACATCCTTAATCCGTGCCCCGGGGAGACAGCACACCTGGCGAGTCCATGGGTCTTCGCGACATACTTTGGCTTCGATCCCCCGCAGGAGGGAGTCTCCCACTACGAGTACTCTTCTCTTCCTCTTGCTGTAGGCCTTGGTTTGATTGCCTCCACTTGACTGACCCTCAGCCTCTTGCTCGCTGTCACGTTGGGTGCCCGGTAATCCATCCTCTGCAGGCTGTCCTCTGCTCTCGTCCTCAAGTACATGGAAGCGGTTCCATAGCTCCACTGCTTCCACAGGCGCAGAGTGTCTTGTAGTTCTTCTGCTCCTAACAGTCACCCTTTTCCAGGGAGTTCCCCCTGAGTTATTTTCCCTTGCCGCAGCAGTCTCCGACTCCGCCTCATCCTGCCGTTGCCCTTCTGGCTCCTGTACTGTGCTTTGGTGCTGTAGATCCACCGTTCTGTCTAAGAACTCCTCACTTTCTCTTATGCTCCTGAGGGTTGACACTTGCTGCTCCAGTCCTCTGACCTTTTCTTCCAACAGCGTGACCAGCTTGCACTTGTTGCACGTGTAGGCCATGTTGATCTCCGGCAGGAAAACAAACATTGCACACCCCTTGCAGGTCACCACCACTGCTGAGTCCTTTCCTTCCATAGTGCTCTGTTTCTGTCTTCCTAGAATTTTTTTTTTTTTTTTAGGGACCTCCCCCTTGACCTCCCCTGCCGAACTCCGCTGCCAAACTCCTGTTTGCTCTCGCTCTGTTGGACACCACCTCACTGGCCCTGACACTTGATACAACTAACTTACTTCTGTGAACTGAACTCTGGAATGCCTTGACCTTGCCTCTGCTCTCTCCTGATGAATATACTGGAACTCTCATGTAAGACTCTGAACTGACCTGGTTACTCTTTGTTACCCCCTGAAACTATCCAAGTGGTGACTGGGGCACTTGCCAGCCTGGGAGCAGGACAGACAGACTGCTCCTTAAAGGTTCATAGTAAAATCTGGAGTGGATAAACAGCACCACTGATATTGGAGCCACCAGCCTCCACTGCCAGAAATTGACTGATTCTTCCATCCCTACCTACTGTGCAATCCTATGCATGTGTCCTTACTCTCAGGTAAGTGTGTATAGGATTGCAGCCTTGCAATGTAATCCTATGCAGGTCTACTCATAAGTAAATCCCATTGAGTTCAATAGAACTTACTCTCCTTCATAAGTGTGTATTGGATTGCAGCTGTAGAGTATTAAAAATTGAACAAATATTGTGATTGTATTATTTCCCCCCATTGTGTGCTGTCATGCATATTTGTCTTCTTAGAGATGGATATGATCTGTCTTTGTTCATTCAGCAATGAATCTGGTTTTGGGGGGGTGGGGGATTTAGTCTCACTGAACACTGAGTAACAGTAGGTATCAGGCAATCTGAGTTGTTCCATAAGATGGGTCTTAAATAAATAATGGCCTTACACGGTGGGAGAAAAATAATGAATTTTAATGATTATTCTAATAAAGCTATGTGCAGCAAATTCTCTTCATCTGTCCGAATTCCAAACCAATTATAAAGCTTATGGGAACTGATCTTCCAATAGAAGATGGAGAGGGGAGAAGGACAAAACCATGGCCTAATCCATTAGAACAATCTAAGATACTTGCAAAAGACTCTAGCATCATGTAATTCCAGCCATTAAGAGCTGCTTTCTTGGCATTCTGACATTAGAACTCTGTTAACAAGTCCCCTGGGAATAGGATAATATTCTGTGACACTTACATATAGTCACACCATTGTTAGGGATTTTCAAAGCCTTTGAACACTTTCCAAGTTGATGGAGTGTTAAGTAAATTGGATGTCAGCTGAGCCAAAGATTTCTGTGTTGTCTGCTTCTGACATTGTCACTTGCACCCAAAAGCTTCTTTAAAAAAAGAAAAGAAAGCTATTTAATAGCCATATTTGAAGAAGGAAAACAACCCAAATTTTCTCCTCCTCCTCTGATTAGGAAGGAAGCAAGGATTGGGCTTAGGGAAACATTTCAGCTTTATCTTATTCAATCAATAACATTTTGACCATCCCAGCAAAATATCATAAAGTGATTCAAGGATGCTTAGATAAAGCCCTATGTTATGTTTTGCTAATTCTAAATGATTGCCTTTTACCTCAATCCAGCAACTTACATTTCATGGATTTTGGTTCCAAAACTTTCCCTGTTCACTTCACTGGATAGGGACAGTTTCATTCATGAAAACAAATGTAGGAGGAGACCCATTGGTCAGTGGTAGAGTGTGTACTTTGCATAGAAGAGGGATGTTGGTGAATTTTGTTTGGTGCAGTTTTAAGCAAACCAACCAAATTCCCACTTCTCGGACTAATACATGGATCAAAACAGTTATCCTTCTGATTGCACATTTCCCTGAATGATGCAGTTCTAGGATCAAAAATGCATATGAAAGCACATATTTTAGAGGACACCAAGTAGAAAAAAGGTGCATTTTAGGGGGAAGTGGAAACAAAAATGCACATTTTAGGGGGGAAATGCATACAAAATGTATATTTTAGGGTGGAAATGCATACAAAATATATATTTTAGGGAAAATAGGTACAATTTACATGCAATTTAAATCTGTCCATCCCTAAAAGGTCCAAGCAAGGTTCAGGGCCTAGCATCTCCTGTTTAATGTATGTTAGGTAGTTGGGCAGGGCTGGGAAAGACCTGTATCTTAGACTCTGCGGAGCTGTGGACAGCCTAGGGTAGGATGAACCATGCTGTTTGATTTGACATGGAACACAGACAACAGACCACTGGTCTGACTCAGTAGAAGGCAGCTTCATATAGTCACAGAATGACCCCTTCTGTTTTTATTGTCATATTTATATAGCATTCTTCCTTGCTCTATACATGTGGTTAGCTCACAACAACCCTGCCTGGTAGATCAGTCTGAGAGAGTGTCTTACCTAAGGTCACCCAGGGAGTTTCCTGGCTCAGCAAGGGTTTCTATCCCAACTCTTCCCAGTCCAATTTCAAGACTCCAACCTCCAGACCACCATGGCTTCTAGTTCACACTGATATTTATACTGTGCTTTACATACATTCTCTTAATAATCTGTACAGTATAGCTACTTTACAATGTAGACTTGTCATGGGACATGTTCCAGGGCCTCATGGCATACCCCACAGACAGAAGTGCCATAGAGAGGGTGACCTGGATCTTAGTACTGGGCTCAGAACCTTTGCATCCCACCTTGCGGGGCTGGCAGTAATCTCCACGGATGCTCAAGCTCACCAACATTCTCCAGACTCCACTTTGAAGTTTGTTTTGCCTCATTCCTGTTTCCATTTGTGACCTGTTTTTCTCATTGTTTGAGCAGGAAAATTGCACATTTCAAACGGGAAAATTTCAAGCATTTCCATGTGCATTTTTCAAAAACGGACACTTCCTCCCATTGACTAAAGCATGAACTCATGTATAATTAAATTTTTTAATGCATATTTTAAAGTGCATATTTTAAAAAATAAAAATCCTCATGCCTCCTATTGGCCATGAAACTCCCTCCCCTTTTGTCATAATTAGATGGAATTTGCAGGCACAGTAGTCACTTATGAGTGGTGTACATGTGTAACATATGTTCACGGTTTTTGTGCTATGAACCTTTACATTTTAGTTATTGAGGGCACAATCCTATGGCTGTCTAGCTTGTCCTAGGAAAGGTCGGAGTTCCAGCTCTAATAACCTCAGAAAGAGCACCCTCCCTCCACCCTTGCATCCAGCGTGGTTCTTTCTGCACCGGCTGCAGCTATGAAGTCACAAGGCTGACTTCAGAGCCAGCTCTGGGGGTCGTGGAGGGGAGAAGTAAGGTTCCAGCAGGATATGATGTATCATCAACATCATCATCATCATCTGTAACCTGCCCTTTTCCCAATATTGGGACTCAAGGCGGCTTTACAACATTAAAATCTGCACAGTTAAAACATATAAATACAGAAATACAAAAGTTAAAAATATAATTAAATCACCAATAGTAATAAAATTATATAAAATATCAAAGCTAAAACAACAATAGCTATAGGAACAGTGAAAATCCATCGCTTTCTCATAGGTTCAAATTTATTCCCCAAAGGCCATGCCGGAACAAGAAAGTTTTTGCCTGCCTTCGAAAACATGCCAAAAATAAAACTCTTAAGGAGCTCCTTTTTGAATTTAAAAAGAAAGAAAGAAAACATACCAAGCAGGGTGCCGTTCTAGCCTCCCTGGGAAGGGAATTCCAGAGTGTTGGAATGAGGCCTAGGAATGTGTGCGGAGCTCGATTGGGGGGGGGGTGGAAGCTTCGTGAACTCGCTGGTGCTCGACCCCCCCTGAGCTCCGCTCGCCCTACCTGCTTCCCCGGCTTGACTCGCGTTCTCGTGAGCTGAGCTGGGGAAAGTGACTTCTGGGTTCCGGATGCTTCATTTTTTTATGTAGTTTGGGCAGACGAAGCGCAGCTGCTTTGTGTGAAGGGGGACACAAGGCACCCCTTTATAGGAAGCTGAATCAGAACTGGGGAAGGGGGAAAGGAAACACATATCAGCTTTCTGCCACAAACCCCCCCCCCCCCGCGAAAGCAAGTCTTACCCCACAAGGACCCATTAAACCAGCCCAGGATGTGGGGGAAAGGCATGGAGACTCCCTGATGGAGGGCGTGGAGCATCACCCACAACTTAGGCAGAAGACCCTCCTGTCCTACCTAGTAGGGAGGGGGGGGAAAGAAGATTGGGGTCCTTTCCTCCAGTTCCTTTGGGGAAGCAGCGAGCGAGAGAAGAACCGCAACTGGAGAGTGGAAGTAGACTCCGCTGCCTCACCTCCAGCCCCTTGGGGGACTTTCCTGGGATAACTTGGTGGGGAAGGAGACAGAGAGGAAATGCGACCTCCCATTCAACCACCAAAAAGGCCGTCTGCCGAGTTCCTGCCACGCGTGCTTGAGATGGTGGCGGAACTAAAAGAAGGGCCTCCCCAGAAGATGTCAGAGTACGGGCAGGCTCATAGGGGGAAATACGGTCTTTCAGATGTATCCCAGTGGTGCCTCAGGCAGCCCCTCGCCCCCTCCTCCTCATGAGTAGGGGCAAAACACATAGATGGCCGAACACCCTGGTATACTGTCAAAAATGTGCCTGTGTGTTTATGTGTGTGTGTGTGTGGGGGGTCATTGCCATACTGTACAGGATTTTAAGTATTAACTTTATTTATTAATTAATAACATTTCTACACTGCCCATTAGCCAAAGCCCTCTGGGCAGTTCACAACACAACTCAGGCTTATTTGGATTAATAGCACATTTACATCATTATTACGCAGATAGGCTTTTTGTATTTATAGACTGAACACTAGTCAACCATATAGAGTGAATGAAAAGATTGAACATGGCTCCTTCTTGTAACCTTGGGAGTGTTCTGTGGCATTCATTAAGTTGAGCTATCAATATGAAGAGGTTACTTCTTATTCAGTGAGCCAGTTGATGAGTTCTTGACTTCTTGTCAAGACGCAAGCCCACCATAGTAAGCGATCTTGAATGTGCTGTCAATTGCCTACAACTTCTCATGGGCACCTGGAGAGCTGGTTCTTGCAGAAGCTGAGTGTTGCAGCTATCATGCCTTGGTATGGCTTCTCGATCACTGGTAAAATAATTTAAATATATGTCTCTTTAACATTTTTAGATGGGCTCTGAATCCCTTCTTACAAATGGCTTTATAACATTAGAGACATTTTCACATGGGACACTGCAAAGAGTGTTCCCTGAGAAAGCATTCCAGTATACTTTTCATGATTAAAAAAAATCTGGGGCAGTGCAATGCTATGAGGGTGCCCGCAACTCTCTGGACCCAGAGGATTGCAGGCAGCCTATGTAGGGCTGGAGGAGCATGGTGGATAGGACAGGATATCCGCCGCGCTCCCCTCATCCGCAGAAACATCTAGACATTTTTCCTCTCCTTGTGAGGAGAAGAGGCTGAGGCACCACCTGGATTCCTTGGAATCTGGTGGTGCCTTGCTCCTCCCCTTCCCGCTGCCGGGAAGGAACGCTCAGTTCCCTGCCGGAGCAGAAAAGAACACACTGGCTACAAGGGATGCGTGTGCGCTCCACGGTGCTGCGACCAGTGGTGGATTGTGGACAATCTTACTGGTGGGGTGGACAGTAGGTCAGCAGAGGATGAGCCGAGGTGGGTCACAGGGGCAAAGCCAACCATACTTCATTTGTGACACAGCATTCCGTCTTGCAAACCCTAGGACTGCAGTTCTAACTTTTTCCTCATCCCTCCCTATTCCTTTTTCCTCGTGTGTCAAGTCTTTTTGGATTGTAAGCCTGTAGGCAGGGACTGCCTTATTTTATTGATTATTTGTAAGCTGCTCTAGGAGCCTTTTTGGCTGACAAAAATAATACTCTAAACTAAGTAAATAAATAAATAGTTTTAAATAAATAGTTTTAAATAAATAGTTAAAAAAATAAAAAGATGAACATCTGTAATCATCTACATGCCCAGCCTGCTGTTCCCAGACTATATTTTAAAAAAGAAAAAAGCTTGAAAGGATGCTATAGCAACCAGCAGCAACCTTGATGGGCCTCAGCATTTCCATTTCATCATGTACTTAAGAATTGAGAATGATAAAAACATGTTACTTAAGCGTAATCATGCCCCATTCCTCTAACCCGCACGTGGTGGGTGATCTCACTTGGTCATATTAGCCTTCTGTGGTTTATGGAATCTTTGGCAAATTCTATACATGTCTATTCAGAAGCATATTCCCAGGCAAGTGAATATATGCTTGCAGCCTCAATTGTTTTAGCCACCCCTGCCCCCCAAAAAAGAAAAAAAGAAACCAAAAGAGGGAGGGGAGAGAGAGGAAGGATTGATAATTACACTGGAATTATCTCCTGGTAAGAGAACATGGGATTGCATCCTAAATTAAAAATAGTAAACTTTTTACATGTAATAGAAACATGACCCATAAATATAATATCTAGCCACCCCACCACACATTCTGTCTTCACAGAGTGCTTTACACACCAGCAGGAAAAGAACAAAAGAGAGCTTTTGATCAAAAGATCCCCTCATGATAGAGTTGAAGCTTAAATATCACATCCAGCCAGCCAGTCCACCTCCCCCCAATTCTGTCTTTACACACCAGCTGGAAAAGGTCAATAGAGCATACATACACTCGCCACAGAACAAAGTTCACCCAATTACATACCACATCAAACATACCAGTTAAAAACATTAATTTACATTGCCCAGTATTTTTAAATGCAGGGGGAAAATGTATAAGCATTACAAGCCTGAAACTACGACTGATTTTAACTTCCAACCAGTACAGATTGTAAGACTGCAATCCTATACACACTTACCTGGGAGTAAGTCCCATTGAACTTAATGGAGCTTACTTCGGAGTAGACATGTTATAGGATTGCACTGTAAAAATAGCAGAAGCATAAAAAGAATGAAACTAAATGACTTATAAATATCATTTTGGGGGATGCTTGAATCTGAGGTGAGCTGAGGTGGTGTCCGTGTCTGGCCACTGCCCAGGAAGCACAACACACAGTCTCACACAAACAGTATTTTATAAAAGGTTATGATTGTGATCTCATTGTTGTTAGTTGCTCTCCTCTCTCTGCTAAGTCTGAGAAGAAAGAGCCTGTTCCTTTAGAGCAGGATGCTCAACCCAACAACAGCACAATAGCATTGTGACAGTGTTTTCTCACTTCCAGACAAAAGAATTGGCTGGTGGGCAAGTTTGAGACCACGTAAAGAGCCCCAATGGAATCAGCAGTCACAGGACTCCCCCCCTTCCCCTCAATGGCCATGGGGATTGGGTCAAGCTACATACGTTTCATGGAATTCAGAAGCTACATAAATAATCACCCCAAACACATATCATTCAACACGTGTGCCTTTCTCTGTTTCTCACCCTTCTCTGTTTCTTCTCCTTCTCAAACAATTAGTCTGTCCAGATATGTTATATACACAGTGGAACAGAGAGAAACTGTTGCTGCGGCTGCTCTCTGTAACTGTCTGTGATCTCCCTGCACAGAGTCCAGTCATGTGGTATGGTGTAAGTGAGATGGGGTGATTTTGCAGATGTCTGATTGGCTGAGGGCTGACTCCCCTTTGCCCCTATAGCCATGAGCTAGATAAGGGAGGGAGAACAACCAATCAGTTTTTGCTCTCCACCTCACAGCCAGAGGGCACTCTTGAGTAATCCAGGCTTTTGGCCAGTGAAGAAACAGGCAGCACTGGCCCCTCCCTGAAAGGCTTCCTTTTCCCCTACAGGCATTTGCAAAGGTGGGAAAAACCCAGTAGTTTTTCCCACCTGTAGTGTTCCCCCTAACCAAAGCAGGAAGTAAAGAGGAACAAATAGTGTTGCACTGCTGCTGCCGGTCACTTTACATTGCATCCTATGGAGGGAAACAAGGTCTGGGACACAAGCAATGAGAAGCAGGTTAGGGAGAACAGGTTAGGTGGGGCTCTGCCCCCTTTGCCCTGTATGACAAGCCTCCACTGGCTGTGAAAAGATTTTGGAAAACATTTCTGAGGTCTCAGCGCCTTCCAGCCCCAATCCTATGTCCCCCCCCCCCCAGACAAGGTCGGTGGGACATAGGATTGATCCCTTAATCATCATTTTTAATTTGTGGGTATGTTAATGGAAACACACTTGCACGCACACACAGGCACAGTGAGCTTGCTTTTTGTAACTTTTAGATCAGGTTTTCATTATATTTTACAATATTAAAGAATGTCCTTTGTTGACCACTAAAAAAGTCACTATCTCAGCAAGTACTGGGAAACTACTACAGGACTTTTATTTTTCTTATATATTATGGATTGTTGAATTACTTTGTATGCAAACTGGCTCATGATGAAGAAACAGGTCAAGTGTCCAGCTATCTGTCAAGCCCTGTAATTCTAGTGGCTTTTTTTTCTGCAGTCATTAGATTTTCAACCATCATCCACATAGTTTGAATTGTCTAAAAGTCTAATAATATTACCTTAATAGAAATGGGTACATTTCGGGTGAGATCCAAATTCACGCAAGTGGACTTCTGCTCACGCAACAGAACTTTTCCATCCCTTCCTCCAGCCTGAAGCCTTCCATGCGCCTCAAAATCTTCTACAGAGGGGGCCTCAACTCTCTGGATTTGGGGATACAGGGGCTTTAGGGGGGAGCAAGAATCCATTCTGCCGATGGATGCAATTCTGTTGGCAGATAGATGTGATTGGATACAAGGCTATATCCATTATTTAAAAAACAACAGCATTATTTCTGTATTACATGGATTGTGTGGGTGGACATGCAGAAGATGATTAATATCACCAATCTTTCCCTCCTTCCTGTGCCCCCCTATGCATCTGTTCCGGACATCTGTTCTGGAGCATTGAGGAACAGCGTGGGAACTGGGAAGTGACACTGTAGGCTGCAGGGGGAGGAAGTATTGGGGGAAATGGCCTCCCCCCCCCCTTTTATCCAAGGGAGTTTCAACTTTGCAGCATGGGAGTTTCCTCTGGAACTGATTCACTTGCACGAACAAAGGAGGCTTGCCATTCATGGAACAGCAGGTCTGTATCCAGACCTACATCTTAGAGTGGCTCAGCTGCTCTATCCTGCATTGTGATAAAGCCAACATAAAAACACACAATCTCCCCAACCAGGACTGTCAAATTTCTTTGAACCTAAGGGCCCGATTCTATTCAGGAGAAGCAATCAGAGGCTGCACTGCAGTGGTGGGCAGGGCTGAAGGCAAAGGGGACAGGTCCAGAAATACCATCAGAGTTTAACTTAAGAGCTCTTACTGCTCATACCTAAGCCTTAGCAGAGGCATTTCGATCTTTTAAAATGGGGAAGAAATTTGTGCCAAAGCTCGGAAACCACCAAACAATAGGTGGGGAATGGGAACCACCTGGTGTTTTGGGAAATGGGGGATGGCCAGATTGCAAGCCCAGGTGGGCCAAATTTGGCTGCTATCTAGCATAACATAGCAAGCAGACCTCAGTAGCTTGTTTTTCTTTTGCTGTTTGTCAATAACACATCGCTGGTTATTAAGCTGTTTATAGATGTGTGTGTGACTAGTTGTTCCATGCAGTCCTGCTGCAAATAAGCCCCTGCCTCTGTTAAACCTTTCTTCTGTGTTAATGGATAGTTTTAGTTTTCTGAGTTTATGAAACTCGTGTAATGAGGGTGAACCAAACCAGAAGTGCAGTCAAGAAATGACCCCTGAAAAGAGGGCATCTTGAAGAAAAATAAACACCCCCCTCCTATAATCAGCACTGATATATTCAGCCAAGGACATATTGACAAAAAGAAAACTAATGGAACAGAAATGGTGTAGTGTATTGGCAGGGATATAGAATCAATTAGAGGTCATAATTGCATTAAAAATAGGATAAAGATGGACACCAATGAAGAATAGTAATGAAGCATAAGAATTAAGAGTGCAGTAAAAGGAAACTCTCACATTAATTTTGGGTGCCCCAATGGGTGAAAAAAATTCCACTGAGCATAACTAGACTGATGCTTTGAGAACCCAGTTGCTTGAGATCTGTGGGGGCAAACAAGCATTATATACAGTCTTGTGGGGCTTTGTTAGTGATGGCTCCACCACGTTGGAGGAAAAAAGGGAGCCGCACCAAACATAAGGAAGCAAAAGAAAAAAAAGGGGGAAAGGAGGCATCTCATTTTACCATTTTATATCCCTCCCTCCCTCCCTCTTTCTTTCTTTCTTTCTTCTGCCTTCCTTCCCTTTCCCTTTGGAGCCAGCCACCTTAATAATGAGCCACCTCATTATAATTCAGCCATGACATAAAACCCTTTTTGTTTTCCCAGTTGTTTTCAACAGAGATGATGGATGTCTGTTGCTATCTTCTGTCATTATTTGCTACCGGTATATTGTTTTTATTGTGTTTTAGTTGCCATTTGGTTTTGGTGGTTCTTTGGGTTGTTGTTTTGTTTTTACAGATCTGGTTGATTGAGCCTTAGGTGCCTTTTAGGAAGAAAGGCCATTAGATAACCACATCATGATATACACAATGTCTTTCTTTTTAATGTTGCATTTCACCGAAGCATTTCACTACCACATCCTAATGATTTTGCTAGACTGAATTCACAATTACCTACTCCTGAAGTTTATACACAGATCAAGTCATATTGGACAGATGGACGAGTTTGTTACTTTGATTTATATCAAGGGTGGGCACGGCACCTTCTGGTCCTCCAAATGTTGTTGGACTGCAACTTCCATCAGCCATTCCCAGCAAACCCAATGGTGAGGAATGATGGGAATTGCAGTCCAACAATATCTAGAGGACTGCAAGTTGCTCACCCCTGATTTATATATTTGCACATGTTTCCAAGGAGTAGACTGAAGCTGGTTTTAGAGGCAAGATTTGAATCCCATCAGTGATCCTAACATTCTATTCCTAAGCATAGTTGTTCATTTTCTTCAATAGTTCTCATAAGAGATGGGTATTAAACTTGGTAGTCCATGTTATTGCTACCTGTGGCAAGCAGTTATTAGCTTATTATCTAGCATAAGCAGGTGTCTATGGCAAGTCTACATCATTTAGAACTGTGCTATGTAATAAGCATCTTTTGAATAGAGACACCCACATTGTTACTGGTTCTATACTACTTTCAAGTTATCAAGTCATGAAATCATCTCAGGGGTGCAATAGGATTGAATGGAAAACATTGGCAACTTATTTATTTATATTGCACCTTCCCACTGGCAGGTTGAAAGCAGTTAACAGACCAAAATAATAATAATAAAATGCACCAAGCAATTTTACAACAGAACTATAAAAATGCTTATAGATATGAAAATTATGGAGCCATACTTAGTCATGCTTAGGTAGACCCATTGAAATCAGTGAGACTTAATTTACTCATGTTGACTAACCTGAGCGCCATTGCTTTCAATGAGTCTACCCTAAGCATGACTAAAGCTGGATCAAACCCAACAGGTGTAAGATTCTTGTCATTCAAGTGCATAGACACCCCTAAACTGAGACAATGAATAAATGAGCTCTGTGGATCAAATTTATAACATTTTTCTCCATGGCAGACCATTGATTGTCACAATTTAAGGATATTTATGGCTTGATTGCATAATTAGGTAGCCAGAGATAACTCCAATCTCAAGTGTTTACATGATCAAGGGATTAATTGTAAAACGAGAGAGAAAAATAACCTTTAAGTATTCAGGGGCTCTTGGCTTTCATCTGTTTCTTCTTGGAGCAAGTGATGGCATGAGCAAGAGAATGATCATTCCCTTGATATTTAGGAGGAAGAGTTTAAATTACCTGCAATGGCTGAGAATTCAGCTGAAACAAACTTAGTACAAGAATTGTTAGAACATTCTCCTCAACATTTTCTCCTCTGAATTTCAGTGGTGAATATTCTCTTGATGCACACATGTTCAGGGAGCACTTAATAGGGATGTGAATACCACCTCGAAGCTCGTTCTGACTCGAGTCCGTACCAGATTGCAAGCTTCTTTCCTTTTCACATGAACATCCATGCATATTTTTGTGCATATTTTCCCAAAGGTACACATCAATTCTGCACATCTTTGAAATGTTTCTTTTCTCAATGATCAAAACATATTTGTGTGCATTTTTCAAAAACTACACATTTTTTCATTTGCATTTTTCCAATGTACGCATGCTGTCCAACATTTATTTAGTTCATAAATAAAATGAACTATTTTAGAAAATAGTAACAAGAATTCTAAAATGTTAGCTAGATCCACACACAAAAAACGGGGAAAAAATATAGTTGGAATAATAAAGGATAAAAAAGGGAAAGGGCATAATTTGATGAAGGAAAAATTAAAAAATTTTCAAGAATTTTATTCAGAATTATATAAAGCAGGAATAGGTGAGGAAGATAGGATTAAAGAATATATTGAAAAACATATGAAAATAAGAATACAAGAAGAAGATAGAGAGACGATGGAGCAACCATTCTCAGATTTGGAGATAGATTTTGCTATAAATAAATTAAAAGAAGGCAAGACCCCAGGAGTAGATGGATTAGGGGTGGAATATTACAAGGTTTTAAAACATATGTTAATTCCAAGGTTGAAGTTATTATATAATAATATAATGGAAGGGGGAGAAATTCCCCCCTCATGGAAACAATCTATGATTATAGTAATTCCAAAACCAGGAAAGGATTTAACAGAACCAGATTCATATAGACCCATTTCGTTAATAAATCAAGATGCAAAATTATTTACTGCAATACTAGCGAGACGAATGAATAGGTTTATGAGTAAATATGTAGGGATGGACCAATGTGGATTTATTGCAGGTCGACAAATGGCCGACTTAACTAGAAGAGTATTAAATATAATATATAGTATAAAGAAAAATAATGTTAAAGCGGGTGTATTAGCATTAGATATTTTCAAGGCTTTTGATTGCGTGGAATGGCCTACGTTAAAAATGATAATTAAAAATATGGGGTTTGGAGCAAGATTTAAAGGAGTAATTAATCAATTATATGCCCATAATATTACAAATGTAGTGGTAAATGATGGTATTACAGAACAAATTTCCTTAGACCTAGGAACTAGACAAGGATGTCCCCTTTCCCCTATTTTGTTTGCATTAGTGATGGAAATACTAGCAAATGTAGTAAGAGAAGATAGAAATATTATAGGGATGGGGGTTGGAGATCAAATTAAAATAAATCTATTTGCAGATGATACTTTATTAACAATTTAAAAATCCAATTGAAACAATGGATAGGTTGGAGAACCACTTGAAAGAATTTGGAGAAATAACTGGGCTACAGATGAATTGGGGTAAATCCAAGATTTTATTGTTTAATTATAGTAAAAAAGAGGAGAGTGAAATGTTAAAGAAAAAATATAACATTAAAATTATAAACGTAATTAAATATTTAGGAATAGAAATTACACAAGATATTGATAAAGTAGGAGAACAAAACTTTAGAAAGTTAAAGATAGAGGTTAAAAATAAAATAGAGGAGTATAAAAAAATTGGACTTTCTTGGTTTGGCAGAATAGCGTTGGTAAAAATGAAGATATTGCCTAAAATAAACTTTTTGTTTAGGATGTTACCAGTAAAGATTATAGAAAAAGAAATTAAAGATTGGCAATCAATTATTAATGAATATTGTAATGGAAGGAAAAGATCAAGGATTAACAAATATAGTTGGTATAAAGCGCAAAAAATAGGTGGTTTAGGTCTTCCTAATATAAAGTGGTATTATTTAGCCAACCAAGTACCCGTATATACTCGACTTTAAGTCGGCCCTAACATAAGCCGGGGCCCCTAATTTCACCCCCCAAAACTGGGAAAACTTATTGCCCCCCAGTATAAGTCTAGGGTGGGAAATGTACGAGGGGAGACTCCCGCCGCCACCCCCAGACACCCCCCACCCCCGTACCTACACCCGCCGCTGCCGCAGCCCCTCCCCCGCCGAAGCCGTGCCGCAGCCCCCCCATGCCACCCCCACGCTACCCCAAGACACCCCCCGTCACCGTACCTGCTCCCGCCGCCGTAGCCCCACTTCGGAAGGGGAGGGGCGCGAGCGATCCTCTTCCCGCCCGAACCTGCGCCTTTCGCGGCCGGCCGCCTGGCCGGCCGAGCTGGCTGGCTGGCTGGCGGGGGCCAGCTCGGAGCGCGGTGCCATCGCGCTGGGGGAGGGCGCACGGAGGCCCCCTCTCCGCCGCTCTCCACCAGACACCAGATCCAGGGGGGCGCCTGAAGTTTCCTTCCCCCCCGCCGGCGCCTCTCTCTCTATTTTTCTTCCGGCGGGGGGCGGCGTTTGCTTTCCTCCCTTCCGCCGGACGGTCCGTCCTTCCTCCCTTCCTCCCTTCCGCTCAAGCAGCGCCCGGGCGGACCGTCCGGCGGAAGGGAGGAAAGCAAACGCCGCCCCCCGCCGGAAGAAAAATAGAGAGAGAGGCGCCGGCGGGGGGGGAAGGAAACTTCAGGCGCCCCCCTGGATCTGGTGTCTGGTGGAGAGCGGCGGAGAGGGGGCCTCCGTGCGCCCTCCCCCAGCGCGATGGCACCGCGCTCCGAGCTGGCCCCCGCCAGCCAGCCAGCCAGCTCGGCCGGCCAGCCGCGAAAAGCGCAGGTTCGGGCGGGAAGAGGATCGCTCGCGCCCCTCCCCTTCCGAAGTGGGGCTACGGCGGCGGGAGCAGGTACGGTGACGGGGGGTGTCTTGGGGGTGTCTGGGGGTAGCGTGGGGGTGGCATGGGGGTGGCATGGGGGGCTGCGGCGCGGCGCGGCTTCGACGGGGGAGGGGCTTCGGCGGCGGTGGGTGCAGGTACGGGGGTGGGGGTGGGGTGTCTGGGGGTGGCAGCAGGGGTCCTGGGGGTGGAGGGGGGTGCCTGGCGGTGGCAGCGGGGGTCCTGGGGGAGCGCTGACCCACTTATAAGTCGAGGGGGGCATTTTTCAGCACAAAAAATGTGCTGAAAAACTCGACTTGTATTCGAGTATATACGGTAAGACATATTTTGGACATTATAGCAGGGAAAGACAAAATGTGGTTGGAACTAGAAGCACGAGAATTAGGAAACATGATGGTGAATATATTATTTAAGAAAAATATAAATAATATTATAAAAGGACTAGAAAATCCCTTTTTGAGGAGTATGTTAGAGAGTTGGAATAACACAAGAAAATTTTTTATACCAGAGGTATCCCCGTTAACTCCGGTAGTGGCCATGGAGGACTTTCCAGAAAATGTAAGACATTTAGAAGCTATATTAAGGAGAAAAAAGGTGATTAAATTAATGGATTGGGTGGAAAAATTGAAGACTAGAGAACATATAATAGAAATAGTAGGAAGAGAGAGAATATCATGGTTAAATGCAATGCAATTGGAACTGTGGTTAAAGAAGTGGAGGATAAGAATGGACAGCGAAAGAGAACTAACCAATTTTGAAAAGATAGTTTTGACTAGAGAAGCTATAGAAGGTAATGTTTCAACAAGAGGCACAACAAAGGCTTTATATACGATGTTACAAAAAGAAGAAGAGCATAAAGATTCTCTTAAAGTGTTATGGGATAATGAATTTGATGAGGAAATATCGAAACAAAGTTGGACAAATATTTGGGATAGGCGTATTGTAAGAGTTATGTCAACTAGGATAAAAGAGAATTTTTATAAAGTGGTATGGAGATGGTATTTAGCTCCAGTAAGATTAAATCGGATAGATAAAAATTGCTCCGCATTGTGTTGGAGAGGATGTAATGTAAAAGGCACGTATGCCCACATGTGGTGGAGCTGTAAAAATGTTCTGGAATTTTGGCAGAAAGTATTTGTAGAAATATCAGAAATAATTGGAATGGAATTAGAAGTCTGCCCAAAATTAGCATTGTTAACAATTACAGAAAAGTTAGTTTGTTTAAAAAATACAAAAGAATTGATTGTGAATTTGTTAACAGCAGCAAAATTAATGATAGCTAGGAATTGGAAGGTTCAACATGTGTTTTCAATTAATGAATGGTATGCAGAGGTATGGGATATCGCGTTAAATGATAAATTAACTTGTAATATTAAGTGTCAAAAAGGACAATTGGAGAAAGACACCTTTGTGAACATTTGGGGTAAATTTTTGGATTATGTGTTGGTAAAGGGGAGGGGGAACTAACCTTGTCAAGATTTGTTATATTTTTGGAATATAGAATAATATCTTGTATATATAAAACAAAAAACAAAAAATTGGGGTGAGAAATATAACTTGGTCCCAAGAGGTGGGGGGGTGCACAATGTTTATGTTGTATTTTTTGTTGTTGTTGTATTCATTAGTAGTTGTAAGATGTGAAAAATTAAAAATTTAAATAAAAAATAAAAAAAAAGTTCACGAATCACAGTGTAAGCTCAGAAACGAACAGATTTTGACAGCAGATGGTATCCAAGTCTGTGATCAGTCCACAAGTTGCAAATTGGGTAAATTGTGATCAAAAACAAACTGAAACAAATTGCTCATACAACCCTAATAGCATCAGCATTCGGCACCCGAAGATTTTGCAGTAGCAGTCAACATTTGATAGCATCTTACAACTGACATGCAGTAGCAGTCAACAATTAATGGGGTTTGGCAGTCAATATTTGACTGTTTCTGACTGCTGGCATGCAGTAACTGTCAGTATCTGACAATATTTGACAGCTGACAATATTTGAATTTGACAGCACCATCAATGCACGGTAGCAGAAATGCACAACATATCTACTCAGAGGTAAGTCCAATTAAGTTCAATAAGCTATAGGATTGCAGCATTAGCCAATATTGTTTTAACGGTATTTGTTCTTTAAGGGAGTACGGTAATCTTATGGTCTGTAGACAGTGTCTGAAGGGCCATAGGATGTTTTAGATTCCCAGCGCTGAGATTGGAGATAGCGCTTCAACCTCAGAGCTAGGAATCGGATCTCCAACCCCTCTTCCTCCCCTTCACAGCTGGTGGGGAAAGAACTGCACTGGCTGCCTCTCTGAGGTCAGGAACATGACCTTGGAGAAGTGTAAAAGGGGGCTTTTCAGTGGGTGGGAGGAGACTGGAGAGATCAGGATATTATTATTTATTTCAATAGGCGAAGCTCTCTTGGCGGTTCACAGGATACAAGCTATCCTGAGGTCTCTCCTGTGGTGCATGGGATGCTCAAGCCACCAAGTCTGGGGGCTTATGAGCACCGAGGGCACAACCATTGGATTGTGCCCTTAACCAATCAAACTGACTCAAATTTTAGATTTTGCTGTCAAATCTTCCTTCTGAAATTTAAATTATGAAATTTATGAAATGTTGCTGGATACAGGCATTTTGTAAACTTTCAAGGCAAAGCTACCTGAGAACAATCCAAACTAGTGGGAAAAGGACAGAAAATGCATAATTAACTCATACTACCTCACAGGGTTGTTGTGAGGACAAAGTGGAGAGGAGGATGAGGATTATGTAAGCCGCCTTGGGTTCCTTGCAGGAAAAAAAGGTGGGGTATAAATATAATAAATAAATAAATAAATAATTAAATAAATACTGGTCTCTGAGATACTAATCTCTGATTAACAACTTCTGAGACAAGATAATATATCGCTGACCAGGTAAACAAGCTCTCTTTGTGAACAAATTGAGTTTACTTCAGTATACTATTTACTTTTTTCTTTTTTTTTAAGAGTGCTGCAGATTGAATTCAGTTGGGCTCCAGGAGTGACGAAAAATGCATTAAACAACAGCAGTGGTTCAACACCCAAAGTGCCCATTTCATGTTAATTACATTTGCAACTACAATGAGACTGCAAGATTACTTACCTAAGTGAGTGTTCTTGGTGATTGCATCAACTGACATTAATGCTCCCAGCAGCTATATACATATATTACAAAGCCATTTAAAGTCACCTACACTCCCATGTAGATGTTTCACTTGGATCATAGTGGATGGCATAAATCATCAGCTAGGGAGAGGCATGATTAAATTTTGGTTTCTTTCATTAAAAGGAGGGGGGAAGACTAATGGGATAATCAGATTTTGGAAGGGGTCTTTCTGTTACTCATACTCATTTCAATTAATAATTGTCCACTGGCAATTTCTTTACAAAGAGTTTGCTAAGATTTATAAATTGCCAATGGATTTGGTTACCTAACCTGCCTCTTAGCTTTGCTTGTTTGGGAGATGAATATCATTGTTCTTTAGCAGCACTAATGTATATGCAACACTTGGCAAAAGTAAATAAATCATTCCTTTAATAATGGGATACCAAGAAGAAAGAAAGGAAGCCCACTTTTTTTCAAGAATTTCTATCAGTGTCACCACAACACAAACAAATGAAGGTAGGACCCTGTACCCCTCAAATTCCTCCTCCTGATTCTCCTGATGCTCTGAAAAAAATAAATTGAAGCACTCTTTCCCCCCCTAATGCAGGGGTGTTGGACTGAGGGCTCAAGGGCCAAATTTGGCATGCCTAGGGTTCCAATCTGGCCCTCTGATATTTTCCAGAGGGCCACACCCTTCCCCCTGGCCCCACACAACCCTACCCAAGGTTCCTCATAGCCCACACCTTTAAGCGCTGATGGGGACATGGCCAGTTCCACCCCAAAGGCCTCATGGATTTGTCCAGGTGAAGCAGGCAAACCCAGAATGGAGGACCTGCCCCTTCCAGCCTCATGGTCCTGAAATGGCCGGTCTGAGGATTCCTCCCTGCAGCTTTAACGATTCGTCAGGGTGCTCACCAAATGTTAACTGCTGCATTCCTTCCCTTAAAACCTGCACTCTTCCTGTCAACCTAAACTTTGGGATGAGTAAGAGTTATTGGTTTTCATGAGAACTAACAAAGATTGGCAAAATTCTCCAACTTTGGGACAAGAATAAATTTTTATATATTTTTTTTTTAAAAAAGAAGTGAATGTGGGAGAAACTGAAACTGACAGATTCATCCATCCAGGCCCCGGCGCTTTGAGTGCTTGGCTCTTCAAAGTCTGGGCTTGAATCCCAGTGTATTCAGCCATGTTAATGCTGAATCAGGGTTGCCACCTCTTTTTTTTCTGACAGGCTCCTCATCTTTTACAGCTATGTGGCAGGTGGACACATAATGACCCTCTCCATGCTGGTAACAGTTGTCCCCATTGAATTTGGCTGGTGCAGACAGGTGAAAATTCCATTTCAGTTCATTTTAAAATATTTTTTTATACCAAAATTCGCAAAGTTCTTCATATTCAGGAGAAAAAGAATTTAAGACTTCACCAGTTTGACTAGCAAGGGAAAAGAAAATTCTTCTAGGGATGTTGGAGAAATCTACAATGGATTTAAATGAATTCAAATTTCTAAGAATGCAACTTTTGGATTCTGCAGCAAACTAGCTTTTCTCGAGTTTCATGGATTCCATGGACTTGTGGAACTTCTTTTTTTAACTTTCCAGAATTTTATGCATATTTATTTGTAGAAAAATATGGGGGGGGGGAAACACCTCACCGACCAAAAGTAAAACTTACTGATTTAGTTTTATTTGCCCTCAGTGATATAATCATATAGCAACATCTGGTTAATATGATCACATTCACTGTATGGTCCCTGATTGGCTGGGATCACTCAAGTAACTAATCAAGTAACTAATCTAGGAAGTATTGATCTCAATTTGAATTTGCCTTCAAGGATAATAGCATATTGCCTAATATTTGACATCAGCATGTTCACTACAGGATCCCTGGCAGGCTTGCATTAACTATGGTCAGGGCCGGTGCTACCATTAGGCCAACTAGGCGGCTGCCTAGGGCGCCGGGCTAAAGGAGGCGCCAGAAATGCCTTGGGGGGGAAAAAAATACATCACGTATTTTACCAAGTTTGTTTTACCGATCATGTCCTGTGGCGGGGAAGGGAAGGCGAAAGAAGCGCACCCCTCCCTCTCTCTCCTCCAGCTCTTTACCAGGAACAGCAGCAGGCAGGCTCCTCCTCACAACCAGCATCAAAAGAGGCAGAGAAGGCTACAGACTGGAGGAGGGGAGGCGGGCAGGGGCCAATGATGGGAGGCTGGTGGGCGGCTGGAAAGATGCACCTGCAAACACCTCCTTCGCCTTCCCTCTCAAGGATGCACCTGCAAACACCTCCTTCGCCTTCCCTCCCTCGCGTGAGCCTCAGGTTCCTCAGCTCAAGGTCCCCTGAAAGCAGTTATTTCCAGCAACCAGGGAGGGAGGGAAAGGTATTTTAAGCTAGCTGGGGCTCCAATGTTTTAATTATTTACCATGCTGTTTCTGTGTTTTGGTTTTAAATGGTTTTAGGATGCAATCCTATGCGTGTTTGGAGGGGGGGGGAAATCCTACAACTCCCAGCATTCCCCAGCCAGCCATGCGCAATCCTATGCACGGTGAGGTAGAAAAAAGCCCCACAACTCCCAGCGTTCCAACAGCCAGCCATGCTGGCTGGTGAATGCTGGGAGTTGCGGGGCTTTTTTCTGCCTCAACGTGTTTAGGATTGTGCCCTGAGCTGTTGATGTTTTCTTTACTGTACTTTGAATATTGTTGTCTGCCTTGAGCACTAGGCTGGTAAAGGGAAAGACAGGATAATATACATTATTCTGATAAAGAAATATTGCAACAAAGTGATAGAGAGAGGAGGGGAAGTAGCAAGTTTCGTAAATCCCCTCCTAAATTTGAACCAGATGATCCACGGGCTCTCTCTTTGCTATGTTTCTACTACATGCATCCCCCCCCTGCAACCCAGAAGGTGTACGAGTCAAACCGGTGTCTCTGCACCTCCACCCTGCGAGGTAGGACAGGCTGCAAGACGCCCTTTTGTCTCTATTCCTCACAGGTAGCGCCACCACACCTCTCTCACATCCTTTTTTCATATCCCTTGTGCTGCCTGCAGGAGGAGACAGGCTTTTACATATATATGGAGTAGGAGAAGGCCCTTGGAAGTTCCTGGCATAGCTGGGCTGATGTTGCCTCTTTGCTTTCCTCGTGAACACAAAGGAAAAGTCTCAAAGTCCACAAAGTTTTTCTATGGGGCTCGGCAGTTCCCAGGGAGGGAAATTTATTTCATAATGGGCATAGGGCTGGAGGGAGGGAGGGCTCAAGTGGGAAGGGGGGGCGCTAAATATCTGATCTTGCCTAGGGCACCAAATTGCCTTGCACCGGGCCTGACTACGGTACTAATCTAGGAAGGAGAAAGAAGCCGCAATGAGGAAGAAAAGGGAAACCAACCCAATAATGGCACCAAAGAAGTTTTTGAAGAATTTGAATGGAAGCATTTTCTGAAATATTTCAAGAAATGTCTCTACCATCCACAAAAATCACAATGTTCATGTCTTTCCCCAAAAAGTCTACATTAGAAAATATTTGGTGCTGTTTCTTAATATGATTTTGCCTCTATAACAGGGTAGACAGGTTTTGGATTGTGGCATCTACTGATTATTATAACCTAAGCTTTAGGGCCAAGCAGCCAGAGACAGTCACAAAATAGGAGCTTAGTGAGGGAGTGTGGAAAACAGCCCCCCCCCCCCATGGAGGTTGGGATGGAAGCAGTAACAAATTTATGGTTCTGAAGTGAAGCCAGTCACAGTTGCTTTTGTATCCCATAGGACTTGCTCATACAAGTATACATTCACAGCTGACTTACTATAGATGGGGGTTCCAACATAAAACCCTAAAAATGCACTGTAACTAGAAGAGCTGCACGGAGTAATAGAATCATAGAAAAGTAAAGTTGGAAGGGCTCTACAAGGCCATCAAGTCCAACCCCCTGCTCAATGCAGGAATCCAGGTCAAAGCATCCCTGACAGATGGCCGCCCAGCTTCACCTTGAATGCCTCCGGAGTAGGAGAGCTCACCACCTCCCTAGGTAATTGGTTCCATTGTCTTATTGCTCTAACAGTCAGGAAATTTTTCCTGATGTTCAGGTGGAATCTGGGTTCCTGTAACTTGAACCCATTATTCCGTGTCCTGCAAACTGGGATGATCGAGAAGAGATCCTGGCCCTCCTCTGTGTGACAACCCTTCAAGTACTGGAAGAGTGCGATCATATCTCCCCTCAGTCTCCTCTTCTGAAGGCTAAATATGCCCAGTTCTTTTAGTCTCTCCTCATAGGGCCTTGTTTCCAGTCCCTTTATCATCTTTGTTGCCCTCTTCTGAACCCTCTCCAGTTTGTGTACATCCTTCTTAAAGTGTGGTGCCCAGAACTGGACGCAGTACTCAAGATGAGGCCTAACCAGTGCTGAGTAAAGGGCAATTATCACTTCCTGTGATTTGGAAGCTATACTTCTATTAATGCAGCCCAAAATAGCATTTGCCTTCTTTGCAGCCACATCGCATTGCTGGCTCATATTCAGTTTGTTATCTACAACAATTCCAATATCCTTCTCACTTGTAGTATTGTTGAGCCAAGTGTCCCCCATTCTGTAACTCTGCATTTGGTTTCCTCTCCCTAGGTGCAGCTCTTGGCATTTATCCCTATTAAATTTCATTCTGTTGTTTTCGGCCCAGCGCTCCAGCCTATCGAGATCGCTTTGAATTTTGTTTCTGTCTTCCAGAGTATTAGCTGTTTCACCCAACTTTGTTTCATCTGCAAATTTGATAAGCATTCCCTGCACCTCCTCATCCAAGTCATTAATAAAAATGTTGAATAGGCCCAGGACTGAGTCCTGTGGTACCCCACTCGTTACCTCTCCCCAGTTTGGGAAGATACCATTGATGAGCACTCTTTGAGTCTGATTCTGTAGCCAATTGTGGATCCACCTGATAGTTGTTCCATCCAGCCCACTTTTAGCTAGCTTGCTAATCAGGATATCATGAGGCACTTTGTCGAAAGCTTTGCTGAAGTCCAGATATATTATGTCCACAGCATTCCCACAGTCCACAAGGGAGGTTACCCGATCAAAAAATGAGATCAGATTAGTCTGGCAGGATTTGTTCTCTTCTTTGTGTATAAGTTCTGAACTGTAGTTCATTTTAGACCACGAGCAGCCACACAGAACTGGAGATAAGGGAAAGGGAGTCCACATGCCAAGCTGTAGATGCTCAGAGACTCCAACCCATTGGACACTGCACTGGCAGGCTTGCCTGGGACTCACTTCTCCCCCTCCATATTTACTGGCAGGCATGTGGCAGGCAAGCCCCAGAGAAGGGCAGTGGCTGGACAATTGGCAGTGGCTGGACAATTGGCAGTGGCTGGACAATTGGCAGGACCTAGCGATGGGTGAATGAATCCATCACATTTTTAAAAAATCTCAAGTTCTTTCTCTCCCGAATATGAAGAACTTTGAGAATTTTGGTGAATTCTTATCAAAACTGAGCTGAAACAAAATTCTCACCCGTCTCTACCAGCCAGATTCGTCCAATAGGTACAGCTGTTCCCAGAGGACCATGACGTAGTAGCATGCCATACAGCTGATAAAGATGAGGAACCTGTCAGGAAAAAAAGAGGGTAGTCTACCCTAATTTAGCATTGACATGGCTGAATGCACCTAACTTCAAAGCCAGACTTTCAAGACCTACGCACTGAAAGCCCTGGGCCTGGATGGACGAATCTGCCACATTTCATTCTTTTATTTTATTTTATTTTTAAAAAGCTCAGTTCTATGCATATTTTAAATAAATAAATAACTGTGCTTACTTACAGACACAGATGCAAATTTAGAACTAATTCTCATAATTTAAATAGGAATACAGTCCATCTAGTGGGGAAGACTGTGACCAGGTGACCCGTGTGCCTGTGGCTGGTATGTTTGCTGGTAGGCTGGTATGTCCAGGGGCTAACTGTAGATGGGCAACAGTTCTTCATCTTTAAACTGAACTTGGGTAACCCTTCAAATAGAGGATGCCTTCAAAATAAAAGACAGTCATCTGGTAGCCCTCCAAATAGAGGACTGTTCTGTATAAAAGAGAGGACACATGGCCAGCCTAGATTTTTGAGGCAGTGAGAGAAAGAGTAAACCCTCCCTTCACACGGTCCGATGCTGATCAGGCTTCCTTGTGGCTGCTATTTATATATGGACTGCATTCGTGCAATTAGCAACACACCTAGTTTGGCCCTCAGTTCTATCTATTTCTGAGCTGCTTTCAATTTCTGTTTCCTGCAGACTGAGGCAATTACCACTGAAAATCTTATCCCTTCTCCCTGTGAGCTTACTGGGTAGGAAGTGAAGGGACAAGAAAGGCAAAAAGAAAAGAAAAAAGAAAGAAAGAAAAGGAAATTACATTGAAGAATCTGTAGAAGGTTGTAAATTAAATTATTACCTTCAGAAAAAAGGGGTGTGATGATCAATCAATGAATTGATTATGTGTCACAGTGCTTTAATTATCTCACTAAGATGTCTAAAGCAGACCTATTAGTAATTGAATAATCTATTATGCTTGGAAGATTTATCAATGGCAAGTATAAATAGATTGCATTTTCCTGTTTTCTTTTACAAGGCAGCTTAAGTTATCTAACAAGTGGAAGGAAACAAAGACTTCAGCACTCCTGACACAGCATTTGCTATATGAGGAGCAGACAGACAACTCACCTGTTGCCTGAAATTTATTTCCACTGTCTAAAAGGCCTGCCTGGTCTATGAGCTAAAAGCTTTCATAAAAATCAGAATAAATCCAACTAGAGATGTACGAATCAGCAAAAGTTGGGCTCGTCGAGGTTCTCCAAATTCCACCTCAAAGTGATCCTGAAGAATGATAGTGATTGATCTGAAACATTAAGTGAATGTCACTCTGCACTCACTAAATAGCACCTCTGAATATATGTGTCTCCTTTTACCAGATTTACTCTTGCTCATTGTCCATTCCCCACTGGGTGGGTTGAGCGTGGCACAAGAGAAGGAGATGTAGAGACCAGCAGGATTTGGCTTGCTAGCATCCCATTGCCTCTTTCAGAGCAAACCATGGGCAGTACCTCTGGCTGGTATGTATATTGGCATCTCAGGGAAAATATTTGCACTGCTGACTGTCATGTCTAGTTTGACTCCCTCATTAGCGCTTTACTTCCAGAACATAAATATTTCATTGAAGTATCCCTCACAGTATAATACTATGCTCCCAGAAAGCTTACAGCATAGTCTTGAGCACCTATCCAAATCTCCACTGTTCCTTTCCACTGTACAGCTGCCCCTACTCCCCCAAATCACAGGATAGTTTTCTAGAAAAAAAACACTAATTAATCTTTGATGGTTTAATGTGAAAAAATATTATTGGAAAATAAACAAAATCTCTTAGCACTAAAGTATGAGTATTATGATTGTCCAGCTCTTGGGAATATTGTTAATATTGTTCCACATTGCTAGTGAGTTCTAAAAGGCATTCACCTATCCTCCCAGAGGGGCAGGACCGGTGCAGGGCAGTTTGGCGCCCTAGGCTAAATTATATTTAGCGCCCCCCCTCTCGTGCCGTGGGGGGGGGCTCTGGAAAGCAGCCCTGCTCTGCAACCTCCCGCCCCCCCCGCTGCCACCAGACCCCCCCGCATGCTGCCGCTGCCGCCCCCACCTACCTTCCCACGCCTCCTCCGAAAAGGGACCCCCGCGCTCTGTTTTTGGCCGGGGGAAACCAGAGCAACAGGGCTGTTTAAGCCCTGTTGCCCTGGTTCTTCCCGCCAAAACAGAGCAGCGGGCGGGGCTCCGGAAACAGCGCGGAGAAGGTAGGTGTAGGGGGGGAGGCGGCGGGGAGGAGAGGCGAAGTGAAGCGAGGTGGGGGGGAGGCGGTGCAGAGGCAAAGCGAGGCAAGGTGGGGGGAGGCGGCGCAGAGGCGAGGCGAGGCGAGGTGGGAGGCGGCGCGGAGGCGAGGCAAGGTGGGGGGAAGGCGCCCAGGCTCGACCCCACCACTATGAGTCTGGGCGCAATCCCCTGCACTGACCTAGCTTTCTCGGAGAGGCGGGCGGGCGGGCAGGGCAGGAGCACGCCGGCAGCGAATAGGAGCGCAGCAGTTCTGCGCCCTCTTCCGCTGCGCGCCCTAGGCAACAGCCTAGTTGGCCTAGCGGTAGCGCCGGCCCTGCAGAGGGGTGTGCGAATGAGCAAAACTCAAGGTCACCAACTTTCTCCAAATTCCATCTCAAGTTCATTCTGACTCGAGTCCATATCAGATTACAAGCTTGTTTTTTTTTTCTTTTCGCATGAAAATCCATGCATATTTTTGTGTAAAAATATGTATGTATGTATCAATTGTGCACATCTTTGAAATGTGTGCATTCTTCTGCCATTGATCAAAACATATTTGTGCACATTTTTCGTGCACATTTTTCAACTGTATAACCGGTTACTTCTGGCCAAAATTGGCTGTGATGAGAAAGTGATGAGTTTTCACCTTCTTTTCTCTGTTAGAGGGGATCCATTACGATCTGGCTGGTGCTCTTATTAATAGGGATGGGAGAATCAGGGATGTTTGTGCTCACAGAGATTCTCTGAGCTCCACCTTAAAGCTCGGACCACCTTGCTCCATTTTTTATTACCATCTGTTTTGCTAACTGGGAGAGTGTGCATTTTGGTAGGCATTTTTGGAAAGTGCACATCCCAATGCACATTTCCCCCCATAGACTAAAGTATGAAAATGTTTTGTTTTTTTAAAAAAAGATGCATGTTTTTCAAGTGTGCATTTTTCTAAAGTATGCATTTGGCGAACTCAATCCCAAGCTTCGGAACGTGCAAGCCTTTCCTAAAAATTGCACTTCCATTCATGTTCATGGTTGTGAATGGGACAAATTCAAGTTAAAAATGAATTAAAATGACATTCTCATACATCAGTATTCCTAGATATGTTTAATTTGGTCACAGCTGGCATGGTCAATGTTGGCTAAGGGGATATTTGAGTATAGGCAGCATTGTTGGCTAAGGGGATATTTGGGGATAGGCAGTCCAAGTCCAGTTTAAAGAGAAAGAACCATACGCAGGGAGAACAGGGGTCTTAAAGTTGCTATCAACCATTAACATCTGGACAGCAGACTGAGCAAGGCACACAGGTCACCTGATCACAGTCTTCCCCATTCTGGTGAGATGATGATGATGATGATGATGATGATGATGATGATGATGATGATGATGATTTACATTTATTTATCGCCCATCTGGCCGGCAAACTGGCCACCCTGGGCGATGTACACAAGATAAATTACAGGATAAAATACATTTAAAACAGTACAAAATTTTAAAATCTTAGCCCACCCCATATTCCCGCCTGAACAGCCATGTTTTTAGTGAGAGGCAGAAGCTCAAGAGAAGAGGGGGCATGGCGGAGGTCATGTATTGTATTTCTATTTAAATTATAATAATTAACTCTAAATTTGCATATGTACTAGCATATATACAAACATTATACACATCTGTATCTTCTTTTGTCTTCTTTTTTTGTGTTGCATTTTTAATAATAATTAAAATAATTATTAATAATATTATTATTATTATTATTATTATTATTATTATTATTATTATTATTATTATTATTATTATTATTATTATTTGCGGCAATGTGTAATTGACGACCCGTAGACGTGTGACGGATGCCTGCCACCACTTCACCTACAATAAGATAGTGCCCATGCTGGAGCTGGAGATAGTCATAAATAGTTCAAGTTACCCCAGTGCAGTTCTTATCAACTTAGTAAAGTTGTGGCCCACCAGTTATCAAAAGGAATTGTCTCTCTCTCTCTCTTCATTCCTGTCCATGTGCAAGTGGAATCTGATGCAGTCACACGCTGTACCATTTGTTAACATTAATGAGAATTGTGAACAAATGTACACTTGGCTCATCTGAAAAATGTGAATGTGGATAATGATTACTTTGAACCACCATGGATCACATTGGTAGGTGACCTTGTGTTTCAGACAAGCCATTAGTTAAACAGTAACCTCTACTTTCCATTACCTCTCTTAAAAATAGAAGAATTGTCCTTAACGAAAACACCCATTAAACTGAATCACTGTGCAAATCACATTAGGGTGGGAGATAGCTAGCTATAAATTAATAGGAGAAAACTCAAAGGTAAAAACATCTTTGAGATCTGTAGTTTGATCTTTTGGGGTAATATTTTCCCTGCCAGGTCACTGGCTCATTATCTTTACTGGGACGTTTGGTATTTATATTTTCCTACCTATGAAACAAGCATTTCCACGGAAATATTCAGTCAATATTGTAATTAATATTGAAATAAATAAATAAATAAATAAATACATATTTTGTTGTCTTCTTGAGGATTCCAAGTTAATCTACCTGAGTTGAGTAATATGAGCATACTCAGGATGAATATATTTCCCAGAATGGTTTCTAACTGGCTGCACTTCATGACAGAGAATGAGATGGATGATCTTCTTGCAGCTGAGCAGCAACATGCACACAAGAGTTTCCAAAGCTAATCTGGAAGGAATGACAGTTTGTGCATCCCAGGAGAGAAATACAACAACCATTGTGAATTGGGATAAACTTTAGCCACACAAGTTGGTTAAAAAGTCAGAACTGAAATATGCCTAGCGCTAGCGCTAGCAGTCAGTTATGAAAGGATCCAAAATGCATTCAGCTTGCTGACCTCTGCATGTTCACCACCTCGCCTGGCATATCCAAAAAATTGGTTGTAACTAAGGGGTGGTTGTACACCCCTTAGTTACTCATTGTTGATGACTCACAGCTGGATGCGTGATCTGGCTCCATAAGAAAGGATTGTATCTCAAATGGCTTTTGAAAGCTTTGGACAGAGCCATGATGGGACAGTGTTTTCCCAGTGGCTCATTGGCCATGATTCCTAGATGGAACCTTCATCTTCAGAGGCAATATTGCTTTGAATGCCAGATACTGATACATA
This sequence comes from Shinisaurus crocodilurus, assembly GCA_021292165.1. Classification (NCBI taxonomy): domain Eukaryota; kingdom Metazoa; phylum Chordata; class Lepidosauria; order Squamata; family Shinisauridae; genus Shinisaurus; species Shinisaurus crocodilurus. Next base: position 124,235,888 of record CM037880.1, on the reverse strand, counting down.
CATCAGTGGAGGGCCATACTTGTGGGTTTCCTGGAAGCATCTGGTGGGACTGGTTGGCCTACCTGGATCTTCTGAGTGACCCAGCATGCCTCTTCTTATAGTGTTATAGCTCATTCACACATACAAGTTATCATTTATTATATAGCAGGGGTGGGAAACCTCTGCCCCATGGCCCAAATCCAGCCTGCCTGTGGTCCCAATCTAGCTCTCTGGGATTTTCCAGATGGCCATGCTCCTTCCCCTAGCCCCACCCACTTTCACCCAACCACTGATCATTTGGTAGTTTCCAGGCTTTTGTACAGTTCCCCCCCCCCCCATGCTAAAATGTTGAAATGCCTCTCCTAAAGCTTACCGGTAGTTACTGGCAGGAAGAGCTTTAAGCTAAAATATACTGGTATGTTTGGTGGTTTTGGCCCCAACCCTTTTGCCTTTGGTCCCACCCACCACTGGAATGTGGCCCCCGAGAACTTCTCTGAAATTGAATTCATCCTTCAAAGTAAAAGAGGTTCCCCACCCCTGTTATATAGTCAAGAATCCCCTTCATGCATTACTCACATGAAGAGGCATCAGGCTTCGGGCCCTGCCCTTGAGATTTTGCAGCTTTTCCCAGATCTGCCTGCAATATCTGCATATGAAGCATAGTAATCTGAGCTGCAGAATTGTATGGGCATCTGCTTTTGTTGAAGTTGTAATCCTGATTGAACAGAAGCCATACAGAATCTTCCCCATATCTTACATTGCCAAGAACACATACACACCCCTGCATTCACTAGGTTTAACTCTATTACTTCAGTAATGTATGCCTTTGAGATGTAGTCTTATGGGAAAATCAATAATGAAATAATAGTAATTAATAGTGGATAAGATTAATGATTTGTTTGCCTTCCTGAGATGAGCATTATCGTGTAGGCACATTTTAACACAGTCATAGATCGACCAGATCTCTTTAGACCCATTATAGCCCATTTTGAATTAAAGTACCTGAGGATTGGGAGAAATTATTCAAATGTTTTCATTTTTAAAGTATTTAGTCAATGCTCAATAGAAATACATCTATAAAAAATATAAGAGGCCTTCCAGGCCCTGTAGATGCAGTTTTATTTTTTTTATTTTTTTTCTGCAGGCCAGATTAAGATCGCAATCTAAATATATACAAACATGATCAAGCCCACTAGAAATAATTTGTTATCCATTTAGCAAAAGCATCAAGGAAATGAATGTTTAAGACATACCACACTCTCTTTATCAACAGAGCTCAAGGTTCATAAGGATTCCTGCCAATGTGAGGATGTAGGCAGGGGTCATGCATAACTTGCTGCATTCAGTAGGACCATGGACATAGGGTGAAATCCTATGCACGCTTATTTAGGAATAGGGATGTGTGGAATGTGTCCCTTTATTTTCCAAGAGCTTTCCCCCTGTGGGCTCTTTTGAGCTGCTTTTGCCCCATAAGTGGCAAGATTTGATTACCTAGCTATCCTCCCACCTGCTTATGGCAGAAAACACAGCTCAAAGGAGGGATTTTGAGAAGGGAAATGGTTCACAGAAAAAAAAGACACATGTGTCCCCTCCCCATAGCCTCAGGGAAAATATCTGCACCGCTGACTGCCATGTCTAGTTTGACTCCCTCATTAGCGCTTTGCTTCCAGAACATAAATATTTCATTGAAGTATCCCTCACAGTATAATACTATGCTCCCAGAAAGCTTACAGCATAGTCTTGAGCACCTATCCAAATCTCCACTGTTCCTTTCCACTGTACAGCTGCCCCTACTCCCCCAAATCACAGGATAGTTTTCTAGAAAAAAACCACTAATTAATCTTTGATGGTTTAATGTGAAAAAATATTATTGGAAAATAAACAAAATCTCTTAGCACTAAAGTATGAGTATTATGATTGTCCAGCTCTTGGGAATATTGTTAATATTGTTCCACATTGCTAGTGAGTTCTAAAAGGCATTAAACACATGGAAAAATAAAGAGATAATGGTTACTCTCATCCTTTTAGTAATGCCACAAGCTGCCTTTCAACCTTCAACCTTCCCTTTCATGTTAAAAAGATAGCTTTCAAAGCTTTTAGGAGGCGACTGCCAATTTCAAAAGACATCGCTGGGTGCATCATTCTTGTTGATTTATCCAGACTCAATGGCCTGTGCTCTGGCCTATGTGTAAAGCACAAGAAGAAGTCTGCATAATGTCATTCAGCACCTTGGCAATCTATTTCAGACAAAAAGCTTGTTGGGCTTTTATGCATGGGACTCCACCACATGCAACATCCTCATTCACTTCACTAGAATAGACACCCCCACCCCCAAACTCATTCCCACAATCCCACAAGCACATCAAAATACACATGGAACTTTGGACTGGAACCAAAGGCTGGCTGAAATGCAGAATTGTTATTTAGACCACTGAGCAGGACTCCAGATGGAAATAACCTGGGTCTATGGCTAGTCCCCAACTGTGCTTTATATTCATCTGACAGACAGCAAATCCCCAAATCCCAAACAATTACAGAAGATCAAAATGGCCTTCTGAAGTATTGTCCTGGTATCGAGGCCATACATTGAAATAATATTAGAAATAATTTGTACATAGGAGATTGTACAAAGAATTGAATTGTTCTAACTTGTCCCCTATGCTTTTTAATATCTACATGAATGAAACCACTGGGGGAAGTCATCTGGAGATTTGGGCTGAGGTGTCATCAATATGTGGCCAGCACTCAGCTCTACCTTTCATTTCCATCTATTCAACCCAGGGAGGCTGTGGGACTCTTGAAGTGGTGTCTGGAGTTGGTTTTGGGATGGACAAAGGCAAACAAGCTGAAACGTAATCCAGACAAGATGGAGGTGCTGTGGGTAGAGAAATGGACTACTCTAGAGAGAGGCTTGTAACCGATCTTAGACAGGACTGCACTCCCCCTGAGGGGCCAAGTAGAGCACACAGTTTGGAAGTTCTCCTGGGCACTAACTAGCGAAACTCAGGTGGTGGCCATAGCCAGGGATGCTTCTTACCAGCTTGAGCTAGTATGCCAACTGTGACCTCATCTGGAGAGGAAGGAACTAGCATCAGCTATCCATGCTCTAGTGACATTCAGGCTGAATTACTGCAATGCACGCTACATAAACCTGCCTTTAAAGATAGTTCAGAAACGTCAATTGCTCCAAAATGTGGTGGTTCAAGTACTGGTAGCTGCTAGGTGATCGGAAGATATGTGGCACCTATATTGTATCAGTTGCACTGGTTGATAGTGCATTTCCAGGCCTAATTTAAAGTGTTGGTATTGGCCCTTAAAACTTTCTTACAAATTTAGAGACTTTATAAACTGCCTATATTTCCCACTTAGAAATCTTATCAATGACTTAGAGATTTTATTATATCAAGCAACACACAAGTAAGTTAGGGGATGAAACTCTGATGGACTAGCTGGGTTTGACGCCCCTGAACTCTGTCCTGCTTACCTCTTCCCTGGCGTTGACTCGCATTCCCCTGAGTCAAGCCGGGGAAGCGACTTCTGGGTTCCTGTCGGGCCGCTGTTTACATAGAAAATGCTTTAAGATACGCCGGAAGTGGCCACAATTTGCATAATCTTAAGGCATTTTCTCCGTAAACAGTGGCCCACCAGGAACCCGAAAGTCCAGCGAGCGGTGCAGCAGTAGTGTCTGCCGAGACGGAGGCAGGCTGGGTCCCACCCCTACCAATTATTATAAAGATAGATAGATAGATAGATTTGGGTCAAGGTTACTTGAAGGATTCCTTTCACACATACCAACCTAACCACACTCTGAGATCAAAGGTCCTACTTATGTGCCCATCTGTAAAAGCAATTAGGCTAGTGGGCACGAGGGATGGAACCTCTTCAGCAGTGGCCCCTGCTTGTGGAACTCTGACCCAATGGGTCCTCCAGGTCCCACCTTTACAATTCTCCAAGTGGTTCATCTGTTTACTATGACCTATAATTGAGTTAGGACTCCATATGGGGCCATTGTGCATATAGTGGTATCTGGTTTTAACTGTTAATTTTTATTATAACCTTTTTTTGTCACTGTATTATTGTTTTATTATGTCTTGTAGTTTTAGGTTTTGTTGTTTCCGTCGCGTCACTTCTGCCACGCTGGAAGTGACGTGACGGGACCAGCGCGCCAGTCGGCGGCAGCTCGAGCAGCGCGGAGGATGCTCTGCATCGCTCGGAAGAACGAGGCGGGGCGGGGGCGCCGCCGCGGAGAATCGCAGCAGCAGAGAGGCGAGCCCCCCCACCGGTACGTGAACACCGCTGATGCTGTGTTGGTAGGGTTTACCCTAAAAGGCAGCTTATAAATCTTTTAAATAAATAATATACAAAACACTGTAAGTTCTTTCAAAGTATGTTCCATACTAGCACCAAAATGGAAAATAGCTCAAATTTTATATCTGATAAATTCCACGTATCTAAAATTGTCATGTCAATTTTGTTCATACTGAAATATCCTCAAGTCAGGCAAAAATCAAAATTTAATCTAGTGATGAAAACCAGGTATCATAGATGAAATTGTGATCTGATGATTTTGAAAGTTTTATCAGAACCTAACATTAGTACCCTGAACTGAAATGCTAAAATGATAAAACTTCAACACTTGAAGTTCATTCCCACCCGCCAAAAAATCTCATTGTGCCATTGCAAATTTGCAGTCCCAGACGTGAAGCATTCATAGGCATTTCAGATCTGTTCTAAATGTAGTTGCATTAAGTTGCATTGTAGTTTATTTAAAATGCTCATGTGGGCTTGAACGTAACTTCAGAAATTAATCAAACTGAAAAACTTACTAAAATCAAGGTCAATTAAAAGAAAAGGCCCACACTGGAGCACTGTTAAGAGAGATGAGCTGTCAGATATTTAGTAACATGCATGCTGAAATGAATTGTATTGTAATACTGGAAAATTACATATTAGATCTGATTCAGATGTGCAGAAATAGGATGTGGTGTAGTCCTTCTTGGACTGTACCATGTTAGAAGGCAGGTGGGAAATTGCATCGATTGAATACCTTGCACCTTGCCAATAACTCATTGCAGATGTTATGGATAATACTTTTAATTCAGCCTTCTAGGATAATTGCAGCAGAGATTTTCAATTTATCCTCACAACAACTCTGTGATGTGGTTAGGCTCAGCAATAGTGACTCTGATTCAACAGGGCATATCACATCACATAGTTCTTTAAAAAAGCCAAATTCCTGCTGATCACTTATTTGGTGGGAAAAGGGGAACAGTGGGCATTGAATTCAGCTCTTGCTCCTAAACAGTCTGCACAATCAGCACAACAATCATTTTGCACAGCCCCAACTATAGGATCAGGGGAGGTGAATTGTGGGCAAAGCATACATAGGTGATTCCTCATTGAGCTAGGGGTACACAGGCAGTGGTTTGGGAATTGGATCAGGACAAATGTCTGGCCAAGTTCACCCTGACATGAGCTGGCATTTGAATTCAGATCTTCCGACTGCTCTATCTGTGACTCCACACAAGCATACATGTATAAATTATGTTTGCTCTTATATGGACCTACCAGTAATAATTCCGGGATTTTTTCCCTTAGGCAAACACTCTCAGTGGCTTGGTTCAGACATAATGGGGGGGGGGGAATGCTTTCTTGCATGGTTCCCCTCCCTCTCCTACACCTTTACACATCAGAGGAGGAGACAGGAAGCATCCACTTCCAGTTTTAAACTGACCACAGTCCCTTGTGGTGTCCAAATTCAAGGACTGTGGTTTGTTTAAACTGTGGTTTCAGAACAATCCAGGATCTGAAACCACCGTTTGATCTTGGCTTGTTCTTACTAACTATAGTTTAAAGAAACCACAGTTCCCTGAGTTTGGATGTCATGGGGAAATGTGGTCTGTTTAAGATCACATGTGGTAGCTTCCAATCTCCTTCTCTGGCACACTAAGGAGGAAGAGAGGGGAGGGGGAGCATGTGAGCTCAAGGCTCACCACAACTTCTTCACATAGTGGGAAGCCATGATTTACCATGACCTCTGAACCTGGCTAGTGTATCCCTTTAACATTAAAGAAGCATGGCAGCCAAACTGAGAATTGCATGACACTGATTGTCTTGGATGCTCCATGCAAAGTGCTGAACAGCAACTGGATCTTTTCTAGCTTTGGTGTCCAAGCAAATGCCCAGCTAAACCCCTTGGCCATGGGAGCTGCCACAAGGTTGCACTAGCCCCTTTTGTTCCAGTGGGCCAGACAATGTTGTGTACAGGGACTGAAGAGGACTCTATCCCCTCCCAGTGCCACACAAATATCCTTGGTGTCACCAAAGGAGCAAGTGACACACAGCAGCTCAGTGGTGCCAATGGTTCGTGCAGAACCAGTGGTAGGGCCAGGCTGCAGTTCTGGCACAAAGCCACCAATTTATGGGATGCTAATATCTCATCCTGTGATCTGTCACTACCCTTGTCTTATTGGGATTTAAAAGCCATAGTAAAGGTTTTAAAGAAGATTTTTAAAGAGCAATCTTGGGGGATTGCATGAGAACCCTCATTTACTTCTTTACAACTTTGTTTTATGCTGCCGGCTGTGATTGATAGACTTGTGATGTGACATGGTAGAAGAATGTCAGCAGCATTGTTGATGACTTTTCTAGGTCCATGTTTTGGGCTAGTAGATTTTGGCAGACTGAGACAAGCCAGCCATCTCTTGTCGAGGGAAGTCCTTCCAGCTCACACACGTTCCCCACAAGCTCAAAGACTTTGTATGCTCTGGACAGGCCTTAGAGGGTGTTCTCCCCGCCCCCATCACTGGGTTTTATACCCAAAGGACAAATCTAGGGAACCACCTTTCACTCTAAAGGTGCCTCATGAAGCTCACCAGTCTTTGCCTGCTGATCACTCTCCTGCACTACCCTGCTGTTGTGACTAGGGAGGCAAAGAAGGTGCCTTCTTAGTGGTGACTAGGGAGGCAACAAGGGAAGGGCCTTCTTAGTGGTGACCTCCCAACTGTGGAATGATTTCCCCACTGGGGCCTGCCTGGCACCAACTTTGTCATCCTTTTGGCTCCAGGTTAAGACAGCCCTCTGTACTGAAGCGTTTAAGAACATCTAGGGCTATTTTTAATGGCTCGATGGGGCATACATATCAGATGTTTGTAACAGGTCTTTTTGTATTTAAATATTGTTATCTCTGGAAAAACTGTTTTTAAATCTTTTAAATTGTTTTTAATTTCTTTATTGTAGAATAATTTTATGGTTGTTTAATTGTATTTTGGCCTTGTTTTAGGCGCTGTTGTAAACCGCACAGAGAGCATCGGCTATTGGGCAGTATAGAAATGAAATAAATAAATAAACTTATTTAATTGCAGAGTTGCTCTATCCAATCTTCTGTACAGTGCAAGGTGTGTGTGAAAAAAAAAAATGCCCACAAGGGCCAGTTGAAGGCAGGTAAAACAATTCCTATCTAGCCCACAAGCAACCAGCTGAAGCCTGCACTGACTCTTAAAGGTGGCTGGGTGGGTGTCGAGCAGCAGAGAAAGAGGCCAGCAATATGGCAGAGTGGGCCTTTATACCCCACGGCCCTACCCCTATGCTGGCTGCATCATGAAACTGCTTGCATCACAGTGCAGCGTGGCTTGCTCCTTTTTCCCTCTGGAGGGATGCGCAAAGCGGCCCTCCACCAGCCAGCTGCCCAAAGTGGGCTCAGGCCAGAGGGAGCCCGAAGTCTAAATCTGATTTGTTTTTCACTGTGGTCGCAGTTTAATTTCCAGGGGAAAAGGTCCCACATCTTCCAAGAATCTGCTCCAAATGTTGTACAACCAGGGAACCCATGAGCCTAAGCATCAGGATTAGTATATTTTTTTCCCCTTGTGAAGCTTGACTCTGCAACAGTGAAAGGTAGCATTACACTTTATGACAGGGGTGGGGAACCTTTTTCAGCCTGAGGGCTGAATTGGCATACTCTCCAATTGCCCCAAATTTGCCAGGACAGTCCAGCAAACACTTAAGCCATCTTACTTTGTTATGCAAAGATCCTGATTTGTTATGCAAAGCCATGAATTCCCCTGCCTCCTCCTGCAAGCTATTTAGCTTATCTGCAATTTTGCCCATGGCCCCTTTAAGCAGGAAGGGAACAGAGGATGTCTCCTGTGTGTGTGTGTGTGTGTGTGTGTGTGTGTACATGCGTGCACGCGCGTGCGATCACTCACTTGTTCTACCTGCTGCCTCTTTGACCAGCCCCCCAGGGTAAGACCCATTGAAGACATTTGTACTTACTACCAAGTAACTGTGCATGGGATTGCACTGTTTGTTTTAACTTAATTCAAGTTAGTTAAATTCTGTAAGATTGTTCCAGTTTAAGTGTTTCTTTAAATCTAAATTGTGTGAATAGAGCACAAAAGGTGCTTTAAACTGAGGCCTTTCCACAATAACAAACAACAACAAAGCTGTGTGTTCAGCCCCTGAAAGTTACTCCTTGTGCTTAAAAACCAGAGCTGTAGAGGTGTTGGAGCAAAATGCTGAAGGGGCTCAAAACTACAATGTGTCTTTTTGTATTTTGCCCCACCCAACAGCTCCCCCACCTCTGAATCTCCTTTTCTTCTCCTTCTCCAACTGCACTGAAAATGCAGGACCAATCCTGACCATTTTAAAACAAAAAGAAAGAGATTGCCCTGCAAGCACTGACCCCCCCTCATGAAAAACACCAGATAGCAACAATTAAGGGTTTAAGTAAGGTAAAAAATTTTTACAAAAGCCACTAATAAGATATTATAAAATAATATATAATATAATAATGTAATAATTATAATATATCAGATTTTGTGTGTTCCCTCTGATAACTTTTGTACTTGACCATGCCCTTTGGTTGCCTGGCCACACCCTCATATTGCCTGGCCACGCCCTCTTCATCACACCTTCATGTTGCTTAACCATACCTCTTACAAATTCACATGTGTGTCCCTGTTTTCATCTGTGAAATGTTGGAGGGTATGAACTGGCTTTGGGCAAATATGTCAGCGGCTGCATGCCAGCAGTGGGTGGAGCCACACCCAATGGCTGTGGGGCTACTGCACCATTAGCATGTGGCCCTGGCATTATTGCTCAGACTGCATTCTCTTTCTCTCTCCCCCTTCCTCGCCCACTTCCTCTCTCTCTCTCTCTCTCTCTCTCTCTCTCTCTCACTCACACACACACACACACACACATACAACACAAACTCCAAAACCTGAAAATGCCCCCCACTGCAAATAGGGCTTTTAAAAGCTCCCATTGCAATGGGGGAGGGGCAATTTTTGAGGGAGGGTCACAGCATTGAGGAGGGAAGGGTTAACCCTTCCTTCCCCAAAGCAATCCTTCCCTCAAATGCCTCCCAGCTGCAATTAGGTTCCTTCCTAAAAAGTCTCTGTGGAGAAAGGAGCCTTTGGGGGTTCCTACACACACACACACACACACACCCTCATGTGTGAACCGGCTGGGGGTGGGTGGGGTGTGCATAGTTCCTCTCGAATGGATGGCGCCTGGAAGTCCGGAGGAGCCAGGCTGAAAGCTTTCATATGTAAATGTAGTTCAAACCCAGTAAGTCATGAGTTCTCCTCCCTGCCTGGCCAGGTGAAATTCATCTTGATTGGCTAAGAGGCAGCAGAGCTACAGGGAGGAGGGGAGGGGGGGAAGGTATATTTCCCAAAGCGTGGATTTTGGTCTTTGTCTGTCTGTCTTTGGTCATTGCGTGGCTGCCCGGCTGTTGGAGTAATGGCGGCGCGCCAAAGAGAGGCCCAAGCCTTCGGGGGGGGGGGCCCTCAGGAACCGACCCCAGGTAGCTCCTGGTGAAATTAGCTGAATGAGGGCTCTAGTAAAGGCAAGCCTTGTGGGAGTTTACCCATCTCGGACCTGCGGGTAGATGTGGTAATTCTCCATTGGGCAGCAAGGCGTGCTGGATCTAACCCTGGAAGGAGACTGACCCTCAGGTAACAAGAGTGTGTGCCTGAGAGATATTAAGAATCAGGTTTTGTTATTTTGCAGCTTTACTGTGTACCAAAGTGTCTCTCTCTAATTTTGTGTCCTTCCCTCATTTCCCACCTTTTGTTGTATAATGCTACCAGAATAAACCTTTCTTTGGTTTTACCCCACATGGGTTTTGTAGTTGCTCTGTGGCTTCAGTATCTAAATCCAGGTTACAGAATTAAAGGCGAGTCCCTGAACAGAGATTCAAGTAGGATTGCAGACAGCTGAGGCTGGCAATCTGGTATCTTGAGATCTCTGGGGGTCTTGGTTCCTTTGGGGTAGGAAAGGGTGGGGGTGTGGCGGGCCAGCCAGCCCCCCCTTCCTCCACATGGTGGCAAGCTCAGGGATTCGAAGCTGAACCACAGAGTGTGTGCACGTGGGCAAATTGGAAAGATTGGAGAGACTTTGGCACATGGGTAGAGGGTTTGTTATTTTTTTAGAAATTTAAGTGTGAGATTAAGCCTCAAGGAAAACGTTCAGATTGCTGGCAGTCTGTGGGAGCCTAGCTGGCAGCGGGGAGCGTTGAAGGCAAGAAATCTCAACTATGGAGTGAGTTCCAGTCAGCCTGTGTGCCAGCAAGTGAGCAGAGGGCAGCAAGTGTGAGACTGAGCCTTAGGAAAAACGTTGAGATTGCTGGCAGTCTGTCCTAGCTGTCAGCGGGGAGCGTTGAAGACAAGAAATCTTGGTGTCTGTGGATTGGTAGAAAAAGAAGCTGCCATGCTAGACAACTGGATGGGGTTGTACCGGCAGAAAAGGCAGGGCGAGTTCCCTTTTCTGGGCGTGGAGAGGCCAAGGGGACAAGCAAAAGGAACACCTCAAGAGGATCCTACCCATCGAGTACAACAGAGGCTGGGAGCAGCAGTGGCCAGTGAGTAAGCAGAGCCAGATCCTACCATCCCCATCGAATGCAAGAAGTCTGTGGCTGGGGGAAGGTGGCTGCGTGATCCCAACGTTTGGGGGGCTGGAAGAGCCCGGGGAAAGAGAAGAAGAAATAGTGTGCGTGCGAGCGCGTGTTACGAGACTGGTGAGTCTGATTTGGTTGTGCCTATGTGCCCCAGAGAAATTGTCGAGACTTTGGGGAGGGAGGGCACAGTCCTGCCCTACATCTCTCCCACGGGAGAAGGACTCAGATTTTGAACTTAGACTGTCCAGTTGCTCTTGGGGGGGGCATGGTGAATGGCCAGGCTGGGCAGCAGCAAGCAGAGGGGGGGCGGACATCAGAAAACACCCCCCCCCCAGAAAAAGAGACTTTGTCCCTGTGCTGCTGAAGTGGAGGGCTGAAAGAAGCAGAAGGACAAAGGGGATTTCCCTCCTAGCTGGTGGAGAAACACGGACAGAAGAATTTCCCTCCAGGTGTCTCCAGCGAGAAGAAAAGAGGACTGAGATTGGGGGTTGATTAAAGCCAATGAAAACTGTTAAATTGTTCCTCGAAGGGAGGGGATGGGTGATTCAAGTGTATTTGTGTTATCTAAATTGTTGCTGGGCGGAGCCGGGGGCCGGGTGATCCCAGTGTAAGCAGTTGAACTATTGTGTCTTGTCCCCAAATGCAAAAGTTAGTCCCAACTGTCTCAAGTCAATAATGATAATGATGAATGATGATAATAATAATTGCTGCATTTGTTCAAAGGGCCTCAAGGGGCAGGGAAGAGTTGCCAGAGAAAAAATCAGTCAGAGGCGAGGGAACAAAGCAGAGAGGTTAAAAGGAATTTAGAGGCGGGAAGCTAAAAGATTGCCAGGCTGAGCCTCCAGGGCTCAGCATTCAATTCGGAGGGAGACAGTCATCCCGTGCAAGTTTGGGTGGTGGGCTAAAGGAGCCAAGCCCAAGAGGCTGGAAGATTGCCAGGCTGTGTGTTCTAGAAAGTGCCTTTGGGAAAAGGGGGTGGTGGGAAGCCACCAGCGAACCTTTAAAACAGTCATCCCATTCAAGTCATTGGGTAGAAAGTGCCACCAGTGAACCTTTGGGAAAAGGGAGTTGTGTATTCATGTCATTGGGTGGTGGGAAGCCACCGGCGGGCCTTTGGAAACTGAGTAGAGCCTCCATAGCTCAGCATTCAATTCTGAGGGAAACAGTCATCCCATTCAAGTCATTGGGTAGAAAGTGCCACCAGTGAACCTTTGGGAAAAGGGAGTTGTGTATTCATGTCATTGGGTGGTGGGAAGCCACCGGCGGGCCTTTGGAAACTGAGTAGAGCCTCCATAGCTCAGCATTCAATTCTGAGGGAAACAGTCATCCCATTCAAGTCATTGGGTAGAAAGTGCCAAAAGCAAACCTTTGGGAAAAGGGTGTGTTGTATTCGTGTCATTGGGTGGTGGGACGCCACCAGCAAACCTTTAGAAAAAGGGGTGATGGATTCATGTCGTTAGGTAGAGAGTGGCAGAAGCAAGCCTTTAAAAAGCAAACATAAAGGCGAATTGAAGAGTCACATTTCAGTCAGAATCTGCCCCCTACAGGCTTGTGTGAAGTGGGGGTGTGGCGGGCCAGCCAACCCCCCCTTCCTCAACAGTCTCCATTGGCACCAATGGAGGCTTTTAAATAACTTAAATGCTGTGGTGGGAGGGGCAATTTCTGTGGGGAGCTGCCGCATTGGGGAGGGTTAGCCCTCCCCAGTAGCAACCCTCCCCCCAAATGCCCCCCACTGCAAGTTAGCCCTCGCCTTTCTAGCATTGACCCCTCAAATGCCATGCAGCAATTGGGCTTTTAAAGAGCCCCCCCCCTCACACACACTCCTAGCCCTTATGGTTGTGAAGATATGCTTGAGAATATATGAAGCCTCAGAAGCCAGATGAGGACTCACCAAATATGGCTGCTGGTGCTTAGAGGGCAGAGGTTCAGTGTCCTGTATAACTCCTTAGCCATACCCATGACTAGCAGAAAGAGAGGAAATTATGCAAAATGATGCAAAACAGTTTAAAGTGCAGTACAAATTGTGAAAATAAGACAAATCATACAAATGTTCTTAATTTCCATAATGTCTGCAGAATTCAGTTTTTCCCTATTTTTCCTTATGAGGCAGAATTCCGATTTTGTTTTAATAGGCACAGCAGAGCAAATGTAACATTACATGCAGGCATATCTCATCACTGAAGCTTCTTCACAGATGCTTATTGCTTACATCACTTATAGACACTGTATTAAATCTTCCTATTGACAACCTAAGAGGAAAATCCCGGGAAATGACTTACCACTTTGAAGAAGCCACCCTGCCTTTCCAAAACATTCATTTTGGTATACGGCCAATACAAGTTGAGGGGTGTGTGTGTGTGTGTGTGTGCGTTTCCCCCCAGCTCATGTTAATATCTGTGGATCACTCTCTTATGTGCTATACAGAATATTAGCAAAAATCTTGGAGGCATCTGGATTTGAAAAATGAAAATAAAAATTCAAAAGATGGAGAGACGCCAGGTGATGATGACCCTTTATCCTTCCCTGTATGTATATACTCTTGTATGTCTTTGTTGTTCACATACAAATAATCACTAGGTTAGATACACTTTTTAGTGGTTAAGAATAGAAACTGGGTAAAGAATCTTAGGATGAGTGAGGGGTATTTTTCTCTCTCTTCTTCTTCTTCTTCTTCTTCAGTCTTTCTGGCAGATTCTGGGACAAAGTCCATGTTATGCTGAAGGCTGGACCTTTGAGGACATGCCAGCACATTCATTCCCATCACCTCAAATGGGAAAATCCCAACCATCCGTGAAATCAAAGCTGAGGCATGTTCCTCCTACGAGGCCACATTTGTAATTACACCACTTGGGAGCAACGTTTTATCTGTTTCTCCTCCTCCAGACCTTTTTCTTGTGATCCTTCATCCAGTCTCATTATTAGAGGGAGACGGAGAAAAAAGGAAAAAGAAAAGAAACAGAAATATCAAAGCGATGAGCAGGAATAAACACCAAAAAATACAACACTTATCTGAGCTGAGATACAACGGGAACATTATTCAGACTCAGGCCTGCACAGCGTGGCAGCCACCAAGGCAAAGGCAGGCAGCCAACCAGCACGGGAGACACTATCGTTGAGAAGCCCACCTCAGCAGCTCATTATGGATACTGTGAAAGAGTGGGAAAATGTCAATAATTAAGTTTATTATCATATTTTTAGCACAGTGGAAAACATAATTATTAGCCAACTTCAAGTGGTGGGGGGGGATCTTTTCAACTGAAAAGTGGATGAGATTTCATTGATAAATAAAATTTGGATCTTTTCAAGCCAGTGTGGTGTAGTGGTTAGAGCAGGGCTCTCCAACCTTGGGTCCCCAGATGTTGCTGGCCTACAGCTCCCAGCATGCATGGCTAATGGCAAGGGATTCTGGGAGCTGTAGTCCAGAAACATCTGGGGTCCCAAGGTTGGAGAGCCCTGGGTTAGAGTGTTGGACTGGGACTCAGGAGACCTGGGTTCCAGCCCCCAGTCGGTCACGAAGCTCACTGGGTGACTTTAGGTCAGTCACTGACTCTCAGCCTAACAAGGTTGTTGTGAGGGTAAAACTGAGAGGAGGATCATGTACGCTGCCTTGGGCTCCTTGGAGGAAAAGGCAGAATATAAATATAACAAATACATGAATGAATAATTATTTCTTTTTGCCTTGGGCACCAAAATGTCCTGAGCCTCTGCCCACAAGCTATGAATGGGGACTTGCTGGGGGGGGGGGACGCATTGATAAACCTGTTGGGTTTTTGTTTGTTTGTTTGTTTCTTTTGCTGCTTGCTAGGAGCTACAAAACTAGGTAGGTTGTCAAGTCCTGGCATGCCACAGTACTTGACTGGCAGGCAGGTTGCATTTAGCTTGGTGGGTGAAAACTTGGGTATTCCTGTTGTAATTCTCTTCTTTACTAATAGGACAACGGGGGGGGGGGGGAATGCTAGAACTGTGAAATATATTCTCCAGCACAATTAGTGCTCAACATCTAGGGATGGGTGAATGCCTGCTGCTGTTGCTGTTTTTACTGTGTTTTTACTGTTTGTATCATTGCATCTGTTTTCATTGTGTGTTTTATTGTTGCAAGCCACCTTGGGAACGCTCTTGCCCTGAAAGCTGGCCAAGAAATATTATATTTAAACAAATAAATAAATAAATAGTTTTTTAAATTTCTCATGCATTCACATTTTTTAAAAAAGCATCACAAGTTCTTTCTCTCCTGAATATAAAGAAATTTGGAATTTTGGTAAATTCCTATAAAAAATGAACTGAAAATAAATTCTCTCCCCTCTGCATGTGTAAGCACGTGCAGTCCTGATTTGGATTGGGACTGTGGTGATTAAGGAGGGGGATTTAAGCTTTCCCTCCTCCCATATTTGTTCCGAAATTTCACCCTCCCAGTGGGTGGTTGTTATTGCTTTTTAAAAAATACGCATTGGATTCCAATGGAGATGTGTGTTTTTTCCTTTTCTTAATCCTGCATCCTGGGGGTGGGGTGGAATTTCAGCACGAAAATGGGAAGGGGGCTGCAGAACATTTTGTTTGGCCCTCAAACCCAGACTTTTAAGAGCTAAGCATTCAAAGTCCTGGGTCTGGATAGACAAATCTGTTCATTTCAGTTTTTCCCACATTCACATGTTTTTAATCTCAAGTTCTTTTTGTCCTAAATATGGAGAACATGGCAAATTTTGTTAAATTCTCATCAAAGGCTAACTGAAACAAAATTCTCATGCATCCCTATCTTTCCAACCGTAAGCTGGCCCTGTCTGTGCCAAAAATTTGTTCTACATTTCACCCCAACCATTCTCATTCATTTTGATAGTGAAAAGGTCACTTTCAACAATTTTTTAAATTGAAGTGCAGGAAGCTGGGGAGGCTGCAGTCCATCAGGAAGCTGACTGTGCAATGAAAGACAGAACACTCTCACACACACCCCTCAGCGGCCGGCCACCTCGTAAAAGAAGGTAAGTGCAAGAGCCCTGTGCCCCAGCCATGAGCATTTTATTAATATTCTCTTCTTTTTAAAGGCTAAGGGAAGAAATATCATGAGCTAACTCCTGCCCTTGAACTTTTTCAAATCAGCAAGTGAGGGCAGCCAGGGAGGCTGCAGAGCAATGGAGAGGTGTGCATGAGAGAGAAAGAAAAACACAGCACCCTTGGCCACAATGAAAGAAAAAGAAATTCTAAAGAAATTCTAAAGCACCCTGAAAATGAGGCAGGAAAAAAATATGGAAACATCTTTCATGGGGGAAGAAAACCTTTGGGAAATTGGAGGAAAGATTTCAGCCCAGCACTACGTGAAACACGTCTTAGCTTTTACACCCTCTGACTTGTCTGCAGGATACAGCCAGAAACTTAAAGCAGAATAATAATAATAATAATAATAATAATAATAATAATAATAATAATAATAATTTATTTCTTACCCACCTCTCCACTCAGATTGAGGCGGGGAACAACCATAAATATAAAATACATAACTAGTTAAAAACATAGTACAGTAATGCCTTGGATTGCAAGTAACTTGGTTTGAGAGCGTTTTGCAAGACAAGCAAATTTTTAAATATTTATTTAATTTTTTTTTACTTGATATACAAGTGATATCTTGCAATACAAGTACTGTAGTATGGCTTAAAATAAAAATCTCTGTACAAATTTTTTTGGGGGGATTTCATTTTGATATAAGAGTGTTTTGGATTACAAGCATGTTTCCGGAACGAATTATGCTCTCACTCCAAGGCATGACTGTAAATATTATTAAAATATTCTTAAAAACCTTTAAAAGTATTCTAAAAACTCTTAAAATTCCACTGGGTAGGCCTGTCGGAAGAGGCCAGTCTTTATGGCCTTTTTAAAGGCCAAAAGATTGTCTAGTTGACGAGTCCCCTCCGACAGGCCATTCCACAGTCTGGGAGCAGCAGAAGAGATGGTCCTCTGAGTAGTACCCGCCAGCCTAGTCTTGGCTGACTGGAGTAAATTCCTCCCAGAGGACCTAAGTGTGCGGGGCGGATTGTACGGGAGAAGGCGATCCTGCAGGTAACCCGGACCCAAACCATGTAGGGCTTTAAAGGTAATAACCAACACTTTATACTTCACCCAGAAACTAATTGGCAGCCAGTGTAATGCTTTTAAAGCTGGTGTAATATGGGCACCTCTAGATGTACCGGTGACCAATCTGGCTGCCATATTTTGCACCAATTGAAGTTTCTGAACTAGGTACAAAGGTAGCCCTATGTACAGCGCATTGCAGAAGTCAAGCCTCAAAGTTACCAGCACGCGCACTACCATCTTTAGGTCTTACAACTCTAGGAAGGGGCACAGCTGGCGTATCAGCCGGAGCTGATAGTAGGCACTCCTAGCCGTCACATCTATCTGAGCTGTCATTTGAAGCGGCGGGTCCAGAAGCACCCCCAGGCTGCGAACACAGTCTTTCAGGGGGAGTGTAACCCCATCCAGAACTGGTTGACACACCTCCAAACCCAGGTTGTGGCCTTTGACAGCAAGCACCTCTGTTTTGTCTGGATTCAGCTTTAGTTTGTTTTTCCTCATCCAGCTCATTACCGCCTCCAAGCATTCATTCAGAGGAGACACACTATCCTTAGCTGAAGAAGAGAATATATATAGAAGAGAATATATAGAGAAGCAGCCCACCTACCCGGGTCAGGTCTGTTTACATTCCATTAAGTGGAGATATTGTTAATTAAACTAAAATGATCCAGAATTTAGCTCATGATGGAGAAGGAAGCCTATTCTGTAGCCTCCATTATACCATGATGATAATAGCTCATTTCAAGCTAAATATGGTATATTCCCACTGTGTAACCTGTACCCTAGTATTGGTCTTTACCTGGCAGCTTAGAACTGTGCTCCCTGTGCATTTTTGAAAGCTGTCAAATTGCAAATTGCAGAGGTGAACTACCTAACATATCAGTGTCTAATGACCGGTAATAATGAGAAATCCTAAGAGTATTATGGTATGCCTGTTCTTATAGGTATTTATATCAATTATGTACAGTTTTGTCTTCCATTCCTACTGCTGCTGCTCAATGTAATTTAACCCATTAAACAATCAACCAGGCTGAAATCTGGAAGTCGCCAGGATGATTACAGGATTAAGTCACAGCAGTGTGCTTTGCTGTAAAGGTTTTGTCTCTAAGCACAGTCCTTCAAATGCAGCTGCAACACCTCAGGAGAGAAATGGAGAGCTAGGAGGACTATCTTTGTATGTTCGTATGCTGGGGTGGGGGGGTGCTAAATCAGAAAGAGCTACAATGCTCTAGGGAACATGTGCTGTTCTCTTTATGATCTGAGCGGTGCATCCAAGTAGCCAAGAGCGGAAGCTGGTTAGGCCTCAGTTTCACATTTTGCACCAGACACAAACTAACTGAGCAGCAATGCCAATATTTTCTCAGCTTCCTCTTGTAGGAACGTAAGAAAAGCCCTGCTGGACCCGACCAAGGTTCCATCTGGTCCACCATCTGGTTTCTAATAATAGCAGGCGAGATTACCCTGGACCCCACAAGGAGGGCATGAAGAGACAACAACCATCCCCTATAATTTGCCACAGCATCTGGCATTAAGAAAGGGCTAGCAAACCTATGGCCCTCCAGAAGTTGCTGTAGTACAACTCCCACCCTCCTTGTTGGCAATGCTGGCTGGGGCTGATAGGTATTGGAGTCCAAGAATATCTGACGGGCCATAGCTTTCTCACCCCTGTAGATGTAGACTGCCTCTCGACTGCAAGATTCTATGCAGCTGTCATAGCTAATAGCCACTGATAGAACTACCAGTTAGGGATGAGCAAATCTGCCACTTTCAGTTTCTCGGTTTCTCACTTTTCCAGTCTCAACTTCAGTTTGTCTCGAACACTGAGGTTTTTTTTTTTAATGTTCACATGAAAAGTCATAAGCATTTTTATGCACATTTCTCCTAATACATGCATTTTTGTCTGCATTTTTCCCAATAGACACATTTTTTCAAACAATTTCCCTAACACAACACATTTTTAACATTATTTTCATGGATATATGCATTTTTGCACCCTGTTTTTAATTGGAGAACTTCATTGCAAAAAGAAGTGCTCATTTAACTGAATAACTGAATTTCGGTTCCTGTAGTGGTTAAGAAGTACTAAATCAAGTAAATTCACATTAAAATGTGAACTGTACACATTTCTCCCCCATCCCTACGTCCATGAATATGTCTAATCATTTTCAAAAATCTTTTGAAAGTATGATCTTTACAGCAAATCAAATCTTTGAGCACACATCCAGCCAGGCAAGATAAAGGCTTGTTAGCTCAGCTAGTGAAATGGGCTTCTCCTCACCACTGGTTAGCTGTACCCCCCCCCCTTGCAAAATTAAGCGGTTTATATTTTCCCCTCTGCTTACCTTTATTGTGATGGAAGGGGAGGAACAAATGATGTTTTGCAAGCATACCTTCAGGTTTTATGCATACTGGAAGGGAATTCTCACAAAACAAAAAAATGAGACAAAAACAAACTAACAAAAACAACCCCCTGATCATTTCCAAGGCCAACTGGCAAATGTTCATACATCTCTGCTTTTGAGCCCATCTTCTCAGCCATAAGGGCTAGAAACGTGCTTTCCTAAAATGAAAGCAGAGTTGCTCAATACACTTCATTTAACAAATAGACAGACTACGATGCCTTTTATGATATGTACCCCTTCATTAGCACTGCCTGTATATAAACCGCTGCAAATAGCACTGCCTGTATCTTTCTGAGAATTATTCAACACACCATCAGTATACTATTGAAAAAGGGCCAAGTCAAATGTAAAATTTCAGGCAATTACTAACCCTGTCCTTAAAAGCCTTGCTTTTGACTTCACTGGACGGTAGCAGCAGGCCTAAGAACAGGCAGTGTGTTAGAGCAAAAGGGAGCATTAACTAAATTTCCAATGTCCCATTTCGGTGATTTTAAACTTGGCTATAGATTGCTGGCCTTTGATGCTGAAGTTCTTAATCTCTCCTAAGCATGTGCCAATGCGACATAATGTCCATTAACCTAAAGTATGATCTCTTAGGTAGCATAGCCATATCTGGCACTTGCAGATAAATTAATCTACCAATTTCTCTTTAGGAAAAAAAAAAAAAAAAGCATTAACTTTCATTCTATTGTCGCCTGCAAATGAACAGAAGGAAACAACATGAAAGGGAGAAGAAACCTGTTAGTAGATGGTCTTCTTTTTTTAATATTTCAGACTTTCTAGCAGGTGTGCCTGGATCTGAAAGAGTAAACACTCGGTTTGTTTAGCAAAATCACGCTCAGGGCCAAACTACATGTTACTCCACATTACAGTCCAGCGGCATCTGATGTTAGCTTCATTGCAAACTGCCCGGGAGAAGGACAGGGCCATAGCAGGGGGCGGCGGTTTGCACTGCTCCACTTGGAGCACGAGTTCACCCCAGTTATTTTAAAATATGCTTTTAAGATTTGTGATATTTGTGACATGACAGCTGCACAGCTTTGTTCATAAAATAGCCTTTCCTAACTTGATGCCCTCCAGATGTTTTGGACTATAATTCCCATCTGCCCAGCCAACATGGCTGTATGATTTTCTTTGTGGATTTCTCCACTTTGCACCACCCATAAACAGATGCAGAGTAGGTGCAATCTGTACATTTCCAAACATGTGGAACAGGAAAAGTGCACATTTGAAAACTGTTTTCTATTGGAAGCTGGAAGAGAACAGTCTTTCTCTTTTCCCATGCCTGCCCAGTTACAATGTTTCAATGTTTCACACACACACACACACACACAGAGTATAAAACACAATTAAAAACAGTACAAAACTTAAAAATCCTAAACCACCCCATATTCCAAACTGAAAAGCCACGTTTTTAATGCCCGGCGGAAGCTAATCAAGGAAGGGGCATGGCGGAGGTCACTAAGGAGAGAGTTCCATAAATTGGGGGCTGCCACAGAAATGGCCCTCCTCCTAGTCCCCACCAGCCTGGTTTCTCTGGCTGATGGGACAGGGAGAAGGCCGTCCGTGGCAGATCTTGTTGAGCAGCCTACATGATGTTGCTGGAGACGCTCCTTGAGATAAACTGGACCGGAGCCGTACAGGGTTTTAAAGGTCAACGCCAACACCTTGAATTCGGCTCGGCAAACAACTGGTAGCCAGTGCAACTCCTTCAGCACTGGAGTGATGTGATCACGCCAGCGGCAGCCTTTAACCAGGCGAGCTGCTGCATTCTGTACCAGCTGCAACTTCCGAACCGTCTTCCAGGATAACCCCACGTAGAGTGCATTACAGTAGTCTAGGCGAGAGGAGACCAAGGCATGAACCACTGATGGGAGCAGATTATTAGGAAGGTAGGGGCGCAACTGCCGCATCAGATGGAGCTGATACAACGCCACCCGGCTCACAGCTGACACTTGAGCCTCCATGGGCAGCTGGGAGTCTAGAATGACTACCAAGCTGCGGACCTGGTCCTTCAGGGGTAGATGTACCCCATTCAGCACCAGGTCAACACCCCCTAACCTTCCCTTGTCTCCCACCAGAAGTACCTCGGTCTTGTCGGGGTTCAGTTGCAGCATGTTCCTTCCCATCCAGCCAGCCACTGCCTCCAGGCACTTGGACAGGGTCTCAACAGCCAACCTTTGTGAAATGAGAAATTATTTTCAGTTCATTTTTGATCAGGAGGTACCAAGTTAACACCTTCTGGACTGAACACGGACTCAGACATAATCTGCAGTTAAAGTACGCACATTTCCGAGCTTGCAATGTGATTCGTGGACTCCAAAAATTGTGTTCAACAGCATGCATACTTTTGAAAAATGCACACAGATATGCTTTAATCAGTGGAAGAAGCATACATGTATTTCAAAGATGCTCACAACTGATGAGTATATTTGGGAAAAAAGCATGAAAATATGCACAGATTTTCATACAGAAAGATAAAAACAAAGGTCACAACAAGCTGATACAGACTCAAATCAGAACGAAATTTGAGATCGAAGACGGAGTACCCCAGTGAGCTCCAGTGTTGCTGATTCACACATTCCTATCCCTGTCTTTCAGGGAAGCTTGTCAATCATGGATTATCATCTGACTGAGCAACCATCAGTTAAGTTTCTGAGGAAGCCCAGGCTCCGTTGAACAAAGTTTGAAAAACACAGTCATAACTCTTTCAGTAAGTTACTACCTTGGAGGCAATGCCTTGGAGGCACTGTAGCCTGGAGCAGTAGCACTGTGACCTGGATGTGATGATGGAGGTGGGGGATGGTGGTGGTGGTGGGACCATAATCATTTATATGACTGGGCATTTATAATATTCCAGACAAGTGATATTGCTGATCAGGGTTAACATAAAGCAGACACATGTTTTCATTCAGACTAAAAAGCTCAAGAGAGACTAGCATAGTGAATAGAGTCAATGCAACATATTGCCTCCAGGTATCCAAAGCTGGTCCTGTTCTGAAATAATTTAAGCAATCAGGAGCAATGGCTACTTTTTAACCTTTGCTGAATACTTTTTCTACCCATTACCCCTGGAATCATATATTACTGTGTCGCTGGACTGGCTCTCTGCAGAGCAATAACATGCACCTGACATATTGTGCCTGTATGCCACGGCGGCTATTTCCATCTTTGCAAAGGACATTTTTCTCTCCATTGTAACTTTCAAATCTTTCAAATTAACATCACTATGAGTTTTTGACCTGCGGGTGGGTAGGGATGGAGATTGAGCTACTGCTTTACAGGCCCATGTGGCGGAAAGGCAAGGTACAAAATGTATAAATGGAAACAGACAGCAAACTTGCTCACATATATACACCATTTCCTCTTCCATTCACATGTCTGCTTGAGTCTTTATGTTTTTACACATTGTAACTGGGCAGGCATGGGAAAAGAGAAAGACTCTTCTCTTCCAGCTTCCCTATCTCTCTTTCAAGAGAGAGGGCATTTTAACAAAGGGAAGTTTAAGAAGATGTTTTTCCCCCATGTGGAAGGAGCTGCTGAGAAGGAATTTATGTGGGGGAAAAACTGGTCATAATCCGGAAAGGTGCACATACAGGTGTCTATCTGTACCCTGAAATGACATAGTTCTGGGATTTTAAGTAAAAAATGGATGCACGAGCTTAATCGCCTTCCATCTAAAAGCTCCATTGCTCTTTGTGGCTGCTTCTGCAGATTTTTTTTAGAAAAAATCCCCAGTACAATGCAATTGCAATAACCTCCCTATCTTGTTTCAGAAGAAGCCATGTAACATAGTGATGATGCGCTGTATTTGCAATATGTTTGGTAATAAATATATTTTAAAAAACATCTACAAAAATGGCATATATTTCATCAGATATATCATTTCCTGATGGCAATAGACTTTTCTTCTTTTTTGAGGTTGGAGCAGGGGGACAGAGAGACTTTCTAGTGAAGGGACTGTATATAAGATAAGACCACATGCAACACAGAAAAGAACCTTGGATTTATATTGTTCCCTGAAACCCTTTGAATTTAAACAAGTATTTCAAGAAAATGTTACAGTTTTGACTAAGCAATTACAACAAGAGACATGCTCTTGCTATCCAGAGGCCTCAGTGCAAACTGCTTCAGTAATGAAAGACCTCTTATCTCATTTCAGTTGCATATACCCCTCGCCTCAAAATTGAGTACACAGAATAAGACAAGAGTCTTGCCAAAACAGATAGCATTGTAAGGCAGGGGAATCTCGACAACTACATTAAAAAACTAACTGTAGAATATGGCCTTGTATTTTGGGCTTCAAAGACCAGATTACGCTAGCTGATGTTTTCAACTACGTACATTTTGAGTTCTTTCTGTATCCTTGAAGTTGTAGTATCCTCAGAAGGAGCTGTATTATAGCTCCTATTACAGTGCAGGCCAATTTAATGCATTCTGCTTTCATTTAAGGTACTTTCATACTGCTAAAACTCACATTCATGGTCTGTTAGTTTTTTGTGCAATTTCTTTGTTGCTGGTTTCACTTCCTGGCTTATTTAGACCACTCAAAAAGCCTCAACTAAAATAACCTGTCTCCCATTGATTCCAGTGATTGCATCTCTCTTCTATTTCCATTGCTGTGCTGTCTCCCAGCCTTCTTGTAAAGGTTCTAGCAGGGCCAAACCAAGACATTTTGCTGCCTGAGGCAAATGACAAGATGGCATCCCCTCCCTATTCCACGTATAGAAGCTGACTAAATTGGTATTCGATTTTTACTTCAACTCTGGTGATGGGATAGCATCTTCCACCACATCTGAGCCAGCAGACTAGTCAAGGGGGTTCAAGACAGAGAACCCCCTAAACCAGCTTGCTAGGACATACACCATAGCCATCCGACTATGCCCAATGCTATCACTATTTTATTTATTTATTTATTTCATTTGTACCTCACCTTTCTACCAAGAAATGGCACTCAAGGCAGCTTACAGAAACAATTAAAATTGATTAAACTAATAAAACAATGCGTTAAAATACAGTAAAGACTTAACAATATCAATATCATCATCATCATCATCATCATCATCATCATCATCATCATCATCATCATCAAAAGCCCAACCCACAGACCCACTTCCAGGCTAAAGGCCTTCTTAAATAAAGCAGTCTTTGCCTGCCAGCGGAAAGACAGCAGAGAGGGAGCAAACCTAGCCTCTCTTGGGAAGGAGTTCCACAGCCTGGGAGTGGCCACCATGAAGACCTTCTCTCAGGTTTCCACCACATGTGCGTCTGAAGGCAGCTGTTCATTTGCATCTCCACCAACTGATCCTATCCATGAAATTCAAACTGTAAACCCATTACCCATCCTCATTTCTAGGCTCTGCACAGCACCTAGCACATTGGTAGAACTAAAGAAAAGTTAAATATGAATGCAAGTATTTTTCTTGGTATGGCAGTAGCTTGTAAAAGTGAGCCTTCAGAAGCACCTGTATATTGCGCCCAAGGCACAACAATGTACTGGTGGCGGGGGGGGGGGATCCATAATCCATAGCTTCTCATAGAATCTCACCTAAGAGGAAACCTTACAGCAAATGTAGAGCTTTCTAGAAACAGATTATCTGAAGAAGTGCAAGAGAACAGAAAAAAATAAGTTTCAATAAGATAACCTCTTCTCAGGGAGATTCTGCACATCCGTACCTGGAATCTACGGCAACCATCAATTCATTTTTTTTGTTTAGGCTATGCTGTATTATCTGCCACACTCACAAACAGTGAATGTCCTGTTGGGAGTCTGGGACTGATAATAAAACCTGGGACTAGGGTTGCTACTACTGAATTTTCACTTGAAGAAGATGAACTTGGAGGAACTTGGAGACTAAGATGAACTCGGGGGAATTTGAGATGAACTTGGAGGATTCCACTGGGAAGAGACATGCAAGGAATTTAGGGGGATGCAAACATATTTTTGATGAAATTATTAGTATCTCTCAGGCGAGTCTCACACATCCCTATTTTGAGCTAATGTTGTGAGGAGTAAGACTTTCAAGCGCTGCAGGTGTTGGCACTGATCCCTGGTGGAGGAAGCCCAAATTACAGTAATATCAATGTTAATATCTCACAGGGTTGTAATTACGATTACTGCCAGCTACTAGTGCATAGAACACAGAATAATTGAATTCTGTTCAGAATAATTGAATTCTGTTCACATTCTCAAATACCTGGTATACTCCTCAATGAATGTTCTTCAAGATGGTTAGTAAGTAGAGCATTCCCTGAACACAGGCAGAATTGGAAAACTCACTTGTTTGCTTATAGTAATCTGAAGAGTGTCCTTATTTCTTTACAACACCATGAAACCCACAGGGTGACTTTGGGCCAGTCACTTACTCTCAGCCTAACCTACCTCACAGGGTTGTTGTGAAGATAAAATGGAGAGGAGGAGGATTATGTAAGCCGCCTTGGGTTCCTTGCAGGAAAAAAGACAGAGTATAAATATCTATATAAATAAAAATGTAAATGTTTGTTTGTTCAAAATCTTAAATCTCCTAAAGTTCTTCACCGATTGCTTTGAAATTTTGACATGACGTTGCATTCAAATACGTGTGTGTTTTTATATACCTCTTATATATATGTCACACCTGTGACAGGAAAAAACATGCTTTTTCTGAAAAACAGCGCCATCTGCTGGACATGACGGCGACACATGCTATACTAAAAAGACATGGGTGTTGCGGCGAGCCAGAGAGACTGCCTCCCCATCTGCTGGTCCCGTCGCATCCTTCCTGCGAGGAGGAACTGATGCGCCGGGACCCCTGCGCTCTGTTTTTGGCCGGGGAAACCAGGGCGACAGGGCTGTTTAAGCCCTGTTGCCCTGGTTCCCCCTGCCAAAACAGAGTGCGGGCAGGGCTCCGGCAGCACGGAAAGGTAGACTGCGGTGGGGTGGCGGGGGGTCCGGCGGCTGTGGGGGGCGGCGGCTGTGGGGGGCGGCGGCTGTGGGGGGCGGCGGCAGTGTTGGCGGCGGCTCGAGCAGTGCGGAGAACGTTCCGTGACACGTGGGCGGGGATCCGGCAGCGGCGGCGGCGGCGCGGAAAAGGTAGGCTGTGGTGGGGGGTGGCGGGGGGTGTCTGGCGGCTGCGGGGGGGTGGCGGGGGGTGGCGGTAACAACAGGCTTTTTTTGAAAAACACCACCATCTGCTGGATGTGACGGCGACACACGCTATACTAAAAAGACATGGGTGTTGCAGCGAGCCGGAGAGCCTGCCTCCCTGTCCGCTGGTCCCATCGCGTCCTTCTTGCGAGGAGGAACTGACGCGACGGGACCCCTGCGCTCTGTTTTTGGCCGGGGAAACCAGTGCGACAGGGCTGTTTAAGCCCTGTTGCCCTAGTTCCCCCCGCCAAAACAGAGTGCGGGTGGGGCTCCGGCAGCAGCGGCGGCGGTGCGGAAAGTTAGGCTGTGGTGGGATGGTGGGGGGTGGCGGGGGGGGTCCAGTGGCTGCGGGGGGTGGCGGGGGGCGCGGGGGCGGGGGGCAGCGGCGGCTCGAGCAGTGCGGAGACCGTTTGGTGCCGCGCGGGTGGGGCTCCGGCTGCGGCGGTGGCGGAGGAGGAGGCGGCATGGAAAGGTAGGCTGCGGGGGGTGGCGGGGGTGGCAGAGGGGTCCGGTGGGGGCGGGGGCAGCTCGAGCGGTGCGGAGAACGTTCTGCGCCGCGCGGGCGGGGCTCCGGCAGCGGCAGTGGCACGGAAAAGTAGGCTGCGGTGGGGTGGGGGTGGCGGGGGGTGTCCAGCGGCTGCGGAGGGGTGCCGGGGGGTGTCCGGCAGCTGTGGGTGGGGGTGGCGGTAACAACATGCTTTTTTTGAAAAACACCACCATCTGCTGGACGTGACGGTGACACACGCTATACTAAATATTTTACGATTCCATTTCAATGTTTCTGATTTACGATCCATATACGATTTCCCATGGATTGCTTCTCACATGGACAATTCTGTGTTGCGTGCTCTACAGTCGCCAAACCAGACAATGGGACAACAACAGAGATTGTCTACCCACAAGCATTGTGAAATTAAACATCTTAGAGATGTGCACTTTCTCTTTTCTTTCTTTTCCATTTACCCAGACTGGTAAATGGAACCCGTGGCCGGGTACAGCAACGCGTGGCCGGGTACAGCTAGTAATAAATAAATAAATAAATAAATTTTACTGTTGAAAATATAGTTATGTTCCAGTACACTGCCACACAATAACTATGCACAGTTACCCAGAAAGTAAGTCACACTGAGTGCAGATCAGGGGTGGCCATAAGATCCCCCCCATGCATTCAATGAACATGCATTCAATAATTTGGGCTGCTCTTGGATCCAGCATTGTCACTGGAAACCTTGGTGTCTTGGGACACCTTTTATTAGCTTAGGCTGATAATATACCAACTACAGCTCTATCTGGTTGGAGAAAGCCTGGCTAGAATTATCCACAATCTGGTAACCTCTCGTTTGGATTAGTGTGATGTGTTACATGTGCAGCTGCCTTTGAAAAGGATCTGGAAACTTCAGTTGGTCCAAAATAGTGCAGCAAGATTATTAACAGGGGCTGGATGGTATGATCATATTAAGCCAGTGCTTTCGGATCTGCAACGGCTTCCAGTCCATTTCCAGGCCCAATTCAAAGTGCTGGTGGTATTATTATTATTATTATTATTATTATTATTATTATTATTATTATACATTTATATCCCACCTTCTTTCCTCTTGCAAGGAACCCAAGGCGGCTTACATGGTATCTCCATTTTATCCTCACAACAACCCTGTGAGGTAGGTTAGGCTGAGAGTCAGTAGTGACTGGTTCAAAGTCACCCAGCAAGCTTCATGGCTGAGTGGGGACTAGAACCTGGATCTCCTGAGTCCCAGTCCAACACCCTAACCGCTTCACCACACTGGCACTGGTACTGGTATTCACCTTTAAAGTCATAGGGTGGCTAGAGGCCTGATTACCTGAAGGATGGACTCCTTCTATACACACCTGCCCTGACCCTAAGGTCATCTTCAGAGGCCCTCCTTATCTGAAGATGAGGAACTCTGAGGTGCCCCCACCAAATGTGGTGAGGTGGGTGGCTACTAAGAAGACGGCCTTTTCAATGACAGCACCCCAGTTGTGGAATGCTTTTCCCAGAGAGGCTCACCTGGTGCTGTGGTCTTTTTGGTACCATATAAAGATCTTTTTATTCAGGCTTTTTAGCCTTTCAGTTAAAAAACAAAACAAACAAAAACCTGTGTGCATGCATTTCAGATTTTAGTTGGTTTTCTTTTGGTTTTATTCTGTAGCTATTTTTTAAAGGTTTTTATGCTATGGGTTAATTTTTTTTAATGGTTTTAGCTCTTATTTTCTGAACCACCCAGAGAGCTTTGGCTACTGGGTGGTATAGAAATGTAATAAATAAAATAAAATGAAATAAATACAATAACTTTGTCTCTTTACACTAGTTTGTTGGAGTAACCTGATAATCATCTTAACTGCAGGCAAGATTATGATACTTACGAAGCAACGTTACCATGAATAGTTCTGGAATGCTACCATTATTTGAGGTAACTATTGGCTGTTTAGGAAAATGTCTGTTGAATAATTAAAGTGATTCAAGTTAATTAAAAAAACCCATTTTTTTTCCTAAAGTGAGGGGTACATTGGCCTTGTATGGCAGGCCAGTTGTATGAGGAACCAAGTTGTCTTCTAGTCAAAGGAGCAGAGGCAGCAAATATGGGCCTAGGCCTGGAAAATGAGAGCCAGTGTGGTGCAGTAGCTAGAGTGTTGGACTGGGACTCGGGAGATCTGGGTTCTAGTCCTCCCTCAGCCATGAAGCTCACTGGGTGACTTTGGGCTGGTCACTGACTCTCAGCCTAACCTACCTCACAGGGTTGTTGTGAGGATAAAATGGAGAGGAGGAGGAGGATTATGTAAGCCGCCTTGGGTTTCTTGCAAGAAAAAAGGTGGGATAAAAATATAATAATAAATAAATAAATAAATAAATAAATGGAATCCATGAATCATTCATTTCTGGGGAACTAGTAGTCAATACTTGGCACTGGGTCTATATTTATTTGGAATATAGCTCTGTCTGTGCAGACTGCTCTGTAGCCATGATTTCCTCTGGAAATATAGGCCACTCTGGGAGCCTTTTAGGGTAAAGTTATAAATGCTATAAATAAAGAAATAACTGTGTGAAGAAGGCTCTGGAAAAGCCATCCTGTCTATCCTGCCAAATGGAAAAATGGGAATAAAACTAATTTTCAATGTAATATTCTCCCCTCTCATACATACAGACAGACATTCTTTTTCACAGACAGGCATCCTCTTTCCCTAGCAGGCATTCTCCCTCCCATATCTCTCTCTCTCTTCTCTCTCTCTCTCTCTCTCTCTCCCTCTCTCTCACACACATGCACACATGATATGGAAAACTCCAATAATGTGTATTAGTCTTAGATACAGAAAAAAGGGCACTTAAAGTACAGTGCACTGGTTGGTAGGTGTGGGGAGCAAAGCAACATTTCCCACATCGTCAACTTTTTCTCCAGCTTGACTTCTAACTCTAAAGTTTTATTACATTTCAGATTTATCAGTGAAGGCTGCACATCCTCTTGGATAAAATATTACCCTGTCAATTTCAGAGAACTAATATCTGCCCCATTCTTTGAATGCAAACTCTGTTCCATTTACAGAAGGGAAGTCAGGATCCAAGCTGATATATTTCAGATTTCAAGATCTTTGGCCTAGAGGTGGATTATAAATTTGAAGAGGAAGGAAATCGGCTGGCTGTTTGTTTGTTTTTTTCATTTTTGTCTAACCAATATTTGAAGAGAATCCTGAGGCAAAACATATGTTCCAGGTCCAGTCCCCAACATTCAGAATACAAACAAATCCTGGGTGTTATCCATGGCTGACATTAAGAGCTCTGCATGTCTTTTTTTTCCTAGTGAATAATTCTTCTGCATATGTATGGTTGGGGAAAAATAAGCTGACTTCAAAAGCATCAACAATGTCAGTGTGATTTAGATGACCATCTGGTGGCAACAAGACCCAAACCTTGTTAGTGTAGTGATATGGAAGGTTGTTTTTTTAAAACAAAAACAAAACCCTGAAAACTTGGTATGAATACTCTTGGGAGATTCCATTCATATCTGCTTAAGTGAATAAATAAACAGGATATACCTAACCTAATTGGGAATAAAAATCAATAAGGCTGTGCTTTTTGCCTGTCAGCTGTATGTTGATCCTTGGGCTGGATATTGCTTGGACTATAAACAATTTAGCAGAAACCTCTACCTAAGCTTCCAATTTATTCCCTTCTTCCCTTGGACACAGCCATCAGTTTAGTTTAATAAGTGACCAAAAGCCACAGGAGCATATCACATTAGAATAAAAGCATATGGTAAGTACATTTTGTATTTTAAAGGCCCAACATGTTGATCGCAGGGATAGCCTTTTCAGCTGTTTTGGTAGGTAAAGTCACACGACAAGATGCTGTTGTTGCAGATAAACTGTTGATTATATACTTTGTAAACAGGAAAACGTCATTTTTGAGAATGGGTAGTATCCAGTGATAGTCTTACATAGAGTAGACCCATTGAAATGAATGGGACTTAAGTTAATCACAATGAACTTAAGTCCCTTTCATTTCAATAAGCCTACTCTATGTAGTACTAACATTGGATACTACCCAATGTATGATTCAGTGCAGTTATTCCTCCCCACCCCCGAGGGACTGTAGTGCTCACAGTAGCAACTTCTAAAGGCCTGCTGGTGGAATCCTGGGGAACCCTAACTTCAGCTTCCAATAGAAAATTTCTTGTCCCAATATAGTTTTGAGAGAGAGAGAGAGAAAATGCAACAGCAAGAATGATGAAAGATGAAAAAGGTGCCAGGATCAGCCTGCCATTGGGGAAATAATCACACATGCCTTGTACACGTGGAGTTAAATCCAACATCACGCTAGAGGGCATCATCTAGCATGATGGGACCTTCTCTCTCTCTCCTCTCCCTCCCTGGCATCCCTCTGTGCCACCCAAAAATCTGCTCGTGAGGGATTCCTAGTCCTGCAGAGCAGATTCTGAGGGTGTGCAGAGGGATGTAGCCGGGAGGGGAAATGCCTCCCCTTCCTGGTTCTGCTAATGGAGCTGCTTCTGTCAGCAGAATGGCACCATTGGATACAACCCATGATCCACTTTCTTCTTTAAGGAAGCAATAATCCTACAGCAATTTGCATGCCACTGCCGGTTACATATGAAGTATCTCATATTCTTGTGCCTTTGTAGCTGCTCAGTCTTGATGCTGAGCTATCACTGTGACCATCTGATTCATTGTTTTTGTTTTTATCCAGGAAACCAGGGGCAGACAGTTCTTTGCTAACTTCTTAGAGGCCTACTGTCCCATTGGATTTAGTCAACATAGCCAGTTAGCCTCTCGCACTACTTACAGAGTAGCCTGCTGGCTGAAGAGTTAAGAGATGATTCTTAAATTCCTGAGCCCAAGTGAATCAGCCATTGCCACAAACAAACCAAATTCTGTTATCTTCAATGAGATTTTTGTTAAAGAAAAATTTCAAAATCTGAAGAACACTATAAATACAGCACAATCACTTTCAAACTTTCTGCCTCATTCAGGGAACATTTCCCACATCATTTTGTCTACTTGATTTTTGCATTCATGCCAGTAGCCAGAAAAATAAGGGCACGACTGTTCCCCTGCTCCCTCATGAAGACAACCTGCGGAAGCTTTTGATGTGTGGGTGGGTGGGTGAAGCCCATGTCAAAACTTGCCTATTCACCTGAAGTGTACACTGAAAAAAAACCCGTTTTTTCAGTGTACATTTCAGGTGAACTGGCAGGTTTTGACATGGGGTTCACCCATGCACACACACATCAAGAACTTCTGCACTTTGTCCTTATACCTGCTCCAAACCATCTCCTGGCTCCACTACAGTCCTGTTCTGGGCTCCA
Source organism: Shinisaurus crocodilurus (assembly GCA_021292165.1). Classification (NCBI taxonomy): domain Eukaryota; kingdom Metazoa; phylum Chordata; class Lepidosauria; order Squamata; family Shinisauridae; genus Shinisaurus; species Shinisaurus crocodilurus. Next base: position 124,203,587 of record CM037880.1, on the reverse strand, counting down.
CCCCATGTTCCAAAAAGCCCTGCTGAGGTATCAGAATGTTTGGTAACTCTTGGCCTTAATACATAGGAGGAGAACCTCTGACCATTGGGCCTAATCCATCCCACAGAGGCGCCCCACCCCATCCAGACTGCTGAGTCTTCACTGATTCCTCCAGGGGGTGTGGCGCAGCTCTGGAAGAAGCCCCACTGTTATCTCTGATCTGTGATCAGAGATAACATCAGGGATTCCCCTACACCTGAGGGAGATCTCCCTGTGCTATCTCATAGATCAGAGATAACACCAGGGCATGTGGGCAGGGGGATGGATGGACTGAAGCCTTAATGCATCTGGAGATTCCCTTCCCAAGCTATCAAGTTTCCTTGATATAGGCAACAATGTAAAAACAAAGGAGGCCATCTTGATGCCAGTGTTTGCACATATATGAGCAAGTCCTTCAGAAAATAAAACTATATATACATACATTCTCCAAGGTAATGCTCGTGTTGTGTACCAGATACATCGACTAATACAGGAAACCTGAAGCATGCATGTTTTTTTTTAAAAAAACTTTTAAAAAATGGGCTGCTTCAAGTTACTTGTTCATACTATCTGCATAATGAATTGTCCTCTTGGAGGTGATAAATTATTTATTAGAGTAATGAACAGATCAATCAGGGCAGCCATGGAGCTGCAACACTGAGGTTTTGGCAAAGTGGGGTCTGGATGTTTACATTTATCACCGGCAAGCCTTGACTTTGATATAGACCTTTGAGAGGCATTTATTAATCATGATCTCATTACAGTTTGGGCTAGACTAATAGCTTTTTATTTGTCAGAACTGTGTCTGATGATTTAGCACTGTTGTCCAAAAGTACAGGTCTGGGTCTGCTATTTAACCTTCTCTACAAGTTTTCGAGATAGTCATGTAGCCATTTGCGTGCAGGTTCCTGCTCCTGTTTTGCATCTGCCATGCCTTCCAGTGGTATCTATTTAACAAGATTGTACGCGCACACACTGACCACAGGGTTCAGCTGAGGTAACACGATCCAGGATGCCTCTCCTGAGTTTGCGGGAAGTCAAGGTGAAAGGGGAGGACTTTGCAGATAGAAGCAGGCCGAATGACAGCCAGTAGGTTCTATGGGACAAAGATAACAGTGGAAATTTGCAAGGGGTCCCCAAACTTGTTTGGTCAGTGGGCACATTTGGAATTTTGAGAGAGTGTCATGTGTGCTCTCACCAAATGGATGCCATGGGAGGGGGTGTTGCCCATTCATAAAATGGTTGCCATGGTGGATATGGCTGGTCATCAAACACTCATTTCCCAGAATGCAAATTATGGGACTAAAAGAAGAGTAACTTATCCAAGAACCTAAGTACAAGGCAGAGTGGGGTCTGACTGAGCTCCAAAACGCAAAACTATTCTTCGGAAGCCAAATAAAGATGATGCTGGAAGACGGCCCTCCCAGTTAAAATTTAATTAAAAAATTTAAAAAAATCTTAGGAAATTAAATAACAGGAAGGTCAAGAAGCTGTCCCAGTTGTACATGGAATTGGGTTGGGGGGGGGTTGCCATCTTGACTTTCACATCAGGCAGCAAAATGTCTTGGGCTGGGTCTGATGCAGTGCTTCAAAAAATAAAGCACTTTCTAAAAACAAAAATCCTAGCAATCTAGTAAGAGGGACCCATGGTGTGTGTGTGTGTGTGTGTGTGTGTGTACACAATAGGATCCCTGAAATATACAGAGAACCAGTGTGGTGTAGTGGTTAGAGTGTTGGGCTGGGACTCGGAAGATCTGGGTTCTAGTCCACACTGGGCCATGAAGCTCACTGGGTGATTTTGGGCCAGTCACTTGCTCTCAGCCTAACCTACCTCACAGGGTTGTTGTGAGGAGAAAATGGGGAGGAGGAGGATCATGTAAGCTGCCTTGGGTTCCTTGCAGGAAAAAAGGTGAGATATAAATACAATAAATAAATAAATAAATAAATAAATAAAATAAAAATACACATTCTCTTTCCCCCATCCCCAACACATTACACTTTGTGCCTGACTTGTCTGCCTCTCCCTCTATAGAGCCAGTAACTTGGTTCTATCTTGTTGAAATGACAGAAGGTCAGAGATATCAGCTGGTCTTAGGTGTGGAATTTCAGGTATTGCACAGGAATCAAGAATTATGCTGGCCCAGTTGCTGTTGTTGCTGCAGCTCCCCCCCCCCCTCAGTAGTACAGGCAAAATAAAGAAGCAGCTTTCTTAGACAAACTACATTCAGGGCAGCTAAAGATTATCCACAGCACTGGTTTCGCTCCACTGTTTGCCTTGCTACCTCCTCCTCTGTCTTCCTGCCCTCCTCCCCCAGTGTACTATTTTCCCTCCAGGACCCAAGTAAGGGTATCAGGCAGGGATGTGTCGGAGAAATCTGCAACAGATTCAAATGTGTTTGGATTTCTATGAATCTGATCTCCAGTGGACTAACTTTTTTCGAGTCATGCAGATTCTGCGGGCTTGTAGACTGTTTTTTTTTTAAAAACTTGTGCATTAGTGCAAGAGCACACCAGCTCCAATGAACATTAGTGCAAGTGGAATGAGATTCTCATGCATCTGTAAAAATATATATGTATATAATTTTGTCAATGAGCGGATGATGGAATGAAAGGCACCCCAACAATCCATGAAACATAAATGGAACAGATTTAACAAAATCCATCTATCCCTAGTGTCAGCTTCCCTATGGCTCAGACTAGCTCAGGGGTAACATGCAAGTTTTGCAGGCAGAAGGTCACTGGTCCAATCTCTGGCAGTGGCATCTCCAGTTAAGAACGTAAGAAGAGCCATGCTGGATCAGAACAAGAGTCCATCTAGTCCAGCATTCTGTTCACACAGTGGCCAAACAGCTGCACACAGGATCCCATAAGCAGGACATGAGTACGATAGCACCCAACCACCGAAGTTCCCTGACAACTGGCATACATAGGCATACTGCCTCTGATACTGGAGGTAGTATATGGCCAATCAGGACTAGTAGCCGTGGACAGCCTTATTTATCCTCCATGAATTTGTCCAATCCCCTTTTAAAGCCATCCAAAATTGTGGCCATCACTACATCTTGTGGAAGTGAATTCCATAGTTTTCTGTACTTCCTTTTATCTGTCCTGAATCTCCCACCAATCAGCTTCATGGGATGACCCCACTGGGTTCTAGTATGATGAGAGGGGGAGAAAAATGTCTCCCTATCCAGTTAAATAGGGACCAGGCAGCAGATGATGGGAAAGTCCTCGGCCTGAATCTTGGAGTGCTGCTGCAAGTAGGGATGTGCAAGGATTTCGTTTGGGGTGTGGAAATCCGGTGGACTAGCCAGGCTTGACCCCCTGAACTCTGTCCCACTTACCTCTTCCCCGGCGTCGACTCACATTCTCCCGAGTTGAGCAGGGGAAGTGACTTCTGGGTTCCTGGTGGGCTGCTGTTTTAATAGAAAATGCCTTAAGATACTTCCAAAGCGGCCACAATTTGTGTACTTTGCGCAAATTGCGGCCACTTTTTACATATCTTAAGGCATTTTCTATGTAAACAGCGGCCTGCTGGGAACCCAGAAGTCCAGTGAGTGGCGCAGCACATGCCTGCTTTCAGCCCAGCTTGGCAGGAGCAGCAGCAGTGTCCGCCAAGCCGGGTCGGGTCACAGCAGACCGCCACCCCTAGCTGCAAGCAGTCAGATACTGGATGAGAAGGACCAATAGTATGAACTAGTAGTGTACGACAGCGTTCTATGGGGTAAGACAGCTCTCCATGCTCAGACTCAGAGCCAGGGAGAAAAGGGGTGCTGCCTTGTAGGGTGAATCTTGGGAAGATATGGTAGAGCTTGGCAGGGGTAGGGACGGTGCCTGGTGGATCAGGATGGAATGTGAGGAACTTGAGGGAGAGCTAATAACAAACACTCTCAAGCCAGAAAAGAGCCAACCCCATTGGGTCCATCCCCTAACCCTAAGGCTTGAATCCTTCCCCTGGAGGTGATGAATAGGAGGCTAAAAACCTGACACTTCCGAGTCAGACCCCAAGATCTGACCACCCTAGACCCAGCTGATGCTCACAATGCACCAAGGATATGCATGAGGGAACACACAGCCTTAATGACCTCCACAACCCAAATGGATAAAGCAAGCCAGAGGTGTAGAAATCATAGTTATTTCAGGACTTGGCATTGGATATTATGATTCCCAGGTGCAGCACATGAAAACACCTGGCAAAGGGGCTGTTTCGCCATCCAAATATTCACAGCACTGAGCATATTACTCTGGGAACAGACCCAAATCTTTTTAGAATATGGCACAGAGCCCTTAAGTGTGGAAAGATACATATTAGGCACATGAAACATCTTTTAGAACTTATGAGAGAGAGAGAGAGAGAGAGAGAGAGAGAGAGAAGGAGGGAGCTGGGATTTAAGATAAGTGTGAGGTTAAAAACTCTAAGTACACATCTATTGGAAAGGTGAAACAGTGTATACTATATCTCTTGAAAGCAATGAGTGGGAATTAGTAGTAGCTGTGCCACAGGCTTACAAATTGTTTAGATCAGATTTGGCAAAGCACTCATTAGAAAAGGATGTATAGTGAAGGAAATTCAGTGAAGAAGTTCCATTAAGCCAGCCAAACACTACTATGTTCAGGCATAGGTGCAAGGTTATGTGCTGCAGGCCACCAAAGCAAGACAGCCCAACCCTATTGGACCCATGGGAATAAACTGATTTTAAAAGGCAAGTAAGCTGTCTGATCTGCACGGTGGATTGCACTGATGAAGGTTGGTTACATTTGTTTGTTAGCTGCATTTATTAGGGATATATGAGAATTTCATTTCTGTTCACAAAATATGCGAACATGTCCCACTCACAATCACAAACAGGGATAGGAGCAAGAACACTTTTTTTTTGTTGAAATCTTTGCAAATTCCCCCCAAATACACATTTTCATGCTTTAGCCAATGGAGAAAAAGTATGCACTTTTGAAAAATATGCACAGAAATGTGCACTTTTCTCATTCAAAATGTGCACTTTTCCCATTCAAAATGTGCACTTTTCCTGTTCGAACAAGACAAAAAACAAAACAACCCCCAAAAAACCAAGTTAAAAACAAAAATGGGAGTGAGCCAAAATTAACTTCAAGGTGATTTTCAGAGAATAGAGGTAAGATTGAAAATTTCTGCTGCTTCCATCCCTCTAGATTGCAAGCTTCTTGGGGCAGGGACCTGCAGACTTTCCCAAGTTGGTGTCCTCCAGATGTTTTGTACTTCCAACTCCTATCAGCTGCAGCTGGCATGACCAAGGGCCAGGAATGCTGGGAGTTGCAGTCCGAAAGCTCTGGAGGGCACCAGATTGAGAAAGGCTGTCCTTTCACGTATCTGTGCTATGTTTCTCTGCTTCCAGATCCATCAAGTGTGCTATGTTTTTCAACCCTAACACAAGCCACAACTCTCACCTTAAAACTGAGGAGTGACTCACACTTCATTTTGCCCCTGTTGTGCTGGTGCAAGAAGCATTGGCTCCAGCACTAGTTGGGAAGGAGTCTTCCCTCTCTTTCTTCCTCAAGCCTGCAAAGGGTTTTGAATGTAAACACAGGCATAATTTGATTCAGAGACAAAAATGCACCAAGCTGGCTAACAGAGATAAAAGCATAATTTATATCTGCCATACTGTAGCCACACCTTCCCCTCTATCTCTAAGCTGTAATGTCAGCAGGGGATAAGCATGACTCAACATGCTTTCCCTAAGTTTATGCCCATTTCATTGTGCTAGCCCCCAAAGGAAAGGTTTAAATATGAATGATCCTAGGTGGCACATCTAACGATGCAGTTTTTGCCAGATAACATAGACCCCAAAACTGTCTTCTTCCATTTGCTGACAAGTAAACCCTGGTCTGGAATTGAAATCACAAGAGAGCTTTCATAGGAACATAGGAGACTGCCTTATACAGTAATACCTTGGATTGCAAGTAACTTGGTCTGAGAGCGTTTTGCAAGACAAGCAAAAATGTTTTATAAATTTTGACTTGATAAACAAGCGACGTCTTGCAATACGTAGGGATGTAACCGCTCGCCTCGAGCGGGCGTAGCGGGCCGAAATTGGCCCCACTCACGCCCACCAGAGACTCACTTTGATATAAGAGTGTTTTGGATTACAAGCACATTTCTGGAACGAAATATGCTTGCAATCCAAGGTATTACTGTACTGAGTCAGACCACTGGTCCATCTAGCCCAGTATTGTCAACACTGACTGGCAGTAGCTCTCCAGGTTTACAGGCAGGAGTTTTTCCTAACCCTGCCTGGAGATGCCGGGGATTGAACCTGGGACCTTCTGCAGGCAAAGCAGGTGCTCTACCGCTGAACTATGGCCCCTTCCCTGATTTCAGATGGAAGCAGGCTACTTATTGCCAGTTCACGGGCAAAGGATTGTCAAAGTTCAATGCGACCTGAAGCATTTGACCAGTGGAACACCCTCTACCCCTTCAATGCATCACTGCTCAGGCAAAATTTGCACCGTCAAAATCACATGCATTTAAATGCTGTTTTTAGAGACCTTGTTACGACTGAATCAAAACCTTCTCAAGAGAAAGCCAAAACATGCTTTACTTTAAAGACAACAGCAGCACCAATCTGCCTTCATCTCCACATGAGTAAATGGCTAGAGATGAAGTTGCATGAAGTTCTGGATGGTATGAAATTGAACCAAATCACACTTTAAAGCAGGGGTGGAGGACACAACTTTATGATGGAGGAGGGAATTGCCCCCCACCAGACCCTTCACAGGACAGATGATGTCAGTGGACATGGCCACACCCACTGATGTTATCCCACCCCCACCCCCACCACCCCCGCTTTTGCCTTTCTCTGTGCTGTGAGAGGCATGTAGTTCCATGACTCTCTCTGCACGGAGAAAGGGACTCCTCTCAGTGCCATCCAAGTCCCTGGCTTTGTGCACCGCTCGTCATCCCCATTGGGATGGTGCACAGCATGTTTCATGCAAATGGGCTTGGCTTGCGCTGGGCGGAGCCACTCCTAGGAAGTCTGAGTGTCTGACTTCACACACCGCTTGTGATCCCAGTGGGGATGGTGAGTGGTGCTCAAACAGACTTGGCTAGCATCGGAAGGAGCCATACTTTGGCATCCCTATTAGGACAAAGTGCAGTACACGAATGGACCCAGCTGGTACTAGAAGCAGCTCCTCCCAGCATCAGCCGGGTCCCCAAGCTTTACGCACACCCACATCCCTGCTGTTATCTCTAATTTGAGAGGGGGAGCGGCGCACAGGGGAATCTCTCCTGTTGTCTCAAACCTGAGAACAGAGATAACAGCAGGGATTCCTCTGCGGGGGTGGGGTGGGGGTGGGAGGCTAAACCCTGCCCCCTGGAGGAATCCAAGGAGGCTCCCCCCATGCTTTAAAGAAACCAGTGGCACTTTGGTCTCATGGGTGAGTTGGGGGGGGGAGGAAAGAGCAGTTCTAGCTTACAATGTAGCACACACATTGGCTTGCCTTGTCTCCGTTAGTAACCTGGAGTTTATTCTGTAGGCATCCCACTAAGTTGCACAAATTCATGTGATCTGAGTTTTACAGATACATCAGGGATGGGAGCTTCTGGAAAGATGATCCTGCCCCAGAACAGGAGATTGAACTAAATGGTTCATGGAGGATCAGGCTATCAATGGCTACTAGTCAGAATGACTGTATATTGTCTCCAGTATGCCTGTCTCAATACCAGTTGCTCGGGCACATGAGTGGGAGGGTGCTATTGCATGCATGTCCTGCTTGTGGGCTTCCCAGGGAAGAATCTGGTTGGCCACTATGGGAACAGAATGCTCACTTAGATAGGCCTTTGGTCTGATCCAGCATAGCTCTTCTTATAGCTCTTATGTTCTTCTGGTTCCCTGCTGTGATTCATAAGATCAGAACTGAAACCTAAAGCAACAGGGCTCCGGGAAGGGCATTTCAATAAGCTAAGGAATGAAAACATTTTTTACCCAATATTTGATCTTCACACTGACCTTCGCTGCTTCCTGGTATTTTTGGGCAGGTGCACCTATAATTAATGTCCCCCCTTACATTTTATAAAGAAACAAGGAAACACTTTTTAATCCTGGGTAAAATGGAGGAAATGAAATTGCAGGCAATATCTGCTTGTGTGTGTGTGTGTGCTGTAACACACCTTTTATATATCAACAATTTGTGATCATAGCAACACTTTTTTCAGCCCGTGTCCACCAGGTGCACTATGGCTAGTTATGTATATAGCCTTGCTTATCTTTCCTTTTCTCCACCTGTGTGTTTGTGCGTATATGAATGGCTGTCCTTGAGGCCCTGACAACTTATGTGGAAAAACAAGTACCATACGATATAATCTGATCCTACTCTCTCACCATAGGCCTCGCTCACATCACAAAAGAGGCTAGTTACTTTTGCATTGATGGCTCCTGTGTTCATATAATCCAAAATGTTGTATGCATAACAGTCGATTAGTGATAGCTTTCCCTCACACAAACAAACTGCCATAAGACTTGCAATTGCCACTGAATTAAGGCAAATTTGGAGTTTTCCTACTCAGGTAAACATCCAAGGAAAGTTGAGAGACAGTTCCGATAAGGGTGGTGAAATTTTCCAGGAACCTCTGCACATTCCTAAATTGCTACTGAGTTTAGCATAAATTGAAGTTTTATGACGAGTTTGGAGGTTCTTGTTCTGACAGAGCATGAGGAATTATGAGGGAAGCAAGTAGGGACTGGATAAATCTGTCAATGTGGGCTTCTCTCACTTTCTCATTTTTCCAGTCTTAAGGTTGGTTTGCATGAAAAGTCATACATATTGTTTTGTGCATTACTCCTAATACATGCATTTTTGTATGCACTTCTGCCTAACATACACATTTTTCAAGTAATTTTCCTAATATAGTGCATTTTTGACATTATTTGCATTTATATACACATTTCACTTTGTACTTTCTGCCAATATATGCATTTTTGTATGCTTTCTTGAGGGGAGTGGGGCTTGGGGAACTCCACTGCAAAATTCAAAGTAGTAGTGCACATTTTGAAGGATAACGGAGTTTTTGGCTTGTGTATTGTTGAAAGTAAAAAATGAGTTAAGTCTGCATTAAAGTGAAATCTGAACAGATTTCTCCCCTATTCCTAGAAGCAAATGCATTTTCTATCAGACTAGCAAAAGGTCTCAGAGAGATCTTGGCTCACCCCTATATAGCAAGATGTCCATGTGATAATTGTTCATACTAAAAACATACTAAATATTAAATACTAAAAATATGGTTAGATTAACTGGCTGTTATTATATGATGGCCCTCCCCAACCTGATGTGCTGTACTACAACTCCCGTAACCCACAGCCAAGTTGGGTAAGGCTGATATAAGTTATACAAATCTGAGAGAAAATTCAGGAGTATTTCAAATGGAAAGAATCATTACAATCTGCCAGCTTATGCTCTGCACTCAAATATTACATATATAATTAATGGTCATCTTCTTATTAGAGGTAGGGACACTGACCTTTCTCTTGTTTAATGGGAAGTATATATGGCAGCTTCCTGTTTGTTTCTCGCAATAAAATATTTAGAGAGCGTGAACAATGTGTAAGATGAGTGTCCTTTCCGCAATGTGCTTATCTGTAAAATGTGAAAAAATAGCTAGAAGGATGTGCTTCCTCTGTTTCGATGTACTCCCTGTTCTTCGCTATACCATGAAGGAGCTTTCTTCTTCTTCTGAGTAATGAGTTCATTCATTCTTCCCTGATACCGGTATCTTTGTAATCTTCTCATCTGTAAAATGATATTATTAAAAATGCTACCCATAGCAATACTAATATATTCCTTTTTACCAGAGCATGTTGGAAAGCTTTATATTACACAGTCTGGAAAAAATAGTCCAACATGAAAGAGCATATCATTGAACCAGAGCAACCTTTGAATCAGACCAGTTTACCTGAATGCCCATTGGACATACTAAAAAAAGCAGCGCTTTGTTAACCTTAGAGGCTTTACATTAAGAATTCACAAGTGCTTGTGTTACTTATTTATAAGTAATGCTTTCCCATCAAATGTCACTCAAGGTGGGTTCAAAAAGTAATGTGTGTCTGTCCCCCCCCCCCCCGAGATTTTGGGTTGGATCCGGAGCTTGTTTCTGCTGACAGTAGCTTTGGGTTCCCCAACATGGTACACATAGGCACTAATGTGCCCGCAGACACATCTCTTGGTTCCCACTGGGCTCCCTGCCCCTCCTGATTTTTATTTTATTTAAGATTTAATTACATTTTTTTTTAACTGGGCATATCCTGGCATAAGTGCCACCCTCCAGCACCATCTTTATTTGGCTTCAAAAAGAGTGGTTTTGGAGCTTATACCCAACTTCCGACTAGGTTCTTGGGAAGTTGCTTTTCTTTTAGTCTTGCCAATGTGCCTTCTGGGAAATGAATTCCTTGTGCCCACCCATGCCCAGCATTGCAGCCATTTTATGAATGGCCAAGCTGCCTGCCTGGCATCCATTTTGTGAAAGTACCCATGACACCTTCAAAATTCCAAATGTGTCTGCTGACCCAAAAGAGTTGGGAGACCCTTGAGTAGAGTTCCACTAAGAACTCTCCCACCAGTGGAAGGGGGGGAGGGCAATTTTCAGGAATGTTCCCCTCCTCCTGCAACCCCAGCACCGCCTCCCACAATGTTCCAGAGGATCCCCCAACCCTCTAGAGCAGATTTTCATGGGGGTATAGGACACTGGGGGTGGGTGGGAGGGGGAATTTCCTCTTCCCCAGTGAGATTGCTTTGCTGGATCCAAAACCTTCCATGGGTAGAAGGAGCCCTTCTGTTATTGGGAGGCAAAGTATGGACTCAACTCTTAGTATTTACAACTAATTGCTTTGGGTCCCTAAAAATAATATATGATTTTGTAATCTTATTCAGTATTCATGATTTCAGTGTTATCAATCTCTGTGGAAACTGGGATTTCTTTATGGGACAGTTCAGATGTACTCACCCACTTGCGGTGAGGACCCTCGCTAAATAAATAGCACACTGACTGAGCTCTCTCACAGAAAGCTGGGGGGCAAGAAGTCCTTCTCAGATCTGGCTTCTGATGCTAGTGCGATTCTTCCTGCATGATCAATGTGTGGTTTATACAGACCTGCATTACAGAAGCACTGTGGGTTGGAGATGACTTTCCACTGAATGTTTTAATCAGTTTCCATTGAAAAATATTGTGTTTGAGGTGGTAAGAAACCACTGCCTAAGCTTGATCCGATTCTGAGATGGCTGTTCCACACACTTGGGTTTATTTTAGCAACAGGGCTACTAGTCATGATGGCTATATTACCTGCAGTATTGGAGGCAGTATGCCTCTCATATACCAGTTGCTGGGGAACTGGTATTCCTGAGCTATTGCACTCATGTCCTGCTTGTGAGCTGGTTGCCGCTGTGGGAACAGAATGCTGGACTAGATAGACTTTGGTCTGATGCAGCAGGGCTCTTCTTATGTTCTTAAGATATGTTGCAATCATCAAGTGATGCATGTATGAATTCACCCACAAGAGTTCAGCAATAGGTAATTTTCGTTTCCTAGCAGGGAAGTGCCAGACAAGAAATGAGGTCCAATAAACCAAAACAAGAGGCATCCTTTCTGTAAAGTCATACAAAAAGGAAACATGAAGTCACTTGGCTCTTTCTCTCCAAGTCTACTTCTGTTCCTGCCTAGCCCAGGAACTTCTCTTAGGGATGTAACTGCTCACCTCGAGCGGGCGTAGCGGGCCTTACCGGGTCCCGGTGCACGCCGGGACATCAATTCTACGTATTTTCCATAGAAACCAGGGCAACAGGTCCTCCTCCTCCTCCCCATTTTATCCTCAGAACAACCCTGTGAGGTAGGTTAGGCTGAGAATCAACGACTGGCCCAAAGTCACCCAGTGAGCTTTTTTTAAAAAAATAAATTTTATTTAGTTATTATAAACTACATACAAAAACTATAAAACACAATCACACAACTAATCATAAAGTGCACCCCCCCCACCCACCTAGGGACCAATTAATATACATCCATCCCCTTAATCAATTAAATTCCACATTCCAAAAATATAACATATCCTGACAAGGCATACTCCCCTTCCCCATTATTAATACATAGTCTAATAATTGATTCCATATATCCATACAATTCTTCTTCTTTAACTGTCCCTTTTTGCATTTGATACTACAAGTTAATTTATCATTTTCGGCTATATCCCAAACTTCCTTATACCAATCAGTTATTAGAAAAACATGTTGTACACTTTCTATTTCCTCGCTGTCATTAACCTAGCCGCAGTTAACAAGTTTACAATTAGTTCCTTCGTATTTTGGGCACAAGTGACTTTATCGGTTATTGATAACAAAGCAAGTTTAGGACAGACCTCTAGATTAATACCAATAATTTCTGATATTTCTGTAAAAAACTCTCGCCAAATTTCCAGAAAATGTTTACAACTCCACCACATATGAGCATATGTACCTATTTCCTGACATCTTCTCCAGCAAAGTGTGGAGCAATTGTTATCTATTCTATTTAATCTTACTGGAGTTAGGTACCATCTCCATATTATTTTATAGAAATTCTCCTTTATCCTAGTTGACATATCTTTCACAATCCATCTATCCCATATATTGTTCCAGCCCACCTTCGAGGTCACCTCTTCAAATTCATTATCCCATACTGTCTTAAGATGGTCATCTTGTTCTTCTGCTTTTTGAATCAATCTGTATAAATCCCTTGTTATACCTCTTGTAGACGCGTTCCCTTCTAAACCATCTCTAGACATAACAATCTTTTCAAAATTAGTTAAATCTCTCTCATCCTCGGTTTTCCTTTTCCATTGCTTCCACTACTGTTCTAATTGTAATAAATTTAACCACGACATTCTTCTTCACCCAATAATTCCTATTATTTGGTCTCTAGTCCCCATCTTTTCCACCCAATCTGATAATCCAATAACCCTTGCTTCTCTTAATATACCCTCCAAATCCACTCTTAAATTTTTGGGAAAGTCATTTAGAGCCACCACCGGTGTTAAAGGAGAAGTCCCTGGTATAAATATATTCCTCATAGTACTCCAAATCTATAACAAAGTTCTTAAAAAGGGGTTGTCTATATTTTTTATCATTTTGTTATTCTTTTTAAGAAAAAATATATTCTCCAAAGTATTTCGTAATTCAGATGTTTCTAACTCCAACCACATTATTTCTTTAGGCCGTGCTATAATATCCACTGTATGTCTTAATTGATTAGCTATATAATACCATTTTAAGTTTGGAAGACCCAAACCCCCTGCTTTTTGCGCTTTATACCATCTTGTTTTAGTATTCCTAGACTTTTCCCCTCCATTACTATATGTATTAATAATTGTTTGCCATTCTTTAAGTTCCTTATCTGATATCGCAATTGGTATCATCCTAAATAAGAAAATTAATCTTGGGCAGAATCTTCATTTTAATCAAAGCTATTCTACACCCAGTGAGCTTCACGGTCCAGTGGGGACTAAAACCTGGATCTCCCAAGTCTCAGTCCAACACTCTAACCAGTACACTGGCTCTCAACAATTGTTTAACCGCTTACATTTGCAGCACTTGAACCATTTCTCCTGTCCAATATCCAACCAAATTTGGTTTCGCCCTATTCAGATTTGAAACTGAATGTAAAACGGTGAGGAGGAATTAATTATTTTTATTTGGCTGACTACCACTTATATCTGCAATACATTTAGGGCAGGCTTTTGGACAAAGTAGTGAGTTGGACATACATATGAACTCATCCTTTTTATTAGGGGTGGTTGGTTGATTATGCCAGGGTTAAAGTACATCAATTTGTGAGAAGCTAAACAAAGGGGAACATAATGGAGACAAACCTGTTTATGGTCAAATTCCAGGAACAGTGCCCCAATTCTTTAAGATTATTCTGGATTCGTTGACCAGTTTCAAGGAGGAGAGAAAGCATCAGCTCATGAGACATGAAGAAGTAGGATATTCCTTCCTATCATCATGCTGAGGCCTAGTGTATACATGCTGCTGAACAAAGGGGTAATAAGGTGGCAGAGTCCTGAGGTGGTAGAATGGACATTATCACTTCAAACTGCAGGTGTGTGTGTATGTGTGTGGGAGTCACATTGCTCCCCTATGTTAAAAGAACTCGCTGCAACGAGAAAACTAGCACAGTTGAGAATAGGTAGGTTAGAACTTTTCTGATATGCTAGGTGTTCCAGGGAGTTATTACATTAAAAAAGGCACCCCCGTGTGCAGTCTGAAATGGTACAGTCCCCCCTTGCCACCTCAGGATTCTACCACCTCATTTTGCTGCCTGTATACACCAGGCCTGTGTTTCTGTCCAGATGACACGAGATTTGAGTCAACACAGAATACCTCCCTTTGATATATGGAAGCTAATCACATCGCTACTTCAAGATAATGTGGGATGTTTTCAGAGCATTTGAGGAGCAGTGACGGTTTCTCATCATTAAGCTTCAAGAATAAGTACTTAAGTAAAGAGATGAAATATCCATGACCTTCAGTATGCATTTCATTAATAGTGGAAGGTACTCAGGTCAAATGGCTTTTCATTTCAAAGCTGCAGGTCATACCAAACATAAAACCCACACGGGTGTAGAGAGACACGTTTTATGGATGAGCTATTTTCTTTGATGTACTGTTTGAAAGTCATTCTTGCTTCTAGATTAAAAAAAAAAAAACCAACACCTTATCACTACACCACAATCATCTCTCACTCACTCCCCTTTTCTCTCTCTTTGAAAGGTAGAAAAGTCCAACTCCTTTCTTCAGAAGAAATGAGAGCCATCCCCAGATGTGTTTATTCCTCTTTTGACCTCTCTTCCTCAGTTTAACTCTGCCCATAGTTTGAACATAATACTTAGAGTTTATATCATGCTTTTTAAATAGACTTCAGCTTAGAGCTGTACACCAATGGACTCTTGATACCCTGTACCCTATTTGTGGGCAGATAAATTAGGGGGGGATATCACCATATTTCTCCAGGGGGAGGGGAGAAATTCTTCAACAACAGTGTCTCAAGAATGGGCTCACCATGTGTAGTGGCAATGGTACAGTTTCTTTTTTTCCTAAGGTGTTGGGGATTCTTTGGCTGCCACTACAAGTGGCAGCAGCAACATGGCCACCATTTTGCACCCTCCACAATGCCCCAGGATAAGCATCGTTCTGGGGTATTGTGGGGAAAACATAGCAGCCACCACAAAAAAATAATAATGGTGGAGAATATTCAAAGAGCATTCTGCTAAGTGGTCGCTTTTTCTAGAAGGGGCAGGTGAGACAAAAGTTCTGATAAACCAGAGCTCTCCAACCTTTGGTCTCCAGATGTTGCTGTCCTACAGCTCCCAGCATACCCAGCCAGCATGGCTAATGGCAAGGGATTCTGGGAGCTGTAGTCCAGCAACTTCTGGGGACCCAAGGTTGGAGAGCACTGTGATAAACAAATGTTCTGATAAAAATCTCCTGTGTGGAAATCTCAGCTCAGTTCAGCTACATTATCTTGGTATTTCTTACAACAGGTCTGTAAGCTGGTGAGTAATTTTACTGTCCCCATATGGCAGACAGGTCAGCTGAGACTGAGACACAACAGCCAAATGAATTCCTAGCCCAGTCTCTTTGCTCTGGTAGCTCTTAAGAAGTTTGAACATTTTTGCATCAGTCACAGGTTTGGAAACACAGAAGGGGAAGAGGAAATCTGCAATTTTTGAAGGGGGGAAAACCCATTTAATATAGAGATGTGAAGAGAAAACAGTTGTATTGCTCAACATGGCCAATTTAAATGTGTTACACTATGGCAGGGGTTTCTAGACCCCACCCCATTCCTTTCAGTGGGTCAAGCGTTATTATACCACTTTATGTTCCTTTGGATTTGGGATAAAGACACATTATAACTTATGGGGAATCTGAATAGTTTCACCCAGTCTGTCTGTTGAGGTCCCTGGCTTTCCATTTCACATGTCTGCCTAAGTCTCATCCATTCAATTCAGTAAGAGTGCCAAGTCTTGAATTTATTTATTTAAAAAAAAAATGCAACATCTGCTCAGGAGCTTCAGACTGAGGGCCCAAATAAGTTCCAGAGGGAGAACCAAGCCCCAAAGGTATCCATTCACCTATTGTTATGTCCAGGTCATGGGCAGTAAGGGTCTTGAGCAGGAACACCAGGGGGCAATGGAGCAGGAGCAGGCCAGGGGCAAGCAAAGTCCAGAAACCAGGCCAAGGTCAAAGCACATAGTAAGCAAGGTGGGGGCCAGAGGCAGGAGGCAAGTCCAATAGGCAGCCAAGTCCAGACAAGGGCCAGAGGCAAGAGGCAAACCAGGAGTCTAAACAGAGTCCAGACAAGGGGCAGAGGCAAGGGGCAAGTCCAGAAGGCAGACAGAGATCAGGCAAGAGGCTGGATCCAGAGTCAGGCTAGGGTCAGGCATATACCAGGCAGAGAAGGGCCAGAGGCAAGAAGCATTTGTCAGAAGCAGGCAAGGGTCAAGCACACTCAAAGCAGGAGCTAGCACTGGTCACAGAGCGTCAGGAGCTAGCTGCAGACAGCACAAAGAATCATGTTGCTGTGGTAAAGGCTAGAGGCAAGAGGAAGCCCTTAAGTAGGCCTTCCTGCAGCTCCCAGCTGCTCCACATCAGCAGGCCTGAGAGCAGCTGAAGGGATTGGGCTAGATCCTGCGAAGAGAGGGGTGCTGGCCCAGTTGCTAACTGAACAGCAGCCACCAGGTGGAGCTGTGGCACTGCGCTGGCTGAGCAGATCCTTACACCTATGAAGTACAGCTTAAAAGAGAAAGTGTGGGAGAGGGAAATAGTCTTGTTCCTTGCTTTTTTGGCAACAGGCCCGGATGCAAAACCCTGGCTGGGCCTATAGTTCACCACCCCCACCTGATTGGTTGGCAACCTCAACTTTCAGCTAGACTGGTAGCCTTAACTGAATGCTGTCAACTTGGTGGTCCCCCATTCCCCAGTCTGTCTCACCTCTCCCTCCCATGCTACCTTCATATTTCAGGTTAAGTAAACTGAACTACTCCTGACCAGTTAATCCAGCCCAGGTAAATTCTTTGCAACTATTTTGGATGCTAATGGAGACTTTTCTTTTATGCCAGGTATCACTTTGGCTTACACATGTGTACTTTCCCCTTAAATATATGGAATTGGCTTAGAGAAACACTGAGGGCCTTTGCACTGGCCTAATGTAACTTTTTCCAACCGAGAGACCCCAGAGGTTGTTATACTACAATCCTCATCATCCCCAGCCAGCATGATCAATGGTCTAGGATGGTGGGGGCTGTAATCCAGCAAAATTTAGAGACCCTAGTTTGGAAAGGCCGCCTTAATGTCCAAAGTAGGAATGGAGGATCAGTCTTTCAACGCATATTAGTCATGATGGCTTAATGGAACCTCCTGGTTTTGAGGCGAGATGCTACTGAAAATCAGTTGCTGGGGAGCAATGATAGAAGTGGAAGATGCCATCACGTCCTGCTGGTATCCCAGAGGCATCTCATTGGCCATAGGGGATGCTGGACAAGGTGGGGCATTGGTCTGACCCAGCAGAGCTCTCTTACGGTTTTATGTTTGTATGAGCACCTCAGTTTGGTTTCGTCACAGGATTCTAGAGGTTGATCAGTAAGAAGATGGTTGCTCTCTGTTAACAAAAAGGCTTTAACATGTTAAGAAGGAAAAGTTATAGATTGAGTTATTGATCTGCTTGGGCTATGAGAAAACAGATTTAAGTTTGTAACTGAACAGTGTGAATTCTCTCGGGGTATCACAGTTAAAGAAATACCTGCCTTAAATCACTTGTGAGCTGTTTCGCTCCAAAAGAATCAGTCCGGGGTATAGTAGAATAATAAAAGTGATTTAAAAAATCAACCATTAAAATATTGGGCAAATAAAAAGGTTTTCACCTGGTGCCTAAAAGAATACAGAGTGGGCGCCAGGCGCACCTCTTTGAAAAACTGATTCCACAAATGGGGTGCCACAACTGAGAAGGCCCTTCCCCTAGTAGCCACCCTCCTAGCTAGGGATGTAGCCGAGCAGCCCGTCGGACAGGAGCAAGGCCCGAATTGGGCCTGCTCGTGTCAGCGTGGGCTCTCAGCCACCTGCACGGGCTTTACCTTGGCTCTCTGCAGAGCGGAGAGCCTTCCTCGGCTGTCCGATGGGTCCCATTGCGTCACTTCTGGCGCGGAGGAAGTGACGCGATGGGACCCTGCTCCATCGCGCTGGACCCCCGCGCTCTGTTTTTGGCAGGGGAAACCAGGGCAACAGGGCTGTTTAAGCCCTGTTGCCCTGGTTCCTCCCGTCAAAACAGAGTGCGGGTGGGGGTCCAGCGTGCCGGAGTAGTGGCTCTGGCGGAGGCGGCAGAGGTGGCACGCAGGACCAGGTAGGCAGCGAGGGGGTCCTGGCGGCAGCAGCGGGGGCGGGAGGGGTCCGGTGGCGGCGGCAGGGGGGGCATGTGTGGGGGGTTTCTCCGGTGGCGGCTCAAGTGGCATGAGTGGCGCGGAGAACGCTCAGCGCTGCTCTGAAGAGCAAGATCGGGCTGCCGCCGCTCTGAAGAGCAAGATCGGGCTGCCGCCGCTCAAGGAGGGCCGAGCCCGGAGCGAGCCTCCAGCTGACTCAAGGCTCGGCCCCACCACTACTCCTAGCTTCCTTTAGAGGGGGCTCTCTGAGAAGGACTTCCAAAGAGGATCTCAGGGTTTGGGCAGGCACGTATGGGATGAGGCTTTCCTTCAGATACCCTGGCCCCAAATCGTTTAGGGCTTTAAATGTCAATGGTAGCACTTTGAATTGGGCCCGGACTTTAGGATAATTTAGCCAGTAAACAAAGCTATGGTGTCACATTGAATAGAGAACTTTGGGCAGAGTTTGTAAAGTTCTGCAAGGGATATGTGTCTAACATAGTTTGGGATTTTGTGTTGACATAAAGAGAAAATCCTCTGAGGTGAACTTGTCAATTCAGATAATTTCTTCTCAACACTTTGGTTAAGAAGGTGTTATTAACTTTTACAATAACTTTGATATCCCCAACTGTACAAATGAGGGAACGTAGTGTGAGACCCGTCTTCCATTTTGTGAGGATGCTTAATGTACAACACACTGCTTCCATGGAGAGTAATGTCCCTCCTCTCTCTCTCTCTCTCTCTCTCTCTCTCTTCCCACTGAAAAAGAATGTAGCTTTTTGTTTTGGATGGGGAAGTGCAACCAGCATGTAATCTATACAGAGTGAGAGAGATAATGTGATTTTCATGCTGACCTTGTAATGAGATGTTTTTGATGTCTTGCTGTTTCCTGTAGAAGGAAATGGGTTGTGGCTTGGAGAATTCACTTTGTTAATGGGACTGTGTGTTATCTGCTGACCATAGAAAAGGGGTTAATGTAAGACCATTTTAACTCCATGCATAGAAGCTGGTTTTATGACCCCCATAAACACTGCTAATCACTGTGAAGTGATCAGTGACTTTGAGCTCATTTTGATCTCTTCAGTGTGCTTGGGAAATCGTACTGAAATACTAGAAGACTGTCCTATACACGCACACTTAAACAAACGTCAATTTTAGGATATCTAAATGGTGATGGAAATTGTGAAAGCAAGTAAGTATTGCTCAGCAGTAATATGGGTTGCACCTTTTTGGATCAATCTCAAATTTTAGTTATCCAGATTCCAGACTTAACACGTAATTTTCATTGATTTTGACAGAACTTACATTCAAAGACATACAGTTAGGATCGCAGATTAAGGGTCAATTCATATAACCCTCCATTTATTTATTTATTATATTTATACCCCACCTTTTTTCCTGAAAGGAACTGAAGGCGACTTTCAAAATCCTCCTCCTCCTCTCCATTTTATCCTCACAACAACCCTGTGAGATAGGTTAGGCTGAGAGTCAAGTGACTGGCCCAAAGTCACCCAGTGAGTTTCATGGCCGACCAGGGACTAGAACCCAGATCTCCCAAGTCCCAGTCCAACACTCTCATCACTATGCCACACTGGCTCTCCATGTACCCCACACTACCAGTTGTTCTGTAATGAGCTCATCATAGACTAAAGTACTATCTCAATTAAGAAAAGACTGCCAGATGAATTCTTCATACCCTCTCTAGATACAATGCAGGTATCTCAGGGGTAAACTAGATGTGTGGAGAAAATGTGTTTGTGTTAAGCCTGCGTTTGCACTGACTAGTGACTATATATAAAGGGGGGGGGGTCCTACTCTTTATACATTAAGAAATGTGTAAAGGAGAGAAGCAAAAACAGCCCCCTCCCTTTACTTCACTGCATTCCATAGCTTTAAGCAATTTTCTCCCTGCCCAGCTAACTTCTGGTATCAAAGTTGGGCTGGAAAAGTACTGCTCAAAAGCAGTGAAGCCTAGTGAAGTAAAGTACAGGAGGGGAACTGTTTTTGTTCTTCCTTCCTAAGTGTTCCTTACAGCAAACCCTCCCCCAGCTCCTCTTTATACTGAATGGGACAAGCATGTGCTCATCTTAGGGATGCTTGAGGAAAATTATATTTGTGAATTCCACTCTGAACTGAACTGATTTGGAACTGCCACACTAATGTATGGATTGGAACTGAGTTATCAACAAGGTTTCACGTGTCCCACATGTTCCAACAAAGCACAAAAACGTATAGAAAAGGGTTTTAAAATGTGCATTCTGAGATAAAATACATTAATACGTATTTTAATATGATTTTCTGTGTGGATTGAAGAAATGCATAGATGAACTCAGATATGGGAACAGACTTCTGGGTGAACACATGCAAAAGTGATACAGGCTGGAAAGAGACTGATTCACCCATCTCTCGCTTAACACAATTGGCCTGTTTGTCTTCTTTGGGCCTCAGTGGGCCTCATGAACTGTTGCTAAGGGCACAATCCTAGCATGTTTAGACAGAAAATGTCCTACAACTCCCAACATGTTGTATAAGGGTAAAAAGGGGGAGGCTCCATAGCTCAGTGGTTGAGCACTTGCTTCCCAGGTTTGATCGCTGGGATTTCTGGGATCTCACATAGCTGGACATAGAGGCATCAGCCCCAGATCCCCAAAAGCTGCTACCTTTCAGAGTAGGCAACCTTTTTGGGCTGATGGCACATTTAGAAATTCAAGAAACTGTCCCAGACACCATCACAAAAATGGCTCCGATTGGACATGTGGCAAAGGACAAGTAACATGCCCGAAAGACTGACTACAAGGCAGAGGTGGGGTCTGAGCCCAACACACTAAACAGCTACTTTGAACCCACAGTTTTCAGCAGCAACACAAACCTATTTCACAGCAATCCCAGCTGCTGGTAAGAAAATGGGTTAATTGCATTTAAAAAGTGGGAGGGGCAGGACACCAAGAAAGGTGTCCAAGGGTGCATTGATGCCCATGGGCATCATGGTGCCTACCTCTGGAAGAGACAATACTGGGCTATATAGATCAGTTATCTGTATGAAGAAGTTTCATGTCATTTAGAATGATGGCATTTGAAATATACTCAGAAGTCACTGAGCAACTTTCTTTCTACGCTTATTGTGCAAACAAGAAAAATCTTGGAAACATGACTGTGGCAGTGTACAGAAAAAGCTCAGAAGTAAATAATAAAGAGGATCTAAATATATCTCAGGCTTTGGTTGGACAAATCAAATCAGTCTGCATCATGTTTTTTTTTTGGGGGGGGGTTGTTTTTTTACTCCAAGGTCCATTCTGTCCCATTCCCCCTCCTCCATTTTGAAATATATATATGTAAACAAAAAGTGGTTCAGTACCAACAAAAACCTGTTTCACAGCAACTGTTCTGTCCCGCTTTATCACACCAGACAGTGCAGCTGCAAACAGTTTCTATATTGCTACAAGCAATCATGAAAAGTTCATACACCAAACACCAGTCCAGGAAACAAGCCAAAGTCAAGACAATCCAAGGTTCAGAGGGTAGGAATCCAAAGAGTCCAAAGTCCAAGTCCAGAATCGTAGCAGCCAGGAGATCAGATTGAGGGAATCAAGGAGCGTAGAAACTTTTCCAGGTAACAGCATTGTTGCTTTCTACACTGAGCGTGGGTCAGCAGCTACAATAGCCTCAATATTATCAGTCTGAGTCCAATCCTGGATCTTGGCACGGGTACCGAGCCAGGAGATGCCTGCTACGCCTCCTTTGGCTCACATGCCTTTCAGCCAGGCATTTTTCCTGGCGTCTTTGGGCCGGCCGCAACCCTAAAGAGCCCTCCTCCCCTGAGCCTTCATGACAGCCCAAGGACAGCACCTGCAGCTGAGAATCCTCAGTCGGCTCTCCCTGCTCCTGTTCCCCATGGGAGGGGGGACTGTCCAAGGTCGACTGGCCTTGGCTGCAATCAGCCACAGGTGTGAGCACTTCACCCTGTACCAGCTCCTCTTCTGTGCCAGAGCTGGCGCTGAGGCAAAGCCCCACAGCAACCCCTGCTGCTAGTAAGAAAATGTATGTTGTTGTGGTTTGTTTGTTTTTTAAGTGAGAGGGGTAAAACAGGAAGAAAGGTGACAGGGAAGGCATTTGGTGTCCATTGGCACCACGTTGCCTACCTCTGGCATAGTGTTTTAAGCGTGTAAAATTGGGTAAGTTCACATTAAAATGTGAACTGTACCAATTTCTCCGCCATCACTAGCTGGGAGTGATGGCAGTGCCTTCCTCCCAGTGACATGACTTGCATGGGGCAGGAGGGGGGGAGAAGGTGGCTGCTTCCCTAGGCCTCTTTTTCTCCAGAGAGGAAGGTGCATCATCTCTCCCAATTCACCAGGACCTTTGAGGCCATATTTTGAATGCCTGCATGCTGGTTGCAGTGGGAGCCAGGCTTTCTAGCTGCTTGGAGCAGCCATTAGCTATGTGAATGTGTGCAGGGGTGGGGGATGTACATTTTAAAGGCAACCTTCAGACCGCCCATAAGTACACCGAACTAGTGTCACAGGAAATAGATGGGTGGACTAATCCACATGTCTATGTTCTGTTCCAAATGATGGTCCAGGGTGGGGGCGAACAAAGTCCATTCACTCCGAAATACAGAGTGAACAGACTCATCCAGCAACCCTAGCCCAGTCTCACAATTCATGGGGAATTATTATTTTTTAGTTAGTTGGAGCTGGCCATACTGGGACTACATCAAGTATTATATTTGTAGATTCTTCAGGCGTGTGCTGGGCCAAAGAGGTCTCAAAAAGAATTTACAGAATACATTCTGTCTAGCCACAGGAATTCTGAGAAAAGCCTTTAGCTGGCACACAGTTTTTGTGACTGCATACTACATCGCTATGACTCATCTCTTTTTCATCTATGACTCATCCCGCCACTTGTCTCCTGCAGGTTAGGGGCATCAACTCTGCCCCTTCCTTCTTCCTCATTCACCATTGATCTTTCTTGTTATGTGGTGACTCACCCCAGAGTCACAATTTTTTCAGACAAGAAAAGACCTGGAGGGAACAGATTTGGTCCACGGGCCTTACATTGCCTAGGTTGGAGCATATGCAAGCCTGTACTGAATACTTTCAGATGCTAGACCACTGTATTTATCTTTGTTCTCAAAGAATCACTAATTTTTTAAAAAATAAAATAAAATTCACATAGAAACATTATGTTGCATTGTTAACAGCACAATCCAATGTGGCTGCCTGAAACCCTCCGAATTCAGAGGGTGGCATCCTATTGAGGATGACAGGATTTCGGCTGTCTAAGTCTTTTGTGCCGGCTGGCAAGGAGGACGGGCTGAGGTGCTGCCAGGATACATCGTATCCCAGCGGAGCCTCACTCCTCCCCTCCCTGCCCCCCAGAACACCCACCCAGCACTTGTGACCTTGGAGCTGCAGCGGGCACAGTTCTTTCCCTGCTGGCTGCAAGGGCAGAGGGAGGGTGCTCCAAATTCGGAGTCCCAGCTCCAAACTCGGAGCGAGTTTCTGAAGTCAGAGCTGGGACTCTGAATCATCCTATGGCCATCTAGAAAGCGTCTAGCAGCCATAGGATTGTGCCCTAAGGCTGCTTCCCGATGAGGCTTTTATTGCGCCATCACCCTACCTCATTCACGGAATTTTACAGGAGGTCCAGATGACCTCGTCTTCAGCTCGTGCCCCTCCTCTGTTTCCCCACCACTTCTTCCATCTGGAGACACCCTAAAACAAACCTTGCATTATTAATGTCTCGGAATGGAGATAATGAGAAATTGACCTTCCCTCTGCCTTCTCTTACTTATAAGCATATTGATGGCTAAATTGTATTTCTGTTTTATGCCAAATTTGCAGATGAGCTAAAAGCACCGTGATAAAAAGACAGATGTAGCAGTAATCTTGAGGTGATGAAATAAAATGCAGTCTTAATGGGCTCCCCTTGAAATGATGAGGCTGAAAGAACCACAAAGCTAATTCAGTAATTCCCAACAGGAGAATTGAAAACGGTGCCGAAGATGTGAACACACTGACAGCGTCTTCTTTGCTGTTTACAGGGAGGAAGGAGCCACAGAGTCTTTGGCTCTGTCTTGGAGTGAGGGGCTAACATAGAGATGGGCAAGAATTTCATCTGCAGTGGAGGCTGGTAACTCCTATTTCGGTGGGGCTCCTAATCCATTGCAGGTTCTATTTGTAGCCTTGTAGGATCTATCCATGGTGCTCCATGGTGGTGAACATATTTTGGGGATGGAGCTCAGCACCATGGATAGCTCCTATAAAGCTCCAAATAGAACCTGCAATGGATTAGGAGCCCCACGGAAATAGGACTCACCAGCCTCCCCTGGCCCTGTCAGTCCAGTTTTGATGAGAATTCATGAGCATTCGCAAATATCTCCATATTTGGGACAAAAAAACCTTGAGATTTTTTAATTACCGGTATATTTAAAAAACCAACAATGTGGGAGAAAGCAAAACTGACTGATTGGTCCATCCATTCCAGGCCCAGGGCGTTGAATGTTTTGCTCTTAAAAGTCTGGGTTTCAGTCCCTGTGCATTCAACCATGTTAGTGCTGAATTAGCGTTGGCACCTCTTTTTCTCTGACAAGCTCGCCATCTTTAACAGCTCTATGTTCCTCTCCATGCTGGGAATAGCTGTACCTACTGAACTTGGCCAATGCAGATGGGTGACGATTCCATTTCAATTTGTTTTTGATAAGAATTTACCAAAATTCACAAAGTTCTTCATATTTGGGAGTGAAAGAACTTGACAACAACGACAACAACCCTGAATGCAGGAGAAAGTGAAATGGACAGATGTGCCTATCCTTAGCTAAAAAGACATGCTTTTAAAGAGCAGCAGATGAGACAGGATACTCATTTGGAACAGCAGCACTGGGGAAAGGAGGGTTTACCCTTTCCTCCTTGGCATTTCCTCAGTAAATATCTCCCCACTCCAATACTGCCACAGGAAGAGACTGTGTTTGGAATCATCAGGGGTGAGCTTTACTCCTGCTCTGCCCCACTCCTGACCTGGGACCCTTATAAGGAGCTGCCAGCTGGAATCTGGGTGCCTGTCCCTGGGGGAGGGTTTGTTACTCCCCCGTCTCTCTATCTTGTATTTTTTGGGGGAGATGGTTTTGTGTGGGTTTTTTTTTTTTTTTTTTTTTTTTGCTTTTAGAGACAAACCCAGACAAAGTGCCTGGGTTTTAGGTCTTTTGTTTCAAGATGTTATTGTGATGTTATTGAGAGATAACTAATAGCTGTTAAAATGCTGTAAGTTATATTCCATTGTTTGAATTTTGCACTTGTGTTAACCTTTGCTAGCTGCCTTGGGGGCCTTTTTGGCCGAAAAATAGGATCAAAATAAACGATGATGTAACACTACAGGTAGCAGTTTTGAGAGGGGAGCATTCTCATTGAGGAAAGAGTAAGCACCCCTCCCCCTGCAGTTCCACAGTCCTGATTGGATATCCCCCCTTCTCCACAGCTGCTATTAAAAACTTTTATTAAAGAGAATAGGAAATCCGATCATGGATTTACCGCTGTCATGGCTAGTTGCACCCCAAAGTGCAGAGTGGGGGACTGCGACGACACGGTCCCTTACACTTTAGGACCAGGAGCATAAACCCTTCTCAGGCTAAGCACCAACACTTAAAAACCTGAGGGGAGGGTCAAATGAAACCTTTCCCCTACTAATGAGGGAAAAGATTAATACTGGTTATTAAGGATCTATTTTAAATCTATGATACTGTGGGTACAAAGGTGTGTGTGTAGATTTAAAAGTAATGCAGGTTAATAACGCCAAGCTGACACGTAGGATTTGGGTAGCAAACAAAAAAGAAGAAGTTTATTTTAATTCTCAAAATCTTAGTTCCAGAAAATAACTTTAAACCTGCCTACCCCCTCCAACCACTTTGTAATTAACCTAAGTCCCTATAACTCCAAATACTTTCACTCCTCATACAAGCACTGATTTCTCTCAAAACTCCTGACAAGACACGAATAACCCAACTAACCTAACTCCCAAACTCTCTAACACTCCCAACACACTACAACCAACTCACTCAACCACTGCTTATATACTCCTCCCCACACCCTTTCCAAGACATCACAAACCACACCCACTCGGTTCAACATTCTAGACACACTAAACATACTAATGCAGACATACACCAGGGAATTGAATTGTGGGGTTACGCCACAGGGACCTTCACCTGTGTCTCTGATCGTGTGGAAGAAAGCATCTGAGCCATGCAATAAGGTGGGAGGCCTCTGGGAATGGATGTTAGAGAGAGCATCCTGTGGCCAGATAGAGGCCCACAGTTGTCAGCAGCTGATCACTAGCGTAGGATCAGAAACAGTGGGGTAGTGGTAAATTTTGAAGCGCAGGTGCTCTTCATTATGGTCTCCATAGTCACAGCTGCAAGGAGAGGCCAAAAATGCAGGCAGCTGTGTTGATCCACATGAACAAACCAACTCTAGCGGTTTTTAGCTCCACCAGGAGCAGTCCTTTTATGGAGCTATGGGGTGTTAATTGCCTGTTCCAGACCAGGCTACCCCAAAATACTTTGCATGAAAACAGGGAACGCTCACAACATTATATCATTGCTAAGAAAATACATCCCCCGCCCCACCCTCAGCTATTGTGAGCATTCACACCTAAGTTTGGAGGGAACCGGGAATTCTGAGAGGGGTGGCAGTTGATGAGGATGATTTATGCATTGCTTCCCAGTTCCCAACATAAAAAGCAGTCTCGAAGCGAGTTACACACACAATACAGACATCCATGATTAATTTATCAGGAAGAAGAAAGGAAGGGGGGGAGCAGATGACCCTGCTAATAAGAAAGTGCTGGTGCTGCATCCCTGCAAGTCCTGGTCCTACTGCACCGCAGAAAACACTAAGTAAGAACATTATTGTTTACCAGCCAAATGTGTTAGATGTTCTCAAACTGACATTTTTAGGAAACACGCTAAGGTAGGGATGGGCAACATGCAGCCCACAGATCATATGTGGCCACTGCTGCCTGCTGCTGTGCCCCCTCCGCTGCCTCTGAAATGTATACATTCAATGAATGAATGAATGAATGAATGAATGGGCATCTGGAGAAGCCCTTTTGCCCCTTTTTGACCCCAAGCTAATTTTGACCCTTTTGGGACTCTGTAGTCACTCTGGATGCCAATTTTTTAAATTATTATTTTTTTCCAGTGCTGCATAAAGCCTGTGGGGTGGAGGAGGGTTCAGGGGCCCCTGGACTTCCTGAGGTTGCTGACCCCTGCGCTAAGGAATTGATGGCTAGTGTATATGTCGAAGGTAAAAGCAGAGAAACAACAGCAACAAAACAGATTACAGCAGCAAAGGGAGCCAACAATGAAATCTTAAATGCCTATCGATTTTTCTCTCCTCTCCCCTTTCTATTTCTATATGCCAGCGCTATTGGGTTAGGGTACCATAAAGTGGGGTGGCCTCTGCTCCTTCACAGCTCGCCTCTGTGCATGGTCCTTTGGATGGATCCAAAAGGGAAAGCGTCACCCAATTCATGCATTAAGTCTCCGACACGCACTTGCTGCCGAAGGTAAACAGACTGAGGAAGATGATATGCCAATTATCTTGGGGAAGATTAGCAAGACAAAGAAACCTTTTTCCATTTGCAGAATCATTGAACTGCTACTGGAGTAATTAAAGATGACAAAGCTGCAAAACATACCCTTGGAGCAAACTACCGAGACCTCTGACTCAGCCGCCCTAACACAGTATGGGAGGTTGTGTGCCAAGAGGGGAGAAGGGTGGTATTTTACTTTATTTTTTTCCAGGAATTAATCATTACCTTTCATCACTGATTTGTAACTGTCTCTTTTGGAGTGATCTTACAAGCCTAGAAGGTGTAGGGCAGGCTAACATTTTGCCGGCTGAATGCAGCCCACACTCTGTTGACTGTGAAAAGGTTGTCACCTGCCCATTGCTTGATAAAACCCTGCTCTTTCTCTCTTCTTTCTTGCTCATGAAAATTTTATTTTATATTGTTTTTTATAAAAACATAGAGGCAACAAAAATACATAATAAAATAACATGATCACTACAGGCTCACGCTGACTCAGCTTGTCTGAGCGTGGAAAGCTAAGCAGGGTCAGGCCTGGTTATTACTTGGATGGGAGACCCCTCCTCTAGTTTCCTGCATTGAGCAGGGGGTTGGACTCGATAGCCTTGCGGGCTCCTTCCAACTCTATGATCTATGAGCCTATGAGGAATAAAATATGAGGTCCTATCTTGCTTTGGTTAAATATATTACTTCATTGTATTTATTTATTATAAAAAGTTTTTGCCAGGTTAAGAAATCTAGGAAATCTAGGTTAGAAATATCATTTCAGGTGTCATGTCAAACTATGGTTTGCACAAACCATAATGTAGAATCCAAACCATGGTTTGACGGGACGTCCAAACAATCAGGTAAACCCCTTGGTTTAGAGTCGCTTGTCTGCTTTTATGTTCCATAAATTTGGCACTTCGATGTACACAATGGTCCCTAGAGGTACAGACAGCATAAGAAAAGCCATGCTGGATCAGACCAAGGGTCCATCTAGTCAGTATTCTGTTCACACAGTGGCCAACCAGCTGCCCACAGGATCTCACAAGCAGGGCATGAGTGCAACAGCACCTTCCCATTCATGTCCCCCAGCTACTAGAGTACATAGGCATACTGCCTCTGATACTGGAGGAAGCATATAGCCAGTCAGGACTAGTAGCCCTTGATAGCCTTCCCCTCCATGAATTTGTCCAATCCCCTTTTAAAGCTATCCAAATTGGTGTCCATCACTACACCCTGTGGAAGTGAATTCCATTGTTTAACTATGCACTGTGTGAAGAAGTATTTCCTTTTATCTGTCCTGAAGCTCCCACCAATCATCTTCACGGGATGACTCTGGGTTCTAGTATTTTGAGAGAGGGAGAAAAATGTCTCCCTGTCCACTTTCTCCACACCATGCATAATTTTGTACACCTCTATCATGCCTCCCCTTACTCACCCTTTTTCTAAGCTGAACAATCCCAGCTGCTGTAACCTTTCCTCATAGGGGAATTGCTCCAGCCCCTTGATCATTTTAGTTGCCCTTTTCTACACTTTTTCCAATTTTGCAATGTTCTTTTTTAGGTGCAATTGCCAGAACCGTACACAGTATTCATTCTAAGTGCAGTCTCACTATAGATTTGTATAAGGGCAGTATGATCTTGGCAGTTTTATTTTCAATTCCTTTCATAGTTATGCCAAACATGGAGTTTGACATTTTCACAGCAGCTGCACACAGGTGTTTTAAGGTGGTTTTCTATGGTATTTATGGTAAAACTGCAGGGCCGGGGACCCGGAAGTTCCTCCCACTGGCTCCTCTCTGGGGAGATGTGCCAAGCCGGGGGAGAAGGTAAGTGCCATGGAGCTCGGGGGGGTCAAGTGGGGGTGAGTTTGCCCCCACTTCCACCCCAATCGAGATTCCGATACATCCCTATTGGTATGAAAAACCCTCAATAAGATCCCAAAATAATCACACTATACATACTCTGGGTTGTATCAAATGTTAATCTAACTGAAGTCCCATTCATTTCAATGTGTCTACTCTAAGTAGGACTAATACTGGATAAAACTCTAGGGTAAGTTCTATGGAACCAATCAGAACTATTATTTTGTGGTTTGGGGTCAGGATTTGATTAACCTTTTCCACAATTTGAATTTCTTGTAGACATTGTTGTGAATTGTTGCTGTTTGATTGTAATTTGTCAAATTTCACGTGTGTGTGTGTGTAATTCCATCCTTAAGATTTTTAAGTTTATATGCAGTCAGTCAGGCGATCACTCGTGACCGAGTAAGATTATCTTCCAGGATTTTTTTTTTTTTTTTTTAGAAAAAGGAGATTTTAAAAGGAGGAAAATTCTAAAGAAAATTGTGTAGACTCTAGCGATGGGTCCGTAAGTGACTGTGGAGGCCAATTCTAGATCCACACAGCTTCCCACAGTGAGGACACAGGTTACCAGATGGAAGATGGTCCTGTAAAGGATTCATTTGACGTGCTTTTCGCTTAGCACGTTTCTCCCTTTCACCTTGCACTCGGGCTTCTTCAAAGTCCATAGAACCTTTGTGAAAGGCCAACCTCCAGTTAGATTGTTCATGGGCCAGAGCTTCCCAGTTTTTGATGTTTATATTGCATTGTTTTAGATTAGCCTTAAGAACATCTTTAAACCTCTTATATTGACCACCGATATTCCGCTTTCCATCCTTGAGTTGGGAATAAAGTAACTGCTTTGGGAGACGGCAGTCAGGCATTCGAACAACATGACCGGTCCACTGAAGTTGGCGTTGAAGGATCATTTTTTCAATGCTAGTAGTCTTTGCTTCTTCCAGTACACTGACATTTGTTTGCCTATCTTCCCAAGTAATTCGCAGGATTTTCCGGAGGCAACGTTGATGAAATCTTTCAAGGAGTTGGAGGTGACGTTTATAGATAGTCCATGTTTTGCAGGCATACAATAAAGTTGGTAATACAATGGCTTCATAAACCAGTGTTTTGGTCTTCTTTCAAATATCCCGATCCTCGAACACTCTGTTTCATTCGGGAAAACGCGGCACTTGCGGAGCTCAGACGATGCTGGATTTCACTGTCGGTGTTAGCTGTAACAGAAAGATAGCTGCCAAGATAGAGAAAATGATTGACATTTGTCCCGCCAAGCTGGATAGATGGCATCACCAAAGGGTTAGCTTGCACTTGCTGATGAAGCACTTTGGTTTTTTTGATGTTAAGTGAGAGACCAAGTTTTTCGTATGCTTCTGCAAAAGCATTTAGGATAGTTTGGAGATCATCCTCTGAATGTGCGGAGACCACATTATCATCAGCATACTGAAGTTCCACAACGGAAGTTGTAATTACCTTACTTTTTGCTTTCAGCCTGCTGAGATTAAAAAGCTTTCCATCTGTTCGATATATAATTTCCACACCAGTGGGAAGTTTCCCCTAAACAAGATGTAAAATCATGGCGATGAAAATAGCAAATAATGTTGGGGCGATAACACATCCCTGTTTAACACCTGATCCCACTTTAAATGGAGCACCATGAGAGCCATTGTTGTCCAAGACCGTAGCCATCATGTTGTCATGGAGAAGTCGCAAGATATTCACAAATTTATTGGGGCATCCAATTTTCATAAGGATAGTCCAGAGAGCTGTTCAGTCTACAGTATCAAAGGCCTTAGCAAGATCAATAAATGCCATATAAAGGGGTTGATTTTGCTCCCGGCATTTTTCTTGGAGCTGATGTGCAGTAAAAATCATGTCTACTGTCCCTCTAGAGGGGCGGAAACCATATTGAGTTTCAGGGAGGATCTCTTCTGAAATAGATAGAAGACGGTTTGCGAGAATCCTGGCAAATATTTTACCTGCGGTAGCTAAGAGAGAAATGCCCCGATAGTTTCCACAGTCTGTTCTATCACCTTTCTTAAAGAGGGTGATAATTATGGCATCCCTGAAGTCTTCTGGGATCTCTTCTCTTATCCAGATTTTTTCGATGAGTTTATAAAGATGTTGTACAAGTTCGGGGCCCCCTTCTTTAAAGATTTCAGCAGGAATCCCATCTGGTCCACTAGCTTTGTTATTCTTCATTTGATTAATGGCTTTTTTTACTTCATCCAAAGTGGGGAGTATTGCAAGTTCCTCTCTAATTTGTTTTTGCGGGATTTGCGAAAAAATCTCATTATCCACCTTAGATTTACGATTTAAAAGGTCATAATAATGCTCTTTCCAATGCAGTGCAATAGACTCTTTGTCTTTTAAGAGTTTGGTGCCATCTTTTGATTGTAAAGGGTTTGTACCATAGGTTTTTGGTCCATAAATGGCCCTTGTGGCCTTAAAAAAGCCCCGTGCATCATGAGATTCTGCAAGTTGTTGAATTTCTTGAGCTTTCTTTTTCCACCAAGCGTTCTTAAGTTCTCTTGTTCTTCTTTGGACCTCAGCCTTTGCACTAGCATAGATTTTTTTCTTGGCAGCGCAGTTAGTATCATTTTGCCATATTTGGAAGGCTTTCCTTTTTTAGTCAATTATATATTTAATCTCATTATCATTTTCATCAAACCAATCCTGATGTTTCTTTGTCTCATATCCAATAGTTTGTTCACAAGCTGCAGTAATGGAGGTTTTCATCTTAGACCAATGGTCCTCAGTGTTGTCAGGAGGTTCCGTAGGTAGATGTTCCTTAAGAAGTGATTGAAGTCGAGTTTGCTTAATAGGATCTTGAAGGACTTGGATGTTCATTTTACGCCTTGGTTTCCTTCCTTGAAGCCTACGTTGGGGAGCAATGTTGATAACCATAGTGGACTGGATTAGTCAGTGGTCTGTCCAGCAGTCGTCGGCACTCACCATACATATGCATATGTATCCTCACCCTCTGCAAATCTGGCAGGCAGGTATTCTGGTATGGATATTCTGCCTCTCTATACCAGTGCTAGCCAAATGTACCCATGGCCCAAGGTTGCCGACCCCTGGTCTATGCTGTCACAAATTCTAGGCATCTTGTACAGGGCCAGAAAGTTGAATCTTATCTTCCCAGCTCTCTTCTATAATAGTGCAGTGTATCTGGTATATATATTCAGTTCATGAAGCTATGACATAAATGGATCCATTTATTTTACCACACACACGTGTGTCAATAGAAATTTGATAACGGTGGGGAGAATCATTTAACTGTTATTAATAGACTTAGGGATGTCTCCACAGTTTCTTGTCATGTAGGCTCTACATAACTTGGAACTTGAACAAGCCTAATGTAATAATTTCCAGAGGGTAGCTGTGTTAGTCAATCACAGCAGATGCTGTGGAGTATCTGCTCCATCAGATGCATGGAGTATATTATGAGAGTTTCAGGGTTATATACAGTACATGTGGGTAGGGCATGCTGGCTGGGAATGATGGGAGTTGCAGTTCCTTCCACACATCTGGAGGGCACAAGTTAAGCAAGGCTGTTTCATACAAACTTGTCTTTGCCTCTCCTATGTCTCCGGAGCATCATTCCTACTTGTTTGCTCAGCTGAAGTTGAGGGAGAAAAAGAACCCAACCAGCCGATACCCACTATAAATCAAGTTCTGTGCTTACTGGGGAGCCACTACTGTGAGCACGCGTGGGTCCAGGCAGTGGGAAAAGAAGGAGGCAGCAAGTCCGGCACCTGCACAGCAGCACTGATGCCTCCCTGCGGCCCGATAACACTGAGCTGTTTAGAAAGCCAACTGGCTCGGTAGGGGTGGGGCCATGAGAGAGGTGGACCAGCATGAGATCAGCTGCAGCCTATCCCTAGTCTGGTCTACCTGAGGCCCATAAAGCAAGGCCTCATGGGTTGGGATGGGACCATTGCCATCGCCAACTTCCCCACCCACCCACACCTGGTAAAGGTAGATCTTGCAATGGACAGAAGGTAGTCACCGGTTATTGGGGCTGGGAAGGAATTTTATCTGCCTTCCAATTGGCAAGCAAGGGGGACAGGGTTTTCGCCATCCCCACTGCAAGATTCATAAAATAAGTTGATCTATGTATGCGGGGCTGTTCTGGTAGAATTTTATTGTTTAAGTGACAACTGTGTGGGACGTGATGGGCTGGATCAATTTGGCAGGGAGAGAAGGATTGGGCCCCCTGCTACCTAACAGTGGGATCCCCTTAAGGGATCTGTGTGGATGTGGCATGAAGACCAGGGCAGCATGCCACTCTGGGGTGGAGGGAAAGGGGTTCACGTTAGCGGTCTGCACCATGGTGGACCTCTGACCCTGTCATCTACCAACAGCACTCTGGCAGGTGGGCCAGGAAGAAAAATTCAGGCAGCAGCTGGGCTACCCGATGGCAGGATCCACGCCCTATGCTTCTATTCAAAATGAATAAAGTTGTGGCCAATTTAATAACCCATTTAAGTGGTGTCTGATTTGTTCCTTTCATCCGCTGGACACAATTAGGTGCTGTGCCACACAAAGAGAAAGCTGGGAAGGGCTCCTAGAAAAGTACTGCCATTACATCTACCAAGACTTTATGCTAATTACATGCATACACTCTTGGGGTCGTATCCAATGGAGTCATTCCGCAAACTCAGATAGAACCAGTGGAGCCCCACCAAATCTTTCCATTGTGCAACCCATCATGCAAATGGTTGCCAACCATTTGCACAATAGGTTGCACAAGCATAACTTTAGTTGGATTCTGCTGTTGCACATAATTCGGAACCTAGTTTCTACTAACGCAATGTCATTTGCGCTAATGGAATGGCACGGTTCGATACTGCCCATGGTAGATCGGGGGTCTTCATCATGGGGGGAGCCTTCAAAGATAGAGAAGGTTCCCCTCTGAAGACAATCCCCCAATTAATTGACAGTGGGGGGAGGCAGGGCCGATGAGGTCACAATACTCTCCCCCTCCGTGCAAATTAATGCTTAAAGGGGGCTCATGTGTATGTGTGGAATCGCACAAGTCTCAGGATCAATCACTCTCAATACATAGTACTTAAACAACTGTTTGGGCAAAATCTTAGTTTTACCCAATGGCAACCTAACAATTATCCTGCATTTTTTACAAGCAACTACAATTAATAATAATTTCTCTAGTCTCTTTGTCAAGTGGGTCATTTTCATTTGCAGCTTAATTACTTTTACCATTGACATTTATCCTGCATTTTAGAGAAATATTTAAGCAATGTTTTTAATGAAAAAGTGAAATGCAATACACAGAATCAAATCTTAAGTCTCACAAGCCTTTGCATACATGTGAATCATATTTATTAACCAGGGAATATATTTTGAAATTTTATTGGTTATAAATTACAGGCGTAGTGCAATTTAGGGTTTTAATTAGTTCCCTTGCTCATCCTCCATATGTTTATATCACATTCACAGAAATATTGCAAATGCCCTTTAGTGATCAAACTGATCTTTGAATTCTCACAACAGAGAGATCTCAGCCTACACTAGTATATACAAGGTTCAACTTTTTAAAAAGAGCTCTGTCTTTGAATCAGAATTGTCTCTGTGTAAAAAAAAGGTAGAGAAGTATTTCCCTAAATAAACAGTGACATTAATATCATGTTAAAAGTTCCTCACATTTTCTTTTTTCTCATATATTAAAATGGGCATGACCACAAAAAGAAATCTTGGTGCAAACATATCAGGATTCCTTTGCTACAATGATTTCTATCAATGCACACATTCTCAAGTGTGCATTACTTAATTAGTTGTGCAAAAAGAAATCTTGATCTCATGCAATTACATTGAAAATCCTTTTTTGTGCAATTTTAATCTGGTATGTAAGTAGGCGATCATTCGTGACCGAGTAAGATTGTCTTCCAGGATAAAATTACAAAAAGAAAATTATAAAAGGAGAAAATTCTAAAAAAATTGTGTAGACTCTAGCGATGGGTCCGTAAGTGACTGTGGAGGCCAATTCTAGATCCACACATCTTCCCACAATGAGGACACAGGTTACCAGATGGAAGATGGTCCTGTAAAGGGTTTGTTTGACATGTAAGGAGGAAAATAAATATGCAAGTGAAAATTCTGGCAAACTGTACATGTGCAATGGCTGGAACAAAGTCTGGAAATCAAGAATAGAACATGGCAGATTGGTTATGCATTGGCACTACTATGCAAACAAGCTCAAGTCATTAAGACTCCCAAAATCTGGTGATGGAATTAAGATGGGGAGAATTTCAGAATCATCGCTAGTCTTAAATAAATATAATTATTATCTCACTGTATCCTGATATCCTCATACCCCAATATGAAACATGGATGGATGGAGGGGCCACCTATGTCCATCTAAGGCAACCTTCCACAACCTGGTGCCCTCCAGATGTTGTCAGACTGCAATTCCTATCAGCCCCAACCAGCATGGCCAATGGTCAGGAATGCTGGGAGTTATAGACCAACACATCTGGAGGGCACCAGGTTGGAAAAGGTTGATCTAAGCCAAAACATGGCCACAGAAACTTACATTTATGAATATTCACGTTGTAAACCACACTGAAAACCAAACTAGAGATGAGGTTGAGAACATAAAACCCATTATCACCAATGGCAGCTCTTCTCCTGGGGCAAACAACAGCCATTGGGCAGACCCAATCCAGATTGGGAGCATGTGGTGGTGGTGGTGGTGGTGGTGAAGTGATGAATCATGTGTTCCCCCTATGTGTTCCCCATCTAGATTGCACCCACCCACCCACCCTCTGTGCTGCTATTTAGAAAATTAAAAACCAAGTATTTCAGAGACAAGTTTTACGATTAACATTATGTCTAGTTTGGCTCTGAGTGGACTGCATACTGTGGGCAGAATGTGAGACTTCCACCAGTTCCTCTCCCACAGGACTGGCAACACCCAATGCCCTAATTGCACTTTTAGAATTGTGTCACAAAGTAAGAAAGCCGATTCAAAATGTCAAAATGCTTGAGTCAAGTAAATGCACACTCCCAATTTTAAAAGTAAAAAACCCTGAACATAGCAAGAGCTTGATTTTGGTGGTGGTGGTCACTTTATATACAGGTATCTTCATAAAAAGGATTGGAGAGGGAGACAAATGAAGACTCCCAGCTGACGCAAGAAGGAAGATCTGCAAACAGAAGGACTCTCCAATGGTAGAGAGGAGGGGCTATAAATGTTCCAGAACAAAAACAAGGAAACACTGGACTGCATTTCTGTTGCTCTTTTGGGAACTTTGTTATGAGTGCATGAAATGATGATAGATAAAACAGAACTTGCAAAGCAAGGTAGTTAAGGAACTTATTGGCCAGGACTTATCTACAAAAGTATTTGAGTGGGTCTATAATAGCAACAGTAGAGTTTAGTGGAAGGTTTGCTGAAGAAGTGTAAGTTTAGTGGAGGGTTTGCTGAAGATGCACTTAGGGGGGGAAATAATTTTTTAAAAATCCTTCCTTCATGTATATATACTGATTGGATCTGAACTAGCAGTGACTGACCAAGAAAGAGATCCTGGGGTTGTGGAGGACAGCTCGAATGAATATGTGAACCCAGTGTGTGGCTGCCCAAAATTATATGTTGGGCATAATTAGGAAAGGAAACAAAAATAAAACAGCCAACATGCTGCCCTTGTACAAACCTATTGTATTTATTTATTTATTTATTTATTATATTTATACCCCGCCTTTTTTCCTGCAAGGAACCCAAGGCGGCTTACATAATCCTCCTCCGCCGCCTCCTCTCCATTTTATCCTCACAACAACCCTGTGAGGTAGGTTAGGCTGAGAGTCAGTGACTGGCCCAAAGCAAAAAGTTTTTTTAATATACACACACATAGATTAGTATATATCCATATATAACATGTGAATACATGTGAAATGCACAGAACATTCTCGCAATTATACATAGGCTTCAACAAAAGCGGACCAAATATCCAGATGAGTATCCCTTTGAAGGTGGCATCTGTGTATGCCGCTGTGACGGACAGCTGGAGTTCTGCCTCTCCCTCCCTGAGAGTGCAGAGCCAATCACAGCACTCGGAATGCTGGCGAGGGGGAGAGAGCTGTGACAGGCTGTGGAACGGTCATTCTGGTTTGAGTGTGGAAAAGGGAAAACATCAAGAGCAGTGTTCTCCAACCTTGGGCCCCCAGATGTTTTTGGCCTACAACTCCCAGCATGCCCCAGCCAGCATAGTTGGCTGGGGCACGCTGGGAGTTGTAGGCCAAAAACATCTGGGGACCCAAGGTTGGAGAACACTGCTCTAGAGAGACCAACTCAGAATCAATAGTGGAGGTTAGAGGAGTTATCTCAGCCTGGAGGGGAAAGACTGTAACTGTTTATAAGCTAAGGCAGCACCTGAATGTATCTTATATTTCCATCTGTAAAAATAAACTTGTTTTGTGCTATGGTTAACCCATAGTGTGAGAGTGAGTGACTAAGGGAGGGAACACACGCACATTAAAGAGTAATCTGGGTGAAGAAAGAAGAAGGTGGCAGTGAGGGAAATAACTGAATTCAGGTCATTACCCTAGTTAGCCCAAGGCTGTTGGGGCCAAAGGCTTGCGGTGAGAGGGGAATGCCCCAGGCAACTGCTGGTGTGTCTCTGAGGGATTGGGAAGGGGAGCCTGAGTGAAAGAGGCTGAGCGTCTTCTGTGAATCCCGGATATGAGGCAGGCAGGATACCTGAGGGGGATATAGTGACCTGGTGTGGGGCCTGAGTGTGGGGGCCCATGGTTCGAGCAAGGGAGAAGAATGCTGTGCAATTGCCAATTTAGTCTGTTGAGGCAACCCCCCCCCCGCCAAAAATAAAGTTGTAAAGGCTAAAAATGCATAGTGGCATGAGCCACTAAAACTTATGCCACAATATATGTATTAGCCTTTAAGGCAGGGGTGCCTGTGGGCCCTCCTACACCCTTGGATACCTTTCTTGGCACCAGCCAAGGTGCCCTACCCCTCCTACTTAAAATTTTTGTTCAACACATTTACTTACCAGCGGTTCAGATTGCTATGAAACAGATTTCTGTTGGTATTAAAAATGGGTTCCAAGAAGCGGTTCAGTGTGTTGAGGCTTAAAGCCCACCTCTGCCTTGAACTCAGTCTATTTAACTTGTCCTTTGCCTCACCTCCCATGGCAGCCATTTTGTGGTGCTGCCAAGGACAGTTTCTCAAATTGACAAATGTGCCTACAGCCCAAAAAGGTTGCCTTCCCCACTTTAAGGCACCACAGGACAGGTTGTCATCGTTATCCCTCAATTACTACTTCCGCAGCAGCCCTTTGCAACATTTTTGCATTGGCCACGGGAAGTGACAACAGCTGGTAAAGCCTTCCATCTCTGCATGAGCACTGAATTTCAGTTCCCACCTTTTAATCCTCATATATATTACAATGATAGAATATTTCCATTAACGTCTGATGTTTATAACTGCCTAAGCAATTAACTAATGGTATCTTTAAAATTCCATCCTCGTCCATCATCGTTGGATGTTCCTTTTGTAAAGCGTTTTTATGACGTGTCAAACCAGTGCTACTATTACTACTCCTACCTTTGCCATTTGTTAGGATTTGCTTTATAGCAGATAATAAGGAGACAAAGGTAATAAACCCAATGAAAGAAGATTAACATTTTTCTTTTTAACTTGCACATTGATTTTTCTCTCAGTCTGAATACCCCAAAGCATCCAAGGCTGCAATAAACAACTCCAAGTGTGTACAATAAAACTTCACTTACCTGGACTTCTCTAATCCAGGTCTTCATTCATCTGTATATACATAATGTACCAAGGGCAGTATCCAATGGTGTCAGTCTACAAACTCCATTGGTGTCATTCCCTAAAATAGCACTAGCGGAGCTCCACCAAATCTTTCCATCGTGCAAGCGCGCATCACGTTTGCCCAATTGCAGTTGCATAACCACACTTGCGTAAATGTAACTTTAGTTGGATTCTCCTCTTGCACCAAGTTCAGAAGCTAGTTTCTGCTAGCACAACATCATTTGCACTGGTGGAAGGACACAGTTGGATACTGCTCCAACTTACCATGTCAGGTGACCCTCCTTCATTAAGCTGATTGCTAAGGAAGAAGTAATACCTGTAACAAAAGGTTGCAGTATGAAGTGCTCTTGTTCAGTGCTACAGGCAGCCAAACATGTCCTCTTTCCAGGATCCTCCATTTCAGGCTCTCCCCCGCACCCAATCAAATAGGCAGTCACCACTCTGTGGTCACTGAGCGTGCTCAGTCTTCACTGGACTGTTTTGGGGTTGTTGTTGTTTTTGAACCCCTCTTCCCTCTTCCTAAACTCCCCTCTTCCCAAAATATATATTTTGTACTTCTGCAGAGCTTGGTGTTCCTGAGCATAATGATACCTTCTCCTTCTCATCAACATGATGGAGGCTCAGTTGATGGAGACAAGAGAAAGGACATTATCTTTGGTTTGGGCCAAATTCTGGAATTCTTTGCCCCATGAGGTTTGGTTTGACCCTCTCTTGCTGTGTTCCATCAAATAGTAAAAACTTGTTTTATTCCATGAGGCCTTTGTTTTACTGCATAGACAGGGGGGTCCCCAACCTTTTTTGACCTGTGGGAACATTTGGGAATGTGAGAAACTGCTGTGGGCACCACCACCAAATGCCTAATCAGTGGATCACCACTTTGGCGTCTACCTGTCGCATCTATGGATCTTAAGCTGCATCTTATTAAGCAAAAAATGTTTGTTTCATGTCTATTGGACACTGTAACGTCTCTTTAATAAGGGATTGTCTAATTCAGCTAATTGCTGGTGGTGCAATGCAGCTAATGCTTCTTTTAAACATGTTTTGCCAGTGTCCACTAGTTGCTTCTTTTTGGGAGGAGGTTATTACACAGATAAATTTTGTACTGGAACTGTCTCTGATATTCACTGATGTGCATGCTCTTTTAAATTATTTACTTGCTTCATGGAAATTAAAAAATGGTCACTGTAAATGGATTCTCCACACCCTTTTGACAGCTAAATAACTGATATTGCAACACTGGAAGGATAAACATTCACCTCCTATAATGCAATGGATTGAGGACATTACAATGCTTTCAATATTTGAACAGGTGGCATATAGACACCACCTTCAAATGGATACTTATTTGGATATTTGGTCCACTTTTTTTGAAGCCTATGTATAATTGCTAGAAAGTTGTATGCATTTCATATGTATTCATTGCTATGGATATATACAAATCCATATATGTATATTGGTGGGTGTGGAGTTTTGTGGGTGCCAAAAGTCCCACATTGGGGACCCCTGACATAGATAATTAATTTCCTATCCAATGTCTTTGCTGCCTGTTGAACTGGTCTCTGTTTTTATTACATTGTTATTTGTATAAAATGTTGTCTCATTATATAATTGATTTTAATTGTTAAAAGCCACCCTGAGTGGTATGTCAGCACTAGAAGGGCAGGATATAAATGCTCAAACAAACAAACAAACAAACAGTGGATGGCTCACACATGAGCAGAAGCCTTAATTAACTCTGGGAGAGCTTTTGGCTTTTGCAAAGCCTCTGAAATGCCATCTCCCCTCCTACTTCCGCCTGCAGTTTGTAAGTCTGGG
This sequence comes from Shinisaurus crocodilurus, assembly GCA_021292165.1. Taxonomy (NCBI): domain Eukaryota; kingdom Metazoa; phylum Chordata; class Lepidosauria; order Squamata; family Shinisauridae; genus Shinisaurus; species Shinisaurus crocodilurus. The sequence goes on along the minus strand of CM037880.1, from coordinate 124,162,120 downwards.
AAGAAAGGGTGCAAAGGGTGTATAAAATGGCTGACAAGCAGACTGGTGTGCAGCTGGTCTTTACAAACTTTGGAGAATTCTCACAACGCAAGGGCTGCTGTTAAGAAAATTCCACAAAGGCTCAGAAAGGCCCAGCCCATTCCAAATGGAGATGGGTCAGTTTCTCAGTCATTAATACTTTACTGAAAAGGATTATAATAGACAATAGATGATGTACTTTGTGCTGTACACCATGATTATAAAGTCACTATTAGGGATGGAGGGATCTGTCAATCTCTGTCTCACCAGAATTGTCAGGGTTGTTTTTTTTATTTTGTTTTGTTGTTGGGTGTTTTTTTTTAGCTCAAGCTCATTCTGTCCACACAAGCTTACAATCTATATTTTTTTTAAAAAAAAAATGTATGGAAATTCATATGCATTTTTCATAACATACAGATTAATGTACACATTTTTGTGTGCATTTTTAAACATATACATTTTTGGTATCATGACATGCACCCATTGACTAAAACATGTTTGTGAGCAGTTTGAAAAGTATGCATTTTTCTTCACACATTTTTCAAATATGCACATGTTGTCAAACAGTGTTTTGCAGAATGCATCACAAACTCAGAAATGTATGGATTCCCAACTGCAAAGCACATTCAGGTCCACATTTGGACCTGGGAGGTACAAACTGAGTAACTCTGTAAACAAACAAACAAACAAACAAACCTTGATGGCGCAAATTTCTCACACACCCCTAGCTGACAGTGCCAAAAAACGACTTAAAAACTTGGTGCCAAAATGTTTATTCAGCTCCATTAAAAATCCAGAGAGGATCATGGAATCTGGAATGGCTTCCCTAATTTACTCCTCAACCATCTCCTGTCTGCACTTGACAATGTCAGATGTAGAGGGAGGTTTCTACAACCATCCTCATTCCTGCATCTGTCAGGTGTGTCTCTGTATGATTTAGTGCAGCTAAGGGCTGAGCTAGTCCTCCCATATGTGACAATCTGAAATGTATGCTGGAGATTGATTATTTATGAGTTTGGTTTTTGTTTTGTTTTACTTTCCATTCATCTGAATGCTTCCCCACAGTTGCATTCGGATTAGGGAAATGTTGAAAACTCATGCACTGTTCCTGCATCCAAGACTGCCTTATGGGCTGGGTGGGGGTGTCTAGCACACAACCCTGGCTGTGCTCGGGCCCCCTTTCATCTGATAATCAAGCATCACCTGACCAGCAAGCAAGTAAGCTGAGTAAGGATAATGTTTCAACTCTAGAAAAATTAGGAGAAAGCATGAATGGCAAGAGCATCTAAAAACAAATGGTTCCATTTTATTTTTTTACCGTGGCAGTAGAGAGATAGAGATTGTTATGGTCAACAAATCAATCAAATCTTACAAAATATATTCTTGTAACACAAGAATGATTTTAAATAACTATAGCAATGCTCAAGCAGTAAGGTCTAATGTGAAATATTTTGCCTTTTTTTTTTTTTTAAACTGAAGTTCTTAGATTGGAGGAGGACACATTTATATAATTAGATATTTTTGGGGTCTCCAATTGGAAACACATCCATTTCACCAGGCTGTTTCAGCAACCAGAAAGGCAGCAACAACAACAACAACAACAACAAAGACTTCTTTGCCACTGCCACTACCATAGCATTTTCTTTTAAACATGATTTATGTCTACTCCATTGGCCTCAGGTTATCGGTAAGAAAAGGCAGCCTACAGTGATAACATTGTGGTTGATGACTCTTCAAAACTATTGTGATAATGGCATTAGTCAACCTGCCATTTTATGGTCAATAATATCACCAATAGATTAGCTGTAAAGCCAGTAGGAATAACTCCCAGATAATTTTGGAATTCAGTTAATTCAATGAGCTTCTTGGGGCAGCCCAACCCAACTGGTCCACCACCTCAATGAGAACTTGAAGGGTGGCAAAGCGTGTATTCAGAGGATAATTTCCCCACCTCTCCTGTAATAGGATCACCTATTATTCCTAGAACAGCTTCTACTTTTGTTCTGTTACTTCTAGAAGCACTGCAACAGGGGTCTTTTTTTCTTATCTTATCTCCAAACCTTAAATAGGATTTATTTTCAAGTGAATGAATTTAGGATCTGGATATTATCTGCAACTTGCACACATAGCAACATAAGGCACATGCAATCAAATGACATTCTAGCCAGCAATATGAGAAGCCTGGTTCTGTTCCATAACTCTGCCACCAAAATTATTCTTGTAGCATATGTCACAATGACTTCACTTTCCTCAGGCTATGAGTGCAATGGCAAGCTTTTGGCCCATCTGCCTCTGTTTGTCTGGGTCCATCATAATCACCACCACCACCATCAACCATTATCACAAGCTGTTGTGCAATAATGAGTAAGACAGAGAAAATCCAGAGTGAGAAGATAACCATGAGAGCTGAAGGCTACAGCTTAGGTTTGAACAGGGGTGCTCAGCAGGCTGAAAATGCTGGCAATGAACCCCTGTCAAGGTGCAGTTCCAAGATATATTTTGCCATCAGTTACACCAGAACAAATCTCACCCATTTCCCTAGTGCTTAAAGTAATGTCATGGGATGGGAAACTCTCCTTCCAGGTTTAAAACTGATTATACGTACACAGGTCATTATCCGTTTTCAGATCATTTCACACATACCTAGATTTGCACTCCAATACAATTTGATTCATGGCAATCTGAATCATTTGTTTCAAATTCCTTAAGTGAAAACTCCCCAAAATGAATAGGCATACATGAGAAATTTGTTCCATCAAGGTTTTGTTTGTTTGTTTTCTGATATACCCAGTTCACACCACAAGAGCCTTTCAGCAAGCCAAAAGGGCCAAGGGCTCAATCCAATGGGGGTGCCTGTAAGCTTCTGAATTTGGAGGATTATGGGCATACTATGTAGGCTGGGAGGACTGTGCAGGTAATCTTTGCCTCCCCACTTCTTCTACCCTGCAAAACAGCTAGGCAGCCAATTTTGGCCGTCTAGCTGTGGCGCTTCAGATAGGGAGGGAAGGAATCTGGAGTGCTGCCAGGATACGTTGTATCCTGGTGGACCCAATCTCCTCCCCTCCCTGCCCCCCCCAAACACCCTCTTTACCCCTTCTCTGAGGTTGCTGTTATGACCTCGGAGAAGCAACCAGCATGGTTGTTTCCATGCCAGTTGCAAGTGGGGAGAAGGGAATCAAAGTGCAGATCCCCAGCTCCGAGGTCCGAGCTCTTTTCCAACCTCAGATCTGGGAATCTGAAGCATCCTATGGCCCTCTAGATGCTGTCTAAGGGGCATACGATCACTCTGCAAGTTGCATTATGAAATCTGTATATTTGTGAGCTTTCCGATATAGTTCATCTTGGGAAAAATGCACAAAAGAAGGCACATATTGGGGGGCAGTGTGCTGAAAGTATGCATATTTGAGAAAAATGTGCACAAAACAGAATGTCAACAATGTAAAGTAAATGCACACAGAAATGCATTCATTAATGCACACATTATGAAAGGCATATATTAATGCACACCAAAAAAGTACATATTACCATATGGACATATATATATATAAGACAAGACAACAAATCTGCAATTTCCTACAAAAATGGATTGGAATGAGGTTGGCCTCAAAACCCCAACAAGCTTAGCAAGACCAAGGCTAACAAATCTATCCATGATTAAAAATGGAACCTAGTATGTCAAAAATCTTGTTTGTTAAACCTTGCTCTCTTTTGTATGATGCAACGCTATACTTCAGGAACAACTCCAATCAAGTAATATTTTCTGCAAAAGAGAGAGAGAGAAACTGAGAAAGCAAGAGAAACAACCAACCAGTCATGTATCATCTACACTATAACATTTAACTGGGTTTAATCTATTTTTGGATGCTGTGGTTTCCCTTAAAGAATCCTGGGTAAAGTTAGCAAAAGTGCTGAGGACGCTTTGTTAGTGTCCCCCCCCCCCAGGATTTTGTTGGACTACAATTCCCAGAGGTTGCTGGTTTTAGAGCTATGATAATTAAACTGGTTGAAACTGTTTAAAATTTGTAGAACATCGATGTCCAAAGATAGCTATAACCTATTATGCCATTCTTTGGCAAAAGTTCCAGTGCTGGTACAAATAGATAGTTGGGGATGGGTGAGAATTTTGTTTCAGTTTGGTTTTGATAAGAATTCACTAAAATGTGCAAAGATGTCCACATTCAGGAAAACAAGAATTTGAGATATAAATTTTTTTAAAAAAAAGACTGTGGAAGTAACTGAAACTGACAGATTTGTCCATCTAGGCCCTGTGCTTTGAGTGCTTTGCCCTTAAAAGTCGGAGTTTGAATCCTTGTGTATTCAACCATGTTAGTGCTGCCTGAATTAGTGTTGCCACCTCTTTTTTCTGACAGGCTCCTCATCTTTAACAGCTATACGGCAGGCAGGTACAAGATAATCTTCTTCATGCTTGAAATAGCTGTACCTATTGAATTTGGCTGGTGCAGAGGGGGTGAGAATTTCAGTTCAGTTCATTTCTGATATGAACTGATCAAAATGTGCAAAGTTCTTCATATCTGGGAAACAAAGAACTTGAGTTTTAAACAGTTTGTATGCGGGAGAAAGCTAAACTGATTCACCCATCCCGATGGACAACGGTTTGCAATGCAAGTCCTCCGCTCCATTCCCTCTCTTTTGCTCTGCTCCTTTGCATCTTTCATATTCTCTACATGAAAGAAAATCACAGCAGTGACAGCCGTTTGTAGAATCATTTTCCTCATTCGTAGAGCTTGCCGGGGTCTTACAGTGCTTTTGTACCACCTGTTCCTTTAAAACATACAAGCTCAGCATGGGAGTGTAGACAAACACCCAAACAATTCAGAGATAATCTTTGAAACAGCATCAATTCCCCCACAAGCAAGCCACTTACCTTAGCAGCCCCCCACACCCCACACCCACACAAAGACTGCTTCTTGCTAGTCAGCTCAGCTGCAAAATACAAGATTTATGTTTCCTTTGCTGGCTACATTCAAATTGCCAAACTATTTCTTTCCAGCCACTAGATGGGACACACCTGGTACCTAGTAGCCACCAGCCACAAAAGGCCATTAATGCTTGAAGCTGCTCCATTCCCAAAGGCAGAACACAACTCTTAACATGGAGCAGAGAAGAGCTGGGTTCTGCTTCTTCCTTCCCCATTACCGAATGCTGGTCTCGCCCACAGCCACGCTATGTTGCTGTATGAATCTTATCCAACCAAGCATGCAGTGGCAGAAAGTGCCCAGAATGAGGGCTGGCAGGGGTAGGGCCTCTAACAGGGACTCAGGGTTCAAGCGTCCTCCCATCCATAGATCAGGCTAGAGAAGGAAGCGCATGGGATGTGGCTGGCTGAGAGGAGCCAAGTATGGAAGCAGGGAAGAGGTGGAGGTGCTAAGCAAGCTGATGGGGAGCCAGCTTAGCTCCGCCCACTTGAAGCTTGCCTGAGTCCCCTACTGGTGGACCTACAGCCATCATCCAGTGCCTACAGCCATCCAGCCTCTCCACCTGAGAGCACAGAGGCCTAACATGCCCAAAATGGATCAATGTCAGGAGAGCAAAACCTACCTTGATGTTCTTTTGTTCCTTTCCCCCTTCCCTGTTGACTAGAGAGGGAACTTAGCCCAGTGTGCTTTTTGGTTGCTGTTTACTCTTCCTCATACTATAAATTCAGCACTTTGCCCAGACTCTCAAGTGGTCCATATCTCTGTGGCAGGGGTGCTGAACCTCTTTCATCACAACGACTGGATTCCATTTCAGAGAAGCTCTCAGGGACCAAAGGCAAAGGGGGCAGGATCAAAATACCAGCATAGTTTAGCTTAAAGCTCTTACTCCCAGTAACTAAGCCTCAGGAGAGGCCTTTCAAGCTTTTGCAATGGGGAAAAACTTGTGCAAAAGCTGGGAAGCCACCAAATGGAGATTGGGGAAAAGGGAGTGTGGCTTCTGGGGAAACTTGGAAGGGGAGGGACTGCTGGGGAGGGAGAAGTCCGGGGATAGGGACAAGGACAAAGTGAAGCACAAGAAACCTGCCCGTGCCTGGGCCAATTGGTTACCCGGTTTCCTGACATATATGGGGATTATACAGCAAAGGTTCCGGGACAAGAGCGTGGTCTTGACCAAGTATCTCAATATTAGTTATCGGGCATACTCTGGTTTTGAAGGCACTGCCGGGGTTGGCAAATGATGAAGGCTTCCATAGGGAGGCCGCCTTCGATCATTCCCTAAGGTGGGACTTCAAGGACAATGACTTCTGGCTGGAATGTATTACTCCGGCTCGCCCGATTGTTGGTAACACGTCTGACAGTGGACATGTGTTGGCTGACTCTCCAGTGATTTCCACGCCCTGTGCCACCACTGGGCAGTCAGTTCAATACAGGCTTGCCAGTTGGGAATTTTTGTCCCAGGGCTCCTGTTCCCAGCCTGAGTTCACATTTCACCATGCCTGTGTAGTGCGTGACGGTTTACACCCCTCAGCCTCCTGTTATACTCTCAAGGGTTCCAGAGCCCCGCCCCAGGTCCAGGCCTGCTTCAAAAAATACTCCCATGACAGGTCAACAGAAGCCTCCTACAGGGTCCCAGCCCCAGCCCAAGTAGGCTGGTCATTTAAATCGCTTGCTCCGCCTTAGAATTGGCGTGCCAGCATTGTTTACTGTTTGAGGTTGTCCAATTAGGTTTGGGAATTTCTTGTTCAAGTGTGGGTCTATTGTATGTCCTCCAACCAGCAGTATTTTCTGCAATGGAGTCTGTAGTTCATAGAATCATAGAATCATAGAAAAGTAGAGTTGGAAGGGGCCTACAAGGCCATCGAGTCCAACCCCCTGCTCAATGCAGGAATCCAGGTCAAAGCATCCCTGACAGATGGCTGTCCAGCTGCACCTTGAATGCCTCCAGATTGGGAGAGCCCACCACCTCCCTAGGTAGTTGGTTCCATTGTCTAGTCTGTATTATATCTTCTTAAGGGTGATTATGCCTATAGAATAATTACTTGTTAAAAATCAGGTTCCTGTAGCATGGGAATGCGGCCCAGTTAAAGTTACTCAAGTGACGTGGAAGCTGTTTCTCCATGGTCCAAACTCATGCTGTGACACATGTACAGTAGAACCACATGTTCATGTCATATTATAATCTTCCTTCCTACATCAGTGTCTCCAGTCTTTAGGAACTGATGTGGGAAAGAGCCACATCATACAATCCACCCATGTGGAACCACTGCAACCATAGCAGCGTATAAGGATTGAATTGAACCATGGGCCAGCAGTTCCCACAACACTCTAATAATGTATGGATTGGGCCTCAAATCTATTTAGCTGGGTGGCTCCTTATTTCCTTAACTTGAGCCATAGGAAACTTCCGTCTATCCAGCATCAAGCGCTTTGCATCTCACACATTTGCCAGTGTGCATAAACACATTTTTAGAGTAGGTAAACAGAACAATATCGGATCTGAAAACAAGCCTGATCTCTTTCCAACTCAGAACATTATGCCATATGGAATCACAGCGTGCCACCTCTTGTCAGTTTGCCGTGTGATGTTATTCCACATTAACTAGAAACATCACCTCTGAAGTCAGCTACAATATGCAGGGGGTTGCACTTCTCTTTTTAACATCTGCTGACAACTTAAAAGCAGTCCGGAAGCATTATGGAACACTGACAATGATGGTTAGAGATTTTAAGAAGAACGGGTCACATTTTTCTTCAGGCAAACATTGATGATTTTATTTTTTCATGTTTTGAACCATCTTTCCACTGATACGTCTGAAAGATTAATTCATTACAGACTTCCTCCTCTTGTCACGGCTGCTTTATATTTGCTATTATGAAATCCCATATTAGATTTTTTGTTTAAATGTATTTCTTTTTATAAAGATGGCTTTTGTCCACTGGTCCTTTGCCCTCTCTCACAGCACATGGCAAAAACAACCTGGCTCAGATTTCTGTTTGAATGGAAATTCATCATCACAAAAATCATCATAATCCATTTATTTGTATGCCACTTTTCCATGGTAAAGCCATGCTCAATGCAGCCTACAGCAACATCAGAAAAAAAATTACACACACAAAAACATTTGCAGACAATTCTCTAAGGGCTTCTAGATGGTCATGAGATAATCCAGAGTCCTAGCTCCAATCTTGGAAACTCGCTCTGAGGCTGGAGCTCGAGATCCGGTCTCGGAGTGCCCTCCCTCCACCCTCACTGCCAGTGCAGAAAGAACTGCGCTGGCTGCAGCTCCAAGGTCGCCAGAGTGATCTCGGAAATGGAGTTTTGTGGGTGGGGAAGGTGATGGGTATCCTGGTGGCGCCTCAGCCTCCTCTCCTTGTGCTCTGGGGCAAAACACTTAGATGGTCGAAATCAGCCATCTAAGTGCTTTGCAGGGCAGGAAAAGCACGGAAGCGACCTCCATAGGATACCTGTAATCTGCCAAGTTTAGAGGGTTACGGGTAGCCCTCATTGGATTGTGCTGTAACAGTTTCAAATCATAACAAGATTTAAATCAGGGGTGGATAACTTGTGGCACACCAGATATTTTGGCTTACAACTCCCATTAGCCTTATCCAGCATAGCCAATAGTTATAGGCTGAAACATCTGGAGGGCCACAAATTGCCCACTCCTGATTGAATTAGTCATACACCTAGGCTAACCAAAAGATCTCACATTAATACAATGTGATCATATTACGCCAGTACTTTTCCATCTGCACTGTCGGCCAGTCCATTTCCGGGTCTGATTCAAAATGCTGGTATTAACATTCAAAGTCCTAAATGGCTTGGGGCCAGGTTACCTGAAGGTTCATTTCCTCCCAAATATGGCCTGGACCCTAAGATCATCCTCAGTGGTCCTTCTCTGGGAACCCCCACCAAAGGAAGTGGGGTGGGTTCCTACTAAGAAGAGGGCCTTTTCTTTTGTGGCACCCCCGGTTGTGGAATGAGCTTCCTAGAGAGGCTCACTTGGTGCCTATGTTGTTCTCTTTTTGGTGCTAGGTGAAGACTTACTTTTTAGCCAGGCATTTTCATGTTTCTGTTGTAAATCTGTTACTGCATTTTAAATCTTTGACCTGCTGCTAGGCTTTATTTTGGATTTTATTTTTATTTCATCCTGCTGAGGATGTCTAGAGACCATCTGGCTAAGAATCCTGCAGGACCTGGCCCCTGCTTCTCTGGCCCCTTCAGCTCCACACAGACCAAAACTGCTCCAGAGGGCTGGGGGATGTGCAGGGGGCTACAGGAGGGAGGAGAAAGTCCTGTTACATGGATGGAAGTCCACTTGAGCAATGTTGGATTTCTCCCAAGGAAACTTCATTATGCTGCCATCCTATCTATACACACTTACCTGGTAGTAAGTCCCACTGAACTCAATGGGACTTACCTCAGAGTAGGCATGTTTAGGATTGCTCTGTTGACTGCTTGTGCGTCCGTTATCAAATCTCCACTGGAGTCTTCCTACTGTTAGGAATGTCATAGTATATCATCATAATCATCATTTTATCTTTACATTGCTTGGTTTAAATATCTCTCACAGAGTTCAGACTGTTAGGTTTCCCCTGCAGATTTGCTTATGAACATAAATGATTGTTCATTTTCTTTACTGCAATATCTGGATACATGGACAAATGCAGAAACATGTAGTCAGAAATAAAGCACACCATGACTGGTCTGGCGATTACCAAGCATTGTTCAAATGCATGCCTGTATTTAGGTGTCACCATTGACCTATAATGTCCACAAGTCCTTTAGCACAGTCCTTTGTCCTAAGCCTTTTGTTTCATTTAATCTGTCTGAGCTTTTCTGGAAAGATCTCCTCTGATGGACTGGCATCAAAAGAAACAGTGGCCTTTCCCTAAATTAAAAAAAAAAGGATGCAGCTTTGGGCATTCTGCCTTTACAAGGACCGACAACATTTCTCTCAAAGGCAGCTGCTGTTGCAGATCAACCACAGCCTGCAAAGGGCTAAGGCAACAGTGGCCTGCTTCCCTTTCCCCTTTACAATTTGAGACACAAGAATCCTGAATTGCATTCAGGCAGTTTCTAATTCACAGTGTTCCCATTGAGACTTGTCTCTTTAACCTCTGGTTTCATGAAGCATAAATATTACCTTAAGAGGGCAAAGGAACAGTCCACTAAGTTCTACTGAAACCATAGATAACAAGAATAATGGCACTAACTTTGTCCAGGAATCTTCCATCAAATTCTCTCATTTATAGTTCTGAGAGATTAACACATGCTTTAAGCGCGCGTGCGCGTGCACACACACAGGATTTTGCTTTAGAGCAAATAAATTAAGAGCGACTTTGGTGGTGAAATAACGAGGGAAATTTTGTGGGGAAACTAAAAGAATCCCAACATGTTAGACAAACATTTTCATGTTGCTGTAAAAAATTTTACCTGAAGCAAATTCTAAGGCAACTTTGGCGGGCCCTGCTGAATTAAACCATACGGGTGAAAGAGTCTAGACAGCCACAGGCAAGGTCGGAGTCCCAGCTCTGACTCGGAAATACGCTCCGAGGTTGGAGCTGGGATTATGACCTGGTTGGAGTGCCCTCCCTCCGCCCTCGCAGCTGGTGCAGAAAGAACTGCGCCAGCTGTGGCTCTGAGGTCAGAAGACCAACGTCAAAGCTGGAGGTTTGTGGGTGGGAGGGGGTGGGGAGGGGAGGAATAAAGCTCCACCATGATACGATGTCTCCTGGCGGTGCCTCAGCCTCTCCTCCTCCGCACTCCTTCCACCCTCCATTGGATGCCTGTAATCCTCTGTGTTTGGTGGGTTACGGGCAGCCACATTGGATTGCACTGTTAGCTAACTCTACTGGGGATTCACACACCAATAACCAAAACATGGTTTATAAAGAGCAGAGCACAATGGAATCATATGGGAAAAGGCACTTTAAAATGGTGTTCCTTAGCATTTCACCATTTCAGCAAAAGCAATGGCCTGTGATGGATTGGATACATTTGCAAAATAAATGAATACACAGAGTATGGATGCTTCTAGATGGAGGACCCCTAGTACTGTGCAGAAGTTCCATCTTTTTTTCCCTTCCCTGAACACATTTTATGCAGTAGTAAAAAAAAGATGAAAGAAGCAATGGGAAAACATGGGAGGGTTATGAGAATACGGGGACAACATCTGGACACCCCCTTTAACATTCTGTGAATGAGTCAGGGCGAGGGTGCTATAAAAGCCTCATCTGAAAGCCACCCTATGTGAAGACACTTTAGAATTTGGCTGTTAAAACTGATACTGAGAAGGATCTTGGCATAAAAAAGATTCTGCCAAGATGTTCAAAGTGAGAGTCAGAAGTTCTAATCCTAATTTTTTATTCAGGAAGAGCAGCTGTCTTTCAGAAGGATGCCTGCGATGGCATTTTAGTTTAGCTACAGGAAAATGCTAGCCTAGCTCAGGGCTGGCCCTAATATTAAACAGAGTGAGACAGCTGCCTCAGGTGGCAGATGCCTCAGGCAACTGGGCCGCAGAGACAAAGCATTGGGAGGAGGAGAGATGTGTGTTTGCCATGAGCTTCCTGTAAACTAGCCTATGCCCTCAGGTGTGATGGTGGACACTGTCCTGTCACTAGTGTTGAAGAAAGATTAAACTGCCAGTCTAGTTGGCTTTTGTACATGGAACCAGGGAGGGTGCCATCTTGTTCATCATCTCAGGCAGCAAAATGTCTTGGGCCAGCTCTGGCCTAGCTTCAGCTACGTGCAGACCTGAAGCAATTCTTTTTGCTACCATCCAATTGCGGAACCTCTGCATCTGTTGGCAGTCATTTGCATGGTAAGACCTTTTCTATGCTACAGCTAGAGAGTGGAGAACTTGCCATGGAAATGCCTTACCAACTGCTACGGATGTACCGAAACAGGGAAATCTGGCTTGTTTGAGTTCACATGATTTCCTGCCCACTTCTGATCCAATGATCGGAAGCGGGCCAAGTCAATATTTTTTCACAGACTTCCATCTGTAATATGGAGTGCGATTTGAGAGTCCCCCCCCCCCCAACTGCCAATAACTTTTCACAAACCGGTGCTGTGAAAGCAAGTGACTTTAATGTGATTAGTGCTGTTTGCATAAATAGCACTTAAGCCACGTGTTTTTCAGGTACCATTTTGCACAAAACTGGACTTTCCCCCGCAAAATGGCACCCAAAAAACACATGGTTTGGTGAGATTTGCACAAATAGCGCTAGTCATGTTAAAGCCACATGCTTTCCTGGTGCCTGTTCGTGAAAATTCTATTGGTGGTTTGAAAAAATATACGCAAATCACAGTCCATCTTACAGACAGAAGTCTGGGAGCTGGCTTGACTTGTGCTGCAGTGAGTTGGTGCCAGCGCATGGGTGGCAAACCGAAATCCAGGGGACCAAACTGAGGAAATCAGATGGATTTCCACACACACACCCAAACAGATTCCTCACACATTCCTACCTACCATCCACCTCCTCCCATATGAAAGTACCTTCTCTCTTAGGTCTTTAGCAACTTTGCATCCCCCTACTTTTGGAGGTTAGGCAGGTGTGAACATGGAATAGGGCTTTTTCCTCTAGAACAGGGCTCTCCAACCTTGGGTCCCCAGATGTTGCTGGACTACAGCTCCCAGCGTACCCAGCCAGCACAGCAAGGGATTCTGGGAGCTGTAGTCCAGCAACATCTGGGACCCAAGGTTGGAGAGCCCTGCTCTAGAACTTTCTTGCTTGGGAATTTAGTCAGGTATCCTCATTCCTGGTCTTCCAGCACTGTTTAAAACATTTTTTCTTTTCTTTTGAGGTGCTTTGGAGATGCAGTAAAGGGTTAGATTGCCTGCTATGCTCTTGTTTGTTTTGCTAGCTTAATTTATCTCTCTCTCTTTTTCTTCTACTATATTTTTTTAGTTGTATTTTGGTATTTTCCTGAATATTTGGCATTTCTTTTATTACCTGCTTTGGATGCTTATTTTAAAATAAGGCTAAGACAAAAGTTTTCCCCTTAGAATTTTTGTCTCAAATGGGAGGGACATGGAACGAAAGGAGGGAAATTCCCCTGTCAAATTTTGGGGTGAGTGTAAAAGTTAGGGTGAGGGCAAAACTCACCAGGCATGGAGTGCTCCTCCTGGTGGACAACAGCGACATCCACCATCCCAACCCCTGTAGAACAATACAACATGATGACATAGCATTACTCTGATGGGGTGCTGGTGGTCTGGGTAAAAGTAAATGGCAACAGCATAGCTGGTGCTCCCATATTTTTTTTACCCAGAATTCTCCATCGAGTAGCATTGCTTTATGCTACTTGTGAGGAGAAAATGGAGACTGCCAGACAGGGCTGCAAAGAGAAATGCTCCATGTCTGGTGAGTTTTGCCCCCATCTGTGAAAACCCTTAAAATGCCCCCCCCCCCAAAAAAAATGTTTTCACCATGGATGGATGGGGTGGCAAAATTGGGGGAGAGGAATTTTGACACAGCGTCAGAAAAACAGGACGTAAGGGTTTGGAAAACATAAATTAATACATCCCCAGTCATGTGTCCAGAGTCAAAGTAATGTCTACTTTAGCTCTAAGCTTCATTTCTTAAACTACTGGATTCTGTTCTACTACTTTTCATTGCCCTTCGTGTCTTCTGGATGTATGAATTGATTAAGGCTGCAAGCTTTAATCAGTAGATTGATTAGCAAAATACAATTTTAATTGGTGAGGCTGTGAGTTAAGTGCCTGCTTTTGCTTATTATTTTTGTTAGGCTACTTTGGTTCTGATGTGTAACTGTAATGCGACTAATGTGGAATGAAAAAGAAAATAGCATAGATGGTCTTTACTTCTACACACTGGCAGCTTTTTCTCTATTAAATTTCTTTCAAAGAGGTATTGACATTAAGGTTTTGCTAATATGGAAATTTGTTCAAATTTAGACAATGGGAACAAAGATGACATGGTGTGTGCAAAGCAAGTCCTATGAGGAAAGGCTGAAAGGACTGGGTATGTTTAGCATGGAGAAAATAAGGCTTGGGGAGGACATGAGAACACTCTTCAAAAAATACCTGAGGAGCTATGACATAGGAAGCAAAAAAAAAAACTTGTACTCTGCTGTCCTAGAGGGCAGGACTACCTCTAATGGGCTTAAGTTACAGGTGGATAGATTTTGGTTGAACATTGGCAGAAACTTCTTGACAGTAAGCACAGTTTGACAATGGTACCAATTTCCTAGAGGACTGGTGGGCTTGATCTCAGTGGAGGTCTTCATGCAGATGTCAGACAGACATCTGTTGGGGATGCTCTAGCTCCTGGGTTTCCTGCATGGAGCAGGGTAGGGGGCAGATTGGATTAGATGGCCTACAAAGCACCTTCCAACTCTATGATTCTATGACATCCATCAGTCCATTCTTTAATAAGTCTTAACTTTTGTTTTGACCCAGCCTCTTTAAAAGCTATACAGTCATGCCTTGGATTGAGAGCATAATTCGTTCCGGAACCATGCTTGTAATCCAAAACACTCTTATATCAAAATGAAATCCCCTCCAAAAAAAATTGTATAGAGATTTTTAATTTAAGCCGTACTACAGTACTTGTATTGCAAGACGTCGCTTGTATATCAAGTAAAAAAAAATTAAATAAACATTTAAACATTTGCTTGTCTTGCAAAATGCTCCCAAACCAAGTTACTTGCAATCCAAGGTATTAGTGTACTCTGTTTTTGCCTTTTGTATGTTTCCTAATCATAAAGAACTGTTTTCATATGCCCGAACAATAATTACCCTGGTGGCTCATAATTTGTGATATTCTTATGTTTAAGGAGGAATCATCTAATGTTGTTTGTATTATTTGGGTCCCAGGGAGAAGGGAGAAGTCTCTGGAAAAGTGCTACACTAAAATGCAGGCAGAGTAGACATGACATGAGAAATATACCTCCCTGGAAAGAGCTCTATTGATTTTTATAGCGATTGTTCTGCAAGGATTTTATCCAATGCTGGCAGCCACTCAAAATCTACATTTAAACAGAATTTTTTAGAGCGATGATACTGATCCATTTTCCCCATGTCAGGAAATAAGAGTGTATTCTTAATGAAAAAGGCACTCTAAGTATAAAATATTTAGAGATTACATGCTGGAATACTTACTGTTTTTCCAACTGAAGGACTCTCATGTTTGTTTCTTTTTTCTCCATATCAACGCCAATGAGTAAATCGACCGATCCAAGATAAAAAATAAAATAAAATAAAAATTGGTGTGGTTCCTCCATCCATCAGACACACATCTTTTATTGAGGAAGATGTTTGAAAATTATTGATGAGAAAAGGTGGAGAAGTTGTTAGAAGTTTCTAGATTCCAACTCATATCGTGAGTGTGCTATCCCAATGCTTCCTTTTTTGGGGAAAAATAATAATAATAAATCATGGAATACATTTGAGGTATTGGGCAGAGAAGCAGTGGGAGAGTTATTTAGCTTTTTCCTCGCCACTTTTACCTAGCTCAAAATTCCCACGGTGCGGGTTTTAAACATGTCCTTGTGAATGTAAGGACTCATTTACAACCAGAGATATTGTTGAATATAATAAGTACCTGGTTCAGAATATTAATTTGTCCAGTCCCGTGATGGTCAGATGCATTCCAAATCAAGCCTCAGTTTCCCCTAGCAGTTCTTCTTCAGTTCATGATGCAAAATAAAATTCTTTTTTTGTAGGCTCTCCGAGAAAGCTTGGAAATATTGACCTCACTCCAAATAAGGGGAATACAAAACACCAATGAGTGTGCATACAAATACATGTCTGTGCTTAGGGGCACTATAAAACAGGAAAACAGCAGTTGACTTGAAAGGGGTGGAAGACTCAATTCCCTAGAGGTCCATGTTCCCAGTTCCCCTGCTGAAGTAGCTTTTATTTTGTTTATACAGAAAAAATCCTACAACTCCCAGCATGCTGGGAGTTGTAGGATTTTTTCTGTATAAACATGCATAGGATTGTGCCTTAAAAAGCTGTTGAGACTCTTATATATAATATACTAGCTTTTGCCCGCAGCTTCGCTCACGTGATGAAGAGTGACCGTGCCAAGTTTGCATGGGTCGTCATTTTCCTATAGGCACTATTTGTTCAAATTCCTTAAGGTTGCTGACCACTGTTTTGAATTGTTCCATAGGAAAGGTCCCCCGGGACTACATAATGGAATCCTAGCTCCCCCGGGACTGCACAAAGAAATCCCAGTTCCCCCGGGACTACCTGCTCCCCCAGGACTACACAATGAAATCCCTGCTTCCCTCCCTGGACTACACAATGAAAAACCAGCTCCCCCAGGACTACACAGTGAGATCCCTGTTCCTCCCCCGGGCCCGGGACCACACAATGAAATCCCTGCTCCCCCACCCCAGGACTATGCAATGAAATCCCAGCTAGCGGTGTTCACATACCTGTGGGGGGGCTTACCTCTCCGCTGCCACGATTCTCCACAGCGGCGCCCCCCGCCTCATTCTTCTGAGCAGCGCAGAGCGTCCTCCACGCCGCTCAAGCTGCCGCCAACTGGCGCACTGGTCCCATCCCGTCACTTCCAGCGCAGCGGAAGTGACATGACGGGACCCTGCTCCGGCGCGCTGGACCCTCGCGCTATGTTTTTGGCGGGGAAAACCAGGGCAACAGGGCTGTTTAAGAGAGGCGAGCCGCCACTGGACCACGGTAGGCCCGCGCGAGCCCTCACGGACGTAAGCGGGGCCAATTTCAGCCCGCTACGCCTGTGCGAGGCGAACGGTTACATCCCTAACCCAGCTCCCCCCCCCCAGGAAGACTACACAACAATGAAATCCCAGCTCCCCCCCCCCCCGGGACTACACAATCAAATCTCTGTCCCCCCCGGAACTTCACAATGAAATCCCTGCTCCCCCCTGGACTACACAACAATGAAATCCCTGCCCCCCTTGGGACCACACAATGAAATCCAGGCTCCCCCCCGCCAGGATTACCCAATGAAATCCCTGCTCTCCTGTCCCCCCCCTGGGACTACCCAACAATGTAATCCCAGCTTGCCCCCCCCCCGGGACTACACAACAATGAAATCCCTGCTTGCCCTCTCCCCCTCGGGACTACCCAATAACGTAATCCCAGCTTGCCCCCCCCCCGGGACTACCCAACAATGAAATCCCAGCTCCGCCCCAGCTGTGGTTCATATGAACATCCTGTTTTGACGCAGGAGAGATTTGCATAGCCGCTCTTGATTGGCCCCTGTGGCAGTTCATACGAACATTCTATATGTCGTTGGAGCGATTTGCATAACCGCTCCTGAATGGCCGCTGCGAACATTCCAAGTGACGCCATTGGCTCTCATCTATTTTGGGCCGTACAGGCGCAGCGGGTTTTTTCAGAGATTTGAACCTGCCAGTCTTTGTCCTTGGGTGATGGAGAGTATGTGTGCCAAGTTTGGGGTGGATCCGTCAAAACGTGATAGAGCCTATGCGACGATACCCCGCACACAGCAGTCATTCAGTCATTCAGTCATTTAAAAAGTTTCCCTCCCTTTTCACCCCCTCAGAGAACATTCTAAATAGCCTAGGGGAGATTTGCATACCCAGCCCTATTGGCCCCTGCAGGAATTCATACGAACATTCTAAGTGTCGTAAGGGCTATTTGCATAACTGCTCCTATTGGCTCCTGCAACAATTCTGAGGTGAGGCCGATTTGCATAACTGCTGCCCTGTTGTTTTGCCCATAGAAGATATGATTGTGGGGTGATTTTGCCCCCTTTTTTCACCCCCTTAGGGACAGAATTTCCAAAAATCCTTCCTTAGTGGGTGTCTACGTCATAAAAGCAATGTTCCTTCAAAATTTCACGTTCCTAGATTAAACTGTTTGAGCTGGGCGTTTATGAGTCAGTCAGTCAGTCAGTCAGGAACCCTCTGTCAACCCCTAAGACAGAGGTGCATTACCTCTTTCAGCCCGAGGTCCAAATTTGATTATGGAGAACTCTCAGGGGGCACATTCCAGGGGTGGGTGGGGTTGAAGGCAAGAGGGGCAGGATCAAGACACACACACAAATACCAGCTGTAGGAAAAGCATTCCAACCTTTTCAAATGGAGGGGGAAATGCAGAAAAGCCAGGAAACCATCAAATCATGATTGGTGGTTAGGGGAAAGGGGGTGAGGCCAGGGAAATGGGGCATGGCCATCTGGGGAACCCCAGGGGGCCATATTGGGATCCCTGGAGGGCTGGATTTGGCCCTCAGGCCTGAGGTTCTGCACCCTTCCCTATGATGACTAGCAAAATGTCCATTGGGATGACGGTGAGCAGAAATAAGAGGAGGAGAGCAGTTCCCCTGCGTCCCAACACCCAAACTACCACAGCTGATGTGTGAGGGAACCAAGCCAGGTCTGAAGAACTGGATGATGCACCCTCTCCACTGATGATTCCATGGTGGTGCTGTGCTGCTGTGCGAGATGGGCTGGTGGTGGGTCGTCTCATCCCCTCCACCCAGAGCTCATCTTCAGTCACCGGTGTTAATGAGTGTACAGAGGTCCCTTCCCTTCCTTGTCTCTTGGTCATGCAGAAGCATGAGCAAAAAGTAGAAGCCAAGGAGTGAGCTGTACCTTACTAGTTTAATTACCCAAAGCCTACCTTCTGCAGCAGTTACTGAGCAAAGAAGACTTCAGTGGCCATGCATGGAGGAGAGTTTTATCAAAGGTTATTAATCACGAGGCATGGAACCTCCATGCCTTGAGGCAGCATACCACTGAATACTAGATGCTGGAGACAAGCAGTCGGGGAGATGCATCACCTTCCTGACTTAATTGTGAAGGCTGAGAGGCATTTGATTGGCTGCCATTTTAAAGAGAACATTGGACATGTTGGACTTTTGTCTGATTCAGCAAGCAATGAATTCAAGAGTTCTCTCCCCATCCCCCATATACATACCCATTTTTAGATCCTTCTAAAATTACAGGAATGACCTCAGTTATTTTGTAGAATGCATGATCAAGTCAGTGGAACTCATACGCTATCCTGGATATTGGCAATGGTGTCTTGGTAGTTCGCCGACGCCGCTTCAACAGCAAAGTTATCCTCCATCTCACGCATCTGGCGTTCCAGGGATTCATTGGTTCCTTTGAGTGCATCCACTTCGCAGGTGAGAGACTGAATTTGCCTGTGGTACTTATTAGCTTATTGTTTGGCCTGGCGCAGGGCATCATTGTTCCGGGTAGCTGCTTCGGACAGATATGCAAATTTAGATTTGTACCATTCTTCAGCTTCCTGAAGGTTCTTAGTAGCAACGCTTTCATATTGTTGACGCACATCACGCAAGGCAGTGGTGAGATCAGGCTTGGCAACATCGACGTCAATTTGGATACGCTGCTCCTGGATTTGGACCTGAAGCTCACGGATTTCCTCATCATGAAGCTTCTTCAAGAAGACAATCTCTTCTTGCAGGGACTCGACTTCACGTTCAAGATCCAGACGGGACAAGGAGGCATTGTCAACATCCTGTCTGAAAGCCTGTAAATTGTTTTCAGCTTCTTCTCTCTGCACCATCTCATCTTGAAGTTTCTCCCGCAGGCGCAGGATGTTGTCAGCCAAGATAACTCAGTGTGGTTATCTTTCGACGCGTTTGTCTAGAGCAGGGGTCTCCAACCTTGGATCCCCAGATGTTGCTGGCCTACAGCTCCCAGCATACCCAGCCAGCATGGCTAATGGCAAGGGATTCTGGGAGCTTTAGTCCAGGACCCAAGGTTGGAGAGCCCTGGTCTAGAGTGTAATACTGTCCACCTCCTTGCAGTATTAATTTGGCACTGTTAACAGCAAAAGAACAAATCCCATGAAATTTTTGTGATGATGATGATGATGATGATGATGATGATGATGCATTCCCTTCTAGGAAATGAATATGTTTTTTAATCTTTTGGTCTTAAAAAGCATAATTGAAATCCTCCATCCGGAATACAAACAGGCTAAGGTTTTACCTCACTAAGCAGACATGATTACTATTGCTCTGCTGAAAGCCTGTTGCTTAAGCTATCTTGGGCTTTCAAATCACATTATATATCCTCTTTCTCTCCACTGCACAGTGTGTGTGTGTGTGTGTGTGTGTGTGAGAGAGAGAGAGAGAGAGAGAGAGAGAGGATAAAACAAACAAGACAACAGGGAAGAAGTCTTTTTCCCCCTTGTTGGTCAAGCACAATCATGAGAGGCTAGAGCTGACAAAGTGTAACTATAAATCCCCTCCGGTCCCTATTCTATTAGATAAAGCAACCTAACAGAGAGAAGTGGAAACCGGGATGAACTTCTCACAGGATGTTTGATAAATTGACATCATTCCAGGCAATTTGAGGTAATACAATCTTGATGTCTGAACAGTGTAATTACTAGATATGTTGCCAGCCCTTCTAAAACACTCAGTATCAATCACCAGGAACCATTTCAGAATGATCAAACATCAGTTTGCTTCAGGAAACAGAAAAGAAAAGGTGTAGTGGAGAAGGGCTAAATGTTGAAAAAGTTGAGGTTATTTTTCTTGATGTATTAAACAATTGGAACAATTACATTTTACCTTGATTGAAGAAGACAACAGAGAGCATGAGCACTGGAAAAGGCTAGTGTTTCAATTTGTATGAATTTGGGTGTCTCGTTAAGATGCTTATTGGGTCAGTATAATTACCATTATTATTATTATTATTATTAGTAGTAGTAGTAGTAGTAGTAGTAGTAGTATTGATTAGAATTTACATGGCACTGGGTAAGGTACTTCACATACTTCAGCTCCATACTTCTTACCTGTAATTCTTTAGATTTTAGAAATAGTGAAAAATGTCAAAAAATTCTGATATTTACTGGGACATCTTAAGAGCAACCACACGCCTTCAGTAAATTACCAGATTTTCTTCTTCATTTCCATAATTTCCTACCAAAGAATCACCCTCACATCTCCCAGTTATAACTCTCCAAAAAACCCAAACACATCCATGACACAAATATTTACTGGTGTATTTGATTAATGACCAAATTTCATCCTGATGTTGTTCATCCTTTTTTACTAGTAAATGACAACACTGTGGTGAGGCTGAAAACAAGTTTTGGGCACAGTCCTATGGGGATGCCTGTAAACCCCCAAAGTCAGAGGCTTACGGGCACCCAATGCAGAGCAGGAGGAGCAGCACAGGCAATCTGAGCCTCCCCACTCCTCCTGTTCTGCATTTTCACTAGATGGCCGTTTTTGGCTGTCTAGCAATGGCATTTCGGAGGGGGGGGAAGGAGGTTGGGGCGGCTTCTGGATACTGTGTATCCTGGCTGTCCCAGTCTCCTCCAATCCCCACCCCCTGCCCCCTCCCTGCCCCCATTTCCCCCTCTCTGAGGTCATTTCCCTGACCTCAGAAAGCAGCCAGTGCACTTCTTTCCATGCCGGCTGTGAGGGGGTGGGGGAGGGGATGTGGGAACTCCAATTCCCAGCTCTGAGGTCAGAGCTGTCTCCAACCTTGGAGCTGGGAATCCGAACTATCCTGTGGTCCCTCAGACGATGTCTAGGGGGTGTAACATTGTTTCCTTAGTGACACAATCATACATTAACTGGTATATTTCCAAAAATACCCATTGCCTTCAATGCATAGCCCAACTTCTCTTTCATTTCCTTTATTTCCAGTTAAATGTTACCATTATTACCCATGACAGTCGGCGCAAGGCCCATTGCACAGAAATGAATTCCTGTTCAAACATCCCTGTGTTTGCAGGCAGAGTTAGGAATTAGTGACAATCTGGAGTTCTTTGTCTGTATGGATAGGGGCTGTTCTCTCAGAATAACATAATGTAAAGCAAAGAAAAAACAAACCAAAAACCCTTACTGGGATACTTTGCAACGGACATATTTTGACATATTGTCATCTGAAGGAGGCTCAGTCAGTGGCAACAAGGAAGAGGGACATCATCATCATCACCATCACCATCATCATCATCATCATCATCATCTATTTATTTATTTTATTTCTATACTGCCCCATAGCTGAAGCTCTCTGGGTGGTTTACAACAATTCATAAAAACAATAATATACAGTATAAAATACAGATAACAATAAAATCATACAATTTCATTACAAAAGTTTAAAACCTAATTTTAACACTGAATTTAAAATAGCAATTAACTGAACAAGTTAATAAACTAAGCTTGCAGCTGACATAACCCCTGCCCCCCATGTGCTATTTAGAGCTGTAAATGCCTCAACATAGAGGGCAGTCTTAACCTGGCACCAAAAGGATAGTAGAGTTGGCGCCAGGCAGGTCCCAGTGGGGAGCTTATTACATAATTGGGGGGCACCACTGAGAAGGCCCTCCTGCTTGTTGCAACAAACCGAGCCTCCCTTGGCAGTGGCAATAAAGATGGCTCCAGGAACACCCCTAAGCTACGAACCTGCTCCTTCAAGGGGAGTGCAACCCCATCCAGAACAGATTCAACACCCTCCATCCCACTCAGAGGAACCACCCACTAAGAG
Source organism: Shinisaurus crocodilurus (assembly GCA_021292165.1). Lineage (NCBI taxonomy): Eukaryota > Metazoa > Chordata > Lepidosauria > Squamata > Shinisauridae > Shinisaurus > Shinisaurus crocodilurus. The sequence continues at coordinate 124,139,704 of CM037880.1, read as the reverse complement.
CATCTCAGTCTTGTCTGGATTGAGCTTCAGTTTGTTAGCCCTCATCAAGTCCATTGTCACAGTCAGGTACAGGGTTAGCACATGCACAGCCTCACCTGCAAAATCATTCCCAGCCTTTTCTCTCCCTGCAGGGGGAAAGCTGAGTAGAGGAAGGAGTGATTTTGACCAGAAAAAAATGGCTCACAAGGCAATGGTTTAAAAAAAACCCTCCCTCCCCCACACCACTGCTCCAATCAGATTTGGAGGGCTGCATTAAAGTCCAAACAAAGCTGTTAGGAAGCCCTGATGCCACCCACCAGTTGAGAGACCTGGAGCACAGAGCGGATTCAAGCAAAAAAAAAAAAAAAAGCTAAATAAGGCTCAATATGAATGGAGCTCTAAATGTTCTTGTTTTAGTCAAGTCCATTGTGAATGCAGTTCACCACCAGTGCCAGCTATTTCTGATAGGGAGATGACAAATGAAGACTCTAAGGATAATGTCCACTAAACCAAAATGGCCACCACCAGTGGCTCCTATGTCCTATGCATACACTAAGTCCAGCTTGTACAGAAAATTCTTGTTGGTCTCTGTGAGACAGTTGATTGTCCTTTTTATCTCCATGCATGTGACTATGTGGGAAAAATTGGTGTGGGTGTACATTTGTGTTGGTTACCAGAGAGACAGCTGCTGTCATTTCCATGAATGGGACTACTCTTTTTCCCGCCACCTCTATCACAGAAAATGCTTCAGCACTCTCCAAGTAACACACCCCAGAACCAGAACTTGTGAAGCCTCCATATACCGATTCAGACAACTGGCAGATCTAGTGCAGCACTGTCTATATTCTGACTAGTAGTGGTTTTCAGGGAGTGGATTCCAGACCTCCCGCCTGAGATCCATTTCACTGGAAATGCCAGGGCTCTGATCTAGAACCTTCTGCATAGACAGCATGTACTCAACCATCCAGCTATGGCTTCTCCCAAGTATTATAGACCTCTGCTCCCATTCATCCACTGCAATTGACATTTCTCTACATGTTCTTGAATCTTTAGTATATATCATGGAATAAAATGGATGACCTCTGGGGGCCAAACTACACATTACCACAGCTGTGTAGTTCTGGCCCTGAGTGCAATCTTTCTTTTTACAAAGAGCTAGAGCAGGAGATGAGCAATCTGGATTGTGACCCTAGCATGGGAGATAGCGAGGCTTGAACCTTTTCTCACCCTCACTGTGGTCCCAATCTGGACTGGCCCCATCATGATTGCAATTTGTGTTGCCAAAAAAGTTCCATTGAAATGATTGAAACTGTTTTTGGCAACGCAAATTGCACGTGTGTGTGTGTGTGTGTGTGTGTGTAAGAGAGATCCAGATTGGGAATAAAGTGTGGGGCAAAGGATTTAAGGCCCCCTACCAGCTTGCTGGGGTCCCAATTCAGATTGCTTCCAACCTCCCATGGTGGCAATGCATTATTATTTATTATTATTACATTTTTATCCTGCTTTTTTCCTCTTGCAAGGAACCCAAGGCAGTTTGAATAATCCTCCTCCTCCTCTCCATTTTATCCTCACAACAACAAACCTGTGAGGCAAGTTAGGCTGAGAATCAGTGACTGGCCCAAAGATGCCCAGTGAGCTTCATGACTGAGTGGGGACGAGAACCTTGTAGCCTCAATAGCCTTGTAGGCTCCTTCCAACTCTGTGATCTATGAAACCTGGGTCTCCCAAGTCCCAGTCCAACACTCTAACCACTGCACTACACTGGCTCTCCAGTGTGGAGGGAAGAAACCCTGCACTCAAGGCCAGAACCACACAGCTAAGGTAATCTGTAGTTTGGCCCCGAGAGAACAGAACTGAATACACAAATGTCACTCAGGCTGTGGGTAATTTGCGCAAAAGCTAGACCTGCCTTCTGAAACTTTCCAAGCTTACTACCATTTCCCCTCACTTTCAATTTGGGCCATAATGTCAGGTCTAACAGTGTCTAAAAGATTCATTAAGGAGTTAGTAGTGGAGGAGATCTCATGGCTGAAGGTGCTGGATAATTACAAGGTTGATCGCCCAATGGCTGCAGCAATGTTTTTGCCAAAGAGCAATTGAAGCATCCCGAGTAGGAATGTATGGATTTTGTTAAATCTGTTCCATCTGTGTTTCAAGGATTGTCAGGCATCTTTCATTCTGTTGTCTGCTCATTCACAGAATTGTATTTATTTTACCAGAATTTCATTCTATTTCCACTAATTTGCATTAGCGCTAATTCACATTAGTTAGTTAATGCATTAACTAACAAATGTATTAGTTAATGCACATGAGCACTAATGTGAATTAGCACAAATCCCGCCCCCCCCCCAGTGAAAACTGGTCCACAAGTCCACGGAATCCACATGACTCAGAACAAGCTGGTCTACTGTGGTATCTGTATATAGGATTCATCAAAATTCAAACTCATTTGAATCTGTTGCAGATTTCTCTCGTATCCCTAATAAAACTGAGACACAGTCTGAAGAGTGATGTATCATTTTAGGATCAACCATAACAAGTTCTTCATCCATATTGTGAGACTGGTTTCACAACTTCCATTCTAAACTTACACATTAACAAGTCAAATGCTGGATCAGCCTTGTCCCTCACCCTTGTTAGGCAGTTTTTCACCTTTTTTAAAATGTTAAGGCAGGAAATGTGCATATATACTCTTTCACATCTATTCTTCACCTTGCCAAAAAGCAACACTAATAATAATAATAATAATAATAATAATAATAATAATAATAATAATAGAACAATTACAAAACTGCTTTGGGAACTGGAGGTGGGAAGGTATGTTGTTAACATCACGACTCGTAGGGGTGTGTGAGAATTTTGTTGGGTATACCCAATTTGCACCTCCTGAACCAAAACACTGACCAGAATGCAGTCATGATTTTCCTGGAATGCCATGCTCACGTTCTGCCAATTTAAATAATGTGCACAAAAATATGCATATTTAAAATACACACAAATATGTGCAGTTAATAAACTATGCACAAAGGGGGGGATATACACATCCTATGGAAAAATGTGCACAGAAAAAGGCATGGGTTGATTTACAGAATAAGGAGACGGAGAAGGAGGAGAAAAAGAAGAATCCATAGATTGGTATGGAAATGTGTTGCAATGATTTTTGGTGTGCAAATCCGGCAACTTGCTCAGAGATGGACTTAGCAGAATCTCCCACCTCTAATCATGGGTGCTAGTATAAGGCAACTTCCTCAGCCAGATCTTCCATGTGTCACACTGATCATGCTTTTAACTTGTGGAACCGGGTTTCCCGAGCTTACATCAGGTCAGAAAAAAGGTACGTTTGTACTGCATGTGGTCTCATGACTGTCTCACGCCCAAGTATTCGTATGCAGTTCCTTGGTATATACTTATACCACAAGAAGAATGTGCTTTCACACAGCCAGATGATGTATTTCTCATTGGCCAAGTAATCTGCCAGAAATTTAGGCAAAGAAGAGAGAGAGAAGAGAGAGAGAGAGAGAGAGAGAGAGAGAGAGAGAAGAAATCCTGCACTCTCCATCAGGCAATAACATGCAGGTTATATTGGATGCTTAATTTTTCATGTCTTGCTGATGTTGTGAGATTATTCTGAATAATGTTCACCTCCTGTAATGGTCTTTGTGAAGGAGATTTTCTGGTGTTATTCATTCAATTTGTTCTAACACCCTGATTCTGTAAGTATGTAGGCAATGGCAATGACAAAGAGGAAATTTGTGCCAGTATATAACTATGCTTGGGCTTGGCATGTCCATCCCACTATGTGACCTAACATATGCCATCTCATTATAGAGATTAGTCAAATATTAGGCATCATGTAGGGGTGTGCTGAAAGAAAGAGCTGGCTGAATCCTGGTCTTCTGACCACATCAGCTGCCTATCGCAGCAGCCCCCTTTCTGGTCGGCTGAGAGGCAGTTAAAAGATATATGCAGCAGAATGAAATGGACTTTACCATTATACTCTGCAAGTGGGTGGTTGAATGACTGACTATTCTCCCAAAGGGAAAATAATCCCTTCACCTAGAAAACTAGCATGTCAGGGAGATAGTTTCAGACTAAACTTCTTCCTGATAAGCTGTTTTTCTACATCCAGCTAGTGGTTTTGTTTTTAAATTTGGGACCATCCAAATACACAGTCTGCACCACCTACAGTAGCCTTCTCCAACATGTCACCCTCCAGAAGCTTGGACTACAACTCCAGCAGACATGCCTGTGGCTCATGCTGGCTCAGCTTGTCTGAGCGTGGAGAACTAAGCAGGGTCAGGCCTGGTTATTATTTGGATGGGAGACCCCTCCTCTAGTTTCCTGCATTGAGCAGGGGGTTGGACTCGATGGCGTTGTAGGCCCCTTCCAACTCTATGATCCTATGATATCCTATGATATCCTATGACACTTTTATCTAACTGTACCCCCCCCAAAAGGGGTGTGTGTGAGGAAAGGAAGGCTTGTCATTCTCATAAGGTAAGCCTGAACATTTCTTAGAACTTTGCCGCTGCAATATTTGGGTGGGGGTGCAGGGATGTATGAGAATTTCATTTTTGTTTGCAAAACATGCGAGCGTGCCCCGTTTGCAGCCCAAATGTGAGGGTGAGCACGTGTCCACTGAAAATATTTGCAATTTGTCAAATACGTGCTCGCCTTTGTCTCATTCCTGTTTCCCAGTTTGATTTGTACAAATTTCCTAATTTGCACAAATTTTCCCAGTAGACTGAATCAGCCCCGCTTTAGCCTATGGAGAAAACTTGCGCAAATTAGGAAATTTGCACTAATTTGGGGAGATTTGCACAAATCTCCCAGTTGCTCACTGCTCAGTTTGCACAAGTTTCCCATTTACAGAGAGCGAGTGAGCAGTGATCACAAATGCAAACAGGAATCAGGCATGAGACGAGTGACGAGATGATGTTTGACGAATCCTGGCAATCTCGAACATCGCTTGTTCACCCCTGCATAGGGAAGTGTCCCCCTCCCCCACTGAATTGCTGAAAAATCTGTGCCAAAGCTTTAGCCCAGCTCTAATCCGTATTCCTTGCTTCTGCTGCATGTATAAACCAACGCTTAGTGTTAAATACAACAATCCAATTGGCACCAGCTCACCCACCCACCTGCATTTAATAGGCATGGGGGAAAAACCTGAAGAGAAAGAGACTGAAAAGCAAACTTCCGTCACTCAAAATATCTCACCCCACATTGGTTTAGGACCAGTCTCCTTCAAGCTGGGCCTGACTTGGGGTTCACACCCTATGTCTTCCAAAGCTCTGCCCTCCCTGTCAGCCACCACCACCACCATTGCCCAGAAAAAGGTCTTCCTTTGGAAACTGTGTGTGTATGTAGGCAAGAGGGGGGCAGGTACATAACAGGTGGTGGGCCCAGCAGAGGCCTTACAAGGCCCCTCCTTAGCTGCAAATTATGCAAATAGCATCATTTCCTGTCAGGAATCATAGAACTATAGAAGAACTTTAAAATGTAGAAACCTCATCATTCCCAGCAGGAAATAATGCTCCATACATTGTTTGTAGCTAAGGAGAGGCTTTGTGGGGCTTTTCCAGTTGCAAAGTAAGCACTGTCTGTTACCTCCTGTTGGAATAGCAATAGCCAAAACGGGTTAACTCAGCCATTCCCCACCTGGTGCCCTCCAGATGTGTCAGACTGCAACTCCCAAGATTCCCGGTCGAACACATCTGGAAGTCACCAGGTTGGGGAAGGCCAGGTTAATTTGCCCTTAGAGCTTTAAATCAGTTAGTATGCACAATAATTAATAAGGGTCACACTTTGTGCAGAGCTAATTAATAGCTCTGGATGCATTGGAGAGCCTTGGGTTCACACAGGGGTCACAAACTGGTGGGGGGATGTTGCCTACCTGATGGCACCGGATAAGTCTCCTTTTACACTGGGTATTTTTCATTCTTTTTTTAGACATTCTCTTCTTCTTCTTCTTCTTCTTCTTCTTCTTCTTATTATTATTATTATTATTATTATTATTATTATTATTTAAGACAATACACAATACAATAACTTTCTGTCTTTGAGTTTCTTTCATATAGTTTGCTGATAGAAGGACTTGTCTTCCTTGTGATAGTTCTAACCAGCATTATATATCCTTCCACAGGCAGAGATAAATCTGGGTTTCATGTGTGTGTAAAAGGACTGACATATTCTGGAGAAGCTAAGCCTCACCTTGTATGCTCTGAGGACTCCGAGGGGCCACCGTAATCTCATTCTGCAAGATCAGGGATGGACAACATGTGTACCTCTGGGCATTTTGCAGCCCCCCACTCACCCCCATCACAGCGTGCCATTGAATTTGCCACCAAAATCTGGTAGTGCAGCAGGGGCAAAAAGTGGTTACTTTGTACATGCCTTGTTTTCTAGTCAAACTGCACTCCGAGAAGCTTCCCACACATCTTGTTTTAAGGCAAAATCACTTGAAAAGCAAAATCGTTTTAAAGCATCTCTATGTGTGACTAAAAGTGAGGCATGTGAGGAGTTGAGGAACCCATTCCAGATTCTGCTATTCCTTGAAGAGTATAAGCACAGCAAACTGCAATCTTTCTCTCCCTCTGCCAAAAAGTGTTTCCAAGCAGAAGCAAGTGGTGTACAATTCAATATCCTGAGAATGTCATCTTTCATCTTTAGAACAACAAGAGAGAGAGGGAGAGAGCACATTTCTAGCCTTTATGGATTCAAATATAATTGACTGGGGGGGAGGATACAGGGGAGAAAACACAGCAAGGGCACAGTCCAATGTTCTGCACCATCGCTGCTCGGAAGCCACCAAACTTGGAGGCTTCCGAGATTCCTATGCCCTACTGGACTGAAGCCGGCATGGTGAGAGGAGCAGTGGAGTCCAATTAAAAGCAATGTGGCAGCGTGACGGGAGCCATAAAATACGACTAGTTATCCCCTTACGAATAGATTAGAGCAGTGATGGCGAACCTTTTTGAGCCCGAGTGCCCAAACTGCAACACAAAACCAACTTATTTATTTCAAAGTGCCAACACTGCAATTAAACCTGAATACCGAGGTTTTAGTTTTAGAAAAACAACTCATACAGTTGTCCGAACTAATTAACATCTTTTGTCTTTAAAGAAAAACACAATAACAGAGCTTTCAATGATACAAACAGTTTTTTGTTGGGGAAAAAATCAACTCAAAAAATTATTATAGTACTACATTGTACACATAGCCTGAAGGGAATTTATACACACTTTTTAAATAATTAGGCACATGTATTTTTGGATAAGGGATTCTCAACTTGTAATATGATTATATGCCAGACTGAAATTGTATGGGGCAAGCTTTACCCCGGGTCCTTTCCCTGCTTCTACAGGTGTCGGATTAGTAAAAGTAAAAGTCAACCTGTACTAGGATGAGCAAGATAAACAAGAAAACTAAACATGCTTAACACATTTTAAACACTTTATGTCTTGGACTGCAAACACTGCATTAGGTAAAAGTTTGCATTGGGCATGCTTTTGCACAATTAATGTGATTTTTGCTATTGCATGCATGCTGATAATTTGTCAAACCTTGACTCATACTCCGTTAGTTTGAGAGCAATACATGCAGCACTCAGGTCAACTGTTAGGGCTTTACATCCAAGCCATGCTCTGTGCATCATTCTTCAAAATCTTTTAAATGTGATAACAATGTAGAAAAGAATTCTGTAACAGGAATTCTAGAATAAAGTCATTCTGTTCCACACTGTGAGAAAGAACAAGATCATTAGTGTTTTGCAGAAGGGGACGGTCTTTTCACGATCTGGTGACCAATGGCTCGAGTGCCCACAGAGAGGTCCCTGCATGCCAGCTGTGGCACCCGTGCCATAGGTTCGCCATCACTGGATTAGAGCCTCTCTTCTCAGGCCTGTCTACTGCTACATAGTCCTGGGCTGAAATTTGGCTACAGTTCTCTCTTCCACTGCCTTCTCTAGTTGCCAGGGCCAGCCCTCCCATGGGGCAGGGTGAATCCCTCACCTCAGGCAGTGGAGCGGGACAAGTGACAGATTGATCACTCCCCTCCCCATCAGAAGAGCTTGCTGCTGCCTCACTCTTGTTAGGTGGCACTACAACAGGTGTTCTGGAGAGCCCTGCCAGCAACAGAGAATAGTTGGCTGCTCTCAGCATCTGCCTTTTGGCTCATGCTCAGAATCCTCTCAGCATGAGCCAGAGAATCCTCTCAGCCTGAGCCAGAGGGTAGGCAGGCTCTCTGGAGCATCTGCTCAGCTGTGGGGCCACCTAACAAGAGTGAGGCAGTGGCGGGCACTTTTGGTGGGGTGGGGGGAGTGTGCAATTTGCCACTTGTCCCACTCCACTGCCTGAGCTGGGGGGATTCAGAGAACCAGCCAGGCCCAAATGCCTGGCTCTGAGGGGGTCTTTCCTCAGACCCAGGTATGGTGAGTGGAGTGTCACAAGGGATCACCTGTACCACAACAATGTTGTGAACACATGTTAAATGGAATGTGTGAACATCCCTTTTGTGTAACCACATTGTAAAGTATGGATGTGTACAGATCAGCAATCTGTGTACAGCGGGAATAGTTTGTACATATGTTGAATGTTACATGTGAATAATTGTACATGATGCCCCTGGGTGGCTCCTACACTCCACACTAGAACCCAAGCATGGATTCAACCACTTCCAGCAACAGCCACCTGTGGGGAGTTAGTCATAGGCTAGTCCAGCACTCCCCAACTTTTTGGATCAGTGAGCACATTTGGAATTTTGATAGTGTCGCAGGTGCTCGCACAAAATGGCTAGCATGGAGGGCGGGGGTCAGTCCATAAAATGGTTGCCTTGGTGGGCATGTCTGGTCACAAAACACACATTTCCCAGAAGGCAAACTGGTGAGGCTAAAAGAAAAGTAACTTGCCCTAGAACCTAAATACAAGGCAGAGGTGGACTCTGAGCTCCCAAACACAAAGCCACTCTTCTGAACCCAAATAAAGATGCAGCATGCCAGTCCTCCAGTTTTTAAAGAAGTTTTTAATTTTAAAACAAATCTTAAGAGATACAATAAAAATCAGGAGGAGCCTGGAACCTGACAGGCACAAACAGATGTGTCCACAGGCACATTGGTGCCCATGGGCACTGTGTTGAAGATCCCAGGAGTAGTCCGTCCCAGGACTTATACAAGACTGAGGAGGACAGAGGGCATTCTTGAAGGGATAACTGGGAGTGTTGCTGCTGTATGCACAGATAGAAGCTTCAACATTAAATACGATAGTTGCTATGCCTTTTCTGCATCCTGATTCTTTATTCCTAAGAGTACCAGGCCCATGAGCTTCCGTACTGCGCTTTATGTTTACATAAGCCCTGAGATGTCAGGTGAAATATTAGGGCATGCATTCTACCAATCACATTTTAATCAAAGAAGAATCAGAGGACTGTGACAGTGCCGAATCATGTAATGTGCTTATTGTCTCTGAAACTGAGCCTTCTTCTTCCTGTGCAGTCCAGAAGTGAGAGGAGGGCTCCAGAGCAATCCAATGAGTTATAGAAAACACCCTAAAGATTTATCTGAGCAATGCTTGCGCTGTGATCAAAAGAACATCATGCCGGAGTCCAATTAAAAGCACACCGCAATTAACTGGAAGCCTCCAGAAATAACACTTCAAAAATAAATCACTGAAGGTTAGAGTAGGTGAGAAAACACACGCGCGCACACACACACACCACTCAGCCTGGCAGCTGCTACAATCTACTTTGTCACCAAACCCTTCAGCAGTAAGAGTTTGTCATGATGGCAATGAGATATCAGTGATTTACAGCTTAGTGTTAATAAACACACACACACACACACACACACATATATATTTGTAGCTGGGATTGGAATTTAGACAGGATTTATAAGCAAACAATCTGCAATGCAGATATGTAAGAATGGAAAAAAAATAATTAAAATGATTTAGTAGGTTTTGGCCTCCCCCACCCTCTGTATTGCACAATTTTGCTTTGCATGAGTCATCTCAATGGTTGTACTCTTGTTTTCCATTCTACAAGCCACTCTGGAAGAAGGGTGACTAGCTGATTTCCTTCCTGTTCTGTAGGCCACTAAAATCTGAATGAAATCCAGAAGAACAGTCACATTAATCTACAGGTGGAAAAAGCAGGGATGGGGACTCGGACTCCAGGACTCGACTCGTGAGTTGGACTGAGTCCCCCCTCTGACTCGAGTTCCAATATTTTTAATGGGACTCGAGACTCGACTCGGGACTTGAGACCAAGGACTCGACTCGAGACTCGTGTTCCAAAATCGTGTTCCTCAAATGCAACATGGATAGGTTTTAGGAAGTACAGCAAGTTTATTTTTTTAAATCATTTTCCTAAAATGCAACCTTTCAGACATTTTGGGTTTGGCTGCCTCTGCCTGCCTGTTTGGGGTTCCCAGCCTCCTCTGCCTGCCTGGTCTCTTCTTAACCAGTTCCACAGTTTGAATTGTCCAAGACAAAGGCCTCTGCCTGCCTGCTTTGGGGTTCCCTGCCTCCTCTGCCTGTCTGGTTATTTTGGGTTTGTCTGCCTGGTCTGTTCTTGCCAAAATCAGTTGCAGAGTTTTGAAATAAAAAGGCACACTTGTGCCTAGAATTTATTTAAGCCACACAACTGCAGTAGCCTTATTTTGTTGGGAAAAACCCCCATTGATTTTAATAGGGACTCGTGGAGTCAGCTTTGGGAGTGACTCATGACTCGTGAGTCACCATTTTGGACCAAGGACTTGGACTCGAGTCCAAAGACTCGTGACTTGACTCGTGACTCGAAACCAAGGACTCTTCAACATCCCTGGGGAAAAGCCAAAAGCTACTCAAAGCTGAACAAAAATCAAGGGGTGGTTGTATCTGGATTGAAGTCTGGAGGGTGTAGAGAAGCAATAGGGGGCTTGACTCTGAAGGGAAATAGGTAATACTCTGTTCACCAGGAAAAGGCAGCTGCGGTGCTTGGCAGACTTCCGGGTCCACGGCACATCACTACCAGGTTCCCAGCACTGAGTTTTTTTACATAAATACCATGGTAAACTAATTTAAAACTGCTGCAATTTGCTATTTGTGGCCGTTTTAAGGAAGTTTACCTTGGTATTTACATAAAAAACGCAGCACCAGGGACCCGGAAATGACGCTCCGGGGACCTGGAAGCTCCTTTCCCCACAGGAACTTGGGATGAGCTGGGGCCAGGTAAGCCTTGCTGAGCTTGGGGAGGGGGAGCAGGGCCATTTCTCTCCATTCCTCCCCCCCAAAAAAATTATCGGCCATCCCTAAGACCTTATGATTCCTGCTATCAATCTGGCTGCTGCATTTTGCAGCCAAACTGCAACTTTCAAACCATCTTCAAAGGCAGCTCCACTTAGAGTGCATTGCAGTAACCTAACTTGGAGGTTACCAGAGCATAGACTACTGATGCCAGTTCATCCCTGTCCAGATAGTTGCATAGCTGGGCCACCAACTGAAGATAGTAGAAGGCACTCGGTGCTACTGAGGCCACCTGAGCCTCAAGTGACAAAGATGGCTCCAGGAGAGCCCCCAAAGTACAAACCTGCTCCTTCAGGGAGAGTGCAACCCCATCCAGAAGGGGAGGAACACTCTCCATCCAGGCAGGAGAACCATGCACTAACAGCATCTCAGTCTTGTCTAGACTGAGCTTCAGTGTTTTTGCCCTCATCCAGTCTATTATCGCAGCCAGGCACCAATCTAGCACAACCACAGCATCACCTGATGAAGATGAAAAGGAGAAACAGAGCTGTGTGTCATCAGCATACTGATGACAGAGCACTGCTAAACTCCGGATGGCCCCACTACATGGTTTCATGTAGATGTTAAATAGCATGGGGGATAAAATCAACCTTTCCAGAACCCCATACTGGAGAATCCACAGGGCCGAGCAATATTCCCCAAGCACCAGCTCCTGGAGCCAGACATACAAGTAGGAGTTATTTATTTATTTATTTATTTCTTATTTTTATTAATCGCCCATCTGGCCGGCCACCCAGCCACCCTGGGCGATGAGTTGAAACTATTGTAACGCAGTACCCCACATTCCCAACTCAGACTATCCCCACAGAAGGATACCATGAGCGATGGTATCGAAAGCTAGTGAGAGATCAAGAAGAAGAGTCACACTCCCTCTGTCTCTCTCCCAACATAGGTCATCATGTAGGGTGACTAAGGCTGTTTCCATGCCAAAACCCAGATTCGGGGCAGTCATGGGGGTCTGCATGGAGGAGAACAGGACAGGGAAGCCCTGTCACACTTGTGGACTACTGCTCATGCAAGGGAAGGGTTGGATCCAGTCCCATGATGACCATGGCCTAGTTTTCATTGAGGGGGTCAACCTTGTGCCTGGGCTGCACCACTGCACTGCACTGCACTGCATGCATGTGTGTGAGGAGGGCAGTGGGGGGGGGAATCACATGACCGAATGTTCCTCCTTAAAATCAGTTCCATCTACCTAGAAAACTAGATGTCGGGGTGAACAATTCTAGCCTAACTAGGGGTGTCACATGAATTCAAACAGGGGTACTCGCATTAGGCAAGCACTTCTGCTTGTATTCTTGTGAGCAGGCGGCACCACCTCAATACTGTTTGAGCCCCCTCTGCTGCCACCTCCCCCTGATCCTCAAGAGCCTGAAAATGTACATGGGGGCAGGCAGAGGAGCGGCAGGTAGTCCCAGTCCCTGGCACAATGCCGGTTTCCCACAAGAAGCCTGGGATTTGTAGTCCCAGTCTCAGTGCCTCCTGGGAAAAGACATGCTGCCAAGGATTGGGAGGAGCATCCACCACAGCTGCCTTTGTCTGCCCTAACGTATGTCTTTGGGCCCTTAAGATAGGTGGTGGTGGAGGAGGAGGAGGAAGACGCAGGCACACAGTAGGTTTTTCTTTTAAATGTTTTTTTTTTTTTTAATTTAAAGTTTGGTTGAAACTAGAGCTGTGCATAAATGGCCTCTTAAAATTCTCCATCCGATTTGTGGGCAGAGAAATGGGGGGGGGGGATTTCACCAAATTTCTCCAGGGGGAAGAGAAATTCTCAACAGTTTCTCACAGGTAGGGCTCACCATCAACAGGGGTTGTAGCACAGCTTCTTTCTTTTTTTTTCATAGGGGTTTTTGTGTGTGCGGTCACTGCAAATGGCAACAGCATCAACTGTGTTGGCAGGCTGCCCCCCGTTTTTTATCACTGCCCCTGTGTGATAGGGGCAGTGTTGTGTCTAGCTCCAGGGAAGAGGTGGAGCTAGTGCTCTGCCGAAATCTGTCCTCCAATTTCCTGAAAGTTTTCTTTCCCCATGAAAGAGGCGTCCACTGTTCAGCCTTATTCTCAGGATGTTTAAACATTTATTTGTGTGATGTTTTTGAGCTTACCTAATCAGTGCAAGGCAGCCAAGGCTCAGCTGTTGTGTGTGTGTTTTCTTTCTATCTCTCCTTTGCTCTGCAGCCTACCAGGCTGCCTGCACTGCCTGATTTGAAAAAAAACCCTATAGGAGGAATTCTCTCATGAGGATTTCTCTGAAATTTTCTTCACTGCTGAATGTATTTTTGAAAACAATTTCTTTTCTATCAAATTGAATAAGAATGGTCATTAAAAAAATGTGGGAGATATTTTTGGCACAGCTCTAGTTGAAACATTAGAAAAGACTTGTGCCCTTCTGGGGCAAATGGGAGAGTGATTGCCATCCCTAAGCCTAATTGCCTCTCATGTCTATTTTTTTAATATCCATGGATTCCCTCCCTCCTGTAAATTAGCATTTGGTCATGGGAGCCCTCTCCTGCAGTCAAAAGTACAGATGCAGGCTCACCACCTCTGTGAGTGTCTCGCAAGCAACAAGCTGACATGCTGTATTATGTGCAGTAGTGATTTGGACGGAGAGAAGTCAAGATCATTGCTAAGAACCATAATGGAAGAGTTCTCAAAGTGGCAGCACTGTAGCTGTAATTTATTATTTTTATGATGTTCCCAAAGTCAGCTCCATGCATCCAAGCGGAAAGCTAGCAAATTTTGGGGTTGCCATTTCAGACTGGGCGGGGGGGGGGGGGGAGAGTGAGAAATTTCATGGTGGGTGGGTCAAGTTGTATCCTGCTTTTAGATGCAGGCATGATTCAACTTCAAAAGAGCAGTTTAACAGAAGAGCATATGTTCTGATTACTTTTTAAAAATATATATATACCTCATCGTAACTACAGCAGTGTTATTGGGACAGGGTCACAGTAAGCAGAGTTGTTTGGGGTAGGGGGCGGAGCAATTTACCATGTGCTCTCCCACAAAGTAAAGGGTCCCCTGTCTCAGCCCCTGCGCATACTGTTGGCCAAGTTCTGGCCCTGCCATATTGCTCATCAGCATTCTCTTGGTATTTTGTTTAAAGCAGGGCTGGAGAAACTCTTTCAGCCTAGGGGCCGAATTCAGGTTTTGGATAAGCTCTTGGGACCACATTCCAGTGGTGAGAGGGGCCAAAGACCAATTGTCCATCTTTAAATGCTGCAAGCTTGGTAGTATTAAGACATGTATTAAGCAAGATAAAACATCCTGAAGCCACTGGGGAGGAAACAAATGAATTCTTCCTACATCCCCAATCCATTCCCACTTTTTCACTCATTATTCATAATGCCAGCTCTTTCATATGAAAAGGCAGTCTTTCAAGGCTGTATTTGCTGGAAAAGCGAATACAGATGGATGGAAATATGAGGGGAAATATGTTTGTTTTACCAGCAATCCAATATCCTAGATGTCAAGTTAAAGAGGGAAAGAAAGAGGCTGGCGGTTCTCTCTAAAAAAGGGAACACTGATCCCATCTGTTTTCAGCTCTCAAGGTTACTTCTTGACTAAGCACAACAACAACATGGTCTCTTCAAAGTGTCCATGGCACATGTGTCACAGCTGTGTCCACATATCAAGATAAAAAGCAAAACAATGCCATTCACATATCTAAGTGCTCCACACTCATCTCTCCAAAGAAACATGATTTTGTCCGTGCAAATTAAAAATAACTTGGCTAGAAGAATAAACAAGCCCCTTCTGATGAGCGGCAGACAGGTTTTAAGTACATACTTGCTCTGATACTGAAGTGTGCTTTAATAAGAAGAAAGAATGCATTCCCCCCATCCCTTGCCCTGCTTTCCTATAGGAGAATGGAGTTACTAACTTCAGAGGTATGATCAGATGAGACGAATATCTTTTCATAGTACCAGTTATGAAATAATCTGCCATGGAATTCATCTGCTATGGTATGGGATGTCTATGGTTGGGCAAGACAGACAAATATATATTCATAGTTTCTGATATCATAGATTCATATTCATAGATCATAGAGTTGGAAGGAGCCTACAAGACCATCGAGTCCAACCCCCTGCTCGATGCAGGAAACTAGAGGAGGGGGTCTCCCATCCAAGTAATAACCAGGTCTCACCCTGTTTAGCTTTCCACGCTCAGACAAGCTGAGCCAGCGTGAGCCACAGCCCTGTACAAATTATCCACTAAGGTGATCTTGCTTCTACATCAGTGTAAGTGAGTCAAGCTTGAGTGCACCTATTTCATCAGTCTGGATCTTGGGGATTGAGGATATTGAGTAGGGATTTATTTATTTTTTCAGATTGTGTTCCAGGGTACATTGGGGTTCTTGGAAGCCTATCAAGGGTTCCTTAATGAGAATACCAATAATGCTTCCCCTGAAAGACCATTCTCAATCTTCTCAAGCAGTGTGCTGCCACAGGAGAGTATTGGAGGTGTTCCAGGTGACAGTCACGTTTCATGTGGGGCAACCTGAGGCTGGTCACTGCCACGCATGAACTCTGTGCCTAAAAATAGGGATGTATGAGAAATGTGTTCAGTTCATTTTTATCAGGATTTACCCAGTTCACACCTTCCGGACCAAACACAGGATTGGATGGAAGCTGCAGTCGAAGCCTGTATGTTTTCCAAGTTCACAATGTGATTTCCATGTCCAAAAAATTGTGTTCGACAGTATGCATACATTTTGAAAAATGCACAAAAATATGCTTCAATTGGAGAAGAATGCATACATTTCAAAAATGCGCACAATTGATGCATACATTTGGGAAAATACACATGAAAATACACACGGATCTTCATGTAAAAAGAGACAATGCTTTCAAACTGATATAGACTCAAATCAGAACAAGCTGAATTCAGAGAACTTCGGTGAGCTCAAGTTTTGCTGATTCTCACACCCCTAGCCGCCCCTTACAACATACCCCAGAATCCTGTGCAACATGTAAAGTTTCCTTGGCAGAGGTGCACAGGACAAGCCAGTGCAGAAAGCATTCCCAGTGTGTAGGCAGACTGAGATCCACTGATTTAGAAAGGATGTCATGTCAATGACAGAGGTGTGGGGAATTGTTAGATCTGTGGGGTACTCAGGTGGAAACATATTGAGTGCTGTGGAGAGAATGGAAATAAGCAAAGTGTGGGAGTGCTGAATAGGAGAACATATGAAGTTACAAATAGCCTGAAGTTAGGATTTACTTCCATTTAAATGTCCCTAACTGAAATACATGTGTGTATGTGAAGGTAATCATGAAGTATAGGTATAGGAGTATAATTGCAAAATCCATATTAGGGTAATACCATTTTTAGGCCAACTCAAGGTCTCAAAAATGTGTAAGCTTTCAAGATCTTTGTCAGGCAAAATGTTACAAAAAGAGATCTTGTGATCTCAAATGCTTGCACATTGTTAGTGACCTTGAGCTGTCCTAACAGAAGTGTTACCCTAGTATAGATGTTGGCATTTTTCTTATGGACAACACAGCTTCCTTTGCTTTTTATAGGAGTATAATTGTATAATGCATCATTTTTAAATAAAAACATAATACATAAAAAGTCTATAAAGCAAGTCATTTCTTAATTCAGGGGAATTTCTCCGCCCATCCAGGGAGATTTGCAATCCCATAATACAAAGGAGAATATTTTTTTTTGAAAGGTTAGCCTTGATTTTTGAAAGGTGAGTAAATGTCAGGGGAAAAATTGTGCCACAAGGCTTCTTTGGACATTTAGCAATATGCCTTAGGAGATTTGATCTAGTAAGAATGGGAAAAGAGAGAGTTGATTAGTAGTCAAAAGCACCTGGTTTGTTTGTTTATTATTATTTAGACTTATATCCTACCCTTCAATTACATTACCAAGTCAGCTTACAATAAAATATTTAAACACCATAAAATATCAAATACATTGAAATATGCCAAAATGACCATTCTATAAAAGCAACATCCAAATCAACAAAAGTTGATCAACAATAGTTAAAAAGAGGGGGGGGGGAGCTTGTGAGAAGGAAAGAAAGTTCTTTTTCCTAATTCAAGAATGGGTCAGAGTGGGCCAAGCCTCTGTGGGCAAAGTATTCCAGAGGCTTGGTGCCACCACTGAAAAAGCATCCCTGGTTGGCGTTGTGATTCATTACTAAACGTCAGAATTTTCTGATATTTACCACTGGCCTCCTGCTCAGTTTCTGGTGAATGTCTACATTATATGAGTTTGATGTTTGGATAAAATCAGTGCTTTTTTTCTGGAGAAAAGGGTACCGGAACTCTTGGATTACATTTCCTCGGGAGTAGATGGCAATTAAATTGTAATGCAATTAATAGAAGAAAAGGTGCTGGAACTCAGTTCCGGTGAGTTCCACCAGAAAAAAAGCCCTGGATAAAATTATGTTTTAAAGGGCTTCAGATGTTCCCCACAAACAGAGACATTTTTTAAAAAATCAAGAGGGCACGTGGAGCTTCTTGGGCTAGCCCCTTGCTGCCTGACATGCACAGTGGCCCCGCCCAACCATCCTTGTATTTAGTTGCCATGTGAAGGGGGACCATGGCCCAATCAGGGTCAGCCCTCATATGCAGGAACACTATGCATGTACATCGATATGTGTGCAGAGCAGTGTTTTCCAACCTTGGCCCCCCAGATGTTTTTGGCCAGTGTAGCTGGCTGGGGCATGCTGGGAGTTGTAGGCCAAAAACATCTGGAGGCCCAAGGTTGGAGAACACTGGTATAGAGCCACTCCACACGCTGGCCAAATGCACGGACAACCACGGGGCAAAGCTGCATGTTGGTGTTGGAGGGGACTAGCGGTGGGGCTAAACTGTGTGGCCTCTTGATCCCCGTCACACCTTCTTTCAGACTTGGGAGTGGGGGGGGTGCTGAAACCCCCTCCTGTCAGTTAGGGACCAATTCCCCCTGGTTCCACCCTATGGAGCTTTGGTGGAGAGTGGAATGAAATCATTCTGCTCCATCAAAGCGCCTGAGCGGATGGTGGAGCGTAAGGCTCACCTCTGCAATTCACTTCTCAGGGTTTTCCTGACATCATGCTGGAGTTCACCCTGCAAATGTGAAGTAGGGGTTCTAGCAAGAGGCCATTGCTTTGCACCCTCCTTGCAAACTGCCAAAGTGCGATGGGGGGGGGAAAGTATTTTTACTAAGGTTGAAGTACAATGTCTGCCCCAAATATTGTGGCCCCACTTGCAGGCTGTGAAATGGGGTGGGTGGGGGGTGGACAGCATTTCAGCAATGTTCGGCATGGGGGCACCATTTTCGGGTGTGTGGGTGAAACTCAGTTATGTCTCCCAGCCAGTGGATGCCATGTCCCCCCCCCCCTCCACAGAATGCCCCAGTTGTAGCATTGTTCTGGAACATTCGGGGGGGAGGGAATGGTAGGCCCCCACTGGGGAGTTTCATCTACTGTGTCTCCTAATCTCTTTTTTTTTCTAAATCGTTTATCTTGTGATGTTATCTTGTGTGTTCCTTATTCTAACAGTTATTGTAAGCTGTGAGCATTATAATGAAACCTGTATACAGGTTTCAAATAAATAATTGTTCATGCAGCCCAGAGGGCTACACTGGATCTTCCCCTTTCATCTGAAGTTTCTAGTGTGGGATAGTGTTTTTACCTATCTCTTGCAGCATTGGAGATTTTCAGTATGTGGCAGGCTCCAATGTTTCCCCCTCCCTATATTGCTAGAACAGGCCCAGAGCCTGCTAGGAAGTGGCAGTCTTGGACCTGCCTTGTAAATGCTCCTTCTCTCACCAGATGCCATCATTCCATTTCCGCCGATGATGGAACTCCTCCCCTTCTATGTCCACTTAATGCTGCACCAATGAAGACCCTATAGAAAGTCCTCCCTTCCTCTAATTCAGGGATAGGGAGTCTCTGATCTGTAGGCCTGATAAGGCCTATGAGGGTTTCCAATCCAGCCCAGCAGCTTCTTATCAAAACCCTGCCCCCTCTGCCACAGAGAGGAACACTTTTATTTCTGATCAGACTCCCTTTCTCAGTGCTTAGCAGTCAAAAGCAACTATCTTGAACTGGAGATAAGAGCTTTTCCCAGTGGGGCAGAGGGGCCAGGGCAGGGAACTGTTGGGAGATTCAGTCCTGCTTCCTTTTGAGTAGACATGCAGAGGCTTTCCCTGCTTACTTCTTAGTAGACATGATACTTATGTTTACTTCTGATTACAAATGCTATTTCAAGTGCTGCTGAGTGATTCAGTCCTACTTCCTTTGGAGCCATGTCCTAGCAGAGGCTTGTCCTGCTTACTGCTGAGTAGATGTGTAGAGGCATTTGAGATTCTATTTGAAAGTTCTGCTGAGTGGTTTAGTCCTGCTTACTTCTGAGTAGACATGCAGAGGCTTGTCCTGCTTATTTGTGAGTAGATATGTGTCCTAATATAAATGGATAACAATAGAATTTGGGGTGGGGTGGATTTTTCAGCCCTATCCACTTTTGTGTATGGCTCCACGCACCACTGGAATATAGCCCCAGGGAGATAAGAAAAGTTCCCCATACTTGCTCTACCTTGTATGCTGCATCTATTCCTCTTACTCTGCTTCCCCACAGGTGGAGCCTTGTCTCATCTACCCATCAGCCTTATCCCACTACCCTAACTTATGGGGAAAAAATTCGCCTTATCCCTACCATGCATCTCCTAAGGCCTGGGAAAGCCACTCCCCCCTCCACACCTTAAGTGTGGAGCATGGTTCTGCTGCAGCCAATTTTTCTCCACCCCTCTATCCATAATCTATCCCTCTTATTTTATATTTCTCACTTCCCAATCCAGGCTAACATTTGCATATCACTCAGAGAGAATATGCATCATAAATGGTTACATATGCACATTTGTTAGGGAGCTCCTTTTTGCTTTTCATGAGAGGCCTTTTTTTGTTGTTGGGGATACATGAGGAGTAAAAATCCCCCTCCCCACCTGACAAAACAACAGGCAGTATAGTGCTCCATATACACTAAAATGTTTCCCTATCATCTTCAATCTGTACATTTTGCTCTCATAAGATGTGGTTGCGGTTAATGATACCAATCAATCTGTTCTCTTACGACTGGTTTCATTTCCGCTCGGTGGTGTCGTTAATGTCCCAAGAAGCATTAAGGTACTAATTCATCAGGTTAGTATTTACCTTTCTCTCCCTTCAGAGAACACACACACGAACACACACACACACACACACACACACACAACTTCCTTAGGAAAAGGGAAATAAATACATTAGAATGTGCCTAAGAAGTAGAATGGACGTTAGTTGCAGTGAGATGGTGAATGGCCAGCTGTGCCTACAGCTGTTTGTCTCTTAGAAATGCACGGCAGCAAAACTGTGTACCGTTATTAAAGGATAAACTAAAGATTACAACTTGATCCATGGCTAGCTGAGAAGTCTCGGCTGTATCTTAATGGGGCCATGCTCAACTAGAGATGCAACCTGCCCTTTTGCACATCCTGAAAAGTGGATCAGCCCAATGCAAGGTCTTTTGCCTCCTCAGGCAAAACAACAAAAAGGACACTGAGCAAGGATATGGGACAGATAAATCTGTCAAGTTTGATTCCATTCAGTTTCCATTTTTTCCAGCCTTCAGTTTGCCCCATCTCATTTCTGTACCAATTTGCTTTTCAATTAATTAATTTAATTTATTTATTGTATTTCTAGATCCCCATCTAGCCAGTACCCGGCCACTCTGGGCAATACACAATACAAAATGAAACAGAGTAAAATACACCTTAAAAAGTATAAAATTTAAATTTTTAAATCCTAACCCACCCAATATTCCCGCCTGAAAAGCCATGTTTTCAAATGAACGGCGGAAGCTTTTTTTAATGTCTACACAACAATTCATACATATTTTTTTGCAAATTTCTCCTAATATCCACTTTTTTGTATGTGCTTTTCCAAAGATACAAATTTTTGGCAAGCAATTTCCACTAATACAATGCATTTTTGTGCATTGTATTTCATCACCATCACCACTTTTACTTTGTATGCCACTTTTCCACACAGTGTGCCCAGAGCGGCTCACAACACAAGAGCAGCAATACAAAAAACAACAATGCATATCAATACATCAATTGCAACAATACAGCATCACTGTAATGATCCAAGCAATTAATTTCACTGATGTTAACAAAATATTTTAAATTCATTACAAGACAGACAATATCAGCCATTCAGACACAATATCTGTTTATATGAATCAGTAATGCATAAGCCAAAGACAAATACACCAAATCTTTCTAAGGCATTGAGGCATTAACGGACACACAACCAAGAACTTGTTTCCCCCAAAGTGCAGAATGCAGGAAATAGCAACCAGGTTTGTTACATTCTGCAGTAGCTGATCTCTCCCATGCCCCGGGCCCCGGCCCACTCTCATTCTGGTGCAGTTCCTAATCCTAGGGCTCCAGGAGAGACAAGGCTAGGGTGCTGTTTAGTTTCTTCCCCTGTGCTGTGGATGTTTCTGCTACATATATTTCCCCAATAGATACAGTTTTCCACATTATATGCATTTTGGGGTGGATTTTTTAATTTGCAAACTGCATCACAAAATTCTGAAGAGTGTGGATATTGCCATAAAACTGTGTTCTGGTGCATGCGTAGCTTTGAGGAAAGCGGATTTGGAAAGTTCACATTCAAATTGGAACCAAATGAATTTCTCACCTATCCCTAAGTAAGATGGTAACAACTGGTGGTGATATGGGCTTGCTGTAGTACAAGCAGGAACTCACAAAAATCACTCTCCGGAGGACATTTCTCTTCCTCCACCACCCCTATCTCCTGCAGACCCCAGGGCAAAACTAGATGTTTTGTAGGCTTGTAGAATATGCAAGAACAGCAAATCATTTTCAATTGATCAACAATTAGGAGCAGATTAACAGAAAATCTGTGTTCATTCCATCTGCTTCATAATGCTGATTTTTTTAGAATGCAAAGTGGAAACTGCCTGACTTTCACTTTGAACTCTTTCAATCCTCCCTAAACTCTTTAAATTTCACACCACACCTATTAGTTTGCAATTTTGAAGCACTCACCTTCCACATTCATGTCCTTCTTGTCAGAGTTTAACAGTACTATGTTTCTCCTTACATACATATTACTGATATATTTTATACTTACTTCTGATGATGATGATGATGATGATGATGATGATGATGACAATGATACATCCATTTACATTCATTCAAGTCAAATTTATTGTTAAGTCAATGATACATTTGTATGGCACTTACAAAAAGCACTTTGCTTGTAAGGAAAGTCAGTATTATTATCCCCATATTGAAGATGGGGAGGGGCAGGCAGAGGCTAAGAGCAAATGGCTTGGCTAAGGCTACCAAGTGAGTTCATGGGCAGAGGCAAGATTTGAACCAGTGAGCTCCTGATTTGTGGCTCAGTCTCTAAGCCACTATGCTACACCAGCTCTCAGTAGCACTTGGATGTCTGGATATTCAACTAACAACTTCTGCTTAAGCAAACTAGCTAGTTTTCAAATCATGGCATACAACATTTAGGACCTTAAAATAGAATGCATGGAATAAATACTGTATTAAGTCAATACCAGGCTTTGGATATGTCAAGAGTACATAGCAGAAACTACTGGTAACTTGCAGAGACAGATAAAAAGATCTGCAAGTTCTCCCTTAAATGCCACACAGATAATATGCCAGAGGATTTCTGGTTAATTGCATTATCACCTTCTCTAAACAGTTGCCTTGGCAACTGTTCTAAGCCATATCTTATAAATATGATGGTTGCCCAGTGAATTTCAGACTTGGCAATTTGACATCTGAAATGCTGTTCAAGTTGCTTCAGCAGCATACTTCTAGCGGAGAGTGTGCCTCGCGGTGACTGCACCATTATGGTTGGCTTCTCTTGTTCAAACTGCCTTAGACAAAGTTGGTCCAAAGTTTTCAACATGCTTAACTGAACTTTCACCCAGGTGACTGAGGCCCCGAAGTAGAGATGTACGGATTTTGTTTAAATCATTTCTTGAGTGTTTCATAGATTGTCAGGCCACTTTCATTCCATCATGCACCCATTGACAGAATTGGATGTGTTCCGTCCCCCCGCTTTGGAAAAGTACACAAAAATGTCCACCACAATTTATGTAACTTTCACTGGTACACAATATTTTGCATAGTTTTCTCAGTTCAGCATACAATCAAAGAGCAGAGTGCACACACACAAAAAGAGTGCTACATAATGGAGGCTGGAGAGAGATTGGAGATGTATTAGTGTATTTTCTAGTAACTTCCATACTTCCATATGGCTAAATTTATGTACAATTCTGGAATGTTTAAAAAAAAAAGTCTGAACTTCTCTGAAATGGAATTCAGCCCTTGGGCCAAAAGCAGTTCTGCACCCCTGCCTTAGACCCCAACCTGATGCCCTTAAGACATTTTGGATTACACCAGCTGGGCTCCTGGGAGTTGAAATCCAAAACATATGTAAGGCACCAGGTTGGGGAAGGCTAACTTAGATTAATTTGGACCTGGAATACTGCCTGGCTCTCCAGCTCTGTAACTTGCTTTAAAAAGAGGCCAAATTCCTACTTGTATATGTTTCAGTGAGAGTTCAGCTCATTCACCCCTCCAGCCCCAGCCAGCTTATGACACTTATTAGATTTTAAAATTGCTTGGTTTTACTGTGGCTCTGCATGCCGTTGCGATTGTGAACTTCAATGAAGATTGAACAGCCAATTCTGAAGTTGCCATAGACAAATATGATTCAAGTCCATTCCACACAGGTAATGTCTGTCAATAGGAAACATGGGGTTCAAGTGTAGAATTACCTGGTTCCCTTGTGAGGCAATTTTGCCCCTCCCTGGAGGACGTCAACACTGAAATAACTATGCCAATTGCTCAAGCCACATGGTTCCTGCTTATGGATATTGCTGGCATGGTGGTGTATGTCTAGCCTACAAGGGAGTGGAATGCTGCTGCACCACGAAGGAAATGTAGCGAGAACTGGGGGAAAATCATGTGGGCATACTAGCTAGCCAAGCTCATCTGCACCTCCAGGATGCAACTCTGTCCTTCACCTCAGTTTCATTCTTGAAACGACGTGACTGGTACGTTCTAGGGATGTGCATCGGGCTCGGCTGAAGGAAGGCGAGGGAAGAATGAAAGAATTGTTGAATGCAGGGATGTGTGAATCAGCAAATCTCAAGCTTGCCAAAGTTCTCTGAATTCCACTTTGAAACTCATTCCTATTTGAGTCCATATCAGATTGCGAGCTTTGCTTTTTTTCTTTTCGTATGAAAATCTGTGCATATTTTCATGCTTATTTTTCCAAATGTGCACATCAATTGTGTGCATCTTTGCAAAGGATGCATTCTTCTCCCAACTATTAAAGTGTGTTTGTGTACATTTTTCAAAAGTACGCTTTTTTCATGCACATTTTTCAAATGTATGCACACTGTCTAATGCATCTTTGGGGGAATCCGCTGAATCATATTCCAAGCTTGGAAATGTACAGACTTTGGATACAGATTGCATCCGACTCTGTGTTCAGTCCGGAGGGTGCAAACCAGGTAAATCCTGATCACTGAAATGAATTTTTCATATAGCCTTGGTGGAATGGGATGGGTGGGAGGATGACAGAGGGCTTGAAGGTGAGGGGTGGGTGGGTGG
This sequence comes from Shinisaurus crocodilurus, assembly GCA_021292165.1. Classification (NCBI taxonomy): domain Eukaryota; kingdom Metazoa; phylum Chordata; class Lepidosauria; order Squamata; family Shinisauridae; genus Shinisaurus; species Shinisaurus crocodilurus. The sequence continues at coordinate 124,114,808 of CM037880.1, read as the reverse complement.
TGAGGGGTAGAGGGAAGGGGAGGTTGTGGCTGAAGGGTTTGAGGAAAGAAGATGAAGAAAATAGGGAAGGATGGATCTGAAAATTGCAGTCGTGTTGAGGTTCTTGGTTTACCGCCACCAAGCTCATTCTTTCCTAGTTCCATGCATGTTTTTTCCCTGCACGAAAATCTGTGTGTATTTTTGTGAGCATTTTTCAAATGTACACATTTTGGTACACATCCCCCACATTGACTAAAGCCTGTTTGTGTGCTTTTTAGAAATGTATGCAGTGGGGGGGTTGTGCATTTTTCAAATGCGCACATCTCGTCAAATGCTTTTTCTTTCTTATGTAGAATGCATCTCAAGACCGGAAATGTACGGATCTTTGACCACAAATTGCTTCTGATTCTGTGTTCAGTACCAGGAGGTGCGGATTGGGTGGCTATATCCATGAAAAACAACTTGATGGACCCAATTTCTTGCCCCCACCCCCAGAAGAGAATCGAAGGCAATCATTGGGGGAGGGAGGAAAGCAGGAATAGGTAGGAAGACTTGGGGAGTAGCAGCAATTAGATAGGGGGAGAGGGGCAGACAATGCTTCTTCGATTTTCAGCACACTCCCCCTCCCAATATAAATGTGGATCTCCAGTTGTGTCAAACTAATTCTGGCTGATGCTCATCCATGGATTGCTTTCCTCAAAAGTCAAAACGGGCTTACATAATATTCAGAAAGTGGAGTCTGCTGCAGAAATGATCACATTTCCCTTGTCCAGGAAAACCACAAAAAGAACACACACACACACACACACACACACACACAATTTTAGTCCACCCTCAAGCTAAACAATATAGTCCATTGCCATAGGGCAGATCTTTTGTTCAAGGGGTTCCATGTCCAAAGGAAGCGGGACACATAATTTATTTATTTATTTCATTTCTATACCGCCCCACAGCCAAAGCTCTCTGGGTGGTTCACAACATCATTCAACAATGTCTTGTGCAGAAAGCGTAGCAATAGCGGTCATCGTTATACAGTTCTTTTATTGCCAATATTTAGTCATTCACTGTGATGCTTGCTTGAAACCAGCCGTTCCCTCCCTTAGATTCCTATCTCCTTGTCACCATTCTCAGTTACACATGCTTTTAAGCGAGCGAATAATGTAATCAGATAAGAAATCAAGAGGCCAGAAAAGCTCTATTACATTTGCATCTGTGTGTAGTTTCTCCCTACACCCACCCTGAAAAAAATTGTGCAGATGGTACTGCTTCAATTTTTGGGCACGGTGGTGGTGGTGGAGAAATAGCATTCTATGTTTTCGAGAGTTTTGATACTGATCCACATTTTAAGTGTTTGCAATTCAATTGCCCTTTCTGTTTCATTCACGCATACTAGATATTATTATGAAACAATAATTCTAAAGGAATTACTGCCACACTCACCAGATGAACATCCTTTTGATGTATACCAGAAACAATTCTTCATATATACAGAGCACCGTGGCAGTGGGTGGTGACAACAATGGGTGGGGCTATCCCATGTGGCCCCGCAGTCCCTATCTCACATTCATTCAATGTGTGGAGGGGGTCATGTGTATTCCCCCCTTCATATAATTGCAATATTCACACATTCTATTCTGTTCACATCTGCATGGGAGAGCACCCCATGGAAGCTGACCCTACCTGGTTCAGTATGTTTGCACAGAGGACCTATGGTACATCCTTTGTTGCCACATGAATGTTTCATAGATTTCATAGATCATAGAGTTGGAAGGAGCCTACAAGGCTCTATTGAGTCCAACCCCCTGTTCAATAGAGGAAACTAGAGAAGGGGTCTCCCATCCAAGTAATAACCAGGCCTGACCCTGCCTAGCTTTCCACGCTCAGACAAGCTGAGCCAGCGTGACCCACAGGCCTGTATGTTACATTGCAGTAGCTGGGAGGGAGAAATGCCTCCTCCATTCTGCTTATGCACCATCCTATCGAATGGTTACAGAATGGTTAAGGGTGGGGACAGAGAAAGACAGACCCCAACAATCTCTGCCCTGGTTGCCAGACATCTGCTTGGACTTTGGGTACACTGTGGCAAAACTCTGCTTGCTTGACTGAGCTGAGATCCAGCTGCTGATTTGTGGCGCAGGTAGCATCTATTTAATGAAATACTCAATGTCACTATGTGTACCATTCACACATTCAACCAAGCAGTGGAGGCTGGTGGCTCCAGTGAGTCAGCGGGGCGCTGTATCTGTTCCAGATTTTGCTCCCAACTTTTAAGGAGCTGTCCATGGTACCAAACCTATTTTTGGGGATATGGCTCAGCACCACGGATAGCTCCATATACATATTTACACTCCATATATATTGCTGAACCACCTTCAGGGCTAAGAAATAATAATACAGTGAACAAAGAGGCTGCCTCATCAATGTCATCCCCTAGTATCACTGAGCATTGCATTAATGCCATCCTGTACATGAGGGTGGGTAGCGAGGTCCAGTTCAATAGCTACTTTTGGCAGATGGGAAAGTTTCACCACAAAAGAGCCTTAAGACGGTATGCACAAAACATGCCAAAAAGAAGCCAGCAACATGACCAGCAAAGCCACCAGGACCAACAAAGAAAAGAAAAACTAGGTAAAATATTTTTTAAAAAATCTCAGAAACTCTAAAAGCATGGGAGAGCAGGGCAGATGTCTCCTGGCACCTCAAAGAAAGCAAAGTTGGTGTGTCATATGCAGCCAATGAAAGGCCCAGTGGACTTCTGACTGGTTCTAAAGCAGGGGTGCAGAACTGTTTTGTGATGGGGGGTTGGACTGCCCCCCACCGGGACCACCATGGGCTAGATGATGTCAGAGGGGCATGACCTAACCCCCTGATGTCACATCAGGGGCCATGACTCCACCCACTGACATCTTCCTCCCTTTTTTTTTTTTAACTCCATGCTGGATGGAGGTATAGAGTCCTGGACATTCACATTTTGGGTGGGAGAAAATCATTTAGGGAATGATCCTATGGCCCCTAGACATCTTCTGAGGGCCATAGGATAGTTCTGATTCCCAGCTCCGAGGTCAGAGACAGAGCTCTGTCCTCGGAGCTGGGAAAAGGAGCTCCAATCCCACTCCCCCTCGCAGCCAGCATCAAAAAAAGAAAACTGCGCTGGCTGCTCTCCAAGGTTGGGAAAGTGACCTCGGAGAGAGGTAGGAGAGGGAGTGAAGGAAACTGGGGCGGTCAGGATACAAGGTATCCTGAAGCTGCTCCAGCCTCCTTTCCCACCACTCTGAGATGCCATCACTAGATGGCCAAAAATGGCTATCTAGCGAAAATTAAAAACTGGAGGAGCAGAGAGGTGAAGATCATTGGATGAGCGTGAGCCACTGAGTTCGGAGGCTTATTTATGCTCATCTCCAGAGGATTGCGCCCTTATTTATTTTACCTATAAAAAATATTGCTGGGTTGCCTTTCATTCCAGAAGGGTCCCTCAAGTGTCTTACAGTTTAAAACAATTTAGAAACTTAAAACATAATGCGTAGCACAATTAAAAACGGGGTGGGGTGGGGTACACAATCTTTAAAAACAGAGAATAGATCTAGTACATTTAACATCTTTTGAAAGTCATGCACAACAAAAACATGTTAACTGCCCACCTAAAAGTAAGCAAAGAAGGGGCCAGTCTAACACCCTTAGGCTGAAAGTTCCACAATCAGGGGGCCATCACAAAGAAGGCCCTGTCCCATGTTCTCAGCAACTTACACTCTCTTTGTGTTGGACCATAGAAAAGGGCCTCCTAAGCAGATCCTAAACTGTGGTTGTTATTGTGATCATCATCAACATTTATATACTCATTTGAGTATTTATATACTCATTATATTCTCATTTGAAACAAATCTCATTTGAAACTGTAGGCAGGTTCATATGGGAGAAGGTTATCTGCAAAGGAAGATTCAGTCCCAAGCCTCTATGCCACGTCAGCTATTTGCTACATTTAATACCTTATTGAATCCATCAGCTGGTTGTGATGAGAATCACGCAATTTGTGATCTTACAGCAAGCGACTTGGCTTCCTTTTTTGTTCAGAAAGTGTCTACAATTGTAAATTCATTTTCGCTGGATGGGTCTCCACCACCATTTTTGTCAGCAGGTTTGCCACAGCCTTCAGCTCAGTTTGCAGACCCGTCTCTTCAGACTGGGTTTGACTTTGTTCCAGTTACTGAGTCAACTGTGGCACAGTTTATTTCCTCTTCTCCTCCTACCTCGTGTCCTGCTGACCCTTTCCCATCCTTTCTTTATTTGACGCTTTTACCTTTGTTTTTGCCTCATATAACTTATCTGGTGAATTCTTCACTTTCACTGGGTATTTTTCCGGAATGTTTCAAGCATGCTTCTGTACGCCCCTTGTTAAAAAAGCCTAATTTAGACCCTTCAGCTTGTGTTAATTACCGCCCTATGTCACTTCTTCCTTTTCTTTTTAAGATTTTAGAAAGAGTAGTTCTCTCCCAATTGATGACTTATTTAATTAGATTTAATCTCCTAGATTCTTTTCAATCAGGGTTTCGTTCAGGCCACTCCACAGAAACAGCCTTAACTTATGTGATGAATGATATCTTAGTGGCGAAAGCTCAGTGTCAAACATCTGTGTTGATTCTGCTGGATCTTACGACAGCTTTTGACACACTCGACCACCATATTCTGCTTTCAAGGTTGGCATCACTGGGAATCAAGGGCAATGCTTTATCTTGGTTTGGTTCCTTCCTTTCTAATCGCTCTTGTTCTGTTTTGTTTCAGGGTTCAGTTTCAGATGTTTTCCCGTTATTAGTGGGAGTTCCACAGGGTTCAGTCTTGGGTCCTCTTCTTTTTTCATTGTATACTTGTCCTCTTGGATGTTTGGTTTCTGATCGGGGTTTTCAGTATCACACCTATGCAGATGATACACAGATATATCGAAGCTTTGCATCCATTGATACTGCAGTGTGGCAGTCCGTGACGGAATGCCTGTCAGGCGTTTCCTCATGGATGACCGCACGTCATCTGAAATTGAACATGGATAAGACTGAAATTCTGGTATTTCAACCTGATCGTGTGTCAGCTCCCTTATTATGTCCTTTCTATGCATATCCAGGGCTCAGTGGTGGCCCCGGTTTCAGCTGCCAAGAGCCTTGGTGTTTTGCTGGATGATTGTTTGTCCTTCCGTCCTTTTATTAATAGGACTGCTAAGGCATGTAATTTTCACCTTTTGAACATTCGCAGGATTCGCAAGTTTTTGTCTCCTGAAACAGCCCATCTGCTTGTTCAGACTTTGGTGGTATCCCGCTTGGACTATTGTAATAACTTAATAGCTGGCTTGCCCTCTTCTGTGCTTCTTCCACTGGTTCTGGTTCAGAACAGCGCTGTTCGTGTTGTTCTGAACTTGCCTTGATACTCCCATATTACTATGGCCTGTAGGAATCTTCATTGGCTACCCATTCGGACTAGGGCCCAATTTAAATTATTGGTTCTTGCCTTCAAAGCTTTGTGCTCTAATGTCCCTCATTACTTATCATCTAGGCTTTCCTGGTATGTTCCTGGTAGGAATTTAAGATCAGTGGGCCAGGGATTATTAGCGGTCCCACCGACACGCTCTGCCTTGTCAAGGCTGCGAACCTTTCAGGACCTGGTTCCCCTTTTGTGGAACAGGCTTCCCATGGACCTCCGATTGGAGGAGGATCTTTCCCGCTTTCGAACGGGATTAAAGACTTATCTTTTTAGTCAGCCAGAATGAGTGGTTGGGCTAATGTGGTGGTTGCTGGGATTTGATACTGCATAGTAAGTGGTTGGTGTTGGTTATTTTATTGTATTGTTATGTTTACTGTATATGTTATTTGTCCCGCCCTTTGGTGTAAGGGGCGTTATAAATAAATGATTATTATTATTATTATTATTATTATTATTATTATTATTATTATTATTAGGCAGTCTTTCAGATATCCTGGTCCTAAAATTTGTAGGGCTTTATACATAAGGAGCACCACCTTGCATTGTGCCCAGAAACAAACAGGAAACCACTATAGTTGGTTTAAGACTGGTGTGATACGGTATATAAATTGCATGCCAGATAACAGTTTGGCCACTGCATTTAGCACTAGCTGTGGTTTCTGAACACTTTTCAAGGGCAGCCCCACTGGAGCATGTTGCAGTAATCTATATTTTTTTATAAATGGAGGTGTTACTCCCAAACATCCACTGGATAAACATTTTTAGGCTCCAGCCATTTTGAGTTTGATATTCCTGCATACTATTTTAGGGTCCCTACCTTCCCCCTGCCTCAACACGATATATTGGGATCCTGTAGAAAATTAAGGCTTGGACTGCCTCTCAAAATGGTTGCAATTGGTATCTTATAGATTTATGTCCATAAAGATCTGCAGAGCAGTTGCCTCCCCAGTCTCAGAGGACAAACTCTAGATTTTCTGTGGCTTTTCTGACCTTCGCTGTCCATTCATTCCGTGCAATCAATTCATCTTTCCCCACACAGTCGACAAGTGGGACTCTATTGCACCAGTTGACTTGTGTCAAGGCTTTCCCTTGCTAGCTACCCCCACCCCCATCACTTCACAGGGCTGTCACAGCAGAGAAATGGCTACATGGCAGAGGAGAGCTGATATTTCGCACTGAAGGTTACAAATTGACTGGAGAAAGGAATAGAAGAAGGAGGCTGATACTTTGGATATTTAAGCTGTTTGAAATGTACAGCATGCCAAGATGGGCTCTTATTTTTACCCTATGCGATTTTAAGGTTTTCACCGTGAAGATAAATAAAAATTATACCAAGCCAATGCATTACAACCTTCAAAGTAATATAATGGCCTTTGCAGATCTTGGCAGGTTTAATAGGAATATAAAAGTCCGTCCCCCCATTCTTTCAGCAAGATTAGATTACTGGCTTGCTAGACATGGTATTGCAGCCATTGGTGAAATATGCTGCATATATAAAATATTACTGGAAATAGCAAACCTTTGGAGAAAGTACTTTGGTTATATTTCAAGTGCAATGCAGCATCATTCCAAACCAAATAAGACTGAGAGGAGAGGATAAGAAGGTAAAATGTGTGCTAGGTCAATCTAGAATTACTGGAGTTGTTTTCTAGAAAATAAACTTGAGAGTATTCATTCCATGCAATCTAAGGTGTTGTGTTTTTTTTAAAAAAAAATCTACCTGGCCATTAATTTTTAAGTTGTGCAAGGTTTGTGGTCCTGGAAAATGGTCTGAGAACACCAGTTGCTGCACCATTGCGGAAGCTAAGCAGGTGTTGGCCTGATCAGTAATCTAGGTAGAAGACCACGAGCAGCAGTGCTATAGTGGAGGCAGGGCTCACCAGGATGCAGCACTGGCACTTTTTTTTATTAGCAGGGGCACTGATGTCATCTGCCACCCCCCTCAGCCTTCCCTGTTCCCTCTGAGCTTAGCTGCAGTCCTCACATGAATTATCCTAGCAATGATACATTTTTCCCTGTTGTAATGCAAAGTGTTTTGGGGTGGCTTGACTTGAATGGGCAATTAAGACCCATTAGCTTTACGAAAGACCTGCTCCTGGTCTTTTGAAAACTGCTAGAATGTTTTGTGGTGTGTGGTTTTTTAATATGGGTGTGGCTATGGTGACAGTCGTGATGAGCCCCTGCACTTCAAAATTTACCACTACACCACTGACTAGGAGCCCCATGTAACAGCAGGATATGCTCCAGCTTTTGGAGAGGGTGGGGGGGCATTTCCTTCAGCTTAATTGGATCTTGAGAACACTACGCTGTATATATTTGTTGCCTAAAATCTAAACCAATTGCCTGTGCCATGTACACCCCCCCTTGCAATAAGCTGGGACGTAAGGGAAACATCCCCACCACGGCCATCACTCTGGCGATGAAATTGGCCTCTAATTCTGTGATGAATTTAAAAATTGAGTAGTTGAAGATGTGATTGATCTGCCAAGAACGAGACTCTGAATTCTTGTGAATGGCTTCTCCCACCCACCTCTCTCACAATCTCCTACTACTCTGTGAAACTGTGCACGTATTCCTGACCACAAATTGCAGCTGGTTCTCCGGTCAGTTCCAGGAGGTGTGGTTTGGGTACATCTATTTAACACACACACCCCCCCGATGGAGTGCATGTCTCACTCATCTGTATTTTGGGGCTTGTCGGGATGACACACCCAGAGTCCTGGGGCTTGTGAGGTAGTGATTCAAGAAGGCTTCCCTTGACACTTAAAGGGGTGGCCAGATGGAGCAGAAGAAAGCAGGCAGCATCACTCCTTTCAACTCACAGGGCCAGGCACCCCTTGAACTAGGCATGCTAGGAGGAGGTCACAAAGCAGCCAGCTCCTGCCCCACTCAGCTCCCTCACAGCTGGTAATTTGCATTGCAGCTCTCCTTCTGTTAATGGTTTTTAAGAAGAGCTGGGGCGGCACTGGCTTACCCAGTTGACTTTGCCTCTTTATTCCCTGTGTGGGCACAAAGGCTGACTCTTAACGTGTGTGTTTAAAGAACGATTGAAAAAAGACTTGTCAGCACACATCCCGTCCATCACCTTGTGAACTGCTTGGCTGGCCACACAGCCTGTTTGGTCAGTGTTTGTTTGGGAGAATGAGAAGGAACCGCTAACTACAACAGTGACATGTCCTCAGTGATCGTCTTGCTACTAAAGCTGAACAAACGAGGGACTGTCATCGGAAGTGACAGTGCTTAGAGGCACTGTCAGGCTTCTACAACTGACCTCTCGATGAAGCACCATTGTCCCCCATCCAAGTGTCAGGATTACCTCTGCCCATCAAAGGAGTCCTGTGTGCTGCCCCTCCAAGGAGAATAGATTGTATTTAGTCAGAGAGAATTTGCATACTGAATACATACATAAAGAGGAGCATATTTCAGCCACTTAACCAACAGCCAGTCTCTGCAATTAGGGTCCTGCAAAACTCTTCTCAAAACACACACGTGATAAATAACCATGACAAGTAATAATTATATTAATTACCTTGGCTTTATATTGTTGCCGTTTTATTGAATAATGGGTGTGTGATTTGTACAGCTCTTGTGAACGTGATTGATCAGTCTTCATCCTAAACCTAAACAAAGATCAACTGTACTTGCTCCCCTACTTCTCTTGTTATCGATGCTCAATCAATCAAAATTTAAATTGGAAGCTATTTCGGTCCAGGACCTGCCTGCCTGCCTGCAAATGCCATGTACCTTGATCATATTGTATAGATTAACTAAAGAGTATAAAGAAGCAAAGGACTGGAAACAGGGTAAAAGCCAAGATAGACATCAAAGATGTAAAGACAAAGTTGCAAGTCACCCCTCCCACCCACCCCGCTCCCAAAATGGACAGCCCACTTTCAGGAAAAGGGATAGGGTCTCAAGAGTGTTCCCAGGAAAGGATTTATACCAAGAAATAGGACTTGAACAATAAGTGTTGCAGAATATTTTCTCCTGGTTAAGCTCAGGGGTCTCTTGTTCCACTGCCGTATGGTCCCTTGAGTTTACTGTGCACTTCCTCTTGCTCCACCTTCATTCTGGTTTAATTTGGAGAATGTCCACAGGTAATGTTGGTACTGGCATGTGTTTGCTTCATTTTTCAGTTCATGTTTCTCTCCCCCCCCCCCCGCCGCCACCACCCCCCCCTTTGTTGGGTTACTGATGTTCTCCAGTGAGCATGCACATTGTTTACATCTCATTGCAAAATAAAAGAATTGTGATGCTATGGCACAGTCCCGTCAGGAATCCTTTTTGTACTGCAGTTTGAGCAATGTGTGTATGTACTGGAGCTCACTACTGTTAACTTGTAAGGGGGTGGGGAGTCATGATCTGACCATTGTGGCAAATTGCACATGCTCAGTGCTTGTGGAATGCTGAGTTATTAGGTGATACAAATTGTTCACACTTAAAAATACTCTTAGCTTTTTCTCCTGGGGCCCAAATCTGGCCTCCACCGCAGATGGTCCTACCCCTTTTCCCCAAGCACCAATTGTTTGGTGGTTTCCCTGATTTTAGTGTAAAACCAGGGCAACCAAGCTTAAAACGCTGCGAATAGTAAATTTGCATCTCCTTTCCTCGGCACGGCGAGGATCGAGGTGGATCGAGCAGTGGGAAGGTAAGTCGCAAGTCTCGGGGGTGCCAAGTGGGCCGCTTTCGGCCTGCTTTCAGCCCCCCCCCCCCGAGACTTGCGGTTACATCCCTATCTGCAACAACAGTTGCTTCCAGTGTCTGAAGTGTGTTTGGGGCCTGTCTTTTAAGGAAGGGCTGATTGGCAAGTCAGCACAGCTGGGCCAGGCTGCAGATGACATGTGCCAGGCCCCTCCCCAAACATACTCGGGCTCAGTTGCACTATGTCTTCCTCCTCCACCCCAAACAGAGGCACAACATCACCAATCTCTCTTCTCCTTCAAACATTTGCCCTATTTACATGTTACCCATATGTAGGGCAGTGCCATGATGAAGCAGGAGTGGGACTGTCTTTCCTGCCCTCAATGCTGTGTCCCCACACTAGCCCCACCCTCTGATATCTGTGCATTGAATGCGGTTGTCTGTAAAGGAAGCCCCTACACACAAGCTCGGGTCCCCTGTTAACCAGGGGCCCCTGTTTGCACCATGGCGAGGGCGCCGTGGCGGGAAAGGAGGAGGCTGGCGCAGCTGGAGGCTGCACTCCGGAAGATCTGCGTGGGCAGGGGAGGGGCCCGGGTTGTGCAGGTCTCAGCTCCCTCAGCCCAGTCAGTGATGCTGGTTGGACTTGGGGGAGGACAGGGCCCCTGGGAGCAGGCTGGGAGGTAGTTTTCCCTCCGGGCCACTCTGCAGCTATAAAAGGGGACCATGGCCCGGGCTCCTCCTCCCCTGTGCATGGACGGAGCCATTGCAATCTTGCTCCCAACCCACCCTCCCCTTAGGTAAGGTGGTTTACTGCTGTGGATGACTGTCAGCTGCCGGTTGACGGGGCTGGGCAGGAATTTTACCTGTAGAGATTGATTGGCTTGTCTCACGGGTTTTTTTTTTGCCTTACTCACAGCAATACAAGTTTGTTTAAAGTTATTTGCCAAGCAGCAACGTCACAACTTCAAGGCGTAGGGCATCGGGCTGGATCCAAGTCAGAGGAATGGGGGGGTCCCTGTGGGTGGGGGCCACAGGGCTGCAGCCCAGCTCGGGGGCTAGCATGCCAGTGCCACCCCCAGGGGAGCAGGGAAATATGCCCACGGCACACTCCGGGGCATGGCCAACCCATGCTTTGGCAGGACATCTACCCCCCCCCCCAATTGGGGTCACCCAGCATGTGGGCTGTGGTGCGAATCAGCCAGCAGGCGGGCTGGCTGATTCAGGGATCCATCCCCATACCATGTCAAACTCTAAGCTGTAACCAATAAAGTTGTGGCCAAGTTATAACCCTACCCTGGCTCTGTGCAATTACTGGTTGTCTTTCCTGGAATGGCAACCATTAGGCACTCAGGGCACAAGCAGATGCTCATACGTTGAGTCTCCACATGATTGGGACACCCATGCAACCGAGTGGAAGCCAATGGCAGTGGCGTAGCCAGCAGTGGCGTAGCCAGCCCAGAAGCATCCCCCCACCTCCTTCTTCAAACACATGAACAGGGCTATTATCTTCTTGAATCCCAAGGCACAACTCCCATATCATGTAATATTGCCTCCATCTCTCTCTCACCTGTCCATTCAATTCCCCGCCAACTCCACTACCTGCATCATGCACCACTGCAGCCAGCCAGTCACGCTCTTTGCTCCTTGGGCTCCTCTCCCATCACAGCTAATTGGCTGATTGCATTCTCCTCGCCACATCCCCACCTGACAGTTGACGAGCCCTGAAGCCTCCTGTGGTAGCCGAGATCACAGCAGCTGGCTGGCCACTACAGCAAGCAACAAGGCACAGCTAGCGAGCCCCTGCTGAAAGTGAGCAGCAGCTGCAGCAAAGAAGGAAAGAAGAGAGAGAGAGAGAGAGAGAGAGGTTCACATTTGAGTTGATTGGGAGCTAGCTACCAGTGGCCCTCTGGCCTTGCAGTGAAGAACACTGGCTTAGAGTCTAACTCTTCCAAGTGATCAGAGGAGTGAGATAGGGCAGCAGTTAACAAGCATGAGGGGTTTTGAGGCCCGTTGTCACAACCTAGGCTGGAAGCACGTTTTATCCTCCTTCAACAAATATAGCGTAACAGTGCAATCCTCAAAGCCCTTTCCAGAGCCAAGCCACATTTTTGGAGATTCATGTTGCTGCCAAACTTAACAATAGCAACACTTTTGCACAGTGCTGCATTCTATCATTGTATCATAATGGAATAATTATTAAAGAATTGCTAAGCAAATGTTACGCACTGAAATAGATGATCTTGTAAACTTCAAACACCTGCTGATCTTGTTTACTCAGCTGCATGTAAGCCACAGTCATTGTTTAATCTCCTGAAGAAAACAGAGATGGCATATCAAAAGTCAGGAGGATCATGGGTAATAATGAGCATTGTAAGTTTTTAAAAAATGATCAAAGATTTTTATTTTTATGAAATACGCTCCAAAGTCTTTTGGTGTGTTTTGTTTAGGAAGTCTTCTTGTCTCTTAGAAGTATTCTAATCATATCTCCTCCTGCAGAAAGATATGTTTACCATCTTCTTGTAAATATTAAAACTAGGTGTCTATTACAACTACTTCTGCAATTAAAGCAAAATTTATCAGAGATGTAAAAATGAAAATAAAGGAAACGAGAGCAAATACGCTTTAGCAGAGATAATGGATACATGTTTTAATGCACATAAAATGGTGAGAAGCTATTTATTTCTTCCTAATTAAGAAGACAGTTAGGATCAGACTGCAGATTAGACACAAAAAAGTAGAGATGAGTGTCCAATTATTGTGCATTACCTTTAAAATATTAGATTTTCCTGGTTATATATTCATTGCAGTAAATGACTAAATTTGCAATCCTATACTCAAATACCTGGGAGTAAGTCCCATTGAACTTACAGAAGACATGTACAGGATTGCACTGTAATACAATGAATATTTGTCCATTGCATTTCTCATAGGACAATGCCATTGGCTGAGGTGCTGTGATGTCATGAACATTCACAAACTTTCTAAGTATTCATACTCATGTGTCGACAAACATTTCATCTGTGCTGGTGAAAAGGCAGGTTGTAAATAATATGATTCAGAAAGTTGTGGGGGCATCCACGAGTAATTACTCTGAGGAATCCAAACAAAAGGCAGTAAAATTGGCAGAGCTTAATGGTTATACATTACTGGTTCCAAAAACCGTTAGGAGTGTGAGCTATATCAAAGGACTGCCTGTTTTGAAATTTCCATTTGTGTCTGATAGATTTGTATGGGATGCCCAAAAGATCCTTAACCATTAATATCAAGGCTAATGTTGTTTGTATTGCTCTGGTAACACAAAAACATCTTCTGAAGTCCTGGTTGTGTGATAACAAATGCTGGACCCGGGAATGTCTAATTTGGGTTGAAGGTAAGGGGGAGTGCACAATCAAGAGTTCTGAGTATAAAACTGAGTGTTTAGAATGTAACTCCTTTTACATTGCTGAAACTGGAAGACCTCTCCTGAAAAGATATAAGGAGCACCTGGCTGATATTCAGCATAATGAAAGGTGCTAGACTGTGGTCTCTTACTATGAGGCAGAAACATACTGATAGGCCAGCCTCAATTAACATCTCTGTGCTGGCAATTGCACAGAACCTCCAACAGAGAAAGATTAAGAAGGCAATGTTTATTGATCAATTGAAGCCTGATATCAATGTGAAGGATGAAATGAAACAAGCCATGATGTTTATTAATGCGGCTTGATGGGTTGTTTAAAACAAGAGCTGATTGTTAATTATTCCCCCCTGAGGCTTGTTTCTGGTCTGTTCCTGATTGGTTTTGGCTCAGTTTATAAGTGGCACTGTAGTAACATACTCTCATTTATGATGGAAGAATTTTAATTCTTTTAAATTTTGTAAACTGCATGCACGATTTTAACCTTGTCAGAAAGTACTATTGCCTGTCTGGGTGGGACACTTATCTAACAAAAGCAGATTTTTCACTTTCACAGTGCAGGATTTTCCAAATTGTTATCTCACACATCAGTTACATGTCAGTTTGGAGATCTATTGCTATATTGGGAATGCTTATCCACAACTGAAAATATACATTTTCTACACCTGAAAAGCACAAGAGTGGATAGTCAATGCATCCCTGGTAAATAGTTGACAGTAGTGATTAGTGATCAATAGAGGCAAGTGAGCAACTCTCTGTTCCTATAAGCTTTTTTTTATAATCAGGAAACTACAGAAGTGCTCCCTGCTATCTCAAGGCATCTAGAGAATAATGGGATACTGTATTTCAACATCCCCTGATTAGAAGAGCCTGCAACAGCCATAGCTGTTTCATTCTCTTCCTGGCAGTATGAAAATTACACTTCTATCATTCGAAAATGAATTCCTAAGTAGGGATGGGTGACCCACCCAACACTTGACTCACGGTGCATGAGCTAAGCGCCAGCTCAGGCGTCGCCGGACTTGCCTAATTTGTGCAAATTATGGCCTAATTTGTGCAAATTAGGCCATAATCTGCGCAAATTAGGCCATAATTTGCACAAATTAGGCCATTTTCTATGTAAACAATGTAGCACCAGAACCCAGAAGTCTCTTTCCCTGGCTTGGCTCACGAAAACGCAAATTGAGATGGGAAAAGGTAGAGCGAGCAGAGCTCGGGGGGGGGGGGTCGAGCCCGGCAAGTTCGCTGGACTTCCACCCCCCAATCGAGCTCCGCACACATCCCTACGAGGTTGGAAATATATATATATTGAAAAGGACATGAGAATTCATTTTTGTTTCTAGCGGAGGTAGTAGAGTGCACAACTCCTAATTATTGCTGAAACTTCTTTAGCTCTGATGCACAGCCATGTGCATGTTTGTTCACTTCATGATAGTTCGGGTAACCTATAATGAAATTTGGGTTTGATTTATTTTTAACTCACATTTGCCCCATTCATAACTCTGACCAGAAATGGGAGCCCAGTTCTTGGAGAAAGCTCACACATTCCTGAGCTTGCATAGTTTAGAAAAATACACATTTTTTTTCTAAAAGTACACATTTTCATGTTTTAGTCTCTGTGCGGGGGGAGTGCACATTTGGGTGCACACTTTGAAAAAATGCATACTGAAATGTGCACTGTTCCTGTTCAAACAAAAAGAAAATGGATTGCAATTGAAAATGGGAGTAAGGAGATCCAAGCTTCAAGGTGGAATTCAGAGAATCTCCTTTAAGGTAAATTGAGGGATGCTTCCAAGATTCTTCTTCTCTAACATTATGTTTGGATTTTTGAGTCCTAAACTATGTGGTCTTGTTCCTGAGGTAGAATGCTCCATTGTTATGTGTTTTCGTTTCTTTTTATATTTCCACATTTTGCACAGGTGCTATGCAGGTTTCAAGTGTTTCAGATACACCCAAAGCACAAGCACAATGTAGAGGAAGTGCAGCAGGGTTCCTAATCCAGATCAGGACCCTAGCTTGTGGGTTTGGGGACCTTTAACCCTTACCCCCACTGTGGTCCTGAACTGGATTGGGGGCCTGTGCCTGCAAATTATATTGCCAAATAGTGATCCATTAAAGCAAATGGATGTGCCACGAACCTGTGGGGGGCTCGCCTCTCCGCCGGCTCGCCTCTCCGCCTCGATCTTCTGAGCAGCACGGAGCAGTTCTCCGCGCCACTCAAGCCGCCGTCACTGGTCCCTTCGCGTCACTTCTGGGGCCAGATGTGATGCGACGGGACCAGCGCAGGCGGCGCGCTGTGGAGAGGCAAGCCGCCGCTGGACAAGTTAGGCCCATAGGCCCACACGAGCCCTGCGCAGACGTGCGTGGGGCTGATTTCGGCCCGCTACACCCGCACGGGGCGAACGGTTACATCCCTACAAATAGTTTAATATTTGGCAATATGTATTGCAGGTACAGGCCGAACAATCCAGATCAAGATTGCAGCAAGGGAGAAAGGGTAAAATCTAGGGATGTTAGAGAAATCCACAATGGATTCAGATGAGTTTGGATTTCTGTGAATCCGACCCATGGATTCTGCTATGGACAGGCTTTTCCTGAGTTGCATGGATTCCGCAGACTTGCAGACTGGCTTTTTTTACTTTCTGTAATTTTATGCAAATGTAGGTGTGGAAAAATACGAAAAGAAAAAAAAAACACCAACTGAAAATGCACATCCCCCCCCCCCTAGATTAAAGTGTGAAAATGCACATTTTGGGGGGATTTGAGCATTTTCAGACATGCACATTTGCATAAGTGTGAATTTGTGCAAATGTATACAGACACATTTGTGCAAAATCTGATTTCATCAATGAGCAGACAAAAGAACAAAAGATGCCTGACAATCTATGAAACACAGATGGAATAGATTTAACAAAGTCCGTACATCCCTAATAAAATCTTCCTAACCCACCCTTGCAATTACTTCAATGTAAAAAAGGGCGGTGGGATTTAGTGGCTATCTTCATCTTTAAAGTAATGTGTGTCCGGCCCTTACTTTGTGACTTTTCTCCCCATTAGATGACTGACACAAATGTGTGCATAAGCAAAAAACACTGCAAAAAAGTAATCTTGACCTAATTTTGTGTCTGATTGCATCAAGATCCTTTTTGTGTAATATAGTACCAATGTGCAGGAGGGCAGGCTTGAATAAGTAAAGAACCAGAAGTCTTGATGCTACCAGACTTCTTGTGCCCACCCCCAAAAGAAACAGGGGGGACACATGTATTGGGTAAACTAGGCACAGAATGCTATTGAGATTAACATATGATATATTAACATTAGCATATGAGATCTACAACATAACATCAGCAGTTCAGGAAATAACTGAGTCAAGACAAGAGCCACTTTACAAGCTCCTCCTCCAATGCCTAGTTAAGAACAAGCCTTCCCCCAATGGAGGCAGTTGTTATGAGTGGATATAGTTATGATCATTTGGTTATGACTATGGCTCAGAAGGAAGACCACAGCAGGCCCCCAATTGCAGCTGGGTAAGTTTTGGTTCATGAGAAGTGAACAGCCGCCAGAGCCTGCTCACAGGAATGCAAATGAAGGTTTGAATGGAGAGTGCTTAAGAGCCTGATGAATGAATAGTCCATGGCCAAGAGTCTTGCAGTGATCAGATTAACACATAGCCAAAGGCACAGGAGGAACTGCCCTGAAAAGAACCTTAAAAAATAGCCCTGAAAAGAAATGGCTTCTCTCCCCGCCCCCCTGCCCCAACTAGGCAGGCTCAACCAGAAGCTTAAAACTCCTCAATAAGGCAGACTAAACTCATCACTATAGGCCAGACCAACAAAAGGTTTTCCTTATGACACCCATCAAGGGATACAAACACACAAAAGATAGGACAATCAGCAGGGATTAAGAGCATCAGGACAAGACTGCCCCTGCTGCTCTCACATTGCAGGGAGCCTCAGCGATGGCAGGTGTGTCAGGTGGGTGAGCCGGGAGAGTCATCCTAAGATGTCCAAGCAGGACTTGGAATACAGACCTCTATAGCACCTTCCACCTCCACCGGAGCGACAGCTGGAGATTCACTGCAGGGAGCCTCAGTGAACAGGTAGTAACCGGAACTTTACAGGCCTGTGGCTTACCTTGGCTCAGTTTGTGTCTGAGCGTGGAAAGCTAAGCAGGGTCAGGCCTGGTTATTATTACTTGGATGGGAGATACCTCCTCTAGTTTCCTGCATTGAGCAGGGGTTTTTATTTATTTATTTATTTATTATATTTTTTAATCGCCCATTTGGCCGGTCACCCGGCCACCCTGGGCGATGTACAACCAAAATACAGCAAAACACAATAAAATATAATGATTAAAACAATATAAAAAATTCTTATTAAAAACCTAACCCACCCCATATTCCCGCCTGAACAGCCATGTTTTTAATGCACGGCGGAAGCTCATCACGGAGGGGGCATGGCGAAGGTCACTAGGGAGGGAGTTCCATAATGTGGGGGCCGCCACAGAGAAGGCCCTCTTCCTAGTCCCCACCAGCCTGGCTGTTCTGGCTGGTGGGATAAGGAGAAGGCCGTCCGTGGCAGACCTTGTTGAGCGGCCTACTTGATGTTGCTGGAGGCGCTCCTTGAGATAAGCTGGGCCGGAGCCGTGTAGGGTTTTAAAGGTCAAAACCAACACCTTGAATTCGGCTCGGCAAGCAACTGGTAGCCAGTGCAACTCATTAAGCACTGGCGTGATGTGATCACGCCGGCGGCCGCCCTTAATCAGGCGAGTAAAATATGCTTTTATTCTTTGCATTTTTGGTATTTTGCCCCTCACTTTGCATTCTGCCCCACCCCCTGTTGGCTCTGGCCCCACCCACCACCAGAATATGGGTCCCAGGAACTTCTCTGAAGTGGAATTCAGCCTTCAGACTAGTGGTGGGGCCAAGCCTGGAGTCGGCTCGTGGCTCGCTCCTGGCTCGGCCCTCGAGGCGACGGCGGCCGATCTCACCATTCAGAGCGGCGCGGAGTGTTCTCCGTGCCGCTCGAGCCGCCGCTGCCGCCGCCCCGCCCCCATCGCCGGACCCCCCCGCCAACCCCCGGCAGCCACCAGACCCCGACCCCGCCGCCATCCCACCGCAGCCTACCTTCTCCACACCTCCGCTGCTGCTGGAGACCCACCCGCGCTCTGTTTTGGTGGAGGGAACCAGGGCAACAGGGCTTAAACAGCCCTGTTGCCCTGGTTTCCCGCACCAAAAACAGAGCGCGGGGGTCCCGTCGCATCACTTCCTCCATGCCGGAAGGACGCGACGGGACCAGCAGACGGCGAGGCAGGCTCTCCGGAGAGCCTGCTGCAGGTAAGCCCGCGGTGGCCGAGTAGCTCGGCGGACACGAGCAGGCCCGGTTCGGGCCTTGCTCCTCTCTGCCGGGCTACTCGGTCACATCCCTACTGGACTGAAAGAGGCTCTGTACCCCTGTGCTCTTCAGACTGAAAGAGGTTCTGCACCCCTGTGTTTCCACACACACATCTGGAAGCAACCTGGGTTTTTCTTAAGGGGAGCAGGAGGTGAATTTACACATGCTTGTAGTTCCATAGATTCATAGATTATAGAGTTGGAAGGGGCCTACAAGGCCATCGAGTCCAACCCCCTGCTCAATGCAGGAAACTAGAGGAGGGGTCTGTGATGACACAGCCCTTACACTTTAGGACCTGATGCATAAGCCCTTTTCAGGCTAAGCACCAACACTTAAAAACCTGAGGGGAGGGTCAAATGAAACCTTTCCCCTACCAATGAGGGGAAAGATTAATACAGGTCATTAAGGATCTATTTTAAATCTATGATACTGTGGGTACAAAGGTGCGTGTGTAGATTTAACAGTAATGCAGGTTAATAACGCCAAGCTGACACGTAGGATTTGGGTAGCAAACAAAATAAAAATAAGTTTATTTTAATTCTCAAAATCTTAGTTCCAGAAAATAACTTTAAACCTGCCTACACCAAACACTTTGTAATTAACCTAAGTCCCTATAGCTCTAAATACTTTCATTCCTCAGACAAGCACTGATTTCTCTCAAAACTCCTAACAGACAAGACATGAATAACTCAACTAACCTAACTGCCCAACTCCCAACAAACTCTCCCAACACTCCAACACACTCCAACTCTGACATCACTCAAACACTCCTTATATACTCCTCCCCCCACCCTTTCTAAGACATCACAAACCACACCCACTCAGTTCAACATACTATACTCACTAAACATACTAATGCAGACATACACCAGGGAACTGAATTGTGGGGTTACGCCACGGGGTCTCCCATCCAAGTAATAACCAGGCCTGACCCTGCTTAGCTTTCCACGCTCAGACAAGCTGAGCCAGCATAGAAGTAGTTCCAATTGCCCCAATTAGAATTGGCTAGGAGGGAGGGAGAACACACTAAATCCAACCATCCTCTCTCCTCTTGAAAAGGCTGATTGAGGAAACTGAAATCTTCTTCTACAGTACTATACACACACAGCTGTAGCTGCTGTGCTTGCATGTGTTTGGATCCGGGCTATAAATATGATTTTTTAAAAAAGTATCTGTATTTGTATATGGCAGGGAAATAGCAGCAGAGAGGGAGGGAATCCACAAAGCCAATCGAATAAATTGAACATGATTAATGAGCATGGTCAAATAAAATTAATAATCTCAGGGTAAATAATAATTCAATGGTTTACAACAAATGTACCACAGGGCAGGAAGCCATTTGGCCTCCAGCCAGTTTACTGGAGGTACAAGTCATCTTGTCACTTGTTCCAAAGGCAAGTTCCATTTAATTACTTACTTTTATAAGCTTCCCTTCCTTCAAACAGCTCAGATAAACATACACAGAAATAATAGTCAATACACAGGCTGCCGTTCAGGTACTGGCTAGGTCCAGACCCTCAAATGGATCTGCATCAAACATGTGTTCGTCTCCATAGTATGCTTTAATGAAATCATAACATTGGTACCAGCTATGAGGCAAACTGCAGACTCTTAACAGCAAGATCCAGGAACATTATTCTGTTCTGTGCTGTGGCAGTTTGCTAGAGGAGGAAGCCGCCACACTGCTCTTTGCTGCACAGACCATCACTGCAGGTGGACAGGGGGTAGGGATGCATGAGAATGTCATTCATGTTTGCAAATGATGCAAACATGCCATGATTGCAACCTCTAATGGGAGCAGAAGAGCATGTTCTCCGCAAATGCTTGTTCCTGAACTTGTGTTTGTGCTTGAAAAAAATGCTCGTTTTTACACATTACTCTTTCGGGGTAGTATGCCCATTTAAAAATGTGCATTTCCCCATTCAAAAATGAGCACTTTTTCCATTCAGCCAAATGAGTGTGTGTGTGTGTGTGTGTGTGTGTGTGAAGTGTGCAAACTAATGTGGGAAACCAGGTGAAATGACTTTCAAATTGGTTTTTGGAGAATCTGGTTGATTGCAAAAATCACTTGTTTGCTCATCCCTAGCAGAGGCGTAGCGTGGGGGGTGCAGGGGGGGCCGGCCGCACCGGGCGCAACATCTGGGGGGGGCGCGCTCGCACTCGCAGCTCTCTTTCCAGGCTCCCGGCAGCCAGAAGCGATCGGCTCGGCAGGCACCTGTGGCGGCCAGAGCCGAGTTAGTTGAGCAAGTCGCCCGCTCGCTCGCTCGCTCGCGGGTGATGCCGCCGCCCGGGCAGGAGCGGGTGGTGCCGCTGCTGGGGGCGCGCTGCAGAACCCTCTACCCCTTCTCTGGGGAGCGGCACCGGCACGGGCTGCGCTTCGCCGCGGGGGAGCTGCTCACCGTCCTGTAGGCGGGGCCCGACGGCGGCTGGTGGGAAGGGGAGACCGCCGAAGGGCTCAGGGGCTGGTTCCCGGCCAGCTACGTCCAGTTGATCGAGGTGAGCGGCAGCGAAGGGAGGCAGCCAGCAATTCGGCCCGTGCCGTAGCGTGTAGCTGAGGCTTATCTTTTGTTTAACGCTGGTGCACGTGTGCATGGCCCTGATTTGGATCGAGACCACTGCACTCTAGGAGGGGGGGGATTAAACCTTCCCCCACCCACTGTTTGCCTTCCTAATTCTGCCCCCACCCCAATGTGGGGGGGGGGAATTTCAGGATGCAAACAATGGAGGGGGAAGAATTAATTCCCCCTCCTAAAGCATGGTGGCCCCAATCCAAATCATGGCTGCACACACTTACACTAGAGTAAAACAAAAGACAAGCCTCAGCATTACGATTAGCATAATGTGTCATTTGGCTCCCCATTCTGCACACATAGAAGAGAAAACGCACTAAACATTCAGATATTCAACAAGCAGCTAGTTCTTCTTTGTAGTCTTTATATTCTCCCATATATGGGATTGCACCTTTAGTGTGATACCAGCATTCCCCCTCCAAGTTATCTGAGCCCTTATCAGCCCATCAAAACACCCAATATGCCAACATGTTTCACATTACTTTTTCCGGGCTATGGCTTAAAAGCTTTTCTACATGAGGCTGGTATTTGCGCTAATTAAAAGCAGGCGAATTTAAATTAATCTGTATATTATATACAGATTGATATCTTGCACTTCTATTAAAGAATTACAATTAGAGGTACAGGATTGAGGAAGTTGGCTCCATCTAGCCCAGTCTTGGATCATCTCCAGGGTATGGTTCCATTTTGATGTTTAGTTTTTGTTCTTGATATTTTTTGTCCTTTACGATGGTTGTGAGACGACATATAATAGCATGGCCCATGCTAGGTTACTACATTTGTAGATTTGTATTCATAGACCTGCTGAAAATGTGGAGAATGTGTAATGCATGTTCGCACTCAATAAAGTGTTTGAAAAGAAAACTTGTATTTAGATGCATTTTACTTTAATTACATCAGTATTTTCATAACAAACAATACATGTGCTTAGGGGGTAAGGGTTTTCTTTAACTAATCTAGTGGAAGAGACTCGAGTGCTAAAATCCACGGGTTAGGGGGCGCAAATTACTTGCCTTGCCCCGGGTGCTGACAACCCACGCTACGCCACTGATCCCTAGTGGTATTACAGTTACCAATTCAGCGGGGATCAGCTGACAGAAAGGGCCAACAGTGCTCCAGCTGGTCCCATAAAGCTGCCTTGCTCCACATTCTGAGCTGTCTGTCACTCTTGGACTGTCCATTCAAACTTGTCTGATTGACTGCCAGCTTGCCTCCAGGCCGTCAGACCTTACAATGAAATCCAGGGATGTTGAAGAGTCCTTGGTCTCGAGTCACGTCATGAGTCTTTGGACCCGAGTCTCGAGTCCGAGTCCTTGGTCCAAAATGGTGACTCCCAAAGCTGACTCCATGAGTCCCTATTAAAATCAATGGGGTTTTTCCCCAACAAAATAAGGCTACTTCAGATGTGTGGCTTAAATAAATTCTAGGCACAAGTGTGCCTATTTATCTCAAAACTCTGCCACTGATTTTGACAAGAACAGACCAGGCAGACAAACCCAAAATAACCAGGCAGGCAGAGGAGGCAGGGAACCCCAAAGCAGGCAGGCAGACACGTTTGTCTTGGACAATTCAAACTGTGGAACTGGTTGAAGAGACCAGGCAGGTAGAGGAGGCTGGGAACCCCAAACAGGCAGGCAGAGGCAGCCAAAACCAAAATGTCTGAAAGGTTGCATTAGGAAAATGATTTTTTAAAATAAACTTGGATTGTTACTGCAACTAGGTCCAGACAGCACCTGCAGGTGGCATCAAGCAGGGATATTGACTAGTCCTTGGTCTCGAGTCCCGAGTCGAGTCTCGAGTCCCAATAAAAATATTGGGACTCGAGTCAGAGGGGGGACTCAGTCCGACTCACGAGTCGAGTCCTGGAGTCCGAGTCCCCATCCCTGATGAAATCTGAAAGACCCTATCCATATAAATGCAGACATCTTGCTTGAATGTAGGGTCTCATACTGTGGGCCAGGGCCAGGGCCGAGACCAGCTTCAGGCTAATTATTTATTTAAAATGATCTTTAGGCCGCCTTTAAGGATGCAAACCTCTCAAGGCAGCATAGAAGATAAAAAATAAACAGTGGATACAATTTAAATCCATAAGTACATATCCAATAAAATCCATAAAAATATAGATTACCAATCTAACCAGCAGCCCAAGGCACTACGAAAGTCTAGCAAAAACAAGTGGATCTTCAAAGCTTTCCTGGAGGCCTACAAAAAAGGGGCCAAATGAACCCCTAATGGAAGCTGATTCTAGAGGTGTGGGGTCACCACTGAAAAGTCCCTCTTTCTTGTACTCACCAGCCTAATCACCCATGGTAGCAGGCAAGTGAGAAGGGCCTCTGTGGATGACTTCAGAGTATGGGCAGGTTGGTACAGGAGAAGGTGCTCCCTCAGGTAATTTGAGCCAAACCCACTTAAGTCTTTAAAGGTTAAAACCAGCACCAGCTTAGTGTGCCCTTGTGCCCTTGTAACCCCACAATTCAGTTCCCTGGTGTATGTCTACATTAGTATGTTTAGTGAGTATAGAATGTTGAACAGAGTGGGTGTGGTTTGTGATGTCTTGGAAAGGGTGGGGGGGAGGAGTATATAAGGAGTGTTTGAGTGATGTCAGAGTTGGAGTGTGTTGGAGTGTTGGGAGTTAGGTTAGTTGGGTGGTTGTCTTTTCCTTTTTACAGTTCTTCTTGTCTGTCAGGAGTTTTGAGAGAAATCAGTGCTTGTCTGAGGAGTGAAAGTATTTAGAGTTATAGGGACTTTGGTTAATTACAAAGTGTTTGGTGTAGGCAAGTTTAAAGTTATTTTCTGGAACTAAGATTTTGAGAATTAAAATAAACTTATTTTTATTTTGTTTGCTACCCAAATCCTACGTGTTAGCTTGGCGTTATTAACCTGCATTGCTGTTAAATCTACACACACACACACACACACACCTTTGTACCCACAGTATCATAAATTTAAAATAGATCCTTAATGACCTATATTAATCTTTTCCCTCATTGGTAGGGGAAAGGTTTCATTTGACCCTCCCCTCAGGTTTTTAAGTGTTGGTGCTTAGCCTGAGAAGGGTATATGCAGCGGGTCCTAGTGCGACGGGACCGTGTTGTCGCAGCCCTCTTCGCAAAATTCCCTGTGGAGGGGCCCCTTCTACACAGGTGGGCCCTCCCACCCACCTGCCTGGCTATGGGCTTATCTGGTGGCAGCACCTGGCTCTTGGAAGCCATCAAATAGTAAGTACCTCCACCCTGCCCTGAACATGTTGCAACCTTTGCAGGAAGCCCACAGAGTTCACAGAAATTCCACACCCAGAATTCTCATAAGAGTTCCCCATGACACATTTCACCCAGGATCCAGAACACATCCTGATGTAGAGCCCAAACGGTTGTAGGGAAATAGACTGTTGTTAAGGAGCATTTGACACATTACACAGAGGGCCAAGACAGACACCACTTTAAATCTGTATCTAGCAACTACATCTTTTTTTCTTCTTTCCGTTTTTATTCTAGAGTACACACAAGGGGCTGATCCAGACTAGGGTTTCTAGTATGGCGGTTAGGGGGGCTTTTAACATCCAGATCAGTCCCTCTGCACCTACTCTAGAGTAAAAAATGGGGGGGGAGGCATAGCTGCCAGATATGGTTGTAAAGTAATGTATGCTTTGGCCCAGAGACATCCCCAGGTTTGTACACTGAACATGGAGGTGGACTTACACAGCTCATCATTGCCTCTATCTGCATGATACATGCTGATAAATATTGTTGTCACATTCGTAAGTTTTATTTGAGGTACACACCTAAAAGAAATGTAATGTGCGAAGTAGTAACCAAACATGCAATCACTTTCCATCTATGCTAACATTTGTTTACACACAGTTCATACAGCAAGGACAGTAGGATTTTCTTCTTTTTATATCACTGCTTCTTTGTATACTAGCAGTCCACAAGATGCCAAGGCAAACAAGAGACATTTAAAAAAAAAAGTGTTAGGCACTTACTATCAAAGAGAGTTAGTGTCAGAAAACAAAATCCTTTTTTGTGACAATTATAGTAAGAACTATACCAAGAGCTGTGCATGTCCACTGTCTTACTGTCATCTTCGATATGCACTCAAAGAAAGATTTCTTTCTAATTTTTGACATCTAGTAAAGTAGTGATATACGCTACTATATATTTAAAAAATCCCCTATTGTTCTATAATTCTGATTGATGGTTTCATAACAGGAGCATGTTATCAAGAAGAATGTGATTTGCAATTTTTGATCACATCCAGCTTCCCTCAAACTGACTATTGGTATTTCTAGTTCAATATTGTCTATTCTGACTGGTTTCAGCCAGGGATGTTGAAGAGTCCTTGGTCTCGAGTCACGAGTCGAGTCACGAGTCTTTGGACCCGAGTCTCGAGTCCGAGTCCTTGGTCCAAAATGGTGACTCACGAGTCACGAGTCACTTCCAAAGCTGACTCCACGAGTTCCTATTAAAATCAATGGGGGGTTTTCCGAACAAAGTAAGGCTACTTCAGATGTGTGGTTTAAATAAATTCTAGGCACAAGTGTGCCTTTTTATTTCAAAACTCTGCAACTGATTTTGGCAAGAACAGACCAGGCAGAAAAACCCAAAATAACCAGGCAGGCAGAGGAGAAAGGGAACCCCAAAGCAGGCAGGCAGAGGCCTTTGTCTTGGACAATTCAACTGTTGAACTGGTCAAGAAGAGACCAGGCAGGCAGAGGAGGCTGGGAACCCCAGACAGGCAGGCAGAGGCAGCCAAACCCAAAATGTCTGAAAGGTTGCATTTTAGAAAAATGATTTTAAAAAATAAACTTGCTGTACTTCCTAAAACTTATCCATGTTGCATTTGAGGAACATGATTTTTTCTAAATGTTTGGCCCCCATTCTGGAACGGTGAGATCTCATCACAATTCCACCCTCACTGAACACCCGCTCCACTGGTGATGAACTTGCTGGAACCAGAAATACACTCAGAGCAGCCACACAGAGTAATCTCATGTCCTTCTTCTGCCTCTCCCAAGTACACAACACATCAATCAAAATAAATCTTGACACACTGTTGGGGCTGCACTCCTGGTAGCTGTCCATAGTGGCCGAGCAGCGGCACACCTCGCTTCCATGCGCTCTTCGCCGGCAATCACGCTCCTCTCCACTCCTTCTGGCACAGCCCAGGGATGTTGAAGAGTCCTTGGTCTCGAGTCTCGAGTCCCATTAAAAATATTGGGACTCGAGTCCGAGTCGAGTCAGAGGGGGGACTCAGTCCGACTCACGAGTCGAGTCCTTGAGTCCGAGTCCCCATCCCTGGTTTCAGCTCTCTAGTTCAGGGTTGGAGGACCTATGGCCCTTCAGATGTTGTTGGACTTCAGTGCCAATCAGTCTCATAGCATGGCCAATGGCCAGGGATTATGGAAGTTGTAGTCCAACAAAATCTGGAGGGCCACTGGTTCCACACCTCTGCTCTGGGGTTTCAGTCAAGAAATTTTTGCTGAGCCCTGCTCCATGAGATTCTAAAGGAGAAAGACAGGGCCAAAGCAGACATTCCTTTAAAGACATTGGTTTCTTTCATTTTTACTCTGGAGTAAGCACAGTTCACAGGACCTTAAATTCTTAAAGCAAATGGACCACTATTTTGTAATAGAAATTGTAGGCATGCCCCCTCCAATCTGGATTGGGCCCATAGCAGGCAGAAAGTGTTAAAGCCCTTCTACTCCCACCCCTGTAGGGTCCTGATCAGGAACAGCCCCCCTGCACCTATCCTAGAATAAAAATGAAAGCAATGTTCACTTTAGCCCTCAAATTACTTATATGAAGCATCTGAAAAGGAAAATATTTGGAAAAAATCATTTGTGCTTCTCCCTTTCTCTCTCTCCTGCATCACTTCCCTCCATAATTGTCTTACTATCTAAGTAAGGCATTACTCTAAGTAAGGCATTACTCTACTTTTAACCATTTGTTTCGGTCAGCTCTCCACAAAAAAACTCCACTTAAAGTGAAATTTTCAAGGTTCCTGCTTAGTCTAAACTTCTGAAAGTTTTTGACGGATACTAACAAGCCTATGTATGTCTACTCAGAAACAAGCACCATGAAATTCAAGAAGGCTTTCTTCTCAGGTAAATCTATATAGGATTGCAGCCTAACAGCATTTTGATGGTGATGATGTGATCGTTCTAGGCAGGAAGAAGGTAAGGACTACACAACCTTAGGCTACTACCACATTTCATCCAAAGTGAAATGTGAGGTGCATTTGGATGCTGCCATCTGGTCAAAACCTCTGAGAAAACCCAAAAGGAAACATTAAAAACTATGAAACTTCTTAGGGCAGGTCAGACATCCCTAGATGCCTTTGTGCCACACCTCTCAAATCCTATTACTCTACAGCTGATCTTTGTGCAGTGTTAGACTCACCACTTGGATGGTTCTGGAAATACTCTGTGCTTCACTATCCTGTTCTCAATGATACTGTGTGCCTAGAATCACTCATCGGACAGCTTAACTGAATTACATGTACAGTTTCCAAGCAGAACCACTTCTCCGAATTTTGCAATGGAGCTATCCATTATTTTTTTAAAAAATGCATACAAAATGCATATATGAGGGGAAATAACATTAAAAAATGAATTATGTTAGTAAATTGCTTGCCAAAAATGTACGTTTTAGGTAAAAATGCATACAGAATGTATGCATTATGATTAATATGTACAAAAATTGAGAGCCAGTGTGGCATAGTGGTGAGAGTGTTGGACTGGGACTGGGGAGATCCGGATTCTAGTCCCCATTCAGCCATGAAACTCACTGGGTGACTTTGGGCCAGTCACTGACTCTCAGCCTAACCTACCTCACAGGGTTGTTGTGAGGATAAAATGGAGAGGAGGATTATGTAAGCCGCCTTGGGTTCCTTGCAGGAAAAAAGGCGGGGTAGTAGAAATATAATAAATAAATAAATAAAAATGCTTAGGAATTTTCATGCAAACTATTTTTTTTTTTTTAAGTTTTCAACATTCTGGATAAACCAAAGACTGGGAGAATGAGAAACTAAGAGAAACCAAAATTGACAGATTTATCCATCCCTAGCCACATATTTGTGGTGGTGACTTGAACTAGTGTGGAAACTCTATCTAATTTGGGCTAACCACATGGTTACAGACCCAGTATGGAGCTGTTTCACGATGTGCTGAGTATAACGTGTAACTCTATCCTGACTAGGGCTTCACTGACTGTTCTGTTATGAATTTTGTGCCAAAGGTTCAAAATCTATAGTGCCAAAGGTTCAAAATCTACAGTTGGGCAATACCTTTATTAGAAACAACCAAAAATGTCACAAATGAGTGTACATCTTTTGTATCATTATAGTTAGTCCTATAAAGGTATTGCCCAATTGTGGATTTTGGATATTTTCCTACCCTCATGGACCAACATGACTATCTTTGTTTTTTATGTGTAAACTGTGAGAATACTTATCTTTCATCCAATCTTGTTTGTTGCCATCTTTTCCTCACTCTGTTGCTGTCTTCACACCATTGTTTTCTTATTCTCATTACTGCATCTTCCTCAATGGGCCACATGGGAGATACCAGCCAATCAGAGATCCCATAGTAATGACTTCAGCAGTGCTGAGTATCCAATCAGATGTAGTGATGTGATGGCATCTCTGAAGGCTAACAAAACCAATTGAGAATGAGGGCACAATCCAATGTAGAGTAAAGCGCACTTATAGTGCAATCTTCTGCATGTCTACTTAGAAGTAAGTCCCACTGAATTAAATGAATCTTAATCTCAGGAAACTGGGTATAGGATTGCAGCCTTAATCTCATTATTTCAGCATTCTATAACTGTACTGGACTGTGGACAGTGAGTGTAAACTTCTAGTTTCCCTGTGGTTTTTAATTGCAAAGGAAGGTTTTTAATGGCAAACAAGTAATCGTTTGGGAAGGCTTGTCTGCCAATACTTTGTTGAGGACCCTCTGGTAGTCTCCCAAGAAACCCCAGGTTTCTCTGGAACAGTTTCCAAATCACAGCTCTATACGACATTTTTGGAGCACTGAAACTTTTGACAATTCTTCCCTCATCAAAACTTACCCTTTGCAAAAGTCATCTCCATCTGCTAGGAACAGTTGGCTTTAAGCAGATAACAATTAGATTTCCCCCCCTTCATTTTGATGATGCAGTGTTTTTAATTTCATTCTGTGCAACGGAACCATTAATGCTTCATTGTGCAGGGTTAAATTATTACAAAGAGATGCTTCCACAAATTAAATTCCCATTTTAAAGGGCTGTTTGTTTAGCATTTACTGGTTGCAAGTCTGGACACTGTATAGGCACTTGCTTTTGGACAGAGCTAAATTGAATCTGTTACAAAATGAGCTCATGTTATCTATGCCTTTCATAACATGGAGTGCTTCTGGGCTATGTTTATGTTGACAGTTTTTGAATAGTGACAAAAAATATGAAACAGTCTCTCAATTGGCCCTACCTTGTCATAAATGTGAAAATAAGTAGAGCATCTGCCTAGGTGCTATTGAAACTGTCAAGTGGGTTTGCTTGTTTCAGTAATAATTTTTAATTTTAAAATGGAACATACAAGCCCAAATAAATTAAAGACAGTATGGTGTCCGATATAGAGGGTTGGAGCCATACTTGCCCTTCCATTCATGGAAGGGCTTCTACAGCCCTCTGTACCACCTTCCACACTATTCCAAAGGATCCCCAACCTTCCAGAGCAAATTTTGGGGAGGTACAGGAGGATACAGGGGGATGGAGGAACTGGCAAAAATTGCCTCCCTCTCCTCTACTCGATGTACCCTGTGGGTGAAATTCTGCCCATGAGGACTCTGGATCCAGTGCTCTGCATTTTGAATGGAAACTGGCTGAAGTCAGGTATTTTTAAAACCCTTGGGCAGTATCCAACACTGCCCATGCACCAGCAGGACCCACTGCCAGCACAATGGGGAGCTAGCACTTCCTGAAACCATCAGAAATGAGCCAAAACACTCATTTCCAGAACAAAGTACATCAGCGGAGCTTGCAGAAGGGAGCACCACTAAGCTGACCCATTCTGGAAATGAGCATTTTGGCTCATTTCTGGGGTCGCTCTAGAAGGTGGTAGGCAGCTTCCTGTTGTGCTAGCAGTGGGTGCCGCTGGTGTAATAGAATCAGTAGAGGTGCAGGGACAGCATTAGATACTGCTCCTATGGTTTTCTTTGGAGAGAAAAAAGTGTCAGAGAGAAGGGCAGATTAATCTCTGCTCTTGAAATCAGTATGATGTGCAGCCCAATCCTACATGGAGCATGGCCTCATGTGCTGACCTCAGGGATAGCATATTTGGTAGGAAGCATTCCTCCAGGGGAGGCTGGTGTGGGGCTCCTTATCGATTGCTGCTTGTATTCTGAGCTTTATAGGTGCTATCCATGGTGCTGAACTCAACCCCCAAAATAGGTTTACCACCATGGAGCATGATGAATTGCTCCTATAAAGCTCAGAATAAAAGCTGCAATCGATAAGGAGCCCCACTGACATAGGAGTCACCAGCCTTCCCCTGCATTCCTCCAGTAGCAATGTTTAGTTTTTCAAACATCCAAATAGTGGGCCATCTCAACTTTTACAGTAGGATTAGATACCGTGGGCTGATTTTTGGCTCCCTATAGAACCGATGGTTTCAGCATGTCAAAAAAAGGGCAATTGGTTTCCCCACTGGGCTAAGAATACTTGGAATAATCACTCTGGATAATAAGTACCCGTTTATCTTGTTGGCGCTCTCTAATTTTCTCACTGGTTTAAGACTCTTCCTTGCTGCACAGCATGGGTCACAGTCATTCAGATACTTAACACTCTAGCTAGATTGCTCTCACCATGTTGTTTCTAAGAGTTGTTCTCAAGTGTTGTTCAGTTCTCTCTCAAGTTATCCTGTCAATTGTTCTTGATCTTTGGAGTCCAGCAGTATGCCAGTTATCTCAGAACTTTTGTTTCAAAAGTTTTTGTTGGCCTGCCTTCCCTCTTACCCCTTCTTACCATCGTGTTCTTCCACGATTTGGTCCAGTTTTGCAAAAATTCCTCTCAGCTTGTGAACACTATTCAATATCCCATTCATGTCATCTGCAAAAAGAGAAGGCACACAGAAAATTACCTTCTGCACTGCCTACTTCTCAGGAAATGTGAGGTTTCGAAATATAATTACATTGACTAGGTATGAAGAGGCTCAATATGGCATGCTCAAGGACTCCCCGTCCCTTCTGTATTACAGATGCAATCCTCTTAAATGGCAGGGCTCTGCATGATTACGTGGAGCTCTCTTCCACCCTAGAGTTCTTAAGTGTCCCTCTATGTAAAAAAAAAAAAAAAAAAAGGGCATCCTGTATTTTGACAAAGATTGTCCTGAAGAATGTTTTAGGGTGCAATCTTATTGAGATGAGCATGAGCCCCCGAACTCAGAGGCTCACACTCATCCAATGCAGAGCGGGAGGAGCGGCAGAGGCAATTCTCTCCTCTCCACTCCTCCTGCTCCGTATTTTCACTAGATGGCTGTTTTTCTGCTGTCTTAGTGAGAGAGGGGGAGGGAAGGAGGGTAGAGTGTATCCTGGCCACTCCAGTCTCCTCCCCTGCCTGTGCCCAAAATGCCCCCAGCCCAGGTCACTTTCCCAACCTCGGGGGAAGCAGCCAACATGGTTCTTTCCAAGCTGGTTGTGAGGGGAAGGGGGAGTCAGAACTCAGATTCCCGGCTCTGAGTGCAGAACACTCTCTCTGACCTTGGAGCTGGGAATCAGAAATATCCTATGGCACCTCAGACAATGTCTAAGGGCCAGAAGATTGTTCCCTCAATGTTCTGAAGCTTGCAGTGTAAACTTTTCTGGCCAATTTGCAGGGAGTGAGAGTGGGTAGAGAGCTGTGCACAAATGGCCTCTCAAAATTTCCCATCCTATCTGCGGGCAGATAAATTGGTGGTGAGGGTACACTATTTCACCAAATTCCTCCAAAGGAAGGAGATGTTTTATTTATTTATTTATCTATTTATTACATTTATACCCCACCTTTTTTCCTGCAAGGAACCCAAGGCGGCTTACATAATCCTCTGCCTCCTCTCCGTTTTATCCTCACAACAACCCTGTGAGGTAGGTTAGGCTGAGAGCCAGTGACTGGCCCAAAGTCACCCAGTGAGTTTCATGGCCGAGCGGGGACTAGAACCCGGATCTCCTGAGTCCCAGTCCAACACTCTCACCAGTAATGCTCTAAACATTAACATCATTTTTTCCTATGAATTTTTTTTTTATTAAGAGAATATAACATACAACTTAAAAACAAGAAAACATATGAAGAGGTTCTTTTACAACTATACCTGTTATCTAAGGGAAACATCTGTGAAAATAATTCAGATTGATTTTGCAAGATACTCCTGTGGGAGGGTAGAGGTTGTTTGCCCATGTCACTGTCATTTCTTGCATACAGAATAAAAGTTACACTGAACGGCACAGCCTAGTTATTACTTGGATGGGAGACCCCTCCTCTAGTTTCCTGCATTGAGCAGGGGGTTGGACTTGATGGCCTTGTAGGCACCTTCCAACTCTTACCATCTGCAGTGGCAGTAACACACCTTCTCTTTCTCTTTCAAGGTTCTCTCTCTTTTTGTAGTTGCTGCCACTGCAAGCAGCAGCAGCGGCAACTGTGTAGGCAGCCTGTACTCAATTTTGTAGACATGGCATCCTTCTAGGGCGTTGTGGGGATGAGGATGAAACAGGGGCCCCCTGCAAAAAATGGTGATGAATATTTTGGGGGGAAAGATTCAGATCAGCTTTCTTTTTCTAGTGGGTTGAGAAAAGGAAAAATCTCAGAAATTTTTCTCAGATAAATTTTAATCTCAGATAAGCCTTCTGAGAAAGTTCAGCTTAGCTCTAGGTGCATGAAAGAGGGAGGAGAACACCAAGTTATGGTAGGGGGGAGAGTTAAGGTGGCCATACGTCCTCTTTTACAGTGGACAGTCCTCTATTTGAAGGGCTGCCAGAGGACTGTCCTCTAGTTTGCAAGCATCCTCTGTTTGAAGGGCTGCCCTGTCCAGTTCTGGTTTAAAGATAAAGAACCATCAGAACAGTTGCTCTTCAACAGTGAGCACCTGAACAGCAGACTGAGCAAGCAGGCACACAGGACATTTGGTCAGTCTTCTGCACTATGGTGAGATGCACTGTATTTCTATTTAAATTGTAATAATTTCTAAATTTGCATCTGAGAGCCAGTGTGGCGTAGTGGTTAGAGTGTTGAACTGGGACTTGGGAGACCCGAGTTCAAGTCCCCACTCAGCCATGAAGTCACTCACTAGGTGACTTTGGGCCAGTCGCATCTCCAGCGGCTTCCAAGTAGGGAAGTTGGGGAAATCCACAACGGATTCAAATGAGTTTGGATTTCTATGAATCTGACCTGTGGATTCCACAGTGGACTGACTTTTTTCTGAGTCATGCAGATTCTGTGGACTTGCAGACCCATTTTTCACTTTTGGAGGCGATTTATGCTAATTCGTAAGTGGGCATTAGCACTAATGCACAGTTGTATATGTGTGCTATCATTTGCTTTAATTCACATTAGCTAATTCGCAAGTGTGCATTAGCACTTATGCAAAATAGTGCAACTAGAACAAAAATTTGGTAAAAAAATTCCATCAGTGAGCAGACAACAGAACAAAAGATGCCTGACAATCCATGAAACACAGACAGAATGCATTTTAATACAATTCATACATCCCTAATTCCATGTAATGGCCATAACATGCAAATAGTCCCTTAGAGCTTTATCCTGTGTATATTAAACCCTAACATTGATGGGTAAGGGTTACATGGAAGGTCACATATTGATCAGCTGTGCTAGTGGAGTTTAACTGAAGCTGTTAACATTTTCCATTTTAAGATGATGCTGCTTTTGGGTTTGTTTAAAAATTGAGAGCCCTATGGCCAAATCTGTTTGGTGTTCCTCCCGCATTCAGCTTGGCTAGCTTACAATAAAAAGATCAATTTAGGAAGGTCAGAGTAATCATCCATAGTATATTTATGTACTGAATGCATCACTCTCATCTAATTTATGCAGATCAATAACTAATCCAAACAGGAAAGTAAAAAACAACAACAAAACAACCAACCTTCATATCTGCAATATACAGGCTATGTCTCTTTGTGTGGATAACTTCTGATTTAGGGAGGATAGCAGTGTTGGCTAATGGAAACCATGTTTATATATACCTGTAAAATAATACATAGTCTCCTTTCCAAACCACCAAACTTCCCAGCCGTTAGGTAGATGGACAACTGCTGAGGCTTCAGACGCATTTCCATTCGGGGTTAAGGTGTGAAAAAATCTGAGTTAAACAGCTTGTCTAGTATAACCATTTTGGGCCTATGTAGGGATGGGTGAGTCTGTCTATTTCTGTTCCATGTCACTTCCGCATCTCTTCACCAGAAGTCCGATCCATCTCATTTCTACAGTTCATGGCCAACATCAAAGGAAGTCATGGCTGGGCACCTGCTGAGGGCCCACTGACAGTGACAAGAGCCCCCTGGAGTTGCTCCTCTTCTTCACCATTGCAACCTGGTTGCTCACCTGCCTCTCGCTTTTGCCCAAACAGCAGTGCTGGTGGGAAGGAGGAGTGGTAGATGCCACTGCCTACTTGCTCACTGGCTCTCTGCCTGCCAAGCAAGCAAGTGGCAGCAATGATGGAAAAAAAGGAAGAGGGGCAGCAATAGCAGCTGTTGACACTTTTATAAACGTATATTTTGAGGTGTTTCATCTGTGGGAAACTGCTGTGTTGCAACATTCAGAGATACACGAAATCGAGCAGATAGATAAGTTGCTGGTAGGCACAGATCAGGGTAGCTTGTATCCTATACATATCAGGCCCTGTTTGTGGTCTTCTCATAGGCTTCTGCTTGGCCACTCGGGGGGGGGGGCTGCTAGGCATTGGTCTAATCCAGCCAGGCTGTTCTTAGGTCTTATGGATCAGAGTTCACAAAGACCACATTCCTCCATCATACCTAGGGCCTGGTCAATCCTACCTCAGTGCAGACAGGGAGGCAGGCAGCAGGGAAACAGACTGGAATCACAGAGGGGCAATCTATTGGCTTTCTGAAACAACAAGTTGCCTAGACTGAAGCAGTGAAACTGTCATGTCCCTTCTGGAGGACAACTCCTCTTTGGAGGATGACCTGGACTCCCCCTCCGAGTCAATCCTCACAGAGAAGCTGCCTGTGGCTCGGGACCTGGAGGCATATCAGGGGGATCCTGGGTCCTTGGGGGTAGATGACCATTGAGCTTACCCCTCACGACATAGTTAGATCTCTCTGAGACTCAGAGGCAGATGTCGAGTGGCCACCTAGCATAGGCATCTAAAGGTTCAGATGCCAGATGCAGAAATGGCTGCTTGAAGAATGACTCCTTGGGCAATATCCAATACTGCCGCTGCGCTCCTGCTGTTTCCATTATGATAACAGGATCCACCACTTGTACAACAGGAACTATCGCTTCCCACAGTAATCCCACAAATGAGCAGACATGCTCGTTTCCAGAATGGGACAGGTCAACAGAGCTCCCTTTTGAAAGTGATAGTTTCTGATCACTGCAGGATCTGCTAGCTTCCTGTTGCACTAGTGATGGGTCCTGCTAGCATGTGGGAACAACTGGTATACTCAAAAGCTGGTATACTCAAAAGCAAGGCTCTGCCCACTAGTAGACTATTCCTCCAGTGGCACTGATAGCCTGCAGCTGAAGGTTCTGGTGGGGTTCTGAAGGTGAGGCTCTGCAGGTCCAAGCTTAGAAGCCTTCAGCTCTTAGCACAGAGTGCAGGAACAATGTATGTGCACCAGCTCCTGCCTTGCAGTTCCTGATAGCCTAGCTCTTCTCTGGAACTTCCTGTGTTTAGACTTTGGGCTAGGGATGTCAGAGAAATCCACAATTCATTCAAATGATTTCGGATTTCTATGACTTTAACCTCTTGACTTTGCAGCAGAACAGCTCCTTCCGAGTCATGTTGATTCTTCAGACTTGTGTGGGTCTGTTTTTTTACCGGGGGGGGGGGATTTTCACAAATTCGTGCTTGCACTAATACGCATTAGCATAAATGCGCTTTAGTGCAAGTGGAACAAAATTCTTGTACATCCCTAATTTAAATAAATCCCATTCCGTCAGTGAGCAGACAACTAAATGAAAGATGCCTGACAATCTGTGAAGCACAGATGGAACAGATTGAACAAAAGCTGCGCATCCCTACTTTGGACGACCTACTCGCCTTGCCTTTGGAACGGACCCTGACTAATTCCCTGGAGCTCTGTCCCTGCACCACCTCAAGCAGGGCAGAAGCTGGCCTTGGGCACTATATACAAGGCAGTGGAGCAGCTCTCCTGAATCACCTACCAGGAGGCTTCTGGTCTGTGTCCTAGCTTGAAATGCCTGCGGCGCAGTTCCCGCCTTCTCCAGCCAGCAACTTGGTGGGGAAGAGAGTAGGGAGTCAGTCCCTGAGCTGCAGTCTTCCAGCAAAATCCCCCCCCCCGTGGCATCTGACAGTACTCTCTATTTCTGTGATTCCATGAAATATGATACACGAAAATACCAGATGATGCATTCAGAAGCACATATATGCAGCAGAATATATACACCCAATTGCCATCTGCCCAAGTGAAGTAATAAATAAATAAAAATAAGCACTGCATACCACATGGTGTCATTTCACAAATAACTGTTTATTAAATCTTGCATTTCACACACATATTGCAGTTTCCTTGGGGGGATTTTATACAGGGTGTGGGGGAAACCAAGTGGTGGGGATATTAAGTAATTTGCTAAAAGTCACATATTAACTCAGTGGACTGAATGCTCAATTCACTTCAAGTTGCACTGCAGATTTCTCATTGCAATGCCCCGAGCTACCAAAATAACTATCCTTCTCCTGCTCTGTAACCTTTCTTTTTCTGCTGTGATCTCATCAACTATCAAATCTCACAGTGGGGACAGATCAGTTTGAGATGAAAAACTTCCCAGTAACATGCCTGAACAGCGAGAGGTCGGCACTGACAGTTTCGCAGGTAGCTTTCTTTTCATTCTGACCTTGCTGAAATTCCAGCTTGAACAAATGTCATGCTTTAAGCCAAATTCCTATGTATGGATACAGCCATATACTGACGTCCTCCTCTTCTTCTCCCAAGCCAAGCCACTGCACATAGTGATCCAGGTGGTAATAAACTACTGCCATGGTTCAGTGCAGACTTCTCTGAACATCATTCATTAAGAAAGAAGACACATCCATTTATTATTCAGAAGTCATTTGGAACACTTCACATAAAATATGACCGGGGTCTTTGGGTTTTTTTTTTTTGGCTGCTTACCACTGAGGAGTCCACAGAAACCCATGAAGCAGACCTCTCTACTCACACAAAACTGCTGTAGCATCTTTCTGGGACACTGCATGGCTTTTGAAATAGAATAGAGCTTCTATGGTATTAAATCTAGAGTGTCAGATCCCTTACAGATTTGGAAAGCCCAGTTCTTACCTCTAAAAACGCGACTAAGTGTTCAACATCTGAAGGCAGCCACAGCCAGCTGAGCAGCAGCCCCGAGGAGGCAACACCTGGGAGGAGGAGGGAGCAAAGGCAGCCGCCTGAACACCACCTTCCCCCGCCCTCTGAGAGACCTGAAGGCAGCCACAGCCAGCTGAGCAGCAGCCCCGAGGAGGCAACACCTGGGAGGAGGAGGGAGCAAAGGCAGCCGCCTGAACACCACCTTCCCCCGCCCTCTGAGAGACCTGAAGGCAGCCACAGCCAGCTGAGCAGCAGCCCCGAGGAGGCAACACCTGGGAGGAGGAGGGAGCAAAGGCAGCCGCCTGAACACCACCTTCCCCCGCCCTCTGAGAGACCTGAAGGCAGCCACAGCCAGCTGAGCAGCAGCCCCGAGGAGGCAACACCTGGGAGGAGGAGGGAGCAAAGGCAGCCGTCTGAACACCACCTTCCCCGCCCTCTGAGAGACCTGAAGGCAGCCACAGCCAGCTGAGCAGCAGCCCCGAGGAGGCAACACCTGGGAGGAGGAGGGAGCAAAGGCAGCCGCCTGAACACCACCTTCCCCCGCCCTCTGAGAGACCTGAAGGCAACCTGTTGCCAGCAGGGCATAATGTGTGTGGGAGCAGAAATATGTGTTGTGCGGGGCAGAGGGAGATATGGCGATGGCAGGGCGAAATGCCATTACAGGGGAAGGAGAGATAGATATATAATACCTATCTTACCTTCCGATCGTCCTGCCAACCTGGGGAACTTGGAGAACGAACCAGACCACCCACAGAACCTCTCCTTGCTCCTATGCAATGCCAGGTCAGTTAAAAACAAAACTAATATAATCTATGACCTCCTTTTGGATGAGGAGGCAGACCTGGCATGCTTCACAGAGACCTGGCTGGGAGATGACAGTGGCCCGACATGGGCCCAGGCCCTCCCAGCTGGGTACTGTGTTAGTGAGCAGGTGAGGGAAAGTGGGCGGGGGGGTGGAGTAGCTGTGGTTTATAAAGATAATCTTAACCTGACCAGAGTTCCTGTTCGGGAATTGAATCACCTTGAGTGTGTATACCTGAGTCTGAAGACCAAGGATAGACTAGGGATTCTGTTGGTGTACCGGCCACCCCGCTGCCTAACAGACTCCCTGGCCGAGCTCACGGAACTGGTCTCGGAGCTGGTGTTGGACTCGCCCAGGCTCTTGGTCCTGGGCGACTTCAACATCCCATTTGGGACCAGTTTGTCAGGTGCAGCTCGGGAGTTCATGGCATCCATGACAAACATGGGCCTATCCCAATTGGTCTCTGGACCCACCCATTTAGCAGGTCACACCCTCGATGCTGTTTTCAGTTCTGAACAGACAGATCTGTGGGCAGAGGTCATCAATACCTCTGCATTGTCATGGACAGATCATTTTCTGGTTAGGGTTAGTATCGCAGCTACTATCCGCCCCTGCAGGGGTGGCGGACCTATTAAGATGGTCCGCCCTCGAAGGCTAATGGATCCTCTTGGATTCCAGAGAGCCTTGGAGGGGTCTATGGCTGGTACCGTCGACGAACCTGTTGAAGCCCTGGTTGACAGATGGAATCAAGAACTAACCAGGGCTATCGACATGATCGCCCCCAAACGTCCTCTCCGGCCCGCTTCTAATCGGGCACCCTGGTTTACCGAAGATCTCAGGGAACTGAAGCGGAAAGGACGACGACTGGAGCGCCGATGGCGAAAAACTCGACTCATATCCGATAAGACACGTCATAGAGAGCATCTTCGCTCCTATGGGGTGGCAATACGTGCAGCGAAGAAAGTTTTCTTCTCTGCACGCATTGCGTCTGCGAATTCGCGTCCAGCAGAACTGTTCAGGGTGGTGAGGGGTCTAACGCAGACACCTTCCCCCCTGAACCCGATTTTAGAGCCTACGGTTGCTCGTTGTGATGCCTTTAACAATCATTTCACAGATAAAATCTCTCGGATAAGAGCCGACTTAGACGCCCTCATTGTAGCAGAAGCAGACAATGGAGTGTCCAGCAACTCCGCAAGTAGGATTACACTGGATCAGTTTCAGTTGGTGAGTACCGAGGACGTGGACAAGCTGCTTGGCCGAGTGAAGAGGACTACCTGCCCTCTCGATCCCTGTCCTTCCTGGTTGGTTGTCCAAGGAGGAGATGCAGTTGGACTACAAGTACAGCGTATTGTTAATGCATCTCTCCAGGGAGGGAATTTTCCATCATGTTTGAAAGAAGCGGTGGTGCGGCCGCTTCTGAAAAGGCCCTCCCTGGATCCCTTGGACCTTAACAATTATAGACCAGTGTCCAATCTTCCATTTTTGGGCAAGGTGATCGAGAGGGCGGTTGCCTTCCAACTCCAAGCAGTTTTGGATGACACCGATTTTCTAGACCCATTTCAAACTGGCTTCAGAGCAGGACACGGAGTTGAGACTGCTATGGTCGCCTTAGTAGATGATCTGCGCCTGAGTACCGACAGGGGGAGTGTGTCCCTGTTGGTGCTTCTGGACCTCTCAGCGGCTTTCGATACCATCGACCATGGTATCCTTCTGGAACGCCTGAGGGGACTGGGAATCGGGGGCACTGTGCTTCAGTGGTTCCGGTCCTACCTCTCGGGTAGGTTCCAGATGGTGATGCTTGGGGATAGCTGCTCCTCCAAAAAGGAGCTGCTATGTGGCGTGCCACAAGGAGCTATTCTTTCCCCAATGCTATTTAATATCTACATGAAACCGCTGGGAGAGATCATCCGGAGGCATGGGGCGGGGTGCTATCAGTATGCTGATGACACCCAAATATATTTCTCTATGCCTTCGTCAACAGCATCAGCTAAGGATAGTGTGTCTCCTCTGAATAAATGCCTGGAGGCAGTAATGGGCTGGATGAGGGAAAACAAACTGAAATTGAATCCAGACAAGACGGAGGTGCTTGCTGTCAAAGGCCACAACCTGGGTTTGGAGGTATGTCAACCAGTTCTGGATGGGGTTACACTCCCCCTGAAAGACTGTGTTCGCAGCTTAGGGGTGCTCCTGGATCCGTCGCTCCAAATGACATCCCAGATAGATGCGACGGCTAGGAGTGCCTATTATCAGCTTCGGCTGATACGCCAGCTGCGCCCCTTCCTAGAGTTGGAAGACCTAAAGACGGTAGTGCACGCACTGGTAACTTCGAGGCTCGACTTCTGTAATGCTCTGTACATAGGGCTACCTTTATACCTAGTCCGGAAACTTCAATTAGTGCAAAATATGGCAGCCAGACTGGTTGCTGGTACACCTAGGGATGCCCACATCACACCAGTTTTAAAAGCACTCCACTGGCTGCCAATCAGTTTCCGGGCGAAGTATAAAGTGTTGGTTATTACCTTTAAAGCCCTACATGGTTTGGGTCCAGGCTACCTACGGGATCGCCTTCTCCCGTACAATCCACCCCGCACACTTAGGTCCTCTGGGAAGAATCTGCTTCAGTCAGCCAAAACTAGGCTGACTAGCATTACCCAGAGGACCTTCTCTTCTGCTGCTCCCAGATTATGGAATGGCCTGCCGGAGGAGATACGTCAACTTGTCAGTCTTTTGGACTTTAAAAAAGCCATAAAGACTGAACTCTTCCGGCAGGCCTATCCGGCGGAATTTTAGGATGTTTTAAAGATGTTTTTAAGATGTTTTAAGGATGTTTTTAAGATGTTTTAAGATGTTTTTAGGATGTTTTAAGATGTTTAATAGTATATATTGTGTTGTTTTAGTTTAGGTATTTTATATTTTCTGTTGTTCCCCGCCTCGATCTAGATGGAGAGGCGGGTAATAAATAAAATATTATTATTATTATTATTATTATTATCAAAAATGTGCTCTTTACCGCTGCCTGTCAGGACATATGGCCAAATGGGTACTCTGAAAAGAGTCTGGAAAGTAGATCTCAGTAGCTGTATTTCAGAGAGTGACTGGTTCTCCTTTTAGAGCAAGCACCCAATGTGCTCTCTTGAAGTGATGGGTGAATGAGCAATTTTTGAGCTAATCAAGATTCTCTGCCCCCCCCCCCTTGCTCAGTTCACCTCATTTTTTTCCAAACAGGAAAAGTGCACATTTTTCAACAGGTAAAATGCACACTTTTCCAAGTGTACACCCAAATGCATGCTTCCCCCATTGATTAAAGCATGAATGAAACTGAGTGCTTTTTGAAAAATGCACATTTTAAAGTCTGTTTTGT
Source organism: Shinisaurus crocodilurus (assembly GCA_021292165.1). Lineage (NCBI taxonomy): Eukaryota > Metazoa > Chordata > Lepidosauria > Squamata > Shinisauridae > Shinisaurus > Shinisaurus crocodilurus. The sequence continues at coordinate 124,072,674 of CM037880.1, read as the reverse complement.
AAAGAATAATAAGGGGGGGGGAAATGAATTTTGTAACAATGCTAAAAAAAATATCTATCCAACATTCAACATATGGCATAATGGTGAGAGTGTTGGACTGGGACTCGGGAGATCTGGGTTCTATTCCCCGCTCGGCTGTGAAACTCTCTCGGTGACTTTGGGCCAGTCACTGACTCTCAGCCTAACCTACCTCACAGGGTTGTTGTGAGGATAAAATGGAGAGGAGGATTATGTAAGCCGCCTTGGGTTCCTTGCAGGAAAAAAGGCGGGGGCATAAATATAATAAATAAATAAATAATTAATTAATTCTTGCTATCTAAATTAATCATAAGCTTGTTTGAATGATGTTCAAAATTACCTACAAATGTTTGACCGCAGAATGCGTTCAGATTCAGGAGGTGCAAACAGGGTCCATTCTGGACATAAATGAACTGAAATACATTTCTCATACATCTCTTTGGACGCAACCTTTAAACGTTTGAAAAAAGCCTAATGCATGTAGATCTGAACTACATACGCTATGGTGATATACTATAAAGTCCATGGAATGACCATGTAGCTTGTACATACACATACTGGACAGTTTAGGTATAAGAGCACCTATGCAAATGTGACAACCAAAGGGTGGATGTCTGGAGGGTCCAGAGGCAGTGTTCCTAGTGAATGGGGCAGGCAAAATCCCTCTTCATCCAAACTGGCGCCATGGCCCACAGTATCACTGTACTATTTAAATAGTGCTTCCACTCATCCACACTTTTAATATGCAAACCTCAGTCCATTTGGGCATATATGGGTGTCTTCTGTATGCCTTGCTATAATGGCAGAGGCTTCTAGAGGAATGGCAAGGTCTGAAGAGCAGTTCATCTCCTGCAATGCCATGGCCTCCAGGCTTATGAATGTTTTGAATTCCCTGCTACAAGTAGTTCATTTACAAACCAATCCAGCTATCTACCTCCCCTTCCCTGGTCTCCGAGAAAGCACTGTTGTCACTGGACACCGTTGTCACTGGGACTAAATAATTTCTTGCAAGCTCTTGGTGTTGACAATATCAGAGAGCAGAGAAATGGAGAAAAAACACACATCAGGCACTGAAATGCAAAAGTTATGGAGGAGAATTTTAATGAAAAATAATAATGAATTGTATAACTAAATGTAGCTTTTAAAATAAAGTATGGTCATTTTCATAAAGACATTATGATGACTCTCAAGAAAGAATTGTTAGCAGAATTTTTTTAAAAATCACTTTAAAAAATCAATAATATGAGTCACCATATTAATTATGATTTAAGGAAATTAGAAGTTTTTAAAGCCAAGTTATAAGCAAGAGCTCATTAAGTAGATTCCCCCAAGAATTTGTGTCTCTATTAGGATACAAATCATGCTGTACACTTGCATTTTTCAGCATCCGTTAAAATCCCTTGCCGTCGAGTCTCTGATTTCATCGACATGACTACATGAAACATTCAATCCTCAGTCCATCTGAAATAATTTAAAACTTGCCATACACTTGATGAATTACCAGGGTCTGGATGCACATCTTTTGAGCTTGTTTTGAGCTTCTCCTAGGCACTAAAATGTTTTTTTTAAAAAAAATTAAAAAATCTTTCCACCCTCTGTACATTGCGAGAACCCACCATATGGGTTTCTCGGATAATGTTGCGAAGATGTGTGTGAAAAAATGTATCTGGAGAAATCTCAGAGACTGGCTGATGACTGAAAAACCACCTGGAGCAGGGCCTCGGAAGATAAGCTGGAGATGTTGACAATACTGGGCTAGATGGACCAATGGTCTGACTCGGTATAGGGCAGTCTCCTATGTTCCTCTTTCCGGGAGGGGCTGTAGCTCAGTGGCAGAGCACATGATTTTTGCATATATAAGGTCCCACGTTCAATACCCAATATCTCCAGGTAGGGCTAGGAAAGAATCCCAGAGAGCCGCTGCCACTCAGTGCAGCCAATACTGGGCTAGATGGACCAAGGCTCTGATTCAGTATAAGGCAGCCAGCTTCCTTTGTTCTTAATGTGCAGATTCATACAGGAGTTCAGTTGGTGTCCATTCAGACCCCCTGAAATCAACACCTTTTGAAGTTGAATCAGTGAGAAAACATGTGAACACTGAGGTGGCTTGAAGATCAGCTTTGTAGATCATAAAGATTTTTAGATTGTAAGCCTGTGGGCAGGGACTGTCTTGTTAATTGTTGTAAACCGCCCCGAGAGCTTCAGCTATTGGGTGGTATGAAATAAATAAATAAATAAATAAGAACGTAAGAAGAGCCCTGCTGGATCAGACCAAGGGTCCATCTAGTCCAGCATTCTGTTCACACAGTGGCCAACCAGCTGCCCACGGGATCCCGCAAGCAGGAAATGAGTGCAACATGCCCTTGTTCCCCAGCAACTGGTGTACATACTGCCTCTGATACTGGATCATGGGGCATCTGTCAGGGATTTGCTTTGTAATTTTCATACCACATTTACATATTGCTTCAGACACAGGTGTTTCCAGGAACGCACTTGCACCTTGCAAAAGAAATGACACTGTGAAGATTAAAGCCAGTCTTCCCAACCTGGTTACCTCCAGATGTTTTGGACTTCAACTCCCAGCAGCCCCAACCAGCATGGCCAATGCTCAAGAATGCTGGGAGTTGTAGTCCAAAACATTTGGAGGGCACCAGGTTGGGGAAGGCTGATTTAAGCGCACACGCACACACACACACACACCTCTCCTGGGATCAGAGAGAAAGACTAGAGGCAGGTGCAAAATTCAGTAGATCAATTTCTCCATGACTGTCTGGAGAAATGGAAATGAGAAATGTGATTCTAAAAATAAAAGCAAGCTGCAGCTATGCCACAGGGTAGAAAGAAGCCTGGCCATGACCAGCAGCCATTATCCGGGTGGCACATCCTAATCATTACACCTTGCCATGACTTCTGGCAGCTGCCACTCAACATGGTCTGTGCAAAAAACACCTTAAGATATATCTCGCACCAAAATCACCACATCTGCATTAGCTTGCTTGCATGAAAGCATATTTACTGAAAAACACAGTTGCCCTGTCAGAGCAGTTGATGATGGACTCTTTGGAGTGCTAACTTTTGTTTTCTTTCAGTTTTTAAAACCAGCAATATCAAAACAAGATGTTTTTCTGTACTTCATAAAAGCAAAACCTTGTACGCCCCCTGCATTTTTCGAGTGACAGCTGCCAGCAGTTGACAATACATCAAGCATAAAGAAATCAGTCACTTGTCCCTTCTCCCTCAGCATTCATTTCCATCACGTAGCAAATGTACAATATGGGTTATACCACAATGAGGTATAAAACTGCCAATAGCAAGCTGTCCTTACACAAATCTATTGTGCGGCCACACTTGGAATATTGTGTAGTCCTGGTCACCGCAGCTAAAAAAAGGATATTGTAGAGTTGGAAAAAAGTGCAGAAAATGGCAAGTAAAATGATCAAGGAGCTGGAGCAACTCCCCTAAGGGAGACTTTTTTCCTCTTTCTCTCATAATACTAGAACCCTGTGGGTTCATCCCAAAAGCTGATTGGTGGGAGATTCAGGACAGATAAAGGGAACTTCTTCACACAGCACACAGTAAAACTATGGAACTCACTTCCACAGGATGTGGTGATGGCCACCAGTTTAGACAGCTTTAAAAAGGGATTAGACAAATTCATGGAGGAGAAGGCTACCAATGGCTATTAGTCCGGATTGGCTGTATGCTTCTTCCAGTATCAGAGGCAGTATGTCTATGTACTCCAGTTGCTGGGGAACATGGGTGGGAAGGTTCTCTTGCACTCATGTCCTGCTTGTGGGATCCCGTGGGCAGCTGGCTGGCCACTGTGTGAACATAGTGCTAGACTACATGGACCTTGGTCTTATCCAGCACAGCTTTTCTTATGTTCTTATGACAAGAGGCACCTGGACAAATCCCCTCTTCTGTGCAGCTATTGAAGATACAGGAGTCAGTGCATTTGGGTCTTGTTTCTCATAGGGGTGCACAATCTTTTCAATCCTGAAGCCCACATCTGGTGTTGGTTGGGGGCACACACACACACACACACACACACACACACATAAATTAATTTAGGGATGGATGAATTTGTCAGTTTTGATTTCTCCCACATTCATTTAATATATATATATATATATATATATATATATATATCAAGTTCTTCCTCTCCTGAATATGAAGAACTTTGTGAATTTTGGTAAATTCCTATCAGAAATGAACTGAATCAAAATTCCCACCCATCTGTGCAAGCCAAATTCAATAGGAACAGCTGTTCCCAGCACAGAGAGGACCATGATGTACCAACCTGCCTGCCCTATAGCTGTCAAAGATGGCAAGCCTGTCAGAAAAAAAAAGAGGTGGCAACCATAATTTAGCATGAACATGGTTGAATACAAAGGGATTCAAACCCACATGTTTAAGAGCAAAGAACCCAAAACCCTGGGCTTGGATGGATGAATCTGACAGTTTCGGTTTCTCCCACATTCATTTTTTTCATCTCGAGTCTTTTTGTTGTTATCCCGAATGTGGAGAACTTTGCAAATTTTGGTAAATTCTTATCTTAACTGACCTGAAACAACCTTCTCACCCATCCTTACACACACACACACACACACACACACACTTCCCCCCAACACCCCCCCCCCTCTGCATGCAGGGATGGAGAGGTTTAAACTCTGCTGGAGGATGGGAGAGACAAAAGATTCTCCCAAGCCCCAGTGATCCTGCTTCCAAGATTGCAGTTTTCCTGCCATGATATCCCATAGCTGTTTTTGCTTCTTCCATCCCCCAACAATCACCACCACTGAGATGACTCTTTTCTCCACTGCTACAATTGGTGAGAAAGCAACAATCTCAGAAGCAGGGTTACTGCCCCGGCACTTCTAGTAGCAGGGATGGAACTGCAGTTTCTCCCTACCACACTCCAGCTGATCAGCTGGGTTGTGGTGAAAAGTAGGCAGGTTCTGTGGGTTTCAAAGGACACACCAGGAGCAGCTGTGGGTCGTGTACCCTTGCCCAAGAAAGAAAAGCAGGACGATGGCTATGTTTGCTTAAAAATAGAAAGTGTTGCAGGTTGTACTCTTCTAATGACCACATTACACACCTTGAGAGTGGGTGTCCCTTAAAGTAAGCTTTCCCATCCACTTCAATTGAAGGGGCGGTTCTGCATGCACCAAGAGATCCAACATGTCCATAAACGAGGAAGGCTTTATATGGAGAGAAACTCAGTGTGCACTTGCTCATGGAAGAAGACACTGAATTGGGAGCCAGATGAGCTGCTGCGGATGCAGTGGATAGAGGGTTTGCCTTGGACAAAGGGAACCCAGTTGAAATTTCACCTCCACCATGAAACTCACCGGGTTGCTGCAAGGATAAAACAGAGCCATTTTCATGAACGACACAATAAGCTTCTTGGAGAAAGGATGAGAGGTAATTGTAGTACAGAAATAGATGATAGATAGAGCCACATCATGTAACCAAAAATATTGGAATTAACTAATTGCAATAAATGGTAGTGCTGTGCTGAAAATTTCTCCGACATTTTTTTGGACCATTTTTTTGGACCAGTTTTATAGAAAATAAATTGCTTTTGAAAAGAAATTCAATGGTGAAGAAATTTTTGGAGAAATTCTCATCAGTTGGGTTTGGGTTTCTTCAGCTTACCTTAGGAGGTGGCCAAGGAGTATGGGCAAGTGTACAGCCATCATACAATCATCTTTCCAGCAGCCTTCAATTAAAGGCTTCCCGCAGTTCAATCAAAGCCCATGGGAAGGCATCATGAATTAATTCCTCTCATAGGGCTTTTTCAGATCAGGATGTGCAAGCAGCCTCAGGCTGAAGAGCAATGGAGAGATGTTTATTGTATTTATTTATTTATTATATTTATACCCCGCCCTTTTTTCCTGCAAGGAACCCAAGGTGGCTTACATAATCCTCCTCCTCCTCTCCATTTTATCCTCACAATAACCCTGTGAGGTAGGTTAGGCTGAGAGTCAATGATTGGCTCAAAGTCACCCAGTGAGGTTCATGGCCGAGCAGGGACTAGAACCCGAATCTCCTGAGTCCCAGTCCAACACTCTCACCACTATACACACAGGACTCTCAGCTGCTTCACAGTGATTAGGTGTGTTCAGAAACATCACAAAAATGAATTATAAAACACCCTGAGAATGAGGCAGAACAATGGAAACCGCATTCATGGGGAAAGAAAACTTTCAGGAAACTGGTGGACACAGTTTGGCACAGCACTAGCTCCACCTCTTCCCCAGAGCTAGACACAACACTGCTTTCATCACACCTGCATTGTGGTGGATGCAAAATGAGGACCATGATGCTGTTGCCACTTGCAGTGACAGTGCACGCATGCACACACACACACACACACACACACACATGTGCACACACACAAAACCTTCAGAAAAAAAGAAAGAAGCTGTGCTACAACTACTGCCAATTGGGGAACTCTATCTGTGATAATCTGTGAGAACTTCTTCCCCCTGGAGAAATTCAGTGAAATTCCCCCACCCCCATTTCTCTGCCCACAAATAGGGTGGAGAAGTTCTAGGGACCACTTGTGCATAGCTCTAATATATGTGATATTATGTAGCTCACGAATACACAATCTTTTCTGTTTTCAGCTTGTTCCAGTTCTCAGGCAAAATGGAGGTGGAAAGCTTCCCTTATGCTTAGATTTGCTTATCTGTATAAATTAATCCCTTCTAAACATACACATTTGATATTGTTGATGAATGTCTGTCGTAATTTCCTCTTTAGAAAGAAGGCTTTGATCACTTACCATTCTGGGGGGGGGGGGGAAGCACACAGATGCCTATGGCCACCTCTCAAATACAGCTGAACCTCTCCCCCCCCCACCGCCACTCTATTTTTGAAAATATAACATTTCTACCAGATGATCAAATACTTTGCAGCAGAATAAAATTAAAATAGAGGTCCACTGTATTTGGGGACATTGAGAATTTGACAATATGTTTTATGCCTCATTTGGCACAAAAGTTATTAGACCTCAGTCATGGCTCAATGAGTAAATCCACACATTTTATGGTTAGCGACCAATATAATTTGCTGTAACTCTGGCCCTGCTGGTGGTTTAGCTTTACCTGCTTAAAACATTGACTTGGCTTGTAAAGGGGCTTCTGGTATTGCCAGAAAACAGTTCATCTTTTCTTTTCTTTTCACCCAGATCCCATCTATCTAGGTAAAATGCTAACTCTGACAAATGTTGGAGATTAAGTTCTATCAGAAAAAAATACTTCCTTGTTCACATGATATGGGATTGCCCATATCTTTCTATCAAGACATTTTTATTCATTCCTGTAACTTGGTTTTAGGGACAGCCATTCCTTCTTGTTTGGGATGTGCTTGAATTTCAGCAAAGCTGGTGGTGCAGAAGGGTTTTTTGGTTTTTTTGTTTGTTAGTTTGTTTTTAAGGCTAAGAGATTAATACTCCTCTACTGGAAACTTAATCATTGTGTAGATATATAGGAGTAGCTACAACAGTGCCTACTTGTGCCAATGGCTACTTTGGCTGCTTGTGTGTGTGTGTGTGGGGGGGTGGAAACAGATTTTAATAAGCATTGGGAAAATAAAATATTGTATGAATTATGGCCCTCCTTTTGATAAGTTTTATATTATAAAAGAATTGGTTCCTCCTCCAATAACTGACCCTCTTCCCAATTGTCTTTGACTTGATTGGGGAATGTGAAATTAGATAATTTCAGTGCTATAATTGTTTTCTTTTTTTAAAAGCTGCATGTAATAATTTGATTGTCTGCTTTAATGCTGTGGGTCTCTGTGCTGCAGTGTTGTATAACTTTAATTTAAAATGGTTAGTAAAAATATGAAATGATCCCTTTGATTCCTAAGAAACAAAATCCAATAGGTGGATTCCCTGATTGATCAAGTGCTCCTCCTTTCTACTTTGAATAACAGTAACCATATTTTAGTTTACTTTTGTTCTAGCCAATGCATCTCAATGTGCTTTTCTCCATGGATGTTGAAGACTCCTTGGTCTCGAGTCACGAGTCGAGTCACGAGTCTTTGGACCCGAGTCTCGAGTCCGAGTCCTTGGTCCGAGTCACGAGTCACGAGTCACTCCCAAAGCTGACTCCACGAGTTCCTATTAAAATCAATGGGTTTTTTCCCAACAAAATAAGGCTACTTCAGATGTGTGGCTTAAATAAATTCTAGGCACAAGTGTGCCTTTTTATTTCAAAACTCTGCAACTGATTTTGACAAGAACAGACCAGGCAGACAAACCTAAAATAAAAATAACCAGGCAGGCAGAGGAGGCAGGGAACCCCAAAGCAAGCAGGCAGAGGCCTTTGTCTTGGACAATTCAAACTGTGGAACTGGTTAAGAAGAGACCAGGCAGGCAGAGGAGGCAGGGAACCCCAAACAGGCAGGCAGAGGCAGCCAAACCCAAAATGTCTGAAAGGTTGCATTTTAGGAAAATGATTTTAAAAAATAAAATCTTCGCAGGCGATCGCACTTCTCTCCACTCCTTCTGGCACAGCCCAGGGATGTTGAAGAGTCCTTGGTCTCGAGTCCCGAGTCGAGTCTCGAGTCCCATTAAAAATATTGGGACTCGAGTCAGAGGGGGGACTCAGTCCGACTCACGAGTCGAGTTCTGGAGTCTGAGTCCCCATCCCTGCTTTTCTCCTGTAAGAAGCTTCCATAGCAATACTATTAGCAATTCAACAGAATCTGATCAAGTTGAGCTATTAAACCTGTGTTCTCATACTGTGGTCCACAAGTGGCTTGTAGTATGTTTGGTATGGTTCTAGAGTCCACAATGAAAAATGCTAAAGGTCACTTCAAGAATACAACAGCCACCCTTGCCAAATTCAAGCAAGTCCTTCTACTTGTTTAGGTACACAACTTTAGGTAATGTGAGGTTGGTTGTATTACAATAGAGTGGGTAACCCAAAAAGAAAAGAGAGTACAAAGTTTCAAATAACAAAATTTACAATTTTATTGAAGAAAATTGTTCGTAGGAAAGTTTTAAAACCTGTATAGATAGATACACACACACGCACACGCACACATGAGCAATAGGGTAAAAAAAGCAACCAGAAATAAACACATCCAGCTAACCTAACTAAACTGTGTCCCTATTTTCTGCAAGTCCTTATCCAGCAATATCCTCAGGCCAAACTAGATGTTCTGCTAATCACACATAGCAGAGCTACGCATGATTGGCCCTCTTATTTGAGTGTAAGTGTGCATGGCCCCGATCAGGACTGTGGTGATTCAGGTGGTGGTGGTGCATAGTCTCCAACTGCCCTGAAAATGCCAGGACCATCATGAAAACCCTTAAGCCATCACGGTTTCTCACTTTGTTATGCAGAGTCCCGAATTCCCCTGCCTCCCGCAAGCTACTTTAAACTGCTCTTAAATGGGCCATGGGAAAAATTGCAGCTAAGCTAAAACTTTTAGCTTAGTTGCAGTTTTGCCCATGGCCCCTTTAACAGTAGCTCTGCTTATGCTTGAATGGCCAGCCACAGAGAGACAGTAAGCAGGGAGGGAACAGACGTGAGGATGTGAGTGTGTCCACGCACATGCGTGCTTGCATGCTCTACCTGCTGGGTGAAAAGAAAAGGAGTTGGAGGCAGCATCTGCTGGCCTGGACTGAGGATGAGGTGAATGAGGGAATTTATCACATGATTCCTATCTTTATATTCCCAAAGATTTTATTTCCTAACAGAGCTGACTTTGTGCCTCTAACAGTTGAGGTACAGTGTCAGAAGGAAATGCAAGAAACTTCCCCTTCTCTCTGAAGCTCCATGTTTGGGGGTGTGCGGTGGGTGGGTAAGCGTCACCTGTTGAATTTGTGCCAATCCTGACCATTTTAAAACAAAAAGAAAGAGATTGCCCTGCAAGCACTGACACCCCCCCCCCATGAAAAACACCAGATATCAACAATTAAGGGTTTAAGTAAGGTAAAAAATAATAATACAAAAGCCACTTATAAAATATTATTAAATAATATATAATATAATAATGTAATAATAATAATATATAAGATATGATATAATAATATAATTCTGGAAAAGTCATCCGAGCACTGACATTGCTGCTGCTACCTCTTCTTCTAGCAGGGGGAACATTTCAAAATTATCCCTCAATTACACGATACTTCTTCACACAATGCATTATCAATTTGCTGCCACAAGATGTGATGGTCAGTGTTGCAGATTGGCTTAAAATATACACATTTTCCTGTGAGTAAGTCCCATTGAACGTAATAGGACTTACTTCTGAATACACATGCATAGGATTGCACTGTTATGCTGTTTTCAGAGCAGTGGTAAATTTTATGGCTCTACCTGTGTACCCCATGGGAAAGTCTTTTTCTAACACATGATGAAGTGTGCAAAGGAGAAAGCTCTCTACAGTAATGATCAGGATTATTCTGCAGGGATTTTGGATTGCTTTTTTTTTTTTTTTAAATGCATTAGAAGGAAGTTAGCAGAAAACACACCCTCCTCAAGAGAAAGAAAGAAAAAAATCCCAACTACCTCAAATAGCAGCAACAAACATCATTCCATTTTGGCATTATTGTTCAGTCACAGTGTTGTTCTTGTTTTTTTTTAATAAAGTACAATAGAGCACACATGTTTTTTGTTTTTTTTTCCTGAGTGGAGAAAATAGGTGCTTGCAGGGTGGGCCTGTGAACCACTTTGCACACTCAGAGATATCTAAATGTTAAATATTATTTCTTTGGCAAACTACTAATGAGAACAAAGCCACCATGGAGGGATCCATTTTTAAAGTGGGAGGGAGATCTTTAAAGCAAGGAGATTCCTGCACAATGTGGGGGGGGGGGGAGTAGGCTGAAAGTTATGTTTGACTGAAACAATTGCATATTCCTCCCTGGTTTACCCCTTCCTACCATTTGTTGTCACCTCTATATTACATTTTAGATTGTAAGCTGTTTGGGACAGGGAACTGTTCTCTTATACTCAGTAAAGCACCATGCACATTGATGGTACAATAATAATAATGATAACAACAGCAATCACCACCATCATCATGGGTCTGGAGAAGTGGCTTCAGAGTGGTCAGAGCCCTTAAATGGTTAGAACACCCTGGGGTGGGTAGCTAGGGCGTTTTTCTGTTCTCTTTTGTCTTCCAGCTAAAATTCAGCCCATCCAGATCAGGGCCATGGCATTGGGGAGACTTCTGATCTCCACGTTTGTGTCTCTGTGATCTGTTATGGGTTATTAGCTATTCCAGGTTGGTGACTGACAAGCCAGGTTGATACAAATACACATAAAATAAATAAATAGGCATGCCTAGATGTTCAGCCTTAGTTACCAACACATTGAATTAAAGGATGCATTCCTGCACAAAGAGAAAATTTGTAGTTGGGCCAAATATAACATAGAATACCAGCATATTTTAGCTTAAAGCTCTTACTGCCATTAACTAAGCCTTAGGAGAAGCATTCCAGTGGTGGGACAGGCTGAAGGCAAGGGGGATCTGAGAGAGTTGAATAAAGCTTAACATGAACTGTGTTAGATTAAAGTAAGTTTTCTTCTAAGAGCTCCACTCCTCTGGAAATGATTTAGTAGTATGCTTCAGAAAAGGCCATCAGCAAGTCAATTAAAACTGCAATTTAGATTGCAAAACACAACAAGAGTTAGTTCGATGAAAAGCAAAATAGAAGTGACCATATGCATATGGCTGTAAATTAAATTAATGTTGTTGTTGTTTTAAAACACACACACCTGATCATTCTGTCTTCATAATTTTTGTGTGGATCAAGAATGGAAATAAAATCAATTGAGCCTGTCATATTACAAAAGAAGTAGATCAAGCTGATATATACTGACTGCCTTTTTTCTTTTTTTTTAAGAAACCAACTTTCTTGGTTAACTTTCCGATTTACATTCCTAAATCAAAAATAGCTTGCCTAATTATAGGAAGAGCTCAAACCATACATGGCTTGTCAAGATAAATGCTCATCAAACTATTTTAACTCTTTCCCCCACTCCAATTATCTGGAAAAGTGTGAAGCTGAGCCCCAAAGGTCTAACTTGCAGTGTTTACTAGGCTTCTGACTTAAAATAAATAAATAAATAATCACAGTAATGTTATTTGATTTAACTAATTTGCAGACAGACATCAGCATTATTAGGCCCCAAGAAAAGGAGAGATCTGCAAGAATGTAGCAATACAAAACACATGGCCAATGCCAGCTCCCGGCACTTTTGGCACTTTTGCCCATCAACGGTTAGCATCACCTGGGCAGCAGACTGAACAGGCAGGCACACAGGTCACTGCCTCCACAGTGTGGTGAGATGTACTATATTACTATTTGCAGTAGGATTATGTCTAAATCTGCACCTATACATATCAATTTTGTTTTGTCCTCTTTTTCGCTGATGAATTTCTTTTTTGCCGATTCATGTGGCCAGTCTTGATTTTCAGTTTCCTGTAGTGCCCGGTAACAACACAGTGATGGGCACATTGGTGAGAAATTAAAAAGGTGGCTAGACCTAGCTGTCCATCACATTGCTGCTGATCTAGATAAGCCTATCAGGACCCAATGATGGATGAGGGGTGGGGCGCACCTGGAGACTCACGAAACAGATCCATTCAGAAAGCTATTTATTTAACTAAACTTATAACCCACCTAACCTCAGGGGCCCAGGTTAAGTAACTATATACTAATTATTCTACTCTTGTCTCTCCCTATCATCTGGCCACCACAGAGGAAGTTTGAATGGCAAAAGCCTCAGACCACTTCCAGTCTGATTCCAGAAGACACAAGCCCTGTTCAAGCATTCCAAATCCCCCACAAGGGAATGTGGGAATGTGTGCGCTGGGAACACCTCTTTTACCATGCTCATTGCCCTCCATGAATTGGAGGACTGTCTGCAGCTGTACTTGGCAATCCGTGCAATTTTTAATACTGATTTTTCAAAGTTCTCAATCATGTGGGGAACTACATGAGTCCAGCAGGCTTCCCACTACACACAGATGCCCTCCAAGGTTACAAGGTATGGTGGGCAACAAGGACAGTGACAGAGGGAGGCAGTGTTAGCGTGCTCATCCACACACACCCTCGCGTGATTCTAATCATGTGAGGAAAATTAACACCTGAAGAGAGCTACACAGGCTCACATTTTGGAGTTTCTGCAGGGAAATATAATTCCAAAGCTGAAGGGCAGCCACCAGTGAGCCTTTCTAGACCTGACTTGGAGGCTAGGTACATGATGTAAGAGAGCAGTCCCAGCTAAAGTCTTTTTTTCTGAGCAAGGGAAAGGACTACAAAACAAATTAGCACAAGGGACACGCTCCCCTTAGAGAAGGGGTGGTGAACTTCTAGAAGTTGGGGGGGGCATTTCTCCCCCAAGACCCACTGGGGGCCACACCCCTGCCCTCACCACTAAATCTGCCACCAAAACTCAGCAACAGGATGGCAAAAATGTGGGGATTTTTCTGAAAAACAAGTTGTGTGGGGAGAATTCACCCTGTTTGGAAGTGAAACGTACTCCTGACAGGTCCAGTTGGGGTCCCAACCAATGTATCCTGGCATTTCTTTTAACTACCAAGAGCTGTACAAGCCAGATTATGTTTACCCGTTGGACATCGGCAACAGTCTGTGGCTAGAGGATGCAGATCAATATTGCAAATTGGTTGCAGCTGGGGAGGCGAGAAGGTTGGCACCACCACCAGCAGCACTTCCTGTGATGTGAACGGTGTTGGGCTGGGTGCATTCATAAGGAGGAGCATGATTGGGCTCCCTGCTCCCCCATGATGGGGATCATACTAAGGCAGTGATGGCGAACCTTTTTGAGCCCGAGTGCCCAAACTGCAACACAAAACCAACTTATTTATTTCAAAGTGCCAACACTGCAATTAAACCTGAATGCCGAGGTTTTAGTTTTAGAAAAACAATTCATACAGTTGTCCGAACGAATTAACATCTTTTGTCTTAAAAGAAAAACACAATAACAGAGCTTTCAATGATACAAACAGTTTTTTGTTGGGAAAAAAATCAACTCAAAAAATTATTATAGTACTACATTGTACACATAGCCTGAAGGGAATTTATACAAACTTTTTAAATAATTAGGCACATGTATTTTTGGATAAGGGATTCTCAACTTGTAATATGATTGTATGCCAGACTGAAATTGTATGGGGCAAGCTTTACTCCGGGTTCTTTCCCTGCTTCTACAGGTGTTGGATTAGTAAAAGTAAAAGTCAACCTGTACTAGAATGAGCAAGATAAACAAGAAAACTAAAGGTGCTTAACACATTTAAAATACTTTATGTCTTGGACTGCAAACACTGCATTAGGTAAAAGTTTGCATTGGGCATGCTTTTGCACAATTAATGTGATTTTTGCTATTGCATGCATGCTGATAATTTGTCAAACCTTGACTCATACTCCGTTAGTTTGAGAGCAACACACGCAGCACTCAGGTCAACTGTTAGGGCTTTACATCCAAGCCATGCTCTGTGCATCATTCTTCAAAATCTTTTAAATGTGATAACAATGTAGAAAAGAATTCTGTAACAGGAATTCTAGAATAAAATCATTCTGTTCCACACTGTGAGAAAGAACAAGATCATTAGTGTTTTGCAGAAGGGGATGGTCTTTTCTCCTCCCCTTCCCACCCCCCAGAATGCCCACAAATCTCTGGCTCCAAGGTCAGTCTTCTGACCTCAGAGCCACAGCCAGCCAGGAAGAATCATGCCGGCTGTGAGGGCAGAGGCAGGGTGCTCCAAGAGGACAGAATCCCAGCTTCATCCTCTGAGCACATTTCCAAGGTTGGAGCTGGGACTCTGACCTCTCCTATGGCCCTCTAGACAGCGTCCATAGGATTGCACCCTAAGCCTTTGTGGCCTTCATGATTTAGAACCAGGATATCTGAGGCTTCCTTCGTATGAGCCTGCCTACCTACTGAGATCATCTCTGGAGGCCCTTTTGTGGCCTCCAATGTCCCTAGAAATATGGTTACTTGGGGCTATGGGGAGGGGCTTTGCAGTGGCAGTGCTATGCAGGTGAGATAATGAGGGCATGATTCAGCCTTCTCCTTTTCAGTTGCACTTATTTCTCCACTGAAAGGTGATTTTCAGGATTTTAGCTTTTTAAAAATTATTTGAAAGAATTCCATGCATATAGCCTTAGCTGTTCTCAATGTGCTCCTTTGAATCGGAACCGTCTTCTTTTTTTAAAATCAGCTATAGAATAAAAGAGTCAATATTTTCAAAAGTTCTGAAAGGGGAAAGCTACACAGTGCAAATAGGCAGGAAGAAGAAAAAAGGAGGCACCAGGTGATTAGGGAGAAGAAAGAGCAGTACTTTTACTCAAGTTGACCTGCATAATACACACCTGGCTTCACCAAATGTGAACCATTTTTTGACTCAACTGAAGCTGAGATATTGCCTTACAACTTGACTATTTGACAAGTATGTAACATATTGACACTGCTTGAAACGAGATCATAATTTCCCAGGCCCCTTTTGAGGAGAGGCCCTCCATCTGTCTGCAGGTTTTGAAACCCAACCTCAATGGGTCATTTTGCAAACTTGCAAGCTTTTATATACTTGAAAACACAAGCATCTAACCAATGCATCCTCTACCTGGGACACATAAACATTCCCTTACCTTGCATTGCAAAGATAGAGATGTAAAGTTTTGAAACATTTTGCATAGTTATTTCTGTTGAGATACATACAGAGAATATTTTATTTATCAGCAAGCTTGTGGAATCCCCAAGGTTTGCAGAAGTAGGGGGAAAGAAACATTTGGGGGGGGAACTAAGGGAGGGGAGAAACCAAAAAATAGCACAATGGGGTTTGAACATGCTGACTGACTGTTGAGGGAGGTGGGGTAGGGTGAAATCAGAAAACTCAAGAGGGAGGTGAATGGAACAATCCTAGAAGATGGCATGGTGGGTGACTAGAACCCTGAATTTTAACCTGCAACATTTTGTTTGTCAGGGTACGGGTTGTGGGCAGCGGCCAGCGAGGGTTCAGGACTGGAATGCCGGGGCTGGGAAAGATGGAGGCAGAGACAGACAGTAGGCCCAAGGTTCTGTACAGGTTCAGGGCAACAGAGTCCAAGCAGGGGGCAGAGGGTAAGTCCAGGCAACAGGCACAGGGTCCAGAACAGGTTAGCACAACAGAGTCCAAGCAGGGGCCAGAGGCAGAAGGCAGGTCCAGGCAACAGACACAGGGTCCAGGAATAGGCAAGGTTCAGGAACCAAGGCATACCTGATGCAAGCTGTCTACTCCTGACAAAAGACTCTCTGGAAATGGAAAATATATAGCAACCACATCAAAGAATGGTGCAAATGGCAAAAACCACAAATTCTTTAAATTTCATTGCATCTTAAAGCCTGGCAGAAGAACACATTCTTACTATAAGCATAAAACAGCGTGAAGACACAGAGAATAATCAGACACCTATGTCTATGTGTAATTAAAGGGTTTGTTAAGATGTACCTTGAAGTCAGTATTGATAAAACAATTGTGTGTGGAAAGGGGAGAAATAACGAGTGGAGACACAAATTATGGTACAAATTAGGGCCACATTTTTTAAATAATCAAGCTCTGCGAAGGGAAAGAAGTGTGGGTTCCTGGCTATACCTTGCCAGTAGTTGTTCTAGAGTGATGCATCCATCCCCAAGGGGCGGCACTTGTAAAATAGCCAGCCCTCAGTTTTACACCAATGCTTGTATTGGGAGGCCTTCCCCTGTCACTTCTTCCCAGAGCCACAAAACTCCGAGCAGGTGAGTTGAGTCAGCCTCAAAGGTGATCTGTATCTCCCTACTGGGCTGCAAAGCCCTGAGCGGAGAGCCTCAGGAACTGCCCATCCCCTAAAAGGTGCCACCGGATGCTCACCAACGCTAACCCCATTGAATATCCCCACACTTACCTACCGTGACCAAATTAAACCAAACCAAACAACCAATTGGAAACACACACACACACACAACCGCAACCACTGCACCACAGTGCAGAGTAGGTGAAAAACGCACAATACCCCATACAGCCAATCGAGGCAATGAGCCAAAATTCCTACTTGGCCCGCTAACAGGCGACCGGCAGAGCCCACACTGCTAACAGGAAGGGAGGGAGCTGCAAATGGAAGAGGCCAAAGGTGGCTCCACAGGGACGAATATCATCCCTGATGTCCTGCCTCTCATGGCCTGCTGGGAAGGCCTCTTCTTGACTCACCTTCCCCTCCACATGCAAAGTTCTCCCCACCCCTAGCTGTGCAGGAGCAGGGGAAGAGAATGGTGTAAAGCAGGAGGAAGACCAGTTCTGAATTATAGGATTCCCAAGTTGCAAAGGCAACTTGGGAATCTCTCGGTTGTGACTTGGCAAGCCTTCTGAATGATATGACGGATTCACCAAGATATGGAATCAAAACCCACATATTTGATTTGCAACACTAGGGCTTTGTGGAAAATTTCTCCCACATATTTTTTGACCATTTTCATTTGATAGAAAAGAAATTGCTTTCGAAAAGAAATTCACTGGTGAAGAAAATTTTGGAGAAATCCTCATGGGTTAGGTTTCTTGTGCTTACCTTACTTAGGAGGTGGCTGAGAAGTGTGCATGAGTGTCCTGACTTTCATTGTACAATAATCTCTCACTCCGGCAGCCTGTAGCCTCCTCAGCCTCTATACGCATCAATTAAAACCCAGGGGAAGACATCATGAGGTAATCCCTCCCCTAGGGCTTTTTCAGATCAGGAAGTGCAGGCAGCCTCCGAGGTTGCAGAGCAATGGAGAGATGTGAAAAAGAAAGAAAACACACACACACAGCATCTTCAGCTGTCTTGCAGTGACTAAGCAAGCTCAAAAACATCACACAAATTAATTACAAAACACCCTGAGAATGAGGCAGAACAATGGAAGCCTCATTTATGGGGGAAGAAAACGTTCAGGAAATTGGAGGACAGATTTTGGCACAGCACTAGCTCTACCTCTTCCCCAGAGCTAGAGTAGACACAACACTGCCTCTGTCACACCTGCATTGTGCTGGATGCAAAATGGGGACCGGCCTGCCAACACAGCTTATGCAACAACAACAAAAAGCACAAAAACCCTTAGGAAAAAAGAAAGAGTCTGTGCTACAACCCTGCCAATGTTGAGCCCTACTTGTGAGAAATGGTTGAGAATGTCCTCCTCTCCCTGGAGAAATTCAGTGAAATTGCCCCCTCCCCCAATATCTCTGCCCACAAAGAAGGTGGAGGATTTCAAGAGGCCATTTCTGCACAGTTCTAGTCAACACTATTGGGCAGGAAATAGATGTTACAAGTATACACATCTGCCTGCCAGAAATGATAGCTGCGTGTGCCTGATTTTCCCAGTACAAATTACCTGACATTTGAGATGCTGTGTTTCCCTGCCCATGTTCCACCAACTGATGTGGAGCAATGGCGGGGAAACATGCACAGTAAGATCAGGAAATGTATTAAGTTAGCTTCCCCAACTTGGTGCCCTCCAGATCTTCTGGACTACAACTCCCATCTTCCCTAGCCAGCATGGACAATGGTCAGGGATTATAGGGGTTATATTCAAAAACATCTGGTGGCCACCAGGTTGGGAAAGGCTGGATTAAAGTATACTAGACATAATGGAAAGCTCTCCATGGAGAGGCCCACCTGGTGCCAACCTTGATCATATTCTGATGCCAGGCAGAGGCATCTTTATTGGGCCAGGTAATATTAATTCACTGGTTGATATTTTTACCTGCTTTGCTGAAGTTTTATGTTGTTGCTCCTCTCTGCTTGGTTATAAATATGACTTACTATTTTATACTAATGTTTCATTATTTTTATTGTCCGCTGCCCTGATAATTTTGCTGAAGGGCAGCAAAAGATTACACACACACACACAAATCTAGCCCTGCTTTTCTTGTTCATTTTGAAGTTTGCTTCATTTAAAAGCACACTTCATCCCATCCTTTTAAAATGAACTAGTAAATGCTTCATTTTGTTATTAGCGTGCAGGGTTCCTTCCTGCCACCATGGCCTAACATGAAGAATAGTCTTAATTATTGTAAGCTCTGGGTCACTTTACATAGCCAGCCATTGATTAAGGAAAGTGTCATCTATGCTTACTAACTACAATTAGATTCACCCTGTGTAAAGGCACTCTGCGAATGTGAATTTCAAAAGGATGCTATACTAATTTCAAAGTATAACCCTATGCACGTCTACTTGGAAGGTAGATCCATTAAATTCAATGGGACTTACTCCTAGCTAAGTGTGCATAGGATTGAAGCCCTGGGAATCTTCCTAAAAAGCATTCAGCTTGTTCTTCAAAGAAACATTTAAAGATGTATGTTACACAAGAACATAGAAAGAGTTGTGCTAGATCAGACCAAAGGCTGATGTAGTCCAGCAGATGCCCAACCAGATGCCTATGGGAAGTCCACAAGCAGGTCATGAGCACAATAATACCCTCCCAGTGAGGTACCCCAGAAATCGTTATTCAGAGGCTTACTGCCTCTGATACTGGAGGTAGCATATAGCCATCAGGACTATTAGCCATAAATAGCTTTATCCTCCACAACTTTGTTCAATCCCCCTTTAAAGCCATCCAAGTTGGTAGCCATCAGTACATCTCATGGTAGCAAATTCTAGTTTAACTACGTGCTATGTCAGGGGTGCAGAACTTTCTTAAGGTGTGTGTGTGTGGGGAAATTGCCCTCCACCAGGCCCACCATGGGCTGGATGACATCAGTGGGCATAGCCACAGCTAGCTACCCCACTGCCTTTCTGTTTTCTTCTCCCTCTCCATGCTTCTCCCAGCGTGGAGAAAGGAACTCGGTCGGCTCCTCTCAGAAGTGGCTAAGTCCCTGGTTTCATGTGGATGCAGCAGGAAGCAGCTTGGCCTTCGCTGCGAAGAGCGACCACTTTTCTCGGCACAGCTGAGTTCCTGGCTCGGAGCAGTGCGCGGAGGCCCTGTGGACACCAGGCACTGCACAGAATGATTTGGCCCGCACCAGGAAAGCCCAACATATGCACCAGGGGCAGGTCCCAGAGGCATCTGTGATAAGGCAGATTGTGGTGGCTGCTGGTGCTTCACTCAGGGCTTCTCTTTACAGTACCAGCCTGAGGGAGTGCCAGGCAGCTAGAGCTGAATTTAAGAGGACTTTCAAAAGTAGTTTGTCATATGATGGCAGGGGGTGGGGTGTGTGTCTAGTTTTCAAAGGGGAAAAAAATGGAAAAGTCCCAGTGGGTGTGTAGGGATTTTGTTTTGTATTTTAAACTCCTGCCATGAATGGGGGCACCAACTCATGCTCATTCGTCCATCCTTAGCATTCATTTTGGGACTAGGCAAAACTGAGTCGAATGGGGCCCATTTGTTTTGGTTTTCCATCCATCCCAAAAGAATGTGCACCTCTAGAAGCAGGCTTGCTCCTAATCCTTGTAGAATAAAACAAGGGGAAATGGACATTAGTTTCAGTGAAAGCCCTGCTTTCCATGAAGAAAGGTAAAACTACACCTTTTTAATTTTATTTTGCAGCATGATCATCAGGCCCTAAAGGAGTATTCAGCTTTAGGTGAAAGGGGCATCACAAATTCATAAGCAAAGGACACTCTTGGCTTCAAGATTTTTCTTTTTAAAAAAAATAAAGACCAGACCTTTCCCTAGCAACTGATATTCTCCCTCCCCCTCCCTCTTTAAATGTAGATCAGATTCAAATTCCTGGTATGACTTCCTTGTATCACTATAAACTCATTACTGCAAATTGCTGTGTTGTAGTTTTTCCTCAAAGAGCACCTTAATGATGCAAATAAGCACATCCTTTCCCCTTTATTTAATATAATCCCGAAGACAGAGGAAATGTTCTACATTTATTTTATATGGGAAGCTAATGTCAAAAGTGCAATCAAATTAAAAGCTCAATGCAGGTGGAACATAAGAACACTCTTCAACCACCTACTGATCAAATAATTACTAGGCAAGTGTTGCTATTACTGATTTCTTTTTTTAAATAAAAAAAAATCAGATTTCTGGTAATTACAAAAAAGTTACTTTTACAGTTCCTGCAATTAGAGGAAACATAAGATGCACCTGTTCTTTCGAAGCAAATGCTAGCATAAGGGATAGAAGCTAATGTGGTATTTCTCTCCATTTAAATGAATGTATAGAATAAATGTCCATATAATTTAATAGGGAATAGCTTTCTTCTTAATTGTATTTCACTTAACAGCAGAATGTTCCTTGAAATATTTGAACAGAAGGATTAATTAAGACAATGGCAAGAGGTACCGTATTCTGCTTTATTATGATAGGCTCTGAGTAATGGGATGAGACCGGTCGAGGGATCACCCAGGCCTACAGAGAAAGTGGCACAAATATAGAGAACTGAGCCTTCCAGGCAAGCCTTCTATTTATATGTGATCATAATGCCTGTACAACAGCAGCAGGATGTTAAGTAGAAGTGTTGTGTTATGTCCAGAAAATCCTGTCTGTAGCAGAGTGAATTCAAGATAATGAGATGCCGTGTAATGCTCTCAGCCAGCCTGCCCAAAAAAAGAGCAATCTTTGTTGTATCCATCTGTACTGAAGCCTCTGATATCAATTGATTATGCTGGTCTTACATCAAGGGTGGGAAGAAGGTAGATTGGGGTCTAGTAGTAGATCTCTGGGGGTGATTTCAAATAGATCAGCAAGGATTTCTGACTCCTTGTTATGGCAGCCAGCCAGCCACTTACGTATCACCCAAAAAGGGGACATGCACCACCGAAAAAGAGGACAAAAGGGGATGCCAATTTGCATAACAGTTGCATATGCTAATCTATATTATAGATGCAAATTTAGAAATAATTACTGTAATTTACATGGAAAAACAAGACGTCATAATGGGAAAGACTGACTAGATGCCCTGTGTGCCTACTCAGGTACTCTGCGTAGCACTATCCAGGTGCTAAGTGTTGATGGACAACAAAGGCCCCTGTCCTCTGTCTTTATGATTGTTTGACTTTAAACCAAACTTGGACTGGGCAGCTCATCAAATAGAGGACACCTTCAAATAGAGGACTGTCCTCTGACAGCTCCTCAAGTAGAAGATTGTCCTGTGTAAAGGAGGACACCTGGCTACTCTACTCCCCTACTTTGGCCCCTCCTACCAGGGGAATATGACACACAAGAGCTTCTCTGAAATGAAATTTGGTCCTTGAGCTGAAAGAGGCTCTGCACCTCTGATCTAGAGGGTCACATGTTTCCCGCTCCTGCTCTAAAGAAACCTAACAATCCTTAAAGTTGGGAAGGGCTGTATCTGTTGGAGTATGTGACAAGAAGATGTCAACTCTGCAGGGAGGATTTTTAAGTTGACTGCCCAGTAAAGGTTAAGATAGAGTGTTATAGTCTAGTTGAAGGGCAAAGGCGGAAACTAAGCTTCTCTGAGACTCAGAGAGCAGGGTTCAGTGGAGCAAACCACTTAGTGGTATCAGGGGAGGGAATCCTGGATGTTGCCTAGCAACAAGTTAGAAATTCCATTCTTTCTTACTCTGACAATTAGACTATTCCTACAGTTAACTGACTTAACTGACACTTGCTAGGGTTTAGCAAGGAGAGAGATGTTCTGTGTGTTTTCCTTACCTCACAGTATGAGTAACGTCTAAGAAATTGCACTTACAAAGTCTGTAACCATCAAGCTTATAGTACCTGAGACACTGTATGTTACTGTTGTCTACTTTAAAAAGCATCTACTTAGAAACAAGTCCTGTGTGTGCATGTGTTTGTGGGGTGAAGTCTTCTGCCGCTATTGTGCTCTGCCATCAGTATCAACCATCACTGCAGCAACCTGCGATTCTAAGGAGATAGTGAGGGAAAGAAGAAGTAACCAAGCTTTGTGGGGGCAAGCTTGTTCTTTGGCTGAAAGCTTCTAGGAGGGCACTGGATATCTTAATGGGGGGGAAGGGGGAGGCAGTGCTAAAAGGCAACTCCCTCAGCATTTCTCTCTTCTCATTACCTGTTCTCCATGCATCAGCTTCCAATTGTCATCAATCTGCCATGATTCCCCACCTTGAGTTTTCACCTGGAAAGTTATGGACAGTTCAGTAATCACATCAATGGGGCAAGCAGAATAGAACATCAAGGATCTTATGACCCAGCATTCTCTTTCAAAGCTGTGGCAGGTTACAAGAACTAGGCAAAAACAAAACAAACCAGACTCTAATCTTTCCACAAGGTTTTAGTAATTTCTTCTCCCCACCTCATACCTATACACATTTGTGCTCAGATTTCCCTGTGCTAAAGAAAATTCTCAGTATGACTTGAGGTTAATTAAAGGGCATGGGAGTATCCCTTTAGTTAAGGCGAGTCACAAAAAATAAATTTAAAAAATGGTTCCACCATTATAATCCTCAAAACTCTACTACTTATAAAAATGACACCCGTTGAGCTAATAACCTGAAACTCGGCATCCACAATCTACCTGATGAGGTCTACCGTTGTGTAAAATATAAAACAAATCCAATACAAATTGCCACAGATTCAGCAAGTTATAAAGTGCTGAAAATTGACACACTTCTACCTTTTACTTCAAGCCGCAGCTTAGGATATCATACATTTCTTTCAAATTCTGTGGAAATGACTGATATACTTTATTCAGGTTTGTTAAAGAAGTGTGTCTTTCATTGGTTCAGTGAAATTCTGAGCAGTGGTTTAAAAGTGGTCAAGGTCCTTCTGCTCCATGAAATCCTAAGGCAGCAACTGCTGGCAAAGTTATGTCAGGCATGTTCAGTTTTACTCTGAAGCTTAAATACTGCCAGTACTCCCATGTTCAGAGGGAAATTCCAGTATTCCTGTCAGCATTCTGATGGTGAGGAGGGGTAGCAAGAAAGTTGTCAACTGAGATAAGAGTGAGGTAATTTTGAAGGCTGAAGGAATCACTCTCACTGATTGACAGATGGAAGGGGGAAGGGGGAAGGAAAAAAGCTATGCTGG
This sequence comes from Shinisaurus crocodilurus, assembly GCA_021292165.1. Lineage (NCBI taxonomy): Eukaryota > Metazoa > Chordata > Lepidosauria > Squamata > Shinisauridae > Shinisaurus > Shinisaurus crocodilurus. Next base: position 124,048,705 of record CM037880.1, on the reverse strand, counting down.
GATCCTGTGCAGGTTTACTCAGAAGTAAACTATTCTGAACATACAGGGACAAATCTATTCAAATAATAAGCAACAAACAGGCATGGATCAACTCACAGGAGCATTCTTCTAGGGGTGTTCACGTACCTGGGGGGCACCCCGCCTTGCCTCTCCGTGGCGGGGGCCCCCGCCGCTCGATTCTCAGCGGTGTGGAGCGATTCTCCGTGCCACTCGAGCCACTCACGCCCGCCGCGCTGGGACCCTGCGCCGGCGCGCCAGGACCCCGCGCTGCATCTTTTCTGTAGAAACCAGGGCAACAGGGCTGTTTTAAGCCCTGTTGCCCTGGTTTCTATGGAAAAGATCCAGCGTGGGGTCCCGGCGCAGGGTCCTGTCGCGTCACTTCTGGCCAGCTGGAAGTGACAGGACGGGATCATCACGGGTGACTCGCCGCGGAGAGGCAAGCAGGGACCGGAACCCAGTAAGGCCCGCTCGCCTCGGGCTGCTTCATGAAGCAATACGGGGCTGGATCAAGGTGGGGCATCTTTGCTGGTCCCAGGCACTCCATCCTTCCCATCTGGACTTGGGCCGGAAAGACCAAGGAAAGGTGTGGGTGCATGGAGGGTAAGTTGCAAGGAAGCACAGTTTGTGACATTGCACAACATCATCAGTGATCACAGGGCATGTCTATTAAGGCACCAGCCTGAGCTTCCAATTTCCTGGCTTGGTGGAGTGTTTGAGTCAACATGAGATAGCCTTAACTCTGGTCTTAGACTGGCGAGATTGCAATACTGCAACACAGAACTACTGTCATTTATCAAAGTGGACTATCAAAGCAGTGAATGCCTAATATCTATTGTTTACCATTTGTGTGAAATTTACTGTTATTCACTGCGATCCTGTTTTTTAGGAGGGTGGAAAAAACAATATGGGCAAACTCCAATAATTATATATATAATATAATTTCCTACTTAGTTTGGACTTACCCAAAATATGAATAATGAAAAGGTGGAAACTCTACACTTGTCACTTGCTCATCCCAGGTTGCTCACCTCTCCTCTCCTCTCCTCTCCTCTCCTCTCCTCTCCTCTCCTCTCCTCTCAGGGCAGCCTTCCTCAGTCTGGTGCCCTCCAGAGGTACAAATCTCATCATTCCTGCCCATTTAGACATACGAACTGGGGCTGATAGGAACTATAGTCTAAAACATCTGGGCTCCTGGTTGGGGGAAGGCTGTCCTAGGATGATGAGCGCTTCTTGCATTGCATTGTCAGTCTGAAGGAGGGGATCAAGCCCTAGCCTCTCCTCAGTACACTTTGTTTTTGGGAGGCAGCCATGGGTGTGCAGTGGCAGATGGCCACCCCATAGCCGACACGTGGAGAGGACTGACACAGTATGATTGTATTTTTTTCCTGTGATTGTATTCTCTCCCCCCCCCCCACCGGCTTCCAATTATTCAAAGTTGTAGAACAAAAATATGTAAACGTGTCATGAATCAAAGGCATATCATTATCCCCTCTCATAACGATAATGCAGAAAAGGATAAAAATGGACCTGGAAAATCTCAAATTCTGCACAGTTGTAGACTTTACTTCATGACGTGCAAAATTAGGTTGTCAAGGATCTTGTAGGAACTGGTGATTATTGATCCACTGTTGGCTTTAAGAGGGGCGGGGAGGAAGCTGTCTGGCGGGCGCCAAGCTGTTGCCAGACTATGATTCAAAGCTGTTTATAGTACTGGCTGAATGCATCCACGCTTCCACTTGTCTTATAACAGAACGTTCTCTGGCTTCTACAGCAGAAACAGGGCATGTTGTGACTGGCAAATAACGTGCAAGAATTGGACTACACTAGAGATAGGGAACACAAAATGAATGGACCTATATATATCCTGCATAGGTTTCTCTGTAACTCATCTAGCTTCAGTGCTTCTGATACATAGAAACTCAGAGCTGGTTATATTCACCACATGGGAAAAGCTCTTACCTGAGCCACTGCTTCATGCAGCACAACCTTTAAAAAAAGATTCCTTACTGCATGTGCAGTCCCAGGCCATGCAGTGAGTGCACACCAGCTGCTGCACATCTCTGACAGCTTTTGGGCTTGCAGGGGGGGGGGGGAATGCTGCTTGCTCTGAGGGCCAGTTAGCTTAGCTACCCATGTACAGGGTTGTGAAGCTTTCTGGAGACATGCATATGTAACTAATAACATCTACACCGTGCTTGTATAGTTAACCACTTAATTGCCTTGATAAGTAATAATCATCTGCAGGTGACCAAGCTGGGTTTTTTCCCCCTAGCCTGTCAATATTTTTATGTTTCCTGACAAGACCGAGGTACTTCTGGTGGGGGACAAGGGGACTGGGGAGGTTAAGGGATGTTGACCTGGTGCTGAATGGGGTACATCTCCCCCTGAAGGACCAGGTCCGCAGCTTGGGGGTCATTTTAGACTCCCAGCTGTCCATGGAGGCTCAGATGTCAGCTGTGAGCTGGGCAGCGCTGTATCAACTCCATCTGATACGGCAACTGCGCCCCTACCTTCCTAATCATCTGCTCCCATCAGTGGTTCATGCCATGGTCTTCTCTCACCTAGACTACTGTAATGCACTCTATGTGGGGTTACCCTGGAAGACTGTTCGGAAGCTACAGCTGGTTCAGAACGCGGCGGCTCGCCTGGTTAAGGGCAGCCACCAGCATGATCACATCACGCCAGTGCTTAAGGAGTTCCACTGGCTACCAGTTGCTTGCTGAGCCAAATTCAAGGTGTTGGTTTTGACCTTTAAAACCCTACATGGCTCCGGCCCAGTTTATCGCAAGGAGCACCTCCAGCAACATCAAGTAGGCTGCTCAACAAGATCTGCCACGGATGGCCTTCTCCTTATCCCACCAGCCAGAGCAGCCAGGCTGGTGGGGACTAGGAAGAGGGCCTTCTCTGTGGCGGCCCCCAAGTTATGGAACTCCCTTCCTAGTGACCTTTGCTATGCGCCCTCCATGATGAGCTTCCTCCACGCATTAAAAACATGGTATTTCAGGCGGGAATATGGGGTGTGTTAGGATTTTAAAAGATTTTTTTATACTGTTTTAATTGTCATGTTTTATTGTATTGTTTTAATTGTAAATCGCCCAGGGTGGCTGGGTGACCGGCCAGATGGGCGATTAACAAATGTAATAAAATAAATAAATAAATAAACGTATTATGTATTTACTTCACTTATAAGCTGCCTTTCAAGGCAAGCCATCCCAGAATGGCATACAATAGAAATGGAAAACAATACAATAAAATCACATAATCAACAATTAATAAAATAAACAGCACAATAGAGCATGTAAACAAGTTATAAACACACACACACACACACAAAGCAGAATTACTAAGAGGTCTGACAATACGGAGAAGCCTTTAACTCTGAAGTCAGGTGAAGTTCTTAAAGGAGAGAGTTCCAAAGATGGGGGAGGGCACTGTCAAGAAGGCCCTGTTCTTTTTTACAGGCAGGACAGAAAGCAGGGCCCCTGAGGTTCACCTTAAGGTTCAGGTAGCTCATAAAGGTACAGGCAGTCCTTCAAATCAATGATCCTAAACCATTAAGGACTTTAAAAGTTAAGAGCAGCACTTTGAACTGAGCTTGGAAGCAGATAGGTTAACAGGGCAACTCAGGCAATATCAGTGTTATAAGCTCAGACTTCCTGGTGGCCACCCAGAAGCAACCTGGCAGCAGCCTTCTACACTAGTTGATGTTTCAGGACAATCTATAAAGGCAAGCATGCAGTCAGAGCTACAAGGAACTTGTGTAGATGGATGCATTTTGTCTCACATAGTGATTTCCTTCCCTGAAGGAAGACCAGTATTTCATAGGGTAAGTGTGAGTGTGTGTGTGTGTGTGTGTGTGGCGGTGGTGGGTAAGATTTTCTGGAAGAAAGCACAAAATAATACTGATGTAGGATTTGTTCAATGAGAAGCGGAATAATAGTAATAGTAATCGGCACCAGCATCTTAAAAATGACTTGATAAAATGTCCATACGGCAAGAGAGTAAACCCATTAAGACTGTTGAGAGAGAGGCTATACTAGAAGAATATGAAAAAATGAGGGCTATGGGACACATTCACATGGGTAAATGCAATGAACCGCAAACCAACTTCAGTCATGTTCTCTCTGTGTATGAAAGACACAGCACGTGACTCTGTCTATTCCACCAAGACTGCCACAGTAATATAGCAGCTGCTTATTTCTGCAACTGTGGGAGCAGTTTCCCAAGATATTGCAGTCACTGGAATGGCTGCCAGGCCTCTTTGTCTGTATTAGTGACCAAGCCAAGCCACATTATATCGTTCCCACATAAAATGGATCCTTATGGACATGTTATGTGAAGGCAATTTTGACCAGGTGAGCTGGCCCAGAGAGACCAGAAAAAGTGTGGCTGTATACTTGATAACATGGAAGGCCTGATAACATCAAAAAGCTACACATGTTTAGGATAGTATTTGGCCAAATACCATAAGCCTCATGACCACAGAATATGGAAGCCAAGTGCTTAGTTGGATGCAGGAAAAGAGTTACAGAAGGCTAATGAGAACAGATTAGAGTGAATAAAAACTGTCAGACACATAAACCCATAAGCTTCAGGGCATAAGTCATCTGTAAATTGACATGTATAAAAGAGTAATTAAGCTGTAATAGTTGATGAGGGAGTATTTTGCACCTTTCCATAAATAAAAGGGAAGTATGTTCCTCAGTAACATGCTTGTTTCTATGCTGCAAATATAAATGGCCAGTGATTTTAAAAGAATGACTGCAATGGCTTGTTTATTAGGGATGGATGAATCCATGTGTCACGTCCCCATGTTTTTACCCGTAATTCTGTTCCATTTCATTAATCTGCCATTTAAAAAACAAAACACCTCTCAAAAACACATACCTATTTTTATTTTAAAAAATACACCTCTCAAAATGTGCATTTCTTTCAAAATGTATATTTAAATGCATAGTTTGAGTCATTTGAACTGTTGGGGACTGTATTTTAAACTTTTGGAGAAGTGCAAAAGTATTTTTTGTAGGGATGGGCAAATTTGTTTCACTTTCTTCTGCATTCATTGTTGTTGTCTTTTTAAATCTCAAGTTCTTTCTCTCCCACATATGAACTTTGTGAATTTTGGTGCATTCTTATCAAAACTAAAAGGAAACAAAATTCTCACCCACCTGCACTGAAAAAATTCAGTAGGTACAACTATTTCCACGAGAGGACCATGATGTACCTGTCTGCTATATAGTTGTTAAGCATGAAAAGCCTGTCAGAAAAAAAGAGGTGGCAACCCTAATTAAGCGCTAACATGGCTGAATAATACACAGGGATTCAAGACCTGACTTTTAAGAGCTAAGCACGTGGGCATGGATGGATGAATTTGTCAGTTTCAGTTTCTCCCACAATAATAATAATAATAATAATAATTATTATTATTATCATCATCATCATCATCATCATCATCATCATCATCATCATCACAATCACAAGTTCTTTCCTCCCCCCTCTGAATTTGGAGAACTGTGTGAATTTTGGTAAATTCTTATCAGAATGAAACTGAAAAAAAATTCTCACCCATTCCTACTTTTTTTGCAGTGTTGTTTATCGGTGTTCTTTGTCTTGCTGAGCTTGGAAATACAGTTGCTTCAATATTTTTTGTGTGTGTGTATAGTGTTTTAGCAATGCACAGGAGCACGTGAGCAAATCAGTAAAACACTGCACAAAATGGTGCAGCCATATGTACAATCAGCACATCATGACTACCATTTTTGCAGTTTTTCTCCATGTTTACATGCACATTGGTAAGTCAGAGGAAGGAAAAGTCACAAGTGAGATGAATGTACCAAAAGCTGCTGCAAAACATGTGCAGTCCAATTTTGGGATTAATTTTAGAAATTTTCCTACTTAAGTCAGAATTCAGGAGGGTGGAAGTCAGGGCAGAGAGAGCCAGAGAAACAATAATGGAATGGGAGAGGGGAGAATCCGTCAATCCACTCATCTCTAGGTCTGGCACTGGTATGCCCTGAAGCTTATACACAAGTATGGGTGACTCTTGATCAGTGAAATGGAAAGGATCTCTTTACACAATGGGAAGGTATGCACACACTGCTAAACTTTGATTTACATTCATGAGGATGAGCCACAGTGAGCTTTGAGTCTGCATGCCCCCTCCTTCTCCTCCTGTGTGGATACAAGAAGGAGATCGGAAATTCTGCTTCCATTTTTATTAACCACAGTTTAGCATTATGTCTGAACTCTAAAGTGTGGCTGAAACAAGCCAGCTTCTTAAATTATAGTTTGAAGTTGGCTTGTTTGGACAACATGCTGTGGATAATCTAAAATGAAAATGAAAAGTTCCAAACTCCTCTTTGTGTTTGTGCAGGAGGAAGAGGATCCCACATCCTAGCTTGATTTTATTCTTCTAAGACTAAACTAGGGTTTAGAATTATGTCCTAAGCAGGCCAGTATTGTTGGAACAGCCACCTAAAAATCACTGTTCAGAAAGAAATAGGTTGCTTGGAAGCCAGAAAATAGTCTGTGATAAAAAAATAAAATGTACAGTGTTACTGAAGCTATTATTTTTTTTAACCTGTTCCGTTATCTGGATGGGAAATGACTGGGAATCCCACACAGGAGAAGCATATAAATATTATATAAAAAAGAAATAGGATTTCATCACAGGGCTAGTTTAGGCCATCAGTGCCTCTCATTTCATCACAAGTTGATCATCATTCCCTCTGTTTCCAATGTTCAGGTTGTGTGAGTGCCATTGCTTCTGTAGTAGCCCCCCCACACACACACACACAGAAGAAATGTATCAACAAGTTTGCCCTAAGGTTTGCAGAAGTACAAAAAAAAATAATAATCCTGGGGAGGGGAGAAAACCCCAAAACAGGCCAATGAGGACTGAGTGTGCTCAGTGGACACAGAATGCAGACTGACTGGGGTGAGGTGTGGGGGCACACAGAAAACTGTGGAGAGGGGAAATAGAATGCAGTGAAGAGGTTGGAATTCATGTTTCAAATAATAACTTGGCCATATTTGCAAGGCATATAAGACAAAATGGCTTGGCCTTGATTAGAAAAGGTACTCTAATCATCAGAGACATTAGACTACCCTCTTGTTGTGTTTACAGCCCTACACCATACAGCCCTACATATCAGACAGTGGCTCCTGAGTCTCACATGGAGGAGGAGGAGGAGGAGGAGGATTTACACAGCACCACTGCTATACATGACACTTTACAAATAATCCTAAGGCAAAAAGTAAAGGCCTTGTCCTGAAGAGTTTACAATCTAATGTTTAACAGTGGGGGAGAAAACAGGAAAAAGGATGACAAAATTACAATAGTCTGATAAGGGTAACCATTTAAAGTGCCCTCAATGCACTTGAACAATAAGGGTACACAAGAGCAGTAAGAGAAAAGATAGCCTGTCTTGTTGCCCTTTGTTTTAGAGCTTCCACCATGTGATGGTCTACCAAAAAACCAGGGCTTAGGCAGTTTCCAGAAATTATGTACACTTTTAATTTAAGTGGGCTTTCAGTGAGTAAGGATATCTATAGCTTTATTGTAATGTTGTTGCTCATCATGAGCCTATAGGATGGGGCAAGTTTGGAATTCCAAAATCCAATAATAGTTACTGATAATATTTACCATATGGCATGAGAGCTTCATGTGAAGCTTTCTTAGCCTGATTTTTGGCTGCATGACCATATACCACAGGTGGGCAACTCATGGACCACATGTAGATCCCACCTCCCACCCCTGCTGTCCCCTGAATTTACCCTAATTAGGAAAAAGAAGAAGAAGCCTTGAATAAAATGGTGTCCATAGTGGCTACGGAGTGGCAAAAGGGTCAAAATTAGCTTGCAAACAAGCTAATTTTGTCTATTTTACTGGAATACACACAGAAAAAATGGATTTATCTGTACGAACACCCTACTAATATGATGCAGTTATTTCTAAGTGCAGACCTAATCTCTAACTAGATCAGCGGAGAGTGACAGAGGCTATTCTGGGTTCTGAAACAGTTCCTTCTCCCTGCAAACATGATTCTTTCCCCACTGTGATTTCAGTCATTCCCTCCTCATCACTTATCTTATTGATTTCTTGACTTCATGAAAGAAATCATATTCTTTTTGATTCGTTTAGAAAACAGCTTCACAGACGGGGAAAAAATAAAGTGTGCAGGGTTTGTAATAAGGATGGAACTGGAGCTCAGAATATCAAGTTGCTGGCAGCAGAGACATATAGACAAAGGACATCTGAGGATTGCACTTGAAGATGGAGTGGACAGTTGGCACATGGGAGCGCCAACTCCTATTATTCCATCCACATTCTGACACCTATGACTTGTTTTTTCTTCCTACTTGGGCCCTCTCGCTGTTAACGGGCAGACCCCTGGATCTCCTGCTGTTTACCCTTTGTCTTCCGACTCCTGTTTATGATTTCATCCAGCCTACGCTTTACACACGAGGGAATAAAAATCACTCTCAGCTGCCTTGAAATCAAGCTGGACTTTAAAACTCCCCCCACCCATGCCTCCCTTTGAGGCTTATCATCATCTTCCAGAGATTCTTATGGATCTTATAAACTGATTGAATGTTTCATATGAGACAGTCTATAACAGTGCAATCCTGTACATTTCTACTCAGCTAACTGCGTATAGGATCGCAGCTTAAATGTGCAGCCTGTCCTGCTGACTTTATGCAGTGGAGAACATTATTTGCTCATAAGCCACATTTCATTTTGGATGGGCAAGTTGTTTTGTTTCTAATACCTTCTTATTAGGACTGCTGGTTTAACCACGAGGTCGGCTTTGCCCATCTAGAGGATGGGGAAGTTGGATTGTAACTCTAGGGAGTTGGATTGTAACTACCATCATTCCCAGCCAGCATGGCCATGCTGGCTGGGGATGATGGGAGTTACAGGGATGTACGAGAATTTTGTTTCCACTTATTTAACATCCAAACATGCCCCATTCACACCCCTGAATGCAAACACAGGTGCATTTAATGGGCAAAGCTCGCAAATGCCCAAGCTTGCGACTGCGTTTACAAAATGAATACTTGGGGAAAATGCACACTTGATAAATGTGCATTTTGGTGTGTTGGGGGGGAATATGCGCAAGGTGAAAGGGAGAAACGTGCTAAGCGAAAAGCACGTCAAATGAATCCTTTACAGGACCATCTTCTATCTGGTAACCTGTGTCCTCACTGTGGGAAGCTGTGTGGATCTAGAATTGGCCTCCACAGTCACTTACGGACCCATCGCTAGAGTCTACACAATCTTCTTTAGAATTTCCTCCTTTTATCCCGGAAGACAATCTTACTCGGTCACGAGTGATCGCCTGATGATGATGCATTTTCATGCTTTGGTCAATGGGAGGAAAGTATGCATTTGTGTGCACAGTTTAAAAAAAAAAGTGCACTCCAATGAGTACTTTTCCTGTTCGAATGAGAAGGAAAGAAGCTCGCAGTTGGGGACAGGAACAAGGCGGACCAAGCTTTGAGGTGGAAGAGAACCTTGATGATCTCAAGCCTCATTGATTCTCCCATCGCCTAGTTACAGTCCAACACATCGGAAGGGCACCAGGTTGGGGAAGGTTAATCAAGCCAACTTATGACCCACCAAGCTAAGCACAGGCCATTACGTGTAACATTCTACATGGTGTTCAATAAACTTGTTTCTTCTGCCGGACTGGGATTTGAAAGTCACAAGAGACAATGCAACGCTGATTGGTTCCTTTGGCTTGGCCGCTCACAAATTTATTTACAACTTTACTACTTTACGCATTTATTTCTTAAACTTGTGGCCTTCCTTCCCAGCAAATGGTGCCCAAGGTGGCTAACAATAATAATACAAATCAAAGAATCAAATACAACAAAACGATAAAATAAAGTGCAACAAATAAAAACAAATTTAAAAAAGCATCAATAAAAATCAATTAAAACCACAGAGAGCATATATTTACAAGTCAGCATTTTTCATGGCTATTAGTCATGCTGGCTATATGTTACCTCCACTATCACAGACAGTATGCCTCCGAACAGCAGTTGTGGGGGAACATGACCAAGAGGGTACTATAACTATGCTCTTGTCCTGCTTGTGGTCTTCCCATAGGTATCTGGTCAACCACTGTTGGCACAGAATGCTGGACTAGATAGACCAGCAGCATCTCTATCTGGCCTATCTAGGGCTCTTCTTATGTCTGTCTAAGTAAAAAATGTCTTTGCCTGCAAGCAGAAGGTCATCAGAGACAGGGCTAGTCAGGTCTCCCTTTGTAAGGTGTTCAGAGCCTGGAAGCAGCCACCAACAAAGTCATCCCCCAAGTTCTTGCCAAACGTGTTTCCGATGTTGGCAGGACAGAAATAAGATTTTCTCCTGAAAATCTGAAACCTGGGCATGCCCCTACTTGTGTCCTCTTACTATTATGAGAGATTACAATCTTTCAGATAACTTGGTCCCAAATTGTGCGGGGTTTTATAGCTCATAACCAACACTTTGAACTGTATCCAGAAATGGCATGGGTAGCCAGTGAAGCTGTTGTCACAAGGGAGTCACATGCTCCCTATAACTGGCCCCGTTCAATCATCTCAATAGACTACAAAATGGGGGAAATGGTACTGCAAAAGCGATCTTAGGCCAGGGAGGAATTCCAACCTTTTCTTCTTAGCTTAAGTCTTCAGGCAGGTCAGGGCAAAAGATGCCAGTGCAATGAATGCTGCAAACTAGGCTCCCGTTTGCCATGTAAGGGATACCAAGTAAGGAGGTGCAGTTTTTAGGAAGCCTCCCAGGCAAACATTGCAGAGACACCTCCAAGAGTAATCGCAAAGCATGTGCACCAAGCACTCAGAAGATCTAAACATTGGGCAATGAATTGGGTGCACACATGCAATGACTTGAATCAGTAAATCATAAAGGGATTTGAAGAAGTTGAATGGAAAGAGCCCCGGGGCAAAAACCCCTATAAGTATGTGGCATGTTTATGAATGGCCACTTTGACTGACATGGGATGCAGGCTCCGAGGGTTAAAGCTGTTTTTAGTCCAGTGCTTACCACAGCAGAGAGGGTATCAGGGGACCAAATTCTATTCCCTGCTTTGACGAATGACCTTCAACAAGTCTCTTAACCTCATTGTGCCTCAGGCATAACAATAGCTGCCCACTTCTGTAAAGTGCTTCCAGAACTGGAGGGGTGGGGGAATCAAACTCTGTAAAAATGCAAAGTGCTTTCTTTTTTTTTTTACTTACAAGCCTCTTCAGCTAGCAGACAGAGACACGATAATATTATCTGAGGTGAACTGGCAGAAGTTAATGCCACCAATGCAGGTTTGGGGGGGAGAATGAACTTCTGGGCAGCATTTTTCTCTTCTCTCCCCCACCAAGGCAATCTACACAAGAGGGGACTCAACCCAGCATGTAACTTCAATATAGGGGTGAATCTTCAGTCCAGTCAACAGGTAAGTTATGCCTACTCTGGCTTACCACAAACTTTACACATCCATTGATGGTTATTGTCTGGAGAGGCCATGCCAGCCAGCCATACCTGGATCCAACCTTAGAGTAGTAGCCTTCCCTAATCTGGTGCTCTCCAGATGTTTAGGATGACAACTCCCAGCATTCCTGACCACTGGACAAGCTGTCTGGGGTTGATGAGAGTTGAAGTCCAAAACATCTGAAGGGCACCAGGTTGGGGAAGGCTGAAGTAGAGGGTACGTTCTCTGGCTCAGGGTCTCTAAAACCAGTGGTTTCTGCCGGAAACTGGGTGGGGTGGGGTGGGGAGAGATGCATTTATCAGATTTGTATTCTACCCTTTAATATATAATTATCAGGGAAGCTTACGAGCATTTTTTTTAAAAAAGGATGAAAATTCAACTAAACATCAGAAAGGTCATAAAAATAGCAAGAGGAAAGAGCAGTAAAATAAATCAATGATACAAACTCTCCAAGTGGAAAAAAAAAATGGGAAGAATTTATTTTCTTCAAATGGGAAAATAAAAAGGTATTTGTCTGGTGCTAGAAAGACATTAAAGTGGGTGCTAGGCCAGCCTCCCTGAGGAAAGAATTCCATAATCAGAAAGCCCTCTTCCCGGCTGGCATCCACACCTTCAACTCAGATGGTAGAGATACTCAGAAAAGGTTCTGTGAAGACAATCTCAGAGCAAGGGCAAGCTGATGTGTAAATGGGTGTTCCTTGATTGATTCATTCATTTTATATCATGCTTTTCTGCCAGAAAATGGCACTCACGGTCACGGTGGCCAGCATTAAAACCCAGATTAAAAACAGAATCTTAATTAAAACATAACATAAAAAACAAAAAGAATGAAAACACAATTAAAAATACCAGCGTAGCCCTTTCACAGGTTTTATAGTGCTTGCCAATTGCAGGAGTGAAGGTCACCCAGAGGAGAGTGATGCATGCCAGTTTGTCCCACCCCGACATTCATGTGCACTGCACAAATGTCTGTGTACAGCTGTATGCATAAAGGCTCCCTCCCTGCGGATGTTTGTGGTGTATGCATGGATGTTGGGAGGTGGGGCAAACCAACATGTCTGATCAGGGGTGGGGCTAGTCGGCATGGCCCTGCTCCCGCATTATTTGAACATATAAGTATTTCATCTGAAGAGGGCTCACATACACTACCACCATCTACTTTATATTATTGCACAGCACTCTTTATTCAACAAGGTTAGGGATGGACAGATCTGTCAATCTCACTCTTGTCAAGATTTGTCAGGGTTTTTTTTTAGGTCAAGCTCATTCCATCCCATCCATAGATTCACAGAATCATAGAAAAGTAGAGTTGGAAGGGGCCCACAAGGCCATCGGGTCCAACCCCCCTGCTCAATGCAGGAATCCTGGTCAAAGTATCCCCGACAGATGGCTGTCCAGCTGCACCTCCTCGAATGCCTCCAGACTGAGTGGGAGAGCCCACCACCTCCCTAGGTAGTTGGTTCCATTGTCTTATTGCTCTAACAGTCAGGAAAATTTTCCTGGTGTTTAGGCGGAATCTGGGTTCCTGTAACTTGAGCCCATTGTTCCATGTCCTGCAAACTGGGGTGATCGAGAAGAGATCCTGGCCCTCCTCTGTATGACATCCCTTCAAGTACTGGAAGAGTGCGATCATATCTCCCCTCAGTCTCCTCTTCTGAAGGCTAAACATGCCCAGTTCTTTCAGTCTCTCCTCATAGGGTCTTGTTTATTTATTATATTTATACTTCACCTTTTTTCTTCCAAGGAACCCAAGGCGGCTTACATAATCTTCCCCCTTCCCATTTTATCCTCACAACAACCCTGAAAAGTAGGTTAGGCTGAGAGTCAGTGACTGGCTCAAAGTCACCTGGTGAGCTTCATGGCCAAGTGAGGACTAGAACCCGGATCTCCTGAATCCCAGTCCAACACTCTAACCACTACACCACACTGGCTCTCTTTTTAAAATCCATACAGCAATTCATATGCATTTTTCATAATGTACGCATTTTTGGATGCATGTACCCATTGACTAAAGTGTGCTTGTGCGCATTTTGGAAATGTCTACATTTGTCAAATGTGTGCAGAGTCTTGAACACACTTTGTTTGTTTTGCAGAACGTATTGTGAACAGTTCAGCACAGTTCAGCCACTGTGCTGAACTGTGGCTTGGAAATGACTGCAAATTGTGTTTGGCTCCATGAGGTCTGAATTGGGTAAATTCGTTAAAATAAAACAACAACCCGAAACAACAACAACAACAACACCGCAATGGAGTGAATTTCTCACATATCCCTAACAGGAATCAATGGGGTTTAAGCACACAGAAGCAATTCTGTGCGGAACTGTGGCCATAACCAATAAGATGTCCTGCATTACTGTCTGGGAACATCAGCTCTTTTTAGTATAAGGGCAAGAACCCTCCCAGCTATAAAAGGAGTGCATAATGAAGGCACTTTGACTAATCAGACATCAAAGGGCAAAAGACAATGTGGAATTACTTCTACCTTGAAAGGATGAGACAACTGTAATGCAGGGGGGGAGAGGAGAAACTAGCTTTGAATGTTAAATGGAATATATATTAACCAGCCATTCAACAAGAGCATTCTTCCTCCCCAAGAACATGTTTCATGCCAACCCAGGGTCTTTCTCCCCTACTGTCACAGGAGGAGAGACAATGTAGCCATTGATGCATGACAGAGCTCAGCTGGGGCCCACCTGAGTTATCTGGCTTCTGCTACCAGACAGTGGAGCCTGATGGCTCCAGTGTCAGTGGGGCTGTGTATCTGCTCCAGATTTCACTCTGAACTTTTAAGGAGCTGAACCCTGTCCCCAAAATAGGTTAGGCACATTGGATAGCTCCTTAAAAGTTCAGAGTAAAAGCCAAAGCAGATGCACAGCCCCGCTGACACTGGAGTCACCAGCCTCCACTGCTACCAGACTGGACAGACGGACAAGGGTTTCTCAGGGGAGCGTTTCTGCATAGGGGGTAGGAGAGGCAGAAGTGAGATTGAAGGTGATCAGATAGTCACTGGCTGGCCTTGGATTGGGGAAACTGGAAACAGAGCCACGAATCGATTGTAACATAACCCACAGTTTCAAAGAGTCCAAACATGGAAGTCAACTTCTACGGTCAATAGAAGGGCATCCAGGGCCGGATTAAGATAGGGGCTATTGGAGCTGCAGCTCCAGGCCCCTACCATAAAATAGGCCCACAGCCGACCCGGCAGCGCACGGCGTGCCCACTCGCCCGAGCTGCGCCAGCGCCTGCTGGCTGCTGCCGCTGCCGCGCTGCCGCACTTGCCCTTGCGTCGAGACACCAGGCAGCGGCTCCCTCGCGGCGGCGGGCCCGCCCCTACCAAAATAGGCCCACAGCTGAACTGGCCCGGCAGCGTGCGGCGCGCCCACTCGCCTGAGCCGCGCCGCCGCCTGCTGGCTGCTGCCGCTGCTGCGCTGCCGCACTTGCCCGTCGAGACGCCAGGCAGCGGCTCCTTCGCAGCGGCGGCAGCGGCGGCTCTTCCCACCGGGGACCTGCGACTCTGCGAGATGCCCCGTCTGTCCGGCTCGGGAGAACCAAAGCCACTCCGGTAAGGTAAGGTGGTTGCCCGCGCATGCGCCTGCCTCTGACCCGGTTCTCACGGGCTGGTGGCAGGACTGGCGCGCCGGCGGCGGCCCGGCGGGGAAGCAGCAGCGTGCGCGGCTCTGGCTGGGCGCCGACGGACTCCTCCGGGTCAGCCTTCCCCAACTGGGTGCCCACCAGCGGTGTTGGACTACAACTCCCATCGTGCTGGCTGGGGGTGATGGGGGCTACAGCCCAGTTCACCTGGAGGGCGCCAGGTTGGGGGAGGCTGGCCGAGGGTGGGTGGGGACAGAATCCTCAGCACCAGGCCCATAATGGTCTTAATCCGGCCCTGAGGGCATCACAAAACAAACAACACCCTCCAATGAATCAGTCCAGTGCATCCCTGGAAGACAGAATGCAGGGGCCTGGGCAGAGTGGGTTATTGTCTGGGGCCTGGGCAGCAATATCCCAATCTTGATTTAGAGCATGTGCTTAGTCCATGTGTACTACTTCAGTTGTGAACACATAACTACCGTAATATTTCTCTTCCCCACCACCACCATCCCATGCTTTACAACTGCGTCTACATACCTGTTATGTGAGAATAGTGTCAAACCCGATTAAAACTCTGAGCATGTGCAGTTTTGTATTTTAAACTCACTTAAATCATAGCACTATCATGACTACAGGAATAAAATGGAGTTTGCTTCTGATGCCCAGATCACATGCTGCTCTCTGCATGGTCATTGGGGTGTGTGTGTGTGTGGATTTTGGTCCCAGGGCCACTGATCTCTGCATTTAGCCAAACATGGCTATAGTTCCTCTTCAGACATTCCCAGCCAACACAGAGGGGTTGGGGGAGAGGCCTGCACGCTCACCCCATCTTCCCTCCATGCTTACCACTTTTGAAGACCTGAAGAGGGCTTTAGTTGACCAGCCATAACTGCCAAGAATTAAAATCTAGAAATGGAAAACTAGACAGGCAAACTCAGTGTCATCTAGCCCCAGGGCTTTCTGCTGGCAGGGAGGGGAAACACCAGCAGGGAACCTTGGAAAACGTTCCTGTGAAGACAGGGCATATTCATTTTACCAGCACAGCATAAAAGAGTTAACCGTCTTTTTCACTCAAAAGATTTCTAGGCCTTTCAGTGCCCCCATTAATCAATGGCTTCTTCTTCTTCTTTTTAATGATAGACAATATAACCTGGGGGCATTTAAAAGAAAACCACAGAAACACAAAAAGAAGGGGGGAAAGCCTAACGTCTTTTACAGATGTGAAAGGATTGCTGAACTGCGGCTGGGTTTTTTGTGTGTGTGTGAAAAGAAAACAGATTTGAGGCTTATGCACTTTGATACTTCTGGTAAAGTTGCATTTTGTTTCTAGAAAGCAAAAGCAAAAAATAACCCATCTGGTCTGGCCCAGCCAAACCAGAGGAAGCCGGTTAATACAGATATGGTTTGATACTGCTAATTCTTTCCGCTTACAAGTGTTAGGGCACAATCCATTGGGGATGCATGTAAGCCTCCGAACTTGGAGGCTTACGGGAATCCGATGCAGGGCAGGAGGAGCACAGAGGTGATCTTCACCTCTGTGCTCCTCTTACGCTGCAAGTCAGCTAGACGGTTGATTTCACCCAACTAGCTGAGGCACTTCAGATGGGGAGGGAGGCTTGGGAGCCACCAGGATACATAGTATCCTCAGGGACCTGCTCTTCTCCTCTCCCTGCCCTGCAGAATGTCTCCTTTACTCCATCTCCGAGGTCGCTCTTACGACCTTGGAGAAGCAGCTGACATGGTTCTTTCCATGCCGGCTGCGAGGAGCGGGGAGGACAATCTAAACATGGAGTCCCAGCTCCAAGGTTGGAGCTCCTTTCCAATCTCAGAGCTAGGACTCTGAAAAATCCTATGGCCCACTAGGCACTGCCTGTATTTTTCAATATTTAGAAAAATACTACTTTCAGGCATCTATCTGCTACATCTAGTTCCTGGTTTATGTCACAGATCACAAAATGTAGCGGTGTGTGTGTCTGGGGTGGGGGAGAAGATAGAATAATATTCCTTGCAAAGTGTTAAAGTCCAGACTGATATATTCATGATTAAATGACCAGACCACCTATAATACTTTTAGTAACACTGTGTCAACAGTCACCTTAAAAAAAAAGCAAAGCCTAGGAATCTGTGCCTTTGGCATGCATACCTGCCTAGTACATAGCCTTACATTATTGTTTATAACAGTAGCCACTGAGGCCTACTTCAACTTCTCACTGACTGGTTCATATGACACGACAGCCCATCGAGGGTTAATTTACCCTCGAGGAGCTGCAGTGCATGCTGGCTACCATTATGAATATGCAAGTTCTAGGGATGTGTGAGAATTTTGTTTGAGGGGTGGAAATCTGGCGGACTAGCCAAGCTTGACCCCCGAACTCCATCCTGCTTACCTCTTCCCTGGCTCGACTCGTGTTCTCCCGGGTCGAGACAGGGAAGCAACTTCCAGGTTCCTGGTGGGCTGGTGTTTACGTAGAAAATGCCTTAAGACATGCCTAAACGTAGGGGTGGGTGAACTCACCGGGACCTGACACTCTGGGCACTCGCCGAGCGATCCGTTCCGTGGCGCTCAGCGAGGCACTCGGTGGACTTCCTGGTCCCCATCAGGTCAGTTCCGGGTCCCTGGCGCTGCATTTTTTCCATAAAAACCAAGGTAAACTACCTTCAAATGGTCACGAATAGGCCATTTTAAGGTAGTTTACCTTGGATTTTACGGAAAAAACGCAGCACCGGGGACCCAGATGAGAAGCGCTGGGGACCCGGAAGTACCTTTCCTCGGCTCATCTCTGGGGAGTTGTGCCGAGCCATGGCAAGGTAAGTTGCAGGGAGCTCGGGGGGGCGGCGAGCGGGGCAAGTTCACCCTGCTTCCACCCCCCATCAAGCAATTCACCCATCCCTAGGCCCTAAAGTGGCTGCAATTTGTGTAATTTTGCACAAATTGCAGCTGCTTTTGATGTATCTTAAGCAGGGCCGGTGCTACCATTAGGCCAACTAGGCAGCTGCCTAGGGCTAAAGAGGGTGCCAGAAACGCCTTGGAAAAAAATACAGTGCTCTCAAGTGAGAAGGGGGGCGCGCTAAATATCTGATCTTGCCTAGGGCACCAAACTGCCTTGCACCGGTCCTGATCTTAAGGCATTTTCTATGGAAACAGTGGCAGTCTGGTGAGTGGCATAGTGCATGCCAGCTTTTGGCCCAGCTCGGCAGGCACAGCAGAAGTGTCTGCCAAGCCGGAAGCGGCTCAGGTCCTGTCAGATTGCTCACCCCTAAATGCAACTCCTGACTGGGGTTTGTCAGAGTTTGTCATGTCATGCAAATCCAGCTGGCATGGGTTATTTCAGGGTTAAACAACCCTTGGATAATCTGTGGTCTGTTGTAGGGTTATGCAAGGGTTGTTTAACCTTCAAATAACTCCCGCCAGCTGGGTTTGCATGACACAATAACCCCTGACAACCCCCAGTCGGGGACTGCATATTCATAATGCCAGCTGGCGTGCGCCGCAGGTCCTCGAGGGTAAATTAACCCTTGACGGGCTGTCGTTTCATTGCAAACTGGCCCACTGAAGTAGTAAAAGTGTGTCTGCACTGTATGATGTCCTATTGCAAATGCAGTCTCACATGATTTAATGTTCCTCCATACAAAAAAAATAAGATTCATGTTAGGTTTCTATCATGCAAGCCCCTACCTCTAATAGGAAGTGGTGCAGCTCAGACACAGGATTGCTACCTCAGCGAGCACTAGGCCTCAGCATGCAATACTATCAACTGGCCAGAGATCATTAGTTTAATTATAGTAGGCCAGCCAATATCCAGAAAGTGGTTTAGAAAATGAGTTATTAGTGTCAGCAATGTGAACAAGGAAGCAGCTATGCCAGATCAATTGTACATAGGGTTGCAAAAAAAGATGTGGGTGGATGTCACCCTCAACAATGACTTTGAACAAAAAAAAATTGGCCACAATTTGCAGGCCCCCCCCCCCATTTGAGTCCTTAGCACTTCAACTGTCAAATATAGACTTCCACTGCTATTATGTTTGGTAGCACAGCTCCTTGCCTTCATTATGGTGTTAGCACAGCTCCTTGCCTTCATTATGGTGTTAAGGATGTCCAAACTGGTTCATTACTTTCAGAACTGTGACAGTTTTCCTGAAAGAAAGTACAAATAAGATTCAATAAGGTTCAAATTGATGATCAGCCATGATACCTTGTGGCTGGCCCTACTACTGTGGGGCATGCCTGTGTCTCCCAATTCTGGTCTTCACTTTGCAAATAACAAACCAATTTGGACATTCCATTCATCAAAGTATAGGAAATGATGAGTTGGCTCCCAAATAAGTAACAGGCTTGAAAGTGCTGTGTGGGAATGGTTAAAATGGTACAGCAATCCAAGGCCATATTTTTGCCATAATTTTTCGGTGGTTTTGTCACTCAAGTACATATAACTTCACCTGTCCAAGATAGACATCCACTGTCAGTATATGTGTGATAAGGCAGCTCCTTACCTTTATTTTGGCACATAGCAGGTCCAAATTGGATCATTACTTTCAGAGCTGCTTCCCAAAAGTAGCCTAACCCAGTGATATGTGACAGGCCTGTGGTTTACGCTGGCTCAGCTTGTCTGAGTGTGGAAAGCTAAGCAGGGTCAAGCCTGGTTATTACTTGGATGGGAGACCCCTCCTCTAGTTTCCTGCATTGAGCAGGGGGTTGGACTCGATAGCCTTGTAGGCTCCTTCCAACTCTATGAACTATGAAACTATGAAACCTTGAAAGTACTTTTCAAGGCAATTGTTGAGGGTGGCATTCACTCACATCTTCTTTGCCCCCCTATTTCAGGGATGGGCAAATCAGTCAAGCTCGATTTTGCCCAGGTCTCATCCCCCCCACACTTTTAAGTTTGCTTTTGCTCAGTTTCAGTTCAGCATGGGGGTTTCATTTTCTTTCATCCGTAGAAAAAATTGTATGGAGTTTTGTGTGCTTTTTGGACAAAAAAACATATTTTTGAATGCTTTTTTAAAAAATGCTCATCTTAGTGTGCACTTTTGCAAATGTACACATTTTAAAACCAGTTTTCCAATGAATAAAGCCTTTTCTCCTTTTTTTTTTTGCATTTAAAAAACCAGGCATGCATTTTGTATGCATTTTTATGGGAAATGTATGCATTTTTCATGCACGCTTTTTTAAGAACTGCATTACAAACTTCAGAAATGTGTGGATTTCATTGGTAAACTGCAATCAGGTTTGGGATGTGTGAACTTGGTAAATGTACATTAAAATGTGAACCCAATAAGTTTCTCACTCATCAGTCATCACTACCCTATGCACAACTGATCTGGCATGGGTGACTTCTTTAAGTTCATTAGATGCTTATGCAATTCACACATGAACTCTTTGACCCCACTGCCTTCAAGCAGCTTGCTCTCACAGCTTTCTAGAACAATAAACATATTAGACAAGATGCTTGAGTGATGCTTCCAAAAATATAAAATGAAAAATTCATTTGAACAAGTCATCATGGCTGCACTTTTCAGTAGCACCAAAACACTTTTCAGTGACTTTTCCCCAGGCATCGGCAAAATGTAGCACTAATGGCTTCTGGGAAGATAATAATGGCGGTTGATAGTTAGCTGTCAGCCACCCCAAGGAGCTCTGCCTCCACAAGAGGTAGAGCGTGCACTATGGAGTCAAGGTGAAGGTAAGCATCCCCCCGCCCAAATGTTTGGGGGTCACTTTTGCCCCCTTGAAAAATAGCCAAAATGGCCACCCAGTTTCTCTTCTCCCAAACAGGGTGGTGAAACAGAAAGGCCTATTTCAGTTCAGGACTGTATTATGTTGTTTTTAATTTTCTGCTATAGGGGTGGGGAGCCGTTTTCAGTTCAAGGGCTGAATTCTAAACTCGAAAGGTCTCTGGAGGAGATGGCTCATTCCATCTGTGGGTGGGGTGAAAGGCAGAGTGGGCAGGGTCAAAATGTGGCCAGAACAGGGTGGTGACAGAGGTGTGTCAGAGATACAACAGACAGGAGCTGCTCTTTTTTTTTTTTTTTACAGAGCTGCTATTCTTTTATAATAGTATTTGTGTGTAATGTGTAGTTCACCCCTTATTCATGTCAATTGGGGTTGCTCACAAGTTCCTGGTGGATTCTGCCCATCATTGTTAGCATTAGTATCTCTTATTCATTCATTTGCACCTTTAAGCATTACATTCTATCCTACTGATCATTACTACAATCCTCCTTGTAAAGCTTTTATTTAAAAAAAGAAAAGGAAAGAAAGTGAAGTGAAGAGAAGGGAGTTTGCCCTTTCATGTCTTGGATGTATGCTTGTCACAGCACACGCGTGGAAGATCTAAGTGAATGGTTTCCTTTGATATCTCGCTCTCGGAATATTGTGCCATATCTAGCAGTGTGAAGAATAAATTACAAAGCCACATTTTGAACCAGAAGAGGGGGGGGGGATATCCGACCATGTTCCAAATCACCAAGAAATTAAGGCAATCAGTGAATGCAGTAGCCAGAGTAGAGATCTGGCATTTAAACAGCTGTTTTCATCAAGTACCCCCACAAATCAAAACATCTTGCAGCACACTCCATTTAAATTTTCATGCAGCAATTAACCTTGAATGAGGACAGGATCTTCTCATTTTCTGTGAATATTTAGAGAAGCATGAGAGGATTCTATTCCACTAAAGAAAAGGAAGGCTGAGCTACAGGAAGTGAAACACAATCTTCTCATTCCAAGCATCTGCCAGAGCTTTGTCAATGTCACATCCTCCTGGCTGTGCAATACACATGGCTGGGAGAAGCTCAGAAAATGGTAGTTCTCCTATCAACATGCAAATAACCATGGGAAAAGTTGCACTTCCAGCAAGGAAGTGATTGGTAATAAGGCCACCTCATATTATATCACTCTTCATATTGTTACATGCTCCCCACTTCCCTGAAAGGTGAGAAGTTATAGGGACAGCCCTACCTGGGTTTGGTTTCCTTTGGGAGGAGAGATCCCTAGAGTCTTACGGTGTTTTGCAATATTTCGTTTATATACAAATAGACAAGTAGAGCATAGGTGGAAACAAACAGCTTAAGCACTCCTATGTTACCCCATATCAGATCCCCAGGGTGAAGTACCTCCACCCCAAGATGCCTCCAGAACTCACAGCCAAGTGTCCTCTCTCTCTCTCTCTAGGTCACGGGTGGGCAACTCGTTTCAGTCTATAACTCCCATAATCCCTCACCATTGGCCAAACTGGCTAGGGTTTATGGGAGACGTAGGCCAAATGTTCTGGTGGCCCTGCTCTAGGCATTTTACAATCTGTCTCTGATCTTTAAACTGCAGTTTTCTTTACAAACGGAGGCTTTAAGACTCACCCTTAGTGAGGGAGGGGGAAAGAGCCACTTTCTTAATTGGGTTTCGCATTCCAGGGATGACCTCTATGTCAAGAAACTATCTTCTAACAATCAGGTACCATAAAGAAGTGTCCATTGACCATTAAGGAACACCAGTGTGCCATTTTGGCTACATACAGATCCACACTCACCTCTGAAATTTGGAAATAGAGGGAATGATTAACCAATCATTTTGACCCATTTTAACACAAGCCCTTTGTTCAAGCCCTAGACTCATTCACAGCTATCAGATGGCAAACTTACAGCAATATATATTACGTCAGTAATCAGTATAGCAGGCTCGTTAGGCAGGGGGGCAGGGCTGGCCTCTAGGGTAGGCATGATCAGGCACCTGCCAGGGGTCCCCTGGAGCTGCTTCTGTACTACAAGTAGGAAACTGTGCACCATCTGGGGTAACGAACTTACTGGGGTTGGGGTTGGTGGATCAAAGGCCCGGCCTGCTCTTGTGCCTCTAACAGCATCTTGAGTTGCAGAAATCAACATGAGAAGCTTTTTTCGAATGAATATATCACCTGCTGCTGCTAATGACTATAGATGGGTGGTGCAGAACCTCAGGCCTGGGGTCCCAATCAATCCAGCCTCCATGGGGTCCCAATCCAACCTTCCAGTGTTTTCCAGATGGCCATGTCACTTTCCCTGGTCCCCCATCCTCTTTCCCCCGACCACCAATTGTTTGGTGGTTTTCTGGCTTTTGCACAGTTTCCCCCAATTCTAAAAGGCTGAAAGGATTGTAAGACTTAGCTACTGGCAGTAAGGGCTGTAAGCTAAAATATGGTGGTAGTTTATTTTGACCACCCCTCCTTTTGCTTTCAGCCCCCCAAGAGCTTCTCTGAAACGGAATTTGGCTCTCGGGCTGAAAGATGTTCAACATCTCTGCTGTAGATGAACATGTTCGTAAAGTCACAGGGACCAGTTAAAGCGTTGGCAACCCAACCCTACCCAGACCCACAGCATATCAAGATACTATACTATCATCATCATCATCATCATCATCATCATCATCATCTTGCACAACATCACATTGACTCTCTTTTATTTCATTAGAACATCCTTTCCGAAAACAAGCTGCATACAAGAACATAGGAAGCTGCCTTATACTGGTCTATCTAGCCCAGTATTGTGGACACTGACTGGCAGCAGCTCTCCAGGATTTCAGGCAGGATTCTTTCCTAGCCCTACCTGGAGAGGCCAGGGATAGAACCTGGGACCTTCTGCATGCAAAGCATGTGCTCTATCACACTGAGCTATGGCCCCTCCCTACAGCACCTGGTATTCCAAGGTGTTCACCCATCCAAGTACTAACCAGGCCCGACCCTGCTTAGCTTCTGAGATCAGACAAGATCGGGTATGTTCAGGGTGGTGTGGCTGTGCACTTCTCACCAAGCCCTTTACAAGATGCTGGGTCATTCTTCTTTAATGTCCTTCCATTATGTTTGCAAAACCTACGGTATTTGAAGACATTTGGTAGCTTATCATTTGTTGTGATGTCTTGTTCTAAGGTGTTAAAAACAAGATGGGTCTGTGTGTTGGGGAGGGAGTCAGAATTTATTTATTGTGGGTTGCCATATCTTAATGAAACACATGGCAATCCTTTGGAAAGGCAGGTTTAAAAAGGCTTAAATAAATATATAAACACATAAGCTCAGCATTTTATGTATAGGCTGCTTCACACATGCACAACAGATGCACTATGTGGCTGTTACTTCACATGGGAAATTTTGCATACCCTGAATATGGTGCAGAAGCCCCAGCTGATCAGCAGCATTGCAAACCACAACATTATTTTTACAGGTCTAACCAATAAAACCATAGTATGTCAGATAACTATTACTGAGTCTGAAAAGTTAATAAACTCAATGGGTCACTTCTATTGACCTCCCTGAGACTTACTTCCAAGTTAATGCATTTTAGGATCGGGGAGCCAGTTACTGCCTTACAGATCAAACCATTACCCATTTTCACATCCGTAGCAGCAAGCGCATTTGAACGAAGTGGACAGCACTTCATTCTTTTCAGGTTAAGTTTAATTCCACTGCCACAAAGATATACTGCATGTGTGTCCTGCCCTGTCGAAGAAGGATCACCCTAATAAAACAGTTGTGCTTTGGAAGAAGAGTGAGTAAAATTAACCTGGCCAAAATCATGTCACAGTGCTATAACAAAGCCTTTCCAGGAAAGCAGCAATACAAAAAAAGAAAGGGAAAAAAAGCCAGAAGTTAAGTCCAAGTTTTCACAATTGTTAAATAGAATCTCACCATTATTTCCCTTTTATTAAGGAATGAACTCATTTACAAAGTGACATCTTGGTTCTGATTGGCAAACATCATTCCTTTGTGCTTTATATTTAACACAAACAGTAGAAGAAGTGATAAAACTGTTCCTGGAATGTACCATTTCAGGGCCAAAGTAGAGGTGACATTACTTGTGAGAATGCAATAAATGTCACCTCTAGTTTGGTCCTTGGACAAAGCTAGTCTTCAAGATGCCAAATCCTTGATGGTGGGGGTGGGGACCCAGCCAAGAAAACCATTAGTGCTTGTAATGGCATGATAATAACAGGAGAGGACAAGCAACACCCACAAACTCACCCAACCTATTACAGTCCCCCTCAGCCTGGTCCTGAATAGACATTGGCTGGTTCATAGACCAGGGATGGATAAACTTTATTTCTGTCCTTCACACATTATCTACCAGGGGCTGCATGGTGGTGGCGGGCAGGGCCAGAAAGCCAGCAGTGGGCAGGGCCAGAGCCAAAAGTGGGTGGGTCACCCCTTTTCTCTTTTTCTTTCTTCCACCCCCCTCTCCCCCACTTCATTCCTGCCCAGCGGTCTGCCAGGGAAAGGACAGCTTGCTCTTGACAGAGTTCGGACTTGATTGCATGCAGAGGGCTTTTGAAATTAGACCAAGGGCCATATGAAATTAGGTCAAGAGCCACAGGCAGGCCTAAGGCTGCAGGTTGGCCACCCCTACTACAATAGATCTTTACTAAGGGTCAACCCCAGCTGCATCTCATCCAATTGCAGCATACAAAGAGAGATATAAAGGCCTCTTCCAACCTGTAATCAGGGATGGGTCACAGACAGGAATGCCTCCCTTTAGAAGGGGCTTCAGTGTATTCTAAGCTTTTTTGGTGTGATACTAAGCTTCCCGCTGCCACCACTTCAAGAAAGCTGCACTGGACTGAACTCCTGTAGAGATAATCCTATCGAGTCTTATGGGAAGCCTTGCCAGGCAGATTCTGACAAGTACCGTCATGCCTTGGATTGAGAGCATAATTCGCTCCGGACACGTGCTTGTAATCCAAAACACTCTTATATCAAAACGAAATCCCCCCCAAAAAAATTTGTACAGAGATTTTTAATTTAAGCCGTACTACAGTACTTGTATTGCAAGACGTCGCTTGTATATCAAGTAAAAAAATATTAAATAAATATTTAAAAATTTGCTTGTCTTGCAAAATGCTCTCAAACCAAGTTACTTGCAATCCAAGGTATTACTATAGGTCTCTATTGCTTTGTGTGTATGGGGGAGCACATTGAAGAGCTACCCCTGAGAAAAATGGCGATAGAGTCCTGAACTCTGCCCTCAGGGGAAAATCTTGGGGTAAGAGGGTCTCCTGCAAATGGTGGCCATTTTGCCCTTACTCCTAGTTTTCCTAGGACAGTTTTGCAAAGCTGCATCCAGGAAAGCAATGGAACACATCAACATAGTTTTGCTAGGGGGATGTGTTGTAGTTGTAGAGCTGCCCAATGGAAAACTGGAAGGTGGGCTATAAAAGCCTACCTATAGGAGACTCGTATTCCAAGACTCCTCTGCAGGAGTTGGGCCTTTTCCCACCAACCCCAGTTTTCTCAGAATCCTAAGGGGCAAAATCTAAGGAAGAGGTCCACTTACTCCTGAGCACTATCCTTCCCACCCTCCACTCCCATTCTCAATCTGGCCCCTGCAGCATCTTTTCCCCCACACTCAGTTACTAATGGAACCGTGACTTAATATGGGGACTCTTTCGACTGCCCAGCTGCTGAAGTGGCTCAGAAAAAATATCCTAGTTCTTCCCCTTTAATCCCCCCCGCCAGAAGAACTCAGGTAATCTCTCAGCAAATGTGAGGGAAGCTTTGGAAGCTCACCTCTCTCATCTCCTGATGCTAGGAAGCAACAAAATTACTTGCCCTCAGAGAAAGGATACCCAGAACTTATGCAGTCGGCTTATCTGAGATCAAGTCATTCTTACTGTTATACACTCTAAAATTAAAGCATTTTGGTGAAAGAGTGTCTCCAGTCTTAATGCAGGAAGAAAATTGCTTCCTATCACTATCAGAAGATTAAGAAACACCGCCAAAGAGTGCAAAAGCGTTCACATCAATTCTGAAATCTCATCAAGTACAGTATCCAAGGATCTGATCATATAAATGGTAGCATAGATATTATGATCACTGTGTTAAGTCCCCTTGTGGTGCCTTTTTTCATGTTAACACACCAAACATGAATTAGCAATTGGTGTTTATATTTTACGGTATTGCAACTACTACCCAAAATGATGGTGCATAAGAATCCACCACAACGAGGGGGAACGGGGGAACAAATTAAAACGACAAAGTGTTTTTTAAAGAGAGAGAGAGAGAGAGAGAGAGAGAGAGAGAGAAACCTAAAATATGATCAGAATTAATCAAGCAAGGAAGTGCCAAAACCAAAGATGTGCTGAAGCGTGTGGTTTAAAACAACAGGAATAATGCATCAAGGTCTAACCAATAACATTCTTGCTATATATAAAGGTGATATTGATGGGGTGTGTATGGGGGGGGAGGAGATTGAATATAATTCCTCTCTCTCTCTCTCTCTCTCTCTCTCTCTCACACACACACACACACACCCTCCCTGTCACCAAAGGAGCCTGATAGATTAAAGGAAGATTCAGGTAGGTGAGACAGAAAAAGACAGAACTATGACAAATACACCGTGCTACACTCTTCCCTGCTCCCTGTACCTTTTCAAAAATAATTCCAGACTGATGAAAAAGGGCATTCCATAAGAGCTCCAGATATCAGCGAAAAGAGAGGCAAGCTGATGAATCATGCATGGGAGCCCCCAATAGCACTTAAGTGTTTTTCCTTGTCTTTCCCAAATGTACCCCAGAGGCCATGGGAGTGTGTTGGAGGGGTTTGACGGTGCTCAATCCTTTTCGGCAGCAAGCAGGCCGGTGCGGAGAGCAAGGAGCTTGTCTGTACTGTCACGTACACATGACCTGACTAGGTATGTGGCATGGCTCAGGGGCTATACTAGGAGTGATTTGAGCTGAAGGGGATGCTGACATCTCAGGGGGGCAAATGGTGGAAAGGTCAAGGTATACGACAGACATGAAGCCAGCTGCAGGGATTAGGAAAGAGCTCTCCCAAATTCAGACATGAAATGTACTCTCTCTCTCCCCGCCCCCCTAAAACAGGGTTGTAATAATGTGCTCTCAAGCCCCAGTTGGCTGGAGATTTGATCTCGGTGTTTTCATTCTAGTGGGAATTTCTGGAGTGTTGCAGCACAGCATCAAGATTTAAAGCAGGATAGTGCCATGTGTGTCGGTCAGACAGCAGGCCCACCAGGAGCTCAATAAACTTCCTGGTCTTGCTGGGGCTGTCAAACACTGAGCAAGATGCACAACATGGCAGATGGGTCTCATTCAGTCTGGTGGGCCACAATTTACACAGGCCTGATTGAATTCATGACTAAACATCTGCCACTTCCAATACAGTGTAGCGTAGGGCCCAGCCAAAGTGGGGGCTCTGCTAAAGTACAATGAACTCCTCTCCTTTGACAGCAGGTCTGTTCTTCCCACCTGGACTGGGCTCCTGTGCTGAAGTTACATTCAGCCTACAACACAGCAGTTGTTTGGGGGTTATATGACAAGAAGGCATAGGCTTTATCCTGTTTGCCTCTCTTGCAAGAGGAGCAAAATGTTTATATTGCAGCAGGTTTCAGGTGAACTGGAATGCAGAGTATATATACATTACAGACATACTGATTGGGTTCAGGCAACATGATAAAACACTCAAGGGTTGAATGTGGGTTGTCATTGAACCATGGGTTGTTGTTGAAATATGGATTATTGTCTTGTCTGAACCCAGCCGAGATAACGAACCATGATGAACAACCCACAGTTCACAACCCAACAACAAGCCATGGGTTCTCTTCATGGGTTGTTTGTGGTTCACAAGCCATGGCTCATGAGTGCGGCTGGGTTCAGACAACACAATAACCCAAGTTTAAGTGACAACCCGCGATTCAATGACAACCCACACTCAAACCATACTCAACCCTTGAGTGTGGGTCATCATGTTGTCTGAACTCAGTCACTGGATTCCTAATCATTCTCTGGGATCTGTAGTTCTGTGAGGGGAAGTTGAACTGTTCTCAACATACTTGCCAAACTATAATTCCCAGGTTTCTTTGGGAGAGGTTGTGACAGTTAAAATGCTATAAGCCCCCCAGTAGCCTCTAGGTCAGGGGAAGGGAGGGGTCCGTGAAGGGAGCTTGAACCTCTGTGGGATGGATTGGCAATCTCCATGGGCTAGATTAGGCCTGTAGGCCAGAGATTGCCCTCCCCTGGCATAAAATATATGATGTAGTTATGCCCTTACTCTTTAGGAGTAACACTTAGGGCAGGGCGGGGGAGATACAGGGAATGCCTTTCAAAAATATTTTTACAGTTGCCATTCTTCTGGTTTCAGCCGTCTCCAAAAATTAAATCTCTGAGTGGGAATTAGCTATGCACTTGATTTGAACATACATACATGAACAGTAAATCACTATATAGTGCACGGCCTGTCATCACAAGCCGGCAGTGATCTTGGGTGTGAGAATAGGGGAGTTGCAAAATATACAACATCCTATCTACTGATAGCAAACTCTTTCTCTGAGTGCTGATCCTTATGCAGCCCAAACCGCATCATCCATGCTAGAGAAGGATGGCTCAGTCTATTTCAAGTATGTGTCATTTTCACTTGTGTCCATTTATCAGTCTGTTTCATCCCAATTCTGTATGAATCTGCAATGGTTTTAAATTAGAACATCTGCATGAAAATGTGTACAGTAATACCTTGGATTGCAACTAACTTGGTCTGAGAGCGTTTTGCAAGACAAGCAAAATTTTTTTAAAATTTTTGACTTGATAAACAAGCAAGGTCTTGCAAGACAAGTGTAGGGATGTAACCGCTCGCCTCGAGCGGGCGTAGCGGGCTGAAATCGGCCCCGCTCACGCACGCTAGAGACTTGCTTTGATATAAGAGTGTTTTGGATTACAAGCACGGTTCCGGAACGAATTATGCTTGCAATCCAAGGTATTACTGTATCCAAATACATACGGTTGGGGTCTAAGGCTGTGCTGGTAGAAGGGAATTCATGGAAGCTGAATTCCCCACCAACTACCTTCCCTGATATTCCCAGTAGAGCCCCTTGAAAACCCTCTGCTGAGGGTCAGGGGACCTTCCTGAGTGGTGGGTTGGGCTGTGGTGCAGGGGGCTGTAGGGGAAGGGGAATGTCTGAAAATTGGGCTGGTGCACCTCCTGCAGGTAGAGCTTCTATTTGCAGATGGTGTTTCTGCCTGATTTCCAGGGACCCCCTTCAGCTCAGCCTCCCATGCTCATGCAATGGTGCTTCTGCTCACACAATGGGACTTCCCCATCCTCCCCACTGCAGCCCCCTGCGTATGCCCAAAATCAGCTCTGGAGCATTCCCCAACCCAAGCAGGTTTTTGGGGGTGCTTGGAGGGCTGCAGTGGGCAAGGGGAAATCCATAACACCAGCAGTTCCCTTCCACTGGCACAATGCCCTATGTATTCAAATATGCATTTTTTTTAAAACTGATTTTATTCTCAAAACACACATTTGTCAATATATTTTATCTAAGTACAAGCAATATGCAACTGATTTTGATACTTTTCCGAGCTGAGAAATGCATCACAAAATTTATATTAATGCAAAACCCAAAGGATAACTATGTTCTGATCTGCACATTAGTCCAGGGGCTGCAGATCAGTTTGCATTAGAATTCACAAATAATGAATTCATCAAGCATCTCTCATCCACACACAAGAAGAGACAGGTAACAACAGGCTTGGGGGAACCTGTGGTTTTAAAACATACACTATCTTTTCCTTTCCTTTTTCTTTTAGAAAACTGGGGCTTACTGTGCAATGCCCTTTCAATTGTTGTACAAAGGCTTTTTTAATGATGCATTTTTTATTTTTAGTCTTCTCTCTCATCTGTGTGACTTGTTCTGCATGAAATTGCATTGCTTCGATTCAAGTATCTAATTTCTGCACTACGTATAAAGATAGAGCTATAATCTGTGCCTTTCATAATGTACCAGTCTCAAGAAGCCCCTGCAGTCCGGCATTAAGTAGCCATTCAATTCATTTGCAATCTTAATGACTAAAAAAAAATAATAATGATGAAAATGATGATTGCTTGTTTGTTAACGAAGGGATGCTGTGGTTAGCCACTGGAAAGACTATTAAGCATCATAAAATTGCCCTTGAAATTTGACACTTCAAATATCTCATCTGCTATGTATCCATATGCAAGGAAGTAAGACTATGGCGGGGGGGGGGCATAAAGTCATTGCCAATTACAGCATAGTGATTCATTAGATAGTTCACTAAGATTATTTAAGAAAGAGATGAAATATCCATGAAAATAAAATCAATGTAAGATACAGGGGGATGAAATTGAAAGGTGACCTCAGTTTCATAGATTTCATAGGTCATAAGAGTTGGAAGGGGCCTACAAGGCCATCGAGTCCAACCCCCTGCTCAATGCAGGAAACTAGAGGAAGGGGTCTCCCATCCAAGTACGGTAACAACCAGGCCTGACCCTGCTTAGCTTTCCACGCTCAGACAAGCTGAGCCAATTCCAGCCTGTCAGAATCAGTCTCTCATAGGTAGATACTGCATTACCAGCTGAATAACAAAATGAATGTAAGAATTGTCTTACTGGATCAGACCACAGATCTATCTTGACCAGTTTCCCCCAAACTGGTGTCCTCCAGATGTTTTTTTAAGACTACAACTCCTGGCCAACATGGCCAATGGTCAGAAATGATGGGATATGTAGAACATAACATTTGGAGGGTGCCAAGCTGAAGAAGGCCAATTTAGACCCGTCTTCAGACTCTTACAGTGGCCACACTTGGGAAGGTCAATGGCAGCAGATGTTATAATAGCCATGTCCTCTTGTTTTGCCTGTAGCACCCAACAATCAACGGTTCATGGCATTTAATCGTGGAGACTCATCCATCATAAAGACTGAAGGCTTATTACATCATTTGCTACTAGCAAATCACCTGCTACTATGATGGGTGGTGGATCATGGGCATCTGCAGGAAAGGGCAAGGGGGGCAGTTGCACCCCCCTGTATGAGCCATAATCCCCAGATTGCCAGCCTTCTTCCTTTCCCCCCTTTTTTTCTTTTTAAAGTCTCTAGCCCTTGTGGAACTTGAGATATAAGGCAAAATGTGCAGCCATTATTCTTCCCTATTTGTTACGTAAATGAAAATAATATGTTCCTATCTTTCAGGGGATTCAGCCAATAAATGTAGTCATAGCAATGTTTGACACACCCATTATCTGGAAAAAGAACTTCCTGGTTCATTGGGGTGGGGTGTTCTTGGTAGGAAGTGATTGCTGCCTCAGAAAATCAATTCAGAAATCCAGGATTTTAGTGCAGTACAGATTGGACAGTAGTGTACCTACCCAAAAGGAAAAGGTAGGAGCGAAGATCTTTCTAACTCAGGTTTTATATAAATATATATATATATATATATATATATATACACACACACACACACACACCATTTGTAAACATTTTAAAAATTACCCTTACAGTGCATACAGATAAAGTTAATCATTATTATATCTGCATGACAGGAGTCAGGGCTGTGGCTGAGGAAGTGTGGGTTACACCAGCTCTGCAAAGTACCCCAGTGTCGTAATTCCATTATTCCCATTTTACTTGTGGAAGGTGTGTGTGTGTGGTGTGTGGGGCATTAGTAGTGTACACTGTAGTGTAGTCCAGTGTTGTTATTCAGTCTCTTGGTGTGTGGGTTATTTTAGGGAAATTCAGGGGTGGGGAGCTGTGAAGATGACTGACGCAGCAGTGCCATTTATTAAGCTCTAGATAGCGGAGGTTGCTGGGATGAATGTATGTGTGTGCATATAGCTTTAAGAGAATTTGCAAGTTTTAGTTATTGCAAAAGGCCTCTCCCTCTCTCTTTTAGTACAGGCCTTGCTGAAGTTGAGAGATTGTGCCATGCAGCTCCTCTGAAGTTAGTGTTTTCTTATGTACTGCAGACTAAAGAACCCTGTTGTGAAGGTTCCTGAATCTACTGTGTGTTGTCTGCAGAGCAGAGCATAGGAGTGGACTGCAAGCTGAGCAGGTCACCCCCCACCCTGCAATATTACCCATGTCCTTCATGTCCCCAAGGGCTATTACAGTGGTAAAAGGAACCAGGAAAATAATTGAGGGATGGAATCAGTTGTAGGTGGAAAGACTTTCACTGGCTTCAGACAACTCAATAACCCACACTCAAGGGTTGAGTATAGGTTCAGCGTGAGGTGTCGCTGAACTGTAAGTTACAGAAATGTGGATTATTGTGTTGTCTGAACCCAGCCAATATAACAAACCATGATGAACAACCCAAAGTTAACAACCCAACAATAAACCATGGGCTCTCTTCTTTTGTTGTTCATGGTTAACAAGGTATGGCTTGTTAAGAGCAGCTGGGTTCAGACCACACAGTAACCCATGTTTCAACAACAACTCATGGTTCAACAGGAGCCAGTGAGGCATAGTGGTTAATGTGTCAGACTGGGACTCAGGAGATCTGGGTTCTGGTTCCCACTTGGCCATAAAGCTCGCTGGGTGACCATGGGCCAGCCACCAACCCTCAGCCTAACCTTTTATTTATTTATTTATTTATTATATTTATACCCCGCCTTTTTTCCTGCAAGGAACCCAAGGTGGCTTACATAATCCTTCTCCTCCTCTCCATTTTATCCTCACAACAACCCTGTGAGGTAGGCTAGGCTGAGAGTCAGTGACTGGCCCAAAGTCACCCAGTGAGTTTCATGGCCGAACGGGGAATAGAACTCCCAGGTCCTAGTCCAACACTCTCATCACTACGCCACACTGGCTCACACAGGGTTGTTGTGAGCATAAAATGGAAAGGAGGATAAGGATTATGTAAGCTGCCTTGGGTTCCTTGCAAGAGGAAAAAAAGGTGGGATATAAATAAATATACCCACACTCAACCCATATTCAACCCTTGAGTGTGGGTTATTGTGTGGCCTGAACCCAGTCATTGTCTGGACACTAGGTCTACCTATTGAGAAACAACAGTAGTAGACCTAGTATGCAAATTTCTCAAAGTAGACCTGGTACCCAGGGCTTGTCACTGCTTGGTCACCAGATCTATCAGAAATGGTGGACCTGCTCTTGGATGCTATCAGGCCATTTTTTAAAACTCTGAACATTTAAGGAGCTATTCATGGTGGCAAACCCATTTTGGGGGTAGGGTTCAGAACCATGGATAGCTCCTTTAAAGTTCAGACTAAAATCCAAAGCAGATATGCAGCCCCTCTGAGCCTCCATTGTATCCTAGGATGGGTGAAATACACATCACCCTGCCACTGCTCCTTTCATGGGATGCAGATCAGGAAAGAGTGGCCACCCAGTATCAGTGAAGTTGAGGATAGGGCTTGCTCTTACAATAGCAGTATCCCTAAAAATAGGCTGTGAATTTCCCCCCTGCACTCAAAACATCTGAGATAACCCTTGCTCTTTAACCAGGATTCTTGATATCTCGAGCCAAAGACAAAAAATTGAAATTATGGCTTTCAGGCCAGTAGGATAAAAATATTTGGAAGGTATGGGATCCATAATAATTGTGATGGTAGCATTGTCTGTCTATCAAAACCTATGTTATTGTTTTGAATCAAATAAAATAAAATGAACATTTGGCACAGACCTATAAAAACAGGTATCCTGTTATAAACCATGTCCAACCCATCTGGATTGCATCATGAGAATTGCTGGACTGGGCTTCAGGACATCCATGAGATAATCCTCTGGCTTCATGAAGTGGAATTGATTAGAGTGCCTGCCAGGTTTTAAGGTTCCTTCTTGTACAATACACATGAGGAATTCTGAAGGAAGCTAAAAGAATGCTGATAAAGTCTAATGAGACTCCTCTACGGGGGCTGACTTTATGCAGCATCCAATACTGGCAATCCACCAGCTCAAGACACTTTGTGCTACTGGGAGTGACTGCTAGTACAATGGGGAACTAGCACTTGCTAGTGTAACCCAGGAAGCTAGCTCAAACAACTTCCGAAAGCGGATTGTTCAGAAGAGTGCCCTTCGGGGAGCTTCGCTGACTTGTCCCATTTTGGCAGCAGTAGTTTCAGCTAGTTTCTGGCTGTGCTAGCCAGCAGCACCAGCTTCCTGTTGCACTAGTGGTCTTTTCGTTTAGCACAATGGCAGCATTGGATACTGCCCTATATATGCCACCAAATTTCAAGCCTTTTTCTTTTCTTTTTTTAAGCAGCAAAGCCACATAGGGCCCAATCCTATACAAGTTTAGACAGAAAAAAGGCCTACAACTGCCAGCATGCCCCAGACAGCTATGCTGGGAGTTGTGGGCCTTTTTTCTGTCTTGCATAGGACTGTACCTTTAATTTGATTTAATTTAACCATTATTTAATTTCCAGGAATTGCATTTAGAGCAGTGGGGGATAGAGGAGGTCCTTAACTCCTTACCCACTAGTTCTCCATTACAAATCATTTCCAACCAAGCAGCTTTTATCCTCACAGGTTTCACAACATACGTTTTTGGCAAAAAAATAATTCCATGCCATGGAAAATTCTGTATTTTAAGGTAATGTTCTAAGGGTGCAATCCTACCCATGTTTAGACAGAAAAAAAGGCCTACAACTCCCAGCATGTCCCAGCCAGGATAAGGATTGCACCTTAAATAGATCGACAGCACATCCAAAATATTATCAAGTCACCTGAGGCTATACAACTACATTTGCTACAAATACTACATGACAATACGCTTGTTCTACTTGTACAGGGGAACATTTCACAGTCTAAATAGATTCAAATGTGGAGCCCAAGTTGAAAACTCTAATCCTGTCACTGAAAGTGACACAAGTTGGTAAATATTTCAAGCGTGTCTATAATTAGTGGTTTTCTTCTTTGAAGTATCATCTCTCTGTCACTAATTTTCTGCTTCTGCACAGATAAATAGATGTGACCCTGTACTTTTTGTTTTGTTGATGCTGTTCTAAAGAACTGTTAGAATACTTTTTTCATGCCCTCATCATCCAAACTCTAAAAATTGCTCCAGAAGAAGAGACTTGGGAAAGAAAATAAAACGGAAAGAAATATACCTAGACACTTTACAAGCACTATTCAACCTTTTGTTATTTTCATTAAATTTATCACCTATGTATACCCTCTCCAAAATGTTCAGACTGCCATATGTGGGATTATCATATTTCACCCTCACAACTTTGTGAATTAGATCACCTTGCAAGAAGGTGACTTGCCCAATTCCATCTAGTGGACTTCATGGCTAATCGGGTATTTAGGTTTCCCTGCATTTCCCTGCTTCTGTTTTCCCCTGCATTTCCCTGCTTCTGTACTCTTTGGGACCATGTGCCTTTGGAAACATTCTATTCTGCAAACCATAGCCCAGGACTGTAACAATATGGCTCCCATTTAGATTGTCTGACAGAAAGTTAACATCCTCATCAGACAATCAGGTAAGAAGTGCATTCACTTGAAAAAGGTGAGGTTGTTAACAGAGGGGAAACTGAGGCATGAATGTACTTCCCGAAAGATCCCCCCAAGAGACAGACTGTTGGTGATTTTGCCTTTCCACTATGAGCATGAAATAGCAGTGCAGTAATAAAAAAAAAGGCATACAATGAAGCACATGGGTCCTCATTGCTTCTTGTTCCTTATGAGTGGAATTACAACTAGATTAAAAGGTAGAGCCAGATGAAGTTTCTTTGTGGGACAGCTGTTGACTGTTCTTGTATCAAACCACACTGGCTCCAATTTTTTCTCCAAGTAGCTGAGATAAAGCTATATTGGTCTTTATCTCTTTTAGGGATGTACAGTAATACCTCGGATTACGAGTAACCCGGTTTGCGAGTTTCTCGTAAGACGAGGAAAAAATTGGCATAAATTTACATTTGAAAGACGAGCAAGTCTCGCAACACGAGCCGCTGCTGCCGCATGTGGCTCCTGTTGTGAGATGTCTTTCAAATTTAAATTTATGCTAGCAACACGAGGTGCCGGCTGAGCGAGTGGCCGCGCCGTGACTCGCCTCCACGGGGCTTCCCTGGAGGCTCGGCTCACCCAGGCTCAGCCGCTGCCTTGCGCTGCTGCGCCGGCTGGCTGAGCAAGTGGCCAGGAGGCGGGGGCT
This sequence comes from Shinisaurus crocodilurus, assembly GCA_021292165.1. Lineage (NCBI taxonomy): Eukaryota > Metazoa > Chordata > Lepidosauria > Squamata > Shinisauridae > Shinisaurus > Shinisaurus crocodilurus. The sequence goes on along the minus strand of CM037880.1, from coordinate 124,011,758 downwards.
TCCCTCGAGGCGCGGCGCGGCCGGGCGCGGCCACCACCTTGTACTGCTGCACCGGCCGCCTCCTGGCCACTCGGCCAGCCAGCGCAGCAGCGCGAGGCGGCGGCCAAGCCCGGCCGCGCCTCGCCTCCGGGAAGCCCCCGTCTCCTGGCCACTCCTGGCAGAGCGAGTGGAGGCGAGGCGCAGCCGGGAGCCGGCACATCAAAGCGAGTTTCCCCAATAGAAATAATGGGAACTCAGATGATTCGTTCCACAACCATTTAATCACTGCTTTGCCGGCTCCCTGGCAGGGAGCCCCCTGGAGGGAGCCGGCAAAGCAGTGATTAAATGGTTGTGGAACGAATAATCTGAGTTCCCATTATTTCTATTGGGGAAACTCGCTTTGATGTACGAGTATTTTGGATTACGAGTATGGTTCCGGAACGAATTATGCTCGTAATCCAAGGTATTACTGTATGAGAAATTAGTTTCAGTTCATTTTTTAATCAGAATTTACCCAGTTCCCAGACCCAAAAGCTGACCCAAATGCAATGTGCAGTTGAAGTCCATGCATTTACAAGCTTACAATGCAATTTGCCAAACAAACAAACAAAAATGTTTTCAAAAAATATGTATATTTGAAAAAATGAGCATGGTAAAATATGTACTCTTGAAAAATGCACACAAACATGCTTTAATCAATGGGAGAAAATCCATCCATTTCAAAAATGCACACAATTGATGCATACATTTGGAAAAAATACACATGAAACTATGCACAAAATTCAGAGGACCCGAATTAACTTGCATTTTTCTGATTCACACATTGCTGTTTGCTTTGTCTAAGATCCATCTTCTGTTAGATCTGTGGTGGGTGGCCAAGGTCACTTGGTGGCCTTCGGAAAGTCACCAACATTGTTTCTCAGGGTAACATACTTTGCAGAACTCTACAGTTTGTTCAAATGAAATAGGCATTGAACTCAAAAGGTATCACCAATTTTGTATCAGAATAAAAAAATAGACCGGGATTCTCTGGAGTGAAATAAGAATTAGCAATTAAAAATCAAGTTTGTTTAAGATGCTGCATTGATGCGTGGGTGAGTCAAACCCTTGACTGAAGATCACAGGAGGTGGGAAATGTTTTGGATGATGCCTATGTCATAGGAAATGAAACAAGATTTTTGTGCTAATAACTGAGTTTTAGAAATATGAACAGCAGTGCTAAGCGTCAAGGAGGAAACCATCTTGTGATGAATGAGTGACATCTATAACCCTATCCAGTTGTTCTAGAAGTCAACTTATGAAGGGAAGCAGGGATGCACCCTCCGGTCCCACCACTTTCACTCCCAAACTTTCTGGGTCTGAAGCAGAACTGTAACTATTCTAACAGTCTAACATATCAGGAAGCAACAGTTCCCAATCACATTGAGCACTGTAGCCACATTCAGCTGAACACGATTAAAGTTCTGCTTCAGACCTTCCCTGCCAGCACAGGGAGGTCAAGGCTAGAGCAGCAGGGGCAGAGTTTGCACCCTCACTTACCTCCATCAGTAGTCTTTTAGAATGACTGACTAGAGCAAAAGTTAATGAGAAAACAAAGATGGAGGGAGATGTTGAAGGCGCGTGAGTTATAGCAGAGCTCCGCGTGTGCTGGATGGGAGAATTAAAAACTTGTCTGTGCATAGAGGCCCATTATTCTACACACAGACCTCTAGATCTCACCCCCCTCTGCGCAGCGTTCCAGCGTGTCGGTTTGCAGCTGCCAGCCAGCTTGCCTGTAATCCGACTCCAGCTTGTAGCTTCCCCGGTTTGCAGATTAATCCAAGTAGCAAGGAAACACTCTGTAACTCCACAGGTCTATTTCTACCTGTTTATTTACTTAGCATGTAATATTCTACAGAGTATACATTTCCTAGTTACAGTCCATGTGCAGAGTACAATGCATAGCAAGCATTAGTTCCAGTGGAGTAGGCTTGAGCTTCACTCCACCTCAGCAAAGATGTTACATTGTTGCTAAGTCCAGCAAGCAATAGTCAGAAGAGAGAAAGAATAGAGAAAGCAGTCCTGCTCTTCTCTAAAATGGCTTCAGACAGAAAAACAAGTTAGCACGTCATTCAGAACATACAAACCATGTGACTAGCTCATAATGATCCTAGGATCTAGCTTTCCCATGAGAAAAAAACACGGGAAAGTAGAAAGACACAACATACTTGTTTACCGCCATTCTGTTCCTCTCCAAGTGTAAACAATGTGCTGCAGCTGGTGATTGTGATACACATCACAACAGATGTCTCTCAAACTCGCATTGAAATTTGGAAGAAGAGTGTATTAAGACTGGAAAGCCCTGGTGCTGCTTTCAGTCAGTGATGTAATCGACAGAAGACCCATCCCCTTCTAAATGTGGGTGACATAAGTAGTTTGATAGCAAGTGCGTATGTATTGCTCACATATAAGTGCAATATTTCCCTGCTAACCTGGTCCTAAACACATTTTTTCTTCCAATTCAGAGAGCAGTATGCACAAGGACATGGTTCCCTCACCTCTTAGGGGGATTTCACATATTCATCTTTACTATTAGATGACTTCATCATCCAATGAGAATTATTTCCATGTGTGAAAAAGAATCACAGGTCTACTGCGACAAACAGAGCTTTCCTATCAACAGAAGCAGTTCACACAAGCAACCTGAGAGTCATCAAATGATGATGCATTCAGAGATGTTTGTACAGATCCTCCACCCCCACCCAAAGAAATATCAAAAGTGCAAACAAAACTCTTTGGGCTTCCCTTGAAATTCCTCAGATGTTTCACCTGAGAAGGAACCCTTACATTCTTGCTGAATTTTGCTTTGAGTGAAACTTTGGCAGCAACTCTAGTTGTCTGTGAATCAGCCCTTTATCTACCCTGAGAAACTCAGGGTGGGGAAAGGTGAGCTACTAACTCAGTAGAGAACAGCTGAGTGCCACAGTCACGGTTCCAGGGTATGGTCTGAAGGCACATGAGGCAGCCACCCTGCTGAAGCTAAGCAGGTCTGGGTCTGGTCAGTGCTTGGAGGGGAGACCACATGGGGACCACATGTAGCCACCTTGAGTTCCCTGATGGATGGAAGGTAGGATATAAATGCAATAAATAAAATAAAATAAAATAAAAAATGGGAGGAACACAGTCCACCATGGCTCAACAAGCCACATAAGTTTTGCTGCAATGGTTGGTGAGGAACCCCAGCCTTGGGTGCACTGGGAAGGTGTGATACTTGAATAATATATCCCCAAACACACCCAAACACTCAAGATTCCCAAGATGACTATGTGTCAAGCTACAGTCCTAAACTCCATCCTTCTACAACCTGGGGCCCTCCAGATGCTTTGGACCACAACTCCCAGGATTCCTCACCATTGGCCACACTACCTGGGACTGATGGGAGTTGAAGTCCAAAACATCTGGAGGGCATAAGGTTGCTATATCTAATGACCTACCTATCTACTTAACTCAATGGGGTGTACTTTGGAGTAGGCATATACAAGGTTTTGCTGGTAGCCATGAATTCAGTATGCTGGAGGAAAAACACTGCAAACAAAAGTGGGAATGCAACAGTAAAGAACATACGGTTTTGTTTTTTAAATTAAATACACACGCCTATATTAAAACAATAATTCATAATAAGCATAACAAATTAGTAATAGCAAAAGTGAGAATATGAAACAGCAGGGAACAAGGAATTATGCATGAGTAATATGTAAATCTTTCAGTGCATCTTGATTTTATGTGTAGTTGTTAGTAGTTATGTGTGGTGGAGATGTGCTAAGGGCTTTTTCCCCCCTTTATATACTCTAAACTCTGGGCCATCATTCGTGCAATAAGTGAAGATTTACACTGGACGTTCCGTGTTTCATTAACTACCATGAGTATGAAAATTGCATTGGTCATATATTGGTTTCTTATTATTATAATGCAGCAATACAATTTTAAAGAAGAAGCCATTTTTGCTGTATTGCGACCAGGTCCTGAATTCCCACTCCATATTTAGGATATATATATTCTAAAGGAATATATTGTTGGTTGTTCTTTAAGGAGGTAAATCTCCAAAACTGTAATTAGGGAAAGAGTTATGAATTATCAATAGCCCACAGGCCCCCATTGAAAATCCAGGGTGGTTTAATTATCCAGCCCATTGTATTCCATCTCACAGCACCACAGCTTTCAAATCTAAGACTATAAATCCTAGATAGGGAGTAAATATTTTTGCAGTGATGACACAGTTTATACAAATTGCTATTAAGTATTTTGATTACATGTTTGATTATAGCGTGCGTGCACACACACACACACACACGCACACCACAAACATACGGACCAGAAAAATTAAGCATGTCAATGCAGGTCCATCTCCAATGACTGTCAGGAGAAGATGTAAAAATTACATAACTTACATGCACTGGGCTCTGTCTGTGAGCACTCTGTCTACTTTGGATCACTCACAGCCCATAACATTTCCAAGGAAGAAAGCAGGGCTGAAGGAGAGCATTGGTGGGTAAATGAATAAATAAATATGGATTAGGATTCACATGAACCAAACCAAAATAAGGGCAGGATCCAGCCAATGCAAACACTTTTAAGTTCCATGTATATAAATGGAGAGATAAACAAGCATGGATGGATGGATCTTGTCAATTTCAGTATTTCATAGATTATAGAGTTGGAAGGGGCCTACAAGGCTATCGAGTCCAACCCCCTGCTCAATGGAGGAAACTAGAGGAGGGGGTCTCCCATCCAAGTAATAACCAGGCCTGAGCCTGCTTAGCTTTCCACGCTCAGACAAGCTGAGCCAGCGTGAGCCACAGGCCTGTTTTTTTCTCCGTTCCAGTTCTGCTCATGAGCAGGGTTTTTCTGTGGTGGCCCCCAAATAGTAGAATGCCCTCCCAAGCAAGGTCTACCTGGCACCTGTTGACCTTTCAGCACTCGGCAAAGACCTTTTTATTCTCCAGACCTTTAGAAATAGTTTTTAACTGCTGCGTGTTTTATGTTCAACGATATGTTTAATGCTGTTTTAAAATGTAATTCTCCACATTTAGCTGCTCTTTTAAATTATTCTAAATTATTGTTGCTTCTTTTAAAACAATTATTGGAATGTGTTTTATCATTGGTTTATTGTTTTTGCTTTTATTGTATTTGCTTTTATGCTGCATGTCACCCTGAGATCTTTGGCTATAGGGCATCTCATAAATTGAATGGATAAATAAATAAGCATTTTCTTGTACATTTCTCCTAATATATGCATTTTGTATGCATTTCTACCTAAGACAGGTATCATTTGCAAGCAATTGTTCTTTATATAATGCATTTTTGTACATTTTCTCACTGATATATGCATTTTGGCAAGCATATGGCCCTTAATGTGCAGACTTTTGTACACTTTTTTGCATCACAAAATTCTAAGAAGTGCAAATACTAAAGGATAATTGCTGCCTGCTGAGTACCTGAAAGCTAAGTTGTTGTTGTTGTTGTTGTTGTTGTTGTTGTTAAAAAGGGCTTTTAACATCAACAAAACAAACCCCAAAATACCTCTCTAGATTTTCAGGCACTAGCAGGCAGCAGCCCTGGAGAGCCTTAAGGGAGGAATTCTTGGTTAAGTCCCCTGGGTTTTTTTCAGAAAGCTCAAGCAGCCAGAGAGGCTGCAAGTACAGAATGGGATAAAAATGGTAAAATAAAGAGTGCACACAAACCCCTGAGCCATCTCCTTGCAGTACGGTAATCACTGACTGAAGCCCTGCACCCTAAGAAATTTATCCGAAATGCTCAACATCCATGCGAAAGAAGCAGAAAAACAGCTGCTTCTCATGCAGGGAAACGAAGAGGTTGTAAAAGGGTTGGGGTGGTTTCAGCACAGCGCTAATTATTTCGTATCAGATAAACTTTTTTGATTCACTTTTTTTTTTCTGTCATGGAAACTGCTACACACATGTCAACACAGCTGTACAAAAACAACCACTCTGGCTTACTAAATATCACATCCATTTTACTTCTCTTTCATCTGGCTACATTTAGATCGGGAGTGCAGAACCTCTTTCAGCCTGAGGGCCAGATTCCATTTCAGAGAAGCTCTCGGGGGCCACAATCCAGGGGAGGCTGGTGACTCCTATTTGGGGGGGGGTCCTTTTCCACTACAGGTTTTGCAGGTTGTATTGGAGCTTCATGGGAGCTATCCATGGTGCTGAAGTCCACCCCCAAAATAGGTTCACTACCATGGAGCACCATGGATAGCTCCTATGAAGCTCCAAATAAAAGCTGCAAAACCTGCAATGGAAAAGGAGCTCCACTGAAATAGGAGTCACCAGCCTCCCCCGCCACAATCTAGTGGTGGGTGGAGAAGAAGAGGAAAGGGCAGGGCCAAATGCAAAAGGGGTGGGATTACTTACCAAAAATACTGTCATATTTTGCCTTAAAGCTCTTACTGCCAGTAAGTAAGCCTTAGGAGAGACACTCCAACCTTTTAGAATGGGGGAAACTGCCGAAAAGCTGGGGAACCACTGAAAACCTAGTGGCTGGGGGAAAGGGGCATGGCTGCCTGGGAAGCCCCAGAGGGCTGAATTGGGAATCTAGAAGGGCCAAATATGGCCCTCAGGCCTGAGATATTAAACCCTGATTTAGACAAAACAAATAAACCATGAGACAATAAAGATCTGTTTTTCAGCATGTAAATGAGTTTTGTAGCTTCGTTTTGGTCAAAGATTTAGGGCAATACACAATGTAATTCGGTTTTTCGAATGCATCGATGCAAGCTGCTTTCTCCCCACTGGTGATGATGCTTTCGGCAAGATTTCTCACTTTCTGTATTAAATAAAACAATAGATTGCTGTTCACATACATCTTATTTCCTGTTGCTAATTAGAGTTTTTAAACAGCCTTTTTACAAGTGTAAATGGATTTCATTTATAACAAAAATGTCCTAGAGGTACCAATAGATTTTGTTCCTTTCCTGCTGATAATCTCTTTCTGCCTTTTGACATCCTGTGGAACGACTTAACTTTCTCCAAATAGCCATTCTCCTCTCAAAACATCTTTTCCTCACTCAGGTGCCATCGAGACAGCAATGCATAGGTGCATTCCCTACAGTTTTTTGAAGCTGTAAATCTCAATCAAGCCAGTGTTGTATGTTTTTAAAGCACAGTGGAAATTATGCCATGCACAATATATTTTTCGTCTCGTCTGTCTCCCTCTCTCATACACGCATGTGCACACCCATGCCCACACAAGCTAGGGATGGGGGAGCAATTCATTCAGTTTGCAGTTACCTGATTCTGCACTTTCAAACCACTATGCAGTCCGAAACTCAGTTATCCTTTGAAATGTGCACTTCTCCGGATTTGCAGTGGAGTTTTCCATTCAAAAATGCTTACAAAAATGTGTATATTAGGGGAAAACAATGGCCAAAATACATTATATAAGGAAGTTTGCCTGCAAAAAAGTGTAATATGTCTTGAACTCTGTATGACTATCAAGGCTGAGGGCACTATTGTATTGAGCAGATCCTGCCCCTTAGTGAGTGGAGGAATTTAAAGCACCCTTCCCCAACCTGGTGCTTTCCAGGTGGTTTGGACCACAGCTCCCAGTATTCTTGACCATTGGCCATGCTGTCTTGGGATGATGGGTACTGAAGTCCAAAACGTCTGCAGGTCACCAGGATAGGGAAAGCTGCCTTAGGATATTTTGAACCCCAGCTTTTAAAGACTAATTTGATTTCAACCCATCAATAATAGTTTATTCAGTCATAGAAACATAATTTTTCATCCAAAGAGATCCTTTTATAGGTCATTTGCAAATAACAACTTTCCTCTGTGTTTGTTTCCCTCCATGTTTACAGCTCTCCCAATCTTTATCTGTTCTGACCAATGCTATTTAATGTAAACACTCGTTTTGCTCTCCTCTGTTCACTTCTGTTCCAGGACTTTGAAAATCACATGGCATCAGCATCTGCCACAGAAAAATGTTTTGCTCAGATAAAGGTACCACTGCAATCCTGCAATAATGAGTCTCGGGTTTCTGATGGAGCTTTGCCAAAGCCTCTCCAAACTTGCAGGAATTGTCCAAATGAAAATTCTCATGGGGTGAGCCAAGGTTAAAATCTGGCAGAGATCAGAAGTGAAGAGAATTTCATTAACTCCATTTGTGGGTCCGTTATCGCAAACTGCCATTTGATCAGACCGTGTCTCGGCTCTGCAAGGCTGGCAGTGGTAAGAAAGGTTTTCACAAGTTGGAATGAGTTGTGAATGCAACTCTAAATCTAATTTTCTCTATGCAGAATTAGTATGTCAATCACTTCCATGGAATCTTACAGAAATGTTCTAAATTCAAAATGTAAGAGCACTTCATAGATTTTACTAGCTTCTAATTACTTGATGTGATATGTTGCCACTTTTAGTACACCAATGAAAGCAGTGTGATGCCACTGAGAACCTCTAACAAGATGTTCAAGTGGATTCAACTTGTTCAAAATGGTTGTATAACAACTTACATTTCATCCTGTGCTCCTCTCTACATTTAGGATGGAAGCCAACATGGGATTTGTGATGAACATAAAAAGATTTAAACTCTGCTTTAAGTACTTACATAGGACGTCATCCATAGGACTTAGATGTATCCATGGACTTTGTACTCTTGAAATTTGTAAAGATAGGCTGTAGTCCAATGTAACTGATTACATTGCAAGATTCTAAACATCTTGTAACACTTCGAGATGTTTAGAATCTTCTAGAGCAGGGGTGGGCAATACATAGCCCATGGGCCTCATGTGGCCCCCACTGCCCCTGATGTGGACCCTGCCAACCCCTGGTCCCCCTCCCCCATTTCCCTTCAATAAATGGCATCCATAGTAGCTACAACATGCCCAGCCAAATTCAGCTTGTTTGCAAGTTAAATTTGGCCCTTTTGGCACGCCATAGCTGCTATCGAGTGCACTGCCCAAAGGGTTAACTTCCGCTTGCAAACAAGCTAAATTTAGCCACTGTAGTGCTCTGTAGTAGTATGGAGCAGTTTGCTGCCAAATTTTGGGGCATCCGGGCAATTTTGGGCATCTCCCTCCCCCATTTGGGTGAGCACCTTGTGAACTGTGTAGCACCACATAGACCTCTGAAGTTGCCCACCCCTGTTCTAGAGACTTTTAAAATTATCCATGTGGGAGGTGCTTATCTAGGTAGTTCTAGACATGAATGTATCTTTGAGCGCTGGTGTACCATCATGGCTAAGAAACTGAATTGTGAACCAGGAAATTCCCCATCCAGATCTCGCTTTTGCCATGAACTCATGAGGAGGCCTTAGGCCATCCACTATTAAAGCTTTCCCCAATGTGGTGCCATCCAGAAATTATGGACTACAAATCCCATCAGCCCTTATCAGCATTGCCACTGGTAAGGGATGGTGGAAGTTTTAGTCCAGAACTTCTGGAGGGCACTAGGTTAGGGAAGGGACTGAACTATTGCACTAGCCCTCTATCTGCAATATGATTTATAAGCAAAAATCCATGTGCATCCGCACGTTCACATTTGCCAGCCCTACCTTTGTTTACGGGGTGGGTGGGTTTCGTGATCTCCCCCCCGCCATCCACGATCACCCCTCCTCACATCTTCTGTTCCTCCACGATTTCCCGGGAACCGGAAGTGACGCCGCAGTGCTCCTGTCGCGTCACTTCCTGGTCCTGGCACTGCACTGCACTTTTAACGTAGATACCCGGGCAACCCATGGCCGTTTTAGGTGGGTTGCCCTGGTATCTACGTTACAAGTGCAGTGCCAGGACCAGGAAGTGACGCGATGGGAGCTCCGCTGCATCAGTGCTGGACCCGGGAATTCCTGGGTTGCCGGGCAGGAGCGAAGGTAGGTGGGGGCAGACGGAAGGTGGGGGTTCGCAGTGGGTGCTTGCGGGCACATGGGGGGAGGTTCACGGGTGGGTTCAATAAGACGAACGGGGTGCGTTCGTCCGCTTGAACCCCCCTTTTGAAATTCTCGCACATCCTATAATACTGATTGATAAGACAGTTGTTGGCATACTGAGATAAGGTACGTAAAGCACCAGGTCTAAAATGCTACATGAATGCTATGTATTGTATTTTATGGTTATGGTTTTAACTGTTGTAAACCGCCCAGAGAGCTTCGGCTATTGGGCGGTATAAAAATGTATTAAATAAATAAATGAATGAATGTAGGGATCAGTGAGAATTTCAGTTCTTGATAAAAATTTACCAAAATTCCCAGAGTTCTTCATATTCAAGGTGGAAAGAAATTGAGGTTAAAAAATTCAAATGTGGAAAAAAGTGCAACTGACAGGTTCACCGACCCATCTCTAAATTGTTATTTACTATCAATCAGCATATAAGAGGCTCAATCCATATGTTCCTGCTGTAGTTGCTGCATTCTCTATGACTTGATTTTGTACAGCTCTGGTAGCATAAGAAATGACAAAATCATATTGGATGGATGGATCACAACTGGAAGTTCCCAAGTCAGAATCACATCTCTCTGGGCGTTCACAGTGTTGACACTGGATCTTCCTACCCAATCTGCCCACCCCACATAATTCTGAATTCTGTTTGGTTTGTTGTTTTAATAAGACCTTACCAAAATTCACAAATTTCTTAATGAAAAATAATAATAATGAAAAGCACTCGAAATTTTAAAAATCTGAATGTGGGAGAAAGTGAAACTGACAGACAAATGCATCCCTAGACACACCTTCTCCTTCCAGATCAGATTAGACCAGTGTTCTCCAGCCTTGGGTCCCCAGATGTTTTGGCCTACAACTCCCAGCATGCCCCAGCCATGGTGGGAGTTGTAGGCCAAAAATATCTGGGGACCCAAGGTTGGAGACATTGGATTAGACTTTCCAAGAATATACCATCCACAAACAAAGGCAATTAACATTGTGTTGGGTCACACATACACGCTTGTGAGGGACTGCCAACTGATCCTTTACTCAAGACCAGAGATCAAAGGTGCAAAACTGCCAGCCTTAGCTCTGCCATCTTGACACTGATTATCTCAGGGCCTTGCCCTTAGTATATACTCTGGATTTAGCACCGAACCACAGAGGAAGCACACACACCGTGTGGGGTAAAACCAGGAAAGTTTATTTCAGGTAAACAGATTACAATAAAAGGTGGGGAATGAGGGAAGGAGAAAAGGTGGGGAGACACTTTGGTATACACAAGTAGAGCTACAAACAACAAAACTAGTCCTTACTATATAAATACCCAGGCACTTACTCCTTGCCTGGGGCTGGTCTTCTTCAGGGCTTGCCTCAGCAAAAAGCCCTACTCCCGCTCTTCTTCGCGTGCAGACAATAACAACCCAAACCAGAAGGCACAGCAGCAGTATAGATTCCCACCCCCACCCCTCCATTCAGTAGCCCAGCTGTCTTTAGCCAATCAGAATGAACCTCATCTGGGCTAGGAAGAAGAGGGGTGGTTCCTTGATCATGACTAGAGGCTTGGGAACATTTGCATGTGAATAGCTGTGGCACTGAGACATCAAAGACATGGGAGACTCTGAGGCGTCAGGGCCCATCAGAGCCCATCAGTACATTTGCATGGGTTTCTCAACCTCCAGCTGGGATTACCTTGTTTACGTGTGTGGAGGTGTGTGTGTGTGTGTGTGTGTGTGTGTGTCAGGGATGGGGACTCGGACTCCAGGACTCGACTCGTGAGTCGGACTGAGTCCCCCCTCTGACTTGAGTCAGACTCGAGTCCCAATATTTTTAATGGGACTCAAGACTTGACTCGGGACTCGAGACCAAGGACTCGTGTTCCAAAATTGTGTTCCTCAATTGCAACATGGATAGGTTTTAGGAAGTACAGCAAGTTTATTTTTAAATCATTTTCCTAAAGGCAACCTTTCAGACATTTGGGTTTCGCAGACCTCTACCTGCCTGTTTGGGGTTCCCTGCCTCCTCTGCCTGCCTGGTCTCTTCTTGACCAGTTCCACAGTTTGAATTGTCCAAGACAAAGGCCTCTGCCTGTCTGCTTTGGGGTTCCCTGCCTCCTCTGCCTGTCTGGTTATTTTGGGTTTGTCTGCCTGGTCTGTTCTTGCCAAAATCAGTTGCAGAGTTTTGAAATAAAAAGGCACACTTGTGCCCAGAATTTATTTAAGCCACACATCTGAAATAGCCTTATTTTGTTGGGGAAAACCCCCATTGATTTTAATAGGGACTCGTGGAGTCAGCTTTGGGAGTGACTTGTGACTCGTGAGTCACCATTTTGGACCAAGGACTTGGACTCGGACTCGAGACTCGGGTCCAAAGACTCGTGACTCGACTCGTGACTCGAAACCAAGGACTCTTCAACATCCCTGGTGTGTGTGTGTGTGTGTGTGTGGTGCAGGAAACTGCCGCAGACCGCTTTTTCTTCACAAAACTCATCACTTGAAGATTGCAACATGAAGTAATAACGTACATGTATGTATGGGCTATAACATGTTGAACAGCACAGAGAAAACTTTCATGTCACCTCAGATGCCAAGGATTTCAGCCGAGTCATTTCACGGAGTCAGTTGCCCATCATAGGAATGGGCAAATCTGTGAGTTTTACTTTCTCGCACATTCAGATTTTTTTTAAAATTGCACGTTCTTTCTTTTCTGAATATAAAGAATTTGGTGAATGTTGGCAAATACTTATCGAGACTGAACTGAAATGGGAATTCTCACCCATCTGCAACACCCAAACCCAATGGATACATCTACTCCCACCATGGAAAGGTACCTGCCTGCCATGGAGCTGTTAAAGATGAGAAGCCTGTCAGAAAAAAAGAGGTGACAGCCCTAATTCAGCACTAGCATGATTGAATATACAAGGATTCAAACACGGACTTTTCAGAGCTAAGCACTCAAAGCCCTGGGCCTGGAAGAAGAAATCTGTCAGTTTTGGTTTCTCCTGCATTCACATTTTCATAATCTCAAATTCTCTTTATCCTGAATATGGAAAACTTTGCAAATTCTGGTAAATTCTTTTCAAAACCAAAATGAAACAAGATGCTCAACCATCCCTAGCACACCAAATGTACAATAGTCAGGTATGGAGGAAGCAAGTGATGCACGTGCATCTGTGAACCAGCCCATTGCGCCCGCTATTTTTACAGAACCTCCCTGAGAAATGTCAAAATCAAAATTCATTCTGCCACCATGAAAATTCCTCCAGTGATTTGCTTAAGGGGAAACACCCAAATTCACTTTGAATATTGCTTTAGCCACCAACATTCCAGCCCATTCACAACATTCTTTGCAGCAGCAGTCACCAAATAGGTTCTCGCCCAAATCTATTTCCTTTCTGTTAAGCACGGAAGAACCCTACTGAGTCAGACAAAAAGTCCATCTAGTCCAGCATCTTGTTTGTTGTCCCAGCAGCCAGCCAGATGCTACGAGGAAGCTCGTGAACAGGAATGTGAAAGCAATAGCAATACACCCACAGTGGTGTAGCGGAGCCAGGACTCACAGGGACACAGCACGTGACTGCCACCCCACTCAGCACTTCCCTGCTTCCACTGAGCTTAGCTGCAATCCTCACAGGAGCTGGGGGGGGGGGGGAATGAATTTTCCCAACAACAGTATATCGTGCTGTATAGTAATGCAAAGTATTTTGGGTGGCTTGGTCTTTAATGGGCAATTAAGACCCGGCTTTACAAAAGACCTGTTCCTGCCTGGTGGAGACTGAAAATGGAGAACTTATTTGCTTGATATGAATCAACACAGCGGCCTGCGTTTTTGGGCTCTCCTGGCGGGTGCGGCTCTCAGGATGAGCGCCAGCACTTCAAAATTTACCACTACACCACCGCCCACCCTACTGTTTACCTCCCAGTAACTGGTCTTTGGTTCCATTAAGTGTTCCACATTTGTGATGGAGTAACCGGCATTGACAGAGTTCCCAGCAAATTGACAGGAAGAATAACATCTAATCAAAGTCCACTCTGAGTCTCCTGAGCTGCTGTGTACAGATGGAGTAATTGGAAGCTGACGCTTGTCTGCTAAAATCTGCCAGGCCCCTTTGCTTTTACCTGACTGCTTAACCACTGAGCATGAATAATTTGTCATATGCATAAAGCTAATTGTCTTTGTGTTTATTTTAGGAGCTCATTATAAAAACTACATAAATGACACTGAATGAGGTGTTGACTCAGCATGAACTATTACAGAAAAATACACAACACTGTGTGCAATTGCCTTTTGCACAGCAGACAGTGATGAGTAATGAGTGCTACTAATGAAGTATAGCAAAGAATCATTAAGACACAAAAAGAGAGAAAGGGAGAGAGAGCCTGCTAATTATTTAATTTTTCTATTTCTAAGACGTTCATCACTTTGGTATCTGGGTATGCCGTGTAGTACAAACAAATCCAGAATGAATGAAGCATTCACTGTAATCTGTGTGCCTGTCAAGGCCAAACTGCACGTTATATTAAACACATAGTTTGCCATCTGTGATTCTTTTTTTAAAAAAACCCTGTAATAACAGCCTTTAGGGGTCAGGGGGATCAGCATCAGGGACCATTGTGAAAGGGAGGTTTGTTTTTTTTTAATAAAAAAACCCTTTAACCCCCACACTAAAATCATGATGAAAATCATACACACACGCACACACACACAATATTTTATTTGTGGGCGCAAAGAAGGAAATAAGAGCCAAGGCACAGAATGATGGTGCAAATTAGGGCCACATTTATTGATTCGAAGATCTGGGAAGGGACGAGTGTGGGTGCTAGCTAAACTGGCTCTCGTCCAGTATACCCTTAAATGGGCGAAGCATCCCAATCCGAGGAGTGGCGCTGTAACTCGCCACTCCCCAGTTTTACACCATGTGGTGTCGGAAGGCGTCCTCCATGTCACCTCCTCAGGGGCCGTGAAACGCCATGTGGGTGAGAGGAATTGGCCTCAAAGGCAGACCCTATCTCTCCCGGCCGAGCCGTGAAACCGGGCTCAGGGAAGCCTCAGGTATCGCCGCCGCCACCAGGCCAATCAGCAATGGTGAGCCAAAATTCCTACTTGGCCTCGTCAACCGGTGACCAGAAATCCCACACTGTGAATTGGGAGGGAGTGGGGGGAGCTACTTTTGAGAAAAGAGGCAGAGGGGGGAGCGACGCTGCCTAATAAAGGCCTCCACCACTCCTCCCCCCGCCTTTAGCCCAGAGGTGGTTTTGAAATTAAACAGCTTCACCTCTCATTCCTCCACGCACGCAAATAGTCCTCCCACCAACAGCTACGCATTGGTGGGGGAAGGGTATTCTGTCGGGAGAGAAGCTGCCTCTGGTGCAGTAGCACCTTCCCACCCAATGGAATTAGCAGCTTTGGCTGGGGGGGGGCTGAGGGGGGCAATTGGGATCATGGGATAAAGTAGGTGTGCAAAAAGTGTGGCCTATAGGCCTCTTGTGGCCCACCAAGACATTTATGGTGGCCCGCCAGATGCCTGCAGCAGTACATCCTATCCCTTATCTCCGATCTCTGATGAGAGATCAGAGAGAAGCAGCGCCATCATTGGGAGCGTGCTGGGGTGGGGAGGAGGCTGTAGCCCTTCCCCAGGGCTGTCGCCTTCTCCCTTGCCCAGTGACCCTGAGCCAGCCAGGTTCAGTGCTTTACCAGTGCTAATGGTAGCTGGTAAAGCAGTGATTAGGTCAGAGTCACTGGGGAAGGGTTGCAGCTTCCTCCTTTCCCCAGTGACCTTGAAGCAGGTGTGTGTGTGTGTGTGTGTGTGTGTGCATCCTTGGTAAAGGGTTGAACAACTTTCCCTTTGCTGCAGTCCCAATCTTGTTCAGCCACCTCCCCCCAGCTGCTATTTAAAGGTGTGTGTGTGTGTTTAGATGATGATGATGATGATGATGATGATGATGATGCAATGCCAAACTAAATGTTTAATGTAACGTGTAGGCTTGGCTCCCAAATGCAGCTGTTGCTGATAAAAAGCTAATTCCCAACTTGTGTGTGTCACCCTGAGTGTGGACAAGACACAGAATGTGATGGCAAAGCATTGTCATGAATCTTATCATGGTGAGGGCAATGCTTCCAGAGCCAATCGTGGTGATGCTTCCTGCTCTCACTCTGCTGCTTGCTAGGGAGAAGGAAAACGGCCGCCACCCACAAGGACTCTTGGGAGCACCGCTGATGCGAGGAGGTTAAAGCAGGAAGTGGTGGCAGAGAAAAAGGTGAAACAGGAAGGTGCTTTCACAAAAAAAACATTTGGCTTCCCAATGCCTCCCGATTTCGCTTGAAGGAATTTGAGTGAGAAGTTTTGGCTCAGTGGGAGACAAAGGGGAATGGTTTATTTCCTGGGTGCCAGTCAGCAGGAATGTTGGAGAGTCCTTGATTTCGAGTCACAAGCCGAGTCACGAGTCTTTGGACCCGAGTCTCGAGTCCGAGTCCTTTGTCCAAAATGGTGACTCACGAGTCACGAGTCACAAGTCACTCCCAAAGCTGACTCCACGAGTCCCTATTAAAATCAATGGGGGGTTTCCCCAACAAAATAAGGCTACTTCAGATGTGTGGCTTAAATAAATTCTGGGCACAAGTGTGCCTTTTTATTTCAAAACTCTGCAACTGATTTTGGCAAGAACAGACCAGGCAGACAAACCCAAAATAACCAGACAGGCAGAGGAGGCAGGGAACCCCAAAGCAGACAGGCAGAGGCCTTTGTCTTGGACAATTCAAACTGTGGAACTGGTCAAGAAGAGACCAGGCAGGCAGAGGAGGCAGGGAACCCCAAACAGGCAGGCAGAGGCAGCCAAACCCAAAATGTCTGAAAGGTTGCCTTTTAGGAAAATGATTTTAAAAAATAAACTTGCTGTACTTCCTAAAACTTATCCATGTTGCAATTGAGGAACACGATTTTGGAACACGAGTCCTTGGTCTCGAGTCCCAAGTTGAGTCTCGAGTCCCATTAAAAATACTGGGACTCAAGTCTGACTCGACTCAGAGGGGGGACTCAGTCCGACTCACGAGTCGAGTCCTGGAGTCCGAGTCCCCATCCCTGCCAGTCAGGTGTATGGTGGTTTCTTGGGAGAGGGGAATGCTAGGAGACAATTGGGGGAGCAGGGAAGAAGGAGGTCTAAGAGCTGAAGGGAAACAGAGGAAAAGGCAGGTGCCATCTTTTCATTTCAAGCCGCCACCATCCCACCCGTGAACTTAATTTATTTATTTATTTATTTATTTATTACAATTAGTTCTATGCCACCTTTCAGGATGCCAATCCTTCTAAGGTGGCTTAGAAATAATATAAAGCTAAATTAGTATAATCCCAGTAAACACTATTTAAAAAATAGAACAACTGACAAGGATCTTTCTCACTGGGCAACTCATAGTAAAAGGGCCTGTGGGGGAAGGGACGGTCCAGCTGATGTAGGTTCTGAGGTAGTATCTCATGGAGTTCCCCCTCCTGATAACTACTAGTGGTGTACCATAGTGCCTATGAGACTAAGCTCTGAACCAGGAAGTCCCTGGATGGTATGTCATGAACTCTGCCATGAACTCACTATGTGGCCCTTCAGCAAGCCACAATATCTCAGCCTAATTCCCCCATCTGTGCAATGGGGATAACCACACTCACCTAACTTACACACTTGGTGGAAGGATTACTGGAAGAATGTGTCTAACATAGGAAGCAGCCTTATACTGAATCAGACCTTGGTCCATCTAGCCCAGTACTGTTGACAGTGACTGGCAGTGACTCTCCAGGATTTCAGGCGCGAGCTTTTTCCTGTCCTCCCTGGAGATGATGGGGATCTAATCTAGGTCCTTCCACATGCTCTACGATGGGAAGTATATTTATTACTCATCACTGAGCGGCATCAAAGTTCATGGTGCTTTATAGCTCAAGAAAGAAAAGTCCCTACTACCCTCAAGCAGCTTACAACCTAAAGTTTAGCCATGTTGAGAGAACATGGCTAAACTTTCCTTTCCTTACTGTAGCTCTGTTACATCCCTGCCCTGAGGTCTCCCCTTTTAAGTCTTCTGCCTCAAAATACAATCTTCATTTAAGCCTGACTTTCCTAGTAGAGACAGCGTTAAGAAAATATATAATAACAACCAAGAGCAACAAAATCCTTTTCTCCCATTGCACCACACAAGATGTGCACGAAGCTTGGAACTGCATGCGGGAAAACAATGTTGCTCCTGCTTGCTTTTCAGGGATTAATTAGTAGGGGGAGGGGGGAAATAACAGCAGGTATGGGACACACAATCACTGCCTGAGTTCTTAAGCCAGAGGAATTTGAGTTGAAAATGAAAAATCAGCTCCCCACAAGGTTTTCCTATTGGTTTCCTATTGTTGTCTAGTTAACTTTAATAATAGCCAGCCAATAGGAAAATAAAGCAGCAGGACGTGGCATTCCTGCGAGTCAAGCCAATCTTCAATGAGGCCTTCAGCCACCTCCCGCCAGTTTCTTCTTGGCACCAGCAAAGTGAAGGATGGAAAATAAGTCACAAACAATGTTGAAGAACACGCCAGACAGTATGGGGTTCCCCAAAGGTTGGTCACATCTGAGAACTCATCTTCCAAGAGTCTGTTATCAAAGTCACTTTCACAAACACATGAATTTTGATTAGAAGGTTTCTTGTCCTTTTTGCTTTCTTTCGCTTTTTGTTTTTAATAATAAAAAATGACTTTTATAAAAACTGACCAGAACTGACACTTCTCTCAAAATAACTGAAGCATACTTTGCAAATTCCTGCAGACAACATTGTCTGTGAATGTCCTTTGCAACTTAATCAGTGTGCCTAAAGTTTGCCGGTAGAACAAAAGTTGGCTGTGATTGCTTTCTCTTTGATATTGAAAACAATACCAAAAAAAATAAAATAATAAAACCCATGGTAAGAATCTCCAACGGATTGTGGTGGTTCAGAGTGAAGTGTTTATTAAGAAGTCACACTTTTTAGAATCATTACTTATGTTAGTGATAGTGGCTTCTCTTGTGACTGCTTGATTAACAAGAATGGAATTGGATGATTCTCCAAGAGGAGTGTCGGTGCTCAATCGTATATCAGCAGCAGTTAAGAATGCTTATGATTTATCTTGTGCTTTAGGGAGTTCAAAGCACTTCATGCAGTGCCAGCTCCAGGTTTTGGAGGGCCCTTGGGCAAGACACCCTCAATGACCCCCTCCCTCAGTAAGTCTGCCTTCTCACCACCATTGTCAACAGCTGCTATTGCTCTGCATCCTCTTTCTCATCATTGATTCCACTTGCTTGCTTGACAGGCAGAGAGCCAGTAAGTGGGTAGGCAGCGGCATCGACTGCTCCTCCTTCTCACCACCACCTTTGTCTGGGAAGTGAGAAGCAGGTGAACAAGCAGGTTGCCATGGTGAAGAGGAGGAGCAACTCCAGGAGCTCTTGTCAGCAGGTGCCGCCCGCCCAACCATGCCTACCCATCATGCCAGGCCTGATGTCATATATATATATAGCCTTAGTACTTCTTACAACCACCCTGTAAGTAGGGATGCTTGAGGAATTTGATATTTGTCAACTGACCTGATCCATGTTTTCCAGATTAATGTGCAGAGTGGTAAACTCCATTATCCTTCAGATTTTGCACTTCTCCAAATTTTGTGATGCAGTTCTCAGCTCAAAAAAACCCTACCAAAGTATGTGTATTTGATGACAATGACAAAAAACACATTTGTAAATGCATACATTTATATATGCTTAGAAATGCTCCCCCCCCCACATTTTTGGTTGAGAAAATGCATTCAAAAATGTAATTATATATGAATGTTCACGCAGATTATTTTTTTTAAAAAACTCATACATTCATTCAGACATTGGATGGTTCTGATTTATGAAGGAACATATGTTAAATTGACCTGTAACAGAAATAGACTGTTCCATCCATCCTTACCTTTAAGGCAGGTCCAGATTATTATCCCTTTATTTATTTATTTATTTATTTACACTATTTGTATACTGCTCCGTATCTAAGCAGATTTCAGAGTGGTGAACAATAAAAAGATAAAAACAGATAAAGAATAAAAACAATGCATAGAAAACAAGGTATCATTAAAATCTTGGCTAGTCAGTAAGGAAGGCTTCCCAGAACAAGGAGGTCTTCAGCAGGTGCTGAAAGCAGTACAATCTTGGAGCCTGTCTGACCTCCAAAGACAAGGAGTTCCATAGAAATGGAGCTGCCACACTGAAGGCTCTTCTCCTGGTGGACTCAGAGTTGGGCCATAGGCTGATGTGGAACCACCAGGAGAATGTCCTCCAACGACCTCAGTGATTGGGCAGGTTGGTAAGGGAGAAGGCGCTCTCTCAGGTATCCTGGTCCCAAGTTGTTTCAGGCTTTGTACACTAGTACCAGAACCTTAAACCTGGTCCAGTAGCGAATAGGTAGACAGTGCAGCTCCTTTAGCAAAGGAGTTGCATGCAGAAAAGGGGCAGCCCCCGACAACAGCCGAGCTGCTGCATTCTTTTTTTTTTTTTTTAGTTTTAATTAAAAACAAAACAAAACAAAACAAAAACAATATATAAAACAACTAAATAACAAACATACAACTTATATAGTGCTCCCATCACCATGGGAACAAATAATACATTCTATCTCTATATCTATAATTATTCATTATTCCAAAAATACAACATATCTTGACACGGCATACTCCCTTTCCCCTTGTTTAACACAAAATCCAAAAATAATCCCCAAATATCCTTAAAATTATTTTTCTTCAATCGTCCCCTTTTACATTTGATATTGCAAGTCAACATATCATTTATAGCCATATCCCACACTTCTTTATTCCAGTCCGTGATAGAGAAAACTTGCTGAACTTTCCGTTTTCTTGCTATCATTAATCTACCCGCCGTTAACAAATTTACAATTAATTCTTTAACATTTAGAGGACCAGCCACCTTTTCAGTTATTGATAACGATGTTAATTTAGGACAAACTTGTAAATCAATACCAACAATTTCTGATATTTCTTCAAAAATCATTTTCCAAAAATCCAATACATTTTTACAACTCCACCACATGTGAGCATACGTACCCAGCTCCTGACAGCCTCTCCAACACATTGGAGAACATTTATTATCTATTCTATTTAATCTCACCGGAGTCAGATACCATCTCCACATTAATTTATAGAAATTCTCTTTCGAGCTGCTGCATTCTGCACTAGCTCCAGCTTCCAGAGCAGCCTTAAGGGCAGCCCCACATAGAGCACATTGCAGTAACCCAGTCTTGAGGTTACTAGCACCTGTATCATTGTGGCCAAGCTATCCCTGTCCAGGAGAGGCTATAGCTGGCAAATCAATTGAAAATGGAAAAAGGCACTCCGAGCCACCACAGTCACTTAGGACTCCAGCAACAATGATGGAACTAGGAGTACTCCCAAACTACAGACTTGATCTTTCAAAGGGAGTGCAACCCCATCCAGAACAGGCAATGAGCCTATCTCCCAGACTCCGGAACTGCTCACCCACAGGGCTTCCATCTTGCCAGGATTCAGCCTCAGTTTACTGGTCCTCATCCAGCCAGTCACTGAGTTCAGGCACTGATCCAGGACTTGCACAGCCTGTTGCAGCAAGTGGGTTGAGTCTGAATGACAATGGATTGCCTAGCAGCAAGAGTACATTTGGAGACTGGGAAAACTTGAACTTTTCTGTAGCAGCCAAAAAAAAGAAGAAGTGTGTCAGATACATAGTATATAAATGCTGAGCTAAATAAATCAATAAACTGAACGTTTCAAGTTTGGTCTCCACCTGGAGCTGATAAATTGGACTGTACCATTTCAAATTGCAGGTGGGTTGATCAAATTTTAATAAATAAACCCAACATTTCAGGCCTGGTCTACACCTTTAGCTGGTAAATGTGACTGTATCACTTCAAATTGCAAGTAGGTTGCAATCTGTGGTTGAAGTCCGTACATTTAATGTGTCCGACAGCATGTGTAAAAAAATGTGCTCACAAAAATGGCTTTAATCATTGGGAGAAGAATGACCTCCCAGAGAGGCTTGCCTGGCATCTGCATTGTGGTCTTTCCAGCATCAGATGAAAACCTTTTGTTATTTTCCCAAGCCTTTTAGTTCTTTAATTTTTTTGTTTGTTTTTTTAAATGTGTTTGTGTTTTTATATCTTTCCCTGCTACTGGTTTTACTCTGGTTTTATTCTGTTTTAAAGTGGTCAAGGTTTTACATTATGAGTTATGGTATTGTATTTTAGGATTTTAATTTTTGTGAACCACCCAGAGAACTTTGGCTACTGGGCAGTATAGAAATGTAATAAATAAATAAATTCCAGCATCTATCGACACAAGCAGAAACATCGGGTTTCGCTAGTTCTGCCTGAATGGCCAGTTAAATAACATTAACAAGTAAAGAAAAGAAAAGAAAAGAAAAGCGGAATAGGTGTGCCAGGACACTGCTAATGAGAAGCACATGTTTTGAGTTAAAAGTCTTAATTTGAAGCTTTTCTTTTCAGAGCTAAAAAAATCTCGGGAGTGGGGATAACTGGACTGGAGATTAGTGACCCTGCCAACCCAGTAGTTTAGGACTTCATTTTGTTCTCTTGCCAATGAACTGCCAGGACAGTATTTCACTTGTACTTCTGACTTTTACATGTGATGCTGGTGTACACACTTCATGTGCTTCTAATCATGTTAATTAGAAAGAACCTAGTGATGGTTGTAATGAACAGACTTCTCAGTGTTGGCTGAATTCAATATTCATATTGCTGCCTGTCTCTGCTCCCCGCAAACACATATTCTCACACCATCAACCTTAAAGCCTCCCAGTCAATAATGATCTTGAATGTATGCGTCTAATTAGCACATTACAGAATTAATTGCAGAATCACAATATGGAATATATAGAAACGGTTGTCTTAGCCCATGGGCAAGGTAGAAGCTAGATCAGGATCTACTAATAGATCTCTGGGTGATTTGCAGTAGATCTCCAAGTTTCCTGAGTTCTAGAAGTTTAAAAATTCCAATTAAAACTGAAATTTGTAGAACAATCTCTACCATGGCTGACTTTCTGCTCATCACTTGTCTCTCAGCATCAGTGTTCCTCACCTATGAAATATGAGTATCGGTTGCCTTTGACCAAGTCTTTGTGAAGCTCTGGTGTCCACGTAGGGATTTGTGACACTGGAAAACTCGTTCTGTTTCAGCTTGACAGACTTTCGACACATTTCTGACCTGATGGGCAAAAGCAGGGTGAGTTGGGAGGGGGGGTTGTCTTCTGCAAAATTGCTCAAGATATTCACACACATTTGGAGCCAAGAACTGCATATCTCTAGTGCAATTTGCGCAAATCATGATATGAGCAAATTAGGGGCAACTCATGTTGGGATATTAACAATAACATGCTGTGAGTTTTTTTGTTTATGGTACAAGTGGTGCTAGCTTTCCTAGGCAGGATGTTTTCGTCTGAGCCTCATAGTTTGTTGACATTAGCTATTTCTGGCCGTTTCTGCTAAAGCGTGGGAAATGATCTATGTGAACCAGAGTCATGTGACTTGTGATGTAGACTGGGCTGTTCAGACAGTAGCCATATTAGCAGAAGAGCTGCTGCTCTTTGCGTTTGTCATCATCATCTCTCTCTTTGATGGTGGGGTGAAGTTCTTCTCTCCGCTGGACTTTTGCTTGCTATGCTTTTATACTCTGCACATGGACTGCATCATGGAATGTATACTCTGTAGTGCTTACTTTGAATAAGTAAATAAACAGGTAGAATAGACCTGCTGGTGTCTACAGAGTGATTTCTGAGTCCTGGATTAATCTGAGCTGGGGGAGCTAAACACTGCTGAGTGAGAGCGCTGACACTGTGCTTGCTGTGTGTGGAAGGCCAAGGCTGGCACACGGATTACAATATTTCATTCAACACCAACAGCTCATTAGATTAGATAAATTTCCATGACTTAATAAATAAATAAATAAATAAATAAATATGCAAATTGTGCCCGCTTTAAAAACGATGTTCATATGTTGGCTCAACTTGCATTAGATCAAGTCGGCACCAGCACGGAGTTGACAGAATGGAATCCGTGAGGCTGAGTCAAGAAAATTCATCTGATTGTCACCCCCCCCCCCCCATTGCATTCCTCACACATCCCTAGTTTCTAGTCTGAGGGCCATAATATACATCGAACAATATATATCCTATGCTGTCACTGTGCCTCCACTAGTTCAATTGCACTAGTGGAATGGAACTAGTACAACAGGAACTAATGGTTCTTGAAACAACCCCAGAAATGAACAGATATGCTTGTTTCCTAGTCAGGTCAGGTCAGCAAAGCTGCCTTCTGTGAGTTTCACTGACCAGCCCCATTCTGGAAATGAGCATCTCTGGTCATTTCAGGAACTGCTCGTTCATGTTGCACTCTTGGTCCACAGGATACTGCCCATTTTACTTTAAATTAGTGATTGCACACTTACCCCGGGTGAATTCATTATTTCCTCAGATAATAAACTCACTCATGTAAGCTCAGCTGAGAATTCTCCCTTACAATGAACTCTCATTCTCCGTAAACAATCTTTTGTGCATGTGCCATATCCAAGTGCATCTTGGGAGCTGTACTTTGGAAAGGCATAGTGCATCATCATGACATCATGCATCACCATGTTATGCACCCCTCCCTGATTGGTTGTTTTCATGTGGCCTCTCACAGCAAAAACTCCACCCACCAGCAACAGTAAGCACATGTTCACTTAATGAACAAAATAAAAGAAAGTACTGTATGAAGAACAATGACCCAAATCTGATCTCACAAGAGTAAGGGAGAGGGTGTGCTGAGTCTAGCTACCTGAATAAGAAACCAGGCCATATGTGAGAAACAGGAGAAATGGGGTGCGCATACACCTATCTGGCTGTTTCTTTTAATGTGATTGATTGTGGGGTAAAGTAACATCATTACAGTTTACCA
This sequence comes from Shinisaurus crocodilurus, assembly GCA_021292165.1. Lineage (NCBI taxonomy): Eukaryota > Metazoa > Chordata > Lepidosauria > Squamata > Shinisauridae > Shinisaurus > Shinisaurus crocodilurus. The sequence continues at coordinate 123,986,908 of CM037880.1, read as the reverse complement.
TAAGCAATAAAAGGGTTAATCCAACCAACTCAGTGCATGCACAGAAATAGCATTGTTTAGGTACAGACTGTGCATGCTCAGAAGCTCATGATCAATTCCAAACTTAATAGCAAATTCATAAAATGCCAGTCCAGGCTCGTTAAAAAGGTGCACATTATGAACGAGTGATGTTCAGCCAGCAAGCTAATTATGAAAGTTGGCAGCATCATTACTTTAAATCTGTATCTGTCAGGATCTGCTCCATCAGCGCAGCGCCACAGCTCCATTTAGTGGCCACTGCCTGCATAGCAGCCCAGCCTCCTGCTGGCTTTGCAGAATCCTGCCCCAGACCTCCTGTCCCAGGTCTGCTAATGCGGCCCAACTGGGAGCTGCTGGAAGCCCTATATAAAGACGGCCTCTGCACTGCAGTCTTTGCCACACCAGATCCCAGAAGCCTGTCCAGTGCCCTGCAGAGGGTATTATCTTGAAATTTGAATCTTTTCTAAGACATAAAAATAAACAAAACAAAAGGTATATTTGAGGTGAACTGTGCAAATCATAGGAATGCTATCATTGGGGGCATTTGTTTTTCTTCTGAGAAGGCTTCTACCCCTTTAACATGTGTATTACCAACAGGAATACCAAAGCTGAAGTTTGCCGATCACTTCAGTCTTCCAGGAAATATTTTTACCAGCTGAATTTCTGTGATTACAGCTGAAGAGGAGACCCACCTGTAAAACATTTGGCAACACTGCACTACTAAGGCTAATTCAAACGTCATGCTCTTGCACCTACACCTACACCTTAAACAGCAGGGAGAAATAAAACCTGTCACCACGCTGGGGCTAACTTCACTTGCCAATTCCTGCAGGTTTCTGCTGTTCAAAGCACAAAAGCAGGCCAGACATTTATTTATTATTGGGGGGGGGGGGTAGTTGACAACCCTTTTTCTTTGGGTTACAGCCTGGTAGCCCTACTGTGGTAAGTCACCTTGAGCCTTTTTTGAGAAAGGCATCTAAGAAACCATCATTATCATCACAGCTGAAGATCTGAACTTACTCCTGTGGGGTACAGACACATACACACACCACACTGCATTTGAGATGAGATGAATATTCTATATCATATTTGAGCTGAAATGGCTTATTCACACATGCAAATCACCACTGGATGCCGTCGTCAGGAGCAGGTATGTGTGTGAATCTGTCCTATCTATGATTCCTATATGTGACCATGCTGCAGAGGACTGTTCTACAGATTATAACAACTTTCCCTAACCTGGTGCCCTCCAGAGGTCTTGGACTACAATTCCCAGCATTCCTGCCAATTGGCCATGCTTTGGGGGCTGATGGGAAGTGAAGTCCAAAACATCTGGAAGGCACCAGGCTGGGAAAGGATGGATTACAGCACAAATTATACGAACAATCCCTGGGAACTGGAAAGGACTGTCACCTCTTGATTATTGAGCCTGAATGAACAGTCACCTTTGTTCTTCATCAGACATGAGTCATGTTTCTTCTCTAACAAAAACATTCCAGGAATATTACTAATATTAAATACTGTTGTGCTGACATGCCTTTGGCATGCAGAACCACCCACACTGATGCTCAAATACCTCTTAGTGGCTGTTTACAGGAAGAATTAATGGCTGACTGACAACATCAAAGCAGGGTCTAGAAAGGACAGTTACTAGTCAAAGCATGATTCCCATAGACATCTGGGACTTAATTCTAAGCAGGATGACTTTTCATTTTTAACTAGGCTTTAACCAGCATATGTCACCATTGTTGTCATATTTGTCTATGTCATCATCAGTGTGCTCAGTGTTTTACCAGGAGACAGAACTAAAAATAGACATGTCCCTGCTCCATCCCAAGGAGTTTAAGAGGAACGAACAAAGTGTGTGTCGGGGGAGGCAATAGCAAGGGATGAATATAAGCAAGTGCAGTTACATGAGTTTAGACTTCATTTCCATAGGGGTTAAGATGTTAAGTCATGTGCTTCAAAGAGGAGATGGGTTTTGAGCTGGGTTTTAAAAGGAGCAGGAGGTATCCAGGTAGATATCCAGGCATATGGAGCAGCAAGGGAGAATAGTGAACATTATTTAAGGGACCATAACTGATTGAAGATGTGCGGTGCTGGTTCGGATCAAGACCACAGTGCACAGGGAAGGGAGGATTAAACTGCCCCTACCCACCATTTGCTTCCTGGATATACCTGCCCCCACCCTCACATGAGGGTTAAAAAAATGAGAAAAAGACTCCATTGATAGCAAACAGAGGGAGATTGTAATTAATGTAAATGTAGCTTGACCCTTTGGATGGTAAACCCACAGACCATGGATTACACAAGGGTTGTTTAACCCTCAAATATAACCCCCACTGGCCGGGTTCACATGACACGACAAGCCACAGAAGCCCCCAGTTGCGGGTTTCATATATTCATAATGGTGGCCGGCATGCACTGCAGCTCCTTGAGGGTAAATTAACTCGCGATGGGCTGTTGTGTCATGCAAACCAGGTGAGTGATGCTTTGATACAGAGATACTGTAAATATAAGACTCTTTACTTCTGAGACAAACTGACTGACCTGTTCTGCACCTGTCAGATTAATATGAGCATTGCTGTGTGTTTTTTTCACAAAGGTTTTCCATGAAAAAAGCAACAACAATAACAAAACCATCCAAAGCTCATCTGTTTTTGAAACATGTTTGGAATCTTGCATCATTTGTTCTTGGTGGGCTATCCCCTTCCCTTCACTGATATAGCTCTGCCTTGTGTTTTGTTTGTTGGTCCCATTAGGGTTTGACAGAACCTATGGAAATAATTATATTCTGGAAACTCCCTGGAATTCTATGTGTCACCAGCTAACCTGTGGCAATGGGTTAGTTTTGCTACAGAGTGGGGAAAATAGTAGCAAAACAGTCATAAATGCTCATTTCCCCCCTCCCTTTGGCTTCCATTTTTAAGTAAACATTTCCCCGCCCCAAAAGATGAATTGCTTTTTATGTGATAGCTTTAAAATATATTAAACACAATAAATCTTTGCCTGCAGGGATAGTATTCAGCAAGGACAGTGAGTTTTAAATGAGGGTGGTGTTTTTGTTTTTTATTATTTATGTGAAGAAATCTAGCCCAGTCATGATTTAAAAATGAACAAAAGAAAACAAAACTTGTTATAAGCCTCATGCAGATGGGATACTTTAGCTAAAAGCACCCCAAAATGTTGAGTAGTCTAGTATATATATATATATATATATATATATATATATATATATCACCAGAGGGAAGTGATGACAAGAGATTAAGAAAAATATAATATCTAAAACATACATTAAGCAAAATTAACAGTTAAACACAGAAGCTGAGGGATTCCCCCTATCGCAGTGGACAGTATACAGAAATAAATATGTAAAATTCTCCTGGCATTAAATATTAATCAAGCTGAGTGTGAGATTCTAGGCGCCTCTGCTAGCGATTTGTCAGGACTTTCACTATAAATGTTATTTTGGATAGATAAATGGGTAATGAACAAAGGTGGCAACTACCCACATGAAGATAGATGTCTTGAAAATAATTTCAGCTACAGACCGAAAAGGGTTTGGGGAAAATAAAAGGAAACAAGCAAAGCATGAGAGAAACAAGTTCAGGCTTAAGGAACTTTGTGCATTGGCCCAATAATGCAATAATTGCAGCCATGGATAGTCAAACATGGCTTCCAGCTAAGGATGTATGAGCATTGTGTTCCTGTTTGCAAATTATGTGGACATATTCTGTTTGTAACCCAAATGCAAGCAGGAGCACAATTCTCAGGAAGTTTTCACAATTTCCCAAGCTTGTGTTCATGTTTGAAAGGCGAACTGAGCTTCTTCAAGGAGGAATTTGGGACTCCTCAACAAGCTTGAAGATTGCATGTTCGCCCACCCCTGCATCCCATGTTGGAACTGAGAGGACCCCGTAGGCTAAGGAGAAGCACAGAGGTGGCAGAGCAATTACAAGGATTACTGAAATGCTGTACATGAAGTGTAGTTCTTTACAGAGACGCTTTGCACAAAAAAGGGCAGAAGGATAATGTGAAGGACACCTGCGTATACAGGCCTCAGAATTTGGCATCATGTGCATAGTGAAAAGGAGGGGATGTATATGCCTAAAGATCCACTACTGGTAGAGGATCTTCACCTGGCTAAGCATTGAACCTCAGGTCTCTTAGGGCTGACAGGGGCAGCCCAAGACATTTTGCTGCCTTAGGTGAAGGACAAAATGGCACACACACCCCTCCCCTTTCCATGTACAGAAGTTGACTGGACTGACAGATGAATCTTACATCAACACTGGTGGATGGGGTAATTTCCTCCACCACAACTGAGTCAACAGGCTAGCTTGGGAGGTCCAGGACAAGTTATGTGGCATAGAAAGCTGTGTGTCCTCCCACAGAGGTGGAGTGATCTACCACCTGAGGTAGTCATCTCATGCTGCCTAATGCTAGGGCTGGCCCTGCTATGCAGCAAGGTGTAACAAGGCGTTTTAGTGTTGGCCCTAGCAAAGACTGCCGTTTGGGCTCTGCTTCAGGCCATTAAGAATCAAGCCCCTTTCTGTCTGCATAAGGGTTCTCTTTCCTGATTCTTAGAGTGTGAGGGAATACCTGGGAACTGGCATTGAAATATGTAGATAGATAACCAAGTTGAAAGCAAATAGTTGATCCAATTTTATATAGTAAACCCATTATTGTTGTTATTATTATTTGTTCTCGTGTATGCACAGGGCTGCTAGGATATGTAGCATTACTTAGCACTGAGAAATGTAGTCAACGCACACATATATTCATCTCAATGGCACTTTGTCTAGAATGTACAGGACAGTTTTCCTGCCAAACAGCATAGCATCCACCATGCAGCTCTCTGAGATTACCTAAATAATCCAATTTGTAGAAAAGCAGCTAAGGGGGAAGAGTACAAATCCTGTATTCATCTCAGGAATGGAGTGTCAGTAGAAAGAAAATCTATTAATTTCCCTGAAAAGGTGAAACGGCACAGATAAGAAAGACTGGAAGCCTCAGTTCTGGAGTACAGCTCTGAATGACTCCTTGCCTCGGGCTACTCCAATTGGAGCAAGCGTGTCCTGAGGTAACAATATGTTTCCTCAAAGGACATGTTTTGTCAGGCTCCTGGCTACCTGTCCTTCCCTGCCCCACGCCTTTGCGTTTGGACATGGCCAAATGGTAATTTGAGTTTTTATTATCTGTACCTGGAAGGAAAGATTTTGCGGGGGAAGGTCTTCCATCTTTCTGACAAGCTCTTCACAGGCAAGGATTGTCAACACATCTCCCATTGCCAAGTGCCAACCCTTAAGGCAATATTGACGCTGAAAGTGAATTGAGAAGAGTAGTGATTTGTTTTCCCATGACATGCGAAACAAGGATCACTTTCAAATATATATGCTCCTAAAAAATAGAGTCGGAAGAACTTCAGCTAATATACCGGAGCAAAGGAAAACAACTAGTATATATACTATCAAGTATTCCAGTAGGTTGGTGGCATTCAATTAAATAGAATTATTTAATTGAATGCTACCAACCTACTGGAATATTTGATCATTGTTGAGGTCTCCGACATCCTCTGCAGTCCACAAAACATTGGGCAGTGACTCTACTTGCTGCAAGTCCTATTCAATGATATGAGGCAATGTGGGTTGAGAATCTCCACATTTTTTTACTTGTTTGTCATCTAGTTCACAGTAGTAGGACAAGAGGGAAGAACCCCAAATAAGTGTATCATCACACAAAGGAAAAGAAAAACATAATGGGATGCAGAGAGAAATGAAATTATCATCAACAAAAAAAATTCAAGATTCTTCGCATAAGGAAACTGTCCCAGCTTCCCTGAGATCCTGATTTGTGTGGGCATGCTGATGAGAAGGGAGCAAAGCAGTTGATCCCCCAGGGCCTGGGGGCAGCACAGGCCTTCTCCCAGGGAGCCAATGGGAATGCTGGCTGGCTCCTTAGGCAGGCAGACCTAAGGGAGTGCATTAGCACAGCTCCATTCTTTTTTTCTGAGGGTTTTTGGGCTTCTCTACATGAGGCATTTAACCCACCGCTTCACTGAGGCTCCTACTTCCACTTTCTTTGCAGGTGGAAGAGCACATCCTTACAGGTGGTTTTTTCCTGGGTTTTTTCTTTCTCTGCCTTCCTATGTGTTCTATTACAGAACCATGAGGAGGTGCTGTGGTATAGCACATATGTGAAAAATACATGGCCATTGTGTAGTGCTTCCTGGCAGGATAGGAAATAATAGCTGACTTTCTTGACTCTAAAAAAAAAAAAAAGTGCAAAAATGGCTGGGAAACATGGAAGATGTCCTGGAGGATGACTACATAGTGTAAAGTGCCCGTAAACTCTGTGAGTGACGGATCACGAGTGCACAATAAATGTCTCATGCAGAAGAAGCCCTTTGTTTGTTGCGCTGCCACTGGAAATGGCAAAAGCAGGAACTGTCTAGATTTCATAGATCATAGGGTTGGAAGGAGCCTACAAGGCTGAGTCCAACCCTCTGCTCAAGGCAGGAATCTAGAGGAGGGGTCTCCATTCCAAGTAATAACCAGGCCTGACCCTGCTTAGCTTTCCACGCTCAGACAAGCTGAGGCAGCGTAAACCACAGCTGTGTTGGCAGTAGTCACACTGGAGAAATCCAAAATGGATTCAAATGCCTTTGGATTTTTTATGAATCTGACTTGTGGAATCCACAGCAAACGTGAGTCTTCTGAGTCACGCAGATTTGCAGATTGTTTTTTTAAAAAAACTTTCCAGAATTGTATGCAAATTTAGTCATACAAAAATATGAAAGTTGCTAAAAAATGAGCTAATATATACAGCATTTTTAAAAACACACACACACATGCAAGGTTTTATACATCTCTGAATTCTCTCTTCAGCCTCCGCTGCGTAGCACTCTCTTTTGTGCACTGAACTCGTTGATTGTATGCTGAGCTAAGAAAAATACACAGAAAGTTACATAAATGGCGACAGATTGTTTTGTGCAGTTTTCTGAAGGAGGGAAAATGATTCCATCATTGATTCTGTCAATGAGTGGACATTTGAACAAAAGATGCCCGACAATCTGCAAAACACAGATGGAACGGATTAAACAAGCCACATACATCCCTGGTTGGCAGCCTGGTCACCATTTTGCATCATTCCAGGGCACTGAGGGAGGGGTGGCCACCACACACTTAAAAAAATGCTGGAGAAAATTGGGGGGGGGATCTGCAAAGTGGTCTTCAATGTCTAGGGGAGGCAAGGAAAGGAAAATCCCCAGACTTTTCTCATAAAAATGTCTTCTTATAAATTTTGGCTCAATTCTAGTTGTCCTTCTTTAGGATTCAGGATCTTCCACAGGGTCTCCCAAATGTTAGATGGGTGGTTGTGGATATATCTTGCCTCTAATGCAGATTCACATAACACCACTCCTTCCCTGCAAGCCTGGAGCGTGCATGCAAGGGGCAATATTGTGATCTGCTCCAGGGAATTTGGAGCTAATGCTGTGCCAGAATCTGTCCTCCAATTTCCCAAAAGTTTTCTTCTCCCAGGAAAGGAGCTTCAATAGTTCTGCCTCATTCTCAGGGCACTTTAGAATTTATTTAGCATTTCTTTTGGTGGTGTTTTTGAGCTGCCATGAGAGGTGGTTGAGTGTGTTTTTTCTTTCTGTTACAAATCTCTCCATCACACTGCAGCTTCTGCAGCTTCCCACACAGTTCCTGAACTGAAAAAGCCCCATGGGGCAGGAGTTACCTCATGACATCTTCCCCTATGCTTTAATTGTATTGTGGGAAGCTGTGTGGAGGCTACAGGTTGGGAATTTATGGAATTTGTTAAATCTGTTCTGTTTGTGTTTTGTGGATTGTCAGTTGTCTTTTGTTCCGTCATCTGCTCATTGATGGAATTGGATTTTGTGCATGCAAAGAAGGAAATAAGAGCCGAGACAGAGAATGATGGTGCAAATTAGGGCCACATTTATTGATTCGAGGATCTGGGAAGGGACGAGTGCGGGTGCTAGCTAAACCGGCCCTCGGCCAGTATACCCTTAAGTGGGCAAAGCACCCCAATCCGAGGAGTGGCGCTGTAACTCACCACTCCCCAGTTTTACACCATGCGGTGTCGGAAGGCCTCCTCCATGTCACCTCCACAGGGGGGCATGAAACGCCATGCGGGTGAGAGGAATTGGCCTCAAAGGTGGACCATATCTCCCCTGGCTGAGCCGTAAAACCGGGCTCAGGGAAGCCTCAGGTATTGCCAGTCACCTGAAAGGTGCTGTGGGATGATCACTGAACCCTACCCCACTGCCTAAAACCCGCACTTACCACCAATGTGACCAAATTAGGGAAACTACGCAAAATAAAAAAGCAGCCAACCCAAGAACGCAGTGCAGAGTAGGCGAAACACGCACCACCACCAGGTCAATCAGCAATGGCGAGCCAAAATTCCTACTCGGCCCCATCAACCAGCGACCAGAAATCCCACACTGTGAATTGGGAGGGAGGGGGGAACTGCTTTTGAGAAAAGAGGCAGAGGGTGGAGCAACGCTGCCTAATAAAGGCCTCCATCGCTCCTCCCCCCGCCTCGAGCCCAGAGGTGGTTTCAAGATAAAACAGCTTGCCTCTCATTCCTTCACGTGCGCAAATAGTCCTCCCACCAAAAGCTACACGTTGGTGGGGGATGGGTATTTTGTTCTATTTGCACTAATTGACATGTGCGCCAATGTGATACTACTGTGGATGCGCACTAGTTAATGTGAATGAAGCTAACGTGCATTAGTTAATGCAAATGTCTGCAAATCTCTCCAAAAGAGAAAAAAAGAAAAATGTGCAACACACACACACCCATCTGCATTTTCACACTTTAGCCTATGGGAGGAAATGCACATTTTTGGTTGGTGGTGTTTTTTTTCTTGTTCATATTTTTGTATGACTAAATTTGAGTACAGTTCGCAGAAAGTAAGAAAAAACATGGTCAGTCAGTCCACAGAAGCCGCATGACTTAGAAAAAGCCAGTACACTGTGGAATTCATGGGTCAGATTCTTAGAAATCCAGACTCATTTGAATATCTTGCAGATATCTTGGGAACCCTTACTTCAGGCTGCTGGAGAGTTGATTGTACAATGAAAGACAGGACACACACTCCTCTCAGCCACCTTGTAAGTAAGGTAAGCACAAGAACCCAAACCCCATTGATGAGAATTGCTCCAAAAACTTCTCCTTTGAATTTCCTTTGAAAACAATTTCTTTTCTATCAAAATGCATAGAAAAGGCAAGAAAATATATAGAAGAATTTGGTGGCACAGCGCTAGTATAAACCACTGCCACGTAGCAAGAGCAAGACACATTTTAAAAAATGTGCACAATTGATGTGTATGCGTTGGGAAAGCATGCACAATAAAAAAATGTTCCAATAGCGGGGGGTGGGGATGGGAATCCAAGCTTGCAATCTGATACAGACACAAGGTGGAATGAGGTTTGAGATGGAATTTAGAGAACTTCAATAAGCTGAAGTTTTGCTAATTTACACATCCCTAGGTTAGCATTAATGCTACTTGTTTTTGAGTCAGAAAATATATTGCTACACTAATGCCCTGATCTAGTGGATATGTCTCTTCCTTTGACTTTCCTAATTAGATAGCTTTTTGGATGTATCATGGGTAAAATTGTCAGGCTGTTTACTTACTATAGGAATTTTCTAGGGATGAAGATTTTTTTTAACTCTGTTTTTCATTCTTCTAAAGCTATCTTGCAGAGCAATTTAGTGCATCATAGAACCTTGTCATTGACTAGTGCTTGAATTCCTTTAACTTGGCAACGTTGTGAAAAGCCCACTTTATTCCAGTTCCATTAATTGGTTTTGAAGCCAAAGAAATTCTCCTCAAAACACAGATAAATACGCCATCTCCTAGGCTTGATGTAGTATGTGAACTGGGCAAGAAATGTAGCAGAAAGCTATAAACGAGAAGGCAAGTGTTTGATCATCATTGGATAAAGTAAGGATTACGGTGTCACTAATAACTAGAGATTCTGGGGAAAGTCGCTGAGTTTGGGATTGGATGTGAACTTTGGAGGCTTGTAAATTTTGTCACAAAGAAGAGATAATATTAAAAGCCAAGCCAGAGAAGATTTCCCAGCAACTCTTCTGGACAGGGCCGGTGCTACCATTAGGCCAACTAGGCAGCTGCCTAGGGCGCAGGGCTAAAGGGGTGCCAGAGGGCATAGGGCTGGAGGGAGGGAGGGCTCAACTGGGAAGGGGGGGCGCTAAATATCTGATCTTGCCTAGGGCACCAAACTGCCTTGCACCAGCCCTGCTCCTGGATCCACCAAATCTGCTCCCTCTTCCCTTTACAGACTCATTGGCTGGTGGTGTCAGAAGTGGCAACAGTGTTTCACAGGGATAGGGAATATGGGAGATAATATTAAAAGCCAAGCCAGAGATGATTTCCCAGCAACTCTCCTGGATCCACCAAATCTGCTCCCTCTTCCCTTTACAGACTCATTGGCTGGTGGTGTCAGAAGTGGCAACAGTGTTTCACAGGGATAGGGAATATGGGAGATCTGCCACTGCAGACCTATATCTTCCAGGGTCTGGGTGGCCTTTTGTCCTCTCATGCCTGCTACTCAGGGTGCCACAACTTTGGAGAGGGAGCAGCAAGGGACAGATCTCTCTTCTTCCCTTCCCTACTGATCTCATCACCACTGGCTGGTACGTTTAAAGGGAAAGGGGAATTTGGGAATTGGCAGGGAGGGTGTTTTGGAGCTTGAGATAGGCTGGTGGAGGGGGGGGAGAGGGGTGATCATCAGATTGGCTCAGAAAAGTTTGCTTAGACCAGCATTCTAACCACTGCATCACACTTGCTTTTTGGCCTGCAAATGCACTACAATGGTCCATTGAAATACAGCAATGACCACTGGATATTTAAATATGGTAGGTTGACTAGTGATATAAATACTCCTGGGGCGTAATCCCATGCCATCCAAAACACACATCCTCCATAAACAGTGCTTCTGTTTACTGGGTTCCTTTGAATGGAACAGAACCAGGATTCCCTTGGAAGGTCTGGTGAAAGCTAAGGGCATTATTTCCATTCATTTTATAAATTTATTTATTCATTTGATTTATACCCTGCCTTTCTACCAAAAATGGCACTCAAGGCAGCTTAGAACAATTAATATTGAATAAACCAATAAACCAATACATTAAAATTCTGTACATCATTTCTGAGCTTGCCATGTAATCCACAGACCCAAAAAAATGTGTTTGACAGCATGTGTACATTTGAAAAATGTGCATTAAATGTGTCTACATTGAAAAAGGTGCACAAATATGCTTTATTCAATGGGAGAAGAATGTGTACATTTCAAAGATGCGTACATTTAGAAAATAAGCATGAATATATATATGCAGAGATTTTCATGCAAAAATAATAAAACAAAGCACGCAATCTGATCTGGACTTGAGTCAGAACGAAACAAACTTCAAGATGGAATTTGGAGAACTTTGGTGAGCTTGTGTTTTGCTGATTCGCACATTCCTACCTCACAATCTGATACGGACGGGTCGGACTGAGCTTTCAGGTGGAACTTGGAGAAGCTCAACAAGCTTGAGTTTTGCTGATTTCTACATCCCTATAAAGAGTAATTTCCAGCAAAGGATATGCCTCATGGGGCCTCTCCTGTGTGAAGTGAGCCCTCTGACATCTGTTACCCCTTCTCACTTCCCCTTGCCTTTTTTTTTTTTTTTGCTTGGGGAATGTGGGGGGACTGGTAGGGTAGGATGTGCACACTCTATTTTGAGTCAGGGCTGGCTTGAAGGGGGCTAGACCCGAGTCAAAATGGGGACAGAATTTTCAAGTGGAAGGGATTCATATTTTGAGCTTTCCCCCATGTGAAGTCTCATCCTCCCCTATTGGTTCTTCTGCAGAGATGTGTCCATGAGGCCAGCTGCACAGAGGAATTCCAAATATCTGAATTGGTTCCCAGTGTCTCCATACCAAGATCTTCTGAAATATTAAGAAAGATGGGAGGGAAATTCAGGTGATGGTTGCATTTTTTTCCAGGAAGCCCAAACTCTTTCCTCAAGTGGTTTATTGACAAATTGCTTTTGTGGCAAATCAGTTTAATTTAGGGGGGGGGGGTGTCTCAGGTATTTTCTTATTAAAATATGATTCCAGAACATTCCCACAGGAAGCAAAACCAATGTAATATCTATTCTTCTGAGTGCTCCTCAGCAATTTGTTAGTTCAGAAAAAAGCATTCTTCCAAAGTCTGAGTATCTAACAAGGCACAGCTAAAAGGACATTTTCACCTGAGCAAATCTTTCCCAAGACAACAGGGAATTACGGAAGCTAATGAAGCCTTCAAGTAATAATTGGAAAACATTTGCTTTGAATTAGACATCCTTCTAAGTATATAAAGTGCCAAATCATTAGCATCCACTATGAAATAAAATTTGAATTTTATTAACTCCTGAGGAAGAGTGACCTTTAAGCTTTTGGTTCTGGGATGTGATTCTTCAGCACCACAAAGTCGATTTACAAAGCCTAAACAATTTAATATAATGCATATATATATATATATATATATATATATATATATTCATTTCATTTTTTACATTTCTATACCGCCTAATAAGCTGAAGCTCTCTGGACAGTTTACAAAGATTAAAACCTTAAAGTACATTATAAAACCCATATACACAAACATGTAAACATGCAGCACACATAGAGATACACATATATCTAAAAACAATTTTAAATGATCAACAAAAAATTCAAGCCCTGATTAAAAACTTCATTATATGCTGACAAATGCCTGGGAGAAGAAGGGCTTAACCTGGTGCCAAAAAAGTAACAATTTTGGTGCCAGGTGGGCCTTATCGGGGAGATCATTCTGAAAATGATCAGAAAAACCATTTAAAGTAAAATAAGAAAAAAATAACAATGAAGGTGAATAGCTGAGCCCTGCTTTGCCTCCATTTTCAAAACTCCCCACAGTACACCCCCACGCCACTGCTTCTGCTTCTTCAGCTCTGCTTACATTGTCAGAACTGCTACAACCCTTTTGGGATGTCATAATGAGCTAAATGAACACACATGGAGGAGGGAGTTGTATCACAATGACATGCTCCACCCCCAGCCATATGTGCACTCATTTGAACATGCATGGAGAGCCCTCATGCACAACAACTGTATGCATGGGATTCTCTACACCAGCTTTCTCCAACCTGACGACTCCCATCAGCCCCAAGCAGCATGGCCAATCATTGGGCATGATGGGAGTTTTAGTCCAAAACATCTGGAGGGCATCATGTTGGGGAAGCTTGCTCTACACATTCTAATGAACGAGAGCAACTTGTCATGCCAACACAATGCTGCTCCTTCCCCCATGCATATGTGTTTAGCCCCTTCATAACTTCTGAAAATGGCTACATTGTGGGACCACATCCCATGATGCATTTTGATACCATCTGTGCCATTGCTTCCTATTGCAGAAGCCCTTGAAGAACTTTGTCTCAGTGCAACATAAAACCTAAATTACCCCAATCCACCACCGCCGCCACCGCCGCCACCACCATAGTGGAATTTCTACAGAAATGCACACTGTTTTCTTTTTATGGCTGAATTTCCACAACATCTTCCATACAAATACATTTTCCCCCTTCAGTTATTATGACTTCTTACTTCTTGAGTGTTAGCAGAAGGTACAGCCCCAGTTTGCCTTGAGATAGCCTGGGTGGGTGGGTGGGTGATGATCCTCCTTGTGCTACTTTAAATGTAAAATTGTCAGAAAAAGGTCATTTATAAAAAGGGTAGGTATTTCCTGCCTTGATTATGGCCTGTGAAGTAATCAGCCCTCCTCAAACAGCAATCCTTCCCTTAACGTTCTGGTGAAAGCTAAGCTTGCTTTTATTTTCTTCCCCCTCATCTTTCCATGTTAAATCCCTTCATTACTCAATCACTTATGTATTGCAAGCTGTTTCCACTCATTACATATGATGGAAGAATCATTTATGATTAGATTGCCTACCACAGCACTGGCCTTTTCAGCAAAAGTGCAACAATTGTCCATTGCACAGAACAACAACTATATATATATGAAGGATTATTTAAGATCTATTTGTTGTGAGTTGTTGTTCTGTGTTTTTCCCAAGAAAAGTATAGCAATTGACTATAATTTTTTTTAAGAAGGATTAGAATAGTAATACTTTGTGTGTGTGTGTGTGTGTGTGTGGTAATCTTAGTTCTAAGAATTCATTTTCTGTTATTGCTTTAAAATAAAGCCCACAAGAACTTTTCCTGCAGAAGCCATATTGAAATTCAGGATGGTTCTGAATATTGGGATTGGAGACCCATTAACTAACCTCCTCACTTCAGTAAAACTGCAGCCAAACTCCCTGCCCAAGTTTGGCTCAGTTCGGAAGTAGGTTGCCTTGGTGTCAACTGTTCCCAAACTTCCCCAGTCTTGGGTTCCCTTCTCCCTTTCCTTTCCCAATTTATCTTACAGAAGGAAGGAGACTGAGGGTGTAAGAAGTAGAAATGGCTGAGAATTTTGTTATGTTCATTTTATGTATATATAAGAATATGGCAACATCCACACATTTCTTTATGAATGGGACAGAAAGAACTTGAGAGATATATTTAAATGAATGTGGGCAAAACTGATGGATTCATCCATCTAAGCTCGTGCCTTTGAGTGCATAGCTCTTAAAAGTCTGGATCTGAATCTCTGTGTAGTCAGTCATGTTAATGCTGAATCAGGGTTGCCACCTCCTTTTTTCCTGACAGGCTCCTCACCTTTAATATCGACATGGCAGGCAGGTACAACATGATTCTCTCCATGCTGGGAATAGCTGTACTTATCAAACTAGGAAGGCACAGATGGGTGACAATTTGGTTTTTGTTTTTGTTTTTTACAAAATTCACAAATTTCTTTATATATGGGACAGAAAGAACTTGACATTTAAAAACAAAATTGAATATGGGAGAGAGCAAAATTGACAGATGTGTCCAGATTTGTGGGAAGGTGCCTGGACAGTGTCAGAATGGAGATTTTTGCACTTTATCTGGCCAATACAGTCAGATAATTACTATCAGAGAATATGAACTGATCAGAGAATTCCCCCTTCTTCCCTCCCCATTACTTTTTCCTTGTGTGTCTTGTCTTTTTAGATTGTAAGCCTGCGGGCAGGGACTGTCTTGTTAATTGCTGTAAACCGCCCAGAGAGCTTCGGCTATTGGGCGGTATAAAAATGAAACAAACAAACAAACAAACAGAGACGTTTCATACATTGCCTGGATAATTCACATAGCCTCCATGGTGATGTCAATAACAGGGCAGTGTACATAGTCCCCGAACAGAGAACACCTGCACTGACTGGCCAATTGGCACACTTCTTGAGTGACATTGAGTAATCACGAAGTGGTTTGCTGGAGGGCTATCAGCTTCAACCACTGAGCACCACAGCCTACTCTTGTTTGCTCCTCCGTCTGCCATGCAGCGGTGCTCAGAAGCAGCTAGTTGCCGGGATTCACTGGAGGGTGGGGGCAGCATCCCACATGATAACAATGTCAGGGGCCCAAGGTCAGAAGGGAGCAAGGTTGAGGTCGGAGGTAAATGGCATGGTGTAACACTGGCAAAAGTCAAGTTCCCAAAGCAGAAGCTACTATGAGGGAGAGGAAAGAGCAGCAGGCACTCCGTTTGGAAGGGTCTCCCCCCCACTTTTTCTTTTTTACTAGGAGTCAAGTATTTTAGATTAAAGAACAAGCTGGAGACAGATGCATTATAGAGCGAGGCAGAGCTGTATTGATTCCGTGGGTTGCCTGGCCAGGTACTGAGTCAGTTGACGGAGCTGGTAATCCTGCCTAGGTTCACCGCTAGATAACACAGGGTTCAGCTTGCAATTGCTTCAGCAGAGATGCTTCCTGGGTGGTGTAA
The DNA here is from genome assembly GCA_021292165.1 of Shinisaurus crocodilurus. Classification (NCBI taxonomy): domain Eukaryota; kingdom Metazoa; phylum Chordata; class Lepidosauria; order Squamata; family Shinisauridae; genus Shinisaurus; species Shinisaurus crocodilurus. Next base: position 123,970,963 of record CM037880.1, on the reverse strand, counting down.
GAGGTAAGGTGCTGAGCCTATCTGCTGGAAGTCCTGGTTGAAGACCCCCTGGAGCTTCACACTAGAAGCCTGCTACCAAACCACTGCATGCGCCACTGCTTTTGACCTTGCGCACGTCCTCCAACTTCACTTACTGAGACTCTGAACGATGCCTGACAATGTATGAAATCCCAGATATGTGCTGTCAGTTACTGCATTTCTCACACTTTCATGCGAATCTGGGAAACCTCCAGTGTTTATATGCATTCTCTCTTAAACACATATTAACCTATGCATATAAACACAGATTTTGGGTTCATCCCATTCTATTAATGTTTTCTGGCTTCATCATGGAAATCTTGCAATGGAATCACCTTCTGCATTTATACCGCACAGATGCTTGGTTCTCTGAATCAAAGCACACATGGGTTTATGCCAGAGGTTCTCCATCTGGCCAGTCCGGGCTTGGACTCCATCCATGGACCCCACCCACTCCCCTCTCCCAGTTCCACCTCCTGTCCTGGAAGCTACTATCCTGCAAAATATGGCAGCTAGATTGGTCACCAGTACATCTAGAGGTACCCATATTACACCGGCTTTAAAAGCATTACACTGGCTACCAATTAGTTTCTGGGCGAAGTATAAAGTGTTGGTTATTACCTTTAAAGACCGACATGGTTCGGGTCTGGGTTACGGGCAGGATCGCCTTCTCCCATACAATCCGCCCTGCACACTTAGGTCCTCTGGGAGGAATTTACTCCAGTCAGCCAAGACCAGGCTGGCGAGTACTACCCAGAGGACCTTTTCTTCTGCTGCTCCCAGACTATGGTGGAATAGCCTGCCAGAGGAGATTCGTCGACTGAATAATCTTTTGGCATTTAAAAAGGCCATAAAGACTGATCTCTTCCGGCAGGCCTACCCAGTGGAATCTTAGGAATTTTAGGATATTTTTAAAAGTTCTTAAGAATGTTTTAATAATATTTACTATGTTTTAACCAGTTTATCTATTTCATATTTATTGTTGTTCCCTGCCTCGATCCAAGTGGAGAGGCGGGTAAGAAATAATAATAATAATAATAATAATAATAATAATAATACAGTAAAACCTTGGATTGCAAGTAATTTGGTCTGCAAGTGTTTTGCAAGACAAGCAAGTTTTTAAAATAAATTTAACTTGATAAACAAGCGACGTCTTGCAATACAAGTACTGTAGTACGGTCAAGAAAAATGAAGACTTTACACTATCATTCATTATTGAAGCTTAAATTAAAAATATGTGTACAAATTTCTTATGGGGAATTTCGCTTTGATATACGAGTGCTTTGGATTACAAGCACATTTCTGGAACGAATTATGCTTGCAATCCAAGGTTTTACTGTAGTAATAATAATAATATTACTACATTATCTCGCCTAGACTACTGTAATGCGTTCTATGTGGGGTTACCCTTGAAGATGGTTCGGAAGCTACAGCTGGTACAGAACGCGGCGGCTCACCTGGTTAAAGGCAGCCGCCGGTGGGATCACATCACGCCAGTGCTCAGGAGCTGTACTGGCTACCAGTTGCTTGCCGAGCCGAATTCAAGGTGTTGGTTTTGACCTTTAAAACCCTATATGGCTCCGGTCCAGTTTATCTCAAGGAGCGTCTCCAGCAACACCAAGTAGATCGCTCAACAAGATCTGCCACAGACGGCCTTCTCCTTGTCCCTTCATGCCCCCTCTCTGTTGAGCTTCCGCTGCTCACTAAAAACATGGTTATTCAGGCGGGAATATGGGGTGGGTTAAGATTTTAAAAGTTATACTGTTTTAAATATATTTTATATCATGTATTTAAATGTATTTTATCATGTTGTACATCGCCCAGAGTGGCCGGTTTGCCAGCCAGATGGGCGATCCAGAAATACAACAAATAAATAAATAAATATAATAATATTGGGGCTTTGGGGGCAGAGGTGGGGAGAGGGATCCCCTTGTCCTCTCTGATCGTAGATAACAAGATGATTCCTCTGCATGCCACTCCCCCTCCTGTAGTGGTTAGCCACATGATAAAAGAGTTTCATCTATAGAAGTGTTCTCCACTCCAACCTTGGGTCCTCAGATGTTTTGGGCCTACAACTCCCAGCATGCCCCAGACAGCTATGCTGGCTATGCTCACCTGGTCCCCAAAAACATGTTTTTGGGGACCCAAAAACATCTGGGGACCCAAGGTTGGAGAACACTGATCTATAGTCATTGTATTTGTTACTTGTCTTGTCATTCCCAGAAAGTAAAGAGTGTGTGTATGTGTGTGTACATATTTGGAGATGCCCATTATGACTAAGTTTGAGGACACCTTCATTTCATTTGAGGACACCTTCTGTGAAACTCTTGGGTTCCCTAAGCATCCCACTAGGTTTGTTGAAATTTCAAACCCTCCCACCTTAGATATCTCCCTTTCTCTTTTAGCCAGCCAGTCACCCACACTCTGAGGGTGGAACTGTCAGTGAGTAACATGTTGCCCGGTCTCAGTGGTGCCATCAGGGCAGGGCTTTACTGCAGAAATCCAGGGCCGCCCCAGACAGCAGAATGAGCAGGAGGGTCCTGAAACTCAGCAAGGTCATCTTACCACATTTTGAAGCAAATAAAGTAATACACACTGGGCTGGATCCAGCAGAAGCCATACTTAGACATATCGAAATCAATGGAACTTAAGTCATGGCTAACAAGTCTCATTAATTTCAATGTGTCTACGCTAAGGATTGCTGTGTCTAGATCCAAGCCATTACTGTCTAAAGAGAGGGTCCCCATGAGACCATTAAGTCCAGAGTGTAAAATTACCTAACTACATCAGTGCATGGTCTAATCTTGTGATGCATCTTGCAACATTCAATTTGAATGTTCAGCATGTCTGTATTTGTGACTGCGGTGACCAAACAGGGATATGTTGTGATTCTCATTTATGTTATTTAGGATACTTATCACCAGTTTATACTTTTTTTCAACCATGTGTGTGTGCATGCATGAGGGAGAGATGATTTCGAATTGACAGGGTATCACAAGTTGTTACAAGCATTCCTCAACCAAAAACAGATTTCGTATTAGAGTCCATAAGTTATCTAGCTATTAATGTGTTGTGTTTCTCTTTATATTCTGCTGCTTTCTAGTCATGTTTTTATGATGTCAAACAGTAGTCTGAACTCTTCAGCAGGAAAGATGTTTGGAAAATACAAAATAATCTTAATTATTGTTAAATTGTAAGAACAGCAACCCATTTAATTGTTTTTAATATCACCACGGCTGCAATGAAAAACAACCCCCTTATTCTGAAGCAAGGAGATTAATGACAACATTTGGCAAGTACTACAAAGGATGTCATTTTGACAGGAGTCGCCTACCTAAAAACAAAAAGCCGATTTCTTTCAACAGCAGATTTCTTTCAGAAATAAAGCAACATTTTCTAATACCTCATGTAAGTGTAGGAGGAAAGCCTTGACTGAGAATGAAGAACATTTTATTTTTGAATATTGAAATGCGCCAAGGAATGTGGAAGGGAATCTTCTGTGCTAATGTTTTACACAAAGTTGCAAGTTTGTCTACCTATCTGTGTGTTTACATGTCTTTTTCTGTATCTTTGGGAAGCAGACAGAGGCAGGGAGAGGTTACAAGCTGGGTTTTGGAAACCTGCAAGCTTCAAGATGGGAGGGAGAAACTCCCAAATGCTGCTTCCACATGGAATTACAAATGGGAGCATCTCTCTTTCCTAGGGCAGTGCTGAATATTTACCTTTTTTGATTTGGGGACTGAAACTACGGGTTGTACCCAATGTTTGTCTAACTAGAGTCCCATTCAATTCAATGGATCTACTCTAAGCAGTGGTGCAGCTAGGGTTGAACCTTGAGGCTGAAGGCCAGGGGCCCATAGCCAGGAGGACCTGCAAAGGACCACCCAGAGATAGGTAATAGGGGCAGAGGCATTGGCCCAGCGTTGGCATCAGACTGGGCATGCCAGGGTTGTTGCTGCTTGCCACAACATCCTTTATTCTATTTTTTTAAAATAAAGAAAATCATATTGGGCATTGCTGACCAGGTACACACATGGTTACAGATGTTCATTTCATTATTTTGGTGCTTATTCCTAACTAAATATGTGCTTCACAACTATGCATGGCTGTCTAACCACCCGCCGCATAAGACCATTAAGTCCAGGGTCCAAAATTACCTGACTGCACCTCTGACTCTAAGTAGGACTAACATTGGATTTTTAAAAAAAAACAACACCTCAGGCTTTTGGACAGGGGTGTTGAACCTCTTTCACCCCAGGGGCTGAATCCCATTTTGGGGGAGCTCTTGGGGTCCAGATTCCAGTGGTGGGTGGGGCTGAAGGCAAAAGGGGTGGGCCCAAAGACAAATGGGGTGAGGCCAACATACCAAAAATTCCAGTCTGAGGTTCTGCATCCCTGTTTTGGGGGTAGAAATATGGGCATAGAGAAGTTAGTCATAACCAGCCCAGCTACTATCTGAGTGATATTACAGGGAAAGAGATTAAAATCCATGGGTTGGGAGGGAGAAAGAGAGAGGAAACAAAGCCAAAAGAAGGAAAGGTGGGGTAAAGTCAGGTGGGAATGAAGGGTGGGGCTTGCTCCCAGGGCTGGTATTACGCCCTGTAGTTGAATCCTGCCAACTCCTGGAGCTTCCTCCATGCTACCTGTTCCTGTGGCCACTCTAAGCAGGTGAGCAGTGACAGGGGTGAAGAGATGGAGCAGCATCCTCCATCTGCCTTCTGGGAGGCTGTGTGGATTGGGTCCACTCAGTAGGAGTACCAGGGCCTAAATGCAATGCAAATGGGGCCCTCTACAAGAGATCCATGACTGGACATTCAGAGGGAGTATGAAATTAATTGCAAGTGTGACTGAAACATCCCTCATTGTACCTCTCTTAGGTGCCAAAAAAATTTATTATACTTCTGTATTATGTAGACAGCTAGCAACATGTCTAGTCTGAACCTGAGTCATGCTTTCATAAATATCTCTGCTATGTCTCACTGTCCTCTACCAAATATCAGCACAACAGTTCAGGGAGAAGGAATCTAAAAAACCTTTGTAGAAAGCAATTGTGGATAACTAATTGTACGTATATGTTGTGTTGTATATCTATGTGTTTGTGTGTGTGTGTGTGTGTTATTAATATGACGCACTACCATCACACTCAAAAGGGACCAAGTTTAAATTACCAGCCAAAAGCCTGGTTTGGGATTGAGGCATATTGGCAGATGTATTTACACACATTTGCACAGTGTTGACCAACACATTTCCCATTTTGAATTGTTTACATAAGCAAACAAACAGCAGGAGATTCTTCCATTCTCCCCATTGGAAACCGGATTGAACCAGAGAAGATTAAAGCCCGCCCTTTCATTTCAAGGACATCCAAGTGTCTTATGAAGTTACAGACCATAATACAAGCAAGCTAACACACCAGAAACAGTATCAAAAAGGTAGATTACATATTTTATTGGATCCCTATCTGAGTGTGCCATTTAGATGTTTGAGCATCTTTAAGAAAAGAATCTTTGAAGAAGAAGAAAAACTAGAAAAAGTCTATTTTATTTGATGGCAAGAAGAAAATAGAAAGAAAACCCACAATAGGAGAAAACTTACCGGTAGTTAGAGCCCATTCACACAAACAAAACCAACACTGTCTGCTGTGGCTCGTCCTGCTCAAGCTGTGCTGGCTACCAAGTCTCTCCTTCAAGGAGGGTGTGTCCATGGGGTCACCCCCTGGCTTCAAATCTTTTGAGCACTGCATAACCCTGCATTGCCTCTCCATTTTCATCTGATGCCTAACTCTTGGGTCTCATATTCCCACCCCCTCATCCTCTTTGTTAGGAGCCTGTGTTCCCACTAGGGAGGTTGGAGAATTTAGTTTTTGTTCACCAGGGGTGTTCACTCGTTAATCGGCCATACCTTGTTTTCGCGGGGTGTTCACGATCATCCTGCCTGCTCACCATGCTCCCTGAGAATTCCCGGATACCAGAAGTGATGCGACGGGGATCCTGTTGCATCACTTCAGGGTCCCTGGCGCTGCATTTTTAATGTAGATACCAGGGTAAACTACCTAAAAATGGCTGCAAATGGCAAATCGCAGCCATTGTAGGTGGGTTGCCCTAGTATTTATGTTAAAAACGCAGCGTCAGGGACCCAGAAGTGACACAATGGGATCTCCGTCGTGTCACTTCAGGTTTCCAGGAATTTGCGGGATGCGTCAAACGGAGGGCAAGTAAATTGCGTGGGGGTTTGGGGGGGGTCGAGCTCGGCAATTTCGCAGAGCTTTCCCCCCCACACATGAACTTAGCACACATCCCTAGTTCCCACAAGTTCAGAGGGCCCAGCTTGGCTATCCTCCAAAAGATTAGATGATAGCTGGGTTTCCTCCCCTTTGTCTCTGCAATTCTCACCAGTCTCCTGCCCCCACACCCTTGGTGCCTCAACAACACCTTCTCCTTCCTCCTCTCTGTCTGACTCAGAGTCAGTTCCCATGTTTTCTTGGGGTGGGTCTGCAGAGGTGTTGAGCCCAGTCCCTACACACATATGTTGATGACTTATAAACTGCCCTGTTGATCAACTAACC